>CM062819.1:113869256-115119256 GCA_031772625.1 Pinus tabuliformis
TTAGGCTTAATCCTATGGTGAAAAAAAGATCCTCTCCTGATTAAATGTAAGTATTTTTAGCATTTATTGAGCAAATTGACCCATAATTAGGACAATCCTAACAAATTGTAGAATTACATGTCGAGGAACCTTTATTCCCACTTCTGCACCTTTGTGCACATTCCCCCTCTGTAAAATTCTTCCGTGCAATACCCCCTTGTGTGGCGACGTTTTGGAGAAATGTCACATAAACTCAATCAACCTCATGCAGTGAAGATTAACAAATATTAAAAAATTAATTAAGGCTTACTAGTTGTAAACAAATCAAGAAGGTTTACTAGTTGCAAACAAATAAAAAAGGTGCAGAGGGCTCCACAACTAGTATTCATCCTAGTAGATTGTAGAATGTGCAGAGGAACCTCTATTCCCCCACTTCCACACCTCCACACACATTCCCCCTCTGCACATTTCTTCTACACATTACGCTTCTTCTGATTAACAAAAGCTTCCCTGCTAGTAAATATAAGTATTTTTGACATTTATTCAACAAATCAATGCGTAATCAAAACATCGTTCAAGTGCTTAATAGCATTTACTTTGAAGCATTGTGTAATGATTAATAGCTGCAAACAAATCAAGAAGGTGTAGAGGTCTTTGTAGCTTGTATATGTTCTAGCATATTGCAAAATTGTGGAGGAAGCTCTATTTCCCCACTTCTACATTCTACACGCTACTCCATTTTGCAACAATATTAAAAAATAATTAATGCTTACTAGTTGTAAACAAATCAAGAAGGTTTAGTAGTTGCAAACAAATCCACCCCAACAGATTGCAGAATATGTGGAGAAACCTTTATTCCCCCACTTTTGCACCTTTGTGCACATTCCCCCTTCGCACACAACTCGTTTAATGACAATGTTTCGGTGAAACATAAACTCAATTATCCCCTTGTACATAGATTAGCACATTTAAAAAATTAATTAAGGATTACTATTTGTAAGCAAATCAAGAAGGTTTACTAGTTGCAAAGAAATAAAAAAAGTGTAGAGAGCTTTGTAGCTAGTATCTATCCTAGCTGATGTTGGAATTAAGGAATTGCTGAGGGGGGGGTGTGAATCAATAATTTAAGAAACTCTTTGTTTTCTTTTCTTACTGTGCTTATAGTTCCTCCTTATGTTCTTTCATATGTGAAAGCATTCATTCATAAAGCAGTAAATACTTTCCAAACACATACTCAAACAACAATCTCATAACCAACATACATTTGATATAGTGTTTTCACGTGGAAAACCAGAGGGAAAATACCACCAATTTGTTGTTTGTTTTATGATGTAATTTAAGCACCAAATCAATTACATATGTTTGTTTGTGAGCACCCACTCACTATAGGCACCAACCCCCTTTTGTTTAGTAAGCACCAACTTGCCAAGAGGCACATGTTGAAAATAACACAAGAAATGTTAAAATAGAATCCAGAAATTCCAATTTAATTTGTCCTTGAATTAAATTGTGAATTAAAATTGTAATTCTTTTCTCATGGAAACTTGTAATAGTTAACTAAATTAAGTTGACTTAGTTAACTTAGGAATTTCGAGTTGGAAATCTATCTAAAGTCATGTAAGTGTGATCCCTAAATTTTAGGGGTCTAGATTGAGTTTATTTGAGTTGTAATTAGATTAACTCAGTTTCCTGAGTTATGGTAAGTTAAATTAGTTCTATCTATTTGTGGAACTAATAGAGGACTAAAAATTAGTTGGTGCACTAGTGTATCCACAAGAGTTACTCCAGTTAAATGAAGATTCCTTAATTAGAAACCCATGCATCTCAGTTTTGAGAAAAACACAGTTGATACTAGAGTGCAAGGACAATGTATTATCAATTGTATGATTTATTTGAGTGTAAATATCATGCATGCAATCAGAGAAGGACCCAATTTGGATTGCGCAGTTATGGATGAGGAATTTCCCTTTAAATACGAGCTAATTCTCTTAGGAATTATGAAAAGAATTAGAAGTTTGGAGGCTTAGAAATTTGACTAAGTATTGGCTAAAGGAAGTCATTAGGCGGAGGATAGGAAATACTCATGCAAGTTAAGCAGAGAATATTATATTCATCCAAATTATTTGGCCAAGGGCACAAGGAAATAGGGGCTTGGAGAGAAACAAAAGAGGCTATAGTTTGTCTTGAGCTTGCTTGTGAGCTAGGAGATTGATTATACTTGTGCTAGGACTGTTCTTGTGAGAACAAGCATTGTATTCTCATATTGGATTTCTGATTAATGCAATACATATAGACGGGTTTTTGAGCAGTGACTTCCCCAGGAAAACTTACTATATTATGTGCCATTGATTTGTATTCTTCTTGCTCATATTGTTTTCATCGATATATTGGCTTATGCTGGTTAAAAGTAGAAGTAGATTCTTGTCCTGTGCTTTAGTAAATTGCATGAGCTTGTGAATCTATAGGGAATTTTACATGGTATTAGAGCAAGATTTTTTTTTGGGCGGCGAGTTTGCAGAGAATATATGAAAAATTTTGTTGGAAATTTCAAAAACAAATAGCATATCTGGATTCCTTACGGAAAAATTCCCAAATTAAAAGAAACAATTGGCCAAATCAGAGTTTGGATGAGGGAGATATCTCTGATTTAAAATCAACTCTTTTTCTAGAAAATGTCATGTCGATGGGACATATGAAACATATTGGTGTACTTGCCAAGAACTTATATGCACTTGAGGTACACTATGTATTCAAAGCCTTGAGGAGCAAGGAAAATTTTATATACTTGGTGGTTGATAGGGAGAGTAAATTACCTCTCAACATGCAACCCCAAAGAAGCCTCATAAGCAGTCTTAGACAATTGTGGAGAAACCACAATTGGAGAAGCAGAGAGCAGACTGATTGGAGGCATCCACTCAAGAAGATACCTCCAGTAGGGGGAAATTTTGAGCCAAGAGGGATGAGGGAGCACATGTAGCCATACCTCCATGTGTGAGGTGGGGCGATGTGAAGTGATAGTCCTAAGAGGGCTTAAATTGGGCATGGTCCATTGAGAGGTTTTTCTTCATGGATTGTACCTTGCTACGGAGCCCAAAGTACATAGTAGGAGGAGGAATCAATGGCGGTTGATGTAGTCATAGATCAGAGTGAAAAAAACATAGAGTAGTTGGATACTAAAGAGAAAAGAGAAGGGTTGACAACAGTGCAGAAAGGAAGAGTCAGTAGAAGCGTAAAGTTTTCAGTCGATAGAGGCAGTAACAGTGAGAGATTTTGATGACAGATGCATCATACTGATTCAAGTTAGATGTTTTTTTAGCTTCAAGAATTGTTGTAGAAACAAAACTAGAGAGAAGTGTTGCATGTAGAACATTCCAAAGGTTCAGAATGGGGATAGAGTTGAATTCCTTTCTTGTTGAGAGGGAGTCTTGAAAATAACAACAAGAAATGTTAAAAATAACATCTATAAATTCTAATTTAATGTCCTTGAATTAAATTGTAATTCTTTTCTCATAATAATTTGTATTTGTATAATTAACTAAGTTAAGTTGACTTAGTTAACTTAGGAATTTCGAGTTGGAAGTCTATCTGGAGTCGTAACTGTGATCCCTAAGTTTTAGGGGTCCAGATTGAGTTTATTTGAGTTGTAATTAGATTAACTTAGTTTACTGAGTTATGGCCAGTTAAATTAATTCTAGATATTTGTGGAACTAATAGAGGACTAATAGTTAGTTGGTGCACTGGTGCACCAACAAATGTTACTCCAGTTAACTAAAGATTCCCTCATGAGAATGATCCGGATTTAAACAGGAACGCAACAAATTACAGAGATAACCATAAATACAGAGATGCAATAACCATAAACACATAGATGCAGCGGAAATAATGATTCATTTCATTAATGGAAAATACTGAATACAACCAGAAATGGAAATAAACCAGCTAGGGCGATGGTAGCTATCTCTGAGAAGAGATGTGCGGCTACATGCCTCTGAACTGTTCCGAACTGTATTACAATGAGGCTCGAAGGCCTATTTATTGTTGAGAAACAATGGAAAACCCTTCACATCCCGAAACCTAACCCTAGAAGATGAAACGCCAAATTGTGGGCCCCGTTTGGGTAAATTGGTACATCAATTTCCCGGGGTCGTAACTTTGGCATACGATCTCCGTTTGACGCGTACAATAGCTCGTTAGAAAGATCTATCCGAGCACTACCACTTGGGAAGGGCAACATTGGTCTATAGACCCATGTTGCCCCCAGATTCCCCAAAAAAACGTCGTTTAGGGCCTCAAAACGGCTCCGGAAGTTCAGGACCCGAAAAACTGCTAAAAATAGTAAGTTGTGCTACAATTTAGGAAACTGAAAAAGCTGAAAGAGACAGTCGTGGGGGTCCAAATGGGATAGGTGGGTGGCCACCAACATCCACCTGGATCATTCCTCCCCCCTTAGGAAGCAATGGTCCCCATTGCGTTGAGTTCCTCCATCTGCTGAACTTGTCCTGCAATGTCTGATGTGTCCAGTGATGGTGGGAAGCATGGTCGACGATGGTTCACATTGAACATTTGGTGCAGGCGAAAGAATGGAGGAATGCTGTGCTCCAAAGCATTGTTCCCCATAGCCTTGGTACTGCTGTAAGGACCATGTCGGTGTGGTCTGAGCTTCTGATGGGTTCTGGTAAGGCGTTCTTTCTGTCGATGCAACCAGACATTGTTGCCCACCTGAAACTTGTGTGGTACCCATGTGGGTGAGGAGAAGTTGTTCCTGTGTTTTGTCATGACCGTATCCCTTTGCTTTTGCTGCTGCGTGGAGGAACCTTTGCAGGGGTCATGGATGTAGCAACGATCTTCCCCTTATTTTGGGAGTGAACCAGACAGATGAATTTCCTGGTCTGTGATATGAGCTTGTTGCCTTTCTTGGTAGTGATCAAAGATGTGGCAGTAGGTGGGGCGACCTCCGGTATCCTGTATAATGAATCACCCAAAGAAATAATGACAGCGCGAGGCCTTGACTCATACACAGCATGTCGCCTCCACAAGTATGGTTGGCCTAATAATACATCACAAACATCCAGAGGTGTAACATCACACAATACCTCGTCGGTGAAGGGCTTGATGCTGTAGGGAAGGCGGCACTGCTGGCGAACTTTCAGATCTCGTCCTTCGTGAAGCCACCCGATACTGTACGGCTGCGGGTGCGGTGTAGTCGGTAGGCCCAACCGCTTCACGACCTCTGCTGTGAAACCAGGTTCTTTTGGCTACCACTGTCGACAATGAATCGCAGCGGTGAACCCTTCACCCACATCTGTGAGTGGAAAAGACGCTCCCCTTCCTCTGGATCTGCAAGTTCATTCTTCTGGATCTTGGCAGTGGCAACAGTGGCGCTGGGATCCGCATCAATGATCTGCTTCCCTTTGCCATTCCCCTTGTCGGGTTCTGGCTCAGGGTCGGAACATGCATCTGATTCGGAAGCCTTCAACTCAGCCACCAGCGACTGCTTGGTCCGACACTCACTGGTGTTATGAGTGGGACTCTTGTGGAACTCACACCACTTCCCTGTGTCCTTCTTCGGCTTCGTGGTGTTGTTCTTTTCTTGCGGCTTCGACGGGTTATCTTGGGTCACCCCGCCTTGGCTTTGTCCTTTGGGCTTCGGATTTGCAGATCCAAAGTCTCGCTTCTTCTGTTTGAACTTTTGCTCGATTTTGACAGCGTATCGGTATGCTGTGCCGAGTGAGGAGATGTTCAAGAACACCATCTCTTCCTGGATGTATCTGTGCAGGCAGCCACGGTATTTGAGCACCAGATGCAACTCAGAATCTTTGATACCCAACTGTGTGCGAAGGGTATGAAAAATGTTTGTGAACTCCGGCACATCTTGGTCTCGTCCCTGCCGCAGTGTGGTCCATTTGATGTATTTGTCCTCATAGCTTCCGACAGGGTAGTACTGCTCCTTGATGGCATCCCGGAAGTCATTCCAAGTGGGTGCGGCTGAAAATAGTGAGCCTGTACTTTCATCCTTCTGCTCGCAGTAGGTTTCCCACCAGTCCTTGACGTGGGGGGCTGCTTTGAGAAGAGCGAAAACAATCTTTTCCCGACTTGAAAATTCATGAACAGAAAAATACCCATCTAGCAGATTTAACCATTTATCTACGGCATCTGCGTCTATTTGACCCTCGAAGATGGGGATTTCAAAATTAACTTGTACCTTGAAGGGTGTGTGGCGTTTCCAGAGTCGCTTTTGGAAGCCGATGCGTCGCCTCTGGGTAGCCGCTGAAGGATCTGCGCAAAGCTATCCATCATCGCGTTCCTTTGCCGCTCGAGCGCTTCTTCGAGCAAGATTTTGATAGGATCTCCTGCCCCCTCGTCTTTCTTCTCATCCGCCATGGGAGGCCGTCGGGATTTGCGAGGCTGGTCTTGCAAAGGTTCGACCAGTTCAAGCCCTAACTCCTTATATCCCGACCTCGTTGGGGACATGCAAAGAAAAACAGAGAAAAAGCAGACCGCTCTGATACCACTGATCCGGATTTAAACAGGAACGCAACAAATTACAGAGATAACCATAAATACAGAGATGCAATAACCATAAACACATAGATGCAGCGGAAATAATGATTCATTTCATTAATGGAAAATACTGAATACAACCAGAAATGGAAATAAACCAGCTAGGGCGATGGTAGCTATCTCTGAGAAGAGATGTGCGGCTACATGCCTCTGAACTGTTCCGAACTGTATTACAATGAGGCTCGAAGGCCTATTTATTGTTGAGAAACAATGGAAAACCCTTCACATCCCGAAACCTAACCCTAGAAGATGAAACGCCAAATTGTGGGCCCCGTTTGGGTAAATTGGTACATCAATTTCCCGGGGTCGTAACTTTGGCATACGATCTCCGTTTGACGCGTACAATAGCTCGTTAGAAAGATCTATCCGAGCACTACCACTTTGGGAAGGGCAACATTGGTCTATAGACCCATGTTGCCCCCAGATTCCCAAAAAAACGTCGTTTAGGGCCTCAAAACGGCTCCGGAAGTTCAGGACCCGAAAAACTGCTAAAAATAGTAAGTTGTGCTACAATTTAGGAAACTGAAAAAGCTGAAAGAGACAGTCGTGGGGGTCCAAATGGGATAGGTGGGTGGCCACCAACATCCACCTGGATCATTCCTCCCCCCTTAGGAAGCAATGGTCCCCATTGCGTTGAGTTCCTCCATCTGCTGAACTTGTCCTGCAATGTCTGATGTGTCCAGTGATGGTGGGAAGCATGGTCGACGATGGTTCACATTGAACATTTGGTGCAGGCGAAAGAATGGAGGAATGCTGTGCTCCAAAGCATTGTTCCCCATAGCCTTGGTACTGCTGTAAGGACCATGTCGGTGTGGTCTGAGCTTCTGATGGGTTCTGGTAAGGCGTTCTTTCTGTCGATGCAACCAGACATTGTTGCCCACCTGAAACTTGTGTGGTACCCATGTGGGTGAGGAGAAGTTGTTCCTGTGTTTTGTCATGACCGTATCCCTTTGCTTTTGCTGCTGCGTGGAGGAACCCTTTGCAGGGGTCATGGATGTAGCAACGATCTTCCCCTTATTTTGGGAGTGAACCAGACAGATGAATTTCCTGGTCTGTGATATGAGCTTGTTGCCTTTCTTGGTAGTGATCAAAGATGTGGCAGTAGGTGGGGCGACCTCCGGTATCCTGTATAATGAATCACCCAAAGAAATAATGACAGCGCGAGGCCTTGACTCATACACAGCATGTCGCCTCCACAAGTATGGTTGGCCTAATAATACATCACAAACATCCAGAGGTGTAACATCACACAATACCTCGTCGGTGAAGGGCTTGATGCTGTAGGGAAGGCGGCACTGCTGGCGAACTTTCAGATCTCGTCCTTCGTGAAGCCACCCGATACTGTACGGCTGCGGGTGCGGTGTAGTCGGTAGGCCCAACCGCTTCACGACCTCTGCTGAAACCAGGTTCTTTTGGCTACCACTGTCGACAATGAATCGCAGCGGTGAACCCTTCACCCACATCTGTGAGTGGAAAAGACGCTCCCCTTCCTCTGGATCTGCAAGTTCATTCTTCTGGATCTTGGCAGTGGCAACAGTGGCGCTGGGATCCGCATCAATGATCTGCTTCCCTTTGCCATTCCCCTTGTCGGGTTCTGGCTCAGGGTCGGAACATGCATCTGATTCGGAAGCCTTCAACTCAGCCACCAGCGACTGCTTGGTCCGACACTCACTTGTGTTATGAGTGGGACTCTTGTGGAACTCACACCACTTCCCTGTGTCCTTCTTCGGCTTCATGGTGTTGTTCTTTTCTTGCGGCTTCGACGGGTTATCTTGGGTCACCCCGCCTTGGCTTTGTCCTTTGGGCTTCGGATTTGCAGATCCAAAGTCTCGCTTCTTCTGTTTGAACTTTTGCTCGATTTTGACAGCGTATCGGTATGCTGTGCCGAGTGAGGAGATGTTCAAGAACACCATCTCTTCCTGGATGTATCTGTGCAGGCAGCCACGGTATTTGAGCACCAGATGCAGCTCAGAATCTTTGATACCCAACTGTGTGCGAAGGGTATGAAAAATGTTTGTGAACTCCGGCACATCTTGGTCTCGTCCCTGCCGCAGTGTGGTCCATTTGATGTATGTTTGTCCTCATAGCTTCCGACAGGGTAGTACTGCTCCTTGATGGCATCCCGGAAGTCATTCCAAGTGGGTGCGGCTGAAAATAGTGAGCCTGTACTTTCATCCTTCTGCTCGCAGTAGGTTTCCCACCAGTCCTTGACGTGGGGGGCTGCTTTGAGAAGAGCGAAAACAATCTTTTCCCGACTTGAAAATTCATGAACAGAAAAATACCCATCTAGCAGATTTAACCATTTATCTACGGCATCTGCGTCTATTTGACCCTCGAAGATGGGGATTTCAAAATTAACTTGTACCTTGAAGGGTGTGGCGTTTCCAGAGTCGCTTTTGGAAGCCGATGCGTCGCCTCTGGGTAGCCGCTGAAGGATCTGCGCAAAGCTATCCATCATCGCGTTCCTTTGCCGCTCGAGCGCTTCTTCGAGCAAGATTTTGATAGGATCTCCTGCCCCCTCGTCTTTCTTCTCATCCGCCATGGGAGGCCGTCGGGATTTGCGAGGCTGGTCTTGCAAAGGTTCGACCAGTTCAAGCCCTAACTCCTTATATCCCGACCTCGTTGGGGACATGCAAAGAAAAACAGAGAAAAAGCAGACCGCTTTGATACCACTGATCCGGATTTAAACAGGAACGCAACAAATTACAGAGATAACCATAAATACAGAGATGCAATAACCATAAACACATAGATGCAGCGGAAATAATGATTCATTTCATTAATGGAAAATACTGAATACAACCAGAAATGGAAATAAACCAGCTAGGGCGATGGTAGCTATCTCTGAGAAGAGATGTGCGGCTACATGCCTCTGAACTGTTCCGAACTGTATTACAATGAGGCTCGAAGGCCTATTTATTGTTGAGAAACAATGGAAAACCCTTCACATCCCGAAACCTAACCCTAGAAGATGAAACGCCAAATTGTGGGCCCCGTTTGGGTAAATTGGTACATCAATTTCCCGGGGTCGTAACTTTGGCATACGATCTCCGTTTGACGCGTACAATAGCTCGTTAGAAAGATCTATCCGAGCACTACCACTTTGGGAAGGGCAACATTGGTCTATAGACCCATGTTGCCCCCAGATTCCCAAAAAAACGTCGTTTAGGGCCTCAAAACGGCTCCGGAAGTTCAGGACCCGAAAAAACTGCTAAAAATAGTAAGTTGTGCTACAATTTAGGAAACTGAAAAAGCTGAAAGAGACAGTCGTGGGGGTCAAATGGGATAGGTGGGTGGCCACCAACATCCACCTGGATCAGAGAAACTCATGCATGTCAGTTCTGAGAAATACCCAGTTAAGACTAGAGTGCAAGGACAATGTACTATCTGTTGTATGATTTACTTGAGTGTAAATATCAAGTATGCAATCAGAGATGGACCTAATTTTTGATTGCCGTAGTTATGGATGAGGAATTTCCCTTTAAATACATGCTAATTCTCTCATGAATTGTGAAAAAAATTAGAATCTTGGAGGCTTGGAAATTTGGCTAAGTATTGGCCAAAGGAAGTCATCAGGCGGAGGATAGGAAATACTTGTGAAGGTTAAGCTCAAGGTTGACAAAGCATATTGTATTCATCCAAATTCTTTGACCAAGGGAATCCTGTTGACAACCTTTGTTTGGCCATCAGTTTGGGGATGGAAAGCCATGGAATTAGTAAGTTTTGTTTCCAACATCAACTAGAGACTTGACCAAAATGCACTAAGGAATCTGCTGTCCCGATATGAGACAATGGACTGTGAGATCCCAAAGTGTACCTGTACTCACTCAAAGAAGAACTTAGCAGTGGCCTCTGTTGTGATACTCTTCTTGCGGGCTGCCATGATGGCCATCTTAGAGAATTTGTCGATGACAACGAAAATGAAATCATTACTGCGCTTAGTAGAAGGAAGGCCCGACATGTAATCCATGGAGATAGATTCCCAAGGTTGACTAAGAGTAGGTAGAGGAGTATACATGCCTTGCTTCTTGATGGTTGGTTTGGTGATGACATAGGCGGTGCAAGATATAATGTACTTCCCAACATCCTGACGAAGTTTCGGCCAATAAAAAGACTTCTGCAATACCGCCACTATTTTCTCTACTTCGAAATGTTCAGCGACCCAATTGTAGTGCGCCTCCCAAATCATCTTGGAAAGCTCACTTGAAGGAACACAAATGTGTCCTACATGGCATAATAGTGCATCCTGAAGGTGAAAATTTGGAACTTGATTCCCTTCCAGGAGTTTTTGGTATATGCTGCAGAATTTTGGATTGCTCTTGTAAAGATGTAGCCACCACAATGTCTCATGCCCACAGGAGTTGAGCACAGTGATTAGCACCAGGATCAGTGGTCAGTTGAGGAAATCAACAACATTATTGGTGTTGCCCTTCTTATACTTAATGTTCAAATGAAACTGTTGCAAATAGGTGGACCATTTCTGACGGCGATCATTCTGCAAATTCCCTTGTGTATGTATGAACTATAAAGGTCGGTGGTATGTGTGGATGACCGTTTCCTTCCCCATAATGTAATGCTTCCATTGATGGCATGCCTGCACAATGGAATACATTTCTTTGTTGTAAGTGGGATACTTTCAGACTGTGTCTGAAAGTGTCTCACTGTGGTAAGCCACTGGATGCCCATGCTGAGTAAGAACCGCACCAATAGCATAGTCAAAGGCATTTGTCTCAATCTCAAATGGTTGTTGTAGGTCTGGTAATGTGAGCACTGGTGCAGAAAAGAGGCGATTCTTCAACTCAAAGAACACTTATTGTTGGGTTTCCAACCAAAAAACTTTGCTTTCACTCTGCCCTTGGTGACTTGACTTAAAGGCCAAGTGATATGAGAGAACCCCAACACGAACCTATGATAGAAATTGGCAAGACCCAAAAAGATGCGGAGCTCTGTTAGAGTGGTTGGGGCTGGCCAATCCTGAATGACTTGTATCTTGGATGGGTCCACATGTACACCCTGATCATCAATGATGTACCCCAGATATTGAACCTGGGTTAGGCAAAAGGTGCATTTCTCCAAGTTAGCACACAACTTGTGTTGGCACAGGGTTTGAAGGACCTGTCGAATATGGTGGAGGTGCTCTTCCCAACTCTGGCTAAATATCAAGATGTCATCTAAATAAACCACCACGAATGCATTGGTGAAGGGTTGTAAGATGTCGTCCATCAGTCTCATGAAGGTTGCAGGGGCGTTCGTTAATCCGAACGACATGACCAACCATTCGAAAAGTCCCTCCTTGGATTTGAAGGTAGTCTTCCACACATCGGAGGGTTCAATAGGCACCTGGTGATAACCTGACTTCAAGTCAATATTGATGAAATATTTGGCCCCTTGAGCTAGTCCAAAAGGTCATCAATCCGCAGAATTGGGTACCTATTCTGGATAGTGATCTTGTTCAACACCCAATAGTCAATACAAAGCCTCCAGGTCCTATCCTTCTTCTGTACCAATACAATCGAGCTCCCACAAGGTGATGAGCTTGGCTTGATGTGCCATTTCTGCAATAGTTCCTGAATTTTCCTCTTGATCTCATCGTTCTCCATAACAGAGCGTCAATAGATCAGTCCATTGGGTAGCGGCGTGCTTGGGGTCAGATTGATGGAGTGCTTGACCTGACAGTGCAGAGGTACCCCTATGGGTGAGGTGAAAATATCCCTGTACTCCTCCACGACCTTGTCCATTTGTTGCTACTGTGCAGAGGAGCCCTGCTTAGAAGCTGTGGCCACAACCTTCTTCTTGCCTTGAGGGCGAATCATAAGGAAAACAAATTTCCTAGTTTGGGAAATGATCTTATTGCATTTCTTTGCAATGATCAAAGAGATGGTGGTAGGCGGGGCTACCTCCGATATCCTGTACAACTTATTAGCCAAAGTAATAATCACAGAGCGAGGTCTAGACTCATATATAACATGTCACTTCCACAAGTATGGTTTTCCTAACAATACATCAGAAACTTCAAGAGGAGAAACATCACATAGTACCTCATCCATGAAGGGTTTGATGTTGTAGGGAAGGTGGCACTGCTAGCTGACGTGAAGATCTCGTCCTTGGTGAAGCCACCCAATGGTGTACGGTTGTGGATGTGCTGTAGTCTTTAGGCTCAGTCGCTTCACGACCTTGCTGAAATGAGGTTCTTTTGGCTCTCGCTGTCGACAATGAACTGCAATGGAGAACCCTTCACCCACATCTGTGAGTGGAAGAGGCATTCCCTCCTCTGGATCTTTAGGCTCAATCTTCTGGATCTTGGTGGTGGCCACAGTGGCACTGGGCTCCGCATCAATGATCTTCTTCCCTTTTTCAGTTCCCTTATCGAGTTCTGATTCAGAGTCGGAACCTGCGTCTGATTCAGAAGCCTTCAGCTCAGCCACCAGTGACTTCTTGGCCTGACACTCACTTGTATTGTGAGTGGAAATCTTATGGAACTCACACCATTTTCCAGTGTCCTTCTTCGTCTTTGGGGTGTTGTTCTTTGCTTATGGCTTTGGCAGGCTGTCCTGGGTAGCACCGCCTTAGCTTGGTCCTTTTTTCTGTGGTTTGGGGGTGCCTTTTCCTTTCTTTGGATTCACAGATCCAAAGTCATGCTTCTTTTGTTTAAACTTCTGCTCAATCTTGACAGCATACTGATACGACGCGCTGAGCGAGGAAATGTGTAGGAACACCATCTCGTCCTGGATGTACTTGTGTAGACTTCCAATGTACTTGAGCACCAAATGTTGCTCAATATATTTGATACCCAACTTCATGTGAAGGGTATGGAAAGTATTTGTGAAATCTAGCACATATTGGCCTCTTCCCTGTCGTGGCGTGGTCCACTTTATGTATTTGTCTTCATAGCTCCTGACAGGGTAATATTGTTCCTTGATGGTGTCTCAGAAAGAATTCCAAGTGGATGCGGCTAAAAACAACGAGGGTTCACTCTCATCCTTTTGTTCACAGTAGGTTTCCCACCAATCCTTGACATGTGGGGCAACTTTAAGAAGTGAAAAAGTAATATTCTCCTGATTGGAAAAGTCGTGAACTAAAAATATCCTTCCAATAGATTTAACCATTTATCTACGACATCTACATCTATCAGGCCTTCAAATATGGGAATATCGAAGTTAAATTGTACCTTAAAAGGATTGGCACCTCCAGAGTGGTTGCTGGATGAAGATGCATTGCTTATGGGTAGCCGTCGAAGGATCTGGGCAAATTTATCCATCATCGCGTCCCTCTGTCGCTCGAGGGCTTCCTTGAGCAACATTTTGAAAGGATCTCCTACCCCCTCGTCTTTCTTTTCTTCCACCATGGGAGGTCGTTGGGTTTTGTGAGGCTAATCTTGCAATGGTTCAACTAGATCAAGCCCTAACTCCTTATACCCTGACCTCGTTGGGGACATGCAAAGAAAAACAGAGAAGAACATATTACTATGATACCACTGATCTAAAATTAAATAAGAATGCAACAACTTACATATATAATCATAAACACAGATATGCAACAGAAAAAACACTTCATTTCATTAATAGAAAAATACTGAATTATGCTTACAAATAGAATGGAAATAAGATAGCTGGGGCGATGGTAGCTTATCTCTGAGAAGAGATGTGGCAGCTACATGCCTCTGAACTATGTTATAATGAGGCTCAGGGGCCTATTTATTATTGGAAAACATGAGAAAACCATAAACAACCAAAACCCTAACCCTAGGAGATGTAACACCAAGAGTTTGTGGGCCTTGTTGGGGTTAGTTGGGTAACCAAATTCCTAGGGTCATAACTTGGTCATATTATCTCTGTTTGGCGCGTATGATACCTTGTTGGAAAGGTCTCTCTGAGTACGTCCTCAAAGTTTATGTTGTAACTAATATTATTACATCCGCTAGAGTACGTCCTTAGATTTTATGATGATCGCAAAGACATACAAGATGATATTTTATCTTTGAAAGTTAAACTAGAAGAGGCAAAACGAAAGGAATAGGTTCTTCAAGATTTGATCCAGGGATGCGAAGTGAACTATCAAAGTCTTGAGGTACAGGTTTCATCTCTGAGAACAGATTTTGAGAGAACAATGACCGAGAAGGGTTTAAATGAAAAAATTACTAAAGGGATAAGGAGACTAGATCAAATTATAAGTAATCAAAGGCCCTCATAAATTATAATTGGTCTTGGATACTCAAAGAAATAGGAATCTTCTATGGAGAAGATAAACTTCAGGTCAGCAGGATTCAAAAAACCACAAAGCTATGTGAAGAAGGATTAAGGGAGAATCAATGAAGACAAAAGAGCAGAAGGACTAAGAGGAGAACATCAAGGGAGAACAAATGAATCGGTCAGACAACTAAGGTACCTTCATGCACAATCTCATAAGACTTCCAACAATAGGCATGCCTATTTATTTTATGGTCATTGTTATAAGTGTCATATATTTGGACATAAAGCCATTGATTGTAGAAGGATAAAAGTTGAAAGGGATGAAAATCATAGACATAGTAAGTATCAAAATTTTAGATCTCAAAACTCTTCTCTCATAAAATCTAAGGACGTACTCTGAGGTCACCAGAAAAAATGCCGTTTAGGGGGTCAAAACTGTTTCGGAGGTTCAAGACCCGAAAAATTGATAAAAATAGTAAATGTTGAAATGAATAAGGAAACAGATGAAAGTGACTAGGGGGTCTAGGTGGAGTAGGTGGGGGGCCACAAATATCCACTTGGATCAACCAATCTATTACTTCCACTATTTTACTATTTCATACAATTTTCATACTGAAAACACAGGCATACAAATTACAAGTAAAATACCAACTTAATGGCTATCTGCAGAATCAACTTATGCACTCTGCTTTCTAAGCACTTGTGGCAGTCTTCCTCTTGCTACCCACTACAACACTTGCTCTGTGCTCTGCTTTCTCTGCTCAGGGCTCTCCACTATTTCACCACAACACTACCCTTGCAACACTTTGCTCCAATTCACAGCTCACTCTTTTGCTCTCTGCTCAGGGCTCTCCACTGTTTCACCACAACACTACCTTGCAACACTCTTCGCTAATACACAGCTCACTGCTTTGCACTCTCACAAGTATGCTCACACTCCCCATTATCTCAATGGAGGTTCACAGTTTTGTTCCTGTTCTTCTCTTGGCTCAATGTAGTCACTGTCATCATCAATTCTACCCACGCATGTACCATAGGCATGGCACCCCATTCTTCTGCTGATTTATGCAAACTCCAGTTCAGTCGTTGCATTAAACTCATAAGGATGGGTGACGATCACTTCTCTATCATACAACTAACTCTCCATGTTGTGTATTAACTCTCAGTCCTCCTTACATATTTCATAGAGGCTCCCCATACTTCTTTATGGTTTGCAGAGATATACTTGTACATCATCATGGAGTCTTTGTTTTGAATTTATTTATAATGCATGCACGGGAGGTCTTCAACCATCAACTTTACAGTTCTTCATTCAAAATCACAACTTTCGATTCATACATCTTAATGGGACCCTGTACCATCACATCATAGATTTTCGTCGTAGTGCTGTGTAGTGGTGTAACACTATGAAATAACCAATTGTTGACCTCCGATGAAATCTAGCCCCTTTTGCATTAGACCCCTGCTATATCTCCACCATAGGAATTGGTTCGGTAATCGAGTGCCAACCATATCGGAGCCCCCTATATCAACATTTTTTATTTGTGGCCAATGTGACAACAACCACAAACCTGTGATTATCGATCTATGACTTTAAGCTCCTTCTGCTTAGTCCTTACCGCACACTTCATACCATAGGACCAAGGGTGGTGATAGGGGGCTTGGCCTTAAGGAACTAAGTCTTTTAGTGCTCTACCGAGGACCTTTGGTTCCCTTATAAAGTGTCACACCCTTGGTTTCTTGTCTTTCCTCTAGACCATGTGCTTACCACATCGGAGCCCCTTATTGGTGATTTCCACTTTGTGACAATGTGCTGTCCATCAAAAATCACCAATTGCTGATTGGCACCTCTATTCATCCCTAGCCCTTAGTTCCCTTAAGCCTTCACAACCACCTTCTATCCCACATCCCAATGAAATTTCATTGTGGCACATGAGCTAACCATTGCAAACCTCCAATTGTCGATTGTCGAAGTGACATCATCTCATGCCACGTGGCATCTTCTGACTAGTGACATGTGTCACTCAGATATGGCCCATTAGGCCATCCATAAACACCAAAATAACTTACCACATGTCCCTCCATACCATGACATCATGCTAACGCAAGCGGCCATGTGTCCCTTATCGAAACCAATCAGATCCTGCCACTTGTCCTCATCGGAGCTCCTCTAATGCTGCCTTCTGTCCTTATCGGAGCTAACCAGATGCCTCCACGTGTCCTTCCTAGAGGAGAGAGAAAGGGGCCTCACCTACTTTTGTTTTTCACCAATTCTTTTGTATTTTCATTTTTAGCCTCCCCAACAATTTAATAAGGAATGCACAATCTCAACTTATCTCCCGATATTGCGATACCTCCGACATGTGGGATTGACGATATGAAATTCACCGGAGCCTCTGATATGCGATTCACTGGGACATTCGATTGGCTGGGATCTGATCGTCCGGGAGATCCGATTGCGATTCGTCGGGACCTTCGATTCACGATATTCCTCACTGCACAAGGCCTAAATCATCCTGAACTTCAGCAGGCCATATCTCTCAAACCACAAGTCCATTTCTGGACTTTTGCATACTGTTGGAAATCTCTTCCAGATAACTTTCCAATGAAAGGAGTTTGATTAGCCACTAAGCCCATATTCTACCTCAAAAGATGGCTCCAAAGTCTCTACCTAGCTAGAATCACAACCACCAAGGCATGAAGCCCCATCATCAGGCTAAGCCTTGTTTGACATCAATGCCAACACTTACACAGCTAGCCACCTTCATACCATCAAATTTCCAACAATCTCCCCCTTTGGCATTGATGGAAACACTACAGACTCCCCCTCAGCTTGGCATGGTCTACTCTGATGCCAAATTTCCCTCCCCCTTTGACATCAGTGGAAAATAAAACTTCACTTGCACTCCCCCTGAACCAGTGCAACCTACTTTGCCATGAGTTCCTTTTGCTGAGTAGCTACCACCTCCTACCAAAATGAAGTCATTTGGAGGGAGGAGTCACAACTCCTATCTATTTCCTGAGATACTCAAATGGTTCTCTTGCAAGTGGCTTGGTAAAGATATCTGCCAATTTCTCTTTAGTGGGCACATATACAAGTTTAACAATATTGGTTGCAACTTGTTCCCTCAAGAAATGATACTTGATAGGAATGTGCTTGGTTTTTGAATGCATGACTGGATTTTTTGAGATGTTGATTGCACTAGTGTTGTCACACATTATTGGAATGGGATTAGGCAACTCTACCTGTATATCCTTTAAGGTTTGCTTCATCCATAGAATCTATGTACAACAAGTTGCAGCAACAATATATTTTGCTTCAGCAGTTGATAGAGAGATGGAGCTCTACTTCTTGCTAACCCACGATACCAAGAAGTCACCCAAAAAGAAAGTTGCACTAGAAGTACTCTTCCTGTCATCTAGACTTCCAACCCAATCTGCATCTGTGTAGGCCTTCAGATTGAAGTCTTTACTCTTGGGATACCACAACCCATACTTTGTTGTACCTTGAAGATATTTGAAAATCCTCTTAACAACCACCACATGACTTTCTCGTGGACAAGCCTAAAATCTTGCCACAATTCCCACTACTTGCATGATATATGGCCTTGAAGCTGTCAGATACAGTAAGCTTCCTATCATCGATCTATATTTAGTTTGATTTACCTATGGCGTTGCATCTTCCTTGCACAGTTTACAACCTGTAGTCATGGGTGTGCTGACAAGTTTGTAGTCCTCCATTCCAAATTTCTTCAAAGTTTCCTTGAGGTATTTGGATTGAGATATAAAAACTCCTCATGGGGACTGAGTAATTTGCAGACCCAAGAAGAAGGACAACTCACCAATCATGGAAATTTCAAACTCTGTTTTCATACAGTTTTCAAACCGATGCCCTAGTTGCTCTACATCGCTGCCAAATATGATGTCATCCATGTACACAACCACTATCAATAGATGATCATGTTCATATTTTACATAGATATTTTCGTCAACCGAGCCTTTCTTAGAATCTTGTTGCTGGAGATACTTATCCAACCTTTCATACCAGGCTCTAGGGGCTTGTTTCAAACCATACAAAGCCTTCTTTAATTTGCATACAAGCCCTTCATCAGAGGAGAGAAGAAAACCTTTAGGCTACTCAATGTAAACCTCCTCTTCTAAGTCTCCATTGAGAAAGGAAAACTTTACATCCATATGATAAACTTTGATGTTCTTGTGAATGGAAAGAGCAAGGAAGATTCTTATGGCTTCTAGTTGGGCTACTGGTGCAAAGGTTTCTTCAAAGTCTACCCCTTCTATCTAGGCATACCCTTTTCAAACCAACTAAGCTTTGTTCCTAATTATTTGACCTTTTTAATTCAACTTATTATTGAAAACCCATTAGGTTCCAATAACATTTTTCTCTTTTGGTATTGGGACAAGCTCCCATGTGTCATTCTTTTCAATTTTGTTTAGCTCTTCATTCATGGCTTTCACCCAGAACTTATCTTCACTTGCTTGATAGAGGTTTTTGGGTTCTATTTGTGATAGTAGAGCCAAATTTGCATGTTTTGTATTTCCCACAAGTCTCCTTCTGGTCTGGACACCCTTTCTTTGATCTCCAAGAATCTGACTCTCAGGGTGTTCCTTTTGCACATACCTGGAATGCATTCTTGGCCTTGAAGATGTGCTTTCTTCCTCACCTTCATTGTCTGAATTTGTTTCATTTAGATCTGTGTCCCTCAACTCTGAAATCTCTTCATCATTTGAGTCCAAGATACTTTCAGAGGGTTCAGTTTGTGAGCCTATTTCATCAACCACTATGTCAATGTAGTCTTTTATCTTCCTTGTTCTCTTGTTGTAGCATCTGTACCCTTTGCTTCAAATACAGTATCCAAGAAGTATTCCTTCATCAGCGCATGAGTCAAGCTTCCCAAGGTTATTTTCATTTATTTTAATGAAGCACTTTCTCCCAAACACCTTGAGGTGTTTAACTGATGCAGGTCTACCCTTCCATAACTCATATGGAGTTTTGTCACTATCAGGCCTGAGATGAGTTATGTTTGACAAGTATACTGCTGCTTAAGCTGCTTCTCCCCAGAAGTGGTGAGCCACTCCTACTTCATCTAACATTGCTCTGGCCATTTCCTGGATTGTTCAGTTCTTCCTCTCCACAAATCCATTTTGTTGAGGATTTCTGGCCACTGAGAACTGCCTTCTAATACCTTGCTCTTCACAGAATTATTCAAACTCTTTTGAGGTGAACTCTCCCCCTTTGTCTGATCTCAAGCATTTTATCTTCAAATCTTTCTCATTCTCTACCTGAGCCTTAAACTTCTTGAAGTGCTCAAATGCTTCTGAATTTTCTTTTAGGAGGAGAATCCAAGTAGCCCTCGTGTAATCATCAATGAACAACATGAAGTACCTTTCTCCTTTTGATGTTTTTGTTCTTGTGGGGCCACAAATATTTGTGTGAATAAGCTCCAGAGGTCTGGATGAGGAGAACTCTTTCGTTTTGAAATGAGTCCTAGTCTACTTGCCAAACTGACATGACTTGCAGATGGTGTTATCAGGCCTTGACAATCTAGGTAATCCTTTTACCGCACCTATCTTGCTTATCCTTATCAAGCTATCAAAATTCATGTGTCCGAGCCTCTTATGCCATAGTCGTGCTTTGCTAGTTTTTCTCAAGTAACAACTGACCCTTGAGTCATTGAACACATAAATGTTATTGTGAGTCCTGACTGCCTTCCCCACTAGTTTTCCATTTTTTATATTCCATATCTCACAATCTTTAGATCGGAAGGTCACATCATAGCCGTTGTCACACATCTGGCTAACACTTAGTAGATTGTGTTTGAGGCCTTCCACATATAGCACATTCTGTTCTTTTGTCTTCTGATCAAGACTGACCACTCCTTTTCCTTTGATTCTTGTTGGAGTGTTGTTGCCAAAGGTGACATTTCCTCCTCTGTCTTTTTATTTTAGTGACAAAAAATTGCTCTTGTCTCCAGTCATGTGTTTGGAACAACCACTATCTACATACCATTTGTTTTCTTTATCATGCATTGATAAGGCAAGCCCACATGGCATGCTCTTTTTGGTCTTTTGTTTCCAACTTCTTTTATCCTTTTGTATGTGAGTCTGTTTGTCAATTTGAGATTTAGATAGGTATTCAAACATGCTTCTACACTCACTGGCCTTGCGCCCAAAATTATTACATTTAAAACATTCAACTTCTCTTTGTAGGGGAGTGAAGGCATTCTGATTCCTAAAAGAGGAATCTTGTGACTTAGCAGTCTGGTGTGAATTAAACCTAAGATTTTCATCTCTTTCAACTTTGACACTTCTACAATTAATAGCTTTGTGTCCAAATATATGACACTTGTAGCAGTGACCATAAAATAAGTAGGCACGCCTATTGTCAAAAACATTATGAGGTTTAGCAGAGAAATACCTTGGTCGACTGCTTGTTTGAATCATCCTCCATTGATGGTCTCCTCTTTGTCTGACTGCTCTTTTGTCTTCATGAACTATTTCATGATGATTCCTCTTATGACTCTGTGATTGTTCAACTCCTGTGGACCTAAAGTTTATCTTCTTCTTCCCGATAGAAGATTCTTGTTCCTTTGAGTACCCCAGTCCAATTCTGATTCTTGAGGGCCTTTGACAACTCAAAATCTGATTTAGTCTTTTAGTCCCTCGAGCAAATATCTCACCTAGACCCTTCTTGGTCTTTGCTTTATCAAGGTCAGTTCTTAGAGAGACTACCTCTGCTTCAAGATACTGGTAGTTTTCTTCCCATTCTTGAATCATATCTTGAAGTACCTCTTCTTTTCGTCTAGCTTCCTCTAGCTCAACCTTTAAAGACATAAAATCATCTTTGCAGATTTTTGAGGTCGTTTCCCTTTTCAACTTGAGCAACTCCTGTTTCAGCTGCTTGTTCTCCTCTTCTAGCTTCTCACGATTTCCTTGTTCTCCTTTCAACAGAAGAGCTAGACTATCCTTGCTCTTGATAGCCTCTTCAAGTTTTTCTTTTTGATATGCAAACTCCTCATTATCTGAGTTATACATTCCTTCTTCTGCATGCTGCAACTGTTCCTTCAGCTGCTTGTTTTTCTTCCTTGCTTTCTTCAACTCATCAAGGGCACTAATGAGTTCTCCCTCAAGATCTACCACTCCTTCCTCTTCTTCCTCTTCAGAGTCCATAAGACCTTATTTCTTGGAGTTTGTTTCAAGGGCCATAAGAAGATACTCATTTGACTCATTTTCCGATGAGTCTTCACAGTATGATTCCGGGTTTGAACTATCCTCTTTGGAATAGAACCCCTTCTTCTTGTAGGGTTTCTTCTTCTGAAATGTCTGAGACTTATTTCTAAATTTTAGACCTTCTTCTCTTTTAGTCCCCTCTTTGTAAGGGAATTTGGAAGAGAAATGTCCAACTCTTCCATAGTCGAAACACTTAAAGGGAAACTTCCCTTTATATTTACCAGAGCCTCGCTTCAGTTTTTTGGCTAGTTGAGCCAAATCCTGATCAGATTCACTACTAGAGCAGTCTTGATGAACTCTGTGTTCCTTTCCCTTATTGGATACTCTGAATGCAACTTCCTTTGGTTCAAATTTCTCCATTCCTACTCTCATCTCATAGGCTGTGAGAGTACCATGTAGTTGATCCATCTTGAGATCCTTTAGGTTGACCATTTCCTCTATAGTTGATATTTTGGCATTAAATCTCATGGGTAGAGATCTTAATACTTTTTGAATGATCAAATCTTCCTTGACTTCCTCACCAAGTCCTCTAATCATATTAACTACTTCATCAACTCTGAGGAAGTACTCAACTATGCTTTCATTCTCAATCATCTTCAAGATTTCAAACCTCATTCTAAAAGTCTGAAGTTTTTCTTGCTTCACTTTGTCATCTCCTTCATGACACTGGTTAAGATTCTCCCACATCTCATAAGAAGACTTACAGTGCATAACCTTCACAAGTTCTGACTGACTGAGACCAACAAGAATGGCATGCTTGGCTTTACCATTGCTTAGATACAGTTTCTTTCCATATGCATATGTGGGGGGAATATCTGGGACATTGTAATTTACTAGTACTGAGGTCCAAACATCTACCCCCAGGGACATAAGATATGCCTCCATTCTTACTTTCCAAAAGGCATAATTGGCTCCATCAAAGACCGGTACCCTACTCGAGTAAACTTCTTGACTCTCTTTCCTATTCATAATTCCTATAGGATCTACCTTCCAGTGGTTAAACTGTTACTGAAGGAACTTGGCTCTGATACCAATTGTTGGAATTAAGGAATTGTTGAGAGGGGGGTGAATCAGTAATTTAAGAAACTCTTTATTTTCTTTTCTTATTGTGCTTATAGTTCCTTCTTATGTTCTTTCATATGTGAAAGAATTCATTCATAAAGCAATAAATATTATAAACTTTTAGAACACATACTCAAACAACAATCTCATGACCAACATACATTTGACATAGTGTTTTCATGTGGAAACCCAGAGGGAAAAACCACCAATTTGTTGTTTGTTTTATGATGTAATTTAAGCACCAAATTAATTACATCTGTTTGTTTGTGAGCACCCACTCACTGGAGGCACCAACCCCCTTTTGTTTAGCAAGCACCAACTTGCCAAGAGGCACCAACCTCTTTTGTTTAGCAAGCACCAACTTTCCAAGAGGCACCAACCTCTTTTTTTTAGCAAGCACCAACTTTCCAAGAGGCACCAACCTCTTTTGTTTAGCAAGCACCAAATTTCCTAGAGGCACCAACCTCTTTTGTTTAGAAAGAACCAACTTTCCTAGAGGCACCAACCTCTTAAGTGTGCAGGCACCAACCTGTCACTGCCACTGTTTTACTATTTCATACAATTTTCATATTGAAAATAGAGGCATACAAATTACAAGTAAAATACCAACTTAATGGCTATCTGCAAATTCAACTTCTGCACTCTTCTTTTTGAACACTTGTGGAAGTATTCCTCTTGTTGCCCACTGCAACACTTGCTCTGTGCTCTGCTTTCTTTGCTCAGGGATATCCACTGTTTCACCACAACACTACCCTTGCAACACTCTACTCCAATTCACAACTCATTACTCCGCTCACGGCTGTCCACTATTTCACCACAACACCACCCTTACAACACTCTTCGCCAATACACAACTCACTTATATTCACTCTCGCAAGTATGCTCACACTCCACATTAGCTCAATGGAGGTTCATAGTTTTGTTCATGTGCTACTCTTGGCTCGATGTAGTCACTGTCATCATCAATTCTACCCATGCATGTACCCTAGGCATGGCACCCCATTCTTCTATTGATTTACGCAAACTCCAGTTCAGTCATTGCATTAAACTCATAAGGATGGGCGACGATCACTTCTCTGTCATACAACTGAATCTCCATGTTGTGTATTAACTCTCAGTCCTCCTTACATATTTCATAGAGGCTCCCCATACTTCTTTATGGTTCACAATACCTGTACATCGTCATGGAGTCTCTGTTTTGCATTTATTTATAATGCGTGCATGGGAGGTCTTCGACCATCAACCTTACAGTTCTGCATTCAAAATCACAACTACCGATTCATACATCTTAATGGCACCATGTACCATCATATCATAGATTTTCATCACAGTGCTATGTAGTGGTGTAACACTATGAAATAGCCGATTGCTAACCTCCGATCAAGTCTAGCCCCTTTTGCATTAGACCCCTGCTATATCTCCACCATAGGACTTGGTTTGGTGACTGAGTGCCAACCATATCAGAGCCCCCTATATCGACGTTTTTCATTTGTGGCCAATATGCCAACAACCACAAACTTGCGATCGCCGATCTTCGATTTTTAAGCTCCTTCTGCTCAGCCCTTACTGCACACTTCTTACCATAGGATCGAGGGTGGTGACTGGGGGCTTGGCCTTAAGGCGCTAAGTCTTTCAATGCTCTGTCGGGGCCTTTGGTTCCCTTATAAAGTGTTGTGCCCTTGGTTTCTTGTCTTTCCTCTAGACCATGTGCTTACCACATCAGAGCCCCTTATCGACGATTTCCACTTTGTGACAATGTGCTGTCCATCACAAATCACTGATCACCAATTGTCGATTGGCACCTCTATTCAGCCTTGGCCCTTGGTTCCCTTAAGCCTTCGTGACCACCTACTATCCCGCATCCCGATGAAATTTCATTATGGCACATGAGCCAACCATTGCAAACCTCTGATCGCCGATTGCCGAAGTGATGTCATCTCATGCCACATGGCATCTTCTGACCAGTGACATGTGTCACTCAGATATGGCCCATTAGGCCATCCATAAACATCGAAACATCCTACCACGTGTCCCTCCATACCATGACGTCATGCTGATGCAAGCAACCACATGTCCCTTATCAGAACCAATCAGATCTTGCCACTTGTCCTCATCGGAGCTCCTCCGATGCTACCTTTTGTCCTTATCGGAGTCAACCAAATACCTCCATGTGTCTTACTTAGAGGAGAGAGAAAGGGGCCTTGCCTACTCTGGTTTTTCACCAAATTCCTTTGTATTTTCCTTTTTGGCCTCCCCGACGATTTAACAAAGAATGCACAGTCCCAACTTATCCCTCGATATTGCGAGACCTCCAACATGCGGGATCGCCGATATGAAATTCGCTGGGGCCTCCGATATGTGATTCGTCGGGACTTTTGATTGGCCAAGACCTCCGATTTTGATTCGTCGAGACCTCCAATCTCCAATATTCCTCACTGCATAAGGCCTGAATCATCCTGAACTTCAACAGGCCATATCTCTCAAACCACAAGTCCATTTCTGGACTTTCGCATACTGTTGGAAAGATATTCCAGAGAAATTTCCAATGAAAGGAGTCTGATTAGCCACTAAGCCCATCTTTTGCCTCAAAATATGGCTCCAAAGTCTCTACCTAGATGGAATCACAACCACCAAGGCATGAAGCCCCATCATCAGGCTAAGCCTTGTTTGACGTCAATGCCAACACTTACACAGGCAACCACCTTCATACCATCAAATGTTCAACATCAGATTGCATAATGTGTGGATGAACCTCTATTTCCCCGACTTCTACACCTCCACACACTTCTTTCGCACATTGCCCTATTTTGCGGTAATGTTTTGGCGATGCAACATAAAATCAATCAACCTCCTATCGCCATGGATTATTAGATATTTAAAAATTAATTAGGGCTTACTAGTTGTAAAAAAATCAAGAAAGTGCAGAAACAAGAGGCGACCCCACGTACAAAAAGGAATTTTCATGAGGACAAGACGCAAACCCTAGTTTTTCAAGTAATTCAAGTAATTAAAGTAATTCAATCTAGTTTAGCTTAGGTGATTGGGTTGAATAGTGTGATTTTTTTTTTTTTTTTTTGTCCAATTTAACTTTTGTAAGTTTACACATTTAAGTTCTGAAATAAAGTAAACTTCTAACCCTTTTAAGTGAGTATATGTTGTGCAAAAAAATACCAACAACCTCTAAAATGAAATTGTGGAGAGAAATTTCAACAACCCCTAAAGTAATATTATGAGGTAAAAGTTTACATATTTATGTTTTGAAATAATGTAGCTCTCTAACGCTCTTAAGTAAGAACTAACCCTTTTAAGTGAGTATATATTGTGGAAAAAGAATGCTAACAACCTCTAAAATGAAATTGGGAAGAAAAATTTCAACAACCCCTAAAGTAAAATTATGAGGTAAAAGTTTACATATTTATGTTTTGAAATAAAGTAACTCTCTAATGCTCTTAAGTGAGAGTACATACATTTCATGGGGCAAAATACCAAGAATCTTTAAAGTGAAATTGTGAGGACAAAAATACCAACAACCTCTAAAATGAAATTGTGAGGCAAATTGCTCACAACCTCTAAATGAAATTGTGGGGGGGGGGGGGGGAGAGGAAGCATCAACCTCTAAAGTGAAATTGTGACACAAATTACCAACGACCTTTGAAGTGAAATTGTGAGGCAAACTACCAACAACCTTGGAATGAAATTGTATCACTTAGAGGGTTTTCTTGGTTGTAACAGAAAACTCCTTAAGGTAACCTGTTAAAACCAATCTTGTAGATTGAAGGCTAGCCCCTTCAATCTAGAGAGGGCTATCTCTGACAACCTAATCACCAAGCTTAGCAACTGACATTGGCTTCAAACAATGGCTAGATTTTAGTAGGCTTATGATGAAAATAAGGTTTGGTTGGGATGAAGCAATTAATCAATTGGGAAATGGGGTCAACATATCAAGTTTTTAGATGCAACTACCAAGATCTTGATTGTATGAATCAAGAGGGATAGAGGCAAGATATATGACAAACTGTAGACATATCAAACATCATCTGAATGGTAGTAGAAGGAGAAAATAATCCACTATAGCAGGGCATGAAACATGAATCCTACAAGTTTTAGGAGAAAGAGTGCAAATGTCTAAATCATATGAACCAAAGCATTAACTAATGAATTCTATCACACAATCTCATTTAAACACCAGAAGATAACATATAATGATATCACATAGAAAGGAAACTATCATAGAAGAAAACTGACTGAGCATACCATCACATGAATCTCTGTATCATGAACATAATATTCTAGTCTTCTTGGCACTTGAAAAGATGAATAATTTGATCACACACACAATAAAAGACTACTTTATTTCAAAGTCCAACTTTTTTCCTTCTTTCTGATGTATTATATAGGAAAAATACATAAAAGTTAAGATCCATAAAGTCTGGTAGCATAACTATAAAATATTTACAATATCTGATAGTTTAATTTGCAAAACATAATTAAAATCCTATCCTTCTAGTTATTTAGATCTTTATTTTTCATTTAAACATTGGACAAAGAATTTTGAAATCGTTGTACGCATCCTCTGCTATTCTTCTAGGAAAAGGACGAGTCATAATTGTAGTGTAGGATTTGGATTGTTCACACCTTTGTAGGCTTCATAAATGGATCTGTAATTCACATTCCTCTCTTGTAGTAAAACTGATACATGAACCTATTAAAACTGTTGAAATTGTGCAACTATACTGTGTAATTGTTTACACTCTCTAAGGCCCTTCTCTCTTATGTTGACTCATATTATCTTCTCTTCTTCATTCACACAAATTTATGACATATTACCATAATACACTTAAGATAAAATAATTGTCGATAAGATAAATTGAAGCATGCCAAAACATTGAGGTAAAATTAGGGTTTCATATATTGCTCTACCAATGAGGTAAGTTGATCATTCTTCCATAGTTTGTGCATCCCGATCAAGGAGGTTTAACTTGTATTGGCTTCTTGTCATCCTTCTATTATCTTTCTTTATGGTTCTGCTAGCTTCTAGAGATCCTTTCCCTTTTCTACCTGCATATTCTGTTTTCCCCTGTCCCGTAGCCTTTTTCTTGCCCTTTGAAGACTTTACATTTTCCTCTTCATCAATTATCACTAGTTACTTTAGCTTAGGATTAAGCTTTGCTTTGAAACATAGTCTTAATTTATTTGTAGGACGAGTATGGGGTTTCCTATAGTAAACCCTAGGCTTTGTTTCTGTGTCTTCATCCCCTATTTCCATACTTTGTTTCCCTTTCTCACTTTTTGCTGCTTTATGATTTGCCTCCTCTTTTTCTAACATTTGCTTCTGCTATCTTCTTGTTCTCTTCTCATAGACCTTAATCTTTGGTTGATTTACAAGGTTTTCAGTCTGTTCTTCAACAGGGATATGACTAGGTTCTCCCTCTGTTTTTGGAACTAGGGTTTTAGTACTGGTTGCAGTCCCAACATTTCTTTGTCTTCTGGGTGTAGGGTTCACTAAATTTCTTCTCCTCAACTACTCTATTTGCTTATTCAATTCATGTGTATACAATATCTTGATTAAGCTATGATGACATATATCATGAGGCAATAACTTTGCCCTAGTTTTGGCCTTAATGGCCATTTTAAATAAACTTTGATGCAAGAAATAAGGTAGACTCATCTTCCCAAACCCAACTAAATGACATAAAAATATCATATGGTAAAGGTATATTTTGGAATACCTGCCTTCACATGTGAAGAAGAGTTGCACAATCTTTAGAGCGCTAGACCATTCATGCTTCAACATCTTCTGAGGGATTCCCATGCTCCAATTAGGGTTTTGATATTCTTCCTTTAAGAAAAAGTTGAGATCCACATTCTGCATCATTTGTTTCTTAAACCACTTCTCACCCTTGGTAGGCAAACCCGTGGCTTCTGCTATCGAATCTTCAGTGACTGCAAACTCCATCCCTCTTATTTGAGCTCTGTTGCCATATAAAAGTGAATAAAATTAGAACACCAACTCAAACTGTAACCATCAAACTGTTGGAAAACTGACTCCCATTCCACATCTCTGAATAAAGGTGCAACTTCATCACATACCTCGAACCATACTCCATTTGGTTCAAATAATCTTGCATGACCTGACTTTCCCATCGCCCGACTAAGAAAAACTAAAAACTTTGCCACGCGCTGTCAAAAACTGCTAAAAATTCATTGCTTGGTATCTAATTGATGCAAAACTTGAGTATGACAAAAATCACTTCCTTAACATATTTCTTAATCCTTATGGCACCTTTTTACACCAAAATTTTACCCACCATATACTTAAGCCAACTTTGTTTAAAATAAATATTTTAACTAATTTTCAATACATTTTAACCCTTTTTTGAAATTACAAACTAAGTGCTAACCTAAAATTTTTAGCTAAACAATTTTAATGTCGAAATCACAAACAACACAACCATGATGTTTGATTCCACTTTCCTTCATTGAAACAAGTGTTGCATGCAGCCGGTAGTCCCTGCCTATATAACCGAAAAATTAGCAAGTTGCCGATGCCAATGCTGTTGCAAGTGTGTGACAATTGTTGCCGTTGGCAAGCACTAATTGGAACGAATTGTCCAAAATGAAATTACTCGCCGATGCCAATTCCCCATTTCATTTCTTCTGTTACCAGATAGGGGCCGGCTTGCCCGAGCAGAGTCCAGCTCTGTTTAGAAATTCTAGTAATTCATGCTCATAAGTTCACTCTATTACTGAGCATATTAAGAGATTCAGAATTTTGACAACCTCTCCTCAAAAATGTGAGCTGTAACTCAAATATACTCCATAATCATTGCGCAATACCCATCCAGTTACTGAGACTTATCCACAGCCAAATAACTCGACTGCAAATTTTATCCACAATATCAAAATGGACTCAAGCAATAAGCAAAGTAGAACATAAATCCTTCAGAAACAGTTTAAAATATTAAAGTTCAACTCAATGATGTGGGAACAAAAAGATGATCCTTCTAAAGTATTCAATTCAGACTTACTCGTGCTCCAAAATAGTTTCAGGTGAATCCTCTCCAGCAAATCTACAAACCCGTGGAAAGCGAGTCTTTTTTATGATTTCCATGACATCAGAATTCCTCCGGAGCTCATCGCCATCTTTCTGGCCAGAAGTCAAATTGCTACAAATAAAGCAAAAGCTTGTCTGATGGAGAGTCATGCTAACTGATATTGAGCCCTGCAAAAGTATGATTGAATCAATATGTTTAATTGGAGAAATTGATCTAAACCCCTGTTAACTCAGAGACGTCATGTGCATTCAGCAATGACTAGGGTAAAAATCAAACATTCTTAGGGGTGCAAAACAGAAAACGTCATTGTCCATGTTTGGAACAGCAAATGCAACATCATAAAACATGAGAATCACTTTTTGACAGAAATGTGCCACACCTTGTTGCCAAGGTAACCCATCAGGCCCCTTCCAACACATGACACTTTGAGATTGCGTATATAATGCCTCAAATCGCTTCTCACCCAAACTGAGAGGAATATGCCAACCATTTGCTTGCTGGCAGCTAAACAGTAATTCATCTATTCATAACTAGATCTATCGTCCACTGCAGGGCTATCTGGCACCGGAGAGAAAAACATAGTAGAAGCTGAAGGCGAATCTGCTGCACATGCAACATATTCATCATCTGAGTGCAAAGATTTGATAGTATTATCAGAATCTGTCCTTCCTATAGATCTGCCCATCAACATTTGATCAGAAACACTGAAATTCCTCTGCAATTTTGGCTGCCTATTGGCAGAATCGTCATCCATTTTGGAACCCCAGCCTAGGACCTGAAATGATCTCCTATGGTAGAAAGGGTCGTTCTTCTGTGACCTTGAACCCTCAAAATCAGAATCCAAACTTATAATTGTGTCTACCATGTCCGTGGACTTTGCACAACCTGGTGATAAAGAGCTTCTAGAATTGGTACTGCCTTCACGCTGTGACTTATTGAGTGTTTTCCAAATAAGGCTAAGCCATTTGGTAGCAGGACCATTATTCTCTGCCCCCAGCACATTCCCTGCATTTAAAGGAACAATTTCCTGAAACCTGTAAAAAAGGCTTCTCCTATTTACTGGTTGAAATATGGTTATATGACTATCACAATCAAGAGCGTGAATTGAAAAATTCCTCGAACATAACTTGCCCATCAAAAATCGGAAATTTTATATCTATATAGGCTTTCCAGAAACTCCTTAAATGTCAAACAACAGTATCATTTGTCCATACCCCAAGACATAGATATCCGCTGGAGGTGAGTTATTCAACCATTCTTCCAGATTCAAGCCATTTGAAGGAGCTTTGCCTCCCACATTCCATGTTGCCACAAATAACCTGTTTCCCATTGAATTTTAAAGACACTGGCAATCGGAACACAAATTCATTGACAAGCTGAACAAATGCAACACAGACTTCAAAATTTACATACCGAAAGTCTTGGACATCGGTGACTTGGGACATTTCAGGTTCCATTCTTCCGCGCTTAATTTTGTCCGGGTTCTTTTTCAACCACCTATCTGCAAGTAGAGTTAAAAAACAGAGAAAATTAAAATAAATAGAAAATTTAGGTTTGATTTTGACATGAGGAAGCAGCGCTCAAATTTAAATCCATGATTTTTATGCGTCCATGTTCTGCCTTTGGCTTAGGAGGTCCGCAACAGGCCAAACAAGAAGATAACCAACAAGCAGCAGATAACATGTAATCTCAATCTAAGGGTCTAGATTCTAGTACCTGCCCGACTTTTCCTAAAGACGTAGGAATCCTTATCAGAGCAACTTCGACGCCTTTCAACGAACATTTCCTCATTATCTGTATAGCACGCAGATTAGAAGGAAGAAAAGCACTTAGATATGGCCGTCCATTAGGGAAACCTGAAAGAAGGCAGGGAAGAGATAAAGAAAAAAGAAAAAACTAGCATTAAACATAAGGGTAAGAATCACCTTTACTAGCGTAACCTTCTCCAATTTCATCTGCATGGAATTCATGAGCTTTACTCTTAATATTGAACCATTTCTTAACTAACGTCTTTGGCCAAGAGAACTGCGCAAAAGGAAACATGAATTCAGCAATTCCTTCCACTGGATCCCTAAAAGACTGCAATTTCTTGTCCCATGCAGTCAATCTAAAAGACATAAGCAAGGGCCTCAAACTGATTTGTCTACAATGAAATTACCTTGCTTTTCTTCTCACAGGCAGCTTTCATCGTTGCCTAGTGAACACTTAATACAGATCCCGATTAGCATCTAGATGTCAAAACCTATGCAAAACAGAACAACAAATCAGGCATTGAACTATGACAAAACTAGTTAATGTAGTTCAAGCCTTTCATAAAATACAAAGCCTAAAACTCTGTGTTCCATTTTTATTTTATAGCAAAACCTAAATCGCCAAATAAAGGGGTCGATAAACATGTTATTCATTAAATAAAATATTACAGAATTTTATATAAAAATCCTTGCATCTGCACCTGAAAGCTTCCATCAGCAATGCATGATATTAAACGCTTCTCTGGCGTTGCTTGAGCATATCCCAGTGTTGCTCCTACAGACCAGCCTATCGATCCATACTGCATTTGGAACTCATACCTGCGAAACATACATTTAGCTCAACGAGCAAACCTCTGCAAATATAGAGACAAATATACTTGCGAACAGAGCACCATGAGAGTGACAAATAGAGCAGCATAATAGTAGGTCCCTCTCATCAGAGAACAAACATTTCTCCTTCATCACTCATTGCTGCCACTCCTGCCATTGCAGACTTCGGCTCTGAAGCCTATCCAACCACAGTCTCACCGGAAACCTTCCTCCGCAGATGGTAAAGACTAATTTCATATTGTGTTTGGTGGCAAGAAATTGAAAGGCGGTGGTAGCTAGCTACCTGAGAGGTGGCAGACGGTGGCAGACGGTGAGAGGTGGCAGACGGTGGTAGCCAGCTGCCTGAGAGGTGAGAGGTGGCAGCTATATAATAAATTTTGCATGCGCCTAAGTTTCATGTTTGTCACCACAATTTTCCAGACTTTGGATAAAATATAACTTGTCACCACATTTTTACATTGGTATAAGCGAAGCCTGCAATAAGAGGTCCTTTCTTGCCCAGCCAAAAACCTTCGTTAAAATTTTGATAGACGAAAATTGTCATTCTAAAACATTGGTTAAACGATGATAACACCAAAAAAACATGGTCAACGAATGAATTAATGCGCGGTCAACGATCTATCGATCGCTATAGTCCCAGGCAGGGACTAATAACAAAAAAAAATAAGGCACCGAAAGTGCTGTAAAGGGTTAAAAGTCACGAGTCGCCTCTAGCTCGTGACCCTACCCATATGAACCCCATATTGTTGGGAAATTTCCAATTGGTTTCACGTAGAGCCGATCGCCTTAAAATGCCACTCGAAAGCTCTAACGATAGCCACGCCCATATTTATTCAAATTTCCATCTCTCAGTCGATCTTCGGCTTTATATATTTTTCATCACTTTATTTGGTCTTTGAAAGAAGCCAGCGATCTTCCCAACGATGGCCTCCACATTGAGGAATATCACATGCGCCACGGTGAGGAAAACTACCTTCCTCCAAGCACGACATCTTAATGTTGGAAATTTTTGGTAATTTCAAACAAAAATGAACAGAGAAAATGCTCTGTTTTGCACAGGATCTTTACACAGGAAAACAATTTTTTTTTTTTTTTTTTTCTGAGCAGACAGAGTTTTCCACATACAAATAAAACTTGTATTCATTAATAAAATGCCTGATACAAACTTCTTCCTCTCACAGAGGGATTACAACAATCACTGGAGAATACACTGCTATGTTCCCTTACTTTGCACTGCTGTGCATTACTAAAAGAAATACTCTGTCTCTGCTATAAAAATCAACACACTGCTGTGTGTAAAAAGATTTTCTTCATTCGCTCTCACGCTGCTGAGTATTCTCTTTTCATTGCATTACATTCAACCAACAAAAATTAACTTACATTCCCTTTACGCTGCTGCGTTTTCCATGTGCTCAACCTGCGGTAAAAAAAATCCCTTTTTTTCATTCGCTACCGCGAGCTTTTCATTACATATACAACTACATACAATACTCCAGAACAACTAAAAACAAAACATTACATAGTCAACGGGCAACATAACAAAAAAATAATAAAATTAAATACTTCACCTATATCTACCCACCGAAGTACATTTGCATTAATTTCATTTAATTGTTTTATGGACAAAACCGGCGGTCAACAAAACTTTCACTTCACGCAAGTTCAAATAGTGCAGGCCCGTTGATTTTTTGGATTTTTGGAACAATGCTGTGGGCATGTGTCAGCGGCTGGATGTGATCGGAGCCCTCGCGAAGAATACCACTCCGCGTTAAAGGTGGTGTGGGGAAAACTGTTGACGGTTTCCGAAATTAAATGACGCAGCAGTTCGAAATTACATTTCAACACTTAACACCAAATATTGTAAGGAAACTCAAGGAATGTTGGACAAAGATAAATTGCCCGTTTCAGGTCTTGATCAAATTTATTCTGCAACCTCTCCCAGACAAATATTTATTAAAAAGGATATCTGTAACATTCCAAGGCTGCAACACCACAGATTTTTTCAAGCTACAAATTGGCGTGACGATAAAAATGAAAATAGGAATACAGAGATCGTTAATAATGACCATAATACAGATGTCTCTTCTTCAATTCTGAACATGGAAGACGTGGAGAGATTATTCTCCGGTTTCAGTACGGAGGAGTTAACGGATCTATTATTTTATTTGAGTTTGGTGTCGTGCCAAACGGCGGCCATGTACCTACACATGTTTGACGCTTACCAAGGGCCAATCGCTCACGCGGCTTATTCTCATTTCTGCGTGGGAAAAAGCTTGGGAGATGTTTCCGCCTCGTTAGGCCGACTGCAAGATCTCGGTATGCAGGGCATTCTCAACTATGGCGTAGAAGGCGCCCCAGACGAAGCTGCGTGTGACTCGAACCTTAACCAGTTTCTTGGCACTGTCTCTTCATTGTTTCTGCTACCTCCAGAATCGGTAATAAGTATTTTTTTTACAAAGTTGTGATTTAAATAGCTTGTGGATCTGAAATTATCTCCTGAATTTGGGCTTGATTGCGGTATTGGTCTGACAACAGGTAAGTTTTATGTGCGTGAAGATGACGGCGTTGTGCACTCGTGAGATACTTGAAAGAGTCAGCCATTTGATAAGGTGGCAGCACCGCTATCCTGAATTCAATCTGCCGTGGATGGCAGAAACTCTGCCAATTCTAGTGCCATCCAGTCCTGACCATCACAATACCTCTCCGCCCGAGCCATTGAGTTCCGACGAGGAAAGGATCTTAAATTTAGCCGAACAAAGATTTTTTCAGCTATGCGGAGCCTGTCAAGCCACCTCACTTCCCTTACTGGTGGATGCAGAAGACACATTTGTTTAGCCCGCTATTGATTATTTGGTATACAGAGCATTTTCTCAATTTAACCAAGCACTTGGAAAGCCTGTGGAGTATGGGACTGTGCAAGCTTATGTTGGAGAGATGCACAGCTAAATTAAACAACAAGTAACACAGCAGGGAAAAATCAAGCACATAAGACACAGCTATTAACGTGGTTCACCCAACCAATCTGGGCTACGTCCACACAACATAGGCATCGGAAATTTATTAATAAAAAACAAGAGATTACATCAAGAAATCCTCACAAAACTCTCACCCTCTTAGCAAACATTCGAATGGTTGCCTGTTATATAGCATAGAGAATCTAACAGCCTCATTAACTCCCTCCCAACAACCTGGAGCTAATCTAGGAACTGAATTTCTATTGTTGTCATTAGCTGAGATTTTTCCTATTTTGCTCCAAAACGGAAAATCTCAACAATCTCCACCTTGACAACAATTAGCCTGATGCCCTGTTATTATTATTTTATCTTTTCTGCAAGCCAAGAGAAGCCAAACACCAGCGTAGCTTCTCCAACAAAACTGGTTTCGTGAACATGTCTGCACAGTTTTCCTTTGTATGCACCTTTTCAAGAGAAACTCCCCTTTCAGTGATAACCTGTCTTACAAAATGATATTTGATTGGAATATGCTTTGATTTACTATGATAGGCTGGATTCTTAGCCAAATGTATTGCACTTTGACTATCACAAAGTAACCTGATGTTGTCCTGTAACCTACCAAACTCACCAAGCAAACCTTTCAACCAAACCGCCTCTTTGCAAGCATGAGAAGCAGCAATGTATTCTGCTTCAGTAGTGGATAAAGCAACAATATTCTGTAGCTTTGACATCCAGCTTATAGCTCCACCTGCAAGAGTAAAGACGTACCCTGAAGTTGATCTTCTCTTATCCAAATCACCTGCAAAATCGGAATCAACATATCCGCAAACAAATTCACTACTCTTATTGTAAGAAATACAATAACTACTTGTGCCTCTCAAGTACCGAAGCACCCATTTCACTGCTGACCAGTGTTCTTTACCCGGATTTGCCATGTACCTGCTGACAACCCCAACTGCATGTGAAATATCTGGTCGAGTACAAACCATCGCATACATTAAACACCCTACTACATTTGCATATGGAATTCGAGACATATAATCCTTTTCTTCAACGGTATTAGGACATAAACTCGAAGAAAGCTTAAAATGGGAAGCTAAAGGGACTGAAACAGGCTTCACATTATTCATACCAAACCTCAAAAGTATTCTCTCAACATACTTCTGTTGTGATAGCCACAGCTTACCATTACTCCTGTCTCTGAAAATCTCCATGCCCAAAATTTGTTTTGCCGCTCCTAGATCTTTCATATCGAACGTCCTTGCCATCTGAGTCTTCAACCTGTTGATTTCTTCAATGCTTTTGCTTGCTAAAAGCATATCATCAACATACAACACTAAGATAATGAACATGCCATTATTTAACTGCTTAAAGTAAACACAATGATCATATTCACTTCTTACATATTTCTGACTCAACATGAAAGAATCAAACTTCTTATACCACTGCTGAGGCGACTGCTTCAGGCCATATAATGACTTCTTGAGCCTGCAGACAAATTTCTCATTGCGATGCTGAACAAACCCTTCCGGTTGTTCCATATATATTTCCTCATCTAAGTCTCCATGTAGAAATGCAGTCTTAACATCTAATTGCTGCAACTCTAAATCAAACAAAGCTACTAATGCTAACACAATTCTAATTGAAACAATTTTAACCACTGGTGAAAATATCTCATGAAAGTCTATGCCAGCTTTCTGAGAAAACCCTTTTGCAACCAGCCTCGCTTTGTATCTGTCTTCCGTATCATTCACACCCCGTTTCACCTTGAACACCCACTTGCATCCCACAGTTTTCCTGCCTTTGGGAAGTTCAACCAGATCCCACGTGCCATTCTTACCTAAGGCCATCATTTCTTCCTTCATGGCTGCTTTCCATTTGTCACTATTTGAACCTTCTACAGCGTTTTGATAACACAAAGGTTCATCATCATTAGCGATCAAAGCAACTGAAGTAACATGATCATCATACCTTCTCGGAGGGCGTTTGATCCTTGTAGACCTCCTTAAGAATGTTTCTGGTGCTTCCACAATTGGCTGTCTATCAACTGTAGGAACTTCTTCATGATCGCCATCTGAGACCTGTTCATGACCTCCATCTGAACCCTGTTCATAATCTGATTCTGAAACCTGTTCATGACTAGAATCTGAACTATGGTCGTTATGACTATCATTAGAAATGCTGTCAAACTAAATATGCTGGAAATCAGATACATCATCCTGTTTCAATCTACTATTTACATCTAACTGTACAAGAGAGGATTCATCAAACTTTACATCTCTGTTGATGATGATTTTGTGGGTAGTAGGATCCCACAATCTAAATCCCTTTGTTCCATCACCATACCCAACAAAGACATACTTTTTCGATTTCGGATCTAATTTAGTTCGCTGATGTTTAGGCACTAGAGCATATGCATCACAACCAAACACTCTGAGTTTAGAATAGTCACAAGGGTGTCCTTTCCATACCTCTTGCGGAATCTTGCAGCCTATTGCCGTTGATGGAGATCGGTTTATCACATAACAAGCTGTTGCCACTGCTTCCGTCCACAACTCCTTTTGCAACCCGGCGTTACTCAGCATACACCTTGCTCTCTCTAGAAGAGTCCTGTTCATGCGTTCAGCAACTCCATTTTGCTGAGGAGTATAAACCGTGGTCTTATGCCTCTCGATCCCTGCATCCTTGCAATAGCTGTCAAACTCCTTGGAAGTAAACTCACCACCATTGTCAGTTCTTAAACACTTTATTGTTCTACCAGTGCTGTTTTCTACCAATGCTCTAAACTGCTTGAAAACTGAAAAAACATCAGACTTCTTTTTCAACATGTAGACCCATACTTTCCGAGAAAAGTCATCAATGAATGATACAAAATAAGATGAACCACCATATGAAGTTGTAGGAGCTGGACCCCACACATCTGAATGGATATAATCAAGTATGCCTTTACTAGTATGTTTGCCTGTTTTAAACTTTTGTTTACTTTGTTTTCCAAACAAGCAATGTTTACAGAAATCTAACTTTCCAGATCTTAGATTAGGAAGTAACTTCCGATCAGCCAAAATTTTCAATCCTCTTTCACTCATATGCCCCAATCTTTGATGCCATAAGTGAATGGAATTATTGTCATGTTCAGACACAGACACATGATCTGACCCAGTTCTACCTTCTAATTGAAAAAGATTTCCTACCTTCTTAGCCTTCATCACTAGTAAGATACCTTTATAGATTTTCATAACTCCACCTTGAATTACAGTTTTATATCCATTTGAATCAAGTGCTCCTAATGAAATCAAATTTTTCCTTAAATCTGGTACATGCCTCACATCAGTTAATATTTTTGTTGTCCTATCAAACATTTGCAGTTGTATGCTCCCAATTCCCACAATATTACATGTTACATCATTACCCATGTACACAACACCATCATCAATTGATTTATATGTTTTAAACCAATCTTTATGAATACACATGTGGTTAGATGCCCCGGAATCTAACAACCAATGTTGATCATGTTTAGAAACATTAACAGACAATACCTCATCACTCATACCTGAACCAGATACTGAACCTGTATCTGTGGTGTTGGCTTCCTTTTTTTTCTGTCGAAGAGCCTTATTTAGCAGCCTGCTTTCGCTTCCAGCAATCCTTTTTCAGATGTCCAGCCTTTCCACAATGCCAACACTTCACCTTTGGCTTCTTTCCTTTGGACTTTGAGCGAGAGTCGCTATGCTTTCCCCCGGAGTGTCTCTCTCGTGAGCGACCTCTGGCCATCATTACCTCTGATGTAGAGGTGTCTGCATTCGACCTCTTCCTCGTTTCCTCAGCCAACAAGGCTCCAACAACATCGTCAAACTCAAGGATGTCTGATGTACTAAAGCTTATGGAAGTAACAAAGTGATCCCAGGATTCGGGCAATGAACATAATAGAGTTATTGCCTTATCCTCTGAATCAAATTTCACATCTAGACTGTCTAATTGCACAAATAAGGTATTAAAAACATTCAGGTGATCAGCAATTGAGGTACCTTCTTTCATCCGCAAACCGTAAAGCTGCCGTTTCAGGAGAATCCGATTTGTCAAAGATTTCGTCATATAGAGCTTCTCAAGCTTCAACCACAAGCCTGCGGCGGTTTTCTCTGACACAATGTTGAACAGAACATCGTCCACCAGACATAACCGAATTGCGCTCAGAGCTCTATCGTCCATCTCATCCCATTCATCCTCTGTCATGGAAGGAGGTCTTTTGTTTTTCCCCAACAGTGCTTTCGCCACACCTTGTTGAACCAGCAGATCGTGCATCTTCACCTTCCAGATCTCAAAATTATTCTTGCCATTAAATTTCTCAATTTCAAACCGGGCACTTTGAGTTTTCGCCATTTGTATCAAAAAACACAATAATCTCCAAAACCAATACTTTAAATACTAGCAATTTAAAACCAACTGCCTATGCCTTTGTTTTTACACAACAAAAAAAAACTGACTTATTTCTGTGCAGAATTACAGTTCAAAATACCTCCGCGCCAGCATAAAATAATACCTCAGGGCAGATAAACAACCTCAGCAGTATATCCCCACCATATACATACGAAACACAGCGCATTTATCCGCAGTGTTTAAAACATATAACTACGCCGTGAGTTTTTAAAAAATATATATATATCTCCACGCTGCCGGTTTGAAAAATATATTTCCACGCTGTTGTTTCAATACACATCCACGCTGTTTATATCACCGTGTTTTATATCACTGTTTGAATATATATTCACGCTGTTTTATATCACTGTTTGTTTCAATACACATCCACCGCGTTTTATAAAAAATACATCCATTACCATCGTATGCAAACATTGAAACACCGTTTTACAAAGCAGCAATGATCCACATCATTTAACATCCACTCAGCATCAACACGCAGCATATTCAGCGCTCCACGTATGAGAGACATACCTTCTCAGCACACCGCACAACAAACGCACCTTCAGCCCACGCAGCACTTGGTTATCAATACGCTTTGTCACTTGTGTTTGAAGCCCCCCACGCAGCAGCTACAGGGCACTCAACAGCGCAGTTCTCCACGCAGGTGTCAAATATTCCAACGTTTTGTTTAAAAAATATATATATCATATATCCACGCTGATATATAACATAACCACGCTGATATATAATAGATCCACGCTGTTTTTAACATATATATATTTCACAACGTAAGTTACCTGCACCAGATCGGATTACCTCCACCACGCACCAGCACCCGAACGGCTTTAAGGTAGCCAGCGCTCCACCTCCAGCAGTGCCGCTCCTCCAACGCGCTCTGATACCAATTGTTGGAGAGATGCACAGCTAAATTAAACAACAAGTAACACAGCAGGAAAAAATCAAGCACATAAGACACAGCTATTAACGTGGTTCACCCAACCAATCTGGGCTACGTCCACACAACATAGGCATCGGCAATTTATTAATCAAAAACAAGAGATTACATCAAGAAATCCTCACAAAACTCTCACCCTCTTAGCAAACATCCGAATGGTTGCCTGTTATATAGCATAGAGAATCTAACAGCCTCATTAACTCACTCACATCAAATATAGGAAGCATTAACTCCTTCCCAACAACCTGGAGCTAATCTAGGAACTGAATTTCTATTGTTGTCATTAGCTGAGATTTTTCCTATTTTGCTCCAAAACGGAAAATCTCAACAGCTTACTTGAAAGACTCCTTGACCCGAATTATTGCAGTATCAGAAGAGGCTAAGAAGCGGGGCATTTCAATGGGTGTGAAGCTTGTAAGCGGCGCATACCTGAATTTAGAAATTGGAATGGCTCAGTCATTGGGCGTGGCTTCCCCATTACATTCTTCGGTTACTGAGACACACAGCTGTTACAATGCCTGCGCTTCAATTATGCTGGAGAAGGTTGCTAAGGACGAAGCATCACTGCTACTCGCTACCCACAATATCGAATCTGGTATGCTGACTCTCATACTTTCAATTACTTTATTATTATTAATATGTAATAACAAAATGAGGGCCTAGTAGATTGATTTATAGTGTTAATGATTTCCCATGATCAGCAAAATCAGCGGTGGGTAAGGCTGAAGCATTGGGTATCGTGAAGAGGGAAGGTGGACTGCACTTTGCTCAGTTGAAGGGCATGGCGGAAAGCCTTTCGCTGGGTTTGTCCAAAGCGGGATTTGAAGTGAGCAAATATCTTCCGTTTGGGGCAGCAGGGGAATTGATGCAATATCTTATCAGAAGAGGCAATGAAAACCAAGCTATGATGGTTAAAAGACATCCGGACATGGAAGGAATCAGGTGTGTTATTCGATCACACATATGCATTATTGCGATTTGGGATATCTTTGTGATCGCTCTGTTAGATTTCATTACTTCTGCTTTGACTCTTTCTATCTTTTTTCTGGCAGGAAGGAGTTGCAACGGAGACCTCAAAATAGCCACATGGATTAGGATACGAATGATGTCCTTCAACACACTATCATTTTCTTTTCTCTTTGCTTGCAAAATTCTTTGTTTATAAGTGAAGGCAAAAGTACTGTGTTCATGTTATAATGTTATTTTGTTATAAGTTTTCCAACAAAATGGGACATAGTTTGATTTTTAAATTTTTTTTCATTAGAATAAAATCATGTGTTTTGCTTTATTTATAAATTATTAATTTTTTATCATTGTTATGTTTTATGTAAATAATTAATATAGTCATATAATCCTGATGTGTTATTTCAGTATTTTGGGTTTAATGTTGATTACTAAATATTGTTACATTAGTATTATTTATTATTATTTTCAGTTTTAAATAAATAAATTTCAAAGTATAAAGTTAATCTTAAAGATATATATAATATTATATAATATTTACAATGTGACTATATTATTATAAAAAATTCTAGTGTTATAAACATTTTTTAAAATTTTACATTTCAAACAAAAATTTTTATGTCAACAAATTTGATCCTTTTATATAAAATAATTTTTTCTAGAAAATTAAATATACTCCCTGGCGGCTTTTCTGGAATTTTCATCTCAACAAATTTGATCCCTTTATACAAAATAATTTAATTTTTTCTAGAAAATTAAATATAACTCCCTGGCGGCTTTGCCCAGAAAAGGCATAACATACAAAATGATTTAAACGTGCATGGGCCATAGACTTGTCCATGGTGATTGGTGGGTTTATCTACATTGAAGTACATATCACATTTTTCATAAGGTGTTATATTCCACCTATTAGAGGTTTAATCTTAAAATAAGTGGTGGATGTTAATCCTAAAATAAGAGGTTAAAGATGTTAAGTACAATTTATCAATAATTCGCCTAAACATTTTCTAGTTTGATCAACCTCGCGTATTCAACACAATATTGACAAAATATTTTAAGAAAAAAAAAACAAAATAGTTAAATAAAAATATTTTTATTTTTAATTTAATTAATTAATATTAAAAACATTGTAAATTATGAAAATATATTTAAAGATATGAGTTGTTACTTGATAATTTTTTTAATAAATAGATTAACATAATTAGATTTATAGTTATGTTTTGTCATAATTAGATTTATCTCAGAATTTTGTCCCATACAAATGCTTATGGAGCATTATTATTATCTTCTCCACACTTAAGTGACTTGCCACTTTGTTATAACATGCTTCCCAAATTAGCTTTGTATGCTTAGTTGAAGGAACAAAAAGGTGATGCATATAGTACAAAAGCGTATCCTAAAAGTAAAAGTTTTAAACATATTTACTTGCACCTAATGTATGATATGTAGCAGTGAAATGAGGGTCAATGACATATAATTGGGGCCACCCATAGGTATCATGCACATAGGAGTCAGGAACCATGGTTAACACTACACTTAGGGGTTTGGTAAGGTAGTTAGCAATATGGTTTATGCTATCCTTTATATAATTAATGTGTAAGTGGAGTTGTTGCAAGTATGTAGACCATTTATGATCGTTGCTAGTTTGTAACTTTTCTTTTGTTTGCATGAATAATAGAGTTGAATAAGAATATGATGAGCTAGAAATCCACTCCTAACTCTAGAAATGTAGAAAATCCCCAGTGGACTCAAAATCAAAGAAGGTTTCCTAGTATAAAGGGATAAGTGAATAGGGTTGTGGATAAATTTTCCTAGGATAAAGCAATAAGTTAATAGGGTTTTTGATAATGTTTGATAGACAAAGGGGTAAGTGATTAGGGTTCTGAATAAGGTTTGTCGATAGAAATAGGAAGTGTGTGCATATGCATATCATGGCTAACAGTAAGGAAGTGTATTAATGGATAAGAAATAACCATGGTGCCAATTCCATGTTAATGCCTAACCACTACCACATGCCATCCTACATGGTAGCCCTTGCTAAAAGTAGACATACTATAAATAGTAAATAGTAAAAATACTAGGATTACCTAAATGGTAGGAAATGTGGGCTAGGTAAGGTTAGGTGCTCATCTTGTACGGTTCCTTAGATGTTGGTGTTTCTCTTGACATCAACTCAATAGAAAAATCCACTTCCATTTGATGTGATAACTTTAAAATATTTGCTAGGAATACATCCAGAAACTGTTGCAAAACTTGATACCTCTTCAAGACTTCTGCATCCTCAACATCCTTACCTTTGTCACTGGAAATATGATCTGCAAACAATACACACCCTTTCCTGCTACTGCGCTTTGCCTGCATAATTGTAACCATTCTCATTGATGTAGGCTTCTTTTTACCTTGCAAGATTCTCCTTTCTCCATCATCATCCAGACACTCAATAGCCTTATCATAGTAGTCTACCTTAGTCCCGTGAATGTACAACCAATACATACCCAACAACATATTGTATGAACCCAAAAGAAGCACATTTAAATGTGCTGATGTAGACATACCATTCAAATCAAATGCACAAGATCTCACCCAATGATGAACTCTTTTCTTGGTACCTATAACCAACTGCACCAACAAAGACTTTGCATGCACTTCTTTATTCAAGCAAAACTTATCTACTAGGCCAGGACTAATATCACTATAGTTAGATCACAAAGCTTACCTTCCATCTTGATAATAGATTCTTGATGATCAACCTTTCTATTATATAATGCTGCATAAATCTGAGAAATGCTATGTCCAACATACCCAACTGTTTGCGCCTCCTAAGCACTATAAATATGAGGTCTACCACCTTGATACTGCATACAATCTCTCCTACAATGATCCTTACCACAAGAGGAACACTGCAAAGGCTTCTTGAAATCACCCTTGTTCTTCTCCCCAGACCGAAATCCCTGTCCTTTTTCAACTCCATTGAACTTTTTGTGCGACACTGCATTCTCCTTATCATTTGCATCCTAAGGTTTTCCTCTCTTCTTAGCCCAATTCCTTGATTCCACTCATTACCTTTCCAATCCTTCTTAGACTCAGTCTTGCACTTTTATTACTCATAACAATGCTTCAACTTCCTGATGGTTTCCTCCAACTATTTAGGTTCATCAATCATATCGACAATCCATTGATGAATCTCTGAATCTTTACTTTCTCCTCCTTAGGATAAGGCACATATCTCAACAATTCCAAGGATCTGCTAGTATACTCATCATCATTCATAGATCCCATCTTCAACTCATAGATGCTTCTTCCTTTTCCTTATCATCATGTTTTAGATAGATACTTCTTCCTAAAAAGTCTCTCGAACTCACTCCAAGTTAACTTTTCTTCTTGAATGCCTCTGACATTCTTTACATCTTCCCACCAAATTTATGCTTTTCCTTTAAGATTGAAAGTAGCTATATTGGCTTTCATATTTTCTAAATAATCATGCAATCTGAAAAACTTATTCGTCCCAAGAAACCAAGCTTTTGCATCTTGTGACTTCTTCATTTCTCCATCAAATGTAGGAGGCTTTTATTTCTTGAAATCCTATGGCAAGTGCTACTTATCACTCCTATATGTATGGTGGAAGTGATGACAATGATGTATCTATGAACCATAACTAGAATAAAATCCACGTTCATTACCCCTACTATCAGGTGTATCCAAGAATCGACCATCTCTGACTATGTGATCCCTTTCAAAAATGTATCATGATTGAGACCTGCTCCCATATGCCCGAGTAGTCGTTTCCTCCTATCCATTTCTAATATTAAGTTTTCCCCATCTCTGCAAATATGATAGACTTCGAAGGATGACTGCATTAACTTTCGCTTTCTTCTCCTGTGCCCTGTCAAGTCTTTTCTATGACTGAATGATCCTACCATTATCCACCTTACAAATTCTAATGTCTACTTTCAAACTTCTCAAGGTATCTTTGATGTCAGGGGAGTACTCATTTCCATGTTATTCATCTAATCTGTAGGGAGAATCACATGAATTGTAGTCCACTATTCTATTAGTCATTTTGACCTTCTACCTCCTGCAAATGTGCCATGTTAGATAAAAAAACATAAACATAATAAAACATAACTTTAGGGGAGGATATATCGTCTGCACAAATCAGTCCATATTAACATGATATAGGTATATACATAATTACACCGACATATCAATCATCTCAACGTCAAAACCATAAAAGTCATCATGCATGACAACACAAGACTATAGCTTCACATGATGACCACAAATACAATATGCATGTCTAGCATACTATGCATGCATAACAATAAATCTAACCCATCCAATCCAAGTGCTTGAACCTAGAAGCTATGATACCACCATGTAACCAAACTTCCCACATTTACCCAATTTAATTGGCCTGCCAGGGTAAACATGAGTCGAAGAGTTACTATTACATGACCTTACCTCCCATCTCCAGTTAAGGAAGTGGGGTCTATAACTGACGAAAAACTAGCAACTCACAACATTCCTCAGGGCTACAGGACACTTAAGGGCCAAAGAACCACCCCAAGAGACCAAAACCTGAGTTGGCGCTCCTTTTCACTAACCTAGTATCCCAACCGCATGTATGATAAGGCATGGGTGTGGTTGAAGGCCTCTAACCGCATGCACAACGTTGCTTCCATGTGGTTGTCACCCAACTTGCATAGTTCAGAGGGTACAGTCCTTACAGCCGAGCCACAATTCCATGTCAGCCTCTAGACCACTGCCTAAGACTTTCCATAATGATTATTGACATGAGGATAAAGCTAAAAATTTCAAACTTGAGTCAGAAACTTGACCTAGACTTCTTAGAACACACTAGACATTTTTTCAAACACATGGAAAATAGGTAAGATATAGGTCATGAATGCATATCCGATCATAATAGTTTGAGATTCATCTAAGAATCACCAAGAAGTCTATATGCTCTCTCCACATGAGCCATAGATAATACACATCATATAACCAACATATAGCCAAAAAGTAACCAACATAGAGATCATGGCAATCCAACCATAATATCACAACATAATCACTACAAATATACATTAATCACAATAGAAAAATAACTCTAATTAATATATTAAAATACCAACCATGGCAGGGACTTCCACATACCACCCGACCATAGATTGGGCTAAACCAAACCTCTCTTTCAACCAATCACCCTTGCGCCATATTCCAAGAATGAATGTGGGATCTCATGGAATAAACCAAATCAAAACCAAACCAATGATTATAGAGGCCAAACTACCTCAACCCTCAACCATTATGATTCCACCTCTACGTTCGGACATCACTAACACTAACCATATTGGTATCTACCTAAGTTGTCCATGGCTTCAGGAACTTGTAACTCAACCCACATCCTTGCAGGGCTCCATAGCGTTTGTCCAACCCTACTCCACAGACTAGTAACTCAACCCACCAAGGGTTCTAGAGAGTTTGTCCCAACTTAGGCTCTAGGATTAGTAACTCAACCCAAGTTGTTCCAAGGCTTCTAGAGTGTTTGTTCCAACCCAAAACCGTAAGGAACATGAGAACCAATAAGAAAAAATAATCAAGTGTAAAATCCCACAACATCATGGCTATCCGGGAAATGGCAAGGAAAGGTGGTGAGCCCTGGTATTGCACCGAGAATGATGCAAATACCAAGGGCTTCTCAAGTCAAATTATTAACCTGGAGTTCATACAAACTTAGAGGTGACAATGTTATATACATAACATATAGGATTCCACTCATGCCACCCTTAGTTATGACATTGGCTCAAAAGTGCTCAAGGACCATTCCTCTTACTGAATTAGAATGAAAGATTGTTGAGAAAGGTACAATTGGAAGTTACTTCTAGCTATGAAAGTGGAAATGCCATTGAATCAACTTGTAAATGTTAGCTAATCAATTCATTAAAGGACAAAGGCTAATCTACTTGCAGAAAGAAAGTTATTTTATTTTGCAAATCCATCAAACTACCAAATCTACTTGCAGAAAGGAAACTATTTTGTCTTGCATAATTTATCAAACTACCAATCAGGATTGCATGTACCATCTACCTAGTTCACACTTTCTTGTAAATCAGTAACCTACTTGCATCATGCTTGTGATAAAAAAACTAACTCTACTCTGTTTTCGTAGTGAAGAAAAGGAATGGTTGGAGTGGCTAGGAGCTTCCCCTGATCATCAAATCATAGTTGGGGGTTATTATTCATCTAGACTAAGTCAAAGTTGCATTGGGGATCAAAATTGGTGATGGAAAGTGGTGCTACATGTTTACTACAAGCGATTGCTACAGGAGGGCATCCGAGTGGCTTTTGGAGGTGAAAATGATGTCTCGAGGGTATGGGATGTTGGTTTGAGCCCCTAGCCAAGCTCAAGACCTCTCAGAGGCATGTCTTGCACTAGGATGAGTGCTCTCGGTATATTAGGAAAAATGACTTATAAACCAGGGTTTTGGGATAAAATTTGGAGGTGGAAAGAGAAGATGAAGGAGATCAATATGGAAGTGGTAAAGGTGCCCTTCCCTGCAGATCGAAAAAAGCTTGCAATCAATCACATGCATGCATCCATTTATGATTAACAAAATGAGATAACTTATGATGGAAAAGATGAGTTGAATTTAAATCACATCTAGTTTATGCCATAACACTGATCTAATCACTAAACTGACTTCTAAGCTACAAAATCAAATGTAAAATAGGAAAAATAACACTAATATACTTCCAAGAAATCATAAACACAATATTTTTGGACTGTGGTTGTGAATCCTTCCACTCATTCTCCCATAAGAGAGGTGATGTAGAGGCTACAACCACAAGTTTTTATAGATTAATCTCTACTGAAATGAAAGAAACTATGAACTACTTTGAATCAAGAAGAAACATAAGTACAAAAAGAGGGACCAAATCCTTTGGGTTGGGCCCAAACCCAAGGGTATCAACCCTTTGAAACTAACTCAGATGCAACTTAAAATCCAACTTCTCAATATCAAAAAGTGCACGTCTAATACATCACATAAAAATTCAAAGTAACAATTTTGAGCTTGAAGCTCAATAGCTACACCTAGCTGAATAATAATAATAATAATAAATAAATAAAAATTAAAAATAAATAAAAATAAAAATAAAAAATTGAATCCTAATGAGCTCCTCTTCTTGTTTATTTATACAAAAGTGTAGTTGAAGCAACTCCCTTGAAAGTAGGAGCGGTTCCCTCCTTGATCTCGAAAATGGTGGATCTTGTCCTTCTTGAGCTTCACTTGGACTAGGATTCACTCAGTTTCCAATGAATTTGAACTGGTGATAGAGGATATTGTGATCCCAAGATGAGTTTAGGGAGTTAAGGAGGTGGACAAACCCCCTAGATTCTCTCCTATTTGTCTCCATTAAGCCCCTACATAGTAATAGCCTAAAAAATGCTTCTTTTTCTTGCAATTAAACGACATTAGGCCACATACTATGAAAAACACCTTTTACTTCTCTTACTAATCATAATATAACAAAAATGTAAATTAATGTGAGAGAAAGATAGTTTTAAGGCTGGAGGATGGCACAATGATCTTCAAAATATACCTATTGATGGGACTCATCACAAGGCTCAAACCGTTGTCAATATAGACAAGTCTCCATGCCAATGACAACACCTAACCATAAAGTCACATGCATTTACCATGCACCCATAAAGCAATCTTGCCATGGCTGTTGATCCCCCTGTCTCCTTGCGCTTCCCTGTTTTGCTTTGTCTTCTTTCTCTAATTTGAGTGAATGTTATGGTGCTTCAAACATGCTCCAAGAATGTTCTAAGTGTGCAAGAGTATGAGAGAATGAAAGAGTAGACAAGAAATCCAAAGCTAAACTAACAAAAAGTTGTGAATTGATCCCCATAGGCCTTTTTATCATTGAGGCCTCTATTTTCTTCATTTTCGTCTATTTCAGAAATAAAATTCCAATTAATGCCTCTTTTCCTTTGCCAATTTCCATAGCCATTAATTAATCACCAATGATACCCATCATTATGATCTACCAAACATTCAACTTGGAATAAGTATCCCATAACCGTGGTCTTATTTTTATTTACAAGGGAAATCAACCAGGGGTTGTTACAAATATAATGCCTTGATGGTAGATATTAGATTGTGAACATGGTTCATTAGATTCGATGCCCTTTCTCATGTTTATGTAGGATCAACTAATACAATGGATTATACATTTTCACTAGGTATTGGATTTATTTATACCCTAGATGTTGGATCAAATGTTGATTATATAAATAAAAAAGATAATATTTTAGTAATTTATCAGATTTGTTGTGAATAATTTCTCCAGCAGAATATCCATAGTAGTTTATATATCATATTGGTATCAAAGCATTCTTCTTTGGGGAATCTCATGGGAATTTGTTGGGGATCCAAGAACTAGTTTAAGAAGAAAGTTATAGAACCCTAACCATGGCCAAAACGTCTATTCATAATAACCCTAATATATAAAAAGAGAGATTTACAAGATTTGAGGCACATGTTGTTGACATTAGGTGTAATGTGAACCTCCTTATGGTGGCTCTAGTAAATACGAATAGAATCAAAGAAGATGGGGGTTCCAACTAAGAGGATAGATTAGAAGGGAAATTGAGGGATCATGAAGGCCCAAAAAATGAGTCAAGGAAAGAAACTGAGAAAAAGAAGCTAAGTTCGAGTGCCATTAACCATTTATAGTCCCTATTCAAGATGAAAGTGAATGTTTACATAAATCCATACCAATGTGATTTGGATGCCTTGAAATTAAATCACTAATTGCAACAATTAGAAGTTTATTTTAGCATTCGCTATATAGATGAGGAGTAGAAAATATAATTTGCTAGACTAAAGTAAGAGGGCCATGCTCTAACCTAGTGTGAAAGCCATGGAGACGCTTAGGCTAGAGGATGATCCCCCAATAACTAAGTGAGAGGACTTCAAAACCCCCACAAAGTCTTAATTTTACCCTATTGGGTATGTACAGGGCCAATGGATCCAATGACACTACTTTAGGCAAAGGAACAAAAAAAATATACAAGATTATACCACTTAGTTTGGGATAATGTTCATAATGTTGGGCATCTCTCTTAGGATGATATATGTGCTTCTTAAGTATCTAAGGGGTCAATGCAACCATTTACAAAAGAAAGTGATGTTATTTAAGCAAATAATAGTGAGTTAGGCTAATGTACAAGCAAAATATCTAGAAAGCACAGGCCAAAACAAAGGGAAATCAAGTGGTTCAAAGCATAAAGAGTACCAGGAAGATTCCAAGGAAGGGAATAGGAAGCGAGGAGTGGTTTATAAAATATCATGTATATTCCATTGGAAAATTCATCACAATGGATATGATAATATTATATTAAAAAAATTGAAATTCTACACTATTATAGTTTTGTTAAATTTCTAGATCTATAGATTTTACTGTAATTAGTGCATGCGTGTAAATGGAAATTATGCAGAAAATAAAGAATAGAAAAATAAAAATTCACACACACACACACATAAGACACAAGATATGCTTTGGGAAACACTTTCAGGAGAAAACCCAATTGGAAGGTGAAGTCGCTCTACTCTCTTTCTCTGTTTGTAAATATGGCTATAGGTACAAAGAAGTATGGCCTATGACCTATGGGCTACTACAATGCACAAATCCTATTTGTATGCTCTACCTCCTATCCCTCTTGTCTATTTTTTTCTCAGCTATGGAACAAATGCACTCAAAGTAATGGAATGCCCCTTCCTCCTAATGGATCGATTATAACATAGCTCCATAGCCTACTCGTGGTTAAGTTTGACTACCTCAACTCTTAACCAAAGTTACAATATAGACTCTTTGGAACCTATGTCTAACTCATCCTGGGTATATTGATTTGGAACCTCTGTCTAACTCATCCTATAACATGCACAACTTAGTCCTGAGTAAGGCCGGACCGACAATATACATCCACATGTTATCTGCACTGCTGACTGTGAGCATTAATTGATCAAAGTACGCATTGAGCTCTAGTTTGACTTGGTTCTTCTCTTTTACCTTAGTGAGCATACCAATTGACGAGGTGCAAAAGTTTTTGACCACAACATCCAATCTCTTGAACAACTATTCCTACGAAGCCTCAAGACTGGTGATGAGAGGCGGGAGTTCCTCATAGTTCCGGATCAAACTTCGGATGCGTGATTTTTTCAACTCTACCCGTGGCTTCATCATCTTGTGCAAGTGAAGCGGGGCTCCCTTATACCTCATTATTCATGTCTGTCCATGATCAAAATTGGTATGTATATATGTGAGTGTTCATGCTATCTTGGTGTAGCACTGCTGATGACCATGTAGATGGAAAACTACCGTGTGCACAGTGATGAACTTGTCATACGTGTTGGGTTGTGTTATATTCTTTCCATGACTAGCAGGGGGGTCACAGGGGGGTAGAAAACCCCGTTGTCAGGGGGTATGCATAGGTCTCCCCTGCACGGGGTCTAGGGGGCAACGCCTAAAGAGTTTTTTTTTTCAGACCCTATATTATCTGTGGTTTTGTGCATGGATTTCGCACATGGTTTTGGGCGCAACGGTTTTCAGTACATGGTATTATGTAGATTCGATCAAGAGAACTACAATTATGTTCTAATCCAGGGTTAATGGATTCTTTGGCATGTATATATATGTATTGTAACATTGAAAGGAACATAATGAAAAATCAATCTAGTGGTCCCAATTTTGGTATCTAGGGTAAAATATTTGTGTATATTTGTTTTATGTGTTATGCTCTCGCCTTTGTTTATTTTCTATTTTTAGAATTCGTATGCAGGTAATTTGTGTACGGGGTTAAAAACTACATTTGGTATCAAAGTTGTTTTGGCTTCAAGGGGATGCCTTTGCTACTGAGGGTTTTTTGCTCGGGCCTGTGGTAGACCCTGTTCAGTGGGAGATCTGCAGGATTGATTCTTGTGGTGAAAGAAGATGGAAAGCAGTGGAAAGATAAAGATCAAAAAATTTAATGGTTAGAGTTTTGAGTTGTGGAAACTCAAGATGGAGGATCTGTTGGTGGATAAAGATCAGTGGATCACAGTAGATCCGAGTACTAAACCAACATGAGTGTCTGATGAAGAATGGAAGAAGTTGGATCGGAAGGCAAAAATCACAATACAATTGTGTGTCTCAGATTTAGTATTGTTGAATGTATCAAGGGAATCTACGACGAAGGCTTTATGGGACAAGTTAGTGACTTTATACCAATCTAAGTCTTTGGTGAATAAATTGTTCCTACGGAAAAAGTTGTATAACTTGAGGATGAAAGATGGAGACTCGGTGATAGAGCATCTGAACGCATTTAATACTCTGGTAAGTCAATTATTATCTGTTGATATTAAAATTTCAAATGAATATAAGTGCATTAGTTTGTTTTGTTCTCTACCAGATTCATGGGATAGTCTGGTTATTACAATAGGGAGCAATGCAACTACCTTGCAGTTTGATGAAATAGTCTCATCCTTGCTGACGGAGGAGATGAGATGGAGAAATATGGAGAGGTAGAATGGTGATGCTTTGTCTATATGAGGACGGTCCCACAAAAGAAACAAAAATAAGTCATCGAGTGGCAGATTTAAATCTCTAGGAAAATTTGTAAAGGTGTGCTGGAAATGCGGAAAGGAAGGGCACTACAAAAGGGACTGTAAATATAAAGCCCCTGAAAAAGGAAAGGGATCTGATGATGCTCCTTCTACAGAGGCAAAAACCACCTCAGATGAAGGTGGGGATGCGTACTTGGCTTCTTCTTCAAGTACACATGTAGATCATGAGGCATGGTTGATTGACTGAGGTGCATCCTTTCGCTTCACTCCCCATAGAGAGTGGTTCTGCGAGTATGAGAAATATGATGGTGGTGATGTATTCTTAGGGGATGATAGGAATTATAGAATCATTGGTCATGGAAAAGTAAAGTTGAAGTTGCAAGGTGGAAGGATTAGAACACTTCTGGGTGTTCTGCATATTCCTTCATTGGCCATAAATCTTATTTCTATAAGCAAGATGGATGATACTGGTGTAAAAACAATGTTCGAGAAAGATATCTGCAAGATGGTTTGGGGAGCGCTGATATTGATGCGGGGAGTTCGGATTAGAACTCTGTACAAGCTGCAAGGTAGCACTATTATTGATGGGTGCAATAGTTCTGTGGTTCCTGAAAGTGGAGCAGAAAATCTAGTGGTCTCTGGAGAAAATACCATGCTATGGCATCAAAGGCTTGGACATATTAGAGAGAAGGGCCTTCGAATACTTCATGGTAAAGGTATGACTAATAGCTCTCTGGATTTTTATTTCTGTGAAAATTGTGTATATGGGAAGTAGAATCTGGTGAACTTCCCCTCTGGTGGTAAAAGGGCGAAACAAATATTAGAGCTTGTTCATAGTGATGTGTTTGGACCTGTGAAGGTTCCATCACTGGGTAAGTCTATGTACTATGTATCGTTTATAGATGACTTCTCAAGGAATACATGAATATATTTCCTCAAGAAGAAATTTGAAGTCTTTGACATGTTTAAAGAATTTAAGGCTCTGGTGGAGAACCATATAGAGAAGAAGATAAAGGTGTTGAGCACATATAACAATGGAGACTTTTGTAAGAAGGAATTTGAAGAATTCTATAAGAAGTGTGGTATAGCATGACAAAAGACTACTCCATACACACCTCAACAAAATGGAGTTGTAGAAAGAATGAACAAGAGGTTGATGGAAAGGGCAAGAAGCATGCTCAATGGTGCCCGGTTAGGACATGAATTCTGGGCAGAGGCAATGGAGATTGCATTTTACCTGGTCAACAAATCACCTTCATCAGCGTTGGAGGATAATACTCCACAAGAGATATAGAATGACAAGAAACCTTCTCTTTCACATATGAGGGTATTTGGATGTGATGCATATGTAAATGTTCCAAAGGAGAAAAGAACAAAGTTGGATAATAAATCTGAAAAGTGCATCTTTATTGGGTATAAGGATGGTTTAAAGGGTTATAAGCTTTGGAACCCAGTAACAAGGAAGGTTGTGTATAGCCGAGATGTGGTGCTCAGAGAGGGGAAAGATGTTATTAAACATGAAGTCCAACCAAAGGAACCTAAGAAGATAGAGTTTGAGCTTAAGGAGGAAGAATCAAACTCTACAGCAGAAGAGGAATCAAAAGATGAAGATCCACAAACTCCGGTTGTGAGAAGATCAATTCGAGAAAGAAGGTAGCCAGAAAGGTATACTCCATCTGATTTCTGTTCAAATTTTTCTTTGTATATTACTGATGATGATCCCAGAATTTGAAGGAAGTAGTAGATTCAGAGGATGAAAAACTCTAGAAAGAGGCCATGGTTGATGAAGTGGCTTCTTTGCACAAAAATGAGGCTTTGGATTTGGTGGAGTTGCCAACTAGAAGGAAACTCATTGGCAACAAATGGGTGTTTAAGAAGAAGACAAATGCAGAAGGAAATGTGGAGAAATACAAAGCTTGGTAGGTAGCAAAAGGTTATTTTCAGGTGTCGAGAATTGATTTTAGTGATATTTTTTTTTCCTGTTTCCAAGGTAGCTTCTATTATATTACTTTTATCTGTTGTTGCTGCTTTTGATTTTGAGGTAGAACAAATGGATGCGAAGACAAAATTTCTTCATGGGGATCTGGAAGAAGAGATCTACATGAAGCAACCTGATGGCTTTACGGTGAAGGGTAAGAAAGAACTAGTATGCAAGTTAAAAAAGTCTTTGTATGGGTTAAAACATCCACCAAGGATGCGGTATCAGAAATTTGATACATTTATATAGGGACTTGGCTTCACCAGAAGTAAAGCAGATCACTATGTGCATTTTAAATTAATTGGTGACCGTGTTATTTATCTGGTCTTGTATGTGGATGATATGTTGTTGGTTTGAAATGACAAAGAAATTATCCAAGATTTGAAGACCCAGTTGTCCTCCAAATTCGACATGAAAGATCTTGGTGCTGAAAACTATATTTTTGGCTTGGAAATTAAAAGAGATCGGGCAAATAGGAAGCTCTGGTTAAACCAAAGGAAGTATGTCGAGACAATACTACAGAGCCTTTTAATATGCAAGATAGTAAACCGATGAAGGTTCCTATTCCTGTAGGTGTGAGGTTATCTACTAAACAGTGTCCCAAGACACAAGAAGAGGAAGAGGACATGTCCTGTGTACTATACCAGACATTGCACATGCAGTGGGAGTATTGAGCAGGTTTATGTGAAAACCAGGGAAGGAGCATTAGACAACAGTGAAGCGAGTTTTCAGGTATTTGTGTGGCACTAGTGATTATGGTTTGTGCTACCAAAGAAGACTAGGATTGGATAGAGTTTTGGATATTCATGGCTTTGTTGTTGCAGACTGGGATGGAGATCTGGATCAAGGAAGATCTACAAGTGGGTATGTGTTTAACTTATTTGGAGGCGCAGTCAGTTGGATGAGTAAGAAATAATATGTAGTGGCACTATCAACTACAGAGGTAGAATACATGGCAACCACTCATGCAAGCAAGGAAGAAGTTTGGTTGCAAAGATTGTGTTCAAGTATGGGTTAGTACAGTTAGATATAAGGATAGACTGTGACAGCCAAAGTGCAATTTTCTTGGCAAAGAACCCTGCTTATCATTCAAATACAAATCACATTGATGTTCAGTATCACTTTGTGAGGGATATGATAGAAGACAAAAAGGTGTTGCTAGTAAAGGTGGACATTTTGAAGAATACTGCAGATGCATTGACAAAATCTGTGAGCTCTGATAAGTTCTCTTGTTGTAGAGAAACAATGGGCAATGCAGGGATGGATCAAATGACTAAGCTGTCCTGTGGAAAGAAAACAACAAGTGGGAGAATGTTGGGTTGTGTTATATTCTTTCCATGACTAGCAGGGGGGTCATTTGGCGGGGAGGGGGCAGAACCCCGTGTCAAGGGGTATGCAGGGGTCTCCCCTACGCGGGGTCCAGGGGGCAACGCCTTGGGAATTTTTTTTCGAACCCTATATTACATATGGTTTTGTGCATGGATTTCGCACATGGTTTTGGGCATGATGGTTTTCGGTCCATGGTATTATGTAGATCGAGTCAAGGGAACTACAATTATGTTCTAATCCAGGGTTAATGGATTATGGTTTCTGGATGCTTCGGAATGTATATATATGTATTCTAACATTGAAAGGAACATAATGAAAAATCAATCTGGTAGTCTCGGTTTTGGGATCCAGGGGAAAATCTTTGTGTATATTTGTTTCATGTGTTATGCTCTCGCCTTTGTTTATTTTCTGTTTTTAGAATTCGTATGCAGGTAATTTATGTACGTGGTTAAAACCTACAATATGATTTCTGGGTGACTGTCTCAAGAGCTGATACTTCAACGAGTATCACTTTCTTCATCTCTACTCTAGTAGATCATGTTGATTGTTCCTCTCTCTGCCTGGTTGCTTGCAAATCCTTAGCCATGCGCTCGTTTTCTGCTATCGAGAACTTAACACTCAAGCTCGTGGCTTCGACATAAGCCTTTGTAGCATCGACCAAGGTGGCTGGATGTTTTTGTACATCTGACACAATCTCTTGTTCCTCAAAATGTGCAGGTGATGCATGTTCATTCGGGGTGCGCGCTCAATGTGCTTGTACAACTTTGTGCTATTACTCATCAAAGGCTATGTTTTACACATCTATTCCCAGATTATCCTCAAGGAGAATGGTATCCCTTTGTTCACTCGAGAATTACTCTACCGTTGGAGCTGGTGAAGCCTATGGGGTGACCTCAGTTTCTTTTGGCATGTGGTGGATGTCCTGATCCTGTTCTAGCTGCTCCATCTCCATGTCCATTTGTTCTACTATCAGATCATCCTACAGAGCAAGTTACTATTATTGCAGCTACTCACCACGTTTTGCATTTGCTGCTGGTTTAGAGTCTTTAACCTATATTGGCATAGTTTGCACTGTATGTGCGCCTTGCACTTCGTCCTGTTCTTGTTCATGCCACGCTTCCTTCTCTCTTCTATGCAACTCTTTTTCTTCTTTGAGCTTTTGCTGGACTTCTTGCAACTTCTTATCTGCATCTTCCAATCTTTGCTTCTCCCTCTTTATTTGCCCTATCCTCTTATTGCGCTGTTGCCTCTTTGCATCTATCTCCAAAGCTACCTTTTCCACAAGTGGGTCTTCCTTAAACTTGTAGCTTTGCTCTGTCTTTGTGCTTTTGGAAATCTTCCTCTTGCCTTTGTCTTGCATAGGTTTGCTGCTTGTTGTTGTTGTTGTTGCTGCTCCCTGTGGTGCTGCTGCCTTGAGTGCTTCTAGCCATTTGACTGCCATGTTGACCAGTTCATTGAGCCTAGAGGAGTTATAACAATATCTCCATGGGTCTTCCTTTGGCCAATGACACACCCCGTGGATCCAAGAATAGTACACTCTCGCATAGTGGTCCCTGCATAAGCCATGTGGGTCATACGGATTAAAAATCTTAGTGTCGAACTTAAACTTCTTGAAGTATTTGACCTTGACATCCACTTCTTTCAAACTCCCAATCGTGTACAACCCAATTCGCAAAGGAAGCATAGGCCATGGTGCCTTCTTCTTCCTGTGAAATGAAGCTGATAACCCTATCGAGATGTGGTATGCAACCTCTTGCATGACCAACTTGTCCATCGAAAACCTTGATAACACATGTAGAGCCTTCTCTGCACTGTACATCCTCATGAAGGTGCCATCGGGTGAGGGTACCAATCTGCAATGCTCAACAATGCCTCCATTGCTATCTGGGACATGTAGAGTGGACCTTGTTCAAAGATCATTGTGTATATAGGTGTGATGAAATGGTCAGATATTCTAGCCACAACTCCTCGGTAGTTGCATTCTGAGAGAAACTTGCAATATAGATTCACAACATTCTCTGAAGGTGTTGATGCCCAACTCATGCCAGGAAATTGTTGACAGGTACAAATTGCATCGAGCAGGAAAGCAGACGTGAAAAATATTTCTTGCTAATCCTTGGGTGGACTTCAGGCATTGGATACATGCACTTTCATAAACAGAGGAATATTTTCAGAAGTAGAAGGGATAGAGAGAGGTGGCACATCCACCGAGCTAGGCTCGTAGGCCGATATATTTTCAAAAAACTTTATATCTCATCTAATGATGACATTTTTGGATTTAGGTTGAAGAAGTCTATATCCTTTGACATCTTTAGAATATCCAACAAAAATACATTTTTCACTTTTAGGTTCTAAGGCTTTATGTTTTTCATATGGAATATTGGCCCATGGTTCACTTCCAAAAACACGAAAGTGACTTACATCTGGTTTAATTGAGAACCATGCTTCTTCTGGAGTGATAATGTTTAAAACATTAGTAGGAGTGCGATTTACTATGTAATTTTCACATTAATTGCTTCTGCCCAAAAATTAAGACCAATTCCTTTAGATTGAAGCATATAGCCATTTCCTTTAAGGTGCGATTCTTCATTTCAACCACACCATTTTTTTGTGGAGTATATGGAATAATATGTTGCATTTGAATTCCATGCTCAGTGCAAAAGCTGATGAATTTTGGTTTTAACATATTCTCTGCATTATCAGATCTTAGCTTAAGAATTTGATTTCCAGATTATTTCTCAACAAAGACCTTAAAGGCCAAGAACACGTTAAAGACTTCACTCTTGAGTTTTAAGAAGTATACCCAAGTGTCTTTGAAGAAATCATCAATGAAAGTGGACCACATAAATCACTATGCACAAGCTATAAAGGGGTTGAGGCATGCCAAGAGGCACGTTTTCAAAAACTACCCTGATGATGTTTTCCGAGTACATGTCAAGGACAAACACCATCTTTGCAAGATACCATAGGAAAACCTGTCACCATATTTTATTTACATAGATTTTGAAGGGAGTGATAGTTTAATTGACCAAATCACTCATGCCAAAATTTTCTCACTTCATCATTATGAGCAACAAATATTGAGGGAAGAGTTGATAACCGAAAGTTGTTAAACTTATACAACCTTGTAGAATCATCATCAATGCCAGTAGCTAAAATATATCTAGGATCTCTTAGGTCCTTAATTACAACATCACGAGGTGAAAATTCAACGGTTTTACCTTCACCCGACTGAGTTATCTGAGATATACATAGGAGGTTGCAGGATAAGGTACGAACAAGGTAGGAACGCATAATACATCATTAAATTGACCATTTTCTAGATGAATAGTTCCAATCCCTACAACACTAAGAGATATATCATCACCAACATATATATTTTTGGTGTTACAATCATTTAATGAAGAAAACATGGCTTTGTTTTTAGCCATGTGATAAGAAGCTCCAGAATCAATGAGCCACTCATGAGAATGAGAAGAATAAGATACATTTAGTACATAAGTAGACGGAGATGCTTGACAACCACATGCAGAAAGTGTTATCCCTGAAGATGGAGATCACAACGATCGTCGAACCCTAGGAGGGAGTGGTTTAGTCTCATCATGCTTAACGAGTCCTACACTGTTTAACTTTTATAAGTCTAGTGAAGGGGTAACTAGATGTCGTTTCATGTTTAAAGAGTTTGAAAAGACAAAAAAAGAAAACTCATTCAACTCTTTCAACGTAAATTTTAATGATCCCAGAGAATGTAAAGCTCGATGTTTTTCAGTTTTAGGGAGTCTGGAGAAAAACATAAGTAAACTCCATAGTGTCCTTTTTCATAAATTGAGTCCCTAAAGCCCGAAAAAGGGTAAAATAATGTAGGAGAGAACTCTATTAACCATGGTTAGTCAACGTATACCTTTTTCGTAAATAGTCTAATTCGGTCCATAAAAGGGGTAAATTTAGATTGAATAGAAAATTGTTCATTTACTTTTACGAGTTCAAACAATCAGGTACTTGGCGATCTTTTCATGTTTAAGTATTTTGAAAAGGGTGTAAAGAAAACTCATTGCTTTCGTTTTTTCCTAAGTTTTAACGAGTTCGAAAAAGTGATAAAAATATACTCAATGCCATTTTTTTTCATAAATAACTTGTGATATGCACACTTAAACTCAAAAATCATATCAATGCTAAAAAATATAGTCAAAAACATTATAAATTTAGAATTTAAAGGCTAATAGGCACAAAATAATATTTTAATAAGCCTAAAAACTTGTAAAAAAGTAAAAACTTTTACCATTTGTGTTTTTTACCCTTTGAGAGTGATAGAGCCCATTTTTCACCAACAACTTCAAAGGCAGATTATGGGAAAACCGTTGGACGAAATCGTGAGTCGTCTTCTCCAGGTAAAGCATTTTTACAAGATCTTTGTTTTCATGGTTTTTATTTCACATTTCACCATGAACTTAGGTTTTCTTGGGGAGGGTTTTCAAGTATAAAATCACCCTCGATGTGTGCAGTTAACCCTTATCGGCCCTGTGCACATCGATTGCATTTTTCACACTGAAAATCATGATGTGCATAGTTTCTAAGGCTAGAACTGCACACATACACATTGTTTTTCTCATTCGACTACACACAACATCGAGGGCATAAATTTTTTAATAGAAAATGCCCAAATTACTTGCAAAATTTTACCATGATCCTTTCTAATGATTTCCATGTTTGTTTGCAGTGTTTTGGGCCGAAAAAATGGAGTGGAGAGAGCGTGAACATGAAACAATACATAGCTTCTCTAAACCATCTAGAGACCATACATGCATTGACAAACTGTGGCATGTATATGTTTTGCACTATTTCGGGCATGAAGGCCAAATTAGACTTGCTAGAATGGATAATGGGCAAGTGGAATGTATAAGAGGAATGGTTCATAATTGGAGACCATAGGCTCCCTATTGATGCTGATGACATTTACTTCTTATCTAGGCTCCCACATCACGGGGTGGGAATTTCTCTGTATGGACATAGGTGAGGCGGTGAAACAAATTCCACCTATATGATACAACATTTCACTCTAAGAACTGTTAGATAGGATCGCTCTAATAGATATTGGGTTCATTGTTGCACGACTATGTGGTAGTGAAGCTATTCATTTTCTTACAAAGGCTTAGATATAGACTATCGTAGTGTGTTTGCAACCTACTATATTCAATTGGTGTGAGGTTGTAGTTGTCAATCTGAAAGGGAAACTGACTAGAGTCAAAACAAAAAACTCAAGAACTTTGTGTATGGTGCCTTTTTCATCTCATTTTCTCTAGAGCAGATCCCTCATCTCTCTCCACAGGCAGCTATAGAGAGAGGAGGACCTCAAGACGCTTACATTCTGAAATGGGTCACATTGATGACACACCAAGTATGTGGTGAAGGAACAATGATCTGGTATAGTCCTAATTTCTTCGAGTGGATGGAAAATCAAATCATCATGATTTAAGATTTTCCATACACAAGCATGGATTACATAGGTGATTCAGATATGCCACTGCTAGCTAGGATGAAATGGAGTGATCTAGGTAAAAAATTCACACTTTGGTTGTTTTTGAATTTTTTGTTGTTTTTGGCATCCAAAACTAATTTTCTGAAATGATCATGCAGATGTGGCCCCGGTAAGACTAAAAAGGTTGTGCATATATGATAGATGCAGTTAGCATCCAATCTATCTCACAGTACCAAACCCGGATGAAACATAGGCATTGAAAAAGTTAGAGCACAACCTTGAGAGGTAGACCCTATACATCCCAGATGTCGGGATAGATGACTTGCCTCTCCAATACCAGAGGCACACTGTGGGGGTTCCTGGACCTATTAGTCACTTGTTACGACTAGTAGCTCACGCTCTTGTATGCTACCATGATCATCATGTGTAGCCACTAGTCTTAGGGCTAGATTTTTTCTTTTTAATGATGTATCGACATGCTCGGAAAATAAATGCCATGGGGCCTTATGTCTTTGGATGAATTTTTTGTAAATCCAAACTTTTTACATACATTTAACTAACTAAAGCTATTAATTCTATTTCATTCTATCTTGTACAATATATGAATGAATATTTCTTTTGATTTCTTACAGATGTTTTAAAAATGCCAATTTAACACATAATTAGCCAATGCATCTGTTAATGTGTTTAAATTTATTTGAATATGTTGATACTTGATATAGCAAAACTCTCTTTCCAAGAGACGAACCCGCAAAAACATTCTTAACATTGAAGCACTTCTAACTGAATAGACACCATTCAAATGTAATACTATGAGTTGTGAATCTAACCTAACAATCAATCGATGAATGCCAAATGAATTGGCGTCAGATAATAGCTCAATCACCATGCTATAATCTACAATATTATTCGTTGTTTGACCAAGGCATATCTCGTGAATAGAAACTAACTAATATGTGGGAAAATAAATGACCCAGGCTATGGAAGATAAATTTTGAGTACTACGACTAGTGCCATTAGCAAAGCCAATGTAAGTTTGAGGTAACGTCAACATCTTCAAATCAAGTGTAACACAAGAGAAGTAAGAAAAGTAGTAGAAAAAATCATTAAAAAACTTCTAAAAATTGCCACATATAAAATATGTTACAACAATATACAAATTCTTCACCGAAAAATATAAGCATAATATTTATTTAGGTAAAGACCATTTCTATGCTTTCCCAAAGGAATTATGTCATAATCAACTAGTTCATATGCCCCTTTTGCCAATGCACATTTTATAACATAAGGGCCATGCCACATCAACTTGAATTTACTAGCACCTAACTTATCGTGCTCTTGATCATAGAATAAGATTAAATCTCGTTCTGCATATGAATGAGGTTTTACATTTTGATCACATTGTGCCTTAACTAATTTCTTTTGGGCCTCACTAGCTAATGCAGCATCACGGCGAGTCTCATCGAGTCTTGATAACTGCAAGAAACATTCTTCCTTGGAAGAAGTGGTTGGTAATAATTAAATTTCCAGTTTCAAAGACAATATTTCACATTCAATAGGTAAAACTCGTTCCACGCCATAAATGAGATGGAAAGGAGTAAAACCAACCAAAGTTTTTTCTATGGTACAGTATGTCCACAAGACTAGAAAAAGCATTAGATGTCAATCTTTTTTATGAATATCGATAATCCAATTAATCATGGTGGTTACAACCTTGTTAATGACTTCTACTTGGCCATTCACCTACGTGTAATATGGAGTAGAACTGTCATGACGTAGGCCTAGCTTCACAGTAAGATCGACCATCTTAAAGTAAATGGCTACCATGGCCATGATGATGGCTTGTGGAACTCCGAACCTAGAAATCACATGAGTGAATCTGAAAATGGATGTTGTTTCACCAACATCCTTATATGTAGGCATCACCTCGACCCATTTCGTAAAATAATCTATCGCAAGGATAATGTACCAATGCCCCCCAGCTGAGTAAGGGTTACATGTAAGGAAATCGATGCCCCATTTAGCAAAAGGACTGACAATAATGATTGGGTGAAGAGGAACTGCGTGCACACACATTTTTTGATTGTAGATCTAATAATTATGGCATTTTTGTACAAAAAATATATAGTCTCTAAACATAGAAGGCGAGAAATACCTCGCGTGCAAGATCTTTTGAGCAATGGATATCCTTGACATATGACCACCACAAGCTCCAGAATGGAAGTCATTTAATTCCTTTCAGCTTCCTTGTGATTTAAACATCATCTGAATATTAAATTGCCACCACGATGATAAAGTGTATCACCAACAATATTGTGTTGTTGTGATTGGTACTGGATATGACAACGATCAATTCAACTGAGTTCTTGCTGAAATGTCTGGGTCTGAAGATAAATGATGATATCTCCATACTAGGGATCTAAAGTACCGATAAGAAAGAGATTTGTCTAGAAGAGAATCTCGTGCCATGGTTTTCGTCTTAGTATGGGGAAATCCACACAATAATTCAACGAATACTAGTGGTTTTCTTATATGTAGATTTAATGAATTCCAAATCAAATTCCTACAGGGTAACTATTAATTTGGAATACCACCCCCCCCCCCCCCCCCACCCACCCAACAAGTGTCACATAAGAATATAAACCATGGGGTTGCAATTGGAAATCATAGTAGTTTTGCACAATAGAATGTAGTGACGAAATTGTTGGAAAACTTGAACGGCTGCCAAGGCCAATTTCTCCAGTGGATTCACCAATTTGTTATGTGGACTTATCCCTCTTGCGAACAAGAGCGATCTCCCTAGACCTTAGAGAAATCTAGTAACAAACAACTTGGAACTGCTAGCTTTCTCTAGAATACGATTGACTGAAACAAATACTATGATAGAAGTCACTTACCATATAATAAAAATGACTGATGAAGTCATGTTCAGAGCTTTCAACCATCTGCTTCTCTTCAATGCTTTAGAGATCTTCCCATTGCTTCCCATAATTTCTCCATGGTATCCTGAAGGAGATCTGCATATACAGAAACATACACAAGATCAAAGCATCCAATATATAACATAAGAGATAAACGAACTAATTAACTCAATCATATATCAAAATGGATCAATATGTAATCTTAATCTATGCAGGTGATCAAGGAATCCTACAAATTGTATCAATAAATACATAATTGAGAAAAAATATTTGCCTTTATATAAATCAAATGGAGAATAGGATTACAACCTTGAAGCCTTAATGTTGCAAATCCCCTCCCACAATCTCCAACCCTCTCCATGAATGAATAGCCTTCTGACCTTATTCCTACAACATACACCTACTTCCAACAATCCTCCTTAATCCTAAGGCCTATGTTAGATTTATAGGCCAAGAGTGGGAAATTTGGGATCCATTTTCCAAGGGATGAGATCCACTAATCATGAGATAGGGGTTCCACGAAGAGAGGGAGTTTCTCCATGATGGGAGGGATCAGGGCTAAATAGGCACCCATTCAAATATTGTTAGTTGGAATAGATACGATTAATAATGCTTCTAGACTTTACTTTTTATTTTTACATTCGTTAAGTCATGTGCATAGGTCATAGTGTAATAGAGCACACTTATACAATTTTTCTAATGGAATCTTGTGCATATGCGCAAAGATTGACTAGGGAACTGCACATGAAGCCAAAAGTAGGGTTTTGAGCCACGGGATCCAGGAATTTCACTTTATTTAGGATAGTTTGGATTCTAACTTTGCAAGGGATGCTTTGGAACACATTTATGGATAGAAAAAGGTCCAAACAAATGGTCATTTTCCTAATGTGACAAAATGACATGTAACAATGAGGTAAAATGCTACAAATATGGAAAGAAATGGCATGCTTCTTAGCATATGCATGTGAATGTAACATATCGGAATTTAAAGGAGGAAAAGAGCCTTTTGTAGTCACAAGATATAATGAGTGCAAATCAGGTAAGGAAAGGGAGAAACAAGAGGATTTGGGTGAAGAAAGAGTAGTTGAAAGAGAAGTTTCCACTAGCCATCTGAAGCCAAGAGAAATCCCAAACATGGGAAAAGAAGAAGCTAGAGAGTAATTCTTATGTCAAGACTCGACCTTTAAGAATTTGGAAGAAGAAGGAGGATGATCTGCTTAGGGGGAGTAGATCCTCTGTTTCTCTTCAGTAATGGAAGAGAATGGCCTCAAGGGACGCTGAATAAGTCGAATGCAGGAAGCTAAAAAAATGAACATAAAGGTGCATCTTATTGTTGAAGGTATGGTCATGTTTTCTTTTCAATTACAAGAATAAATTGGTTTTTTTTAAATGTATCAAAATTAAAAAGGAGAGGAGGAGTGTAGACAACATGATTTCAGGTACACAACAACATTTTATATTGTGGAAGAATAAGATGAGCCACAATAGAAGGGTGGAATGAAAAATCCGACAGTCAAGTCAAGTCCATAGGATCAGTTCTCATGTAGAAGCAAGGAAGTAGATGCAGGAGATCATAGATGCATTGGCCAACAACCATAAGGTGTCTAAGAATTGGAGAAAGTTAAAGAAGAGGCAATATATTTTCAAGGGGAGCATAACACATATGTCCATATTAGAGAGCATAAGTAGTGATCAGTCCTTGAAGAGGAGTCTACGAAGCATAATGCACATCAGAAACAACAGCCCCATCATTGATAGTTGATGATTGAATGGGGGAGAAGGAGTAACTTGTAGCCCTTTTCCATTAATTTCAAAGGGGGAGAGAATTATTGGAGAAGCTATGGAGAAGTTGTGATGGCCAATGTAGAGGAGAGAAAGCCATTGGTGGTTTATGCTATGTGAAGTGTGGAAGCAACATGAGGTTTTTCCATCAAAGTGGAGTGATGAGGTTGAGGTGTTGCCATCAATACCAAAGGGGGAGATTTTTGGACAGTTGGCATTGCCTGGATAACTAGTGGATGCAAGTGTGTTGGCATTGATGTCAACAACCATGATGGGAGATGTGTTGGCCATTTTCTATTGTTTTACGGTTGGAAAGAGTGTTGGCAGTGATGTTAACTAGACCAACATGATAATTTGTGGCATTAGATGTTGGATTTGATGTCCCCTAGCCTAGCTGTGATGGGAAGTGGACTAGAATTGATGTGCTTGATGTTTCAAGATCAAGGGGATTCCTATGGTTTATGTAGTCTCTACTAGAGAATCACTATAGTATCAGGCCTACTACAGAAACCATAAAAAAGAAGATTATGGTGGTTAGGAGTCCAGTATTCTAGGCATAAGAGAAGGACCAAGGTGCAAAGAACAACATAACGTTTGCAACCATTTCTCAGGTAGTAGATGGGATCAAATCCTACATCGGGCCTTCTCTAGTGGAAAGTACTATGAAAGAGCTTTCCAACAGAATCTAGAAGTCCATGAATGGCCACTAGGATCAAAAGTCATTGACTCTCGAAGTCAGTCCTAAGACAGGACACATGGAAACATATCGGGACCTCGGGAGGACAAAATATCAAAGGTAAGAGTCTCGAGAGTTTGGGAATGTAGGCATATCGAAACCTTAGAGCAGATGATGAAGGTAGGCATATCAGAACCTCAATAGTCTTTTTAAAAAAGACTCGGAAAGATCCGCCGAATATCGGAGCTGATTTTTGGAAGGATGGGGCTATCAGAACCTCAGAGCATAGGGCCATCAGAACATCAGAGGATGGAGTAGATGGCACAAGAATCCATATTGGAACCTTGGAGAAGAGGGCATATCAGACGGCTTAGAACACTGGAGGAAGGAATATTGAAATATCGGAAGCTTGAGGCTATCAGAACATTAGAGGTCGAAGCACATTGGGACCTGATATTGGAACCTCATAGCAGTGGGAATTTTAGAATATTGGAAGGTCGAGGCCATCGAAACCTCAAAACCTGGTAAGTCCTTATAAATTGCAATTCTTTGAAAGTGCTGAGGTTTTCAAAGGAGAAGAAATATAAAGGAAATTGTTGAGAAACCAAGCACTGATGGACCCTTTCTAGCTTCTCCAATATACACATGGCAGAAGTTGATTGGCCCCTCAGGAGATGACGAGGAAAATGAGGTCAACATCATGTGACTGTACGATGGACACGTGGCAGTCAAATTTGACATTTTCGGTGGCCTAAGTGCAAAAATCTGGGTGACATGTGTTACCAGTAAGGAGACACCATGTGGAGTGATGAAAATAATATGACATCATCTCAGAGTTCAACATATCAGAGGTTTGAGTTTTTATAACTCCTGTCTAATTGATTTATAGAAAAGTTTTGATATGATAAAGGTGCTCCAATGTGAATAACACATGGTCATGGGAGATCCAAAGGACCAAGGGCATAGAGTGAGGCCAACATCTAAGTGTTATGGAGAATATTGGAGGTTGAGGAATTCGGAACTCCGCTTTAAATGGACATTGAATAAAGTTACGATGGAGGGAGATCTGATGTATTTTGGTGTCTGGATGTAGAGATTAAAAGAACCAAGGGCACAGGGAAGACCTTAACACATAAAGTGCTGTGAAGATGCCATGTGGGATATATTTCGGAGGATGGAGATTTTGAAACTCCTCCGTAATTGAATTAAGAGGAAGTCCTAATACAAGGAGCTACGATGTGGTAGCACTTGGTCGTAGAAACCATAGAGCCAATGGTGTAGAGCTAGAATACAAGGAGAAAGGTCCCCAATAGGTCCTCAAGGGCTTAGCACCTAAAACCGATGCTGCTGGTCATGACACCTAGTCCCCTGGTGGAAAAACAAGAGAGGCTAACCAAGAGGGGCTCGAAACATCTGAATCTCTCATTTTCATAAAAAAAAAAAGAAGTTATGATATGTGGGGAGCCTCGAAATTGTAGCACGTTGAAATATGAAGCCAGTGGTCACAGGCAGTCGTCCCATGGAGGGGAAAAAAAGGGGCTAAGCAAGAAGGAGCTAAAGGGACTTTAGAATATTGTAATATTGTAACATTGTTTTAATAAATGTTACAATGATTGAAGCTCTGATAGTGTAAAACATAGGTGTTAAAGGATGAATGGGTCAGCAACAAAGCAAATGTGTGCACAGTGAGGTTGGTCGCAGGAGTAAATAGCGGTTGTCAAGGGTTGATGGAGTCAGTGACAATTGTTGAAGGTAGGAGACCATGACAGGGAGGACCACAGTTGCACAAGATGAAGCATTGGGCCTATCATGAGTTGAGAAATGCCTTAATGAATTAAATTAAGTGCAGAGAAGCCAGCTTGAGGTACAACTAAGCTCAGAGAGCCATGAATAAGCATGGAGAGCCTCATTGAGTGTCCAGGTTGACTGAGGATTTATTTCTCAATATGGAGAAGTACTCAGATACCCATTCTCAGTGGTTATTGCAACAAAAGTGGCCGAGTCAGACACAACAACAGAATGCAGAGCCATGCATATGTACACTCAGGCAATGTGGAAAGAGGCAACATCAAGTAGAGTGCAACAGAGGAACAAGATCTAGGAGCTCAGATGAGAAAAGTGGGGAATGTATCATTGTTGCAGGAGCAATTTGGATAGCTCTGTGCTGAGTGTGCATCATTGTGTGTGAGGCTAAGTGAGCCTATTATGTTGTGAAAGGATGAGAGTGCCTAAGAATAATAAAGAGACACCAAGAGAGAGCCAATGTTGTTGTGCAAAAGGCTGTAGGTTCTTGTGTAAAGGAAGAAGGCTGAGAAGAGTGTGATGTTGTGAGGAGTGGACAGAGGGCCAAGAGTAGTATGATGTTGTGGTGGTGACAGTAGATTTTTATAGAGTGAGAAGAGTGGTCAGAGACAGAGTGCTGCATGGGCCAAGGGTTGTGTTGTAGCTTATATTGTGATTTAAGCCTTATTTATTTTTTATCACAATGTGTGGCCTAAAATCATTAAGGGTATTCAACCTCAATGAAGCCCTTTATATTTTCTCCTCCGCAAAGTCTAAAACTAATGAGGTATTTATTCGTTATAATATATCAAAATCACAAAAGGAACAAGTATAAAGGAATTGGCCCATGTGATAAAGTTAAATCGCAACATAAGTGGAGGCATAACCGATATATATATATATATATATATATATATATATATATATATATATATATATATATATATATATATTTGCATATTGAAATAAAGAAATATATCAGATTTACAAAGGAAACAAGTGTTAAAGAGTTAACACCGGACCCAAAACATATCTATGTTATATTTAAAAGCCCGACGGGTCCATAAAGGTATATACATCGTGGTTTTAAGTCCCATCGGGTCCACCATATCAAAAAGTCCTTCATATACATTTTTTTTTTTAGACAAAGGTCGGGTGCTATGCATTAATCTGAAAAAAGGAGGAGGCTAAAGCCTTACATAAGATGCTTCAGGAGCATTTTGAGGCCAAGGAATTACAGAAAGGAATTTTTCCTTGGTCCTTACTTTAGCTGGACTGTTCCTATTGCTACTTATACTACTATAGATTTTAACATACTGTTGTCCCCAAAATTTACATTTACAAAACATGGCTAGTCAATCTCGATGTGGCTCATCTTTCTTGCAGTTGATCCCTCTGGATCCTGGTCAGCTTCGATTGGCTTGGCGCTGGAGGAGGATGTAGCGTCTTTCTTGTCCATCATTTGCTTGAGAATTTCAATCCGCTCTTCAGCGTGGCAGCATCTGTTGTGTAGAGTACTGAATTGTTCATGAAGGGAGTGGACCCTGTGCAGAAAGAGATTCATCTCTGCTCTATACTTATCGTGAAGGATTTTGACTTGCTCTTCCAACCGATTCTCCAAGCTACGGACTTGGTCCTCCATCCGATTCTCCATGCTGCGGACTAGGTCCTCCAAGGCTCTCTGTTGAGCTCGGACTTCATTAAACTCCATGTTCAGGTCCCGGCAGTGGAAACATTCCTCTGGGCGTTCCATTGACTCCTTTGTCTGAATAGTGGCGCTGTTCCTTTGCTTTTGTCCTTGATGCTGTCGGCTCGCTTTGCTGTTAAAGGGGGTAGTTCTACTCAGGCTCTCGGAAGTATTACGAGCACTTAAGAGAATGCTATTAGATTGCCTGAAGCTGTCGCTTATACCGCTTGGGGAGACTCGATTAAGCTTGGCAGCGCTCCCACTTTTTGATAGAGTGAGAACGAATCCTCTAACACACTCTACAGCATTCCTTCTTTCTGGCTTACAGAGATAGGCTGCAAAATAGGCTTCTCTCCCAAGTTTACCGCAGAGAATTTCGACTGTGGGTTGTAGCTTTTGCGCTAAAGGGGTATTTAGAGAGTTTCTGCGAATACGAAGGCGGGAGAGGGATTTGCTCTTCCCGATGCTCCACTGACTGTTTCTGATCATATCTTGACTGAATTCGATTTTTTTGTGGCAAGGACGATTTCCTGGTCTATGGATCGTGATTCCCCTGCCTTGAAGTGAGCTTCTGAGTCGACTGCTGATACAATTTCTTTCAATCTGGTCTGTTCTGACCTCTGATCTAGTGATTTGGTTGCTGTGGCAGATTCTATTGGGTAGGGTGCCCCGTGTGCTGATTAGATGTGCGTCCTTCATGGCAGCGATTGGATAGTTAAGTGATCATTGCAGCTGAGTTGGCCTTTGGGTCTATCACAGGCCTTGTTGGCATGGTGGTCAGCCTTTTTGTTAAGTCCCCTTAGGATGTGAAAGTAGTGGGCTTCCTCCAGAGTGCTGTGCAGGACTTGGTTTCTGCTGTTGATTTGTTGCAGCAGTATGTTTGGCGAAGTCCGCTTTTGCTCCATGAGCCGGATAATAATTGTAGAGTCACCAAAAACGTTCACTTTCTTGATGCCCGGTTTGATCACTTGATTGAGTCCTTGAAATAAGGCCAGACCTTCGGCCCGATTATTGGAAAGATTACCCAATCCCCATTCAAAATGCAAGATAGGCTCACCATTTGCGTTGCATATGAGGCCTCCTGCGCCTGCAAGACTAGGATTAGATTTTGAGGCACCATCGAAGAAGAGGCAGTATTTGTTGCAGTTGCTCAACCAAAGAGCAAAATCTTCTTCCTTAGGCCTCAGCTTCCAAGCTGTAGTTGACTCCTTTAGGCTCAAATTATCCTTTTCTTGATCTTGGGCGCTGATGATGCTACCATAATTAATCAAATTTCTTTCTTCTGCACTGTAGCTACTGAGATTGACTTTATTGTGGGTACGAATTGTCACAGCCTCTACAGCTAAGCTGATGGTTTTATGACACATAAATCTGGAGTTGTGTCCTTTGTCTTGGAATACTTTCTTGTTTCTAGCTAACCATATGCTCCAAAGAAGAGTTAATGGTAAAGTATTCCATATCCTCTGTGATAATTTACTATTCTTGCTCTTCCATGGGCAAAGTTTCTTCCAATTTTGGACTGCCTCTGCTATGGAGGACTTAGGATTCCATTCTACTCCCCCTACAGATGCGATATCTTTCCAACAATTTGCAGCTACTTGGCATTCCATAAACAAATGCTGTATTGTTTCTTCCTCTTGAAGACAATTTGGGCACCTGGAAGGGCCTAGGATACCCCTTTTTTTGAGGTTCTCAGCTGTTAAAATCTTACCTTTCAGGAGGAGCCAGCAGAAGAATTTTACTTTAGGGGGGGCTTCCGCTTTCCAAACCAATCTCCAATGACTCCATGTGTCCTGTGGGAAGGCACTAGCACATAAATGGTGGTACCCTGCTTTGGTTGTGTACACGGTTCCTGTGGGGTCCCAACGAAAACTATCTTTGCCTCCTTTATGAGTCGGAGCCTTACTGTGCAGTTGGTCTTTTAGAGCGTTGAAGCTTGTTTCCAGATCCCTTGGGTAGTCCGGCAAGGTCCAGCCAATCCAAGCTTGGGAGGAGCTTCCCCACTTAGTGATTTGGGCTAAGCTCCATATTCCTCTGTTGTTTAACCAATTTATGGCTGGAATTGGAATTGCTTCTGCATTGGATCCTATAGGGCTCTGGCCTAGGATTCTGTCTTTAGAAATGCTGATGCTACTTCCCTCTCCTGGAACTTTGGAGATGTGCTGAGCCATGAGTGGGATAATTTTCTTGCATAATTTCCAGATGTTGGAGCTGTCTCTGTTGGGTATATTAGTTTCCAGAAGCTTGTGCCTAGAACTGCTGAGATACTTGGCTTCTAAGATTGATTTCCACCAAGCTGTATTCCCAGTGATTAGTCTCCAAACAATTTTAGCCCCGAGAGCTAAATTCAAAAGATTTGGGGACCTTATTCCAAGGCCTCCTTTTTCTTGGGGCTGGATGACATTTTTCCAACCAACCAAGTTGAACTTTCTCTTCTCCGTATTCCCTCCTTGCCAAAGGAAAAAACGAAGGGCCTTTTCCAATTTATGATGGAAATTCATTGGAGCTTGTAGCAATGAAAAGCGGTAGATAGGGAGAGAAATCAAACCTGATTTGAGAAGAACAAGACGTCCTGCTGGGTTCAGCCACATGGCTCCCCATTGTTGGATTTTCCTTTTGATTTTGTCGAGGATTTCGTTCCAAGTTTCAGTCTTCAGGGGACCCTTACTCACCGGCATCCCTAGATAGGTGAAATGACTCCAATCGAGCTTGTAAGAGACCTCTAAAATATTTGCAATACTTTGAATGGTGTGAGCTGTTGCATTCCATCCATAAATGCAGCTTTTGACTTGGTTGATTCTTCCTCCAGAGCAGTCCATGAATTGGTCCATGAAATTTTTGAAGTGCCTTGTAATGGTGTTCGAAGCTCCACCCATCAGGAGGGTATCGTCAGCAAATTGGGAATGATTAATATTCTTTGTGCCCTGCTCAAATTGGATACCTGTAATTAGGCCTATTCTTCAGTTGTAATCCAAGGCTTTGCTGAGGGATTCAGCCATGAGGATGAAAAGGTAGGGAGAAAGGGGGCAGCCTTGCCTGAGGCCTCGGGAGGATTGAAAGGCTGCACAAGGTCTTCCATTCACCAGAGGTGAAATCCAAGGGTTAGAGATACAAGCTTGGACCATATTGATGAAGGAGGTATTGAATCCCATTTTGTTCAAAACAGCAAGAAGGAAGGAGTGTCTGACTCTATCGAAGGCGTTGGAAAGATCAAGTTTAAGGATGAATCCTTTTTCCTTTCGACTAAGACTAGAGTGGATGGCTTCTTGTACCAAAAGAATGGAGTCGGAAATGTGCCTGTTGGCTAAAAAACCTCCCTGATTTTCCGAAATTAAGGAAGAAAGAAGAGGCTTGAGTCTTGAGGATAATATTTTTGTGATTATTTTATAAGCAGAGTTGCAAAGGGATATGGGCCAAAATCTAGAGAAGGTGGTCGGTCTATTCTCTTTTGGGATGAGAGCTAAATACGTTGAGTTGGTATAGCCCCCTAGTTTGCCTTTCCTAAGGACCCAACGAATCATCTTGAGAAGGTCCTTTTTAATCATTGGCCAATATTCTCTGAAGAAGCTGATTGGGAACCCGTCAGGACCTGGGGCTTTGTCCGGATGGAGGCTCCAGACAGCCTTTTTGACTTCATCCTCCTCGACTTCTTAGGTGAGGCTGTTATTCATTTCTTGAGTAACTTCTCTGGTCATATGTTGGAGGAAGTTTGAGTAATCCTCCTCATTTTTGTCCTCTGCTAGGAGAGATTTGAAATGGGAGGTTGCAGCAGCTTTTATGGAGTCTTGGGTTTCATGATTGATCCCTTCACTATCTCTGATTGCGTTAACTGTGTTTCTTGCCTTCCTGATTGTGGCTTGTTTATGGAAATAAGAGGTGTTTTTGTCACCTTCACGCAGCCAGGTCTGCCTAGATTTTAGCCTCCATTTGATCTCCTCATCTCTAGCTGTTTGGCGCAGCTCTGCATACAATCTAATCTCTTCTTGTCTTGCTTGCTGAGTGAGTCCTTCCGCTTCAATACTTTGCTGAATTTTTTCGAGGTTTTGTTTGATATCCTTTTTTAATACCTCGGGTTCCTTGTAGTTGATCTTTGCCCAAGTCTTGAGTGCCTGCCTAGTTTGCTTCAACTTTGTTTCCCAAATGAAAGTTGGGGAGCCCTCCACGTGCTGAGACCAAGCTTGCTTAACTATATCGCGGGCTGCTGGAATTTGGTTCCAAAGGGTGGAGTATTTGAAAGGGAGGGGGCCGAGGTGACTTTGGCTTTGCAAGGTAAGAGTAATGGGGTAGTGGTCCGAGGCGGAAGTATTGAGGATGTCTGACTGCCCGTTGGAGAAGGAGGACAGAAAGGCGATGTTAACAAGGAAGCGGTCAAGTCTTTCCATAATGTTACCTGCTCCCAACCTCCTATTGCTCCAAGTATATTTGCGATTCTTGGGCTTTAAATCGACCAAGTCCTTTTCTTGCATGATGTGTTCCAGCCGGTTTCGGAAATGATCAACGCCGAAGTTCCCTCCTCTTTTTTCATTTGAGTGCATGACCAGATTTAGGTCCCCTGCTAGGATGAGGTTGTTACCATGGTCTTCTTCTAAATCTTCCTCTAAGGTAGTCCAACAAACTTCTTTTTCCCTGTAGTGGTTAGGAGAGTAGATCTTGTAGATTTTTACTTCAGTGCCATTGTCCTTGCTTTCCAATTTAACACTTATCCAATGCTGTTGTGTTTTGACGAGGCTACAGCTCCATTTGCTTATATTCCACATTGTTAAAATACCTCCTGAAGCTCCTCTTGCTTCACTGGTGCAGCCACCATACTGTTTTTGTTGGCCAATGAATTTGCTGATTTCGGACTGTTCTAGTTTTGTCTCTTGGATGAGTAAGATATCAGGCTTTTCACTTTGAATTAACTCCTTGAGGGCAGCTTTTTTGGAGGGGTGCCCTAATCCCCTGCTGTTCCAAGACAACACTTTCATCATGATTTACCAGTGGTATGCAGAGGTGCTCGCCTCTCTTTGCCTTTGATATTGTTTTCCTTGTCCGAGATTCCTAGAATGTAGGTTTCAATCGGTGTCTGTGATCCCATTGCTATATCCTTCTGCGCACTTTCTTCTCTTTGCTGTTTTGCCGACTTCCTTCCTGGCCCATGTTTTTTTGGAATCTCACTAGATGCTCCTAGATCCTTTGATAAGCTTCTTGTGATTCTTGTTGAAGTAGTGTCCGGGGAGGGCGGAGAGGGATGAGGGGATGAGGGGATATGCTGATCTGATAAAGGGTCTTGAGTAGGTTCTTCTTCAGAAAGGGATGCGAAAGGGTTTGAAGAAGGAGGGATGGAGGGATCAGAAGAACGAGGAGGAGAGGTGGGGAAAGGAGGAGGGGCTTGCTGTGAGGATGAGGGTGGGCGCTGATTAGATGAGGGAGGATGGGATGGTCCCAGTTGTTCAGATTCAGATTGTTTGAAGGATGAGGCAGATTTTTTTCTTTTCACTGTTTCCCATTGGTCCTCCTGCTCTGATGATTCAACATTTATAAGTTTTGGGCATCTGTTAGAAAAGTGTCCGTATTCATGACATACCTTGCATTTGAAGGGTATCTGTTCGTAGTCCAGCTGTTGGATATGGCACCAGTCGTCCACCTTCAATTTGATTGCTTCCGGTAGGCCGCATCCCAGATCTACTTCGACACAAATTCGCGCACATGCTTGCATGTTGTCCTTGGGTTCACTGCGGTCTATATATTTTCCTACCGCGTTTCCTATTGCCTTGACCGAGTCATCTCCCCAGCAATGAAGAGGGAGGTGAGGAAGCCTGACCCAGACAGGGACAGCGCTTGGAATATCTAGTTCTGGGTCGAAGTCCGGGGTCCATTTGTTGAGATAGAGGCCCCGGGAGTCCATGAAGTGAGGCCCATTTCTAAATATCAAGTCCTTGTCCTCCTTGGTTTCAAAGTGGAAGGTGAAATAACCTCTGCCACAGAACCTTATTGAGATTTTCCCCTGAATCTTGTCTGCCCAGTTTCTCTCCACCCACCGCTGAACAGTTTTGGGTGAGGGCCATAAACCTGTAAACTGGCCGATTAATCCTTTCTCTGCAAGAGATATTGCTGCCATGCGAGGGATGGTCGGGGGCAGAAGAACTTCTTGAAGCACATCGAGTTTTTTAACGAACTTGGTAGCCGTCGGCCTTGGCCTTTGCTGAGGCAGAGATTTGATCAGGTTCGAGAAGGCTTGCTGCAAAGCTGGATCCCCCCCTGGTGGATCCGGGGGATCCATGGGGATCTAGAGCCGGCGGGATCGCTGGTGCGAGGCGGTTCTGATCGATGGAGGCTCAGGCGCTCAGACGCGCGCGCGTTTTTCCACATAGAGCCGAAATGGAGACAAAAAGTCCTTCATATACATTATGATTATGCATTTTTATATATTTCTATTATAAATGGATTATAATAGAAATAAGAGCTGATTGTGACATGGGTAAGCTGGACCCGATATAATATATATTGCGTTCTATAATTCCGTCGGGTCCGCAAAGCCTTTATGCATATAGAGGTTAGTTCCGCCGATTGTGATTACAATGGTTGGACCCGAAAGCATATATATTACATTTTATGATTGCGGCGGGTCCGTCATATCAGTAACATATTATCTATATATATATATATATAGATATATATATATATATATGGAAAGTGCCGATTGCGATATGCTATGAGATTCCATATCCGATGGAGTTATTAAATCAGGTTAATTCCTTTTCAGTTCCGGTACTTTGCGTTAATTCCAGGGAAAATTTTAAGAACCCCCCCTAAATTTACATGTATAACAAATGGGCGAATCTCCATGGTATATAGGAAAAATGGAAGGTGATTTTATCAATAATATGATATGTATATATAATTTTTTGGCGAATCTCTCACCAGGCATGGCGAATATTTTACTCAATTATAAAATCTTGTGTTTATTGAATACACAAATGAAATCATTGCATTTCTTTAAAATATCTTTTGAAATCAAAATTACCGAAATTACATATCGATAACCTAGTGGGTGTAGGATAAAATTCACCCGTGCCATTCACAGAAAGCATGAGAAAAAACCTAATACTATATATAAAACCAAGAAAAATTCAAATTCATCACTTCTAGGGACCTCGTAACCACCCTGCCAATACACAAGTATGTTCCTGTTTGCAATTAGAAAAATTATCCAAATTACAATCTGCTTACTCCAGCATATGTTGGAAAGTTATAGAAGGATGATTAGTGCAATCAATCCATTTCTTTTAGCCCTGGATTTGTTTCAGTTTAAAACAAAAGTATACAAATATACTTGTCCAATGTCTATGCTTTAACCATTCACCTTAAGATGTTTTTACAATATAATTTCCTAAGTCTATTTAATATCTTCATTATCATAAAAACCAACCTATATCCATCTTAACTCCACATCTACCACTCTTAGGGGGATGAAATCTATTTATCCCTCTGAGCACTTGGTAGACCCAGAATTAAGATGGATCTAAGATAATAGAATTTCCTCTTTAAATAGTCTATGCTCACATGAATACCATGGTATTACCATGGGTAAATACCATGGGTTATCATAAACCTGGAGCTTAGAAATTACTATTAGTAATTTATAAAAATTAATAAAATTAATAGTTGATTTTTATTTTATTTTTTATTTTAACCAAGCTAAAATGTTTAACATACATTAAATTACAACATCCATTTTTACTCTTGATCGGATCAAATATTTTTTCACTCTATGCTAGTTTGCATATCACGATATTTGATACCTCTCGGGGGTTAGTAGATCCAAAGTAAAGATGGATCTATGCTGGTTTAATTCCCCCATTTAAATAGGCTACATTCCAAGTGAATACCATGGGTCAATACCATGTGCCATTTTGGTGAATACCATGGGTCAATACCATGTGCCATTTTTATTTTTATTAATTAGTAATATTAGGGTTAATAATGTTTTTTTGCATGGTATTGTCCTATAGTATTTTGCCCATAGGTTTCACCTAAATATAACACATTTTTTGAGTGTTTGTAAATATAAGGTGACTTATGGAGTAAATATAAAAAATGCTTTATTTGTTTACCATACCTCTCATTTATTTATATTTTTATTAATTTACCATACCTCTTTTACAAATATGGTATTTGGCCCATAGGATTCACTTAAATAAAACCTCTTTCTTGAGCCTTCATAAATAGAACGAGGGTTATGGACTAAATATAAAAAGAGGTTTTATTTATTTACCATGCGTCTAATTTATTTATATTTTTATTTATTTACCATACCTTTTGAGTAAGTATAAAAAGAGGTTTTATTTATTTACCATACCTATACTTTACTTATATTTTTATTTGTTTACACCCTTGCATGTATATAAGGTGACTTATGGAGTAAATATAAAAAATGTTTTATTTATTTACCATACCTCTCATTATTTATATTTTTATTAATTTACCATACCTCTTTTATAAATATGGTATTTGGGCCTTTGGCCCATAGGATTCACTTAAATAAAACCTATTCTTGAAAATGGGCAAATGGATTCACTTAAATAAAACCTATTCTTGAAAATGGGCGAATGGATTCACTTAAATAAAACCTATTCTTGAAAATGGGCGAATGGAAGGTTGTAACTCCTAATTTCAAGGGCTAAATTTACCTTTTTTACCCTCTCCCTTAAAATAAGGTGGGCTATTTGAGGTGATTTGTAAAAATGCACTATGATACAAAATATTCGCCCACTAAAAATTTAAAACCCCTTAATTTCGCCAAAGGGCGAACATTCGCCCCTAAAATTTTCTATGGTTAATTCCGTTATATAAAGGGAAAATCAGTGTTAAGGCTGAATCTGAAGAAAAGGAAATTGGTTTGGTTTTTTGGTGCTTTGGCCAATTAAAATGTATCTGATACATGCATAAGCTCAGGTTTGTACAAATCTAACATAGTGCATTATGATTAAAGCGGATTAAGACATATACAAAGGAAGTCAACAATTATTGTCCTCTTCTAAATTTATTTGTTTTATGTTATTTTATGTTCTTTGAGGTGTCTTTAAACCTTTATAAAATTTTGTAATAATTTTTAATTCAGATAATTAGGGAAACAGTTTAAGTAGTTTGACAGTTTCGCAACTATTTCACAAATGTATAAAAGGAGGAAAATTTACAGAGAAAGGATTGGCGGTTGGAATTTTGGAGAACCCGGAGAATAGGCCACTGTATTCCTGATACCATCGTTGATTAATGAAAGAATTAGAAGTTTCCATGAGTTGTTGCATATAATTTTGTAAGCTTCTCTGTCATGTGTCATGCTATGTTTTCTTCTTTTCAAGTATAGTAATGAAGTTGCAGGTCTTTATTTGCTTATGTAGATAAAGTTAAAATTCCTTAAAAGAGCAGTCCTATACTTGAAGCCCTCACATCCTTTCTAAGTTATAGATAATAGTTCCTGTGAAAGACCAACATATTGTCTATGATTCAGTTCTCATTTCTATAATTCTTCTAAGTGATGGATAGTAGTTTCTGTGAAAGATCAACATACTATCTTTAACTTTTCCTTCAAGCTTTCTTCGTTCATCATTTATATCTAGCAATAAATGGCATTCTGAGTGTTCTGGTCATACATGTACTAAAGGGTTAAAGACCAAGTTTCCAGGTCCTTCATTTAAATACACAACATATATCTAAGTGACAAATAAGTGACACTAAATAATATTTATTAATGTCTTAAGCACAATTTCTCTATAGCCAAGAAATTGGTTTCTTAAGGAACAACATTAATTGGCATCGTTGCCAGCGAGAGAAGACAAGGACACTTTTCCCTGGGTTTTTAATATTTTCCTCTGGTTGTTCAGTGTGGAGGAAATACTTGGCTGTTTTGAATAAAAGCAATAAAAGGCAACTCCATTGTTACAAAGACCACAGACTGCAAAGCAATAGAATAAGAACACTTTTCTTGAATTCATTAAGTTTGAAGCTGATTCTTGAGAGTGACAAGTTTCAGTAGTTGTTTGTACATTCACACCTATGATTTTCACTTACCACATTGATTGGCGACTCCATTGTACTTTAAACTTTTCTTTTCTGGGTTTTAATGGCTCTCCCTACATTCTTAGTCCATAGATTTGATCTATTTGATTTTACTGGGATCACTCGCTATCCTCATGATATGCCTGGATTTTATGCCTGGAATGAGTATCTTCCAAAATTCAGTAGAAAGGAATATGAAGATCCAGCTCAGCATCTTCAAGAGTTTCATGAATGCATGGAGTAGCAGGGCATCATTCATGACGATGTAAAGATGAAGTTGTTTTTGTTTTCTTTGGACCTAGAAGCTAGGGATTGGTGCATCTTTGAAAGATTTCCATTTAGTATTCAATTCTTCTTGTAGAATTTATTATCCACACAGGTTTATTTTTGAAGGTTGTTGTGAATATTATGATTCTAAAGAATCTTTAAAAGCTCATGATAATCTTGTTGAAGAAACTGATGATCTTATTGATGATGTTAGCGCTTGAATTTGCCTCAGGCTGAGGAAGGAAAAATCCAAGGCAACATCAAACCACTTAGCCTCGTAGCTAGCCCTACGGGGACAGGAGAGGGCTCTCTCTGGGTCTATCTCAGCAAAAAGTTTTCTAAAAGGGCGGAGATGACCAATAAAGAACACTGATTTTAGGCTAGTAAACTGATAGGGAAAGTTTGATTTTAAATTTTTAGAGTTTTGTTGGAAAACATAGCACAACAATTTTGGGTGCGGGGATGAGACACAGTTTTTGCAGAGGTCTTTTTGGGGCAAGGTAGGAGATTGTCTTGATGCCTTTAAATTAAGTGAATGGATAGGAATGACTGGTGAGGAGCTAAAGAGAGAAAGAAACCTTCGAGAGTTCTCCTTAGACAGATGAAAACATAGATATTAAGCAAACTTAAAGGCAGAGCATATAAATTATGAATTCTACCTTAACACTTCATTTACTTAATGTACAGAAAAGAGAATTTGGAAACTGATACACATAACACACTTACAAGTACAAGAGAGAAGCACACCATCAACACAAATAACCACAGGAATCCCAAATAGTGCTACAAAACCCTGGTCTTTCCTTTACCAAAATTGCAGAGATACAAAGAGTAATACAATCTAAGCTTATCCCTCAAGAGTCCAACCTCTCCAACCTCTGAAAATGACTAAGAAAATACATAATATAGGCAAGTCAACCCATTCCCTTGCCTCTAGGGGTCGAGCTCATCATCCTAGGAGCTGTTTCAACCAATTCTAAACTGAGCACTACAATCTAGGCAGTCAAAACAACTTGCCTCTATAAGCTAGGAAACCAATTCATTCATTAAATTTTTGACTTTTTATGAATGAATCTTCTAGAAGAGATAAATAAGTGCCATGACATCATAAAATTACATCAATTACATGAAGGAGGATGAAAAATCACTCCAAAAAGTAAAAAATAGTCAAATCTGCGTTTTGCTGAGCTGTAGGTGAAAATCTGGCAAATTTCCCTGATGCGTAGCGCCCCAATTCTCAACGCGTAGCGCGCCTTTGAGCCAACTTTTGAGGCACTTCCCGGCATCCAAATGAGGTAAAATTAGGCTTGTTGGAAAGGTCTGGATGTCTACTTTCCAGCCCAAGTGGAATTTATCAATTTGGTGGTCATTTTCCCCTCCAAAATTGCAATCTCCCAAGACTGCTCCCTGTGTGTCCAAAAAGTGGCAGAAAGTCATTTTTTGCATGTTTTTTGACCTTCTGAGGGCTCAAAACCTGATGAAATGTCTTGGAAATTGCTGAGCAAGTGTAATTTGTCATGAAAAATCCAAAAATGCTGAGTTTTTGAGAAATGGACTTGCCCATCTTCAGGGTAGCGCGTGGCGCGCTACGCGTTGAGGGCAAAAACCTGTTTTCAATACAAAAATTTCACAATTGACAAAATTTTCTCCAAATTTCTTGAAATTTGGGCTGGGAGTCCCCAATCAAGTACCATGCTCAGTCAAAGAGGTTTCGGCCAAAATTTGGAGTGGATCGGGCCTTTTCCGTCGTTTTAGTGCTTTGCTCGATCGTCCTTTGAGTACCTTCATTCTTGCTTTGCACACATGCATGCGAGCCTAATAATGATGTTTCAAGTGATTGGCCTTCGCCAACAACTTCTCTAAATGGATGTTGACCCTCTCAAGATTAGCTTCTCGATCCTTATTGACCTGTTGCTAAGGAAACTGCTTCCGGTGTAAGAGTAACATTGACTCCAGCTAAGGTAACTTGGTCTCCATGTAAATGCAAGACAAAGAGACGAGCCAATTCATGATGAAACTGGACCTCCGTCACCTTTGTGATACCTCCTTGGCACACTTACCTCCAGTGTAGAATCACTATCAAAATCCTGCTCATAATCTGTTTCGGTTTCTGACATATTTTTGAAGGCAAGATAGCTGAACTGTATATGCTGACTATGCACACAATTAACTGCTTTTTGACTTTTTCAAATGTTGTATTGTCTTGAGCTAAGAGAGGATTTTGAGAGCTTGCATGCAGGTGACTGGGTGAAAAAATCAACGCGTAGCGCACCTTGCCCAACGCGTAGCGCCCCTCTGATGCGTAGTGCACTTGTAATTTTGCACTGAGAAATGTGGCCTGATGCGTAGTGCGCTCCTGATGCGTAGCGCGCCTGGTTTAACGCGTAGCATGACTTTAATATGACTTTTGGAGGCCTTCCCGGTGTCAGAATCGAGCACAAGATAGCTCGTTGGAAAGGTATTTGAGTCTACTTTCCAACCCAACTAGAATGTTTTAATTTGGAGTTAATTTGACCTATCAAAAATCAAATATCCCAAGGCTGGTCAAAATGTGCCAAATGAGGCTGCCTCAAGGAAGAGTGCTGTTGCAGTCAACTTTTGAATGCCTTCCTCAACTCCAAATTGAGCTCATGATAGCTCATTGGAAATATATTTGTGTCTAGTTATCATTTGACTCATCAAGAAAGTCATTTGGCCAACCAAGCTAGGAGAAAACTTGACTTTCCCAAGGTCACTGCAGAGGTGCATTCAATTCTCGTGAGGCGATTGTATTTTTGACATTTCTCTAAAACCATGACACCTGTGTAAAACGTGAAGGAGGTTTTTCTTCCTTGGCATGTGGTGGACAAAAAATCTCTCAGTTTTGCAAAATTCATCTTTGATTGCTCTGAAACAGCTTTTGAGTGAAACTTATCCCGATGTGTGAAACAAGGAATTTTGTCGAAATGAAGCGAAATGAAGGGGATAAGGGGCTTCTAAATTCTTGGGCAAATTTTTGGAGGTAGGGAGGGATGTTAGGAAGCAGGGGAAAATGGAATCTCAGAGATTGAGTGAGGGGAAGGGGTCCAAAAGGGAAAAACATAGGCCCAACCTAGAAAATTGCCAAGTTGTAGCAAGAAACTAGGGTTTGTGCGAAAATGAGGAATTTGGCGGATCTAAGGGATGGGAAGCATTTAATAAGGTAATTTAAGGATAGGGGAAGGTGTATGAACATCTGGATACAAGTTTTGCTAATTATTTGACCATCCAAGAGAAATTAGCTTTCAAAACCCTAGGAGAGGGAAATGACCTTGCCTAGGCGCAACTGAAGCATGAACAAGGTGTAAAATGACTCATTAGACACTGACATGATGAGGAAAACCCTATGAATGATGATAGACTCAGCTGAATGATGACATGGACCGACATTTGGACAACTTTAGAAGGAGTGAAAGCAAACCCTAGACCTAATGCCTAGTGACCAAATTTTTCTTGAAAACTCTTTGAAATGAAAAAATTTGATCTGGACACTCTGAGACCACTTTGTAAGAGCATATTTGATCACTGGAGGAAGGCTTGGAAGGACTGACACTAACATTGGCTCCAATGGGGATGGTAGCTCCTTGGAGGTGCCAAGAACGACAGATCTCTGGAAAAGCTAGACAGTGCCTTCATCCATTGGGCAATGGAGTCAAAAACTCAAGCTGAAATGCATGAGTTAAAACTGATGACTTGACAACACAAATTGACTCTCACTCAACTAAAAACTGACTCAATACTTAAACACAACCGACCAACTGAAAATAATGCTCAAAGGGGAGCTTATTCATCACAACCTACCCTAACAGTTTCATTCATCACCGGATCAAGTGAAATGAAACAACCAGTGCAACCAAGTAAGTATTCCATCTGCTGTTCGAATTTTCCGCAAGTGCTCACTCATGAACAACAAAAGAGAACTACTGAAAGGCAACTCCCATATAACTTAGAAACAGATCCGTTGAATGATATGAATTCTCTATCCGTCTCTAAAAACACTGCATAAGGATCTTGAAATTCAAGCACACTGGAACTTAGCTCATCCAATGGATTACTTCTCTTCTCTTCATACCATGAATGCAAACTTTGATCTGAGCCTTGTGACGAGACCTCTGCTGAAATTAAGAAAGAAACTGGCTGCCGGATCAAATTCATATCAGCACATGTTTCAAGCTCACATGTAGTCAATGGAGAAAGACTTTGACTGCAAACCTCATCCAAAACATCAGCTATTGGATCATGAAAAACTTGAAAAGACTGCTGTGATGTATCCATTGAAAATGTATGACATCCTTCTAGCTGTTCATCTTTTTCTTGAGATATTTTACAAAGATTCTGCCTTATAAATTGAAATGCTTCGAAACAAAAGGGTATAGAATCTTCATGCATCATCAAATCATGTATTTCATCTTCCACAGCTTCATCTGTAATCTGCCCTTCAATTTCATTTGGTGGTTGCAAATTTGATGCTACAGGCTGCTCAAGAATTTTGTTATCTGACTCTTCCTCAACATTAACACTGAGAGATTGCTGTTTTGTTATAGGCTGTTCATTTGAAGATTTACTATGCAATCTACCCTTCAAAAATTGAAATGATTCAAAACAGAATGGTACGGAGTCACCTTGAATCATTAAATCATGTGTGTCCACTTCCAAGTCTTCAGCTGCAACTTGATAATCAATGGCTTTCGGGGGTTGCAAATCTGAATATGAGAAGTCTTGAACAAAATTTTCATTGCTCTCAAGATGATTCAAATCAAGACTTGTTGACATTTGATTTCTGATTGCATGGTAGTTATCTCTGATGAACTGAAACGAATCAAAACAAAAAGGCAAAGATCCTTCACTTACTTCAAACTTTGATGCACTTTCCTCATCATTGTCATAGCTGCTATGCATCATTTGATCATTGTACTCGAGCTGCTGTAAGTGAACTTCTTCCTCCCACAAACTAGCTGCTTGTTTGATTGCAAGATTAGCTTCTGTTTGGAGAACATAATCATCATCATACTGATCAAACTGAGGCAAATCATCAGTATAAAAGACATCATCAAGCATACATGTCATATCAACAGATCTCTCTTCTCCAAGGTGATCTACAAAACAATCATTATCAGATCTATGACAACTAGGATAAGAAACAAAATGTTTTGGATCAACAACTTGTTCTTCTTCAATCAGCGAGCCTTGAACATCATAATCATTCCTTGTGTTGATCTTGTCCATCATCTTTTCCACTGCACTTACCAAAATGTCAAGCTTTACCTCTAGAGATGTTGATTCCTCCGGATCTATGTTTTTCATCTCTTCTTCCTTCAACCTTGCCCTTCGGATCAACAGATGAGCCTCTACATTTACTGCACTGTTTTGCATCTCATGAAGCGTTGCAATATCCCTTTCTCTCAGCTGAAACTCCATCTCCGGATCAAAGGCGCCCGAATAGTGCAAGAGAGCAGATCTAGGAGTAGGCCTTATATCAACTGGCATCGAATAATAAACTTGGTTAAATCTGGCTGAAAACTATTGTACTGTCTCCCCTGGCAATCTTTTCAGCTGGTTATACTCTTCTACAATCAAGAAAAGGTTCTGCCCGATCATCCACCTGTCGAGAAAAACTTTGACAAACTGCTGGAATCTGAGATGCTCGCATCAGGCGGGGCTTTGAACCAATTCTTTACTTTAGCTTGCAAAGAAAGAGCAAAAAGCCTAATACTCACATCCTCTTCATCAACTTCAAAAAGGTCAAGAAAAGACTCAAAATTCTGCACATGTTGCTCAGCGTTGACATTCTTACATTCACCATCAAACCTCGCCAAGTATAGATCATAGTTTTTGGGGAAAGGATGGAGAACAGAAGGTAAAATAAGAGGTTTATACCGATTTGGAATTTTACAAGGTGTAGGGGTATGTACAGCAGGTATAGAATCAGTCTTGGTCTCTTGAGGTTCATCAATTTGAAGATGGTCATCACAAAATTTAGAAGAAAGGTCTTGATCAAGCTCAAAGGTATGCAAATCTTTGGTATTCACAATCTTCAAAGGGAAAGAATCAATTGCAGGCCTGGGATCTTTTCTCAAGCATACTATACTTTGCAAAACCTTCTTGACATTCTTGGGAAAAGAGAAGAAATAATTTATGACAAAGAACAAAATGTCTTGGATGAAATTCCAACATGAATACCTGATATGTCCATATTGTCCTTTCATGTTTTTGCTGGTCGGGATCATCCTCCAGTGGAGTCTTTGGATCTGATCTCAAAATGATTTAGAGTCGCCAAGTGAATGATTTTAGCCTTTCCAGTGTCTGATCGTTGTTCACCATCAACAATCAGATCTGAACTTGATACATGTACTGGGGCAATTAACAAGTTAGATGTCACGTTTACAAGCTAGACCGGAGATTGACTGAAGCAGCGTTTATCTACTTCCGCTAATGCAAAGCAAAAGCGTTTCGAAGGCTACCTGGCATAACTTCAGGCTCCGTTTGTAGCTTATAAAACAAATGAAATCAACAAGCAAACCATTTGTTCTTCCCCAGTATGGTCGCCAATATGTTAGCGCTTGAATTTGCCTCAGGCTGAGGAAGGCAAAATCCAAGGCAACATCAAACCACTTAGCCTCGTAGCTAGCCCTACGGGGACCGGAGAGGGCTCTCTCCAGGTCTATCTCAGCAAAAAGTTTTCTAAAAGGGCGGAGATGACCAATAAAGAACATTGATTTTAGGCTAGTAAACTGATAGGGAAAGTTTGATTTTAAATTTTTAGAGTTTTGTTGGAAAACTGAGCACAACAATTTTGGGTGTGGGGATGAGACACAGTTTTTGCAGAGGTCTTTTTGGGGCAAGGTAGGAGATTGTCTTGATGCCTTTGAATTAAGTGAATGGATAGGAATGACTGGTGAGGAGCTAAAGAGAGCAAGAAACCTTCGAGAGTTCTCCTTAGACAGATGAAAATATAGATATTAAGCAAACTTAAAGGTAGAGCATATAAATTATGAATTCTACCTCAACACTTCATTTACTTAATGTGCAGAAAAGAGAAGTTGGAAAATGATACACATAACACACTTACAAGTACAAGAGAGAAGCACACCATCAACACAAATAACCACATGAATCCCAAATAGTGCTGCAAAACCCTGGTCTTTCCTTTACGAAAATTGCAGAGATACAAAGAGTAATACAGTCTAAGCTTATCCCTCAAGAGTCCAACCTCTCCAACCTCTGAAAATGACTAAGAAAATACATAATATAGGCAATTCAACCCATTCCATTGCCTCTAGGGGTCGAGCTCATCATCCTAGGAGCTGTTTCAACCAATTCTAAACTGAGCACTACAATCTAGGCAGTCAAAACAACTTGCCTCTATAAGCTAGGAAACCAATTCATTCATTAAATTTTTGACTTTTTATGAATGAATCTTCTAGAAGAGATAAATAAGTGCCATGAAATCATAAAATTACATCAATTACATCAAGGAGGATGAAAAATCATTCCAAAAAGTCAAAACTAATCAAATCTGCGTTTTGCTGAGCTGTAGGTGAAAATCTGGCAAATTTCCCTGATGCGTAGCGCCCCAATTCTCAACGCATAGCGTGACTTTGAGCCAACTTTTGAGGCACTTCCCTGCATCCAAATGAGGCAAAAGTAGGCTTGTTGGAAAGGTCTGGATGTCTACTTTCCAGCCCAAGTGGAATTTCTAAATTTGGTGGTCATTTGTCCCTCCAAAATTGCAATCTCCCAAGACTGCTCTCTGTGTGTCCAAAAAGTGGCAGAAAGTCATTTTTTGCATTGTTTTGACCTTCTGAGGGCTCAAAACCTGATGAAATGTCTTAGAAATTGCTGAGAAAGTGTAATTTGTCATGAAAAATCCAAAAATGCTGAGTTTTTGAGAAATGGACTTGCCCATCTTCAGGGTAGCGCGCGACGCGCTACGCGTTGAGGGCAAAAACCTGTTTTCAATACAAAAATTTCACAATTGACAAAATTTTCTCCAAATTTCTTGAAATTTGGGCTGGGAGTCCCCAATCAAGTACCATGCTCAGTCAAAGAGGCTTCGGCCAAAATTGGGAGTGGATCGGGCCTTTTCCGTCGTTTTAGTGCCTTGCTCAATCGTCCTTTGAGTACCTTCATTCTTGCTTTGCACACATGCATGCGAGCCTAATAATGATGTTTCAAGTGATTGGCCTTCGCCAAAAACTTCTCTAAATGGATGTTGACCCTCTCAAGATTAGCTTCTCGATCCTTACTGACCTGTTGCTAATGAAACTGCTTCCGGTGTAAGAGTAACATTGACTCCAGCTAAGGTAACTTGGTCTCCATGTAAATGCAAGACAAAGAGACGAGCCAATTCATGATGAAACTGGACCTCCATCACCTTTGTGATACCTCCTTGGAACACTTACCTCTGGTGTAGAATCACTATCAAAATCCTGCTCATAATCTATTTCGGTTTCTGACATAGTTTTGAAGGCAAGATAGCTGAACTGTATATGCTGACTATGCACACAATTAACTGCTTTTTGACTTTTTCAAATGTTGTATTGTCTTGAGCTAAGAGAGGATTTTGAGAGCTTGCAGGTAGGTGACTGGGCGAAAAACCCAACGCGTAGCGCACCTTGCCCAACGCGTAGCGCCCCTCTGATGCGTAGCGCACTTGTAATTTTGCACTGAGAAATGTGGCCTGATGCGTAGCACGCCTGGTTCAACGCGTAGCGCAACTTTCAGATGACTTTTGGAGGCTTTCCCGGTGTCAGAATCAGGCACATGATAACGCGTTGGAAAGGTATTTGAGTCTAATTTCCAACCCAACTGGAATTTTTCAATTTGGAGTTGATTTTCCCTGTCAAAAATCAAATCTCCCAAGACTGGTCAAAATGTGCCAAATGAGGCTGCCTCAAGGCAGAGTGCTGTTGCAGTCAACTTTTGAATGCCTTCCTCAACTCAAAATTGAGCTCATGATAGCTCATTGTAAATATATTTGTGTCTAGTTATCATTTGACTCATCAAGAAAGTCATTTGGCCAACCAAGCTAGGAGAAAACTTGATTTTCCCAAGGTCACTGCAGAGGTGCATTCAATTCTCCTGAGGCGATTGTATTTTTGACATTTCTCTAAAACCATGACACCTGTGTAAAAAGTGAAGGAGGTTTTTCTTCCTTGGCATGTTTTGGACAAAAACCTCTCTCATTTTTGCAAAATTCATCTTTTATTGCTCTGAAACAGCTTTTGAGTGAAACTTATCCCGATGTGTGAAACAAGGAATTTTGTCGAAATGAAGCGAAATGAAGGGGATAAGGGGCTTCTAAATTCTTGGGGAAATTTTTGGAGGTAGGGAGGGATGTTAGGAAGCAGGGGAAAATTGAATCTCAGAGATTGAGTGAGGGGAAGGGGTCCAAAAGGGAAAAACACAGGCCCAACCTAGAAAATTGCCAGGTTGTAGCAAGAAACTAGGGTTTGTGCGAAAATGAGGAATTTGGTGGATCTAAGGGATGGGAAGCATTTAATAAGGTACTTTACGGATAGGGGAAGGTGTATGAACATATGGATACAAGTTTTGCTAATGATTTGACCATCCAAGAGAAATTAGCTTTCAAAACCCTAGGAGAGGGAAATGACCTTGCCTAGGCGCAACTGAAGCATGAACAAGGTGTAAAATGACTCATTAGACACTGACATGATGAGGAAAACCCTATGAATGATGATAGACTCAGCTGAATGATGACATGGACCGAAATTTGGACAACTTTAGAAGGAGTGAAAGCAAACCCTAGACCTAATTCCTAGTGACCAAATTTTGCTTGAAAACTCTTTGAAATGACAAAATTTGACCTGGACACTCTGAGACCACTTTGTAAGAGCATATTTGATCACTGGAGGAAGGCTTGGAAAGACTGACACTAACAAATGATATATCAAGCTTTCAGAGAGATTATAGCTAGATTAACTATGAGCAAGTCTCTGAAAGCGAGGAACTATCATGTTCTCAAAATGATGCAGAGAAGTTTATAAAGCATTCTTCTTCAATAATCTCCCAAGCAGAGAATTGGTTGACTATGGTCCAAGAAGATCGAGCATCATTTTCTCAAAATGATGTGGAAAAGTTTATAAAAAATTTCTGTCCAATGATCTCCTAAGCAGATAATTGGTTGACTTTGTTCCAAACAAATCGAGAGAGTATTCAGATGGAGGAAGGTTCAAACATGCATCAAGAATCTTTGCTCAGTAGTCGAGAAGAGGAGGAAATAATTAAGTTGCAAATAAATCCCTAGAGTTCCTATTTTGTTAAATTTGATGATCCTCCTATCTATAATGAAAATCGTTTAAATGGGGAATAGGATGAAGCTCTTCAAGTTCATTAGTCAGGTGTTGAACATACAGGAAGAAACCAACAAGTGGAATATGTTGGACATCAATATATTGAGCCATCTATCATAGCAAAAGAGGCTATCTTATGTAAGGAGAAAGCTGATAAAGAGATGGTATATCAGTGCATTGAAGAACATAAGGATGTCCATGGATCAGAAGTAAACAATCTGTTTGAAGTTGATCATATGTCATATATTGATGTGAAAAAATCTCTTTTTCTTCCTGAAGTTAGAATTACAAATTATTTTCAATCAAAGATTAGAGATGAAAAGTGGAGATATGAAAGTGACATAGATCATTTTCTTAAAGATTTTGTTGATTATTTTGTTGAACATATTATTCCAACAGAAGGTTCAATTGAGCAGGAACCTTCATACATGGGGAATTTCTTTTTTGGAGCTGATCAAGAACATATTTTTCCTTATACTTTTGAAGATCCCGTGGCAGATTACATGGAGGAATTTATCAGTAGTCTACACATCCTACCTTGTGGATATATTCCTAACGTTTGTTGTGAGCTGCTTTTATGTATAATTTATTTTTTGTTCAGGATGAATTGCATTTTCAAGGTTCACTGGTAGAATGGTTCTAAGTTAAGCACCCAAATGCTAACCTGGTACCATTGGAAGATTGACTTCACCTGATGGAGATCAATCATGTGCGTATGTATGAACTTGTACATAAATAAGCTCAAGTGTTGAGCATTTAGTTTCCAGTTGCAGTTCTTTAGTTTAATTATTAGTTGATGAATAAGGGGGACTTTCCCAGTTGGAAACTGGTTTGCAGAGGTTTCAGACTTCAAGATTGTCAGGTTCCATTTTGTCAAGTTTCAATGTTTTTGCAGTTTTGGATTTCATGCCCAACTAAGGCTACTAATCTACAATTCTCAATATTTTTTTATCAGACTGCAAGCATCTAATCACTGCAGATATTGCTTTGGGTTCACTGTACATATTTTCACACAGTTAGGTGAAGCAATATATGACTCCATGTCCAATGGATAAGGCACTGATGTGCGGTTCTTAGTGCTTCCGGGACAAAAGAACTATCCCCAGGTGGAGCCAGATGTTGTAGTTTATATTTTGATTTAAGCCTTATTTATCAATTTTATCACAATGTGTGGCCTAAAATCATTAAGGGGGTTAAACCTCAATGAATCCCTTTATATTTTCTACTCCACAAAGTCTAAAAGTAATGAGGTATTTATTCGTTATAATATATCAAAATCGCAAAAGGAACAAGTATAAAGGAATTGGCCCATGTGATAAAGTTAAATCGCAACATAAATGGAGCCATAACCGATATATATATATATATGTGCGCATATTGAAATAAATAAATATATCGTATTTACAAAGGAAACAAGTGTTAAAGAGTTAACACTGGACCCGAAATACTATAAGTTGTGTTTTATAAAGTTCGGTGGGTCCGCAATTAAATATATGTATATAGATCCACCGATTGTGATTTATGATGGCGGACCTGAAACATATCTATGTTTTATTTAAAAGCCCGATGGGTCCTTAAAGCACTGAATACATATGTTGGTTCATTCACTAATTGTCAATTGCAATTCACGATAGCCGGACCTGAAAGGTATATACATCGTGGTTTTAAGTCCCATCGGGTCCGCCATATCAAAAAGTCCTTCATATACATTATGATTATGCATTTTTATATATTTCTATTATAAAGGGATTATAATAGAAATAAGCGCCAATTGCGATATGGGTAAACCGATCCTGATATAATATATATTTCGTTCTATAATTCCGTCGGGTCCACAAAGCCTTTATGCATATAGAGGTTGGTTCCACCGATTGCGATTGCAATGGCCAAACCCGAAAGCATATATATTACGTTTTATAATTGCGGCAGGTCCGTCATATCAGTAACATATTATATATATATATATATATATATATATATATATATATATATATATATATATATATATATATATATATATATATATATATATGGAAAGTTCCGATTGCGATATGCAATGAGATTTCAGATTAGATGGAGTTATTAAATCAGGTTAATACCTTTTCAGTTCCGGTGCTTTGCGTTAATTCTGTTATATAAAGGGAAAATCAATGTTAAGGTTGAATCTGAAGAAAAGGCAATTGGTTGGGTTTTTTGGTGTTTTGGCCAATTAAAATGTATCCAATACATGCATAAGCTCAGGTTTATACAATTCTAACATAATGCATTAGGATTAAAGCGGATTAAGACATATACATAGGAACTTGACAACGGATTAATAGAGAAAGTCAGCAATTATTGTCCTCTTCTAAATTTAGTTGTTTTCTGTTATTTTATGTTCTTTGAGGTGTCTTTAAACCTCTATAAAATTCTGTAATAATTTTTAATTCAGATAATTAGGGAAATAGTTTAAGTATTTTGACAGTTTCACAACTATTTCACAAATGTATAAAAGGAGGAAAATTTACAGAGAAAGGGTTGGTGGTTGGAATTTTGGAGAACCCGGAGACTAGGCCACTGTATTCCTGATATCATCGTTGATTAATGAAAGAATCAAAAGTTTCCATGATTTGTTGCATATAATTTTGTAAGCTTCTATGTCATGTATCATGCTATGTTTTCTTCTTTTCAAGTATAGTAATGAAGTTGCAGGTCTTTATTTGCTTATGTAGATAAAGTTGAAATTCCTTAAAAGAGCGCTCTTATACTTGAAGCCCTCACTTCCTTTCTAAGTTATAGATAATAGTTTCTGTGAAAGACCAGCATATTGTCTATGATTCAGTTCTCATTTCCATAATTCTTCTAAGTGATGGATAGTAGTTTCTGTGAAAGATCAACATACTACCTTTAACTCTTCCTTCAAGCTTTCTTCATTCATCATTTATATCTAGCAACAAATGGCATTTTGACATGTTCTGGTCATACATGTACTAAAGGGTTAAACACCAAGTTTCCAGGTCCTTCATTTAAAGAGATAACATATATCTAAGTGACAGTAAATAATATTTATTAATGTCTTAAGCACAATTTCCCTACAACCAAGAAATTGGTTTCTTAAGGAACAATAGGTTGAAGAGAACAAACCTGATATCAGGCAGAGTGATTGCCAATTAAAGTGAACATTGAGTTCCTATTTGAGTGTGGGTTGGAGCCTGCATACAAGAATTTTGTGCTTCCATCTCTAGTGGGTGCTTGAGAAGGCTTGGGGGTTGGTTCCTCCTACAAGCTGGTGCTTGCTTAAATCCAAAGAGCTACAAGTTGGTGCTTGCATAGATCCAAAGAGCTGCAAGTTGGTGCTTGCAACAAATCTATGAAGTGGGTACTGTTGACCTAGGTTGTCATTGATGTCAATATGGCAATATTCTGGATACTAGAGGATGACATGAAGCCAAGGGGATGCAGAGCAGATTCATGAAGAGACAGGAGCAAGGCCATCAGGATAGCCAAGCCATAAGCAAGAGGAGTTACCAAAGGAGGCATATCAAAGCATATTGCAGGATATCAGAGCAAGAGAGGCATTCATATATGCAAGGAGGTCTTTGAAAGACACTGCCAAGCCAGAGGAGCAGATGGAGACGAGAGGCCAGAGGAGCAGATGGAGACGAGAGGAGCCACATTGGAGCAAGAGGAGCTACAGGAGGAGCCAGATATATACATACATATATATATATATATATGCCATATATATGCCAAAGAAGAGAAGCATACATGGAAAATAGAGGAGCAGACAACCATCGGAGCACACAAGAGGAGCCAAGAGGAGCCAAGTGGAGCACACAGAGTGCTTTAACACTATCCATGGCATAAACATGCATATGGCAGCAAAGACCTGTATATGCATTTAATGCAAACAAAACTATCGGAGGCGAAAGACTTATACTCATATGCAAATACACTGATGGAGTGGAAAAGGGCAGAGTTTATATTGTATGAGCAGAATACATTATCGGAGGAGAAAACCCATCTACATATGCTTTACCACTATCGGCGGGAGAGGTTCATCGTGAGCTGTCGGATCATATAAATCAACGATGGAGATCGCATTCGAAGGAGGTACCGAGAGGAAATATGGATGGAGGAACGAAGGCTGTTGGATCTGGATGCGGCAGATCTGATAGTTGACGGAGGCAGAAGATGCACGAAGGTTAACGACTGGGGAACAGGTGGTGTCACAGGCGAGCGGTATTCCCCGCACTGCCTTTGGGCCCAAGGTGGTTTCCGTATATGGCCGCGCAATCCCGTAAGATCACAACACATGGCAGACAAAAACCACCGCCCCCTAGGGTTAACATGCACACAAGTCGCGTGATCGGGGCTTGCGACTACCGTCCGATTGTGCGACAAACGGTCAGATGACGAGGAAAGTGCGCGGGGTTTAATCATGCGGTAAACATAGCGGAGACTGTCGGATCGTGGGCGATCGACGATAGAGATTCATGGCGATTATGATTGTGATATATACAAATGGACCCGATGGACTCATCAAAACAGTTTATATAATATCGCGTCCAACAGAGGAATCGGTCATCGACAATCGCATATGTTATGAAGCCTTGCCACACCCAAGCGCCGATTGCAATAAGGTTGCGGACCCGATGTGAATATTAACTATGGTTCATTGTTATATCACGTCCATAGGAGGATCCGTCGTCGGCCATCGGTGGAGTCATGGGTCCAATATATAAAGGATCCCTGGCAGTCACGAATCGCCGATTGCGATTTAAGCGCGGACCCGATGCAGAAATAAATATGAGTGTAATATTTTTTGAAGTCTGCCCTTTAGTTTTTTTCCTATGTTCGATCGTAATTCCTGTGTATTTGTATATATTGCTTGCGTGGGTTTTGGAGACTGAGATACGTTAAGGAATGCTCCCGATAGCTCAGAAGACTAGATTCAAGCTGATGGTGATTGCAATCAAGACGTGGCAGGTCCGTTAAATAATGCAATCCCTATGTATGCCTGCTATCATGAGAAAACAGGAGCACTGTTACAGTTTTCTGAATATGTGTCCTCTGCGTATGACTTGGACCTGGACATTGATTCAACGTGTCCTGTGAGCATGAATAGACAAATGAAACCGAAAGATGGGAAGCTGAAGAAGCAAGCAAGCGCAGAGGAAATGACAGCGACTGAGGAGGAAACTGACAGGATAAGCCAGTGTTGAGGAAGCCGAAGAGCCTGTGGAGGAAAGAAGCCTAAGAGGCGGTGTAAGAGGAAACGAATGGACAGAGGCATGGGAATGCATAAAATAGTAAAAACAGAGAACTGTTGTTGTGGTTGGTGTTGCGAAGAACTAGAGTGTGAGATAGCAGAAGCAGCAGCGGTGAATGTTGTTGAAGGCTATTGAACGCTGTGGAAATAAGCTGGAGGAGACATAGGCAGCGAGAGGATCCAGTAGAACAGAAAGAGGGCCGAAGGGCCAACAGGACAGCAGACAGTTGAAGGGGAGAAGTAGCCAGCAAAGAACATAAGCTTGAACAAGAAGTTGTTCTTTATGCAGAGCTTAGTGCAACTAACAATAGAGTGACTAGAGCTATGTGAAGACATTATCAGAGAGCATGAAGGCTATTGGAGACTATGCATGGGAAATGTGCAGAGTTGTAAAGACTCATTCATAAGAAGATTGGTTGTCATTGATACTGTAGTTTGGAGACAACAGTGAAGTTGTAAATAGACAAAACTTAGCAGAGAAGAGTTATGAGAGCAGAACAATACTATCAAATGAATCTTGACAAGTAAGAAGGATTGGAGTCCTTGGGGTTGGTGCCTCAAAAGCAAGAAGGAGAGGAGTCCATGGGGCTAGTGTCTCAGAAGCAAGAAGGATAGGAGTCCTTGGGGTTGGTGCCTCAGAAGTAAGTAGGATTGGAGTCCTTGGGGTTGATGCCTCAGAAGTAGGAAGGATTGAAGTCCTTGGGAGTTTGTGCTCCTAAGTCCAAGATTGGTGTCTTGGCGAAATAGAGTTGGTGCTCTAGAGGTTGGAGCCTCACCAAAGTCCGAGTTGGAGCTTGACAACTAATTGTAACCATCTATATATTGTATCTATTTTACTGCACAGTTTATATTAATAAAAGAATTTATTCTTGCTGTTCATCTTGTGTTCTGAATATATATGTTTTAACTGGTAAAACAATAGTGGGAAAAAGAAATACTGATTCACCCCCCCCAGTATTTCCAACAATTAGTATCAGAGTAGGTTCCTTCATTCAAAGCTTAACAGCTTGAAGGTTGACCCTTAGAACACAAATGGTGAGGTCAAGGAAGAAAGTCTCCAATCCTCCTAAGGATGTGTTTCCCTCTACTGCTAAAATAGAAGACAATCAATTTGAGGAGGCTCAATGGGAACTTTAATATATGGGAAGCAAGAATGAGGAATTTCCTATAGACTCAACGCATTGAAATCTGGAAACCAATGATTGCTGATAGCAGGATGGATGAGGAATCCAAGGAGTACAATGCAAAAGCAATGAAGGCAATCTTGAATGGGCTACCTGATTCTGTAAAGAACAATCTAGGAAAATATTCATCAGCAAAGGATATATGGGACAAACTTCATGACCTTCACTCAAAAGGAGCACTGACCATGACCATCAATCTAGAAGGAAATCCAAAACCCATCATAGAAGCTGAAAATGAGAATGATGACATCAAGGCTAAAGCAGACCTAGAAGATGAAGAGAATGAAAAAGACTTTGTAGAAGAACTTCTCGCTCAACTTATGACTGCCATGGAAGGGATTAACAATCTGAAAAAGGAAAATGAGGCACTTAAGAAGATAGCTTCAGTTGGTGACCAAGATCAAACAAGAAATAAAGTTGACCTCATCAAGCTTCAAGTACAAGAAAGGGATGAAGAGCTTGCCAAGCTTAAGAAGGAATATCATCAAAGCAAAAGAAATCATCATGAAGAAGTCATATCCATGAAAAATCAATTGGATAAAGCAAAGAAGCAGGAAGATATCTTCTCAAGCCAACTTGAACAAAGGCACAAGAGCTTGAAAAAACTTGAAGAAGAGATTGGTCAATACAAGGTAGAGGTCTCCTCCCTTAAGTCTCAATTACAAGAAGCCAGGAAACAGGCACAAGGAGCCAAGAAAACAATGGAGAGTAGTCAAGCAAAGAATGAAGAAATCTTCAAAATGAAGTCAGATATCATCTACCTTAAAATAGAAGCAGATGAAGCTACTCGTATCAAGGAGGAAACTGAGAAACAACTTGCTAAGAAGAATAATGAGTATGAAAGATTGGAAGAGGAGATTGTTCTCCTCAAAAAAAAGGTTGAAGGGATGAAAAAAATCTTGAAGAGCTCTCAGGCCTTGGATGACATGATCAGCTATCATAGATTTCCATCTGATAAATCAGGTCTCGGATATGTAGGTGAATCCTCAAACAAGAATGAAAATGCTTTAAACAAAAGAGCTGTGAAGAAGTAAAAAAGAAATGGTGATGCTCCCAGTTCCAGCAAAGGCAAGCAGAAGAATCAAGGCTACAATAGAAGAAATCCAGCTCCAAGAAGAAAACCAGCTCCAAGAAGAAATGTAGATGATGTAAACGAGGCGAGAGGCAATGGTTATCATCAAAGGATCTCAAGGCAGAAAGGCTTCAGAAGTACATCAAGGAAACCTCCATCTCCCAGGTACCAAAGTTCATTTTTTGGTTATTGTTATTCTTCTTCAAACTTTGGTCACATGGAAAAAGACTGTAAAGCATATCATAAAGATAGATGTTATGGTCCTCAACCGTCTCATAGAGATAGATGCTATAGTCCCCAACAATCTACTAGAAACAATTTTGCAAGAAGAAATCATGAATTCTTATTCATGAACAATGTAGAATGCTTCAAGTGTCATAACATTGGTCATATGGCACATGATTGTAATTTAACCTGGGCTCTTACACAAGCTAGAACCATGCAAAAGAAGAAAGTTATACAAGTGTGGAGAAGGAAGGAAATACAATCTGAAATTCCCTTGAGTTCTTCAGCCAACAGCATATGTCATTGGCCTGAATTTGCCAATCTAAGCATTTTATGAGTAGACTCTGCCCAAAAGAGATGATGCATACAATTAGGGGGAGCCTATAAGTCTTGATCACTATTGCAGAAGCTATTAGTGAAAATGGTCCTGATGAAATCCTTGTTGAACTATATTAACAATCATTCTTTGATGAAGATCATGTCTCAGGAGCACTCCATTGAAGCATATGATCCTGTAACCATTCTTTGGACTGTTGTTAAAGAAATAGGGCAAACAACCATGGTGCTATTATCACAGAAGTTTATGTCTTAACTCAGGGATTTAATGTGAGAACAGATAAATTCTGGACACTAATAGAGGGAGTCTTCAAACAAACAGATACATTTGGAATGGAGTTTGACGTAAGAGCAGCTAGCAACATATAACAAAACTGAAGCATTGCATGAAGATGCAAATCAACAGAAGCAAATCTGCAGAATAAATTTAAAGGACAGTCACAGATTGGATATCTGAATTTGTAGAGATATGTACAAGAACACAAGAAAGAGTGGCTCATAGGAAGGAGAATGTTGTGCAGTCAAGCATAACTTAAGCTGATACAGATCAGTTAAGAAATAGAGCAACAGTAAGGCACAAACCCTCACATTTTTGTCCAAATGCAATGATGATTGAATACTATATGGCAGTAACTTAAGGGGAAGCACAGAGACACAAAGGAACTAAAATATGAAGAAAGATAGCAAGAAAGACAATCTCCGGGGAATTTTCTCTTGATTCGGACTATGAAGGCATCTCAATTTTACCTGTGGAGACAGTAATATGGATTGAAGCATAAAAGCTTGGACTTGGACATTTGGTGTATGGCCGTTTGCAATCTAAATGAAAGCATTAAAGTAGAGCATTTTTAAGCATTGCTGAAGCCATGATAAAGCAGTTCTGAGACATGAAGAGGGAATAATGTGTTAATTGATGATAAAGCATCAATCCTTCTATCTTGAGTAAAAAGAAGAAGAGAACTATGATAGGGGGAGTCACAGACCCATGAAGATCTACCATTCATGAAGAACAGAAGTAGTTTGATAGGGGGAGTCTCAGAGCACTCCTTTGCCATTGATGTCAAAGGGGGAGAGAAGAAGAATATTGCCATCAATAACAAAGGGGGAGATTGTTGACCTAGGTTGTCATTGATGTCAATATGGCAATATTCTGGATACTAGAGGATGACATGAAGCCAAGGGGATGCAGAGCAGATTTATGAAGAGATAGGAGCAAGGCCATCAGGATAGCCAAGCCATAAGCAAGAGTAGTTACCAAAGGAGGCATATCAAATCATATTGCAGGATATCAGAGCAAGAGAGGCATTCATATATGCAAGGAGGTCTTTGAAAGACACTGCCAAGCCAGAGGAGCAGATGGAGACGAGAGGAGCCACATTGGAGCAAGAGGAGCTACAGGAGGAGCCATATATATATATATATATATATGCCATATATATGCCAAAGAAGAGAAGCATACATGGCAAACAAAGGAGCAGACAACCATCAGAGCACACAAGAGGAGCCAAGTGGAGCACACAGAGTGCTTTAACACTATCCACGGCATAAACATGCATATGGCGGCAAAGACCTGTATATGCATTTAACACAAACAAAACTATCAAAGGCGGAAGACTTAGACTCATATGCAAATACACTGACGGAGTGGAAAAGGGCAGAGTTTATATTGTATGAGCAGAATACATTATCAGAGGAGAAAACCCATATACATATGCTTTAACACTATCAGCGGGAGAGGTGCATCGTGAGCCGTCGGATCATATAAATCAACGGTGGAGATCGCATCGGAAGGAGGTATCGGGAGGAAATATGGATGGAGGAACGAAGGCCGTTGGATCTGGATGCAGCAGATCTGACGGTTGACGGAGGCGGAAGACGCATGGAGGTTAACGATCAGGAATAGGTGGTTTCGCAGGCAGGCGGTATTCCCCGCACCGCCTTTGGGCCCAAGGCTGTTTCCGTATATGGCCGTGCGATCCCGTAAGATCACAACGCGTGGCAGACAAAAACCACCACCCCCGCGGGTTAACGTGCACACAAGTCGCGTGATCGGGGCTTGCGACTACCATCTGATCATGCGACAGACGGTCAGATGACGAGGAAAGTGCGCAGGGTTTAATCTTGCAGTAAACATAGCGGAGACCGTCGGATCATGGGCGATCGACGGTGGAGTTTCATGGCGATTATGATTGCGATATATACAAATGGACCCGATGGACTCATCAAAACAGTTTATATAATATTGCATCCAGCATGGGAATCCGTCATCGGCAATCGCATATGTTATGAAGCCTTGCCACACCCAAGCGCCGATTGCGATAAGGTTGCATACCCGACGTGAATATTAATTATGGTTCATTGTTATATCGCATCCATAGGAGGATCGGTCATCTACCATCGGCAGAATCATGCGTTCGATATATAAAGGATCCCCGACAGTCATGAATCACCGATTGCGATTTAAGCGCGGACCTGATGTAGAAATAAATATGAGTGTAATATTTTCTGAAGTCCGCCCTTTAGTTTTTGCATGTGTTCGATCATAATTCCTGTGTATTTGTATATATTGCTTGCGCGGGGTTTGGAGACTGAGATACGTTAAGGAATGCTCCCAATAGCTCAGAAGACTAGATTCAAGCTGATGGCGATTGCGATCAGGACATGGCAGGTCTGTTAAATAATGCCATCCCTGTGTATGCCTACTATCATGAGAAAACAAGAGTGTTGTTACAGTTTTCTGAATATGTGTCCTCTGCATATGACTTGGACTTGGCCATTGATTCAACGTGTCCTATGAGCATGAATAGACAAAGGAAATCGAAATATGGGAAGCTGAAGAAGCAAACAAGTGCAGAGGAAATGACAACGACCGAGGAGGAAACTGACAGGATAAGCGAGCGTTGAGGAAGCCGAAGAGCCTGCGGAGAAAGTAAGCCTAAGAGGTGGTGTAAGAGGAAACGAAGGACAAAGGCATGGGAATGCATAAAACAGTAAAAACAGAGAACTGTTGTTGTGGTTGGTGTTGCTAAGAACCAGAGTGTGACATAGCCGAAGCAGTAGCGGTGAATGTTGTTGAAGGCTATTGAACGTTGTGGAAATAAGCTGGAGGAGACATAGGCAGCGAGAGTATCCAGTAGAACAGAAAGAGGGCCGAAGGGCCAACAGGACAGCAGACAGTTGAAGGGGAGAAGTAGCCAGCAGAGAACATAAGCTTGAACAAGAAGTTGTTCTTTATGTAGAGCTTAGTGCAGCTAACAGTAGACTGACTAGAGCTGTGTGAAGACATTATCAGAGAGCATGAAGGCTATTGGAGACTATGCGTGGGCAGCGTGAAGAGTTGTAAAGACTCATTCATAAGAAGATTGGTTGTCATTGATACTGTAGTTTGGAGACAACAGTGGAGCTGTAAATAGACAAAACTCAACAGAGAAGAGTTCTGAGAGCAGAACAATACTATCAAATGAATCTTGACAAGTAAGAAGGATTGGAGTCCTTGGGGTTGGTGCCTCAAAAGCAAGAAGGAGAGGAGTCCTTGGGGTTGGTGTCTCAGAAGCAAGAAGGATAGGAGTCTTTGGGGCTGGTGCCTCAGAAGTAAGTAGGATTGGAGTCCTTGGGGTTGATGCCTCAGAAGTAGGAAGGATTGAAGTCCTTGCGAGTTTGTGCTCCTAAGTCCAAGATTGGTGTCTTGGAAAAATAGAGTTGGTGCTCTGGAGGTTGGAGCCTCACCAAAGTCCGAGTTGGAGCTTGGCAACTAATTGTAACCATCTATATATTGTATCTATTTTACTACACAGTTTATACTAATAAAAGCATTTATTCTTGTTGTTCATCTTGTGTTCTAAATATATATGTTTTAATTGGTAAAACAATAGTGGGAAAAAGAAATACTGATTCACCCCCCCTCTCAGTATTTCCAACAGGTACTTCACATGGTGCTTCTGGTAAGCTGGACAGGTGTCTACAAAAGGAGGGAGTTTGTGATTCCTGCTAGTGGGTGATAACAAACAATTAAAGGGAGTTGATGCTTCTTGTGCGTGGTGGCTCAAAAAATAGATTGATATAATAGAGTAGTTTCTCTTATTTTACATCAATAACAACAACAAGATTTGATGGTTTTTCTCCAAAAGGGTTTCCATGTAAAACCTCCATGTTCATGTGTTTGTTTCTCATGATGTGTATGCTTGTGTTCTGATATGGTTGTTAATGATTTCTCTCGTATAATTGATGCCAAGTTTGAGTGAGGAAATATAAATTGGCTTAAAAGTAAAAAATTAGCCTTAATATTGATTCACCCCCCTCTCGGTATTAACATTGCTTCCAATAAGTTTTTCAGTGCTTGGAATTATTATGAAGAAGTGAATGATAGAGACTTTCAAACAAAAATATGGTTGAAATGTTTATATGAAAAATGTAGTCTTGGGGAATCACCTATTATCAATATTGCTAGATGTTTGGGTGAAATGGATGAATTTATTTGTACTATTTCTAAATCATACCCCAAAAAACATATGTAAGGAGCATGGGATATATGTGGAGATGAACCTAAATGTTTTGAAGGCTTTCCATATTGATGCAATTATGACAAGATATTTTCCTTATTGGTATAAGCACAACAATGTGTGAAGGAGTATTCTCAAAATTAAATAGGATAAAAAATGATGACAAACCAAGACTTTCATTCGACACACTAGAAATGTTAATGTTTTTGTCTCTTAGTGCATCTCATGCTCTAAATGAGGTAGATTGGAATGTTATATATGATGTATGGAACAAATGAAAATTAGAAAGCCTTTTCCATTGGGTATATATATATATATATATATATATATATATATATATTTGATGTTGTGAGTCCAAATACTTTTGAAGATCATCAAACAAATAGAAGAAACATATATTTAACTTTTTTAATTGAATTTGAGAAAAATGTTTTCTTATTTACTAAGTTCTATTGAGATTTTATAGTGTTTTAATGTAGCCACTCTTTAATTTTTTAAGATTTTAAAGGTTTAGAAGGACATTATTTCATTTTTCCATTTTTTATGAAGGGTTTATTTAATATACACTTGTCAATAGAAGTACATTTTTTTATAACCTTTGATATTTAAAGGGTTAGATGGATTTATGCCCTTCCAAATGAAATTAAGACCATGCCTTCAAATTTTATTAATGATCGTATTGTCTCACCGAGGATATGGTGTCTTTCAAAATACCCAAAATTAAAGCCTTCTATTCTCATTTCTCCGAGGGAAACAAATCCGAAGATTTTTTTAAAGAGTTGATACAAATGAAGTTGAAGTGCATTCTCCATTACAACATAGAAGACGTTGTAGACAACGTTGTTTGTGATGCCAATATTAAACAATTTCTCACTGTCATATCTTCAATCTCTTACTTATTTCGCCCCTGAATCAGCGAGTTTTCTGTAAAAAAAAAAAGTGACTCGCCTATTTCTTTCCATGTCACCTAAAGTTTCCTTTCATTCTTAAATATCATTGTGACATGTGAAATTTGTGTCCCTCAAGTTGTGTTGGGTAGTGGATCCCCCTACAACATGTTTTTGGGGCTTACAGCCCGAGTTTTGGTCAATGTCATGTAAAGACTCCGCAAAGTACGGGTGCAGAGTGCAAAAGACTAGGATGAACCACAGGGTTGTCCACCCTAAGAATTGTAAAATAATGTAAAGTTGTGTCGGCCTATCCATGGTCCGTAGACCATGGGATTGTATAAATAGAGTGAGGCTCTAAGTGTAAAGAAAGTTTTTTTGGGGAATGAATTAACTAGATAGATGCGAAGGCATGGTTAGAGGAGAAGTGGATCTGAAGCATATTAGGTCATAGTAGTAGGAAGAGGCTCTGCAGCTAAGTGCGCAGACCCCTGCAACTAAGTGCGCAGGGTGGAGTTGGGTCTGTACTTGAACTGAACTTGAAAAGATCATTAATAAAGATAAGTTGGATTCAGAATATCATGCATCTGGTCGTGGATCTATATTTTTTATATTATGCATTAAGTGTTATCTGTTTATTTATATGTGCGCACTTGATAAATACTTGTTTGAATGTTTATGTATGAAAATATTCTAAGTAATTAGCAAACAAAACCTAATTAAGGAAGACTTGGATGAGCAACACAGGTCGCGTTGTGGTTAGAGCTGCGTGAAGGCAGTAACACAGGACGTAACGCGCATGTAGGTGCGCGTAGCCCAGTAAGTGCTAAGGTTGGATCGTGTCCCTATCACCGCATATTAGACATCCCCAAGGTGCGGAAACCTGGTTCCAGCACCCTCCCATACTACTTCGGGTGAGACCTCAGTCCGTGCTCCGTGGACTATTGTCGAAAGGGCCTGTAGTACCGGGATTTGCTTGGCTAAATCACTTCTGAACCTGGGTCAGGCCCCACTAAGCCAAAAAATGGTTCCATTGCAGGGATCGAGATTTTCCTAAGGAATGTTTGATGTCGTGCCACTAGAATCCAACAGAAGAAGGAATTGGTGGTAAGCACGGCGGAATTTTCTGTCATCGCGGGGCACCTCTACAAAATGGGAAATGATGAGATACTGCAAAGATATGTACCTGAATTTGAGCGAGGACAGATCCTCGCGGAAGCACATGGAGGTGCTGCAGGAGGACACTATGCAAGATGTGCAACAACACAAAAGATTCTTCGCGCTGGGTTGTGGTGGCCAACCTTGCACCAAGATTCGAAAGCCCACTGTCGGGCCTGTGATATCTATCAAAGGACTGGGAAACCATCACGAAGGGACGAGATGCCACTCAATCCACAAATGACATTGCAGCCATTCGAAAAATGGGCAATCGACTTTGTGGGACCAATCAAACCACAGGGAAAGACGGGTGCATGCTACATAATCACCGTGACAGAGTACTTAACACGGTGGGCGGAAGCACAACCTGTTAAGGACTGCACAACTGCTAAAGCTGCAAAGTTTTTATTCGACAACACGTTGACACGATTTGTGTGCCCAAAAGTCTTAACGAGTGACCGTGGAACACACTTCCTGAATGAAACCATCAACGCACTCACCAAGGATTTCCAGGTGTATTATCAGCAAAGTACACCATACCACCCGCAAGCTAATGGGACAGTAGAAGAATTAAAAAAAATACTGGAGACTGTGCTGACCAAAGTATGTAACACAGCGCAAAACGACTGGGACCTGCACATACCTTCCGTATTATGGGCATACAGAACCACGTGCAAAAAGTTGACAGGTCAAACACCTTTTCGATTAGTCTGTGGAAGCTGTCATGCCAATGGAATACATCATCCCAGTTTGCGAATAGCAGCACTTACAGGCATGTCAGATCATGACGCCTTGGAAGAGAGGCTCACACAATTAGAAGAACTCGAGGAAGAACGATTTCTGGCGAGATTTCATCAGTAGGTACAAAAACAGCGTGAAAAGGCTTGGCACGACCGTCATATCAACTTGCGCACCTTCAAGGTCAACGACTTAGTACTACTGTATGATAGTAAATTCAACGAATTCCTGGGAAAGTTCAGAATGCACTTGTTGGGACCATATGTCATAAAAGAGGTCACAGATGGAGGCACGGTCTAGCTAGTCAAACTTAATGGGGAACCCTTCCCAGGAAAAGTAAACGGCAGTTGCCTGAAGCCCTACATGGGTGGGCCGTCTATCTGATTAATCGATCAAAGCACAGTCTTCGCAACCCGAGAAGCCGGACAAGGGGGCGGGACTATAAACATAAGCACTAGCAACTGGTACCAAAGAAGAGAATTGAGTCAGACGCAGATGATTCAAGAGTAGAAATGGAGCAGATCCAGTAGACAGCGAAACAATGTACTGCAGACACCCAAGCTGTGCGAGACCTGCTAGATGGACTTCGCAGAAAGATCACCGCACCAGCAGAGTGACTCGGGACGAGTCATGATGATTGTGTTGGGGGCCTGTTGGGCAGCGGATACCCCCACAACATGTTTTTGGGGCTTAAAGCTTGAGTTTTCATTAATGTTATGTAAAGACTCTGCAAAGTACGAGCACGGAGCGCAAAAGACTAGGATGAGTCATAGGGTTGTCCGCCCTAAGAATTGTAAAATAATGTAAAGTTGTGTCAGCCTACCCATGGTCCGTGGACCATGGGATTGTATAAATAGAGCGAGGCTCTAAGTGTAAAGCAAGTTTTTTTGGGGAATGAAGTGATTAGATAGATGCAAAGGCATGGTTAGAGAAGAGAAGTGGATCCGAAGCATATTAGGTCGTAGTAGTAGGAAGAGGCTCTGCAGCTAAGTGCGCAGAGGCCTAGTAGAGTCTGTAGGTGAGTGCGCGAACCCCTGCAGCTGAGTGCGCAGGGCAGAGTTGCGTCTGTATTTGAACTGAACTTAAAAAGATCATTAATAAATATAAGTTAGATTCAGAATATTGTGCATCTGGTCGTGGATCTATATTTTTGATATTATGCATTAATTGTTATCTATTTATTTATATGTGCGCACTTGATAAATACTTGTTTGAATGTTTATGTATGAAAATATTCTAAGTAATTAGCGAACAAAACCTAATTAAGGAAGACTTGGATTAGAAACACGGGTCGCGTTGTGGTTAAAGCTGCGCGAAGGCAGTAACACAGGACGTAATGTACCCGCAGGTGTGCGTAGTCCAGTGAGCGCTAAGGTTGGATTGCATCCCTATCACCGCGTATTAGACATCCCCAAGGTGCGGAAACCTGGTTCCAACACCCTCCCATACTACTTCGGGTGAGACCTCAGTCTGTGCTCCATGGACTGTTGCAAAAAGTTCCAATAGTACCAGGATTTGCTTGGCTAAATCACTTCTGAACCTGGGTCAGGCCCCACTAAGCCAACAAGTTGTCAGCCATATGTAATCCAGAGCTACTAGAAAAAGTCAATCATTTGTAAGATGGAAACACCGCAATCCTAACTTGAAACTACCATGGAAGGAATATTTTATGCCAGTTCTAGCCTTATCTAGCCTTGATCACTGCACGACATCTGTGCCTAAGCTGTTGAGTTCCATAGAGGAAAAATATTTAAATTTAGCAAAGAAAATATTGTTTCAACTCTGTAGAGCCTACAAGGCGGCCTCAATTTCTTTATTGGTGGATGCAAAATACACAACTTTTCATCCAACCATTGATTACTTAGTTTACATAGCATTTTCCAAATTCAACGAACCATGTGGGAAGCCTCTTGTTTATGGAATGGTGCAATCTTACTTGAAAGACTCATTCCCCATATTAATTATAGCAATAGAAGAGGCCAAGAAGTGGGGAATTACAATAGGTGTGAAGCTTGTACGTGGTGCCTACATGAAAGAAGAAAATAGATGGGAAAATTCATTGTCCTTGCCTTCGCTAATACATTCTTCTGTCTATTACGATGACTGTGCTTCAATCCTGTCGGAATAAGTCGTTAAACACAACGTGACACTGCTACTCGCTACACACAATCTAGACTCTGGTAAACACATTCTTAGCACTTAATTTTTATCATTTCTCATCTACATTCATCTTAAATTTGGATCTACCAAGCATTAAGAGGGATCAAATCTCTTGAGGTGCAAACCTTTCCTCAAGTTTTACACTCAAAAGAATGTATGTACCTTGATATATTTGATCCCTCTCTACTCTTCATAGATCCATCTAGGTTAATTATTAATTTTATTTTTTTGATCGAATCAAAATGCTTACATAACATAACATTACAACATCTCTTCCCAATTGAGGTAGAGAGTGTGTCTCAACACAATAACAATAAATTATGCATTAATTGACTCATGGGAAACGATGATGAGATATGATCCATTGTCAAATTTGAAATATTGAATATCACAAATAGAAAAGGACTTTTGCAGTTCACTCAATTGAAGGGCATAACCGACTTGCTTTCTTTGGGTTTACAATATGCAACATTCGAGGTGAGCAAGTTTCTAAAATTTGGGACAGTGGAAAATTTGAATCCTTATTTGATGAGAAGGGTTGAGGATCACCAAACAATTTTGACTAGGAAGATGAGAAGTGAGTGTACAATGTATTTGTCTAATTGTGTGCCTATGTTTCCCATTGATATTCACGTAATGTGGCTAGCACTTTCATAAATGGAAATTTAATCAAAATTTTTCTTCTGATGAGGTTTATGATACCCATAAACATGATGATAATAGCCGTGAAATTACTTCAATGAATCAAGAGTGTTATTCTTATGAGGTTTATGATACCCTTAAACATGATGAAAATTCCTATGAGCACAATACCTCTCATGATTATGATACCCCTGAAGGCCTCCTTATAGATGATGATGATACCTATGCATACTATGACATTCCCCTGCCTATTAATGATGATGATGATGATACTGCCTCTAAATACTATCAAATGCCCCTACCTATTGATGATGATGATGATGCCTTTGAATACTATGAAAGCCTCTAGCTTACAGATGATGGTGATGATGCCTTTGAATACTATGAAATCCCCTGACCTATATATGATGATGATGATGATGTCTCACAATACTATGAGAGCCCCCGACCTACAGATGATGATGATGATGATGATGACATTTCCTTTGAATACTATTAAATCCCTTGGCCTACAGATGATGATGATGCCTCTGAATCCTATGAAAACCATCGGTTTGCTGATGATGATGTTGATGGCTCTAAATACTATCAAAAACACTGGCCTACAGATGATGACGACGATGATGATGATGATAACTTTTAATACACTAAAATCCCCTCGCCTACAGGTGACGATGATGATGATGCCTCTGAACCCTATGAAATCCCTCAGCCTACTGATGATAATGATGACGATGATGCCTCTGAATACTATGAAAACCCCCGACCTATAACTGATGATGATGATGATTATGATGATGGTGATGATAACTCTGAATACTATGAAATCCTCCCTACATATGATGATGATACCTATGATTATAATACCTCTCATAATGATAAATCTAATGGATATGAATATAAGTGTTCATTTTTATGAAGAATGTAGATATGAATATCATTATTAATTATCTAAGGATAACAATAATGCCTCCAAAGATGAGGATTCTCACCCTCCATATAAAATATACCTATGACTACACTACCTCTCAAATTGCAAATGATACAAAGAAGATGATAATACCTCTAAAGAGGAGGATAATAGTTGTGAAGAGGAGAATGAATCCTAACATGAGGATAATAACTTTGTAGATGGAATGGGATCCAAACGTCTAGATTCTATGAATCCAAATGCAACATTCCAAACTCGCAACATCTTGGGGGCATAATAGTTTAATGTTCACATAAATTTATGATAGGCCAATAATTCCTAAACCCATAAGAAATTTAAAGCTTTTTTTGTGGGCGACTCTTAATTATTGGTTTACTCTAAAAATGAGGAGTTTCATAGTTATGAAAATTCTCTTTACACATTTGATGTTCAAAGTGGGTTGATTTTACCATATTTCTAACAATATCTCTTATGTTTAACCATTATATCCATGACAAATTTATTTATGTCGTAACCATTATATCCATGAAAAAATTATTTAGATCTCTCTAATGTTTTTGTTTACCGTATAATGCAATGGAAAATGTTTCACATAAATTTTGTCGTTGGTTTGTATTTTGCTTAATATTGAATTTTGTCAGTATTAATTTTTGTTTAGATTTCTTTTTAAATAATTACAACTAAAATATTTTTTATTTTCGAAATGATAAATATTCACTTGAATATTAAACATAATTACAAAATTCTTGGTGTATCCTTCTCACGAAAACAAACAATTTATGGAATACTAAAATATTGCAGCAGGGAGTGGCAAAGGGCATGGGGGTATCATGGTTTTAGTAAGGGAGAAAGAAGATCATCTTATTCAGTTAGAAAAATAAGACTCAAATAAGCAATTCATTTGGTTTAAAATATCAGAAAATGGAAACCACATCAGAATTGCAGCATGCTATTTTGTGCCAGAGGTTTCAAAAATCTACAAAGGTAGAGGGCTTAACCACAAAGATCCATTTGCAGCTTTAAAAGCGTATATTGCAACATATTCGCAGCTAGGTGAAGTCCTTATAGTGGGTGATTTCAATGCTAGGACTGCAAGTGAGCAAGATAGCATTCTTTGTTGTAAAGATGGTTGTGACCCTATTTGGCTTACAGAAGAAAGTAATCATCAGTGGGAAAGAATTTCAGAGGATGAGGGATGCAATCTCTTTGGTGAACAATTGCTTACTCTATGTGGGGCTTTTGATTTAGTCATTTGTAATGGCTTGACTAGATGGGCAAAGTCCGTTAATTTCACTTGCAATACTTACAATGGAGAAAGTGTGGTAGATTATGTAATTTGCTCGCATTGTTTGTGTGAGAAAATGGAAGAAGTTTTGGTTGGCAATCAGCTGTGGGATTTGAAATCAGATCACAAGCCAATTTATTTATGTTTCTCTTGGATTGGAAAAAAAAAATTAGAGTAAAAAATTCAGCATGTCCAACAAAATCTCCCACAGGGTAGAATTCTTTTGACGCCGGAAAATTGTAATACCTTCAAAATGATGCTAGAGAGGCTCTTTGAGAAGGAGAAAATTACAATTCACAGCCTTCATAGTCATGAATTAATACATTTAATTCAAATGCACACTTGGAAAGTGAAAAAGAAAAAAAATTAAGAAGTCTGAAACAAATTGGTTTCCGGTTATTGCTTGGTTTGACGAGGATTGCAAAAAGGAAAGGAGAATGTGGAAAGAGTCAATCAAGGATAACATAAAGCTCAAATCATATAAGCAGTTATTAAGCAAGAAAAAGGTTAATTTCACGGTTTCAAGGAGGGAAGAACTAATCTTCCTTGGGAAAAATAATCCCAAATTATTTTGGAAGGAGCTCCAACCGAAAAAGATACAAATTGGAAATAATATTACAGCTTCTAAATGGTTTGACTATGCAAGGCAACTCTATGAGCAGGTTCCCAAGGTTGACCCTCCCCCCTTGGTCAAAATTGATACTGAACTCTTCACGGTACAAGAGGTAGAGATGGGTATCAAGAAGCTGGGTGTTGGAAAAGCAAAATACTTAGCTAAACTCCAAGCATAATATTTAAAGTGGGGCTCAAAGATTCTTGCACCTCACATTACAAAAACCTTCAACAACATCATACAACAAGGGCTTCCCACAGATTGGTCAACTAGTCTGGCAATACCTCTTTTCAAGAGTGGCGACGTCAATAATCCCTCCAATTATAGGACCATCATGATAAACACTTTGTTTGCAAAGCTATTTGGAAGCATGCTAGAAAACAAAACTAGCAAGTCGGCAGAAGAAAGAGACAAGTGTGCTAAGGGAAAGCATGGTTTAGACCTAAACTGATCCGAATCGGATCCATAAATGACTGTCATAGAACTGTGACTAAAACAGGTCGAACAAATCTCGAATGAAATCCAAAATAGAAATCGAAAACACCCTGAACCAGTGGCCATGGCAGCCGGTGCGGAACGACGAGGACCTCGGTCAAAGCGCGCTGACCGAGGCCCATGGAGACTGCGCAGGAGGTCAAAAAGTCCTTGGGAGCCCCGAATCGGGAAAAGGAGGTGATTTTTTCCAATGCGCATCGCTGGGCAAACAGGGCTGAAATGGTGGGGTTTAAGCACTCAGTCACGTTGGGAGCCAGAGGACCATGGGCGGAAAAGCGAAAAAGTGCCATTGTACGAAGGTGGGACCCATGACCTGGACACCGGCGGTTTTACCCGAGGTGCCCTTGAATGGTAAGAGGTTTTGGAAGAAGCGAAGCAATCACGCTCAGTGATCGACGCGTGGTAGCGGAGGTGAGAGAAAAACCGTCATGATCGTGCATTATCGGCCGAGCAAGTCAACTGCGCTCGAAGTGCAAATGGCGTTGGATCTGGAGGAGCCCAGATCGAACGACTGAGATTGCGTCGAATAGACAGAAGTGGAATCGACAAGGGATTAAACCGAATTCTGAAGAGATTTGGAGTCCGTTGACCGCCACAGTGGAGAAAGAACGCATACGCGGCGTAACGGGAGAAGCGAACCGACGAAGTATGTTGGCACCAGTTAGGTGGAGATACGTGGCTACCTCCGAGCGTTCATGCTAACGCCGAACATGGAATTCCAAGCACGCAGATGACAGGCGAAGCGACACAGGTGGGAGAGGAAATGAACAGGCATGGAGGTCGAATGGCTAAAGCCACGAACAAAGACAGTGAACGGGAGATCAGAAGAGAGATTCAGATCGAAGAGTCCAAGCGACCAAGAGAGATAGTGAACAGTGAACCCTGAGAGGAGGACTGAGCACAGAGAGTAGTAAAGCCAAGTAGAGGAGACAGAGGGCCGAGCTGACCATAGGCAGCATCGAGCACCAAAGAGCTTGAAGTATCAAGCCTTCCCATAGAGGAATCTGTCTGGATTGAGCATCACAATTGGCTCTTTCCACTGTAGACCGAGGGTCACAGAGCTGGTAGGAAGAACAAGAGTCTGTGTACTCCGAGTGGCTTGGGGAATCCAAGAACCACCCTGCCAAGCAAAATCTGCTTCAGGAGAACTCATATTGAGTCCTTGTATTGTAATGTCTCTGCTCAAAGACATAATAAAACAAGGCCACCACTGAAGCTGGACCGGAGACGTAGCCCTGGAGGATAGGGTGAACTCCTTATTAAAAATTGTTTGTGTCTTTGTGTTGCTTACTGTATTTCTCTACTGTCTTTCCATTTATTTTCTGTGTATTGGCGATCTGATCGATCCGTTGTTTCAATAACACAGAACACACACCAACACATGAGTCTGTAATACCTTTTTCTTAATAAATCTTCATTGAGGTCACTCATAGGGTGATTATCAGATCAAGTGGTATCAGAGCTCTAGGCTGTAAGGTTAGACAAGCTTGTGTTGGTCTAGCTATGAATGATCACTAGATCAAAGCTCAAATTAGGAGAAGGAGAGTTGGTGGAAACTAATCCTGAAATTGGAAGAGTCTATTCTCGAAAGACAATGTCAGAAGAAGGTTCTGTAGGACCAGACTCTCAATTCCTAGAAAGTTTCCTAGCTATAAAGTCCATGGTGGAAGAAATTTATAGGGACTTTAGAAAGCATAAGGGTGAAGATTCATTAGGCTCCAAGCAAGATAAAGAAGAATATGAATGTCATTCCCATGACCACTCCAAAGGAAAGGGGAAAGAAGAAAGCTTCCCTACACCTCCTAGTAGCCCTGTGCATAATAAGAATGCATCTTTGATTAAGTTAGATATTAAATTTGATTTGCCTATATACGATGGAGAGTTGAATGCTGAGAAGTTGGACAACTGGATAAGACAAATTGATGTGTATTGCAGAGTAAAAAATATAGACTCAGACAAGAGCAAGATTCAACTGGAAAGCCTTCGCCTAGGGGGCACTGCCTTGGTTTGGCGGGAAGGCAGAACCCAAGCTGATGTGAAGAAGCATGGTAAGACCATCTCTGTCTGGAGTGACTTTGTTTCTGCCATCAAAAAGCAGTTCTATCCATTAGCCTACATGCAACAAGCCATGATGAGTTGGCAAACTCTTCGGCAGTTGAAAGAGCAAAGTGTACAAGGGTATACTCAAGAGTTCCAAAAGAGAGCATTGATGTTAGGTATTTCATTAGACTCACCAGAAACTCTTTTGAAGTACATTGGGGGTCTACACAGCTACATGAGGCACACTATCCTCATGTTTAATCCCACTAGTATAGATGAGGTATCTGTACAAGTTACTCATCTAGAAGTAAGAGGAAAGAATGGAAATCTAGAAGTTAGGGGACCATCCCAACCCACTGTAAGCAAGAGCAAGGAGAAAACAAAGCGGAAGTGGAAAGCAAGGAAGGCTAACACTGCACAGAAAGGCAAAGCCTCATGCACCCACTATAAAAAGGAGGGACATGATGATGAGCACTGTTGGATTCTGCATCCAGAGTTGAGACCTAAGAAGTCCGAGGGCAAGAAGAAGAAATATGCTACAGCTATTCAGAAAGATTTGGGGTCAAACTCGGGAGATGAAACAATCACCGTAGCCACAGGTATAAAAGGTAAGAATTCTAAAGCATCTACTAGTAATTCTGCTCAATCTGTTATTGATGAAGAACATGAGAGAAAAAGGTGTGAGCTTTTCCATATTTGAGTTGTTTCCAAATATCAAAAGATTGATACTTTGTTTGATAGTGGCTCTCAAGTAAATCTGATTTCTGAAGCAATTGTAAAGAAATTGGGATTAGCAACTACACCTCATAACAAACCATACCCATTAGGATGGTTGAATGATAAAGCGCAACTACAAGTGACTAGACAATGCAAAATCAAGTTTTCTTTTGGGTCAACATTTGTAGATGAGGTTGAGTTAGATATAATTCCTTTGGAAAAATGTGGAATTGTTTTAGGAAGTCCTTACTTGTATGATAGAAAGGCTATTTTCTATAGAGTTGAGAACAAGTATCTACTTGTTAAAGATGGAATCGAATACTTTGTAAGAGCTCATAAGCTCAAGAATAATTATACTCATAAACTCAGGACAGATGAAAAGAATGATAAATTCATGCAAACAGTTCTTACTAATGGTTATAAAGGAAAAGAAAACTGATAAAACCAATGTATTTGAGGGTTGTAATTCTGATCAGTAAGCTGATATAGAAAAGTTTGTTTCAGAGTATGATGTCTTGTTTCAAGAACCTCAAGGTCTGCCACCCAAAAAGGGAATAGAACATGATATTATTTTGCAGCAAGATGTTCCTTTGCCTAACATTGGGATGTACAGGTTATCTGCTTTAGAGAATGCTGAAATCAAGAAGCAGGTGCAGGAGTTGCTCGAGAAAGGGTTCATCAGGCCTAACACATCACCATGTGGGTCACCAATCATTTTGGTGAAAAATAAAGATGGCTTGTGGAGGATGTGCATTGATTACCAAGCACTGAATAAACTAACGATAAAAAATTGTTATCCCCTTCCTCGCATAGATGATCTTTTAGATCAATTGAAGGAAGCTGTTTATTTCACCAAGCTGGATTTTCACAGTGGATACCATCAGGTCAGAGTTGCAGAGCAAGATGCATGGAAGACTGCTTTCAAAACAAAGCAAGGATTTTATGAATGGCTGGTTATGCCTTTTGGCTTGACCAATGCCCCTGCTACTTTCATGAGATTAATGAATGATGTACTCAAACCTTTTCTTGATGATTTTGTTATTGTGTATCTGGATGACATTCTGATTTTTAGTAAAACGTAGGAAGAACATTTAAAGCATGTTAAGCAGACATTAGATGTTTTGAAAAGAGAAAAACTTCATGTTAAACTCTCCAAATGTGAATTTGGCAAAACCTCTCTAAATTATTTGGGTCATATAGTAGGGGGAGGTGAATTGAAAATAGATCCCTCTAAAGTGGCAGTGATTGTAAACTGGCCTAAACCCAAGTCTGCTATAGAAGTGAGAAGCTTCTTAGGAGCATCACAATGTTGGAGGAATTTCATTTCAAATTTCTCCTCAATTGCAGCTCCCTTACATGCTTTGACAGGATTGAAAAAGGTGTTTCAGTGGGGAGGCAAACAGCAGAAAGCCTTCAACACCTTGAAAGAAAAAATTAGTACAACACATATACTAGCACTGCCAGATCTACAAAGACCATTTGAGATCCAAACTGATGCCAGTGACTATGCCATGGGAGCAGTGTTGACACAACAAGGTAAACCCATATGTTATCATTATGAGACTTTTAATCCTACAGTAGTTAACTATCCTACATATGATAAAGGATTGTATGCCTTAGTTCAGAGTGTGAAAAAGTGGAAACATTACTTAATGGGCAAAGAAACAGTAATACATACTGATCATCAGCCACTTCAATATCTACACTCCCAAACTAAGTTGCAACAATCAAGACATTACAGATGGATGGGTTTTCTACAATAGTTTCGTTTAGTCATCAGATATAAAAAGGGCATACATAACAAGGTTGCAGACATGTTATCTAAACCCATTATAAATGCATCTACCATACTTAAGCATAATTCTGTGCTACACGAAAGCTAAATAGAACAATATGCTCAGGATATGGACTTTAAAGATGTATATGCAACTTTGAGTCAAGGCAAAAGAGTAGAAGAATTGGACTATCATGTGAAGGACTGACTCTTATATCATTGTGGGAAACTCTGCATTCCACAAACTGAGAGAGCAAAGATAATTAGGGAAGCACACACTTCTCTGATATCAGGTCACTTTGGGGTAAGTAAAACAGTTGCACAGCTAAAAAGGTTCTGTTATTGGCCAAGAATGAGTGAAACAGTTTCTAGATATGTAAAGGGGTGTGCTATGTGTGCTAAAAGCAAGCCCAATAACAGAAAACTAGGCTTATACACTCCATTGCCAGTTCCTTCTCACCCTTGGGAAAGCATTTCCATGGATTTTGTTGGAGGGCTGCCTAAATCTAGGAAAGGTCATGATTATCTATATGTTGTTGTGGATAGGTTCAGTAAAATGTGTATTTTGATACCCTGTAGTAAACAGATTACAGCTTAACAAACTGCAAAATTATTCTTTGAACATGTATGGGTTCATTTTGGATTACCCACTTCTATTATATCTGATCGAGACACCCAATTTGTGGGGATTTTTTGGTCCAGACTGTGGGAACTAATGGACACCAAATTAAATAAAAGCACAACTTTTCATCCATAAACAGATGGCCAGACAGAAGTAGTTAACAAGACAATGATCCAGTTACTGAGAGGATATTCCAACAAACACCCTAAACTTTGGGATGAACACCTGTGTTATGTGCAACATGCTTACAACAGAGCCAAACACTCTTCTACCCAGAAATCTCCTTTTGAGACCTGCTTTGGTTTCATACCAAGGTCTCCCTTGGATTTTGTCTTTGGTAAAGATACCATGGTTGATGGACACAGTGATGTGGACAAAGCAACTAGGTTCATTGAACAGATCCAGGAGATCCACCAGGCAATACAGGAACAGCTGGAAAAGAGCCAGGCCAAGTACAAGGCTAGGCATGATAAGCATCAGATGGAGCATAGGTTTCAAGTTGGAGACCAAGTCTAGCTGTATATCAGCAAGGACGAGATGCAAGGTGAAGGTAAGAAGCTAAAACCTATCAGGTATGGACCCTTCAGGACACTTGAGAAGATTGGTGAAAATGCTTTTTGCCTTGATTTGCCAGCTTACATGCACATCTACTCAGTCGTGAACACAGATTGCTTGAGGTTGTTTGAGCCTTCAATGATTGAGGACCCTGAAGAGCAGAGTCAATTGCCTTCTGTTGATGACCTACTACCTGAATATCTTAATGAGTTGTAGGAAGATACATTGCTGGATAGGAAGGTAAGGACGACGTGCGGTGGACAGGTGGAATACCTCAGAATTGGGCTTAAAGGTTTGAAGCCGAGTAGTGCGAAGTTGATTGAGATTGGACAAGTGAGACAACAGTTTCCTCACTTAGTCGATGCTTGAAGAAAAACCAATTTTTGGTGGTCCAAAAGCTTTTAGTTGGGGCGTCGTGATCCAAATCGGATCCATAAACGACTGTCATAGAACCGTGACTAAAACAGGTCGAACAAATCTCAAATGAAATCAAAAACAGCAATTGAAAACACCCTGAACCAGTGGCCATGGTAGCCGGCACGGAACGACGAGGACCTCGGTCAAAGCGCGTTGACCGAGGCCCATGGAGACTGTGCAAGAGGTCAAAATAGCCCGTGGGAGCCCTAGATTGGGAAAAGGAGCTGATTTTCGAGGCAAATAGGGCTGAAATGGTGGAGCTTAAGCACTCGATCACGTTGGGAGCCAGAGGAACGTGGGCGGAAAAACGAAAAAGCGCCATCGTACGAAGGTGGGACCCACGACCTGGAAATCGGCGGTTTTACCTAGGGTGCCCTTGAACGGTAAGAGGTTTTGGAAGAAGCAGAGTGATCACACTCAGCGATCGACGTGTGGCAGCGGAGGTGAGAGAAAAACCGCCATGATCACACGTTATCGGTCGAGCAAGTCAACCGCACTCGATGTGCGAATGACGTTGGATCTAAAGGAGCCTAGATCGGATGGCTGAGATTACGTCCGATAGACAGAAGCAGAATCGACGAGGGATTAAACCGAATTCTGAAGAGATTTGGAGTCTGTTGACCGCCATGGTGGAGAAAGAACGCATACGCGGTGTAACGGGAGAAGCGAACCAACGAAGTATGCTGGCACCAGTTAGGTGGAGACACGTGGCTACTTCCGAGCATTCATGCTGACGCCATACAGGGAATTCCAAGCACACAAATGACAAGTGAAGCGACGTAGGCGGGAGAGGAAACAAACAGGCATGGAGGTCGAATGGATAAAGCCACGAATAGAGACAGTGAACGGGAGATCAAAAGAGAGATTCAGATCGAAGAGTCCAAGTGACCAAGAGAGACAGTGAACAGTGAACCTTGAGAGGAGGACTGAGCACAGAGAGCAGTAAAGCCAAGCAGAGGAGACAGAGGGTCGAGCTGGCCATAAGTAGCATCGAGCACCAAAGAGCTTGAAGTATCAAGCCTTCCCACAGAGGAATCTGTCCGGATTGAGCATCACAGTTGGCTCTTTCCACTGTAGATCGAGGGTCACAGAGCTGGTAGGAAGAACAAGAGTCTGTGTACTCCGAGTGGCTTGGGGAATCCAAGAACCACCCTGCCAAGCAAAATCTGCTTCAGGAGAACTCATATTGAGTCCCTGTATTATAATTTCTCTGCTCAAAGACATAATAAAACAAGGCCACCACTGAAGCTGGACCGGAGACGTAGCCCTGGAGGATAGGGTGAACTCCTTATTAAAAATTGTTTGTGTCTTTGTGTTGCTTACTGTATTTCTCTGTTGTATTTCCATTTATTTTCTGTGTATTGGCAATCTGATCGATCTGTTGTTTCAATAACACAGAACACACACCAGCACATGCATCTGTAATATCTTTTGCTTAATAAATCTTCACTGAGGTCACTCATAGGGTGATTATCAGATCATAAACATTCCATAGTTGATCATTGCATAACTTTAAGGCACATCATTGAAAAAGTTTGCGAGAAAAAGGAAGAAGTCTTTTGTTGCTTTGTTGATTTCAGAAAAACGTTTGACTCGGTTCCTAGGGATAAACTTTGGCAGAGAATGGAGGAACTTGGGGTTCCTAAACATTTGAGAGCAGTTGTGCATAGGCTGTATGAAGATGTGAAAGTCAAAATTAGAACTTCAGTAGGCATTTCTAAAAGTTTTAGAAGCGATATCGGGGTCAAGCAGGGTTGCCCACTGTCTCCTACCCTTTTTGGTTTATATATTGACAAGCTTGAGGAGTGGTTAAATTCGCAAGGGGGTGATGGTATCTATTTGTGCAAGTTTGATATAAGGCTTATTTTGTATGTAGATGACCTTATTCTGATTGTTAAATCGGTTCTTGGTTTGCAAGAGAACTTATTATCCCTTGATAATTTTTGTAGAAGTGTGGGGATGCAAGTCAATATCAACAAAACGAAAGTATTGGTCTTCTCTAAGAAAAGAAAACATAACCAGCATAAGTTCTACTTTGAAGGCAACATTCTGGAAGAAGTTACGGATTACAAATACCTTGGGATTGACTTCAACAATCTAAGCTGGAATGGTTGTAGAAAGAAAAGAACTTTGGGGGGTTGGAAAGCATTTTATGCTTTTCAAAATAGGTGTAGAGAGGCAGAGTTATGGGACTGGAAGACCACTCAAACTCTTTTTGGGCTTCTAGTGATTCCGATGATTCTCTATGGTTGTGAGCTGTGGGCTAGCAGTACCTCCAACATGCAGTGGAGACAAATTGAGAAAATTCAGAAGCGTTTGATTACAAACAAATTTAAGATTAAAAGTGTAGTTCCTTATGATATATTGTTAAGTGAAACATGGACTGCTCCTATTGAAGCAATTGCTATGGTGTGAGTCATAAGGTATTTAAAAAAAATTGAGCAAATGGAAGAGGGTAGATGGCCTAAGGTTGTCTTTAATGATAGATTGTGTAAGAGCAAAAAAACTTGGATGCAACAAAATAACAAATGGTTTAGTAAATGGGGTATTTGCTTGAACGCGTGTCCCATAAACATCAAAGAGATAAAAGCTTTTGTTATGGAAAAGTTCCACAAACGTACTTGGGATAAGGAGCTAGGAAGAAAGAAAAATCACTATATTGAAGTGTTTAATCCCACTCATAATCATCAACCAAAAGCATACATAGAGGCCAATATCTCTTGGAGAGCCAAAATTCTTATTGATTAGTTAAGGACTAATTCTCATCAACTCCGTTATGAAACAGAGCTCTGGAAAAGGCCATAGGAAGTGTGGGAGGAAAGGGTATGCATTTTTTTTCTTCCAAAAAAGTGGAAACAGAAAAGCATTTCATTTTAGAATGTGAGGCCTTCAAAGACAACATGGAAAGTTATGCAGATATGCTGGCAGCTAGCTCTTGGGATAATATATTTAGTGAGGGGTTTGTCGAGAAGCTGGGAGCATTTATTGTGACGCTTCACAGAAAAAGGGCCGAATACATCAAGCAGATGAAGAAGAAATATGTCCCATAGGCTATCATTAGCCTCGTGGACGTTAAACTAATTTCTTTCTTTCTTTCTTTCGTAACATTCAAAAAAAATGTGTTTATCCTACATAAGCGTTTTTGTATTTGTATTATTATGTCATTGCATAGCAATGACATCTAGTTTTCATTCGTAGGTATTATGCAATGACATCTAGTTTTCATTCGTAGGTATTATTCACATCCATACTAAAAATTAAAGGAAATTTCTATGATTTTCCTAAAGTTAACATTATGTTTTGGGGTTATCAATGTGATGATATCATAGCACTGCCGCATGCCCGAACCATACTCCGAGGGCTGACATATGCAAAATACAAGGTAAACAGATTGATAGATATGACAATTTATGATTTCTTATCACTAAGGTTAATGGGTCTTATGGTTATCCGCCCTATTCATATGCGAATAATGCATATCGCTCCTACGTTAACCATAGTTGCCTTTGGAACTCTCTCAATTTCCCCCTAGCATATAGTGGTACACTTGTTCAATCCTGGCTCTGACTCATGGATGATTTTAAACCATTGATCGCTATAGTTTGCAATCAAATGGTTCGAAGAGATGTAGATCGGTTAAGGGGTAACTACCCCGATTATCTCCATTGTGTTGGCTCATTTTCACACAGGATTGGACGCGAACGAAGGTGCTGACATGAACCCTCGTCAGTCCTTTCTAGAAGGTAAATTACTCCAGCAATGACAACCCTGCAAGCTCTTCATTACTATTACCATTTACAAATTTTTCATTCCTCTAATTGCAACGTCTTTTTTTTTACAGTTAGGTTTTGTGCTCCTCTATGGTCTAAGGGTTTTTCCATTTCTGTTTCTCATCGGGTTTCTCGGACGTAAGGATACCATGCCCTCCCTTGACCTCTGTTGAGGGTTTATACCGAAGGTTGCTACTTCCGAGTTGAATCCTCACACGACAACTAGATATGGCCCTCAACCTTTTCCCTGAGCCGCCGAGATGGATCTATTCTATGAGGTATCATTGATAAGATGTGGGTTCAGATTTCATTCATGATCGTCCTACAAATTTTCCTAATCTTGGCTAAAAATTCCCTTTCCATGCAGGTTGGGGTTGCACCAAGGTGAGCTCATTCAAACCCTAGGCTTCTCGTATATTTGTTGTGCCCATGTTTTTCTCCCTAACCTTCTGCCTCTAGTTACACGTTAGTCTTGATCTTTTCAAGAAGACCGTGTTTTCTAGGCATTAAATCGAATCTTTCACGGGGTTTTCACAGGTATTGACCCAATTCTCAACAACCCTGTAATGATTTTAAGATTACATTACAGGCTATAAGCATGCATGCAACAAAGTTTGAGTCGGGAAGATTTCCTATGGAGAGTATATGTGTAATTTTTTTGTGGCAATTGATGGTTTTGGCCACTCGGTCATCATGTTAATACAAATCTTTCAAAAGTGTGTGTTGTTAAGGTGAATTGTATTTTAATGGACTCCTATGGTTGTTTATACATATTTATTCTAGGTTCCTTCTATTATGATACTTTTTTTTGCTTTCTTGGTAAAATGGTTATCTCTTTTTTTTTCTTTTTCTAGCAACACTATTTCCTTTAACAACAATGCATTGTTTTCTTCTCGAAACATAATTACAGAATGTATTATTTACTTTATTTTTGTACAGTCTCGAAACGATGTGACTAATCTATCTAATTGTTCCACTGATGAGTGTTGTGTACGGAATCCTTTCTGCAGACAAAAACGATCCCTTTAGTCCTATGGGAGGATATAGCAACAGTAGAAGGCAATTACATGTAATCTTTCCTAATTCATACTAGAAAATGCAGAGGATATATCTCCTACCTCCCTCTGATGCTCATATCCTTTAAGTCAACCTTGATTCCTTTGCTTCCAAGCTCACAATCTCCTCTTTTTTTGTGTGCATGAGTGACTGCAAGAAAGATCAAGTGCAGACAACAAACCCATGCAAAGAATAACACATTCTAATACAAATTATGTAATAGATCAAGGAGTATTACAATAAATAGACAATAATTGAAACATTTATGGAAAGAAAACATATATTGTATTATAAATAGATGAAAAGGGAGTATTAAAACCAATGAAGCCTTGATGTTGGAAGCCTCCTTCAAGTAAGATTCCAAGTCCAAGCCTTAGTCTTCAAACACCTTTCTCCTTTACAAATGGGCAACAATTGGGCGTAATTAAGCTCTTAGGATGGCAACCAACCCACCAACATCCAACCATTAGTGGATGGTGGGAAATTCATTTATAGGGAAGGAGAGGGAGTTGAGGATCCATGAAAAAATGGAGGAGTTCTACATCTCAAGGGATAGATCCATAGAAGTAGGATCTTGGGCTAGGAGTGAGAGGTCTCGTACGGATATTCATCTACTTGAAACCACGTCGTCGTTCTCGAGCTTTCTAGTGAGGGAAGCTTCTCCTTCATTTTGGGAAAAACTGCCTTAAGAGGATCAACATGGTTTTGCCTTTAAAATTCACACTGGCAGCGTTAGACATGTGTGATGCCAAAAGCTAATAGCATGGGACATTAGTTATAAGAAATGCACTGGGCTTGAAAACAAGGATTTTTGTGCAAGTTCTTCATAATTCTTCCAAGGAAATTTTTCCTCCTTTTCTTCAAGGATATTCTTCTGATTTCCGCAAACATGTGTCATGGTGAATGCATTGTTTGTGACAACTTTCATCACTTTGTGACACTTGTGTCATTGATGACACAAAGTGAGACACTTCAAGGTATGAGATTGGGAGTGTGAAAAAATATTGTATAACAGATGCCCCCTAAAGCATGAAGTCAGAATGAGAATTGATGGCTGAAGTGCTTTACAAGCAAAGGCAAGGACTTAGAGAACCACCATCAGGAGACCTGCAAATCAAACATAATACAATATATCTGACATCTCTAATGTAAGTATGCCTAAAGTGTAGGCATCTAACAATACATGGATCCATGACATGGATGCAACCATCCGAATAGAAAGGATCATGTTTACAATCATGAATACTTAATAACTCCACGTAGCTTGGATTTATCAAATGAAACCCATATTCTTCACCTCTATATCAATCCAACCAAAGTACAAATATCACCATGTGAATAGATGGGTAGCAGTTGAACATGGTAGAAACCATTTCATTATCGGTCAATGATGTAAACTGTTAATAGGCATGAGAGAAACCACCAATGATGAAAATGGTTCTCAAAGTACAACAACATAATCCACAAGTGTGAATAATGAAGCTGAAGTCAAACACTTGCAAAATCATTCGATCGAAGGCTAGTGATGTGAACCTATCGTCAAATGCGAAGAACCTGCCATTGAGGCATGCATGCTCCAAGGAACTGAAAGGGAGTTCCTAGATCATCTTCCTAGATAATGAGCTGGAGTCGTGATCCGGGAGGATCTTGTCAGATCAATTGCACAGATTCAGTTTCATCGTCAGCATTCAATGTCCGGTGTTTTCAGCGTCGACAGTGATGTTTATGGTTCAGGTTGTCCAGTGATGTCAATAGTTGATATGGTTTTGTACCTGGTTTTCGACATGTGATTGTCGGCAGTTCTGCTAGGATTTGGTCGTCGACATGGGTTTGTCTTCCGTCTTGTAGGTTTTGTTTGTCAACTCATGGTCGTCGTCAGTTCTGCCAGGGTTTGGTTGTCAATTTTGGTCCATAATTATCGTCATATGGGTTTGAATGTCACTTTGTGACAATTGGTTGTAAATGGGTTTTTTGACTCTAAAGTCTAAACCTAAGTCATTGTATAAACCTATGCTAAACCCTAACCTATACCTAAACCATACATTACAAATAAAAAAAGGCATTAACCCTAATCTATAAACCTCTCGAACCATTGTATAAACATTACAATACATTAACCCTAAGTTGAAAACCCTCTCGGGCTATTGCATAACATAGAAAAATATGTAATAAAACCCAAACACAATCCTAACCGTTGTCTTGACCGCGTCAGAACTGCAGGCTTGTGAGTAGTTGGGAGGTTATATGAAACAATTACTGCAATAGTTTAGACCACAAGTCAGAACTGTGTCATGTGTACGGATGGGAGTAGCAGTCGAAGGTCATGTTACCGCCAGGAGTAAACACCAGGGATATAGTCGGGATGTGAAAATTTGTTGACATGTAAATGGAATTGCCAGAGGTAAGAGCACCAAGTAAGCCGCAATGGTCAAAGGGTATGCGTGTTCACATAGCAGGCCACACCGTAAGCCAAGACTGCCATGATGATGACCGCAGAGGTGGCAGCCTACGGTTAGACCATGACAGTAACATGCTAGCCGTCCGCTTCCTCCACCCGGTTAGCTAAGGACTAGCGGATTTTCACTTATCCAAAGTCTTAAATTGGGTTTTTGGTTATTTTTTCATTTAAAACTAATTCAATGACCATGTAACTTAACCCTAAGTTGTCAGTTAGACATACGACCGAGCACATTCATGCCTATCTGAGCTTGAGGGGTCTCAAATGAACTTATTTCACTATAAAATCAACCTTTTGTGCATAGTGAAGGGGAGTGTGGTTTTTTGAGTTTTGTATGCAGATTCTGGAGGATATAGGCTGCTTTGTTTTTAGTGTAACAGGAGCATCGGGAGTCAGAATTGGGAACCAAGACATGTGTTGGAAAGTTGATTGAGAGAGATTTCTTGTGACAGTGACCAGAAGTGCATGTGTGCACAATTAATCTGGTCAATTTTCTTTGTAATTGACCTCCTCAGATTCAATCCTAATAAAGCGGTCACCCATCTTGAAAGTGGACCCGAAGATGTAGTCCATCAGGGACAAACTCCATAATCAATCTTTTTGTCTGGTATCGCTATGGTTTTACTGTTTTCACTTCTGTTTTTACATCTTGCTTATGTTTATCATCTGTCATAAAGTCTTTCTTCTCAAGCAGTTCTCACGATAAAAGCACTTTCAGTTAACATTCTATTCATTAATGGCATTAGTCAATTCTACATCAGTTTGACATATGATCATTTTAGATCATATAATTTGGTATCAGAGCAGATTGCGTTTGTAGAATTTGCTAGTGAATGTTAACCAAGTTAAAGTTGCAACATGGAGAAGGAATCCTCGAGGAGATTGATCCAGAAATTGGAAAGTGAAGGGTCACTCATAAGTTGACCATGACAGGATCTGATGTAGGTGAAAATCCAGAAACTAAGATGAGAGATGAACAGTTTTAGCAAGCGTTCTTGACTATGCAGAAGATGTTGGGAGAACTCTACGAAGATAAGAAGGCGAGAGATGTAGTTTCTTCTTCAAAGACATCGAAGAAGGAAAAAGGTAAAGCTAAGGCTGATAAACCTCCTTCACCTCCATCATCTCCATCATCATCGTCATCATCATCATCTTCTTCTTCTTCTTCTTCTTCTTCTTCCAGTGTAGAATCTGAAACAGAAAAGAAAACTAAGAAAACATCTCTTTTGTAACTTGATGTAAAATTTGAGTTACCTATTTATGATGGCGAAATAAATCCTGAAAAGCTAGATAATTGGATTAAGCAGTTAGAAGTGTATTGTCGTATTCAGAACATTTCTGATGATAAAAAAAATTCAATTAGCTACACTTAGAATGGGGGGAACAACTTTAATCTGGTGGGAAAGTAAAACTTAGATAATGTAAAGTGAATAGGTAAACTCATGTCTTCATCGTCTAAGTTTTTAAAAGCTCTTAGGAAACAATTCTATCCTTTAGGATACATGTAGCAAGCTGTTATTGATTGGTAGCATTTGAGGCAAGGTAAAGGGTAGAGTGTTCAAGAGTTTACTTAGGATTTCAGAAAGAAAGCATTGGCACTTGGTATTTCATTGGATACATGTGAAACTTTGTTAAAATACATCGGTAGTTTAAATTCATATTTGCAACATACATTATTGATGTTTAATCCTGATGATTTTGATGAAGTGTGTGTTCAAGCCATACATATTGAATCAGGGGGAAGACCATTCAAGTTTTCACCACAATCATCCAAAGTGTTGGAAATCAAGGATTCCAATGATATTAAGGGGAAGAACAATTCGAAGAGAAAGAAATCAACGACAACTCAGAAGGAAATACCTACTTGTTCTCATTGCTAGAGAATCGGTCATGATGAATCTAAGTGTTGGAAACTTCATCCAGAAAAGAAGGCAATTGTAGCAGTCCAGCAAGATCTAGGTTTCGATTTAGGTGATGAAAGGAGGATAACTTCCATAGTTACGACAGGTAAAACTTCTAACACTGGTTCAAGTTTGAATACTATTTCATCTTCATCAAACATAAATCCTTCAAATGAGGATACGAGTTGAATTATTTAACATAAAGATAACTTCTAAACACGGAAAGATAGATACAATGTTTGACAGTGGATCACAGGCAAATTTAATATCTGAATATTTAGTTAAGAACTTGGGTTTGGAGACACGGAATCATCCAAGACCTTACCCATTAAGATGGCTAAATAAATCAACTCAGATAAAAGTCACAAAACAATGTCGATTAAGATTTTCCATTACAGCTAATTACATTGATGAAGTGGAATTAGATGTGGTTCCAGTAGACATATGTGGAGTTGTCTTAGGAAGTCCTTATATTTATGATCGTGATGCAGTATTTTATAGAAGAGAACATAAATATCACCTTAAGAAAAATGGGGTTGAATTTATTTTCAACGCACATCAAAATAGAAATCACTTGAATTTAGTTGTTGCTAATCAGATGAAGCGATTAATAAGTTCAAATAAGAGATTTGTAATCATGTGTGCAAAGGAACAACATAAGAATCAACATGATGTTTGTTCAAGTTATGATTCTCAACTTAAAGATAGTTTGATCAAAGAGGGAATACAACATGAATTACAGTTGATGCCTAAAGCTCCTCTTCCTAATGTCAGAATGAATCAATTCAGTCCAAGTTTGGAAGTTAATAGTTACATGGATGCAGGTCAATATTGGGGAAAGTCAATGTTAAAATTCTCTTATATTGTGTCACCATTTCATGTTTCAAACAATTTGGAAGCCTCTTTTCAAGTGGAGAGGAATCCTATTTGTTTTCATATCAAAGCCTTTTCTAAAGAAATGTCAAAGTATTCAATACATATAAGGGAAACTTATGCATCAGGGAAAGTCCTAATCAATGGAAACATCATTTAATGAATAAGGAAACAATGATTCAAACAAATCAACAACCATTTCTATACTTTCAAAATCAAACTAAGTTGCAACAGTTTTCACCTTACAGTTTGATGAGTTTATTGCAGCAAGTTCACTTAGTAATTAGGAATGACGAAAGTATATCAAGTCGAATAGCTGATATGATGTCAAAAATGTCTTTCATTGTCTCTGTTATTCCGCAATATAGATTGTTAATACATGTCAATAGTATTGAACAATATCCATCAGAGACTGTTTTCAAAGATGTGTATGAATCACTAATTCATGGTACTTCGTGGAAAGTAGTCAATTTCCATGTTCATAATAGGTTGTTTAACCATCTTCACAAGTTGTGCATACTGTAGATGGGTGGAACAGGTCACCGATTCAAAGTGTGCTATGATCAGCATCATCGGGGTCATCAATTTTAGGTGGTTGATCAAATGTATTGGTACATCTTCCGAACAAGGTGGAAAGTGAGGGAACTCTACCCTCATCTACTATCTGTCTAGTCAAACTTTATGGTCCAAAAGCTTTCAAGTGGAGAGGATTTATCTAGGAGGATCTTGTCAGATTAGTTGCACAGGTTCAATTTCATTGTCAGCATTCAGTGTCCAGTGTCTTCAGCTTTGACAGTGATGTTTATGGTTCAGGTTGTCTGGTGATGTCAATAGTTGATATGGTTTTGTACCTGGTTATTGACATGTGGTTGTCGGCAGTTCCACAAGGATTTGGTCATCGACATGGGTTTGTCATCCGTCTTGCAGGGTTTGGTTGTCGACTCATGTTCATCGTCAGTTCTACAAGGGTTTGGTTGTCGACTCATGTTCGTCGTCAGTTCTGCCAGGGTTTGGTTGTCGATTTTGGTCCATGGTTATTGTCATATGGGTTTGAATGTCACTTTGTGACAATTGGTTGTAAATGGGTTTTTTTAACTCTAAAGTCTAAACCTAAGTCATTATATAAACCTATGCTAAACCCTAACCTATAACTAAACCATACATTACAAATAAAAAAAAAGGCATTAACCCTAATCCATAAACCTCTCGGACCATTGTATGAACATTACAATACATTAACCCTAAGTTGAAATCCCTCTCGGGTTATTGCATAACATAGAAAACTATGTAATAAAACCCAAACACAGTCCTAACCGCTGTCTTGACCGCGGGCTCATGTGAGCAGTTGGGAGTTTATATGAAAAAAGTTATCGCAGTTGTTTAGACTGCAAGACGGAACCGTGACATGTGTGTGGATGGGAGTAGCAGTTGAAGGTCATGTTACCGCCAGGAGTAACCACCAGGGATACAGTCATCATGTGAACATTTGTTGACAGTTGAATGGAACCGCCGAGGGTAAGACCGCTAGGTAAGCCGTAATGGTCAGAGGGTATGCGTGTTCACATGGCAGGCCGCACCGTAAGCCAAGACCGCCGAGATGATGACCGCGGAGGTGGCAGCCTGCAGTTAGACCGCGAAAGTCACACGCTGGCCGCCCACTTCCTCCACCCGGTTGGCTAATGGCTAGCAGGTTTTCACTTATCCAAAGTCCTAAATTGGGTTTTTGGTTATTTTGTCATTTAAAACTAATTCGATGACCATGTAACTTAACCCTAAGGTGTTAGTTAGACATACGACCGAGCACATTCATGTGTATCTAAGCTTGAGGGGTCTCAAATGAACCTATTTCACTATAAAGTCAACCTTTTGTTCATAGTGAAGGGGAGAGTGGCTTTTTGAGTTTTGTATGTAGATTTTGGAGGATATAGGTTGTTTTGTTTTCAGTGTAACAGGAGCATCAGGAGTAAGAATTGGGAACCGAGATAGGCGTTGGAAAGCTGATTCAGAGAGCTTTCTTGTGACAATGACCAGAAGTGCCTATGTGCAATATCAGTCTGGTAAATTTGCTGTGTAATCGACCTCCCCAGATTCAATCCTAATAAAGCATTCGCCCATCTTGAAAGCGGACCTGGAGACACAGTCCATCAGGGATGAACTTCGTAATCAATCTTGTTGTCTGGTATCGCTGTGATTTTTTTGTTTTCACTCCTATTTTTACATCTTGATTATGTTTATCATCTGTTGTAAAGTCTTTCTTCTCAAGCAGTTCTCACAATAAAAGCACTTTCAGTTAACATTCTATTCATTAATGGAATTAATCAATTCTACATCAGTTTGACATATGATCATTTCAAATCCATTCAACAGGAAGTGATCCGTCGAAGGAGGACCATGATGTTTCCCACATCGTTGAAACGGAACATAGGATTTTGCAAAGTATGCAAGAGTGATTAAGGATTGATACAAAAAAATAAAACATGATATAATTCGTTTGAATTTGCAGGTGGGACTTATATTGAACATATCGACGAAAAAACTCTAGAATTTGCCAGCATTTGACTCAAAATAGGATTAGAGGTCATGGTGACAATAGGATATAATCAAATGAGAGGAAAATGGATTTACCAAACCCAGTAATCCAAGTGACAAAATGAGGATGCCCCAAACCCAACACGAGATACATATAAGTGTCATGTTCAAGAGCGACATACTGCCTTTCATACAAAATAAAGGATATATGTTTCTTTCCATTTCTCCCCATTATTTCTAGTGAGTACGTCTTTATTTTTAATCTCAAGCTTGAAGAGGATACCATATGCTTGTCATATAAGTTCATCCTTCAGATGAATCCATCCTAGTATTTATAACGAGCCCTAGGAAGGAGTATCTTGGTCTCGTCATGGTGACAAGTCCTTCGTAGTTTTAGTTTTAGAGAGTTTGAAAAAGAGGTGAAAAGAAAACTCCATGTGTCCCTTTTCATAGATAGTCTCTTAAGTCTAAAAAGGTAGAAAACAATACTCAAGAGAACCTCTTAGCCATGTTCGACTAAGGTATCCCTTTTTTGTAGCTAGTTTATCTCAATGTGGAAAAGGGTTGAAATTCTACTGAGTAGACGCCTTTTAATTCACTTTTACGAGTTCGAAAAGATAAGTGCTCGAAAATATTTTCATATTTTGAGATTCAGAAAAGAGCTAGAAGATGACTCCACTTGGAGGAATGAGTGATATAAAAGGATAATAACTTGTTCTGGTCATGATGAAACTGCTCAAAACATGTAAAGGTAAAGAGGCTAGCTAATAAGATCACTCATCACATATGTTCATTAGGCAAGGGTAAAACAACCAAGTGAAAGCGTATGATCAACCAAAGAGATGGTGACGATGGAGTGAAAAAGCCAAGGCTCATCTACCAAAAATAGGGTGATAAAATCGACAAACACAAGAGGTAAAGTGGGAATGATTTCATTTTTACACAAGCTTGAAACATGGGAAACTATGCTTGAGGATACTTGAAGATGGTTTCATTTTTTCACAAGCTTGAAACATGAGAAAAAACTATGCTTGGATTTGGTTTCATTTTTACACAAGCTTGAAATGGAGACAAACTATGCTTGATATTAGTTTCATTTTTACACAAGCTTGAAACAAAGAAAAACTATGCTTGAGATAAGTTTTCATGCCCCCAGCATAATGACTCAATTTGAGGTACATGACCCCCAAGCTTCATTTCATTCACCTAAGTAGACTACTGGTTACTAACAGGTGGATGGAATGAAGGTTCATTTATAAGATCAAGTGAAAGACTCAACTAGGAATTTACGAGATCTAATCAAAGACTCGAATTGGAAGGGGATTTGTTTCATTTTTTAATGAGCTTGACACAGGAAAAGAACCATGCTCATGATACCTTATTTCATTTTTTAACGAGCTTGACACAATTAAAGGAACTGTACTCCGACACCTTGTTTCATTTTTTAAGGAGCTTGACACAAGGCAAGGAACTCTGCTCCGACACCTTGTTTCATTTTTTAAGGAGCTTGACACAAGACAAGGAACTCTGCTCCAACACCTTGATTCATTTTTGAAGGAGCTTGACATAAGACAAAGAAATATGCTCCAACACCTTGTTTCATTTTTTAAGGAGCTTGACACAAGACAAGGAACTCTGCTTCGACACCTTGATTCATTTTTTGAGGAGCTTGACACAAGACAAAAAACTTTGCTCTAAAAACTTGATTCATTTTTTAAGGATCTTGACACAAGATAAAGAACTCTACTTTGAGAACCTTGATTATGGACCATAAGAGGCCATGGCTTCCAAGAGGTTCTCATCAGATGGGAGAACAATGCTCTGGAAGGGATACATGTCAAGGGATCTAATGGAAAGATTAGGATCTAATGCCCCCTAACTAACCAATAGGTGGCCACATAATTAACCTGTGGCGGGTGTGATACCACTTACATACAAGGACCATTTAGGGAATATGGTTGATTGGGAGTCAAATTAAGACCATTGAATGAAAGCTAATCAATGGTCACAATTCTTCCTTCACGCAAGAAACATATGACATGAAAGAGAGAAGAGACAAGAGCTCCCATGACATAAACATAGTCACGACCAAGTAGTAAAGTAAAATCCAAAGGGAATTGGACAACCATCACATCAATATAGACGATTTTTCCTCCCAAAGTAATAGGAAACTTAGGAAGGATCCTCTATTAAAAGCCAACAGATTCTGGGTAACGGGCACAAGTTGTGGAGAACTTAAAGCTTTCCAAGAAGTTGAGGACATAATACTAATCGATGCAACTTCATCTATGATTATGCCAAGTACAAGTATATTATAAGCATGTACTATGACTTGGAAGGACACATAAGAAGGAAGATGATATCTTGTCAGTCGACTCCAATCAAAGGAAGTGACCATACTACTTGGAGGGGCTGCCATGGGAATGGGAGAACTAATCCCTTATGTTACAGGAATGGGAGGATCGCCACCTTGTACCATGAGAATGGGAGGATTGTCCCCTAATTCATTACAATCTAAAGAAACAAGAAGAACCTGAGCGGTATGAAGTTCACTCTCTACAGGAAAGGTATGATCAACTGAAGGTGGAATCAAGTTAACCATTTTCAACCAATGGTTGGTCACTAACGAGTTCATGGGATTCACATTCAAAGAGCGTGGGATTGACTAGAGATGAATTCTGATCAATCACTTGGTCAACTAGTGGAGGATCATGGGAAAGCATTCAATAACCAGTCGGAAGATGAGGCTGAGAAGTTGTAAGGTTGTCCAACATTTATGAGGCTTCATCCATATAAGGAAAAAAGTGAATAGGATGATTCCCTTCGCATAAACCACATCGACATTTGACTTTACCCTTTTTCCCATGGACTTTACTATCACTAGTTGAGGGTTTATCACCAAAATTATCTCTAGCGGTTGATGACAAAGGTTGATTTGAGCTTGTGGAACACACTTCTAATACCTTGGAGATACCATGGAAATCTCTAAGAAGGTGGTCACCCTTACATAACCTACAAGGGAACTTCACTTTGCAGGGTTGATTGGAAAGTGTCTCAACATCAATTGAATTGGTAGAAGTGGCTGCTTGGTCGCTCCCTTACTTATTTTGCTTCTTCTTCTTCTTCCTCCTCCTCTTCTTCTTCTTATATTTATGGTTACTAGAATCAATACTTTCACCAGGAGAAGAGGAAGAAAGGGATGAAGAAACAATAGGTAAAGAAGGAAAGGGGTCAACTTTAGGATCAACATGAGGTTGATGTTGTTCAAGTGGAGGAGAACTTGGTTGAAAAGCATTTTGGATATTCGGAACCATAGGGGTTGAAAACAACCGAACTAGCAAACCAATGGTAAATTCGGGAAGGGACAACATTTCCATATAAGGAGCACCAACATTCCCAAAAGAAGGAAAAGGACTAGGATTCCCATCAAAGAGTTTTCCTTGATTGGTAGAATCACGAACTGCTGCCATTAGTTTCAACCTAAGATCCACTAAGGAGTTATTCCACGAGGAGGATGTTATTCTACAGTTAATTAATTGATTTTAGAAATTAAAGACACAAATCAAAATAAAGGGATAGCTAGGCAACAGGGTTTACCAAGTCACCGTGAACTGCAATATACACCTTGGCGAACCAAGGGCTTAACGTACAACAACCAATCTCCCTGAATGTTGTGTTCGATGTATCACAGTATACAAGGCGGACAAATTAGTTACCTATGGGTGGATAACAACCTATAGGGGACTCCCAAAATATACTCGACGGTACGTGGGTGTGCAATTTGTAGTAGTGCTATCTAATGCATAACCATTCAATGAGATTGTTCTCGTATACTTTTCATTCATGGAGCATCATCAGATATACCCGAAGGTATGTGGAGAAAAATCCTATACATTTACGTATGTGGAATGGGATTTCACCCCTAGGATGCAATGCTGGAAAACAACGACAACTCCTACGTTTAACAATGTCGGAACATGTCTCTAACCTAGACCTCTAGATGTTTGCATTAATGTTCCAAATTCTCTTTAGGTTAATTGAGATGAATTTTAAATTTGATCTTAAATTATGTTTTGGTTTCAAGGCTCAAAGCTTGATGTCACCTGAACACACCTACGATGCAACTAATATGAAAAAAAAATCTTTTCATTTTCAATGAAAGCTATCTAGTGTAGGGAAGAAGTGCAAACATTGATGCAACAATCAAATATGCAACCAACAAGAGCTTCCTAACTAGATCTTTCAACTTCACAATTCCAATGCAACAACTAAAAAAGTAAATGAATTTTAATTCACTAAAGTTCACCTACATGAATTTTTTTCTTTTTAAAATGAATGAGGATGCACTTATCAACTTTCAACACCAAGCAATGTAATCTATGCTCAATGACAATCTCAAAAACAATTTTCCAGTGCAATGCAATCTAATGCAATTCTAGAAGTAATAATCAATTTTGAGAGAAGGGCTTAACAAATTCAAATGCAATTTCTTTTCTGGTTTCAAAAGGACTAAAAATGCTTATCAGATAGAAAATCAATAATCCCCTTGTTGAACTAATTTGTTTACCGAAATTAACACAAATATTTCTTATCAATCCAAGTTGTTTATGCTTTGAGGCAAGTTCACTATATGTGAAGATCAGATGTAATCAAACCTTGAAAGATAAGTTATTCAAAAACTTAAAGCAATACATCCTACAACTCTAATTCAATTAGTTTGAAAAGAGGAAAAATATTGAAATGATTCTTGACTCAAGAAGTCCACTTCTGCCTCAATTACAACTTAATGAATCAGAGATTAAAACCAAGAACTTAAGATGGATAAATTATTAATGAAAGAAGGCTCCTAACTTAAGAGACACATAATGTGTTTCATCATAATTCATTCATCTCAATACCAAAATCACATAAAGAAACTACTTGCATGCAATCAAAGGAAACTAGTTACAATTCATCATATTAGTAGAAGGGGTGCTCAACTTGAACACTTTGTTTTTCCAACTTAATAAAATGATGAATAAGCTAAGATCTAATGAAATCAATCGCCATACATTAACCATAAAGCAATCTGAAATAAAGCATGAAAAACCAGTTCTACAATAACTAGATTACAAAAAATAAAACTAGTTAACAAAGAAGTGTACTTAGCTTGGAATGGGGGCCCTCCACCCTTGCTTTGCACACTTGAGAAGTGATATCAGAAGCTCAAATTCAGTCACACATCCATATTATTGAACAGAAAAATAATAATAGCACAAGTCTTCAAATTAACTCTCCAATCCAAAAGTGTCTCAACATAAAAGTATAATAAGTCAATACATAAGCCATAAAAGTCTTGGCTCTTAAATAAGAAGTCTCATGAAACAAACTGATCTATATTCACTCAAAAAAACCCATCTACTCTTATCCATCTATCTAAGTCGAATTCATCACTCCCATCCCAAGAGATATGATCAATCCCATAGAATCTCAAAACTGCCCTATTTCTATGGGATTTTTGAATGACTAGTCATGATTGACTAGCACTAAATGGGCCTAATAAAGCTTGTTCTGTTCGAGCTAAGCATATCTGGCTTAGTCCTAGTTCTCAAGCTGTCCATCCATGCATTCAATTCGTGCCCAAGTTTCCTGCAACCATATCAATCATAGAGCTATTACGAGAATTTCTGAATCTGCCAATTTTGCACTTAAAACCAAACTTTCATAAAAACTTTAGAAATTGAAAAATTAAAATTAAATACCTGAATGGATATCAAATATATATCAAAATGGGATGAATGAAGGGAAAATGGATGGCAAATAGATGGATTAGTAAGTTTCTTAGAGAAAAAATAAGACCAAAACTAAGGCCCAACATCTCCCCCTTGCTTATCATCAAGCATGTCTCCATGCTTGCTTACTCCTCTTTGATCTTCTTCTTTCTATAGTAGATGTTGTACCTGTAGATGCTTCTTGTTGTGATGCCCTAACCAAACAATCCAAACCTGAGTCATGTCTTTCCCTGAACAAGGCTGCTTTTACCTTCTGTTTTTCATATTTTGCCTGCCACATATTCTTTTCCTTTAACCATTTAAATGCTTGCTTAGAAAGTAGATCATTTTTCCGTTTTAGTCTCCCTAGCTCTTCATTTAGCTTTTCATTTGCCTTGACCAACTTAGTATTATCCTTCTTACTTGCCTTGTTTTCCTCTTTTAATTGTTTTTCCAGGATTTTACTAATTTCTAATTGGTCAGTTAAGTCCCTGATTCTTCCCAAATTGATTTCTTTTTCAAAATCTTGTGTTGTTTTGATTAGTGATGCTGCTGCTGCATCATCATATGAAGAATCCCTCTCAAATACTTCTTGTGCAATGTCATTTTCTTCCTGTTTTCTTGGAGAATATGTATCTACTTCCTTTTCTAAGTCAATGGGACTTTTATTCCTAAATCTTCTAGGAATAGACATAACAGATGTTTCATTTTCCTGCATGGCCATGTTATTTTTCTGTTTAGCTCTTGTTCTGGGATACAAGGGTGAACTCATCAATCCTCTATTTTCCTGCTCTACTTTATCCTGTACTTCATTAATCTGTTCAGTAAACTGATTTCTAGACATGAACTCCCTCCATACTATGCCTTGTGACCTCACTTGATACTCAACTAGGATTTTGATCAATCCCTGGTGGTAAATCTGTCCTGCTTTGGGCCTGTGTTCATGTCTCATTGTTTCAATCATTCTCAAGAGGCTCCTAAATAATAAATATGGCAAGTTAATCCTATCTTCTCCCTTAATATGTTGTAGAAGCCGGACATGATATAGGTGGGCAACACTATATCCTCTATCACAAGTCAAAAACTTCTGGATGACCAGAACCAACTCACCCCATGGTTCATTGAACCATTCCCTTGGTATCCCCTTTGTTCTATCAAAAGTCTATTTCCGGTTCTTTTCAAGAAAGAAAGTCCATGCTTTCTCCTTGAAGTGTAGACCTTTGTAATATTTTTCACCTATCATTGGAAGATCTAAAGCTTGGGAAAGGTATTCCTGAGTCACAGGAATAATAACATCTCCTACCCGTGTCTGGTCCTGAATGTAATTGTTTATGAAGTCCCTGGTTATTTCTTCAGAGTGGCCATCAAATTTTTGCAAAAAGCCTATCAGTCCTGCTTAGTAAAGTTTTTCTATAGTTTCCTTCCTCTAGCTCTCTATTTGAAAATTTGGCTCTACTCTGGCTGACATTGTTTCTGAAAACCAGTGGATATACGCTTCTGCTGTCATTAATAATTTATGACTACTGTTCTTTCCAAAATGAAATTCTGAAAGCAGAGAAGCTTACCTGCTTCTTCACAACAATTTGAATTCGATTTCCTCAGCCTCTGTTTACCCTTTCTCTGTAGCAACACTGTTTTAAATCCCTATCCAAGCAATCAAACACCTGTATATCCTTGTCAATATGCTAAACTCTGTTCTGGTAAACAAAATACATATGAAAACAACATTTCCATAAAGGGTCCTTGGTTTTCTAATGTATTTGTTTAGGCATTATTCTTATACTGTTCCATGTATGCCTATCACCATGCACTGTATATATTGTCACCAAAATCAAGCAGCGTGTTTACTGTGTATATATAGTCATTAAAAAAACAAACTGTGTATTTACTGTGTATATACAATCTCTTAAAAACTAACAGTGCATTCTCAAATGGCTCTCGGCCTCAAATATAAAAACTTGAAAATCACCGAAATGGCTCTCGGCCTGTTTATCTAAAAACTTGAAAATCTATAGCGCTCGGCTTCAAATATAAAAACTTTGAAAAACCAAATAGCACATTTAAATAAGATGGAATTTAAATGGCTCGGCCTACACAGACTTTACTATAGCATACCAACCCATTGTATTAACCAGAACAAAGTCACATTCTTCATGTTTGTTCACCTTACAGGTCGTTTCCATTCAAAGGCATGCGATATATCAGGCATATAAACAATGAAATCAACCAACCGCGCGCAACAAAAACAAGCATATCACAAAAAAAATCACATCTTCGGCGCTAGCAACTAGACTCTGCCTCCTCTGTTTTATAAACTTTGTTTTCATTTGCAAAACTACACATGCGAGCCCATGCTACTGACGTGTTATACATGCAACAGGATAGAACTAAATTGCTGCGCTGTTTCTCTAGTGTTTATGCCGTGATACACGCGATGAATCTTATCGCCAAGCCTCATATTTATTAACTGCTGTCAACCGACCTTAAAGTTATTACTTCTGGAGTTAATGCGTAGTTTCAACGTTTTTACCTGGCTGTCAACGAGCGCTAAGGAGTGTTAAATGGCGCTCCGAATCCCTGTAGCTACGTTCGGCTGACTAGTGGCAAGAGCAGGTGCATTGATCATTAATCACAGGCAGTATACAACACATCTCATAGTTGCCGAACTAAACAAATCACACCGTTACCTGAATAGATCCCGAAAGTTCAGTGATCACTCGGCGTTACGTTCGGGACAATTTCCTTCTTATATCTTCACAAATCCGCTTCAGTTTTCCTTTTACTAGCTTGCAACTACGCAACTTTCAAACACAATCGTTTTGAGCTATTCGGCAATGAAGAATTAGTTTTGAACAGTGCAGGAAACCATCGGTCAGTTCATGAACGTTTCATGGGTGTACTGTGCACTGATTCTTATTGCGCCAACGTATGGTTGATACGGTTGTATGGTGGTCCTATTGACCAGTCGCCCGACTGTGTCATGAGGATGGCTGAATTATGTTTGTTGTTTGAACGTATGCGCATAACTCCTTACACAGTGCATAGTCCAATAGGAAATGGTCGCCATGCCACGTTGTTTACCCCGTACCTGTGTGCTGGCCTGCGTTGTGTGATGTGTTGGTTTGGAGCTCGGGTGGATTGTCGTTATACTCATGACCTGCTCTACCTTAGCTGCATGTTATATGATTTCCGCACTACATAGGACCATCATATAAACTGTCGTGTGCTATAAACTTGCTTGGCACTCATTCACGTATATGCAATGATTTTGGGCGATGCGCAACTAACCTTTTGCCAATATGCAATACCCTGCTGCCACGTATAGATTTGACTTTGTATTGCATGCGGTCAAGTCTCCTTATTCTATGCGCTATATGCATATTGCCTTGCCTTATATCCAAAGTTTATTATATATGCATATTATTTCATTTTTATTCCATATTGCCTATAGCGCATTACATATTTGTTTGTGACTTTGCATATTGCATATATAGATTTACATATAGCGCATGATCTTTACATATAGCACATTACTTCTAAGGTTATATGCACATCTTTATAATTTTAAAATGACCATCGTGGGTCATATTTAAAATTATCACCATTACTAATCATTGAGTTGTATGTGCAGGTTGAAAAGTTGTCCTAGTTTGGTCTTTTTATGCTTCTAAAGAAAAATACTTAGGGGTTAAAGAAAAATGTGTAGAGGTGGATAGGATATTTATGGATATGAAAAGGAATAGGATGTGTAAGGGTTATAGGGTATGTATAGGGAATATAGGGTATGGAATGATAATTAATATCTTCAGGTACTAATTCCAACTTAACAAAGACTAAAAATTTCTAAGAAAAATTTGAATTTTCAAGCACAAAATGACTATACATATACTCCCTTGGATGATGTCTGTACAAGTGGGATGAAATCAGTTGATCAAATGTTGTAGATGGATTGAAAAGTAAAATTTATTGCTGCTCCTTGTTCTGCATGCTCTGGTTCTTGAATTGTTGTTCAGGTCCCTCTGTAATGATTTCTTGATTCAGGTCCCTCTGTAATGCTTATGGAATATGTACATGTTGCTTTGACATTTTCAGGTCCCTCTGATATTTTTCAGGTCCCAACTATTGACAATACAAGTTCCATTTGTACTTCAACTGCACAGCTAAAGTTCTTGTGCAATTCTCCCCCTTTGCTTAAGATTTGACTTGTCCTCAAGTCAGTTATGTGTGGAGAATTTCCTGCATTGAATTTCTGTGAGAGCAGTAGAACAAGAATAAGGAATTCATAGAGTCCAAGTTGCCCTGGTTTTCCCCTATGAATTCGTGTTTGCTTGGTACCAGTTTCCTGGTTTTCAATAGCAAACAATTTATTTATTTATTTATTTTATATTATATATATATATATATATATATATATATATATATATATATATATATATATATATATTCCGCTACAAGACTGGAAGATGGTTGAGCCTGTTGTGCCATGATTTCCAGTTCTGTATCCTCTACCAGTTGTTTCATAAATGCTTCCTTACTGATAGCCCTGTTATAAACTTTGAGCCTATGTCCATTTACTACAAATGAGGTGGAATCTTGGTCGATTGTCCTGATTTTTACTGCTCCGTTGTCAAAGATTTCTTCGATTTCATATGGGCCTAGCCAGTGTGTTGTGAACATTGCTTTGAAGTCTTTGAATTTGGAGTCAAACAGTAATGCCCAGTCTCCCTTGTGAAATGTATTAGTTTTGATAAATCTGTCGTGCCACTTCATTCTTTGTTGTTGCACCAATGTGGTATGTTCTATGGCTTGCTGACGATGCTCATCTAGTCGATTCAATTCCATGATCCGCTGCTGTTGTGCTTCAGACAGGTCTAGTCCTAGTTCAGCTGCCAGTTTGTATGTGTGTATCTGAAACTCTATAGGCAATAAGGCCTCTTTTCCATATACCAACTGGTATGGGCTAAAGCCAGTTGTATTCTTCCATGTGATTCTGTAGGCCCATAATGCATCCTTTAATTTTTCAGACCAATCTTTTCTGTTTAGCTGTACTGTTTTAGTCATGATATTTTCTAGGACTTTATTTGTTGATTCAACCTGCCCATTTGCTTGAGGATGATATGGTGTAGACTTCTTGTGTTTGATCTTGTATTTCTCTGTTAGATCTCGTACCAGCTTTGAAGTAAACTATGTTCCTTGATCTGTTACAATTTGTCTGGGTACTCCGTATCTTACAAAGATTTCTTCAAAGAGAAAGGTGACCACTGTATCTTCTGTTGCTCTGGTTACTGCTTTGGCCTCCACCCATTTGGTGACATAATCTGTACATACTAGGATGTACCTTTTTCCATTTGATGGTGGATTGATAGGTCCAACAAAATCGAGCGCCCATTGCTCAAATGGTTCTATGAGGACCTGTGGCTTGAGCAGCATCTCATCTGATATGATTGGTCTCCCTGTTCTTTGGCAACTGTTACATTGCTTGACATATGCCTTGGAGTCTCTGAAGATGGATGGCCAGTAATAGCCCAATTGCAGCACCTTGTATGCTGTTCGTTTCTCTGCAAAATGAACACCTCATGGTTCATCATGACATGCTTTCAGGATGTCTATTATTTCATCTTCCTGCACACATTTTCTAATCATCAAATCTGAACCAGTATAAAATAAATCACCATTTACCTAACTATACCTAGAGCCTTCTCTAACAATTTTTCGTTTCTGCTTTTTAGAGAATTGTGTTGGAAACTTTCTAGAAGATAAATAATTTGCAATGTCTGCAAACCATGGTGTTTTTACTGTTATTGTAAATAGGTGTTCATCTGGAAAGTTGTCTACAACCGGATTTGAATCGTTGGGTGAATGTATGCGGGACAGAAAATCAGCCACTTGATTTTCTTTGCCTAGCCGGTCTTGTATTGTAATATTAAACTCTTGCAATAACAATAACCATCTTGTTATTCTCCCATTGGTGATGGGTTTATTCATCAAGTATTTTATTGCTGAATGATCTGTATGAATAAAAACTTGGTAACCTGTTATATAGTGCCTGAATTTGTTTACTGCATGTATTACGACTAACATTTCTTTTTCTGTGACTGTATAGTTCAATTCTGCAGGTGTTAAATTCTTGCTTATAAAGTATATTGCTGAACATGTTCTCTTTCTTCCCAAGAGAGGCACCTATCGCGGTATCAGAGGCATCAGTTGAAATATGAAAGGGCAAAGACCAATTTGGCCCACAGAGAATGGGTGCAACTGATAATTTTTCTTTTAGTATTTGAAATGCATTTTGACAATCATTTGTCCAGTGAAATTCAATATCTTTCGCTAATAGTTTGAACAGAGGTTGGGCTATTTTACTAAAGTTTTCAATGAATCGTCTATAGTAGCCTGCATAGTCCAAGAAACTTCTTACCTCTTTTTGTGTTGTAGGAGGCATTAAGTTAACTAGGACTTGGATTTTTGTTGGATCCACCTTAATTCCTGAAGCAAAAATATGGTGTCCCAGAACTATTCCTTCTGTCAACATCATATAGAATTTTTCATTGCTCAATGACAAATTTGTTTCAATGCATCGTTTCAAGACTCTCTCAAGGTTGTTGAGGCATTCATTATATGTGTTTCCATAAACTGTGAAGTCATCCATATAAACCTCTACACATTCGTGAATTAGATCAGCAAATATTGCAAGCACTGCTCATTGGAAGGTTGCAGGTGCATTGCATAAACCAAATGGAAAAACATTATATGCATAGGTTCCCCATGGGCAAGTGAATGTTGTCTTGTCTTGGTCTTCTGTTGTTATTCTAATCTGATTGTACCCGCTAAACCCATCCAAGAAGGAGAAAAATTTCCAGCTAATGAGTCTAACACCTAGTCAATGAATGGTAGGGGAAAATGATCTTTTAATGTGGCTTTGTTTAATTCTCGATAGTCCACACATACCCTCCACTTTCCATTTTTCTTTGGTACTATAACCAATGGAGAAACCCATTGACTATCTGAAATAGGATAGATGAATCCAACATTTAACAATTTTTGTAGTTCCTCTTTCACTATTTCTTTCATCATGGGATTCATTCGTCTTTGAGGTTGCCTTACAGGTTTGAGTTGATCATCTGTATAGATGTGGTGGATACATGTGCTGGGATGAATTCCTTGCATGTCAGTATAATCCCAGGCAAAAGCTTTTGAATATTTCTGTAATAATGTAATTACTTCTTTTTCTTGTGCTGATTGCAACTGGTTTCCAATGTTCAAATATTTTCCAGGATATACCTCAATTGTTTTTATTGTTGGATTGGAGATTGTGTTTACAGGAAAGATGTCTATAAAAGAATTCCGCAAAGTTTGAACAGTACAAGTTTCCTGAAAGCATTGGTTCAAAAGATTACTTGCAGCTTCATATTGAACCTCTCTAAGCTGCTCTGAAATACTTGGTTCTGAAATGAAAAGATCCATTAAGTCTTCATTCTCTTCTTCTTCTCTAAAGTCAAAGAATTGATTTATACTTAAAATTGATTTAGTTTGCTGTTTTTCTTGAGTTTCAAGTACTGATTCTAAAGAAGATTATTGTGCAAGTGAATAAAGAGCAATGTGTTTCCTTTCATCTCCATGTGAAATAATCATGCTTCCTGATCTGCATCCTATAAAGGCATCAGCGGTGGCTAACCATGGTCTGCTTAAGATTAGAGGATGTCCTCCCAAATTTGTTTTTGGTTGCAAGATAAGGAAGTCAACAGGATACTCCCATGAATCCAAAGAGACTATGATATCTTCTAATATTCCCTCCGGAACAACTTTAGATCTGTCTGCTAGTTCTAAAATTGTAGAAGTTGATCTAATGTTGTTTAAGTGCAGAGTTTTCATTGTCTCCATTGTCATTACATTTATAGCTGCTCCCAAGTCTATTAATGTGTTTGGTACTGAGAAATTATTTATTGATATAGTAACCATAGGGATACCAGGATCAATATATTTCTCTACAATGGTTTGTGTAGACATGAGGCTTGCTAATTTACCAATGACTTGGATTGTAGTAGGATCCTTCTTCTTTTTTCCTGTTTTCTTAATGCAAAATTCCTTTATTGTTTTAGCATATATTGATATTTCTTTAATTGCCTTCAACAAAGGAATTTTTACATAAGCACTTTTTAACTCATTTTAAATATCAAATTCAGGAAGGGTCATTTCTCTTTGTTGTTCCACTAACCTTTCAGGATAAGGTGGTGTTTGAGTTGTAATGGTTTTTCCTTTCTGAATTTGTATCTCAGTTTGTAATGTTTCAGGTGATTCTCCTTGTTCAGTTGGTTCTTCTATGATTGGAGGAGAATCCTTTTTAAGCACTTTTCCAGACCTTAGATGGACATCATTAAGAGGAAGAATAGAATATGTGGGAAAACATGTTGCTTCCTCTATAGTGTATGCAGATTTGTCCACCTAATTATTCGGATTTTCCATTGGTTGGGCTGGTAATTGAGTTGGTCTGGGTTGATTTGTGGGTAGCTGTAACTGTTGTGGTTGAGTCAACAATGGTGGTGGATTCTGCTGTGGAAATGGCATGGATTGTGGATATGCAGAATTTTGTTGCGGAAATGGTATGGACTGTGGATATTGTGGATATGAAAATGGCTGTTGGTATTGTTGCTGGTATTGTTGTTGATACTGTTGAGGTGGCTGGTTTCCATAACCATATCCTCTCCAACCTTGTGCAGGTTGTTGTGGATATTGTTGTGGAGGCCAAGCTTGCCATGGCATTAGAGGGGTCCAAAGATTTTGAGGTGGATAGAGGTAATTTTGTTGAGGGAATTGTTGCGGATTTTGTTGAGGCATCCTAGGTTGCCATGGTCTTCGTGGTGCTACATAATAAAAACCTTCTATTCCTGGCACTTCTTCCATTGAGTTCATTTGTAATTCTTTCAATCTTAGACAATTTTCTGTGGAATGATTTTCTGTACAAAGACCACATACCTGAATACTATCCAAAGGACATTCTCTCAATGGATGTTTCTTTCTACATTTGGAACAAAAGATTGCTAGAGCTTGTTCTTATTCTTCTTTCTTCTTATTTGCCTTTAGAACATCCACTTGTGTTCCTAATGTACTTAAGAGGTCTGTTTTGAAGTTTTCCAATAAGCTTCCTATTTCCGCTCTTGTTATCCCTCCTGCAGCTGACTTTGCTGCTTTTGAACTTGCTTCTCTCTTTCCGGTTTTTGATCTTCCTCTAGAATATTTTTGACATAACTCAACAATTTCTTCGAATGGTAGGTTTGAAATGTCTCCTTTACCCATCACATTCAAAATGTCAAGGTATTCATCCCTTACACCCTTGAGAAAGATTGTTTGAATGGTTTCTTGATTTAGAGAGTGTTGTTTAGATTTTTGTAGATTATATGCAAATCTTTCCAAATATTCTTCTAAACTTTCATCTTCCTGTTGTGTCATTCTGAAAACATCTTCCTTTGAATCTCTAGATCTACAATCAGCTTGATATTTTTTAAGGAAGATCGATCTCATATCGTCCCAAGAAGCTATTGTTTGTTCTCCTAAACCCATGAACCATTTTAAAGCTACTGCTTTTAATGTAGCAGGGAAAAGACGAAGTTTATGAATGTCATCAGTGTATCCATATGTTCTACATAGAATATCAAATTCAAACATAAAAGCATCAGGATCTTCCGTTGACATTCCATAAAAATTTGGCAATACATAAGGTGGAATATTTTTCATTTTCACCTCTTCTCCTAATATTGCACTTGTGTCTACTATTGGAAAGCCAAAGGTAGCCTCTTGATCATGACCATCTTCTTGTCTTTTCCGATCATTTTCTATCTTCCTATCATTTTCTTGTTTTTCCTCCTCCTCTCTTTTTCTTCTCCATTCTCTTTGTTGTCTTTCATACTCAATTCGTTGTTCAGGAGTGAAAATAGCAGATCCATGTCCCTCTTCTGCCATTGGTTTAGTTGTTTCAATTTTGAGTGGAGATTCAGGTTGTTGAAAGATAGGTTGATTTATAGGTTGTTTTTATTTGATAATTTCTTTTTGTTTTCCTGAAGTTAAGGGTTGTTTTTGTTTTGCTTCCCAGGCTAACAAAGTTTGCCTCTCAATCAAAGTTAATCTTTGTCCAGTTCTTTGTTTTTCTGCCAATTCCTCAATTATTGGATTACCAGTAACTGGGGTGTTTGATGATCCTATCTCTACTTGTGGGGGGTTTTTAACAAATCTACCTTGAGGATCTCTATATCTAGGCATAAAGAAACATAACTAAAAAGGAATGTAACTAATGTTTTTTTTGTTTTTTTAGAAAAATTTGAAATTTATCTTTCTATTGACTATGCCGATATTTGCCTCCCGGCAACGGTGCCAAAATGTTGAGCTAATTTGTTTACCGAAATTAACACAAATATTTCTTATCAATCCGGGTTGTTTATGCTTTGAGGCAAGTTCACTATATGTGAAGATCAGATGTAATCAAACCTTGAAAGATAAGTTATTCAAAAACTTAAAGCAATACATCCTACAACTCTAATTCAATTAGTTTGAAAAGAGGAAAAATATTGAAATGATTCTTGACTCAAGAAGTCCACTTCTGCCTCAATTACTACTTAATGAATCAGAGATTAAAACCAAGAACTTAAGATGGATAAATTATTAATGAAAGAAGGCTCCTAATTTAAGAGACACATAATGTGTTTCATCATAATTCATTCATCTCAATACCAAAATCACATAAAGAAACTACTTGCATGCAATCAAAGGAAACTAGTTACAATTCATCATATTAGTAGAAGGGGTGCTCAACTTGAACACTTTGTTTTTCCAACTTAATAAAATGATGAATAAGCTAAGATCTAATGAAATCAATCACCATACATTAACGATAAAGCAATCTGAAATAAAGCATGAAAAACCAGTTCTACAATAACTAGATTACAAGAAATAAAACTAGTTAACAAGGAAGTGTACTTAGCTTGGAATGGGGGCCCTCCACCCTTGCTTTGCACACTTGAGAAGTGATATCAGAAGCTCAAATTCAGTCACACATCCATAGCATTGAACAACAAAATAATAATAGCACAAGTCTTCAAATTAACTCTCCAATCCAAAAGTGTCTCAGCATAAAAGTATAATAAGTCAATACATAAGCCATCAAAGTCTTGGATCTTAAATAAGAAGTCTCATGAAACAAACTGATCTATATTCACTCAAAAAAACCCATCTACTCTTATCTATCTATCTAAGTCGAATTCATCACTCCCATCCCAAGAGATATGATCAATCCCATAGAATCTCAAAACTGTCCTATTTCTATGGGATTTCTGAATGACTAGTCATGATTGACTAGCACTAAATGGGCCTAATAAAGCTTGTTCTGTTCGAGCTAAGCATAGCTGGCTTAGTCCTAGTTCCCAAGCTTTCCATCCATGCATTCAATTCGTGCCCAAGTGTCCTGCAACCATATCAATCATAGAGCTATTACGGGAATTTTTGAATCTGCCAATTTTGCACTTAAAACCAAACTTTCATAACAACTTTAGAAATTGAAAAATTAAAATTAAATACATGAATGGATATCAAATATATATCAAAATGGGATGAATGAAGGGAAAATGGATGGCAAATAGATGGATTAGTAAGTTTCTTAGAGCAAAAATAAGACCAAAACTAAGGCCCAACACCCCTCAACACATGCAAGCAACAAAATAGTAGATTCAATTTACCCAAAGAACTAAAGGTTCAACCAAAGTTCATTTTCACTACTTCAACATGGAACAAACTCTTGCAAACCATTAATTTAATAACGAAAATTCAAAATTGTATCCAAACAGAGAAGGAGAATAAATTTATAGATCAAGACATTCTAGATCTTTTGTGAAAAACCCTAAAACAAATCTCATTTTTTGGACCAATGCGGGAAGACAGTGGAAGGCGAGGTCTTAAGCACGACCATAATTAGCAAAATTCACGTTGACAATGCTCTTTTTTTAGAAAAGTCGTGTTGGGTGAGAAAAAACTTGGGAAAAAATAAACAAAAATGAATAGTGACCCAAATTTGACACTCTAAACCACATACCACTGAGAATGCAGATCCACAATCAATCAAAGTTGTAGATCACTAAGAGGTTGGCCAAACTTATCAAAAGACACCAAAAACAAGAGGTTTGAAAGGTTATGTATTCCCTAGTGGATTCTCCATTTTGTTGTGTAGGAAATCCTTTTGGCAAACATAAATGATCCCTCTATTCCTATGGGAAGATCTAGCAACAACAGAAGACAATTATATTAATCTTTCCTAATTCGTACTAGAAAATGCAAAGGAGGATAAATCTCCTACCTCCATCGGATTCTCATATCCTTGATGTTGACCTTGATTCCTTTGCTTCCAAGTTCACAATCTCCTCTTTGTTGTTGTAGACAAGTGCCTGCAAGAAAGATCAAGCGGAGACAACAAACCCACGAAAAGCATAACACTTTCTAATACAAATTATGTAACCGAGCAAGGAGTATTACAATAAATAAACAATAATTGAAACATTTATGGAAATAAAACATATATTGTATTATAAATAGATGAAAAGGTAGCATTACAACCAATGAAACCTTGATGTTGAAAGCCTCCTTCAAGTGAGATTCCAAGTCCAAGCCTTAGCCTTCAAACACCTTTTTCCTTTGCAAATGGGCAGCAATTGCACATAACTCAACTCTTAGGATGGCAACCAACCCACCAATAGCCAACCATTAGTGGATGGTCGGCAATTCATTTATAGGAGTTGAGGATCCATGTGTTGGGTCCCTATAATACTAGTGATTACCCCATTACTATTGTAGTTGTATCCATTATTAATATTGTTGAGCCCCTATTGTCCCCATATTGTTATTATTGTGCCCCATAGAATCCCTCTATTGTTATTTTTGTGGCTTTATATTGTTATTGTTAGGTTGGTTGGGTTATATTGTGACTCCTTAGACTCCTATATATAGAAAGGAGGTTTTGTCATTTGAATCATCCAAGAATTTTTCATTTGTGTAATGTAAAGGAGGTTCCACCCTCGAAGAGGCTGAATTCTAAGGTGTTGATCTCTCTTTTCTATCTTTTTGTGAGCTGGTTTCATAACATTTGGTATCAGAGCTTTGGATTCTAGGGTTTCACTGCTCCAAACAAATTATTGTGGAATTTTTGGTATAACGTTTTTTCTGCGACGTTTCTGAAGCTAAAAAAAAAAACCCATTTGAGAAGAAATCGCGCTGAATCTCGGATCCGAATTTCAGAGCTTTTCGCACTATATTTGCGGAGATATGATCTGAGGAAGTTGGTCTTTTTGCAGACTCCTGAATTACATTCCAAACAGGTGACCTGGGGAAAATTGTCATAACTTTCTCTCTGAGCATCGGATTGAAATTTCGTAAGAAGGTGCAGAAAGAGGACAAATTGTAGTTTCTTGTGTATATTTTCAGAGCCAAAGGTCAAAACAGTGACTCGCGGCATGTCGTACAAGTTTGATCTACTGAACTAGTCTATAATCAGGTCATCTTGGGAGATTGTGCATAACTCTTCCTTGGAGAATCCAATTTGGATCAAACTGGTGGCATTGGAAATAGGACACAAAGGGCTACTAAAGGTCGTAATTTCAAAACTGGATGATCTGAAATTGCAGAGATACATCAGATTCAATATCAAGCTTCTACAAAGTGAAAAAAAGTGTGTAGTTTTTTTTAAATTTTTGCATAAACTTGGTTTGAAAAATTAGTTTGAATCGGTAATTGATGCCCCGAGGAAAGAAAATGCAAACACCTAGTAAGCAACCTGAAAGATCTAGCATGACACATGAAGAAGAGGAAGAAATGCAACATGATATATCAAAATTACGAGACCAAGTGCAACAAGTGTCACTTGCACAAAAAGCAATAGAATCTAAGATGGATGGTTTAAGGAAAGATGTAGAAGCTAAGATGGATTGTTTAAAGAAAGGCATAGAAGCTAAGATGGATGACATGGAAGCTAAGATGAATGACATGGATGCTAAAATTGATGGCATGGATGATAAGATGGAAGAATTGAAGATAAATATGAATAAGTTGCTACAAGAAATAGTCATTAATGGTGAAAGGGTAGTAAAGGAAACTCATGATGAGAACAAAAAAATGTTAATCATGATTCCATAGACTCTAAGGTTGGATCGAAGACCCACCATATTCCAAAAATCGATATGAGGAAGTTTGATGGCAAGGATCCCGCAATATGGATATTACAGATGGAGCAATTTTTTGATCTCAATAATGTGAAAAACACACAAAAGGTACGTATTGCAACTTTATATTTGGAACCAAATAAGTTTGTATGGTATCAATGGCTTTGCTCTCGTAAAAAAATTATCACTTGGGCAATTTTTACGGAAGAATTGACAGCACATTATGAGGATACAAAAAGCAACACTTTTTTTAGCCAATTGATAAGTCTCAAACAAAAGGGTTCAATAACGGAGCACATTGAGGAGTTCCAAAAATTGAACATAAGGGTAAAAAATATTCCAGAGGAGCATAGGATTGATGTGTTCATAGGGACTTTAAAGGATAATATCCAACATGATGTTTGCCTTTGGGAACCTGATTCATTAGAGAAGGCATTCAGGTTAACAAGAAAAATGGAAAGCAAAATTATGGCAACCAGGAAGCATACCACTCATAACTATAAAGATGGAAGTGTTGTTGCCCCTAGTCTTCCACAACCTATAAGGTTGACACCAAAAAAATTGGAAGAAAAAAGAGCAAAAGGGATTTGTTATAGTTGTGATAGCAAATACACTAAAGGACATATGTGTGTTGAGAAGAAATTACTCTACATAAATTGTGAAGAGGAAGAAGAAAATGAGCAAGAAAGGTCAAAAGAAGAGGATATACTCTAGAAACAAAGCCTAGATAAAGAAGAAATGGATCCAACCATATCTTGTAATGCATTGGCGGGAATTACCACTCCTCAAACCATCAAGATAAAAGGACAAATCAAGAAGAAAAAGGTAATAGTGTTGATTGATTCAGGAAGTACCCACAATTTTATTCATTGTAAGGTAGAAAAAGAATTGAATTGTTTCTTATATCTAGCACCAGAGTGTCAAGCGATGGTTGCAAATGGAGGAACAATAAATTTCTCTGGAAAGTGCCATAATATCAAGCTATCCATGGGAGAATATGTATTGACTAGCCCAATGCTTTCCATTCCAATGGGAGGTGTTGATGTTGTACTAGGAGTCCAATGGCTACAATCCTTGGGTACAATAGCTTTTAATTTTCAAGAACTTTTCATGAAATTTTCTGTGGAAGGAAAAGAAGTTGAATTAAGGGGTATTACAGGGAAACTGGGAAAGATAATCAGCTCTAACAATATGACAAAGCTTCTAAAAAAGGAACAAAGAGGTGTAATTGCACAATTATGTTCGCTAGATGTTTCCACGTTGGAATCATCTATTTCTCCAAATCTCCAAAAAGTCTTGGACAATCATTCCAAGGTATTTGAGACTCCCAAGGGTCTCCCACCTATTCGTGATCATGATTATGCTATTCATCTGATTCCAGGAAGTGTTCCTCCAAACATCAGGCCATACAGATATCCCTATGCCCAAAAGAGTGAAATTGAACGTATGGTTATAGAAATGCTAGAGGCTGGTATAATTCAACCGAGTCAAAGTTCTTTCTCTGCTCCAGTAGTATTGGTGCACAAGAAGGATGGATCATGGCGCATGTGTCCGGATTATAGGGAGCTCAACAAGCTTACTATTAAAGATAAGTGATGCAGGGCCAACCCTGCAAACCCAGAATTTCTAAATACCATGCATATAAAAATGCATTTCAGCATTTTTCCAAATAAAAAACTCAATACCTGGCAAATTCAACTCACACACTACCATTTGCATGTGGAAGCTTTTCAATATATGGTTTAAAATCATAATAAATTGTGTGGAAACTCCATCGCTCCCAGCCTCCACATTAACAGTACATTGAACCCCAACACATCCCCCTTTAATTCAACAAACTTGAACTCACATACCTGTAACCTCTGCACTACCAATCAGATCTTCGACCAGATGCAATCAACTAAGTTTCGATCGCTGCTTCCTTCTCTGTATGCAACCTGATGTTTGGATTAATCAATAAGTCGATTAATGAAATTTAATTCAGCTCAGAATTCCCATCGCTCCTACAAACTCTGTTTCTCAATTCAACACTGTCACTCCTGCGAACACTGTTTTCCTGATATCGATTTCACATATTGAGCATGTTAAATAATCAACATTGAGTTATCGATTATCATGTACTGGATTTTAACACAAATCGATGTCAATTTCTTCACAAACAAATCATTCCTTCACGTGGTAGCATGGATCTTCCACAATCAGAACCGCGTTTCTTACAGCATGAATCAAAGTCAGAACTCTCGGTTTCCATTGAGAGAATGGCGCAGTGATAAATTCAATATTGTTTTCAGAGAATCAACATTCGTTAATTCTGTCAGTCTCTAAGCTGAATTCAATTTTTATGGCTTCACCCTAAGTCAATAGCAATAAATGCAATTGATTCACTATCGATTATGTTGAGTAACACAAGCTTTTATAAGTAACCAACAAGCCCGACAGACAGAGCTTTATCCACGGGTTTTAACACCAGACTGCGGCCCAAATACATTGGAAAATACCCACTCATGCCAAGATTCAACATTCATAACAATCAATGATTATGTATTTCAGGTTTCACATAGAGTCGATGTAATTTCAAGCACATCGAGTTACTCTTCCTCGTATCCAACTTCAACAACATGGTTCATAATCCCATTGATCTTATTCATTGAAACACAGAGAAAATTAATTTTAATTCCTCCACAATGTAAATTCAAAAAGAATCGAATCATCTCTTCATACATTGAACAAAAACTCAATAAAGGTGTAAACTCTAGAAATCAAATTCTGCATAAATATACAGTACTTACATAATAGCCTCCTTACTTGACCCGATTTCCCAATTGTTGGCCCTTTTACAATCTGCCTGAAGGCTTCCAAATAGAAACTCCTGCCTTCTACTCACACTCTCTCTCTCAATCTCACTGATCTCAATGCCTTTGAGGCTTGATAATTTATACAAATTAATTAACCCAATTTAGACTCAAATCTCCTTAAAGAACTGACACCCATAAAATCTAGATTTATCCCTAAAGTTTTGCAACTAAATCTAATTTAAATAGATTTTAGGTGTGGACTCAACTAAGTCCCGTACATAGCATTTCTACTCCCTAAAATTTCTATCTAACTCTATTTTCTCTCATATTCTTTTTAATAAAAAGAATATTTACAAAATCCTCACTTTCTCCTATTTTATTAAAAAAATTACCAAATTAATTAATAAAATAATAAAAATGTCACACCCCCCTTATTTACATGAAAAAATGAAAATCGGTCTTGATGCTCCTGCATCAGACTCCCAAGATTGAAATTTATCATGATCGCCTGATCATGTGTTCGGATCTGTGTATGCCTGGATCCCATATCTTGTGCTGCAACTTTCCACTTGTCGCTGCTTTTGTCTGTTGTTCTTCTCCAGGTTTCCACACTTTATGTTGCATCGCCCCACTGGCTATGCTTTCACAATCTCCTGTCGTCTTTCTTTTGCTGTTGCTTCTTTGTTTCACTGCTGCTGGCCTCTTCCGGGATACTTTCATCATCATTCGCTTCATCAGTTCAATTTCTCTGTCTAATAGATTTTCTCCAGCGTCTGCAATAAAACCTGTACTCACAAAACAATTGTTAGAATAAAAAACATAAGGCTTTAGTGCCTCTTCTGCCGTTGCTGGCAACATTTCAGTATGTTGCTCTGAAATTCCCTCATCCATCAACACATCAGTATGCTGATTCAATTCCTTTGTGAGACTATCAGTTAGTCCCTCTTCCACATCATCTGTTTGGAAAATCTTTCCCTGTTCTGTGTCTTTCGGCAACTTTCCCTCTGAAGATCTAACTTCCGATACAACTGAACAATCTCAACTGGAGTAGAACTCAGAAATTTTACACAACTTTCCATACCTTCATTTGCTGTTGACCAATCATCACATTCCTTCTCTGAAAGGAATCCTCTACCAGACTTTACCTCAAGAACTTCATTGTCCTTTGTGACAGTTCCATCAGACTGCTCACCATCTATCGCACATCCTGCAAACATACATGAACTGTGAGAAAATTTACAAGGCTTCATAGCCTTACCTGTTTCTCTCGTCATTACCTCTTCAGATGCTTCTGAACTATCCCAATAGTTCATGAGATCTTCCTCATTGATCTCTTCACCCAGAATTTCGCCATGTTCCGGGCCACAAATGGAAACATCCATTTTCAACTCAGCCTCTCTGAGTTCTTTACAACTCAACATCTGCTCGAGCTTCCTCAGCTCCTCCATCAACTGTATGTTTACCTGCTTTTCTCTTCTTGCATGCAACTTCTGCCACTTTACCTTCTTTCTCATGGTCCAACCATGTGTCTGGTTTCTCACGTTTTCCTGCAACAGCTCCATTAACAATTCAAGCTGAATTGCTATTTCGGCCTTCTCCCACTCATACTCTTCATCAGATTTCTGAAAATGACTATCAACAGTCATCTTCCCCTCCTTTGTGAACTGCATCTGTTCACGTATGGACTTCATTTAATCCACTTCTCAGCAATCCTTCCCACAAGTTCAACTCCTGCGCTTGGCTTCTGTTTGTTTTCGAACCAATCTCTGACAACCTCTTGCTACAAATTGCAATACATATCAATCGAATGGACGCAATTCATATTGTACCTTCTCCTTATAACGCAGGCTTCATACTTCAGCTCCTCATAAATAAACCTATGAATCAGTTTCAGTGCCACTTTCTGCTCTTGCATCCTTTTAAACTCAGCACAAAGCTTGATGCTCAGTCTGATTTCAGAACTCGATTTATTTCAAACTGATCCTATTCAATGCAATCATTACCTGGCTAAAATAAATACAAATCTGTTAAACAAAGTGGGGCTTTTCTCCAACACTTGCGCAAATCCATAATGCGCCCCCACTTTAAGCAAGTTCGATCAACGCTTTCACACTTCACCTTTGTTCTGCATCCTCGATTCACTTTGGTCTCCAAACTCTGCCTTTTAACCAAATGCCTTTACCATTTAACTCCCAGTTCTCTTGCTATGGTAATTATATAAAATTCAGATTTATTAAAAATCCGAATCATTAACCACGACTTACCAGGACATTAATTATGCCTCTGCCTCTGCACATTCCGTTCCAACTTCTTACACGTGGAGAATCTGTTTCCTCTTTAACAAACTTAATTGTCTGTGCTTCACCATTAATTTCATTGCTTACAAACAGAGGTTAACGCAGAATAAAATACTAATGATCAATTGCTATAATATCACCTGCTCCTTCAAAGCAAACTCATCGATTTCTAATGAAACTTCTACATTCTTACTCCATACGAATACACCAGTGCTTCCTCTGCGTGCTTGACTCCTTGTGTAGGGAATTTAACACAAATTAACATCGATTTATGTAAATCGATCTGTCTTCCTCCGTTGAATCTGTAACACTTCTGTAAAACATCATTCCGGAAATTAGAGAATTCGACATCTGCATTATTTATCACGTTTGGCAATAACCCACTTCATCGAATGGATTAACCTTTTGCATTGTTTCCAGGTCTGAGCAACGTTCTGCAATTACAATGGTATTAAAATCTACTTGAAAGCCAAACCCGACCAACGTTTGCACAGCCAGAATCGATCTTTTATAGATCGATATTCTACTCAACTCCTTATTACGCCCTTCTTCAACCTGCAGATCGATTTCTAAAGCTGTTTCACAATTCACCTGTAGCTCGACAGCGCTTCTGCGCTCAACTAATGTGCGCTCTTCAATCTGAAAAACACCAGCGTACAAGATCATTCCTGTAATCAAAACCCACATACAACATACATAATTGCAAATTCAACCAGGAAGCTTTCGCGCTCTGATACCACTTTGATGCAGGGCCAACCCTGCAAACCCAGAATTTCTAAATACCATGCATATAAAAATGCATTTCAGCATTTTTCCAAATAAAATACTCAATACCTGGCAAATTCAACTCACACACTACCATTTGCATGCGGAAGCTTTTCAATATATGGTTTAAAATCATAATAAATTGTGTGGAAACTCCATCGCTCTCAGCCTCCACATTAACAGTACATTGAATCCTAACGCATCCTCCTTTAATTCAACTAACTTGAACCCACATACCCGTAACCTCTGCGCTACCAATCAGAGCTTCGACCAGATGCAATCAACTAAGTTTCTATCGCTACTTCCTTCTCTGTATGCAACCTGATGTTTGGATTAATCAATAAGTCGATTAATGAAATTTAATTCAGCTCAGAATTCCCATCGCTCCTGCAAACTCTGTTTCTCAATTTAACACTGTCACTCCTGCGAACACTGTTTTCCTGATATCGATTTCACATATTGAGCATGTTAAATAATCAACATTGAGTTATCAATTATCATGTATTGGATTTTAACACAAATCGATGTCAATTTCTTCACAAACAAATCATTCCTTCACGTGGTAGCATGGATCTTCCACAATCAGAACCGCGTTTCTTACAACATGAATCAAAGTCGAAACTCTCGGTTTCCATTGAGAGAATGACGCAGTGATAAATTCAATATGGTTTTCAGAGAATCAACATTCGTTAATTCCGTCAGTCTCTAAGCTGAATTCAGTTTTTATGGCTTCAACACCCTAAGTCAATAGCGATAAATGCAATTGATTCACTATCGATTATGTTGAGTAACACAAGCTTTTATAAGTAACCAACAAGCCCGACAGACAGAGCTTTATGCACAGGTTTTAACACCAAACTGCGGCCCAAATACATTGGAAAATACCCACTCATGCCAAGATTCAACATTCATAACAATCAACGATTATGTATTTCAGGTTTCACATAGAGTCGATGTAATTTCAAGCACATCGAGTTACTCTTCCTCGTATCCAACTTCAACAACATGGTTCATAATCCCATTGATATTATTCATTGAAACACAGAGAGAATTAATTTTAATTCCTCCACAATGTAAATTCAAAAAGAATCGAATCATCTCTTCGTACATTGAACACAAACTCAATAAAGGTGTAAACTCCAGAAATCAAATTCTGCATAAATATACAGTACTTACATAATAGCCTCCTTACTTGACCTGATTTCCCAATTGTTGGCCCTTTTACAATCTGCCTGAAGGCTTCCAAATAGAAACTCCTGCCCTCTACTCACACTCTCCCTCTCAATATCATTGATCTCAACGCCTTTGAGGCTTGATAATTTATACAAATTAATTAACCCAATTTAGACTCAAATCTACTTAAATAACTGAAACCCCTAAAATCTAGAATTATCCCTAAAGTTTTTCAACTAAATCTAATTTAAATAGATTTTAGGTGTGGACTCAACTAAGTCCCGTACATAGCATTTCTACTCCCTAAAATTTCTATCTAACTCTATTTTCTCTCATATTCTTTTTAATAAAAAGAATATTTACAAAATCCTCACTTTCTCCTATTTTATTAAAAAAATTACCAAATTAATTAATAAAATAATAAAAATGTCACACCCCCCTTATTTACATGAAAAAATGAAAATCGGTCTTGATGCTCCTGCATCAATAAGTTTTCCATCCCTGTCATTGATGAATTACTGGATGAATTGCGTGGATCAATTTACTTCACCAAGTTGGAACTTCGTTCAGGATATCATCAAATTAGAAGGAATACTGAAGACATTCCGAAAACAACATTTAGAACTCACGAGGGTCATTATGAATTTTTGGTCATGCCTTTTGGCCTTACCAATGCACCTTCAACATTTCAAGGTTTGATGAATTCCATTTTCAAACCATTCCTTAGAAAATTTGTGTTAGTATTTTTTTATGATATACTAATCTACAACAAGTCTTGGAAGGATCATGTTGAACATGTTGACAGGGTGCTACAACTATTGGAGGAGAAACAATTATATGCAAAAGGATCCAAATGTTTCTTTGGAGTACAAGAGGTGGAATATCTAGGTCATATTGTATCTCATGAAGGAGTTAAGGTAGACCCTAGCAAAATTAAATCCATTAAGGAATGGAAAATCCCCACATCCATAAAGCATCTGTGAGGATTTCTTGGGTTAACAGGGTATTATTGCAAGTTTGTTAAGAGTTATGGGAGAATAGCAGCACCTCTAACAACATTATTGAAAAAAGATGCATTTTCATGGTCTCCAGAAGCAACAAAGGCCTTCGAGCATCTTAAAGAGGCAATGTGCGAAGCACCGGTCTTAGCTACACCAGACTTCACAAAAACCTTTATTGTGGAATGTGATGCTTCAGGAAATGGGATTGGTGCTATTTTAATGCAAGATGAAAGACCCATTGCTTTTGAAAGTTGTCCAATCAAGGGAAAGTTTTTACACAAAGCTATTTATGAGAAGGAAATTTTGGCAATACAACATGCACTTAAGAAATGGCGACCCTACCTAATGGGAAGACACTTCAAGGTAAAAATGGATCATGATAGCCTTAAATACTTTTTAGAACAAAGATTATCCTCTGAAGAGCAACAAAAGTGGGTCACAAAGATGTTGGGTTATGACTTTGAAATCATCTAAAAAAAAGCGAAGCAAAATGTGGTGGCAGATGCACTCTCAAGAAAGGATGAGGATGTGGAAGCATTGTTGTGCGCCATTTCTATTATCCAACCAGATTGGATAAACGAAGCAAGGGAGGAACGGAAGAACGACGAAGAAGTGTGGGCACTTATTTGAAAATTACAACAAGACTCCAGTACGTCTGATACATTTAGCTGGAAAAATGATTCATTATGGTACAAAGATCGCTTATAACTCTGTAAGAATTCCCAGCTAAAACAAAAGATTCTTATGGAATTGCACACTTCTCCCTTAGGAGGGCACTCAAGATTTTTAAAAACTTACCACAGGGTTAAGAAGGAATTTTTTTGGGAGGGCCTTAAATCATACATTCAAAAGTTTGTGGCGGAATGTTTGGTTTGCCAACAAAATAAAGTTGAAACAATTAAGACACCATTTCTATTACAACCTTTATCCATTCCAAGCCAACATTGGGAGGAGGTTTCAATGGACTTTATCACAGGTTTACCCAAGTCTGAGGGAAAGAGTGTCATCATGATGGTAGTTGACAGACTTACTAAGTATGCACACTTTTGTGCATTATCACATCCATTTAGAGCCAGTACAGTTTCTACTACATTTATGGAAACAATTCAAAAGCTACATGGAAACCCAAATATTATTGTAAGTGATAGAGATCCCATTTTCACTGGAAATTTTTGGACATAATTATTTTCTTGTCTTGGTACTCAGTTAGCTCATAGCTCATCTTATCATCCTCAATCTAATGGGAAAACTAAGATAGTAAACAAATGTTTGGAAGGGTATCTTCGTTGCTTTGTATCTGATAAACAGACACAATGGGTCAAATGGTTGCCTCTGGCTGAATGGTGGTATAACACTTCCTTCCATACAGCAACAAAAATGACCCCATTTATGGCACTTTATGGATATCAGCCACCATCCATCACATCATATTTAAGAGAAAATTCTAAGGTTCAAGCAGTGGAACATCACATCGAACATCAACAACAAGTCCTCCAACTCTTAAAGGATAACCTTGTGTTGGCACAGAATAGAATGAACAACAGACAAATCAACGTCGCAGCGAAAGAAGTTTTGATGTAGGTGATTGGGTATTCCTACGACTACAACCATATAAGCAAATGTCCCTCAAGCAAGCTAAGAAGGATAATAAATTATCACCAAAGTATTATGGTCCGTACAAGGTGTTGCAAAATATTGGTACTATGGCATACAAATTGGAGCTTCTTGTAGCTTCTCGATTGCACCCAGTTTTCCATGTTTCATGTTTAAAGAAGGTTATAGGTGACAAGCTCCCAGTTCAAACAATATTGCCAGAACTTGACAAGGAAGGAAAAATTATATTGGAACCAGAAGCAGTCACAGAAACAAGAACTCGACAGTTACGAAATCGATCAATTTCAGAGTATCTTATCAAGTGGAAGAACTTATCCGCTAAAAATTCCACATGGGAGGATGAGAATTTTATACAGAAGCATCCAGAACTACTCAAGCGTTGAGGACAACACTTTTTTGAAGGAGAGGGGCACGTTGGGTCCCTATAATACTAGTGATTACCCCATTATTATTGTAGTTGTATCCCTTATTAATATTGTTGAGCCCCTATTGTCCCCATATTGTTATTACTGCGCCCCATAGAATCCCTCTATTGTTATTTTTGTGGCTTTATATTATTATTGTTAGGTCGGGTGGGTTATATTGTGACTCCTTAGACTCCTATATATAGAAAGGAGGTTTTGTCTTTTGAATCATCCAAGAATTGTTCATTTGTGTAATGTAAAGGAGGTTGCCCCCTTGAAGAGGCTGAATTCTAAGGCATTGATCTCTCTTTTCTATCTTTTTGTGAGCTGGTTTCATAACACCATGAAAAAAAGGAGGAGTTCCACATCTCAAGGGATAGATCCATAGAAGTAGGATCTAGGGCCTGAAATGGGAGGTCTCATTCTGACCTTCATCTACCTGAAACCACGTTATCATTCTTGAGCTTTCTAGGGAGGGAAGCTTCTCCTTCATTTTGGCAAAAAATGCCTTAAGAGGATCATCACAATTTTTCCTCTAAAATTCGCGTTGGCAGCGTTAGACATGTGTGATGCCAAAAGTTACTAGCGTGGGACATTAGTTATATGAAACACGCTAGGCTTGCAAACAAGGTTTTTTGGAAAGTTCTTCTGAATTCTTCTAAGGTGAGTTTTCCTCGTTTTCTTTAGGGATATTCTTTTGATTTCCACAAACATGTGTAATGGTGAATACATTGTTTGCGACACTTGTGGCATTAACGGCACAAAGTGCGACACTTCAGGATACGAGACTGGGAGTGTGACAAAATATTGTATAACAATGAGACTGGCTCAGACCGGTCCTAGGATGTTGATCCCCCTTAGCTGGGCTGAGGACTAAACTGTACAATGACAAGAGGGCATAGTTCTTTCAAAACCATTCACATCCTTGGGGTTAATCAGTTACGTTCTAACAATCATACACCCATAATGATAATTGTCAGGTTCCTTTGTGTTGTCTACCAGTCTTAGAGAATAGTGATCTTACTAAATAATAACCCTACAAGCTACTACTTGCCAAGCCAAGCACATTCTATTGTCGGAGACCAAGATTCACACATAATTATTTTAAGTAAGCACGTTAACTTTAATTCAACCAAATTCAAATTATTTCTTTTAAATATTAAATCCAATATCATAGTCTATTAAAGTATGTCATTAAAAATAACTTGTAAAATATCCACAATAACCGAGGGGCATTAGATACATCCACACATAGTTTAAGTTCCAAATGAGTAAGGTAGTCACCTAGGGGCATTAGATACATCCACACATAGTTTAAGTTCCAGATCAGTAAGGTGGTCACATATTACCCGTTCAATGGTCATTTATGGTTGGCCATAAACTTTGTAAAGAATTTATTAAAGAATTCGTAAATGGCAAGCATAAACACAAGAAAGTGGTTCGAAAAGTAAGAGTTTGAAGTTTCATAGAAAACACGGACGGATTTTGTTTTCCGGCCAGGCTATCCGGGTAAAGGAAATCCAAACACGTGAAATTAACTACTCTGATTTCGAATAGAAAAATCAGAATCTAGATCAATTTATTGTCATTCCTTTCAGACCATTATATTAACTATAGGCCATCGTGACAACTACAACCTGACGCTTTCTTATTTTCCAAAAAAAATTGAGTGACACATATAATGATCACTTTAGATTAAAGCAATTTTCAATACATATTTATTTATTATAATAAAAAAATGAAATTTATATGGGTTATTAAATATATAAATTTTGAGAAGAATAATACAATTGTTTTATTTATTTTATTAAAAAAAAAAGTACATTTTCATTTTAAACCAATTGTAATATTTTAAATATTTATTATTTTGATATAATTATGGTGAAACTAAAAAAGTATTTTATAAATAATTATTTTATTATTGTGAAAACTAATTAATATCCATCAAGATTTATATAAATTAATGTTAAAATATTATATTAAATTTCTAATTTAATTATTAGGGATATTAAAATTTATATTTAGTTTTTATTTATTATTTATATATTTATATATATATATATATATATATATATATATATATATATATATTTCTAAGAAATAGTTGGGCAGAACCACCCGAAGGGATCACATCTCATTGGCGTAATAACAGAGCCTAGCCTCGAGGGCGTCGAAGAGATTTGACCCTGTGACCTCCATTAACGAGGAGCTAAAATAAATTTGTTTTATAATAATATTTATATATTTCTAGAATTGATAATTTTTTATAGGATAATAATTTTATTGTTTTTAATTTAAATATTAGTAATATTAAAAATTTATATTTATTTTGAACATATTTTTTAATTTTAAAGTTAAATTTTTATTAATTTTTTCTCTTCTATATTGAGGTACACATGGTTATAAATGGAACAAATTGTGACATTATTTAAGGTAATTTTGTAAGTCTCATTTAAGATAATTTGTAAGTTTAGAGTTGAGAAGATGTGAGAGATGTGTTGATATAGGCCCATTTGTGCTAATAAGCTTAGTTGTCATTCTTAGCTCACTTAGTTGAAGCAACCAACTTCTAGGAATCAACGAGAGGTTAAGTTGTAGTTTTAAGTAAATATAGTTTATTTATTTGACTTGAGGGTTGAACTAGATGTAAAATCTTTTCAATTCTAAATATAATTTATTTATTTGATGAGGATTACCAAAATCTCTTTCTTGAAATTTAAGTAGATCATAAATTCAACTTTCTTATCCCTTTAGAGTTCTGAGATTGGAATTAGGTTTGATAATTGTATAGATTTTAGAATTAGTTTTTAGATTTTAGATTTAGTTTTTAGGAAAATCAATATTATAACAAAATATTGAGAATTGATATATAATGTAGGTGTATAAAAGACATTTTAATAAAAATGTTTTTCATCTTTAACCTTCTTAATGTCATAAAGATGAGATTATTTGGACATTCTAAGTTTAAGGAATTGTTCAATGCCCTATTTCACTCTAGAGCTCATTAGAGTTTATTCTCATTTTAAAATATTGGGTTTTTGGATACAAGAAGAAGAATCAACCCACAATGTCAAAATATTTAAAAAACAAATAAAACTACATGCATAAAATTCATTTATACAAAAAAAAAAATGACATGCCACCACGTGGGTCTTGTTCTCATATAGTTTTATTCTCATATAGTTTCAGTGCATGCTCCTAGAGACAATGTTTCTATTAGTAATTGCACTTTCTTTAGGTCTTCTAAGTATTGTTATAATTGGTTCATGAATGAAGTTACAAGATGACTAGGCAGTTTCTTTGTAACTAAGTTTGGTATGTGAAAATTTAAATATCATCTAAAAATATTAATGACTCAAGGGAAACTTTCTAGGTCAATTAATGTTATTTTGGAGGATGAACTTATGGAATCTTGCAAGCCTCTCAACCATGTTATATATGTAGGAATCCACATAGTAATTTCTAAAAAATTAAAGGTATGACCATAGGTTTAGGTTTGAAACTAAAAAAAAGAAAAAAAAAAGGGAATTCATACATGAAAATAAGAGTGTAGAACTGAGTTTGCATGTTTTAGAAGGGAACGTGGCTTGGGTGGAGCTTTCTCTAAAAGTTGAAAATCACTAGATGAAGTCCCTAGCTAGTCATCATAATTTGTACAAATGAATATCAATATTAAAATAATATAGAATATGGTATCAACAAAATGAAAATTCAAAAGGAAATTTCAAATGAAAATGGAAAATGAAGTATTTCTTAACTTCCTCTATGGCTTAAAGTAGCATTCAACATCAAAATCAAACCATAGGAAAACTTTTCAACATAACTAGAAGACATTTAGAACAGACCCTTAAATAAGAAATCCTTAAAGTATGGGTTCTTATGAACATGATCCATAAAAGGAGGTTCAATTTCCACTAACGACAACCAAAACATCTCTTGTTGGGGAATGAAAATGTACCCTTACAAGATGAAAACAACATCATCATGGCTTATCCTCCCATATGTACTTTCCCTAATAGGGAATGTTACATAACACCTTTAATAAAATATGTAGGACAAAGGCAAGGCAAGTGGAAATGGAATAGGGTAAATAAAGGAAAACCTTAGTAGAAAACACATTATTATTATTGCATCTTAAAGTAGGTTTAATTCATTATAGACTATTCCAATGTAAATAAAACTACTTTATGGTGAATTTTTTTTATAACAATAATACTATCATAAATGAATCCACAAGGTAATGAAATTATATTATCTTTCATAGGACTACATAAATATTGATGGGGCACTCGTGGTCTCTGTTAAGAGAATGGAAAGCCTTTAGAGACCTAATAAGTAAGATATAAATGATAATTTAAAATCAAGTTAGTTAGCATTTGACTCTCAGAGGCTAATTTTTTAGGTAATATAGTTTCTTTACTAGATATTTAAATTATTCGAACATGAATTTAGAGATTTTGTAAATTTAGAAATATGAAATTGAAACATCAAATAATAAAAATTATACACAAATAGGGATAATAAAGAAAATTTGCACCTATAGATATATGATCGTGATTGTTTAAGAGAAGACAACCTAGGATAAATTTGAGAATAAACACACTATGAAAGTCATGAAAAACCCCATCAATTGCACATTATGGATTTTTCGTGATTAACTAGTGTGGAATCTAAAACTATCATAGGAACATCAAAAGTGATAGCTTGCAACTAAATATAAATTGGTTAACATAAAGTTATATTGTTGCACATAGTATTTTCATTGATGACAACAAGATGTAATTGATAACGAAGGGGATGTATGGGACAATAGCAACAAGAACATCCTTGATGTTCAAAGAAGCAACAAGGCTCTTTGTGCAACTACATAACAATTGGACCTTTCACAAGGTCTCATTACCTGAAGATATGGGTTTTAAAGTTATTTATGTTTTTGATGAATTTATGATACTCAAAAGATCTAAAAATTAGGATTATTATAAAGCTCATCAATACCTTTCCAATGGTATATCCTACTGGATGAGAAGTTATAGCTAGTTGAAAGTCAACATTAGTTCGAGAAATTGAAAGGCCAAACTATAGGGCCAAACCCAAATAATTAAAGGGTTAAATAGTGTGCATCACTTGGGCACATCTACCATTCTTTATCTTGATCAACGACATATCTCAATAGGCATGCATGATTGTTAGTCACATTAAAAATTGCATACCTTCTCGGCAATCAGATGGTTCATGATTAACACTATTAAATTGAATGATGGATAATAACATTAGTTACATGACCTTTAACGTATATCCATGACCCAACAAAACTACGCTAATATTAACAAAACATTCGTTGGTCAGTCGTTTTTAATGGAATGTTTTACAGGTGCTCAGGGTCAGCTCCATAAGAGCTGGGACTACCATCCCTATATATATATATATGAACCATACTTCATTTGAAATCAATGTGATCCACACTCACATTCCAAGCATCAAGAAAACTTAGTGAATAAGATAAGAAATCATTGGCAAAAAATATGTTTTGGTTTCGAAGTGGTGTTGTGTCTTCATTCATCGCGAAGGTTATAATTTTGATCTCTTGCGGAAGTTTGGTTATTACTTTTGGTTTGGTTATGAGAGCTCATTGGATAACTATGGTTTGGCCATAGACTTGTATGGTCATGGTATAGTTACACCCAAAGTCCCTATTTGAACTAGCCAAAGCCACATGAGTGATGTCTCCCTTTTTTATTGGTGGATTAAATTATTGCATGGATGCAATAGTAGAAAACAATTGGTTGATTTGATCAGTTTTATGTGGCACGAGGAGATACTCCATGACCCCACACCAATTAATGCTACTACATACAAGATATTGAAAAGGATGAAGGATGGATTCACAAGCCATATGGTACAATTGAGTTGGCAAGGTATGTGCGTTGTGCATTGATGGTTGTGAGTTTGACCCATGGAGGTGAACAAGTCAGTAATTTTTATATATATATATATTTCCATTTTGTCGCATAGTTTACAACTTCTGGTGGCCTACACCGGAATTCGACAGGCTAGTGAAAAACGCCCAGAAAGGGGCTGGTTCTAAAACATTTAAATGAGTATAGAAGTTTTATGTGGTTATTTTGGATTTCTAGGGTCAATATTGATCCAAATTCAATTATGGAAGAATTTGGGTTATAAGGGTCCAGAGATGGATGCAACTCAAGGGGTATAATGCTATTTGATTCTATTTTGGTGGCCAATATCTCTTTTGTTCATTTTGAAGGTCTAGGAGTATGTTGCATGTATTTTGGATATATGAACTTAACTAGTTTCAAAAAGGGCTTTGAATGAAAAGATTTAAGATCTGGTTGAAGTAGAATATGGGCAACAATATGACAACCAACAAGAGTGATTGATATGATGTTTTGATGTGAGTTGTATATAGTAGTATAGGGGTTGCAGGTAGTATGGCAGTGTAGTTATTGTAGATTATAGAGACAGTGATTGGGAGGATGGCAATGTTTATGACAATGTCAATGTTTTCAAGTTGTGATAGTCTCCTTGCATGGAAATTCAGTGATATGTGATGATCATGGATGCAGTTTAAAAATGAGACGAAATAGAGGTCCAACCAAGTTGAAGGAGGAGTTTGGTGCCTCCACTAAGGTTAAAGCCTCAATTAGGTCAAATCCTAGGGTATGTTGGAGCCTACTCATTATCAAGGTTGGAGCCTCAATCAGGTTAGAGCATACAACAGGTTGGCGCCTGCTCATCACAGAGGTTGGATCCTCAATCAAGTTGTAGCCTACAACGAGCAGTTGCTTTTAGCCAAGAAGAAAGAGTTTTAGGACATACTCTAGGTCCAATAAAAAAATACTTTTAGAGTTAACAAATAAATAAATAAATAAATAAATAAATATATATATATATATATATATATATATATATATATATATATATATATATATATATATATATATATATATATATATATATATATAGATATATAATTAACAAAATTGTTTCATTCGAAAAAAATAATTACAATTAAAAGTGTTTTTTTTTAATTTTAAACAACTAATTAAAAGCCAATTAAATTTATTGGATGAAAAAATAATTATGAAATCTATCGGTGGAAATTGAAATGTGTGTGGAGTGGGAAATAGTCATGCCACTAAACTGCAACTTAATGAGGATGAGCAATTAATGTGGCAGAATGATTAATAACATGGAAGGATAAATGTGGTCAAACAAATAATTATGAGGATGGTCAATCCGATTGTTTCAAGGTTTTCAGTGGTTATGGATTTCAAATTTGATCTCTCTCTCTCTCTCTCTCTATATATATATATATGAATTGGTCATGTTATCACTCAGGTTGTCCTTAAGCTCCGGAAAAGGATACGGCCGAGGTAACCACAGACCAACTTTGGACTGCAGGTTCTAGCCAACCTGCAATCAGAGAGGGCTCTCTCTTTTAGATTTAGCTTTGTTTTTTTTAAAAGGATTTTAGGCTAGGTCTCGAGTTCAGAGGGTTTTTTGTTTTGTTTTTTGGTGGGAAAATTGATGTTTTCAGACAGAGAGGCAAGGCATAGTCTGGAAGTTTCAAACCATTGGGCGTGGAGTCAAGGAGTCGGACTGCTGGTGCGTTTTCTTGGTCACAAGAGAAATAAGGAGCAAGGTAGCTGCTCATGAAACAACACTTAAAGCTTAAAAGGATGGAATGAGGAATAAGGAATGAGAGGCAACAAAGAATCTCTCACTATGCTTAAAGGGGGAAAGTGAATGAGCTCTATCTAGGAGCAGTTAAGAATTCCTAGACAACTGTCAAAGATGGATGGATTAGGGGAAATATGAGCCGAAGGGAATTCATATTCATGACTGATCCAGAGGAAAACATAAAGAAACAGCAGAAATTGAGCATAGAGAGTATTTAAACTAATTCTAAGCTATTCTTTCTTCCTGCTATTTAGACGGTATATCAATGGAAAAAACAAAGATAGGAAAACTTATTGAGTCATGTTGCAGCACATGAATTCCAAATTCACTTCTTGAAACCATTAGACACAGAGCAGACAGTCTTTCCTCCAAGCTTTTCAGCAGTCTTTGATTACAGAAAACATATCAGGTATACAGTGCGAGTCTCCACTGAAAAACTATCAACCAACCGACCCTTTAAACAATACAGAGGGTGGTATATATAGGGAAGATTTAACCAAAATGATCTATTACAGCCGACCTAACAGGTCTGACATAAAATTGACTACTTTAACCTAATCCTATCTAGAACTAAATGCCAGAAAATATCTTTGAGCTTTGCTGGGGGCAGCTGTATCAAAATGAGTTAATATCTGTCCTGGTGGCTCTGCGCTCTTCATCTGTCATAACTGTGCATTGGTCTTTGCACCCTTGCTGTTCAGTGGTTTTAAATGCCTCTGACTGTGATTTGAGAGCTAGGATGGGCTTACTCCTCTTGATTTGACTTTCTGGAGGGCTCATCAATGTTTAAGTACTTCGAGCCCTTCAAAAATCTTCGACTGATACTCTTTGGCTCTCCTTCTTCCTCTGATACCCTTTGGCAATAAATTGATGTTGTTCTGAGGTGCTGTGGATCTTATTCATAAATAAATGGCCGTTGTTTGGCCTCTGTTTCTTTCGAAACTGCTTCCTTCTCCTTCCGGCAAGCTTCGCGAGGAAAAATGGGTCATTCGGCGCCTTTCGGGCTTGCTGGGGGCCGAAGAAAGAAAAGATTCCCTGAAGATTCCCTGAAGATTCTCCATTCAGGCCCAAAAAATCTAGCAATGAGCGATTAATCGCTCATCAAAAACTGCCTCAGAATCGGATTCCGAGGCTCCGAAGTGCGATTTTCGCGCCTTTGTGCCCAAAAAGTGCTGATGACGTCAGCATGACGTGACATTGTACGGCGGGTGACGTCAACATGACGTCAGCAGGACGACGTGGCGGGATGACGTCATCATGTACGGATGGTGACGTGGCAGGTACGGTGGCAGGGATACGTGGCAGTGACGTGGCAGGAGGCCACGCAGGCAGGTGACTCAACATAGTGACTGGGCAGGGGGGTGACGTCACTGGGCAGGCAGGTGACGCAGGCAGGGGCGGTTTCCGGTTTGGGCACACCGCTTATGGACAAAGGCGGTTTCGGGGGAGAGGGCTCCACCACGGCCCAACGCTTGACGCGTGGCGGGAGGTACGGCGGCAATACCGCCCATCTCCCGGACGCTAAATCTCGGGCGTTTTGGAGATGGGACGGCCCGCCCACCGTTGATCTGTGGGGCGGGCGATCCAACGGCTGGCGGGGAGTGTGATATGACGGAGGGATAAGGGGCGGCATATGCGCAGGAATATTCCTTTAATTTTTGCGCGGGTGGGTTTAAACTTAAGGAATGGGGTTTTATGTGTTAAAAAAGCGCGGGTTGATATATTTACATTCAGACTTAGGGACAAGGGTGGAATATGGGTTTTTTGAGGTTTTTAATGGGTTTTTTGGGCTAGGGGAGAGGTTACTAGCTGACCAGATGTCAAACTATCTCCTTAATGACTCGGATGGGCTAAAGACAGCCCCAGATGGACTGTGATTTCCCGGACTCAGTAGAATTATGGCTATAATGCCCGGGAGGGAGTATTTACATAAGGGAGTTTTATATACATGATTTTAATAGGGGAAGGGAAAAACTGATAGGGAGTTATATAATAAAGTTAGTAGTTAATATGGAGATGAACAAAGGGCGCTAAGGTATGAGACCTTAGGCTTTGCTGGGAAAAGAAGGCTCATAGAAGATGAGTGAGCAATCCTTGGGTGAAGCAGATCCTCACCAAGGCGAATGCCATGGAGATGATGAAACTGAGAGGCTCAAGGAGGTCTTGACCTCTTGGGGGATGTTAGTAAGTGACTTGGGGGAAATGAGAAGAAAGGGAGGTTAGTGAATTCCAGCTTGAGTACCTCCTTTGAAATACAACTGCGTGATAACTGTGATCTGAAAAGATAAGACATTGCGAGACACAAAATTTATCATCAGTCATCATTCTGCCACCAAACAGCTACCTACCCAGCCTATTGTCCTAACATTTTTTCTTCTTTTCTGATTAGGGTGCACTTAGACTTGCAGACCCAGAATTACAATTTTTCTTTTGAATGTTTCCTATCTAAATCTGCACTTATTTCTGCCAGGGCCCAGATTAAACAGTTGGGTCCCTTTGATTCTCTACTTATCTACAAATCTGCCAAGATTTAGCTGTTTGGACAGATACCTTCTCTATATTCTACAACAGGAAATTGAAATCTAGGGAGACCAAGATTTAGCTGTTTGGCCTTCCCTTAACTGAAAAAACTCATCACAAATGGAATACAGCAGTGGCATTTGGACCAGCACACTTTCATTGCTTCTTGTGGAAATATGGAACACTGCAGCTTGCAGAGTACGACATATTTGGCATGTAAAAATGTCAATCATGAAAAATGAATACCTGCTGCAGCAGGAGGCTAACCGTGGCTCCACTTGGGGATGGCTTTTCCTTCTGAAAAGCCAAGAACAGCAGGTCAGACTGCCTTGTTTTCAATTGTTGTTGTATTCTGCAAAATTTGCTTGGCCGGTTGCCTTATTAATCCTACCTACCTACCCTAACCAGTATTTACTTTGCCGTTAGGTGAAATGAAACAGCCAATGCAGCCACTTAAGCATTATAAATATGAATGGCCCCTGCTGCTTGTGCTCGCTGTTACCTGAAATGGAGATCTTGCAATCTGATATGGCTTTATTAATCTTTGAGAAAATCAGGAAGCTGCTGACCTTCTTTGCTGAAACAAGAAACTGTACAAAAGGGTCCTGCAACATATATACATTATTGCTGGACTGAACTAAAGAACTGTACAAAAGTTTGGGAGAGCTATCATGCTTTAGAATTGAGGGATCATCAACCACTTGATACCGTGGTTCGCAGCCTACTGGCAGAGAAGAGCAGTGTTTTACCTCATCACGCAGTTTACCATCAGATGAATTCTGCAAAACATGGGATGGTACCTGTAATTCTTTGAAAGCTGGCTCAGATGGCACTTGACAAATTTGTGCTGACTGCTCCTTTTCTTCTTCAAATATCTGAGATGGTTGAAAACCGATAGGCGGGAAGTCCAGTTGGATTTTTTGGTCACATGCTGCCGCTTCTGAGTCTTCCTCAATCTGACATTCACTGGCACTTTGGGGCTGCAAATCTAGTGTTAATGCTTTAGGAGCAGGGCCTGGACTTTCCTCTGGCTGATCAGTACCAGAACATGGTGACACTTGATTATTAATAGCATGATAATTTTCCCTAATAAACTGAAAAGACTTGAAACAAAATGGTAAAGCTCCTTCGCTGAAATCAACACATTCTGCACTTTCTTCCTTTTCTTCATGGCTGAGATGGGCATTCTGATCATTGGGTTCAGGTAGCTGAACCTGAACTGAGCTTTCTGCCAGAATAATGTCTGACTCCTCTGTAAGGCTGATTTGGTCGTTAGGCTCATAGTCATCATCATACTGATCATATTTGGGCAGACAGTTGAAAGAAGAGAAGCTATTATATTCATACATTATATCAACAGACCGCTCCATTAAGTATGGAGGTATGAATATGTCATCTATTTTGTGGCAGGTTTGTGCATGTATATCATTACTTTCCTTTCGCAAAACAGATCTGTTCTGGTGCTCTAAATGTTCAACTTCTGTTGTGCACATCTGCTTTAATTCCTCTGCTTTCTTTACAAAGATATCAAGTTCATCCCCTTTTTCTGCTTTCAACTTCTCCTCCATAACTTTCAGATTAACCTCTACATCTACTGCCATGTTCTGCATCTGTTGCATAGTAGAGGGGCTCCTTTCTCTTAGATGGAATTCTATTTCTGGATCAAATGCTGCTGGATAATGTAATAAGGCCAAATCAGGGGGAGGTCTTATATTCAATGGTATAGAATGATAAACTTGATTGAATCGGTCAGAAAATTGCTGAACAGATTCATTTGGAATCCTTTTTAACTGATTATATTCTTCTATGAGCACGAGGAAATTGACTTTGATCATCCATCTATCAAGGAAGAGTTTGAATAACTGCTGGAGATTTGAGATGCTTGCCTCAGGCAATGCTTTAAACCAAGTCCTAACTTCACTTTGTAAAGAAAGGGCGAACAGCCTAAGACTAACATCCTCATCTTCTACTTCAAAAATGTTTAAATAATCATCAAAAGCCTGGATATGCTTTTGGGCAGTAACTCCACTCTCTCCACCAAATCTTGGGAGATACATGGGATGATTTTTGGGCAAAGGATTAAGCACGGGAGGCAAAATGAGTGGCTTATATCTATCAGGAACCTTACGAGGCAGGGGATTGTGTACAGGGGTTAAATGATTGGGTTCGGTGTGAACAGGGATAGGATGATTTGTTTTGACAGTAGTGTCCCCCTTGACTATAGGGTGAGCATCAGCAGCATTTAGAGGCTGTTGTTCCAATGTGCAAGGAGGGCTTTCTTCAACATTTTCTACGGGAAAAACATAAAAGTCAAGTTCGAACAATATGTACAGCAAAATTTTATGGAGGAGAAAGAACATGACCTCTTGGATAATAATCCAGGTCAAAAGCCTGATCTGCTCATAAATTTCTTTTGGGTTCATTTCTCCAGTGGAGTCTTTATTATGAGGATGATGTGGAGTCGCCAGGTGGATATATTAACTTTGAGTGCCTGATCTCTGTCCACCATCAAAGACCAGAACTAAACTTAAAAAATGGTTGTGAAGGTTTAGTTCCCCCCAGTGGAGCTTTCCAACTTTCTTTGTGACACTTTGTGAAATTATCTAAGGAAGGTCCCCAGTGGAGTCACCATTATGTTATCACTCAGGTTGTCCTTAAGCTCCAGAAAAGGATACGGCCGAGGTAACCACAGACCAACTTTGGACTGCAGGTTCTAGCCAACCTGCAATTAGAGAGGGCTCTCTCTTTTAGATTTAGCTTTGTTTTTTTTTTTTTAAAGGGTTTTAGGCTAGGTCTCGAGTTCAGAGGGTTTTTTGTTTTGTTTTTTGGTGGGAAAATTGATGTTTTCATACAGAGAGGCAAGGCATAGTCTGGAAGTTTCAAACCATTGGGCGTGGAGTCAAGGAGTCGGACTGCTGGTGCATTTTCTTGGTCACAAGAGAAATAAGGAGCAAGGTAGCTGCTCATGAAACAACACTTAAAGCTTAAAAGGATGGAATGAGGAATAAGGAATGAGAGGCAACAAAGAATCTCTCACTATGCTTAAAGGGGGAAAGTGAATGAGCTCTATCTAGGAGCAGTTAAGAATTCCTAGACAATTGTCAAAGATGGATGGATTAGGGGAAATATGAGCCGAAGGGAATTCATATTCATGACTGATCCAAAGGAAAACATAAAGAAACAGCAGAAATTGAGCATAGAGAGTATTTAAACTAATTCTAAGCTATTCTTTCTTCCTGCTATTTAGACGGTATATCAATGGAAAAAACAGAGATAGGAAAACTTATTGAGTCATGTTGCAGCACATGAATTCCAAATTCACTTCTTGAAACCATTAGACACAGAGCAGACAGTCTTTCCTCCAAGCTTTTCAGCAGTTTTTGATTACAGAAAACATATCAGGTATACAGTGCGAGTCTCCACTGAAAAACTATCAACCAACCGACCCTTTAAACAATACAGAGGGTGGTATATATAGGGAAGATTTATCCAAAATTATCTATTACAGCCGACCTAACAGGTCTGACAGAAAATTGATTACTTTAACCTAATCCTATCTAGAAATAAATGCCAGAAAATATCTTTGAGCTTTGCTGGGGGCAGCTGTATCAAAATGAGTTAATATATGTCCTGGTGGCTCTGCGCTCTTCATCTGTCATAACTGTGCATTGGTCTTTGCACCCTTGCTGTTCGGCAGTTTTAAATGCCTCTGACTGTGATTTGAGAGCTAGGATGGGCTTACTCCTCTTGATTTGACTTTCTGGAGGGCTCATCAATGTTTAAGTACTTCGAGCCCTTCAAAAATCTTCGACTGATACTCTTTGGCTCTCCTTCTTCCTCTGATACCCTTTGGCAATAAATTGATGCTGTTCTGAGGTGCTGTGGGTCTTATTCATAAATAAATGGCCGCTGTTCGGCCTCTGTTTCTTTCGAAACTGCTTCCTGCTCCTTCTGGCAAGCTTCGCGAGGAAAAATGGGTCATTCGGCGCCTTTCGGGCTTGCTGGGGGCTGCAGAAAGAAAAGATTCCCTGAAGATTCTCTATTCAGGGCCAAAAAATCTAGCGATGAGCGATTAATCGCTCATCAAAAACTACCTCAGAATCGGATTCCGGGGCTCCGAAGTGCGATTTTCGCGCCTTTGTGCCCAAAGAGCGCTGATGACGTCAGCATGACGTGACATTGTACGACGGGTGACGTCAGCAGGACGACGTGGCGGGATGACGTCAGCATGACGTCATCATGTACGGATGGTGACTTGGCAGGTACGGTGGCAGGGATACGTGGCAGTGACGTGGCAGGAGGCCACGCAAGCAAGTGACTCAACATAGTGACTGGGCAGGGGGGTGACGTCACTGGGTAGGCGGGTGACGCAGGCAGGGGCGGTTTCCGGTTTGGGCGCACCGCTTATGGACAAAGGCAGTTTCGGGGGAAAGGGCTCTGCCACGGCCTAACGCTTGACGCGTGGCGGGAGGTACGGCAGCAATACCGCCCATCTCCCGGACACTAAAGCTCGGGCGTTTTGGAGATGGGACGGCCCGCCCACCGTTGATCTGTGGGCGAGCAATCCAACGGCTGGCGGGGAGTGTGATATGACGGAGGGATAAGGGGCGGCATATGCACAGGAATATTCCTTTAATTTTTGCGCGGGTGGGTTTAAACTTAAGGAATGGGGTTTTATGTGTTAAAAAAGCGCGGGTTGATATATTTACATTCGGACTTAGGGACAAGGGTGGAATATGGGTTTTTTGGGCTAGGGGAGAGGTTACTAGCTGACCAGATGTCAAACTAGCTCCTTAATGACTCAGATGGGCTAAAGACAGCCCCAGATGGACTGTGATTTCCCGGACTCAGTAGAATTATGGCTATAATGCCCGGGAGGGAGTATTTACATAAGGGAGTTTTATATACATGATTTTAATAGGGGAAGGGAAAAACTGATAGGGAGTTATATAATAAAGTTAGTAGTTAATATGGAGATGAATAGAGGGCGCTAAGGTATGAGACCTTAGGCTTTGCTGGGAAAAGAAGGCTCATAGAAGATGAGTGAGCAATCCTTGGGTGAAGCAGATCCTCACCAAGGCGAATGTCATGGACATGATGAAACTGAGAGGCTCAAGGAGGTCTTGACCTCTTGGGGGATGTTAGTAAGTGACTTGGGGGAAATGAGAAGAAGGGGAGGTTAGTGAATTCTAGCTTGAGTACCTCCTTTGAAATACAACTGCGTGATAACTGTGATCTGAAAAGATAAGACATTGCGAGACACAAAATTTATCATCAATCATCATTCTGCCACCAAACAGCTACCTACCCAGCCTATTGTCCTAACATTTTTTCTTCTTTTCTGATTAGGGTGCACTTAGACTTGCAGACCCAGAATTACATTTTTTCTTTTGAATGTTTCCTATCTAAATCTGCACTTATTTCTGCCAGGGCCCAGATTAAACAGTTGGGTCCCTTTGGTTCTCTACTTATCTACAAATCTGCCAAGATTTAGCTGTTTGGACAGATACCTTCTCTATATTCTACAACAGGAAATTGAAATCTAGGGAGACCAAGATTTAGCTGTTTGGCCTTCCCTTAACTGAAAAAACTCATCACAAATGGAATACAGCAGTGGCATTTGGACCAGCACACTTTCATTGCTTCTTGTGGAAATATGGAACACTGTAGCTTGCAGAGTATGACATATTTGGCATGTAAAAATGTCAATCATGAAAAATGAATACCTGCTGCAGCAGGAGGCTAACAGGTCATATGGGTTGGATTTCAACTGCTATCATTATAACTTCAAGATGCTTATGAATGTCCTTTCCACAGGTACAGGTGAATGAGGGGATTTGAACCTCAAACCTCTTCGCACATAAAATTTAAATTTCACAATTATCATTAATTGAGTAGCCCAAAAACTAATGCAAAATAATATTATTTAAAAAATATATAATTATTATTTTTGATATCAAACTGTATTATTTTAAAAATATATAATTTTTTTTTGGATCGAAAATTCATAATTAAAAAAAAAAAATTACTATCATTTTAAATAATATAAAACAATTATTTTTGATAAGTGGAACTTCAAAAAAATAAATAAATTAGCCTCCCAAAAATATTCGATGAAGAAACAATAACTCTTTGATCCATATCTGTAGTATAACCAAACATGTGTCAATTTTATGTTTTTCCAGGCGGCTAAGAATATTAAAATTCTCAATCGTGAATTTCCAAAACAAAATTAAAAAAGGAAAGTTATTTTACCACCACACAATTGTAGATGCTAATTGGTGTAATAATTCTATTTTTCAAATACGTAAATAAAATTAAAATCCAATTGATTTTAGGAAACCAATTTAAAGCGATGATGTTGATTGATGATTATAGTAATCTTTCAGAATTTGGAAAATAAAAGTAAGTTTGAAAAATTGATATATCTTGTTTATTCCCCAGTATTCAAGAAATTTATGATGAAATTTTGTTTATATATCTACATTGAATTAAATTGTTCAAAGGAGTGAATGAATTTTTGTAGCTGGGTCTACTCATCCTTTGTCTCACAGATTGATTATTTGACTAATAAATTCTTCTCTATTTTTTGAGTTGTCTAAAGGGCAGATTCACCCTACAATTTGTTGCCTTGTGCCCATAACTTGTGCATGTAAAACAATAACTTGGAAAAGTTCCTTCATACTTGGGAAAAAATTGATATCCGAAATCTTGTTGGGCTGCCCTTTGTGTATTTCAATTTGCCTCTCCAGTGTTGTTCCCCTCTTGTTGTGTGGGATTCGATTTATTGTTTGAATTGCACCTCTTATTTTGTTGTTGCAAATCATTAGGGCAATTTGAGGTCTAAAATGGGCCTCCTAAGGGAATTATAAAATAATAGTGGAAATAATAAAATAAGATTATATTACATCATCAAATTTTAGAGGGAAGAAAGAAAAAAAAAAATCAACTCGTATTTTCAACTTATCTCCCTATGGGTTTACTCAAATTTTAAGCAGCAACACTCATTGGATGTAAAATTTGAATCCTCATCCAAGGAGTACCCATGTTCCATACTTTCGATGGACCCTGCTACACGCAAAATGAGAAATACATGAAAAACATAATTGCAATCATATTTTTTCATGCATTTCCCATTTTTTGTGTAGCAGGGTCCATTATAAGTATGCAATATGGGTACTCCTTGGATGAGGAATTAAAATTTTCATCCAACGAGTACTCCCGCTTGAAATTTGAGTAAAACCTTAGGGAAATAAGTTGAAAATACGAGTTGAAAAAGTAGTTTGATTATTTTATTATTTTTTAATCTTTTTACTTTTTTACTACAGAAATGGTGAATCATCCCCCATGGTTGACATCATCATCTTGAATCCTATTGGTTCTTATAAAGTTTTTTTTGGTTGTACATTTTTCTTAGGAGGCCCATTTTAGACATCAAAATTCCCCTAATGTGGGTTGTGTGCTTCATTTTTCATGTGGTTGTTGCATTGAATCTCCTTTTTCTATTGTGCTATCTCCAATTTCAGTTGCTTGCACAAAGGTCATCACTCTCTTTCCCTTTAAATTAGTTGTTCAGCTTGACTCGACATCAAATCTAAAACTCGCTCTGTTATTGGAGACTCTATGTGCTTCAAGAAGCTCATTTAAATTTTTAGTTCCCTTTCCAAATTTCTCAAAGCTCAACTAATTTTTAGCCTTTTCAATCTATTTTCTCAGAGAAACAATTTCTCCTTCAAGCCTTTCACAAGCTTGACTTTTCTCACTGGGTTGTTAATTCAGAGTTTCCTGAATCTTCTTACCTTATTCAATTTGTAGGAGCAAAGGTTCAATGGATTTAGCTTTGCCTTTAATCAATCATTTTTTTTAGGTTGTATTTCTCTTCCTCGGCGTTTCAATCTCTTCAAGAGCACTGACCAACTCTCCTTCTAAATCAACATCAGCCTCTTCTTCATCGGGATTAATAACTTTTGCTTCCATATTTTCTATAGCCATGATCATAAATTCCTTTGAAATTTGACTATCTTTTTCCTTATTTGAAGATTGGCTATAATAACTTTCAGAGGACTTGGCATCTCGGTGTAGAAGTTTTTCTTTTTAGCCTTCTTTATTTCATTTTGATTTTTCCTGAACGTCTCCCTAGGGCCATATTCTTTCTTCTTCTTTTCAAGACACTTGGAATTATAGTTACCAACTTGACCACAATTAAATAACTTAAAAGGTAGCTTACCTTTGTACTTGCCTGTGCCTCTTTTAATATTCCTCACAAACTTAACTTCCTCTTCATCTAATTCACAACATGAATCTTCATGCTCTTCCTTGGGCTTCTAATCTGTTTTGAATTTTGACTCCTTTCTTGTAGGTTTGCCATTATAAATTCTCATCTCATAAGCAGTAAGAGTACCACGTAGTTTATCAAAAGTGAGAGTCTTTTAATCTATCATCTCCTCAATGGCTGAAACCATGGGATTAAATCTCTCAGGGAGAGGTCTCAACACCTTTTGAACTACTAGAGGCTCTTCTAACTTTTCATCAAGTCCTCCTATAGTGTACACAACCTCGTCAACTCTTAGAAAGTATTTTGCAATATATTCATCATCAGGCATCTCAAAGACTCAAATTTCATTCTAAAACTTAGAAGTTTTTCTTGTTTTACCTTGTTGTTACTTTCATAACAACGGCTCATCTTGTCCTAAATAACTTTTGTAGTTGAGTAATCCATGACCTTGACTAGTTATGATTTAGGTAGGAAAGAAAGCAAGGCATTCATAATGTTATATAGGATTTACGATTGCGGACAAAAGTATCTCCCCTAGGTTTGATGGCTAACCTAGAACAACAGAGAGATAAGGAACCCAATATTTTCCTTAAATTAAATAGATGAAAAAATGAAGCCTACCTAGAATCCATCGCAAGCTTCACTCCTTCTTTAGCTTGAATTCTCCAATTCCAGCTCCGATTGCCAAAATTAGAACCTGGACAGTAAGATAACATAAGCCAATAAACTACGATATCTATGCAGTATCATCTAAATACTCTATTCAATAGATCAACATGGTATTGAAATACATGAAATAACAACATCACATATAGGAAAATAGAGATTTTTTTGCATTAATATAAATGGAAGCAATTTACAACCATAAATAGGTGTTGATCTTGTAGAAGAGCTCCTCCAGGATGACTTGTCCTTTCCTTGTCACGATGTGCACCTCCAATCACCCCAAATGCATGAAATGAAACCTCTCACAACAGAAGCATAAGGGTAGAATCACTCTAAAAAATCCAAACTCTTGCATATGGAAGGCTGTAAATATATAAAGGAGTGGGGTAAGTTGGGAGTTCTTATCCAATTATCAATATAAGGTTTTAGATCCACCTTTGATGGGAGGATGCGATTAAAGGATAAGGGATGGAGAATCCAAACTAGGATAGGATAGGATCTGAATTTTTTATCGGAGGTAAATGGTTGTAACAAATTCTGGAAGCTTCTGGAAGAGGAGGCTTCCAAAATTTCTTTCTTTTTCCTGAATTTCTAGAACTAACTCAGGTGCAAAGGGGAGCAACTTCTAGGTGATCAATGTAGGCCACATTGGAGACAGTTGTAGGTGAACACTATTCAGCAAGAGCCTAGGGAGCGTTGGTCCTAAAACTGGCTTGGATGATGCAGTTTCAGGCCGAAACTCTGGGGAATGAAAGGGGCATACTTAAGTATTTGTGCAAGATGATGAAAGGGGGAATAGGATGTTAATTGATCCCATTAGAAGGCCTATTTATTTGATGTGATGAAATTTCCTATAACATATTTCCCCTTAAAATGCAAGTCAAAAATGATGACTGATAACTGAAGTGAATATCTTGTGACAAGATGGGATCAACAACAACCGACGAGCTTCATCTGTTACAATACATTTTCATCATGACATATTTTTTGCTGAGGGAGGCATACCCATACTCAACACATAAGCTAACATAACATGTACAATGATCAAAATATGCATCCATAGATGACAACTGGTGGACCCATGACTAGATGATTGTTTGTATGATCATGGCCATCATACATTGTGATCTTTGTATAACTCTTGAAATCGTAGCCCGAATGGATGAAACTAGATTTGGGGTCTTCTATCTCCTTCACATGACCAACCAACGTACGAGTCTAACCATGTGAATCAATGAGTTGAGGTCAAACATGGTAGACACCATCTGATTACCAACCGATGATGTAATTTATTAACATAAACGAGAGAAATTGTTGATGATGTTAATGGCTCTCAAGGTACTACATTACAATCTGTATGGTATGAATAAATGTGTTGATGTCAAACACCACACAACGTCTTTCGATCGAAGGTCATTGATGTAAATCTGTTGCCAAGAGCGAGGTAAATTGTTATAGACATATTTGGGCACTGCAAACCCAAACTCATATGTCCATAAACTAAGGGCTCCTTAAGTACCTAAAAGTGTTGTTTCACACCCTAAAGGATCATGGTCAGCTAATTACATCATTTCCCAGAAGTTCCACCTAAAAAACTACTCAGAGCTGGCCAAAACTGTACCATACAGACTGCTCCATGGGCAAGGTGCGATGCATACTGACTGCCAAACTGGCCAGGTGTGATGCATACTGAAATGACCTTCTATGGGGTGCGATGAGCGAGAACAGACAAATGGCAGAGACAGTTTGTAAGGTGGATGATTATGGAATCTTCTAGAAACTTCTCCTGTGACACTTGCCTCTCTGAATTCGCCCAGGGATGAGTAAGATATCATTGAAATCTCCAAGTGGAACCAAGAACTATAAGTGGAATGACACTAATAAAAAACCCAGAGCTGACTCACACCCTTGTAAGACATCTATAAATGGATCCCTCATCTGAGAGATCTGGGGCTGGAATTTTGTATTTTGTAAGGAAGTGTTGTTGGTTTGTTGGTGAGAAGAGACATTGCATTGTTGGGTGATTTGCTTGTTCATGAGGTGAAAAGGGATTTTACATTGGGAGGATGATGCTGGATCAGACAGCTGGGTTGTAATCCTCTCTTTCACTACTATTAATAAAGTTCTTTGAGTTTTCCTCCATATAATTGTGTATTTGTGAATCTTATTGTTTATGAATGCAATTGTATGGTCTATGTGTTTCTGATTCCGCATTGTTTATGATGTTTTATATAGAGATGCTTTGATAGTTTGTTGTCACTTTGACTCTACAGGTACTCTTTGAAGTGGGACAAGTAGGAGAGGAGTGGCAAATTCTACCAAGGAAAGGAGAAATCAAGCTAGGATCAAAGCGAAAGATCCATGTTGGTCCTCTTTTCTTCTCTTCCATCTATCACACTTAAAGGAACTCTTGAAAAGCTTTCATTGTTTGTTTCTAAGATAGCTACCCGTCTTAGTGGGACTAGTAGTTCGAATCGACACTAGTTTTCCCTGAAACAAAATGGCGACTCCACTGGGAAATGAATAGTCTATTTTGTTTGCTTATTGTTTGCTTTATTAACTACAGACAGAGCCTGAAGTTAGCCAGCTAGCATTTGAAACGCCTTTGCTATGAAATTGCGAAGTAGATGAATGCTGCTTCAGTCAATCTCCAGGATGGTTTATGAATTGAACATCTGACTTACAAAGCATTCTAAGTTCCCTTGTGGTAGCTTAGAACATCATCAAATCTTACCCTTATGCCTTGTTATTACTGTCCATCATTACTCAACCTAAATCACTGAACTTAGCTGTAAATTTTGAGCAAAAATCAAGCTCAGTTTCGCTCCCTGGCCCATCGCACTGTCTGTAACTGTGCAAGCTAGATGCATCGCACCTCCTGTGTGTTACAGGTGAGATGCATCCCTATTTCCCTGTGTTGCAGGTGCGATGATTGAGTGATATTGTTTTCTTCTCTGAAATTTGGTTTTTTCCTCTTTGTTTTCAACTTTATTCAATAGTTTTGTTGTACATGATCAGTGTCTTCTTGCTGAAACCTTCTTCCTTCACATATTTTAGCCTCCATCAGTTAGGAATTGTAAATTTTTTTGTGTATTTGTCGATCATTTACAGTCTTCCTTTGTCGAAAGTAGCCTAATCGAACTGTCGTTTTTGATGCAAGTGTCGTAATTGTCATTCTGAATGAAAAGAAGAGTGTCGTAAAGTCTTCCTCTTCTAGGGAGTTGATTGTACTTTTGTCATTGTACTTGATTTGAGTTATTAGTATTTGAAGTGTCGAAAACAATTTTCAATTAGAAATCGAAAAGTTTCGTCTTAGTCTTCCTTTTATTTTGAAAAGAAAAATTGTTAGTACTGTCGCCTTGAAAGAAAATAGTTCAGATCTATACTTAGCTTTCTTTTTGGCATTCACACATTAAGAAAGCAGAAAATAGATACATGCATGTGCATCTTCATTTTGACTGCATGGAAAAGTTGATTTAGGAAAGTGCATTTATTGTGTGCTCTATGCTCTCTGCTGAAAGAAAATCATAATATGTTTTCCTTTGTAGCTAGGATTTTCATTGCTAAAAGAACATAAACGACAGTTTATCATTTTAGATCGCATATTTAGGAATTTCATATCTACATCACACGGTGAACCTTGAAAGACAAACTTCTAAGCAAGATCAACCATAAAATAAATCTCAATGAACATAAAAATGCTTTGGAACCTAACGCAACGCATCTAGAAGTCTAGGCTAGAGACGTGTTCCGACGTCATAAAACCTAGTAACTATCGTTTTCATCGAAGGTTGGGTGATTCCTCCTCTTTGATACAACAAGTGCCAGTACAGACTTGTGATCCCCATACTGTCGAGTATATATTGGGAGACCACAATAGGCTGATATACTTTATCCTTAGGAAGCCGTGTCTGCCCCCCTATCGATCGTAATGCACTGAACACAGCATTCAGGAAGATTGACTGCCGTACATAAGTCCTTGGTAATTTCTCTATCATTAATCACCAAGGTGTATTTTGTAGTTTTACGATCAATTTGGTAAACCCTCTATCTAGACTTCCAGATCAGTCACTTTCGTTCCTTTTCAACTCCTTAAAAGAAAAGGTCCATTTGAGCACTTGTCACTTCAGGCTCATTAAAAATCGAAGGTGACTAGAGTCACCTTTAGCTTTTTCTCGACTCTTAAAAATTGAAAAAGCAAGTTGCATCAAAGTGTCTTAAAATTCATTTAAATCAGAATAGCATTTTTCCCCTTTTATTTTTGAGTTGATCAAGTAATCCGCAATCGTGGAAGAAAGCCAATCAAAACCCTGTTGTTCGAAAAGAATAGTGAGTCAACCATCATTGACCCCAGAAATGAAACCATCCCAGGCAAAGCGTTCTCATTTAACTAAGTCCAAGTCACCTGATTTATTTGAAACTTGTGTTTCAACATTGTCAGAGACTATCGTTACTCCAATTATCTCTGGTACATCTACCTTTAAGAAGTAGTTCCGCAGTTACAAGAGGACATTAGAACTGATCCTAGTGTAATTATAAACACCTCTATTCCTGAAACAGCTCCACCTAGGACTGATCCAGAAACTAAAGTTCACTTGCCTAAACATCTGGAAGTTGAATTCCAGAATTCAGAATGTGTCACCCCTCTAGTATCTGTTACTGCAGAAGGTACACTTTCTTCGGCTCCAGAAATATTTTACGGACCTGACGGTCTACCTCTTCCACCTAGATTGATTTCTATAGAAGACATAGTAGAGGATCTTCCAACCAGTACTCCAGTGCATTTTGGAACTGGGATCCACTTACATCCTTCTACTACAGAAGTTAGTTCTTTTTCATCGCAAGTTCCTGTCGAATCGCCGGGAAATCTTTTGGATAGACTAAATATGTTTGAACAACCATCATCATCTAGGGCTGTGTCAACTGACACAGCTACGACGGAGCTTCCTGTTGCCATTCCTACAATGATTGCTGGTATACCATCTATCCCGGCTAGTTATCAACAACAAGTTGGAGTCCAATCAAGGACTGTTTCAACGACATGCTATGTTCCTATTTCTTCATCCGGAATCTCATCTGGAATTTCTTATGTTGAAACTCAACAAGTTGATCCAATGTGTCTTCAAAGGCCAATCTACCCTTTAAGTACTAGATTGCCACCATATGGGAGCAGCATGCCTTTTAATTGTTCCCACCTGGAGAACAACCATATGAGAGTTTACAACAAAATTTAGGTCAAATTGGAATTACATCCAGCGGTTGGATACCAATACTGCCTCAACAACCAAGGGTTGTATATTCAATGCAACCAGTCCATCCTATGTCAAATATTCCCACTACACCTGCTATTGTGACTGTATCGCAAGTACAAGTGCTACCTGTTGTATGTCAACCTCAAGTCTCTCAAGTTGCAATACAACAGCCTCTCGTCTCAGCAATTCAATCACAACCTCAGGTTAGTGCCTCCTTATCTGGAGCGACTCAGGCTCAAATAGGTACTATCACTCCGCATCTTGGTCAATCATCCAGTATTGGACAATAGCAAATGGTCCAACAACCATGGTTGGTGCAATATCAACAACCGCAATTCCAGCAGTCATACCAAGGACCTGAGCAACAAGGCTTTGTAAGTAATGGGCAACCGCATTTCCAAAGTGGTTATCAACAACCATACTATAATGGTTATGCCCATCAACCTTATCAAAGTTACCAGCATCAAATACATTATGCTGGTATGCAAAGACCTACTGCTCAGGCGATTCCATCTTATCCTAGGTATGCTTCACCTAACCTGAATCAACAGTTGCCCTTTGTAGCAACTCTAAAATTACCAGATCTAAATCGGCTAACAAATGATCCAATTGCTTACACCCCTTGGTGGCTTGCGATTCCTCATAAAATTCCCTCTGATATTGCTAAATTCAATGGAAATCCAGGTGAATATCCATCGAATCATGTAATGACATTCCATTTGTGGTGTTCATCCAACACCCTGAATGATGATTCGATTAGGCTTCGCCTTTTTTAGCGAACGTTAACTGGTCCGACAGCTAAATGGTATATAGAATTGCCTAGAGCTTCATTTGATAACTTCAACACCCTTGCCACTACCTTTTTAACCCATTTTCAGTTACCCATAAGGTACGAAACAGGGACAGAACTCCTTACCAACTTTAAACAAACGACGACCACTCACATATCTGATCATATTCATGAGTGGCAACATCGTCAAAGAATGGTGAAGACGTATGTTCCTAATCAACGTTTAGCTGAATGGTTTATAAAGTTATTATTGCCCTCTATTATAGAGGATGTAGCCAAGGGAGGAGTTGTCACTGAAGAGCAAGTCATTATTCGTGCAAAATATTTAGACTTGATCTATACTCAGTCTGGCATGCTCTATGACAAAATTCCTAACACTCCTAGACCAGAATTTTCCGTTCCTCCCCCTCCTAAATCAAACAAAGACTCTCATGCCAGCAATGGTGTGATAGGTACAACAAGCACAAAAACCACAAAGGCTACATCTAAGAAAGCCCGTACAGTTTCTAGTCAAAAAGCAGATGAAGAACCTCTCGCCTCGGAGGTCAATGCCGTGTCAACCGACAAAGGAAAAAATCCTAAGCAACCAAGGCGAAAGAAGAAAGGGACAAACAAAAAGAAGAAATAGGAGGATTCAACTCCCGAGAAACCTTCTGGAAACCCTACTGGAAAGAAGAAACCCAATCAGCCATGTTTCATATGTGATGAGGACCATTACACAAAATATTGTCCACATCAAGCTGAACTCAAGAAGTTCTTCAAAAAGACTTCAAATAGCTCAGCAGTATTGACTGATCCGTTTCCGAATCTAGAAACTAACCTAGTTGCTAGTGATCGTGCTTCCCCATCCCAAGTGCTTATGCTATCCATCTCAAAACAGCAAAATGATGCTCAATCGTTGAACAGAAAGGCTACAGATCAACCCAGCAGTTCGACAACAACTTCATCAAAAGTTGTTCCACCAATCATTCCTGAATTAACAATAAAAACACCTAAGGGAGTAGTACATAAATTGACGTTTAATCCTCGTGCTCGAGCAGCACATAATTATAATATAATGGAGGATCTAGCACAATCGCCATCCGCTATGTCGACACTTGAAGTACTGCAGAATTGCCCATCCCAAAAGCAGGCTTTGTTATCAGCGATAGGTGGGATTGATCCAGTGGATTCCAATCTAGTGGCCTTTAATCATAAAGGATACGAACCTCATTTACCAGCATAACTCGTTTTCTTCATACGGGTAAAAGCCCTCAACAAAACTGTTCATCAAACAATCATTTATGAGGGAGCATCTACCTGTATTATGTCAATGAGTTGCTAGAAAAATTTAGGCTCTCCACCCTTGTCACAATTATCAACGACATTAAAAGCGTTCGATGGAAGAACATACATGCCATATGGGATATTAAGTAAATTGCAAATCGAATTAGGGGCAAGACAGTAGAAATTGAAGTCGAGGTCATTGATGGAAACCTTGACTACAACATCCTACTGGGCAGGCCCTGGATTTATGCTATGGCTGCTGTTGTGTCAACATATTTTAGAAATATTGCATTCCCCTTTCAAGGCGGAATCACAATCATTGACCAACTAACCTTCCTCCCCAACAGTTCTCAAGTTACCGGAAGCATTCCTTTGATCCATGGAAGCTCTCAATCACTTCAAAATATCGGAGTAGGTCTCCTAAAAGACCCTTCCTTAATGGGGACTTTTGCCCTTCCGCCTCCGAGTAATCTGGCAGAAGTGGCCACAGTGGAAACCTGTCACATGATATCTTCTACATCAACAAAGATGAAGAAGAACTCTGAACATTTTGATAGTGTGGATCATCGTGAGGTATTGCCTCCAAGCCCTACCATACCTACATCATCTGACAATCAATTCAGTGATGTTGTACATTATGTACTGGGGACATTGGAACGAGATCTTTCCTTCATGACCCCTTATGAGTTGTGATCAAAGGTAGCCAGAGGATAGTTCATTGAATGGTGTCAACCTCGTTAAAAAATGAAACAAAGGATCTGAGCAGAATTCCTTGTCTTGTGTCAAGCTCGTTAAAAAATGAAACAAGTTTGGGCAAAGTTCCAAGTCGAGTCTTTCACTTGATCTCGTAAATGAACCTTCACTCCATCCACCTAATTACTGCGAGTAGTTTGGTGAATGTAACGAAGCTTAGGGGGCTGCACCCTTGTCTATTTTGCGGACAAACCCACCTGTAAAGATAAGTTTCCCTATAAGCTATGTGATTGGTCCGAGTGACCTTTCACCTTTGTCTATTTGGCAGACAAAGTGCAGGGAGTGTTTTGTCTAATTATCGACATAAAATCATCCTGCTTAACCATAGTAAGTTTCCATTTGGTTACTGAAGACCTTTTTTTTTATGCTGGGGGCATGTAAACCTTTTTATACAAGCAAAAACGACCAATTTCATTTTTTAGCTTTTTAGCTTTATAGTTTGGTTGTTCCTAGCTTACATAAAAAGGAAAAAGAGCAATGTTCTCGTAAGGTTCAAGCTCATTAAAAAATAAACCTGCTACTAAGCATAGTTTCTCTTGATTCAAGCTCATTAGAAAATGAAACCACCTCTGGTAAATAACCTTTGTGATCGCTTTGCTATCAGCCCTTTTGAACCTTGGTTGTGTTCCTTCCATCACCTCCATTTCATTCGGCCGACCATATGCTTCCACTTGATTGTTTACCTTTTTGAGGAACATCTATGACAAGTGATTTTGATTGCCACCCTCTTCACACTGCCATGTTTTTAGAAGTTCCAAACTTACCTAGAACCAGCTGCTACCCAGAAATACCACTCGTTCCTCAAAAATGAGTCTCTTTTAAACTCTTTTTAGACTCGTCAAATATAAAAATATTGTCGAGCTATTGGCCTTCCCAGCTCGTTAAAGTAAGGGGAATGTCATCCCTCTCATTTATTTTAATCTTTTTGGACTTGAGGGATTATTAAACAAAAAGATCAAGCGCTTGTCTTTGTCGGCTTGTTAAAACTATCGAAAAGTCATCCCTTTCGTATTATTTTACACCTTTTTGGACTTAAGGGATTATGCCACGAAAAAGGACTATTGGAGTCTCCTTTTCGTTCATTTTCAAACTCTTTAAACATGAAAGGGACCGAGTTATCTTTTTCGTTAAACTCATTAAAACAATAGCGACAAACTTGTCCACCCAGACAAGAATGAGTCTCACCGACGCTAGGCTCGCTAAACACAAAGCGACAAGTTTGCCCGAAGGGAAAATTATAGACCAAGAATATGTTATCCTCCTTGATCTTGTCAAAAATAAAGAGGCACTAGTCAGCAATGTCTGGGGAAAAATGGGAAGAAAACTTGAAGAACTCTATTGGTAGCAAGTCGCTCTTGAACATGACACTTTCACTCCATCACCGTGATTGAGTTGGGTTGGGTTTTCTCCGTTCACCGTCAACATTGGTCCACCATGCCATCCATGGGGTTAACACTACCAGTCCATATCAGTGTCGCCAATATGTTCAAGATAAGTCATTCAGATAATTCACCATCCAGCAAATGCCTCATCCACTGCATTACATCCACTCTTCATTTTTCATGGCTGCCATTCCTGAACCTTATATCATCAGATCGTTTTCACCTCCACAAAAATCATTTGCTCTGTTTTGCATCGTAGATGTGGGATACATCAAGGCCCTCCTACAACAGGTCACTTCTTGTCGACATCAGCTCATTATCCAAGAAGTTGACTTAGAAACAAACCTTTCAGTACTTTGAAGCTTGCATGCCTCAATGGCAAGTTTTTCACTTCCGACGATAGGTTTACATCAATGACCTACGACCGAAAGACTTTGTGTGGTGCTCGAAATCAGCTCATATATTCACACCACGTGAATTGTACTGTAGTACCTTGAGGTTCATCATCAATATCAGTGACTCCTCTCACGTCTGTGAACAACTTACATCATTGGCTGGTAACCAGGCGATGTATTTCCATGTTCGACTTCAGAACATCTTTTCACATGGATCGAGTTGTACACCGGGCGAAGATTGGACGAGTTTTGAAGACCCTGGATCTAGTTTCATCCATCCGGGCTACAATATATTCAGGAAAATAAAGACATCAATTGTATATAGAAGCTACACAGATAGTCATCTAAGCCAGGGAAGATGACTCTTCATGCGAAGAATCACCAATCTGCAATAACAGATGATTGTCTATCCTATGTACATGAAAATGAATTTGTAAAGCTGAGCATGGGAATGCCCGCCTTAGCTAGATCACGAAAATATATGACGATGATGTATTGTATCTTATACAGGTCACCTTCCAGTACGAATACCTCGGATCCTCATGAATAAAGCATTTCACCTGACATCAGAAGATTTACGACCTCATGCTTTAAGGGGCAGCTGTTATAGACATATTTGGGCATTGCAAACCCAAACTCATATGTCCATAAACTAAGGGCTCCTTAAGTCCCTAAAAGTGTTGTTTCATACCCTAAACGATCATGGTCAGCTGATTACATCATTTCCCAGAAGTTCCACCTGAAAAACTACTCAGAGCTGGCCAAAACTGTACCATACAGACTGCTCAATGGGAAAGGTACGATGCATACTGACTGCAAAACTGGCCAGGTGTGATGCATACTGAAATGGCCTTCTGTGGGGTGAGATGAGTGAGAATAGACAAATGGCAGAGACAGTTTGCAAGGTGGATGATCATGGAATCTTCCAGAAACTTCTCCTGTGACACTTTCCTCTCTGAATTCGCCCAGGGATGAGTAAGAGATCATTGAAATCTCCAAGTGGAACCAAGAACTATAAGTGGAATGACACTAATAAAAAAGCCAGAGCTGACTCAATCCCTTGCAATACATCTATAAATGGACCCCTCATCTGAAAGATCTGGGGCTGGAATTTTGTGTTTTGTAAGGAAGTGATATTGGTTTGTTGGTGAGAAGAGACATTGCATTGTTGGGTGATTTTCTTGTTCATGAGGTGAAAAGGGCTTCTACATTGGGAGGATGATGCTGGATCAAATAGCTAGGTTGTAATCCTCTCTTTCACTACTATTAATAAATTTCTTTTAGTTTTCCTCCATATAATCGTTTATTTATGAATCTTATTGTTTATGAATGCAATTGTATGGTCTATGTGTTTCTGATTCTGCATTGTTTATGATGTTTTAGATAGATATGATTTGATAGTTTGTTGTTACTTTGACTCTATAGGTACTCTTTGAAGTGGGACAAGTAGGAGAGGAGTGGCGAATTCTATCAAGGAAAGGATAAATCAAGCTAGGATCAAAGCAGAAGATCCAGGTTGGTCCTCTTTTCTTCTCTTCCATCTATCACACTTAAAGGAACTCTTGAAAAGCTTTCATTATTTGTTTCTAAGATAGCTACCCGTCTTAGTGGGACTAGTAGTTCGAATCGACACTAGTTTTCCCTGAAACAAAAATTTACATTGATGTATGCAAGCACCAAGGTACCAAAGGGTTATTTCTAAGTCAACTTCCTGGATAATGTGTTGATGTTGACAAGAAGTGACCCGTCGCAAGAGGGCCTTGATGTATCCCCCATCAATGACATGAAACAGGTATCATGATTGAGACATAATGATGCTGATATGGAACTAGATCAAGAAAGGAAAACATGGAATGAAGGCTTAAGAATATTATAATGGATATTAAATGAATGAATTCTCTTGAACACACCGACAACACTTAATGGAGTTGGAAGCATTGAACCAAAACTGAAAAGGAGGCTCTGAAAATGGTATGCCAACCAAAAGTCAAGTAGGTTACCCAACCCAACAGACATGAAGATGAAGTGGAAGAGTGTCGTGTTCAAGAGCGACTCGCTGCCATTAGCAAATGGAATACCCTGTTTTCCCAATTTCCCCAACCATACTGGTGAGTACCTCTTTATTTTTTAACAAGCTTGAGGAGGATAACATATGCTTGATGTGTAAGTCCATCCTTTGGATGAATCCCTTCGAGTATGTTTAGTGAACCCTAAGAAGGAGAGGTTCGACCTTGTCATGTTCGACAATTCCATCATTGTTTGATGTTTTAACGAGTCGAGTGAAGGTAAAACTTGACAACTTTTTCATGTTTAGAGAGTTTGAAAAAGAGACGAAAAAGAAAACTCCCGATGTCCCTTTTCGTAGATAGTCTCTCAAGTATGAAAATGTAGAAACAATACTCAAGAGAACCTCATAGCCATGTTCGACTAAGATATTCCTTTTTCATAGATAGTTTATCTCAGTCTCGAAAAGGTTTAAACTTATACTAAGTAGACATCTTTTCATTTAGTTTTATGAGTTCGAAAAGGCAAGTGCTCAACGATATTTTCATATTTTGGGAGTTTGAAAAGAGATGAAAGAGGACTCCTCCTGGAGGAATGATGTAGGTTTTAACCCTGTACAGAAATTACCTGCATATGAATTCTTAAACACAGAAAATAAACAATGCGAGAGCATAACACATAAAACACATATACACAGAGATTTTCCCTAGATCCCAAAACCGGGACTACCAACTTGATTTTATATTATGTTCCTTTCAATGTTACAATACATATTTATACATGCTGAAGTGTCCAAAACCATGGACCGAAACCATCATGTCCAAAACCATGTGCGAAAAACATGCACAAAACCATAGGTAGGTCCGCCCAACCTAATATAGGGTCCAAAAACAAAATTTTTTGGGGCGCTGCCCCAGACCCCATAGAGGGGGGGTTACCTGCACCCCTCAAACCCCCTATGACCCCCCCCCCCCCCCCCCCCCGCTATACAATCAGCGCAACGAAGGGGGCGTTCCGCCCCCCCAACCCCCCGGTTAACTACGTGGGCTAGTCATGGAAAGAATATAACACAACCCAAAAAACGAGTGGTATAAATGGTAGCAACTGGTTTCGTTCATGATGGAACTGCTCAAAATATGCAAAGGTCAAGAGGATGGCTAATAAGACCACTCATCGCAGTGGTTCCTCAAGAAAGGGTAAAAACAACCAGGTGAAAGCTTATAATCAGCGAAGTAGATGATGACCATGGAATGAGAAAACCAAGGCTCATCTGGAAAAAATAGGATGGCAATCATGAGGGATAGGATGAGAATGGTTTCATTTTTATAGAAGCTTGAAACATGGGAAACTATGCTTGAAATTGGTTTCATTTGTACACAAGCTTGAAACAAAGGAAAAACTATTCTTGAAATAAGATTTCATGCCCCCATCATAATGACTCAATCCAAGGTACATGCCCCCCCAAGCTTCATTTCATACACCTAAGTAGATTACCAGTTACTAACAGGTGGATGGAATGAAGTTTCATTTATGAGATCAAGTGAAAGACTTGACTAGGAATTTACGAGATCTAATCAAAGAGTCGAATTGGAAAGGGGATTTGTTTCATTTTTTAATGACCTTGGAATAGGAAAAGAACTATGCTCATGACACCTTGTTTCATTTTTTAACGAGCTTGACACAAGAAAAGGAACTCGTCTTCAAGGATCTTGTTTGATTTTTTAATTAGCTTGACACAAGAAAACGAACTCTACTCCAATCTTAATCATGGCCTCCGAGAGACCATGACTTCCAAGGGGTTCTCATCGGATGGGAGAAAATGCTTTGGAAGTGATATATATCAAGGGATCCAATGGAAAGATCATGCCCCAATGCCCCCAGTAAATGATTCACCATATCACCTACCAGATCTAGGTCGAAAGAATTTGAGCAGACAATGAAATGCTCATATTTAGCAGTAGGTACGTGAATGGGATAGGTTGCCACATAGTTAATTTGTGGCAGCAAAGATGTTGCTTGCATATAAGGACCATTTAGGGATGCTAGTTGATTGGGAGCCAAATTAGGACCAACAAATGAAAGCTGGTCAATAGTCACAATTCCTTCTTCGTGCAGGAAACACATCACATGAAAGAGTGAAGATACAAGAGCTCCCATGACATAAACATAGTTATGCCCAAGGAGTAAATTAAAATGCAAAGGGCCTTGGCCTACAATCACATTGATATAGATAGTCTTTCCTCCCAAAGTAATAGGAAACTGAGGAAGGATCCCTAATGGTTGACTAGTTCCTCTGTTAAAAGGAAACATATTATGGGTATCGGGAAGAAGCTGTGGAGAATCGAAATCTTTCCAAGTATTTGAGGACATGATACTAACATATGTGCCTTCATCTATGATTTTTCTACATACGACCATATTATAAGCCTATATTAGGATCTAGAAGGACATGTAAGGAGGAAGACGATATCTTGCCAATCGACTCGAATCAAAAGAAGTGACCATACTACTTGTACAGGGTGCCATAGGAGTGGGATAATTTTCCCCTTATGTTGTGTGAACAAGAGCATTTCCCCCTTGTATCATGGGAATGTGAGGATTTCCCCCATTTCATTAGAATTTGAAGAAACAAGAAGAACCTCTGGGGTATGAACTTCACTCTCTATGGGAAAGGTACGATCAACTGAAGGTGGAAACGAATCAACCATTTTCCCAACCAATGGTTGGTTGGGAACAGACTCATGAGATTCATGTTCCTAGAGAGTGGGATTGATTGGATATAGATTCTGATCAATCACTTCATCAACTAGTGGAGGATTGGGAGAAAGCTTAAGGTAACCAGCTAGAAGTCGTGGCTGAGAAGCTATACTATTTTCAACCACTTTTGAGGCTTCATCCATATAAGGAAAAAGGTGAATATGATGATTCCCTTCATATAACTTACATCAAAGTTTGACTTTACACTTTTTCCCATGGACCTTACTATTGTTAGTTGAGGGTTTGTCACCAACATGATCTCCAGAAGCTGAAGACAAAGGCCAATGTGAGCCTGTGGACCACATTTATAATACCTTGGAAATACCATGAGAATCTCTAAGAAGGTGGTCACCCTTACATAACATGCAAGGAAATTTAAGTTTATGTCGATGATTAGAATATTTAACAACACTAGTTACTTCTGCAACAATGGTTTTTGTTTTCCCCCCTCCTTATTTTGTTTCTTCTTCTTCCTCCTTTTCTTCTTCTTCTTAGCTTCCTAGTTATTAGAATCAAGGCTTTCACCAGGAAAAGAGGAAGAAAGGGATGAAGAAAAATTAGGTGAAGAAGGGAAGGGTCAACTCTAGAGTCAACATGAGGTTGATGTTGTTTAGGTGGAGGAGGACTCGGTTGAGAAGCATTTTGGACATTCATAACCATAGGGGTCGAAAATAACCAAACTGGAAAACCAATGGTAAATCCAAGAAGGGACAACGTTTCCATATAAGGAGCACCAATATTTCCAAAAGAAGGAAAAGGACCAGGATTCCCGTTAGAGGGGTTCCCTTGATTGGTAGACTCCATAATTGTTTCCATTAGTCTCAACCTAAGATCCACTAAGGAGTTGTTCCACGAGGAGGATGTTGTTTTGTGGTCAATTAATTGATTTTAGAAATTAAAGACACAAACAAAACAAAGGGGTAACTAGGCATAAAGTTTTACCAAGCAACCGTGAACTGCAATATACACCTTGGCAAACTAAGGACTTAACATACGTGCAGGAAATCTCCCTAAATGTTGTGTTCGGTGTATCATGATATGCAAGACGAATGACTCGGTTACCTATGGATGGATAGAAACTTATAGGGGACTCCCAAAATATACTCGACAGTATGTGGGAGTGTAGTCCGTAGTAGTGTTATCTAATGTGTAACCATTCAATGAGAGCATTCCCATATACTTTTCATGTTGAAAATTGGTAACAAGAAATTGCTAAAAATAGAAGTTCTAAAAATAACACTGCTAAAAATAGCAGTTTGGGTATCAGTGTTGGATTGGGCAACAGTGAATGAAAAATGGAAGTGCTAAAAATAGAAGTTCTATTTTTATCAGTTCAAGTTGGATTCCTATTTTTAGACAGTTGCTGGTCTAAAATAGGAAGTAAAATTCGAATTTGGTCTTACCAACAGTTTGAATATTAATTAATTAATTCTCCATGATTTAATTAGTTAAGAAAAATCAAACTTGAAGTCTTTGTGAGAACATGCAATAGTTTCTCCACTGATTGGGGAATGTGTCCTTGATTTGATCCACTGATTGAGGAATTAAGGATGAGTTCTATATTGAGAGGATCAGTTGACTTAGTTTAACTTAGTCAAGTTCAGCTATATTAATTTAACAAGTTGTTAAATTAATGAGATACAGTTTGTTGATGCTTGCATGCATGTGACAACTGTTATTTTCATATCACTGAGTATTCACTCATGGATAATTGATGCATGTCAGTTCTGTTAGAGACCCAGTTGAGATCAGAGAAGGGACAGTGTACTATCAGTTGGATGAATATTTTTCCTATAAAGGAAGCTCATCCATGATGAGGATTTATCTCCTTCAGGTTTGTGCAGTTAGATAAGAGGTTAGTGAGTGTGTGAAGAGGCCAATTCACACATGTGACATCAATGGACCCCAAGGAAATTACACAAGGAAATAGGAGGCTTGGAGGGTAGAGGAGAAGGTTTGTGAGAAGCCTTTGATTGTTTATGAGCAGCAAAGGGATTGTACTAAGAGCTGGATAGCTTCCGAGCTAAGGCTTTGTGTAATCCAGACTATATTTCCACTTGTATGACAGTACAGAGATGGGGTTTTAGGCAGGTGCTTTCCCCAAGTAAATTCTTCTGTGTTATGTGTGATTGATTCCTTCTTATTAGTTATATGTGTTCTTATTAATGTTGCTCATGGTTGATTAAGATTCCGCTAAATTGTTTGTAGAAGTAGGTCAAGTGTTTTTCTTTAGTACATTGCATTACCAGGTGATCTATAGGTGGGAAATTTCTACATGGTATCAGAGCTAGCTGATTTGTAGGAAAAATTCTACAAAATTCTACATGGTATCAGAGCTAGCTGATTTGTAGGAAAAATTCTACAAAATTCTACATGGTATCAGAGCAAAGGTGATCAAGGAAGAACAATATACTGAGAGGAGATTTCAAAGTTTTGAGTTTTGGGCCGAGAGTTTGTAGAGAAGATCTGAAAATTTCTGTACAAAATTTTCAGAAATAAATAGCAAATTTGGATTCCTTGTGGAAAAATACCCAAAATCAAAAAACAAATCGTCCGAATTGAAGTTCGGATGAGGGAGATATCGCTGATTTAAAATCAACTCTTTTTCTAGAAAATTTCGTGACGGCGGGAAAGTGGAAATAGATTGGTGTGCTAGCCAAGAACCTGTATGCAATTGAGGTACAAGATGCATGCAAAGCCTTGAGGAGCAAGGCAAAGGTTAGAGACTTGGTGGTTGAGAGGGAGAGTATATTACCTCTCAACATGCAACGCTAGAAGAAGTCTCAGACAATTGTGGAGGAGCCACGATTGGTGCAGCAGCTTCATGAGGTTGTGGAGAAGCCATAACAGGGGAAGCTGAGGGTAGATAGAGTAGAGACATCTACTCATGCAGAGACCTCCAATAGGGGGAAAATTTGAGCCAGGTGGGCAGAGAGATCACATGTAGTCATACCTCCAGGTAGGAGGTGGGGCGATGTGGAGTGATCGTCCCAAGGAGCAGGGGCAGGATCCTTGAGGTACCCAACCTCTTGGATGAGACCTTGCTACGAGAGCCCCGATGTGGAGTAGCAAGAACTGACTGATTGGGTAGAGATAGATGCGGATGGAGCAGCAGAGAGAGCTACAGTGCAGGGAATCCCAGGACAGCGCAGAGCATGCAGGCTGCAGCAATGCGAGAGGCACAAGTGTGTTGCACTGTGCAGGGTAGAAAAAAGAAGGGTGCAACGGTGTGAGATGCATGAAGATGTTGTAGTAGCGCAGAGGTCAGAGAAGGAGCACTTGTCAGCAGTAGGTAGAGCTTCAGCATCAGAGTATGTTTCTAGCCCAACAGAGTGGTCAGTTGGGAGTTTTTTTTTTTTGTTCCGAGAGTTGCTGGAGCAACCACACTTGGTAGATGTGTTGCATGTAGAACATTCCAGAGGTACAGGATCGAGTTTGAGAGGAAGCCTTTTTTTGTTGAGAGGGAGTGTTGAAAATTGGTAACAAGAAATTGCTAAAAATATCATTGCTAAAAATAGCAGTTTGGGTATCAGTGCTGGATTGGGCAATGGGGAATGAAAAATGGAAGTGCTAAAAATAGAAGTTCTATTTTTAGCAGTTCAAGTTGGATTCCTATTTTTAGACAATCCCTGGTCTAAAATAGGAAGTAAAATTCGAATTTGGTCTTACCGGCAGTTTGAATATTAATTAATTAACTCTCCATGAGTTAATTAGTTAAGGAAAATCAAACTTGAAGTCTTTGTGAGAACATGCAATGGTTTCTCCACTGGTTGGGGAATGTGTCCTTGATTTGCTCCACTGATTAAGGAATTAAGGATGAGTCCTATATTGAGAGGATTAGTTGACTTAGTTTAACTTAGTCAAGTTCAGTTAGATTAATTTAACAAGTTGTTAAATTAATGAGATGTAGTTTTTCGATGCTTGCAAGCATGTGACAACTATTTTTTCATATAACTGAGTATTCACTCATGGATAACTGATACATCTCAGTTCTGTCAGAGACCCAGTTGAGATCAGAGAAGGGACAGTGTACTATCAGTTGGATGAGTATTTTTCCTATAAAGGAAGCTCATCCATGATGAGGATTTATCTCCTTCAGGTTTGTGCAGTTAGATCAGAGGTTAGTAAGTGTGTGAAGAGGCCAATTCACACATGTGACATCACTAGACCCCAAGGAAATAGGAGGCTCGGAGGGCAGAGGAGAAGGTTTGTGAGAAGCCTTTAACAGCCTATGAGTAGTAGAGGGATTATACTGAGAGCTGGATAGCTTCTGAGCTAAGGCTTTGTGTAATCTGGACTATATTTCCACTTGTATGATAATACAGAGATGGGGTTGTAGGCAGGTGCTTTCCCCAGGTGAATTCTTCTGTGTTATGTGTGATTGATTCCTTCTTATCAGTTATATGTTTTCTTATTGAAGTTCCTCATGGTTGATTAAGCTTCCGCTAAATTGTTTGTGGAAGTAGATCAAGTGTTTTGCTTTAGTACATTGCATTACCAGGTGATCTACAGGTGGGAAATTTCTACATGGTATCAGAGCCAGCTAATCTGTAGAAAAATTTCTACATGGTATCAGAGCTAGCTTATTTGTAGGAAAAATTCTACAAAATTCTACATTTCATGCGTGGAGTGCCATCCAATATACTCGAAGGTACACAAAGTACGATCCTATAAACTTGCATATGTGGAACGGGATATCACCCTCGGATTGTAACAATGACAAAAAATGGCAACTCCTATGTTTAACGACACCAAAACACATCTCTAGCCTAGGCCTCTATGTGTGTCGTTAAGTTTCAAATGATCCTTCGATTAATCGAAGTGAATTTTAGAGTTGATCTTGAATTAGATTTCAGTTTTAAGGCTCAAAACTCAATGTCACTTGAACACGCCTATGATGCAACTAATATGACAAAAAGAAATCTTTTCATTTTAGATGAAAGTTATTTAGTGTAGGGAAGAGGTGCAAACAATGATGCAACAAATAAGAGCTTCCTAACTAGATATTTCAGTTTCACTATTCCAATTCAATTCAAAGCATTAAAAGATGCCAAACCATGCAATGTAATCTATGCATGATTCCCTTGAAAACTATGCAAGTGTAATCTATACACAATTTCCTTTCCTATCGTGAAAATGAGAATTCTAACTATGAAAATGTGATCTATGCAAGATAATTATTCAAAACAAACACAAGAGGATTCCAATGAAATCAAACATAATCAGAGATTTCATGAATAGAGGACTTAAACTGAAATTGGGTGAAAATTTCAAAAATCAAAAGAGATGACACTCAAAGGCGATTAACACTCATACACAATTCAGCGACCGCACCCCCCCAATTGAGGGGGATTTTTTAGTTGTTGCAAAAATGAAAGCAAAAACATGCAATTTCACACTAGGGAATTCCAATTTCACACACAAAACCCTAGATGCAAATGCAAGGATTTTTCTTTTCAACACACTTAATTTTCTAAATGAGAAAAACTAAGATGCAAATGTTTAATCACATATTTAAATGGAATTTTCTGAATGAGGACTAAAACAATAATTCATCCAAGCGGTCAATGACCAAACAAAATCAGTTTACAAGCGATCAAATGATAATAACAAAGAAAAATCAAAACCAATTATTACCAAAGGAAATCAAACACAAATGAAAACCAAATGGAGGCTTCAGAGAGACCACAAGACACTCAAGACTTAGGGAAAGTCAGCTGGAAGTAGGTTGATCAAAGAGACACTAAAAAGCAAGGGAAAATTTTTGTGCAAAAACAAGGTCCAACAATGGTGCATAAGAGGCATCAATGCTTTGCAATATTGGTACAAAGTGGGACCAGGTGAGGTGCAATGCTTTGTAAGAGGCACTGGGGGAGCATTGGTCCAGGGATAGAGGATTCCAACCCAAAAATTGAAAATGAGACTCAATGAAATCACTTCCTAGGTCTGTTATTGGTCAGGTAAAGCAGCAAAGGTCTATCAAAGACGTAATCAAACACAATGGAAAAAAGAACCACCAAGGGAATACACCACTCCCCAGTATGGTCGCTAATTTGTTATACGGGATTTACGATTGCGGAAAAAAGTATCTCCCCTAGGTTTGGTGGCTAACCTAGAACAATAGAGAAACAAGGAACCCAATGCTTTCTTTAAAGTAAATAGATGACAAAATGAAGCCTACTTGGAATCTGTCACAAGCTTCACTCCTTCTTTAGCTTGAATGCTCCAATTCCAACTCTGATTGCCAAAATTAGAACCTGCACAGTCAGATAACACAAGCCAAGAAACTACAGGATCTGTGTAGTATCATCCAAATACTCTATTCAATATATCAACATGGTATTGAAATAAATGAAATAACAACATCACATATAGGAAAACAGAGAATTATTTGCATTAATATAAATGGAAGGAGTTTACAACCATAAATAGCTGTTGATCTTGTAAAAGAGCTACTCCAGACTTACTTTTTCTTTCCTTGTCACAATGTGCACCTCCAATCACCCCAATTGCATGAAATGAAACATCTCACAACAGGAACATAAGGGTAGAATCACTCTCCAAAAGTCAAGCTCTTGCATATGGAAGTCTGTAAATATATAGAGGAGTGGGGTAAGTTGGGAGTTCTTATCCAATTACCAATCTAAGGTTTTAGATCCACCTTTAAGGGGAGTATGGGATCAAAGGATAAGGGATGGAAAATCTAAATTAGGATAGGATAGAATCTAAATGTTTTATCTGAGGTAAATGGTTGTAACAAATTCTGGAAGTTTCTAGAAGAGGAGGCTTCCAGAATTTCTCTCTTTTTCCTGAATTTCTAGAGCCAACGCAGGTGCAAAGGGGAGAAACCTACAAGTGATCAACACAGGCCACAGTGGAGAAACCTATAGGTGAACGTTGTCGAGAAAGAGGCTATGGAGCGTTGGTCCTAAATCTGGCTCAGATGATGTAGGTTCAGGAAAAAACTCTGAGGAATGAAAGAGGCATGCTTAGGGATTTGTGCAAGATGATGACAAGGGAAACAGGATGTTGATTGATCCCATTAGAAGGCCTATTGAATGTGACAAAATGGCGTATAACACATAACTTTACCATTACAATAAATTCCATATTTTGATCTCTAGTAATCAAAGATTGATGCCTTTGATATTCTTCTTCCATTGAATCCCATACATCAATTCCAAGTGATTGAATATATGTCTTCATCCTTACTTTACAAAACACATAGTTTGTTTCATTAAACATATGTGCCCTATTGGTGTATCCTGCTTAGTTTTCCATTTTCTTTGATCTTTTTTCCAGTTGTTAAATTGATCCTCAAATAACTTGGCTCTAATACCAATTGTTAAAAATCAAGACAGTACTAAGAGGGGGTTGAATCAGTATTGTAGGAATTTTATAATTTTCTTTCACTAATGTAGAACACTAGGATAGAAATAAATAATTCAACAACAATTCATATGAGTATCACAAGAAGCACAAAATATCGCACGTAAATTCTTCAAAATGTTTTTTCAATTTACTTCATAAAGACAAGCTTTGACTTGTTGCTACAAAGTTATTTGGATACAACCAAAAGAAGCTAATACTCCCTCACTTATCAACTACAAATGAAAGGAGAAAAAACCGCTAGTGTATTAGCGAGCTCCAACCCCTACCTATTTACCAACCACTACTAGAAGGAGTTACAACCCCTGATCTTCAAGCTACTACTTGCTTGACCTCCTTGATTCATCTTTCATACAATTTTCAAACTAAAATCATGAAGGGAACTTCCTTTCATAACCAAATAAATTTATCACCTCATGCACTCACCACAAACACCATAAAATCACCTTCAACAATCTCTAATCATTGATTAATCCACCATACAGACTAGCAACATCAATCTGTAACCAACCCACCAACTCTTAATTTTCAACTCCTCATCTAGAAAATTTGATTTAGCTTATAAACAATTTTGACTGATATTTTTAGTTCTTGAATTTTCACTTATAATAGGCTTTGATCTCATTAACTTCTTGTTTTTTATTTCTGTAATGTCCTCTTAATGTGCACAATAACTCTTCAGCCTTTGATCTTCTCTCTAGGTAAGAAAAATTGAACTTAACTATTATTTTCCTCCATTATGGAATTTTACAAGTTTTAGTAGTGTTTCTTCTAAATTTGGCTAACTCCAAATTTAGTGAATTTGCTAAACTAGTCTCCATATATGTTCATTTTTCCATCCTAGCTACCAACTCGTTCATGCCTGGACTGCCAAACTTTAGTGCTCCTTTGGTTTGGTGGATTTCACTAAATATGGCGCATAACGCCAAATTTACACATTGTCAACTCATTCATCCATGAGCTTGAAGTCCTTAATCAAATTTTGAAGTTGTCGACCCATATGCCTAAAGTACTTTAAAATCAAGACTATAAATTTTCTTTGACCCAAAGTGATTTTCTCATAAAACCTCCACATATAACCACTAGTTGGGCCCACTATTCTAAGTCCCGAGGAATTTAATTACAATTCATAATCTCTCCACACCTTCAGTCTTTATGTCTACACAAAACCACGTTTTGGTGCCTTGACTTTTAGCTCTTGGCTCTTATTTCTTAGCAAAATTTCTCTCGAAAAAAACTCAGTGGATTCCCTTACATTATCCCTGAGATCGTTTCCTCTGAAGCAATGTTCCTGCGATTCCACCATGCTTCCAATGTGCACAATAAAATAATAATCGAGATGACCTATCTTCCATATTATTTTCGGAATAACAATTTTACTATTAGATGTCGTCAATTTCACTGTTTCTCAGGTTCGGTCTTCTCAGAAAAAACTTAGTGGAGCGTGAGTGGTTTCTTATGAGGTTACGTGTCCCTGGGGACCACTTGCAATAGAGTAAATTTGAACCTAACATCACCCATGAAATTTTGATGTAATTTCCATGTCATAATATGCAAACCAAACAAAAATCTATAAATTTAAAAATAGGTACATGTCTTAGATAATTTTAAATTGTTTAATTTGAATACCTGTGAAATATTTTATTATTAATTTGGGTATTCGTTTTATTAATATAATTTACCTACCTTACCCATATGAATTAGAATATTGAAAAGGTTATTAATGCAATGTAAACCTTGATATTAGTGAAAAAAATATAAATTAAAAATGCGGCGCATTTGACATTAACAACCATGCCCCAAAAAAACATTAAAAAAACAGTTAAATATAAAATAGTTAAATGGTTAAAAAACGTATTGTAGAAAGGACAAATCACTGAGTTCCGACAAAAATTTATATTCCGGGTGAAATTGTGGTCTTAGTAGACAACGTTGTTAAAATAACACCAAAAAATATAATTAAATATAAAATATGTATAGACAATTAAAATTAAAATATAAATATAGACAATTAAATTTAAATATAAAATATATATAGACAATTATTTTAATAAAAGTGTCATATATTGAGGGATTTTAATAAAAGTAAAAAATTACAAATAGTATATTGAATTTTTTTATTAAATCTCATGCTAATAAATATTGTGTAATATAGATAAAGTAAAGTAGTATTAAAAAATTATCTACATGGCATTTTAAATTAATTTCTTGATTTTTCCTTGGAGGCCACTTTTAGGCTAAAATTTACTCTAATGCGTAACACGTGGACAAATCAAATTTTAGCCTCGATTACCTATCTGCTATGTCATCTCAAAATTTATTTTTCTTTAACTTTAATGTCGGTGGCTCTCAGAATAACTTCTAAGATTTATTTCTTCCAATGAAGTTTCTTCCACGGTAATGTGTCACTGCCACAATGATGCCAATTGTATACGCCAGCTCTTTCCCGCCTTTACAATGATGCCATGTGTCACTCGCTGAGTGGTGCCACATGTCACACTTTAATTGAGCCATGTTATGCTAACGTCATACTTCATTGTGTCTCCTTTGGAAAATAAAATCATACCGTGTGTGTTTATTCAATTTTTCCATATGGCCAAATCTTCAAGCCACCAATGTGGCAGAAGGACGGTTCTTGGCCCTTTGTTTTTTTATCAATTTTATTCAAAACCAAAACCACCATATTCAAGCCCTCCGATTCATAGGATCTGGGTTCTGTAACCTGGGGTATCTATTACTCACCTCTACAGATATCGATAATAACTCAAAGAGTCTCACAGATAAATATCCAAAAAGTTTCCTCCAATATCTCTTTCTCAAGATGCAAACATTGATGGCTATTCTCCGATCCTTGTAAATTGTCATCTGTTGCACCATTCTGTCATTAAAAATTTTACTACATGCGACAACCTCCTTAGTGATTTCACGGAAAAGGTGGAGGGGGTCATGCTATTAATCTGAGCCATTGATCAACCAGATTCATTGTTTGATAAATACTGCCAATAATGAAACCCCCTTCTACATTAACCCTTAGACGAGCATGGCCCTACGCAATTTCTAAGGGATTTAACTATGCCATGTATTGGTAAAATGTCAAACTAACACCAACTAAAATCATTTATCACCAAGTTTAGCTGAGAAATTTTGACTTTGGGGCTCTTGATCTTTGACTGCAAATAACTTCTGATCCAAGAGGCCATTTGCAGACTTCCATATACCACTGGAAATCGCTTTTAGAGCTATATTCATCTGAAAAGATGTCAACTACATTTGAGTTGATCTACTATACCGGAAATTTCTCCAAAGTCTCTACACCTTAACCGTTCTTGTTGCACCCACCTTTGCCTTTGCAATCATCTTCTTTGCTTTTGTCGTCAATGTCGACATATTTCTAACATAATTTTCCAAACTGAGACCACTGATAAAAATAACCCTAAAAGTTGATTTCTCTAATTTTTCTACTCTAAAGGAATCAAGATGATGAAAAATAATATAATGGTTCACTCCATGTCATACCTCCCCATTTTAGGAGTATTTTGGTCCCAAAAATATTTTACTGAATGGTGTAGGGAAGCTTTTCCTCTAGCTTCTTCCTAGAGTACCATTTATACTTTCCTAGATGTTGTCCTTTCAACCCAATCTACCATAAGGCCATGTTTCCCATGTCTTACAATTCTATACACCCTCTAAAAAATTGTATCTTTTATTAACTCTTCCTGAGAATCTGATGCTAAATCCTATATGGAAGGTAGGACTTGTTCCTCTTCCTAACCCAACATAAAAGGCTCATAGAGTTTTAAATTTTCCAAATTCAACATTGAGAAAATGCACATGTGCGTTGGGTAGACTATGTCTATAGGAATTATCTCCCACCTTTTCTAGTATCTTGAAATGACCATATTGTAGACCCTTGATTTTATGACCAAAATGCTATAACTTGTCATTATTCAATTATCTCTCTATCTTGTGTTGATCATGCCTAACCTTGTATTTTTCTTGTGACTTCTTCATCGCTCATGTATCTATAAATCGATTTTTCTAATCTTCTCAACATTTTTTTTCTTCTCTTAAAGCATCCCCTATGATATTTTCCCTTACCCTTCCTTGCTGCCCATATACAAAATGTAAAGGTGAAGGTGACAAATATCCAAGACAAGTCTCAAAAGTTGACTTACAAGTTGAAGTGTGGAATACTCTATAGTATGAATGCCATATGAAGGCTATATTTTCATGTAATGTCTTTAAATTCTTCTGATTATAACCCCTCAAAAGCTATACCAAATTCCTATTGACTATTTTGTTGGATTCACAATTATACTAAGCAGAGGTGAATCAATATAATGACTAGTTTTACTTATTTAAACATTAATCTCATAAATTGAACAAGTAACACAAGATATGGGTGCTAACCCTTATGGGATAAAACCACAAAACTTCCTTATATGAAATATATTATAGGAACCAACTTACTATTACATCAATTTGTAGGCAACAATTTACAAGAGACATCAATCCCCTCTACTTCTACGTAGGCACCAACCTACATGAGACACTAATCACCTCTACTACTTTGTAGGCATCACTCGGACTATAGTTTTGGGTAGAGGCTCGATGTTACACTACACAAAAAATAACCAAAAGCTTCCCGGAAAACTCAAATCAAGACTTCCCCACGGATTACCTCAGTATGCTAAGAGTTGGAGGGTGCCTTTATGATGTTGTATTTTCCAAAAGTCATAGTCAAACTCATAAGTTTTCCTCCATTTTATTAAGTCATTATAGTGTTGACCACAACTCACAAATGTTGGATAGGCTTGGCTAGGTGATCTTTCAATTTATTTGCAAAGGTGGCCCCCCTTAATTCCCCTTATGCTTAAGGTATTGAGAGGAATTGAGGAGGGTTGTTTTAGGATGTACAACATGATGGTTGTTGATGTAATAGAAACCTTATCCCATGGTGTAACAATAATGGTATACCATGGGTGTAATGATAACAATATCTAGGTAGAATAACAATAACAACATCGCATGGTGTAATACCATCAATGTACCATCATTGTAACAACAATGGTATATAACACCTTTCATATACCATCCTAACGTAGGGACACATGAACCCTTTCTTTGTAAGTGAACATATTAAGGTAATTTCCTCTTAATCACACTAGTATATTGCACTAAAATGACATAATTACAAGGGAACATACCTTGGGAAAAATGTATCGTTATAACCAAAGATAAGCTCAAAACACAAGTAGAATGGAAGAAAAGAAAATGGTTAAAGAGGGAAAATATGGGTGTGGAAAAGGTGGCATTTTAGGTGCCCATCGTCTACCTCAAACTAAATATATTGCATTTGTTCATGAAAATAATCAATAAGTTGGAATTTTAATTAAAGTAGAAGTGCCTGGAGTGAAGGTTGTTGATGCTAAAATATGGGCGCCCCTAACCACTAACTAGGTAATATCCCCCATTGAAAAAACCTCCTACCAATAACTAGCCTCCATCTTTGCTTCTGGATTGTAATTAAATTGATGTTTATGTGCAGATAACCAAATCAGAGGATAATGGAACCTCAATCCAATCCGTTGATTCCCACACCTCCTCATGCACCAGATGTACTTGTTAACTCATTGTAGGGATACCATGAGGTTGAGGTAATTGAAACCATATCTCCTTATTATTTCTCCAATGCCCTATTCCCATCTCTATATACAACCTTCCATAACATCTTCTTTCAAAAATTATATTCTAACTATGTGATATATGATCACTTCTCACCTAGTAATAGATATGAATTCAACGTGTAGTTGATTTAACTATTGCATAATTCATCTGGATAATACTCCTAGTCAATTGAATCCACCCCACCTAGAGGTCGCATCTTGATTATTTTGATCCATAAACAATATTTATTCCATTGGATACGATTACTCAAAAATGATGTAAAGGATCATAATTGAGCAACACCAACAAAGTGGTTTGGATTCCACTCTAGATCATCATGTAGGAGAATATTATGTTGGTAGAAATCACAAAATATATTTCTTCATTGTTTCTTTGATAGTATACCTCTAGGAATGTTTTTGCAGAAGTTACCTTATGAGATCTTCTTGCAATAATTTCCTTGAACCAAAATAATAAATATTTCTCATATAAATCATTTCATAAATAGGTGAAGGAGTCATTTAGTTGATGATGGACTCCACAATAAATGTCAATTGTCCTTTTTATTCTTCCAAGATTTTTACTTAGACTTATAGCTCAAAGGTGTTGATATCTTTTCCTATCAAGGACAAGACTCAACCTCTTAGGAAATTATCGAGATTTCCTCTTTATTTTTATAGAGATGGTACTTCTCTTTCAATATGTGGAATATTCTTATTATGGTCTTGGATGAATGCAATGGGTGAGTGCTAAAAAAAAGGTTGAGTAAATCTTCTCTCATACAATAGATTTAGTCATTAGGCATGCCAAAAATCATTATTAAAATAAATAATTTTTATGTACTAAGGTTTTCATCGAATAAGTAATTTTCCTTCCTCTAGAATATTATGAATCCAAAATCAACAAAGGTTTTTCAATATTAAAATAAAAAATAAAATGAAATGGACAAGTCTTCAAAGAACTTTAAAGGATTACATACATTAGAATCAAATGAGTTTGTAATGATTCAATTGCATAAGAATACAATGATAAATCACCATACAAACTTATGCCTACAACATGAAACCTAAATATCTCTTTGTAGAAGAAATTAGCGATAATATTCCATTGTGACAAGTTTAACAATGTCTAAAAAACTAAAACAACCTCCTAAATGAGAAACAGATAAATTGTAATTAAATTTCATTTGCTTTATTACAAGCATGGATCTTGCTTCCTTGGACCCGAAATACAATATGAAGTGCTTAGAAGAGATGAGAAGACATAAGACAACCTATATCTTTTTGTAATTGTAAATACATGGGAAATTTAATGGAAAGACATATGTAGAAGAAAATATGAAAAATGGAAAATTGAGCATTATGATTCACAAAATCTTCTCAAAAGGTAAAATCATCTTCAACAAAAACCCAAAGAAACAACCCTTTTTCTAAATATGATTTTCTCCCTTTATAATCTTCTTTACATCTTTGCAACTACTTGATGGTTAATTTTTATCCTCTTTGTATGAACTAAATGAAAATCCATATTGAAAATATGAAGTTATGAATTCATTCTCGAAGTTGGATCCCACTTCAGATATTACATATTTTTTTATATCATTTTTGAAACAAATAATTTGGTGATATGCCCAAAAATTTTCATGGTTCTTCATTTAATTTTCTAATATTATATCTATAATTTTAGCCCCAGAAACCACTCCCGTTGTTTTCGTCATTCTTCTAAATTTCCAACAAACTCTTGTTTTCCCAAGTTAGACATCACAAATTGAAGGTATGGCCTCTCGAGGTTCATGAATCAATAGCCATTTATCTACACAAAATGACTCAACAACTATTTATCTACTCCACATGAATATTTTTCTTTTGATTTATAAACCCACCTTACTCATCCCACATGCAATTGGATGGAATTTATAATAATTGATAAATAAATGGACTCTTATTATTTGTGTATGAAGTATAAAGAGAAACAAAACCTTGCATAGCTTACACATAATGTAGTTTTTTGTTACTACCTCATTTCCAAGTCATCATTCTAAATCATTTCCTATTCATCTATTTCCCACGAATACCTTCCAAGTGTCACCTCGGGATATGTCCAAAAGGCTGCCATGTGTCATAAGAAGATATACCAAAAGAATTTAGGATAAAAAATGATATGAGAAATATTAATAATGTGAAGGTGACATTTGTTAAGAAGTAAAAGTAAATTGACTAAGCAATAAATAATGAAATGTGAAGTGTGTAGAGGAATATGTAGTTAAATGGTGTGAAAAGTAAAGTATGTATAGAGGAATGAAGGAAAGGTTATGTGGAGGGAAGGTTTCTCCGATGTGTAAAGAAGAAGTATTGTGTGGAGGAATATGGAGCTTCAGTGATATGTAGAGGAATATGAAGTGGGAAATGACTTACTAAAAAGGAAGAGGAGCTAAGGTAATTATACAGTAAAATAACACTTAATTGAGAAAATGGAAAATAGATAAATGACATGAATAATAGAAATACCGATAAAAAAGGAAGTAACAAAGATATGTGGGGAAAACAATCATACCTTTGGCATATGGATTTTATTTTTTATTCTGTAAAATGTTGGACAAAAGCTGAGAATATGGATACCCAATGAGAATATGAATATGAGAAAATTATTTCTTTATAGTGTCTTTTCTTTTCTCCTCACCATTCAGAAGAGAAATCATCCTTGTTGGCCTTGCATGAATAATATTTGCAACATTAGAACTGACAAAAATATTAATTTTTTAAGTATCACTCCATTTGATGTGTGACATGACAACATATCAACATTTGAATCCAATTGCAATACAATGACCCCCTTGTGGGTTGCTAAGAACACTGGAAGCTAACCAATTTCCTTCTCCATTGGGTTCTGGAGTCAAGTAACAAAATCATTTACAAGGTCTACCTACCTATTGTGGCCAGCAACAACCCCCCTTCTTATTTGGTGTTATTACTAATAACAAATAAGTGGGGACCCTTAGTCAAAATTTTTAAAAAATCAACTAGTGCTTATATTTCCTTTTTCAATAAAACTTACCATCTTAAACTTAGGAGAAAACCCTTGAAAAATAAAAAATCCTAAGTTTTATGATAAAGTAGCATTATTCCTTGGGAAATATCGCATCGCAAAAGGATCATGAATACCCCCTTGCAAGCAAATTTCTTAAAATGCGAAATCGCGATATGGGACTACGGACATATATCGCATCGCATGCGTCAAACACCACTTCCATTGAAAAACTTTAAACTACCAATATGCGATCGCGCATATCGCAAATCACAGGAAACAGATTAACGAAAATTGTCATATGCCACGCTCCCGCGAGATCGCGATATTGCGATAGAGAAATTCTGTGATATTACGATAAAAGCGGCAATGCGATAATACGATTATGCGATAATGCGATATTGTAAGTTTACGATATAGCAAGAAAGCGATGTTTTGATTCTGCAATGTCATGATTTTGCGATGTTACGATCTACGATATTGCGAAGCAAATCACAAAATCACTTCATTGCAGATCTTGTGGGTTTGTTGTTCAAAAAAGTAGTTTCCATAAACCGAGACCTGGTTATGTGCTTTAATGCCAATTAATGAGTTAGTTGCCAGTAATTAATGGAATAGGTTTTCATGCTTATCAAAAAATCATTTCACGTAAGGTGGTGTATTTTATATCTCTTTGGCATTTAAATCTTTCCCGTCACCTTTCCTTATCATTATTCTCACTTCACTTGTAAATTACAGGAACGAAGAACAGAGAACGATACAAAGCAGTACGCAGGATACTATGGGAAAGAAAGGCAAAGCCCCGAGCTCTGAAGAGAAGGAAATGGCGCCCTTGTATACAGACATCGCCTGTAACCGAGATGCTGGTATTGCCACCTGGGAAGGCATGTACAATTTACTTGAGGAAGAGAATCCCAGAGTAATGGAGGTCAAGGCTACTGCAGGTTCACATAGTTCCTCTGAAGCATCCCTTACAGAGCTAGCTTGTTCGTTCTTACACAAGATAGCGGCGAGGCCCAAAATTCTTCCATATACGGACATGGTTAAATGGATACTGGACAGTGTTGATATCAGAAATAGACAGTTTAAGACTCAAGGTCAGGGACTCATTGGCTCATTTGCTGCACAAGATTTAAGGCTCATGTATCATTTACCAGAGCCACAGGCCACTTATAACAAACAGTTCATGGAGAAATTTGCAAAAGAAAATCAAGACCTGGCAGAAACCACCAAAGACTGGTCGAGGAGGGACGAACCGCTAAAGAAGGATAAACATGGTATGTATAGTACTGGTTCTCTCACCTCCCCGTATTGCTTTGCTGCTGCCATGCTCTGTAGACTTTTTGGAATGCCAGACATTAACAAATTTTCATCTGAATGGCTACCATTATTGGATGCCGCCACAGATGCTACTATTGTGGATTGGGCTAAAATATTGTCTGATAACCTAGTCACGGCCATTGTAAACTACCGGTCTAAAAGAACTGTTTCTCAGAGAATTTATCCCCCTTTTTACTTATCTGCTTATGTGATGGATGCGATATGTTATGTTTCTAAGTTTCCTGTGATGGGTTGGAAATGGACGACTCAGGACCCCTTACCCATTCATATCTATCATAAAGAATTGTGGGACTCTAAGTTCACTCTGCACTTCTACAAGATTTGTCATGGAATCATGTTGCCCCTGTACAGAATGTTGTATGATAAAAATGCTCCAAGATGTTCTCCTGAAGCAGAAGTAGACATACTCCCCGTCGCGAGATGGTTCGGGGAAGAACTGTTTACATATATCAGGGTATTCGGAAGTTCTGCTTCCCCTCACGTCTTACCTTTGTATGTCCCTGATAAACTCATGGCACGAGAAATTGCTTATCAAACCTGCGGAGAAGGAGGTTTGACTAAAGATTTGAAAGATAAAAAGAAGGCTATTTGGCCACAATTTCCTGTAGCCTGTGGGGCCTTTTCACTATTTGATGTAGGCCATGCATTCACAGAAGTAAACAACATAACATGTTTACAATTATTCAAATTTTCAGCAAGACCGTTCGACCCTCATGATATTGCTAAGAATTTTACTACTGCACTCAAGATAAAGGTGTTTTCTGGAAAAGATGATCTTTTTGATGACATATTCCAACAGAAAAACACACTTGAAGAAATTTTTCTTTCGGCCCAAATGCAATTCTCCCCAGCATAATTTCAAGAGTTTAAGATATACAGGGAAAGGAGATTAGCTAGTATCCCATTAGAAAAACTACGCCTAGAACCCGAAAGGGAACCAACTCTGAGTATCAGTCTCAGTAGAAGTTCAAGCACAGATAGGTCTAAATCTAAGTCCGGAAAAGAAACATCTGAACATTCCAAAAGATCAGAAAGTGACCATGGTAAAAGCGAGGGGTCAATAAAGGATACCGCCCAATCAAAAGAGCTCCCACAACAACAGGCTTTTACCTCTCCACAAACAGATCCTCCCCCTCTCATCATTCAGCCATCAACAAACAGAACCGAACTAGATAAAGAATGGGAGACCTTCAATGAATTGATCAATCTAGAGGGACCAAGTACAAAGACACCTGCAAGTGATGTACAGGCAACAGAAGATATAATCACAGGAACAATTAGCAATGTCCCAGAGATGGAATATATTCCCATCACCCCATCCTCTGAACTCATCCTCAAGATAGAAGAAATTCCTCCTCTTGATGTATTCTATAGTTCGCAACACAAGGCAGTAGTAAGGAGACAAAGGAAGAAAAGGAAATTGGAAAACGTGCTCTCTAATGAGGCAGAACAATTAGACGTCCTATGGCAAGATCCTACTACTGATCCCACTGAGAACCTCACCAAATTATCGCAGATCGCAGGAGCATATGCCTCTGCAACCATTGAAAAAGCATCTAAGGTACAACAACTGCTAAAAGAAAGGGAAGACCATATACGAGTTTTGCAACAACAGTTGCAACAAGCCAATGCCAACAATGAAGCGCAGAAACAGTTTGAAAAACTACAACAGGACTTCCAACAAATGCAGATAAGCTACCAGAATAGTTTGGCAGAGAAAGAAAAACAATTGTGGGATATGCAAGAGATGCACAAGGATGACCCTAAAATTACAGAATTCATCACAGAATCCATTTCCTTGAATGATCAACTACTGCAGCAACATGAAGCATTGTGCCAAAGAATATCGCAATGGAACTCTTACTGTGAAATAAGCGATAAAATCACTAATCAAGTCGTAGATTTACGAAATGATTATGATTTAATTGATAAACGAGTTACTGAGTATTTAACTTGGCAAGAAACAAAGGAGGGAAAAAGAGTAGGTGCACCAAGGATCAACGACAATCACAAAGAAATGCTCTTTAATAAATGGGATGCACAACTCAGGGAAGCAGAACAAGTAGCAGAAGAAGTGGCCACGACAAAAAATACTTTCATTGATTGTATAAATGAAAATTTGCATAGAGAAAACCTGATCTTAGAGACCACTCCAGGGTATCTACCAAAGGCACAGCAACTATAGGCAGACTAGAAACGAAAGGCCCAAGAAAAGGCAGAATCAATCCAAAGGTTAACCAAGTTGAATTGGGATTCTTACTGGATGTACTTGGTAAAACCACACAGCCAGTGGATGACTCTCAAGTGTATCATCAATTCTGTCGAGAAGATGGTGCCAGCTCTCACCGATTCTGTTTTCTCAACACTGCTAAAATTGGAAGTCGGCCAGCCAACTCTTCTCAAACAGATGCTGAACGCATGCGATTTCAATGATTAGATACACAATTAGTTAGTAATTTTAGTATTTTTAGTTTTAATTTTGTTTTATTTTTGCTCAAAGTAAGGACGGTCATTTAAACCGCATCCTACATTTTTGTAATAAGTTATTTTTAGGTTTAGTTAAGTAGTATTTAAACCCTTCTCATGCATTTAGAGAAGGGTCCTGAAATTTGTCAAAAACTTATCCCCAGAACATGCACTTTTGTACCCTCTGAGGAGGTTTTGATGAATGAAAGGAACAAGATTTATTGATATCTGTATTTAATATCTGCTACCAATGTTGCACTTCCGTACTCTTAGTGGATGTTGGATTAAGAAGAGATAAATCATTATCACTTGAAGCTCATGAGTAGGACTAGTTATAAATGGTACTTCTATCTCTTAACTCTTTCTGCCTTTTGTGCTAAAGTGATATTCAGGTTCAGTTGTTTATATATTGATGTGTGAATGCTTGAGTTATCATTTGGCACTTTTGTACGGTGATAGCTATTTATTTATGCTTAATGTATGAATAGCTTATTATGCGATATGTTTTTCACAACTGTTTCGTCTAACTTTTTATACGAAGTGGTTCATCTTTATTGAATTCTTTTCTCATAGCAGTTGAATGATCTTTATTACCAATTGTTATTTGAAATCATTTTAGATTGCATAACAGAAGGATTACACCCCGAGTTAGTGTAGAATTAGATGTTTCTGTTTATTAGAATAAAATTTGCATGTTATTAGATTAGAGTTAGAATTAGAGCATCTCACTTAGGAACTTTTAGAAGGGAAATATCAATTCTTCACACACACACACATAAATTGGGAAACTGGTCCCATATCCCCAATCGGACCCACTACACCAAACAGAAAAGGAGCTGCTAACCAAGGTCCAGACTGGGTGGGTATCCCCCTTGTTGTAGACCCGATTTTCGGGGCTTCAACATATTTGGCGCTAGAAGGAGGGCCTGAACTGTGAATGGAAAGTAAATCCAAATCTAAATACCATTCTGAGAGTAAATCACCCTCACCTTCTCCCCCGACTTCTCCATTGCATTTAGAATCTTTAAATCCAGAGCCAGAAGTTGCCGGAGCAACAGTCGCTGCTACAAACTCTGACATTTCAGAACAATCTACTATTGAACCTCCTAAAGTTGAATCTTTGATTCACAAACTTTAGCGATTTTCTATATCTCCTCAGAAATCTGATAAATCTCAAGGCAGCGTGACTTCGCAATATAACCTTGCTCATCCTCTTACTAGATTAAAGAGTGAAAAGTTTGGTGTTCAGCCAACCAAGTTACCTCTACCTACAAGGAAGAGAGCAAGGAAATCTCCTAAAGGGTCCGATAGTGAGACTCTTTCATCATTATCATCCATCTCAACCTCTTCACCACGAAGTCAACCATCCACCCCTCCACTTCAGATCATTGTCCACCAGTCCATCGACACTACCACATCTTCTCAATCATCTGGAGTCATAATATCCTCATCTTCTCACCCGCAGGGATCATCTTTTGCAATTTCCTCTGTTAGCAGTTCAGCAATGGCTCAATCTCCATGGAATAACCTAGGGGCAGTCTTAATGCCTGCACCCTTCAGTCAGTTACCGGCCCATCTCGAAAAATGGCTGCCTAAGTTTAACCCCGAGGCAGGCATGCTAGCAGAAGAACATATAAATAACTTTATGATATCCATAAATCTTAATGGAGTTACCAATGAAGACACTGTTGTTCGACATTTTCCTTATACTCTGTAAGGAACTGCCGGATCATGGTATTTCTCACTACCGTCTGGATCTATTACTAGTTGGGAGATTTTCCAAGAACAATTCTTGACTAAGTTTGGTGATAATAAGTCTACGACGACACTGATGAACGACCTATCTAACCTTAGGGCTGAGTCAAAAGAACCTATCAAAGATTTCAATTTATGTTTCAATAAAATCTTAAATAAAATTCATGCTGCTTCCTACCCTAGCGAAGAGGTGCGAAGTGAATGGTATATTACTGCTTACCATCAAACATAGCAATCTTTGTTGATAGGGCTAACAAAAAAACTTTAGTTGAAAATATGAAAGAAGCAATAGTAGTAGAGAAACGTATTATGGCCTTAGAAAAGAAAAACGCAATAGAAGAATGAAAATCCAAGAAGGTTACTTTCAAGGAAGATCCAAAGAAAAAACAATCAAAAGATCCATTCGATTTAGAAGGATTGCAAAAAGTTTTGAAGACCATGTGTAACGAGATGGTCGACATTAAGAAACAAGTGGCAGAAACTTCTTCTAAAAAGCCATACAAACCTTTTAAAAGAAACCCTACGACCGATTCCAAACCCCCTAACGCTATTACGAGTGCTGAATCCGAAGGAGAAGAAGAGGAAATCACTATTGAAGAACATATCGATGAAGAAGAAGTTGTAGAATTACAATGTATGTGGGATTTCATCCTCCCAGATGAAGAGGATCAAGAGGCATCCCCGGTTAGTACTCGCAGCAGAAATCAACTTGATCCTCCTCAACCTACCCCTAAGCCAAAAAGCACAAGCTCAATGACTAAGGATAAAGTCGTAGCTAAGAAAACAACACCTAAAGCGACTCAAACCAGCCCAATCCAAACAGACCCATCAACTCCATCTAAAACGATGATCGTTTCGGATGAAATGGAGTATAATATCATAGAAGACATGAAAAAGACTAGGGCCAATATTACTTTTTTCGAATTGAGCAAGTTAAAACACCAGCAAAAGGTACTTTTGAAAGAATTACATGTTGTACCAGTTGCACCTTTACCGGCCGTTGTAATCTCTCAAGCTTCCCATGACATGGGAAGACCTCCAACTAATACGATGAATAAATTTGATCCAAATGACACCGCCTTAATTGGAGGAAGATCGAGATCTCATACTCTCCCATTTCTTCTTGCTTATGAAATTTTCAATAAAAATGTGCATAATTGCTTAGTGGATTCTGGAGCTTCATCGAATATTTTACCAAGATCAATATGTGCAAAATTGAACGTTCAACCACAGAAATCCGTTATACGCATAGTTCAATTAGATCGATTGCAAGTCGAAGTGATTGGCGAATTAAATCAGATCACCATAAGGCTGTCATCCAACCCAAAGGTATGTCAAGTAATCGATATTTTATTTGCTGATATTTCGGAATTTTATGGCTTAATTCTTAGCAAAGATTGGTCAGAAAAACTTCATGGATACTTTACAACTAACTGGTCGCACATGTGGCTCCCTTACAATGGTAAACCAAATCAGATAAAAGTTGAGCGGGAAAGACATCAAAAATACATAGTAACAGAACTCGAGGGAGAAAATGAACCAGTAGCATATAATTCTAACATCATTGGCAACTACTCAGTAGATTCTTTCCTAGGAAATTTTAATGCTCATACTTCACCTTACTTAGAACATTCTGTTTTATCTCAAGTAGAAAATTTCTCTCAAACAGATAGTTCTAGATGTATCAATTTTGTAGATAGTCCTGTAAATAAATATTTATTTTGGAAATTATTTTTTGATGGTTCTAAGTCTAACGAAGGAGCAGGAGCAGGATGCGTGTTAATAAGTCCAGAGGGAGATAAGACTATGCTAACTTGCAGACTCGAATTTGATTGCACGAACAATACAACAGAATACGAGGCTTTAGTCCAAGGGTTGTACAAAGCAATCAGATTAGACGTCAAATATCTTCAAGTTTTCAGAGATTCTGAAATTGTAATCAGACAGGTACGTAATACTATACATTGTTTATCAGCTCATTTAAAACATTACCAATCTTTAGTCCAAGATCTGACTGAACACTTTATAGCATTTAATATTTCATCAATTCCCAGACTCCAGAATGCTAGTGCAGACCTCTTAGCCAACGTAGCTTCCAAACTCATTCCTTCAGAAGATTTTAACCCTGATCGATTTTCAATTGAATTAGTTTTTAGACCATATATTCCTAATAACATTACCAATTGGAGGATTTTCAACAACGATCCTAATATTTTGAGTTTCCTCACATCTGAAGGATCCTACACCAATCAAATAATTGACGAAGACCAACATGATGAACAATTGCAACAGGATAGCATTGGCAATGCCATGCCTAATTCAGTAGTCAAGTTAGAAGATCTTTATGATTTGAAAGATTGGTTTAAAAGATCTACCAATTCAAAACTCCAAAGTTCAACTCTGAATTATGAATTACTAAATCTAGGAACTGACACCAAACCACAGAATACCAATCTAGGCCTTGGTCTAGCTCCTGAAGAAAAATTAGCGTATATTTGTCTCTTGAGACAATACAAAAGTTTCTTTTCTTGGAATTACGATGAACTCAAAACATACGACACATCCATCATCCAACATACTATTCCAATGATAGACAATGAAAAACCTGTCCAACAAAAGTTGAGAAAGATCCATCCCAATTTAGAAAACCAGATCAAATCTGAACTCAATAAGTTATTGAAAGCCAAAATAATTTTTCCCGTTCGACATTCCAAATGGGTTTCCAATATGGTCCCTGTTAGAAAGAAAAACGGAGACATTAGAATCTGTATTGACTTTCGAAATCTTAACAAAGCCTGCCAAAAGGACAATTTTCCTTTACCTCCCATGGAACAAATACTGCAGGCGGTTGCGGGCTCAGAATTGATGTCCTTCTTGGATGGATTCTCAGGATACAATCAAGTGTTGGTACATCCCGATGATCAATTAAAAACCACATTCAGAACTAAATGGGGCACATACGCATATCAAAAGATGCCATTTGGTCTGATTAATGCTGGTGCCACATTTCAGAGAGCTATGGACATCGCATTCAAAGGGTTAGTTAATAAATCAGTGGTAGTCTATTTGGATGATATAACTGTATATTCCAAGAAATGAAACAATCATCTTAGAGATTTAAAACAAATCTTCCAACATTGTCAAAAGTATGGGATTTCACTTAACCCGAAAAAATATTTTTTCGCATTAAGTGAAGGAAAACTTCTCGGATTCATAGTGTCAAAATCTGGAATTCACATTGATCCTGACAGAATCAAAGAGATTTCTGCAGTACCCCTACCTCACAACAAGAAAGCCATGCAATCTTTTCTTGGCCAGATTAATTTTGTAAAGAGATTTGTTCCAGATTTTTCAAGAATTGTGTCTCCTTTACAAGAAATGATTAAAAAGAACTCAAAATTTAAATGGGGCCAAGATGAACATGAGGCATTCAATCTGATCAAACAAGCAATCATTACTGCTCCATCTTTAGCGACTCCAAATTTTTCCGATCCTTTTATTTTATATACATTTTCCTCTGATAGATCATATGCTACGATACTCACTCAAGTAAATCAAGAAAAGGCAGAAGCCCCAATTGCTTTTTTCAGTTCCAATTTACAAGGGGCTGAGTTGAATTATTCAGATGTGGAGAAACAAGCTTATGCTGTTTTCAAAGCAATTAAATATTTCAAACCTTTTCTACTCAAAACACATACAAAAATCATAGTACCGTTTCCAGCGGTAAGAAATCTTCTCGTACAAAAGGATGTGGGAGAGAAAAGAGCCAATTGGGTTACCGCCTTACAGGAATATGACGTAGAAATCAAACCAGAAAATATTGTAAAAGGTCAAGGTTTTTGCAAAATGTTGGCAGGAGCATCGCTGATGTCCGAAGTTCCATCTGCAGAAATACAAATGTACGAGAAACTCCACGATGGGCCAACAGGCAGACACTACACTGGAGACGCTACTGCTCTTAAAATCTTACGTGTAGGCTATTAATGGCCCACATTGTTCAAAGACTTACATAACTATGTTAGGAAATGTCAAGTCTGTCAAACTGCTGCTGGGAGACAAAAGAAACCATCATAGCCACTGCAACCAGTTAACATTGAGCAACCTTTCGATCAGTGGGGATTGGACATAATAGGTGAGATCGTTCCTCACTCTTCTAAGCAGCATAGATATATTCTTACAGCAACAGATTACTTTACTAAATGGGTAGAAGCAGTTCCACTCAAGACGGCTAATGCTGAAAATATCATCGAGTTCATAGATCAGTTCATAATCACCAGGTTTGGGTTGCCTTCTGCTTTAATGTTTGATAATGTATCATATTTATCTGGTAATGCAATGACCGAATTCGCATTCAAAAGAGGTTTCAAACTCAAATACTCTGCCAATTATTATCCACAAGGGAATGGATTAGCTGAATGTACAAATAAGAATTTAATCAGAATCATTAAGCGAAACATTGACTAAAATTATAAAAATTGGCACAAGTCTTTAATATACGCTCTATAGGCAGATCGAATAACGCAGAAAGCCTCCATTGGTACTTCTCCCTTTAATTTAGTTTATGGGAAAGAAGTGGTCCTTACAACTCATTTGGCAATTCCCTCTTTAGCCCTAGTTCAATATATCGATGAAGCACCAACTTCTTCCTTACAACTAAGGTAGCTGGAAATAATTAAGTTGGAAGAACAAAATAACTCACGCTCATCATCAAGCTTTAGTAAAAGCCTCTTTTGATTTCAATATGATATCCGGAAAATATTTTCAGATGGGAGATCTAGTTTTAAAATGGGACAAGGCTCATGAGGAAAAAGGGAAACATACAAAATTTCAACGAATGTGGCTTGGCCCTTTTCAAATCATAGAAGTCATAGGTCCGTCTACATTTATGTTACAGGATTTAACAGGAAAAAGATATTCTTTACCTGTTAATGGTCAGATTCTCAAAAAATATTTTCCATAGGAGATCATTCTTCTATTTTGTAGAATAGTTGTTTTAGTTTCATAATAAAACCGGTTGTAAATGGTTACATTCGGGATTCATGAAAAGGACATAAATTCTCTTTTAGATTTTGTTTTTCACTTGTATAAATAGAATTATTTTTAGAAAATTGATCATTATTATTGAAAGATACAGTTAAAAGTTCTAGGCCTAGAAATGATACTAGTTCAACTATATAAATTTTGATAAAAAACAACTTTTAGTGAAGAAATTGTTTTGCATCAGTCTAGTGAAAGGTATCAATAATACAACGAAGATTCTATGTAGAAAAGCTCTTTCCAAAAAACTCTATTATTGTCGTCCAGAACCATCTTAAGGAAACAATGAATTCTTACTCACCTAGGAAGCTACAAAGTTCAGGGAATGATCCAATGATACACTTTAACTTAAAGAGTAAGAGGTCTCATCATGAGCCGACTTATCATGATCATGGATATTATAGATTGCTGACTTTGCCAATACTGCATACCACAACAGGGAAATGACTCAAGATTGTTGCAATCAAAAGACAAGGGGTCTCATCATGAGCCAGCTTGTTCAGCAAAGTTATAAATCAGTGAATGACTGTGTCATAAATTGGCTACCAAACCAAGACATTGTTCTTTAAGGATAAAAAATAAAATGAAAGTGATAAGTGTGGATATGGATTTCTCTTTGAAAATTGTAAATTTCTCTAAGTATGATACAAGATCATTGTTGGGTAACAGGTAACCCTATCGAGGCTATAAACGCCTGCTGGCAACAGAGGCTCTACCTACGACAAATGAGCATATTCAAAACTGATTTATAGAGAAGGGTTTGTTTTTATCTTTATAAACTAAGTAATAACTGATGTAGATACAAGGACTAGCTTGAGGGAGTAAATAATCAAAGTTGAAAATAGAAGAAACAAAATATCATTGATAGGTAAAAGCATAATGTACTTTGTCTTTCTATAGTAAAATTTAATTTCCTGGAAAATTTTCTGTTTTGAAAGTTTAGAAAATTCAAAAGAAAAACAGAGATAACTGGTTCTTCCAAGTGAATCTCCAATTGTTGTGGCCAATAACAACCCCCTTCTTATTTGGTGTTATTACTAATAACAAATAAGTGGGGACCCTTAGTCAAAATTTTAAAAAAATCAACTAATGCTTATATTTCCTTTTTCAATAAAACTTACCATCTTAAACTTAGGAGAAAACCCTTGAAAAATCAAAAAGCCTAAGTTTTATGATAAAGTAGCATTATTCCTTGGGAAATATCACATCGCAAAAGGATCATGAATACCCCCTTGCAAGCCAAATTCTAAAAATGCGAAATCGTGATATGGGACTATGGACATATATCGCATCGCATGCGTCAAACACCGCTTCCATTGAAAAACTTTAAACTACCAATATGTGACGGCGCATATCGCAAATCGCAGGAAACAGATTAACGAAAATTGTCATATGCCATGCTCCCGCGATATCGCGATATTGCGATATTGCGATAGAGCAATTCTGCGATATTGCGATAAAAGTGGCAATGCGATAGAACGATTATGCGATAATGCGATATTGTGAGTTTGCGATATAGCAAGAAAGCGATGTCGTGATTCTGTGATGTCATGATTCTGCGATATTGCGAAGAAAATCGCAAAATCGCTTCATCGCAGATCTTGTGGGCTCGTTGTTCAAAAAATTAGTTTCCATAAACCGAGACCTGGTTATGCGCTTTAATGCCAATTAATGAGTTAGTTGCCAGTAATTAATGGAATAGGGTTTCGTGCTTATCAAAAAATCATTTCACGTAAGGTGGTGTATTTTATATGTCTTCAGCATTTAAAGCTTTCCCGTCACCTTTCCTTATCATTATTCTCACTTCACTTGTAAATTACAGGAACGAAGAACAGAGAACGATACAAAGCAGTACGCAGGATACTATGGGAAAGAAAGGAAAAGCCCCAAGCTCTGAAGAGAAGGAAATGGTGCCCTTGTATACAGACACCGCCTGCAACCGAGATGCTAGTATTGCTACCTGGGAAGGCATGTACAATCTACTTGAGGAAGAGAATCCCAGAGTAATGGAGGTCGAGGCTACTGCAGGCTCACATAGTTCCTCCGAAGCATCCCTTACAGAGCTAGCTTGTTCATTCTTACACAGGATAGCGGCGAGGCCCAAAATTCTTCCATATACGGACATGGTTAAATGGATACTGGACAGTGTTGATATCAGAAATAGACAGTTTAAGACTCAAGGTCAGGGACTCATTGGCTCATTTGCTACACAAGATTTAAGGCTCATGTATCATTTACCAGAGCCACAGGCCACTTATAACAAACAGTTCATGGAGAAATTTGCAAAAGAAAATCAAGACCTGGTAGAAACCACCAAATACTGGTCGAGGAGGGACGAACCGCTAAAGAAGGATAAACATGGTATGTATAGTATCGGTTCTCTCACCTCCCCGTATTGCTTTGCCGCTTCCATGCTCTGTAGAACTTTTGGAATCCCAGACATTAACAAATTTTCATCTGAATGGCTACCGTTATTGGATGCTACTATTGTGGATTGGGCTAAAATATTGTCTGATAACCTAGTCATGGCCATTGTAAACTACCGGTCTAAAAGAACTATTTCTCAGAGAATTTATCCCCATTTTTACTTATCTGCTTATGTGATGGATGCGATATGTTATGTTTCTAAGTTTCCTGTGATGGGTTGGAAATGGATGACTCAGGACCCCTTACCCATTCATATCTATCATAAAGAATTGTGGGACTCTAAGTTCACTCCGCACTTCTACAAGATTTGTCATGGAATCATGTTGCCCCTGTACAGAATGTTGTATGATAAAAATGCTCCAAGATGTTCTCCTGAAGTAGAAGTAGACATACTCCCCGTCGCGAGATGGTTCGGGGAAGAACTGTTTACATATATCAGGGTATTCAGAAGTTCTACTTCCCCTCACGTCTTACCTTTGTATGTCCTTGATAAACTCATGGCACGAGAAATTGCTTATCAAACCTGCGGAGAAGGAGGTTTGACTAAAGATTTGAAAGATAAAAAGAAGGCTATTTGGCCACAATTTCTTGTAGCCTGTGGGGCCTTTTCACTATTTGATGTAGGCCATGCATTCACAGAAGTAAACAACATAACATGTTTACAATTATTCAAATTTTCAGCAAGACCATTCGACCCTCATGATGTTGCTAAGAATTTTACTACTGCACTCAAGATAAAGGTGTTTTCTGGAAAAGATGATCTTTTTGATGACATATTCCAACAGAAAAACACACTTGAAGAAATTCTGCTTTCGGCCCAAATGCAATTCTCTCCAGCAGAATTTCAAGAGTTTAAGATATACAGGGAAAGGAGATTAGCTAGTATCCCCTTAGAAAAACTATGCCTGGAACCCAAAAGGGAACCAACTCCGAGTATCAGTCTCAGTAGAAGTTCAAGCACAGACAGGTCTAAATCTAAGTCTGGAAAAGAAACATCTGAACATTCCAAAAGATCAAAAAGTGACCATGGTAAAAGCGAGGGGTCAATAAAGGATACCGCCCAATCAAAAGAGCTCCCATAGCAATAGGCTTTTACCTCTCCACAAACAGATCCTCCCCCTCTCATCGTTTAGCCATCAACAAACAGAACCAAACTAGATAAAGAATGGGAGACCTTCAATGAATTGATCAATCTAGAGGGACCAAGTACAAAGACACCTGCAAGTGATGTACAGGAAACAGAGGATATAATCACAGGAACAATTAGAAATGTTCCAGAGATGGAATATATTCCCATCACCCCATCCTCTGAACTCATCCTCAAGATAGAAGAAATTCCTCCTCTTGATGTATTCTATAGTCCGCAACACAAGGCAGTAGTAAGGAGACAAAGGAAGAAAAGGAAATTGGAAAACGTGCTCTCTAATGAGGCAGAACAATTAGACGTCCTATGGCAAGATCCTACTACCGATCCCACTGAGAACCTCACCAAATTATCGCAGATCGCAGGAGCATATGCCTCTGCAACCATTGACAAAGCATCTGAGGTACAACAACTGCTAAAAGAAAGGGAAGACCAGATACGAGTTTTGCAACAACAGTTGCAACAAGCCAATGCCAACAACGAAGCGCAGAAACAACTTGAAAAACTACAGCAGGACTTCCAACGAATGCAGATAAGCTACCAGAATAGTTTGGCAGAGAAAGAAAAACAGTTGTGGGATATGCAGGAGATGCACAAGGATGACCCTAAAATTACAGAATTCATCACAGAATCCATTTCCTTGAATGATCAACTACTGCAGCAATAGGAAGCATTGTGCCAAAGAATATCGCAATGGAACTCTTACTGTGAAATAAGCGATAAAATCACTAATCAAGTCGTAGATTTACGAAATGATTATGATTTAATTGATAAACGAGTTACTGAGTATTTAACTTGGCAAGAAACAGAGGAGGGAAAAAGAGCAGGCGCACCAAGGATCAATGACAATCACAAAGAAATGCTCTTTAATAAATGGGATGCACAACTCAGGGAAGCAGAACAAGTAGCAGAAGAAGCGGCCACGGCAGCAAACATCGTCATTGATTGTATAAATGAAAATTTGCATAGAGCAAACCTGATCTCAGAGACCACTCCAGGGTATCTACCAAAGGCGCAGCAACTACAGGCAGACTGGAAACAGAAGGCCCAAGAAAAGGCAGAATCAATCCAAAGGTTAACCAAGTTGAATTGGGATTCTTACTGGATGTACTTGGTAAAACCACACAGCCAGTGGATGACTCTCAAGTGTATCATCAATTCTGCCGAGAAGATGGTGCCAGCTCTCACCGATTCTGTTTTCTCAGCATAGCTGAAATCGGAAGTTGGCCAGCCGACTCTTCTCAAACAGATGTTGAACGTGTGCGATTTCAAGGATCAGATACACAGTTAGTTAGTAATTTTAGTATTTTTAGTTTTAATTTTGTTTTATTTTTGCTCAAAGTAAGGATGGTCATTTAAACCGCATCCTACATTTTCGTAATAAGTTATTTTTAGGTTTTGTTAAGTAGTATTTAAACCATTCTCATGCATTTAGAGAAGGGTCCTGAAATTTGTCAAAAACTTATCCCCAGAACATGCACTTCTGTACCCTCTGAGGAGGTTTTGATGAATGAATGGAACATGATTTATTGATATCTGTATTTAATATCTGCTACTAATGTTGCACTTCTGTACTCTTAGTGGATGTTGGATTAAGAAGAGATAAATCATTATCACTTGAACCTCATGAGTAGGACTAGTTATAAATGGTACTTCTATCTCTTAACTATTTCTTCCTTTTGTGTTAAAGTGATATTCAGGTTCAATTGTTTATATATTGATGTGTGAATGCTTGAGTTATCATTTGGCACTTTTGTACGGTGATAGCTATTTATTTATGCTTGATGTATGAATAGCTTATTATGCGATATATTTTTCACAACTGTTTCGTCTAACTTTTTATATGAAGCGGTTCATCTTTATTGAATTCTTTTCTCATAGCATTTGAATGATCTTTATTACCAATTGTTATTTGAAATCATTTTAGATCGCATTACAGAAGTATTACACCCCGGGCTAGTGTAGAATTAGATGTTTCTGTTTATTAGAATATAATTTTCATGTTATTAGATTAGAGTTAGAATTAGAGCATGTCACTTAGGAAATTTTATAAGGGAACTATCAATTCTTCACACACACACACATAAATTGGGAAACTAGTCCCATATCCCCAGTCAGACCCACTACACCAAATGGAAAAGGAGCTGCTAACCAAGGTCTGGACCGTGTGGGTATCCCCCTTGTTATAGACCCGATTTTCGGGGCTTCAACACTACCTTAACATATTTGTAGATATTAGTAGTTCTCAAGTATAAGTAGACTTCTAATGGAGCCATGTACATAACTAACTTATATTATTTCTCCTAGCCATGTTTGAGAGTCTTCATTTATTATAAATGTTCTGAAAATACTTCCTCATAGAGCAATAACAATTTTTCCATGATGAAGCTGCAAAAATTAATTGATGTTGAAAATCCATGGACTAGTCAATGGTTCTTGTTGTTTACCAAAAAAATTGTTGTCTTTTAAAATGAAAAATGTCATCCATTCCTCGTATTGTAGATGTTCCTTTGTTGTTGATACTAGAAATACCTCTTTTTCATTACTCTTGACTTGAGATGAGAAACCAACGACTTGAAATCTTGATGTAAAGTGATAAGTATTGCTCATCTCATGTTGGAATTCCTATTATGTTTCTATAAAAATGAACTCTGACATTTGAGAGCCCGTTGCAACATACTCATCATGACCATATTGAATGTATGCTTTAGGTGCATATAGTGGAATTTTATCAAACCTATCCCTAAATTTATTGTCAATATTCTATAATTTTTTTGTGTAAAGGTCTTCCTTCTCATTATGCCATCAATAATTTACAATTGATTTGTCCTTTCATTATTGATATGCTCGATGGGAGCTTAATATTATTGATATTTTTTCTTTATAAGAGAATTCAACATGACAAAGACTATGTTATAGGTGTGCGGAGGATAGGCATGCATGCCTTCACTCGTGATGAATTTGTGGTTATCTTGGAAACTGTTATCAAAATTGAAGTTGTTGTTTCCTTAGAGTTTGTTTTTTCCTTGGAAATTTTTGTTACCTTGGAAGTTGTTGTTACCTAGGAAACTAATGTTACCTTGGAATTTATTGTTTCCTTGGAAACTGTTGTTGCCTTGGAATTTGTTGTTACCTAGGAAAATGTTGTTACCTTGGAGGTTGTTGTTGCCTAGGAAATTGTTGTTACCTCGGAGGTTGTTGTTTCCTTGGAAGTTTTTGTTGCTTTGGATACTATTGCTACCTTGTAAATTGTTGTTACCATGGAAATTGTGAGTCCCTATCACCATATTCTCAACCGACCAAAATGAATAGCCCAGCTCCCAGTGGATAAGGAGATCTATATTATTCTCGCACACACCAACCATTATGGATCTAAACCTACCATAATGTCAACCCTTCTGATTATGATGTCCCTTCATCATTGTGTCAAATTCAGTGTGCGCTTCATCTGAACTGAACAGGGCACAAGGAAAAATAGTTTTAATGGCTTCGTGCTTTTTGGTTTCCTTGGATGTGTGACGATCCACCTACCATGTGCAGCAATCCTCGACAATCATTTCAATAGGATTATCTTTTTTAAGTGCCCTCCATGGGGGAAAAATCTTGCCTAGCAATATCATCACAATTCAATTTGAGTGACATCAAGATTGACTGTTACCAGTTTAGCTCCAAAGAAGTGGTGTGAGCATTCAAAGCATGGTTGGCCATGATTAGCGAACTTATTGTCAGTCCTTTGAACATGAGAGAGAATAGGAACCTTGATCCTTCCCAGAAGATCAAAGACACTTCAGAGATGGGACTCCAAGCGCCATCTCAAGGAAGCCTTAGATAACGGTGTGCCATTTTGTGCTTTTTTCAAAATGGAGATGACCAAGAGTTAATTTCCCTCTACAATGAACTGGTGTTGATTCATTTTTAGAGCAATAGACAAACCAAATTCTAAACCCCACAATTTTTCTTCATTATTGATAAGGACACCTAGTGTGCCAGCGTAGATCAAAATAATACATCCATCCCTATTGAGGAGAACAACACCATAGCTAGTAGGACCAAGGTTTCCCTTCAAGGCCCCATCAAAATTTAGTTTGAGGAAGCCTTCTGGCAGAGGAGACCAAAATGATGGACTTGAGGCCAGGGTTCTGGAGAGCATGCTTGCAGGGGGTGGAGAGCACTGATGGATATTTAGTTTATGAAGAATGGATTTATCATTAGGGTGACAATCCCAATATTGAGAGTTCCACTGATGAGTTGCAATGGTTTCGTCCATATAAGTAGTAATGGCCTTCCAAGCTCTATCAAGGGATGGGGCTTGATTCTTGAAATTTGAGTGTTTCTTTCTTTCCAGATGATCCAAAGAGTAAATCCAAGAGTGAGTTGTCATATCCTATTAAGGATGGGGCTCTTGTAGGGAAGGGTGTTCCAACCTTCCATGTTGAAAGGGATTGAAGAAGGGTGTTGGTCAAGTCCCTAAAAGGCCATGGTCAGATGCTCCCATATACTAGCTATGAAAATATAATCCAAAAATAGGTGTTGAAGAATTTCCTCCTATTCTATGCATAGAGTACATGTTGAAGGACTAATGAAACCTCACTTCCTTAGATTACCCCAGTTAATGTTTTCTTTTTATTGAGAAGCCAAAGAAAAAGTGTTACTTTTGGCCAGTGCTTCAATTTCCACAAATGTCTCCAATCGGGGTCAACTTCCATACATCGATTTGAGCTCAAGAGTTTATAGGCTTCCTTTATGTTGTAGTTCCCTATCATGAAATGTCCCCATCTAAGTATGTTCGGATTGTCATTGACAACAATTTTCTTATTTGCTAAAATCTGCTCCAAAATTTGATACTCATCTTGGTGGTGTTGTTTATGGTGCTAGGAGAGAATTGTCCATGTACACCATTTAGCTTATGAAGAAGATTTATTCTCCCAGAAGTGGGCCACAACTAATACACCTTGTAGAGAATGATGATTTCTAATCCGAAGAGAATTGGGCATAGAGGAGAGTCAGAACCATTGGTTCCAAGAATCTACCCATAAAAAGGCCGAATTTCCATACTTGATTTCCCATAAATAGTGGTCTTGGATGAGAGATTTATTACTACAAGTTGATTTCTAAGGATGTGATCCTTGAGGATACACAACCAATATGATACTCTATGTGCTTGGGACCCTTGGAGAGTATTTGTTTGACCACATATTGATCCAAAGAGTTCTAGGAAACTTAAGCCATCTCAACCAGAATTTTGCACTTAATGCTTTGCTTAGAAGTGTTGGATCTCTTAGGCCTAAACCTCCTTGAGACTTGCATAGGTAGAGAGTGTCCCAAGAAATCAAATCCCATTTATTTTGAAGAGAATCCCCACCCCATAGGAAATAGAGATGGATGCTTTGGAGCTTAGATAGAATGGCTTTGGGTGCCACAAGAGTAGAGAGAAGATATACAGGTAAAGACTGCAGAACTGGATTAAGAAGAGTGAAGCAACTTTCCAAGTTCAAAGAACAAAAAGTCCATCTTGATAGCTTAGCTTCAAATTTTAGCAGAATATCTTCCCATATTGAACATCTAAGAGGATTGAGAGTGAAAATATTTTGCATAAATACCTACACAGTTTGTACACACCACCCTTCTCTTACTCACACTCTCCAATCTCACACAACCATCACATTTTCTTCTCAACTAAACCAACCAAATAGACTCACAATCTCCATCTATTTGTAATCTTCTGTAATGGTTAAATTAATAGATTCTAATTCTGTAGTGGAGCTATGTTCATATGTTGGACGTGGTTTGGCTCATTACTTCTTGACTCAATCTAGCCACTAACTTAATTTTCTAATGAATATTCTATTTTAATCATCTTCTAAAATCACAATAACATTTTTCCAACCTTTATAGGATGATTCCCAAACAATACAAGCCAGAAAAATAAATAAGCACCCGCTGAACGCGAGGAATGCGGAGGAATTTTCGCTCTGAGTCTCGGTCGCACACACATGCCTGAGAAACTTTGACTGGAGCTCATCAGTCGCTTTGATGGGCATCTCTCCCAATGACAGGAGCTTTCAGTCACTCTGGTGACCCATCCTCCATGTGACTGAGGAAGAGGATGGTCAAACTCATCTATCCTTAGCTTAGATATTGATCAAACTTGCTTGACCACTAAATCACCTTTTGTATGATGTCAAGAACCCACTGTAGCCATTTCAACACTCCGTCAATCCACTATAACAACTCCATCATCATTACAAGTGAAACTAGGTTGACTTGAATGCCATCCATCAGCTGCTCCAACACTCAAGCCATCAAACTTCACCAAAGTTACTCCAACATTTGCAACCATCAATGATAGACCCTGTAACTGATCATACAAGCCAAAAACCATCTATACATACACCAAGTACCATAAGCATGACTTGACAGTCTCCATTATTGTCAACTAGGTGTAGTAGCTCCACAACCTTCCAAGGGATCCACACACCAACCAACAACTTGCACTAACATATGAAACCATCAAGCTAAGTTCTGCAACCAATGCACGAACCGAGTGCATAAATAATCACACACTACCAGGTTGACATCAATGCCAACCAACACCAATGCAACCTCAAATACCAATGCTACTAGGTTGACCTCAATGCCAACCAACCAACTGATCCATAATGCCAACACCGGATACAATGGGGACTTCCCACCCATAGTCGCCTAGGTAAGAGCCTTAAGAGATAGGCCACTATATTGACCACCTCACAACCAAATGATGTGAAACATGTGTGATCAGACCCACATGTGTAGAAAGGGTATCTAAGCCTGAAACCTCCTAAGATATTACTCAAAGAAAGTCTTATGCCTCTCAAAGAGATCATCATGTAACACACAAAATATAGTGAATGCAAGTAGTTAGGGAGTGGTTTATTCACTAATATCTAAAGTGATTTAGGGAAATCCATTTTATAGTTCTATATGGAATATGGATAGCTATAAATGTTATTTATTTTGAAGAGAAGATGGCGTCCACTTTTCAATAAGCTTCCTAGCTTATTGCTTTATTTACATTTTACAGGGTTAATTCCAAGGTTAAACCACAAAGATTATTGTGGTATAGGTGGACAAGTCATTATCTTGGGGATATTTTAGTGGGTATTGTAAAGGCCCATATTCAATTGATGGGAGTGGCTTCTTTCTATATTTTACATAGACACGTAAAGTTAAAGTCAAAGGGGCACTTGAATTTTGTAGATTTAGTACCTTGAAAAACCCACGGGAACTTGAATTATTCAAATTCAACACCTTGAAAACCCCATGGGGCACTTGAATTCTCTAGATTACGAAACTCAAACATATGATTACAAAAAAAATCTACCAAATTTTGGGTAAACTTGACTAGAAAAAATTCCCAAAAGAAGACCAAAATGTCTATTAGTTAGAATATTTTTAACATAAGCAAGGGAAGAGTCATTGGTTTAAGAAAGGATATGAGCTTAGATTATTAAAACCCATGTCATTTGAACCTAGGTTTTGGTGGAGCATGGCATGGAGAATGATTTTTTCTCAAAACATAAAGATATTTCCCGATTCTTTAATGATAATATTATTACCTAGGGTAACTTACAGAGGATAAGTCATGTGGTCACTTACCAAAGGAGATGTGATTTTTTGTTGTGGGAATGATAAAGAGAATGATAAAATGTGCATGTGATTAAAGGATCACATTTATATTGTTGGGTATGTCTTATATTCTTTGCACGAAAAGCACCACATGTGATATAGATACATCGACCATGGTGGGGGGATCACAGGAGGGGAAGTAGGCCCCCCTGCTTAAGGGATTGTAGGGGGGGAGACAGCCCCTAATCCCAGGTGTTTGTAGGGGGTGATAGCCCCCTTGCATGAGGTTCGAGGCAACACCCAAAAAAATATATATAGGGAATTTTTGCATCTGCATTTTTCAGGCGCATGGTGGTTTTGACCATGTTTTTATAGATTTCGTAAAACTATGATTATATTCTAATATATGGCTAATGTATTGGGGGTTTATGAATGTTGTGGCATGCATATAACATATTGTAACATTGTATAGGAACATAATTAGAAAGAAAATGTGGTTTTCTAGGATTCAGGTTCCAGGAGAAAAATCTGTGTATATTTTTTGTGATTGTCATTGTATCTTTTCTATTAGTTTAAGAATTTTTTAGTAGGCATTATTTGTACAGGGCTAAAACTACATTTGGTATCAGAGTAGTTTTGGCTTCAAGGGGGTGCCTTTGTGGCTAAGGTGTTTTTCTTAAGACTATGGTAGACCTTGTTATAGTGTGATATTTACAGGATCAATTCTTGTGGTGAAAGGAAATGGTGAACAATCCAAAGAAAGAGATTGGGAAATAAAATGAACAAATTTTTGAGTTGTGGAAGCTCAAAATGGAGGATTTTTTAATGCATAAATAACAGTGGATAATTGTGATATAGATACAAAAAAATTGACAATGTCGACAAAATACTAAACCAAGCTGGATCAGAAGGAAAATAACACAATACAGTTGTGTGTCTCAGATTTAGTATTATCGAATGTTTTAGGAGAAGCTACAACAAAAGCTTTGAGGGAGAAGTTAGAGACTTTTTATCAGTCTAATTCCTAGTAAATAAATTTATCCTATGGAAGAAGTTGTATAATTGAGGATGAAGACTGGACACATAGTGATAGAGCATTCGAACGCCTTCAATATTGTGGTAAGTCAATTATTATTTATTGATTTCAAGATTTCAGATGAAGATAAGTGGACCAGTTTGTTGTGTTCTCTACCAAATGCATGGAATAGTTTGGTTGTTGTTATAGGTAGTAACACAACAACCTTAAAGTTTGATGATATAGTCACATCTTTGTCAGAGGAGATGAGATGGAAAAAATGGAATCTCAGAATGGAGATGCCTTGTAAATAAGAGGACGCTCCTAGAATAAAAATGAAAATAAGTCCTTAAGTGGGAGATATAAATCTAGAGGGAGATCTGAATATCCAAGAAAAGTTGTAAAGGTATGTTGGAAATGAAAAAAACAAGGGCACTACAAGAAATATTGTAGATCCAAAACTACGAAGAAAGGAAAGGGATTTGATGATGCTCCTTCTATAGAAGCAAAAACTACCTCAGATGAATGTGGGGGTATGTAGTTAGCTTCTTCAAGTACACATATAGTTCGTGAGGCATGGATAATTGACACAAGTGCATCCTTTCATATGATTTTGCATAGGGAGTGGTTATATGATCACAAGAGATATGATGGTGGTGATGTCTTATAGGTGATGACAAGAAAACTAGAATCATAGGATGAGGAAAATTTAAGTTGAAGTTGATAGGTAGAAGGATTAGAACACTCCTTGGTATTTTTCACATTCGAAGATTAGCCAAAAATATAAATTTTGTAAGCAAAATGGATGATGAAGGTGTAAAAATATGGTTTGAGAAAGATACTTGCAAGATGGTATGAGGAGAATTAGTATTGATGAGGGGAGTTCAGATCAGTAGTCTATACATCCCAATGGGTAGTATTGTTATTGATGGGTGAAAAATTTATGTTGTTCTTGAAAGTGGAGCAAAAGAAGGAAAAAGATTTTATGGTATTTGGAGAAAATACTATGTTGTGGCATCAAAGACTGGGACATATTGGAGAGAAGGGCCTTCGAATACTACATGGTAATGATATGGCAGAAGGTATGTCTAGTTTAAGGGCCTTCGAATACTACATGGTAATGATATGGCAGAAGGTATGTCTAGTTTATCTCTGGATTTTGATTTTCATGACTATTGTGTATATGGTAAGCAAAATCGGGTGAGTCTATCCACTAGTGCTAAGAGAGAAGAAGGAATATTACAACTAGTGCACAGTGATGTGTTTGCAACTATTTTGATTCCATCACTAGGTACATATGTGTACTATGTCTCATTTAAATGACTTCTCAAAGAATACATGGACACATTTCTTTGGGAATAAATCTAAAGTCTTTGACAACTTTAAAGAATTTAAGGATCCTGTGGAAAATCAAACAGAGAAGACGATTAAGGTGTTAAGGACAAATAATGGTGGAGATCTATGTAAGAAGGAATTCGAAGAGTTTTATAAGAAGTGTGGTATATCATGATAGAATACTGCTCCATACACACCTCAACAAAATGGAGTTGCAGAAAGGATGAACAGGACGTTGATGGAAAAAGCATCCATGCTTAATGGTGTTGGGTTAGGACAACAATTTTGGGCTAAAGCAGTGGGTATTACATGTTATCTGGTTAATATATCACCTACATCAATGCTGGAGGATAAGACTCCACATCAGGCATGGAATGGTGAAAACTATCTCTCTCACATCTCAAGATATTGGGATGTGATGCATATATTCATGTTCCAAAGGAGAAAAAATCCAAGTTAGACAATTAATATGAAAGGTGCATCTTTATTGGGTATAAATATGTTTTAAAAGGTTACAAGTTTTGGAACCCATAAATAAAGAAGGTTGTGTATAGTCAAGATGTGGTATTTAGATAAGTTAAGAATGTCATGAAATATGAAGTCCTACCAAAGGAAAAGGAACCTGTTGACAGCGCTGGAAATCCATCAACCAAGGGGGTCTCCTGGATGAAACGTCCCAGTCAGAATTCGCAACGTTTGGTGTGGGAGCCCTTCCAGAAGTAAGGCTTGACTACGATATATTTTTACATATTTTCCTTGGCTACAATGGTTAGCACAAGAGAGTAATGTACATGTACTTTCAGATTGAAAATTTGAATATGTCTTATGGAATGTTTAGTTGCAGAATGTATCAAGGTTATTCTACCGAGAGGGAGAGAAAAGTGAACCTTCAAAATAAAAGTAATAGTATTGATCTAGTAAAGACACATGAGCATATAAATATGAATGAATCATTGATCAACAAGTGAAATAGTTCACATAGAAGTAATAATTATTAGAACACATACAACACACCTTCAACAAGATAAGTACCAAAGTCACTGAAATAGTTCAATTTCCTTAGTACATATGAAAACAACATACATAAAAAACATTCAAAAAATATTCTTACAATATTTACGACATACACATGAAAGTGTGTTGGCTCAGCGAGCTTCAAAATTAAGCAAGAGTTCCAAGATACGTCAATATAGTGAACACCACTAGCTCCAATAGTCACAACATTAAAGCAACCACGTGCTCCTCCAAAATAACTATCTTCCTCTCTAATGCCCCTTAGGAGGAGCCAAGGTGAAAATTCATTTGCATGAGTTATGAGGGTGTATATATAACAAATCGGGTGACCATTCACCTCCCTTGTGACTCTTATACTACCCTTGTGACTATTTGACTTCTCTATAACCTTTTGACTCCTTCATGACTTTTCACATTCTATAGATGACTCTTGGGCTTCCACTTTCCATTACATTTCTCATATATTGAAATTACATAATCCACAAATGATGTGGCAAATGATGACTCATATACATATTTACATGACACCTTGACAAGACATGACATGACATTGATGACATAGAGTGCATGATGATGTAAGAATGTCAAGCCACCCTTGTTTTTGCTATCTTTGTTTCTTCTTGAAATATGGAACATGCTCTTCTTCTTCCTCCTCCATAAGTATTGAAGGGGAGTCTTCAATACCATCTTGATCTCCAACTGTTGACTTGAATGATCAACTTGTCTTTGCAGATACAAATGTGTCTTCTAGCAGGGTCTCCTTTTTCATATCATTCATCATCATCTTGTCATAGCATGATATAATACCTGCAGCTGAAATCCACCCATGACAAGACGACATCAGTCCAATAAAATCCTAGTCTAATATGCTTCATGACAACCAAAACTTGAGCTGGAAATGGGTGCTAGGCTGGGAGACTGGCTCAAGGTTTATGCAGTTGTGCAACTCAAGAGGTCAGGGGTTAGGAATTATTCTTGAGACTGCGTAGTGCGTAGTTCAGGAAGGCCAGGGCAAGACAACTATGCATTTGAGGGGATTAAGGAGTCAGACTTGAGGCTTGAGGTTGCCCACTGCGCAATTCTTTAGGGACAAAGACATAGGTCTTATGCAATTGCATAGTTAAAGAGGTGAAGGCTGAGGCTTCTTGCTTGAGAATTCACAATGTACAAAAGAAGGTGACTGAAGGTAGGGGATGCATAGTTTTTGAGTTCAAGGGTCAAGGTTGAGCACTGACACTACATAGTGTGCAGGTCTAGAAGCCAGGAACTGAGAATTGCGCAGTTCCAAGAAATAAGGTTTGATCTTGAGGCCTAAGACTGCACAGTGCGTAGTTCAAGAAGACTGAGTGAGTTCAAATTGCTATGGAAGGAACTTTTTGTGACATAGAAATCACAGCTTAGAACAACATGCATAGACATGAAACAAGAAAAACCAAAAGTACATAATGATTTCTAGGGGAAGCCAAGTGGGAAAAAACCCTCAAGCCTCTTTGCATTAATAAATTGAATAGAAAAACTATTACAATCATTTTCTCGAGCTCGGGGCACAACCTGCAAAAGAATAATTATTCTCTTTATTGAATGACAAATGCTAGCCAACACTTAGCCAATTATTCGCTCCTCCAACATCCTATTGCCTTACACAATTCCTGGGTAAATTAGCCCCTAAAATATACGAATTTCCTCCTAATTTATTGTGTATTTCACAAGGATTGATCTTCTGATTTCATGCAACACCTGTACACTCAAACTAGTATACAACTCATGTTACACTACCTTGTCATCTCCACTTCAATCGAGGAACTAAAATTCCTTGTATGCATTAGCTATTTTGAGTTGATTGATCAGTTAAATAACATATCCATGAGTTATATTGTTTTCCCACTGAAAAAACTTACCTTCAACTGACTCTATCAATAATTATAGGTCAGTTAACTGAATACAACTGAAAATAACTGAACTAGATTGCTAAAATTTAGCAATCAAACATGCATAACTGAACTCCATGCCCTATAACTCAAATTTACTAAGCTAACTAAGTGGAAAGAGCCATGTCACACTAGTTAAATGCCTCAAAGTTGTCTTGTTGATGTGTAAATTTGATTTACTATATTTGACTAAGGCTAAAGTCAAATTGAACCTTTCTTGCTACATTTTTTTAACACTTTATCGTATTTGGCTAAGTGTGGGATCAGTAAGGCCAAATTGAACAAGGAAAAAACTTGAGAATGATCACACACTTACAACAATTGAAGACACAACATTTATCACTCAAAACATATTAAAAACATAACTCCTCAATGCAACGACAATGTGACAGCTTTCCCCAAGTGTGACACTAAAGGTACACTTTGTGATGACAGTGATGACACTTGTGCGACAGTGCTTGAAACTTTTTGAATGAGTGTAAAACATGTCTAGATGATAAGCATGACTCATTACCACCAAGATTACCCCCTGAAACAAACCTAAACTACATTTGTGTGATATGCGACGCTTTCCATGTCAAAAGAAAACACTTTGGTTTCCTTCCAAATGGGACAGGAACACTTAGAGAAAACACATGTAATGACTCTTGGTACAAGAAATGACAACAAGAAAAGTGAAACTAGGCTCAGAAATTTGGATGTAGGCTAAAATTTTGAAGGGTGTTGTAGCAACAACAATAGAACCAAAGAAGATAAAGTTTGAACTCAAGGATTAAGAATAATACTCCATAAAATATCAAGAAGAAGAAGAAGAAGCACACACTCTGGTTTTGAGGAGATCATTCAGGAAAGAAGGAAGCCAAATAGGTATACTCCATATTTCCATTAAAATTTTTCTTTACTCATTATTGATGATCATCATAGAACTACGAGGGAGGTAGTGGATTCATAGGATTGAAAACTCTGGAAAAAGGCCATTTTTGAAGAAATGCAACCTTGGGAAGAATGACGCTTGGGATCTGGTGGATTTTTTCGCTGGAAAAAAACTCATTTACTAAAAATGGGTGTTTAAAAAGAAATTGAATGCAAAAGGAAAAGTGGGGAAATACAATGCTCAATTAGTAGCAAAAGGTTATTCCTAGGCACAATGAATTGATTTTGGTGGTTTTTTCTCCTGTTACTAAGTTGGCTTCTAGTAGATTTATTTTATTTGTTGCTATTACTATATAATAGATGGATGTGAATACAACATTCTTACTTGTGGATCTGGAGGAAGAGATCTACGTGAAGCAGGCAAAAGGATTTGAGTGAAGGGTAAGAAACAACTAGTATGAAGGCTAAAAAAGTCTTTGTATGGGTTAAAAAAATCACCAACAATGTGGTATGAAAGAAGTGATATATATATATATATATATATATATATAGGAACTTGGCTTCACAGGAAGCAAAGTATATTACTACTCATATTTTAAATTAGTTGATTATTGTCACTATTTATTTGGTCTTGTATGTGGATGATATGTTGTTGTTTGGAAATGACAGAGAAACTATCCAAGATGTGAAGACCCAATTTTCCTCCAAATTTGACATGAAGGACATTGATGATGCAAATTTTTATTTTGGGCATGGAAATTGAAAGAAATAAGCAAAACAGGGAAATTTGGTTAAATCCAAGGAATTATGTTGAGACAATATTGTAGAGGTTTAATATGCAAGAAAATAAACTAGTGAAGGTCCCTATTCATGTAGGTGTAAATTTATCTGCAAAATAGTGTCCTAAGACATGGGAAGAGGAAGAGGACATGTCTCGTGTTCCACATGCAATTGCACTTGGAAGTTTGATGTATGCAATGGTTTATACCAAACCATACATTGCACATGCAATGGGAATATTGAGCTTATTTATGTCAAAACTAGGGAAGGAGCATTGGATAGCAGTAAAGAGGGTTTTCATTTATCTGTGTGGCACTAGTGATTATGGTTTGTGTTACCAAAGAAGACTAGGATTAGAGCGTGTTGGACATATGTGGCTTTTTTTATGCAGACTAAGATAGAGATCTAGATCACAGAAGATCTACAAGTGGGTATGTATTTAACCTATTTGGAGGAGCGATCCATTGGATGAGTAAGAGACAATTTGTAGTGGCACTTTCAAATACATAAGTTGAATATATGGAAGCCACTCATGCAAGCAAGGAAGAAGTTTGGTTATAGAGCTTGTGTTTATGTATGGGGTTGGTACAACAAACTATAAGGATAGAATGTGACATCCAAAGTTCAATTTTCTTGGCTAAGAAACTACTTATAATTTAAAGACAGAGCATATTGATATTCAATATCACTTTATAAGGGATATCGTTGAAGAAAAAAAGGTGTTGTTGGTAGTGATGGACACTTAAAGAATGTTGCAGATGCATTAAAAATACTATGAGCATTGAGAAGTTCTCTTGGTGTAGAGACATAATGGCCATTATTTCCCTAGACTAGTGATTGTGTACTCTTGTGGTCCCTTGTGTGCAAAGAAAAAAACTAGTGGGAGAATGTTAGGCATGTTCTATATTCTTTGCATGACTATCACAATGTACGATATGGATGCAGTAGGTGTGTTGGGGGGACATATCCCCCCATTTTTGGGTGATTGCAGGGGGGAATAGCCACTCTTGCACGAGGTTAGGGGCAACGACCCAATAAGAGATATTTGGTGGTTTTTTCATCCACGGTTTTCGAGCACATGTGGTTTTTCCCATGGTTTTGTAGATTCAGTTAAAGGAACAATGGTTATATTCTAATCCAAGGTTAATGGATTGGGGCTTTATGAATTCTACAACATGTGTATAATGTATTGTAACATTGTAAAGGAAAAAAAATGAAAAATCAATCTATTTTTTCCAGTTTTGGGTTCCAAGAGAAAAAATTGTGTATATTTTTGGTGATTGTCATTGTATATTTTATGTAATTTTTAAGAATTTGATAGTAGATATTTATCTATATAGGGTTAAAACTTACATATAAAATAAAAAATCTTGCTTTGGTAAGAGAACAAAAAGAAGAGAAATTATTTCAATCACAGTGATTATAGTATGGGATTTATGGATTTTCAAAAACTTTGTTATCTTTAAGGATTAAAACTTGTCCATCGTCCATAATTTTTACAGGTTCTCTCTATTTAAGAACACTCAAGGGGGGGGGAAATAATTGAATTATGCAAGAATATATTCATCTTTCCACTATTTATAATTCCCAAGATAATTCTCCGATAGATTTAATAAGAAGCCTTGGATCTAATGGGCCAAACATGAAATATTGCACAGTGGAGAGAATATGATAACTTCCAGGGATGGATGAGGGATATGATAACTCATCTATTGTCCAAAATTTCTACATATTCTCTCTATTTATGAACACTTAAGGTGGGGTGGGGGTTAAGAAGTGAATTACCTAGGAATGTAATCCTCTCTCCAATATCTAAAATTCCCAAGGAAGAATTTGATATATTTAATAAGAAACATTGGATCTAATATACCAATGATAGAAAAATTTCCCGGTGGAGACAATATGATAACTTCCAGTGATGGAAAGGGCATAGAAAAAATATAATTAATCTGAAATCAAATCAACCTTAATGATGATGTCATTGACTTTTACAAATAGGGTGGAGGTGTTGAATATACATTATTACTCAAAACTTGTTACTTGTTTTTTCTCTATAACATTAGCATTTGAAAAAGTCCATTAAGTTTGTTTGGCGGATCAGAGTGGTGAGAGAGGGGGAGAAAATAGGTACGATATTACTTCCCCTCCATTATGCCTCTTATATTGAGGACCCTTTTAGTGTCCTTGTTGATGGACACATAATCCCTTTATTCATTCTACCATATTCGTTAGATTCCATATTGTGTTTCCATTGAACATTTTAAACTAACACAAACACTATGGTGATCATTCTTATGTTCATAGTTCTTTGGTCGCCTTGTCCTCCCCATATCTCTTTTAAAACCCATCATTACTTGAAAATTACAATTTTTTTCACTTGAGTTTGGGAAATTTTTTATGTTTCTCTTTATTAGAGCATCCACATTGAGTTTACATCAGTCTATCTCATTACTATGAAACATCTTGCTCTATGTGTCTAATCTTGAGGAGTTTCAATACCTTGGTATCCATTTTCCTCAATAGTGGTTTACCTCTCATTTGGTAGTGATTTTCCTTATTTATTCATAATTAGATGGTTGATCCAACATTTGATTCTAACACATCTATTTTCCTTGCAAAAGATCATACTCATACCTAGGTTCTCTCTTTGATCAATGGTGGGGTACCTCATTTTTCAACACATTTATTTTTTGTCATGAACAAGCATCTTCAATAATGATAATGTTCTCAAGTTTCACTTGAATACCATGGATATTTTTCTCCTCAAGCCCATTACATGGTTAATGTATTACATCTTGATTGTGATTTCTCATTTTCTTAAAATTCATTTTTGAATGGAAATGTCAATTCAACACCTTGAAAAACCCATGGGGCACTTCAATTCTACAAATTACACAACTCAAACAAATTATTCTAAAAAACATTCTACCAGATTTCGAGCAAAATTGACTGGAAAAAAATTCCCAAAAGAAGACCAAAATGTCTATTAGATAAAATATGCTTAAAAAAAACAAGGGGAGAGTCATTGGTTCAAGAAAGTATATGAGCTTAGATTCTTAAACCCCTTGCATTTGAACCTAGGTTGTGGTGGAGCATAATATGGAGAATGAATGTTACATAAAATACAAAGATATTTGCGATGCTTAATAATATGATTATTGCCTAGGGTAACTTATAGTAGAAAAACCATATGGTCACTTTGATATTTATGATTGGGAATTACTGAGCAAGCAGGTGAATCAGTAATTCAAAATTCTTTACTTTTGCTCAACTTAATTTTCTTCTTATGTACCTAATGGTTTATGTTCGCGCTCAATTATTATTGAATTCATCTTGCAGGTGTCAAAGAGAGAAATTTGTATATCTATTTATCAAGAATTAAAAAACATTCACACAACATCCAAGAATAAACACATGAAGACACTAGATATAAGTGGAAACCCCGAAGGGAGAAAACCACGAATTTTAGGCTGAAAGTGATGTGAAGGCAAGCTGCTATTGCTTGTTACATCAAATTTTTGTAGGCTCCAACCTATAAGAAGCTCCTACCTCAAAGGAAGCTCCAAATCCCACAAGTGTTCTACAGGATACAACCCACAAGGGTTCCTACCTCAACATGCTACAACATGTTCCTTTTCAAGCTACAACATCGAAAGGGACAAAAATATCTCAAGCAAAACATCATGTCACAAATGTTCATTACCTCATTTACAATTTTGTTGTCAAGTCTATTGTTGCATTACTTCTCCTTTTCATTTTGTATCTCTTCTCTTACTACTCATCAACTTTTTTATGTAGATGGTTTCTCTTCTAAAAAGCTATTTTACCATTCCACATTGTATATTTTAATAAATCCATATTGGATTTTTGTATTCTTTGAAAGAATATGAAATGAAGTAGTGTCTCTTGGACTTCCAAAAACTGCTCACAAGCTTGTCTCTTCACTTTCAGTTCTGAAAAAATAATTTGTACTATAAAATAGAGTTAAATTAAAATAGCTCAACCAATAATGATTGCAAGAGACAAATCAAATTTTTATTGTCTACATTTTCTGTTAAGTAAAACATATATATATTTCAGATTTTGTAATGTACCATTTTAAAAATGTTCAACCTTCACATTCAACCTTTTCACTTCACATTTAACTTTCAGCCTTTGCACTTCACATAACTTTCAACCTTTTTCATTCAAACTCACCAATACAACATTTAACATTCATCTCACCAATGTGGTTAATGACATCAATGCCAATATTACCAACATTCTCCCCCTTTGGCCTTGATAGTAACATAATGATTATGTTTTCCCTTAGAGAAAAATAAATTCCACTATGACCTCCCCCTTTGACATCAATGGCAAGGGAAAACTAAAAATCTTTTCTCTTGCAAATTCACAATCGAAAACTGCTGCAAATAAGTTTATAAGAGTTGCTTCAAGAAGTAAATTTTTGAAAGATATAAACCCTAATTCATGGATTTGGTTAAGATCTGCAAATGATAGGGTACAATGTCTAACGCTGCTCTTCATTGTTCACCATACACTCCATTATTCATTTCAATACATTCTTGTATTAATTAAATCACTCCTTGCATGAATATCAATAAGCATTATCATGGTCACAATACGTTGATACCACTGTTGCCAGTCATGTAGCTATCAGAACCACTGATTTTGCTGATAAGCCGACTATCAGCGCCCTTTCAAAATTGTTTCTTTTTCAGAAAGCGTTGATAATGGAAATGTCAGTGTTTTCTGTGTAAAATAAGCTGACAATGGAAATGGCATCTCTGCTCCACGCTGCTCTGTATCAAAACACTGACAAGCATGTGATGGATGTAACAAGCTTATTGTAAATAATATAGTGCATTACTACAAATAATATACAAAACCCTAAATGCTTTTCCATTTATCATTTAATTATGGAAATGTTTCTTCAGATGTACCAAAGCTTAATGTATTATTGTCAATGCTACTACATTAAAATACCAATATCGTTCCTTTCAAGAGATGCTCCATTTAAATTGTGTGAATTATTTCCAATGTGTGAATATGATACCACTTTTTCGAAATTCCAAATTCCATATGTCAATAGGCTGCACACAGTTTGTCGAAATTCCAAATTCCATATGTCAATAGGCTGCACACAGTTTGTCGAAATTCCAAATTCCATATGTCAATAGGTTGCACACACTTTGTCGAAATACCAAATTCCATATGTCAATAGGCTACACACACTTTGTCGAAATACCAAATTCCAAATTTTAATAAGGATGCCACTGTTGTCCATTGTATGAATAATATTGCTTCAAATAATAATTAAGAGAAATAATATGTTGCTTGCATTCCAATAACTTTTGGCAAGAGAGAGATAATGTATTGCATTCCAATAAATTAATAAGTAATGCATTGCTCCATAATATTGAACACACACAAGTGTGATAGACTTTTGGCAAGAGAAACAATTGATTTAAATAAATAATATGAGTGTGATAACTCCATTATACCCTGCACCAGGTAGCGATGAGGTGAAGGTTTTCCATATGGAGATATTATGTATTTGCTTGTGCTTGCTTGTTTATATAGATGTGTATGTTTGTTACAATGTTGGTTGTAATTTGAGCTGAATGTTGCCTTGTAGTAATGCTACTAAAATTTGTTTGCAATATTAACTTATTGCATAATCAACTCAACCTTTCCTTGTAATACTGCTACCAAATTGGTGTTATCAAAACGATGCTACCAACACAATATCAATGCTACAGTCTTGAGGCTGCTAGGGCACAAAACCCTAAAAAAAATTGTGTGTGATTCTATCAATGCCTCACTACAAACACATGCTTGGTCTCATGCTTTTGTCATGCCATTAACACTTCATTCCAATGCCTTTTATTAGCACTGCCATCCATTCTTTGTGCCAATGCTTTGTTCCAATACTCCACGCTTTTTTCTAATGCTTCTTGGAAACGATTTGTGCCAACGCTTTGTTCTAATCGTTTTGTTCTAATACTCCAATGTTTTGTTATAATATGCATCTGTTGCGTTAATACCATATGATGCTTGGAATATGCTACCATAATACCATATGTTGTGTTATGATTTTCTTTTATAATATGGTTATAATATGCTACGTATCCATATGTTGCGTTAATACCATGAATTCTTGGAATCATATAAATTTGTTGTGTTAATATTGTAATTGGTTGGCGTTAATACCATGATTAGTGTTGTGCCAAACAATGTTCTTGATAATTTATCACTTGGAAATTGTTGGAGTGGATGCCAATACATATTTTTGTTGGTATATAACAGTGATAACATAATACTCCATTAATGATGGGGATGATACTCCATTGAACAATATTTTATTGCATGCCGATAATACTCAAATAAATGCAACAATAATCCTCTTATGCAGTGATAATAATAATTTAAGCAGCGATAATTATGTTGGCGAATATTACATCTTGCTTGGCACAAATATATTCTATGAATACCTATTGTGCATTAATAAGGCTATTTTGCAGTGATAATAATAATGTCAATGAAACCTTGATAATGCCATCAAACATTCGATAATGATAATAATTCCATTTGAACAATAATAACCACTAATGTTGCTACAAGGTAATTAATGTTGAAGGAATCGAATAAAACTTCTCCAATAAAAATATTAACATGTAATATATTAACGCTCAATATAATTACGCCGTAAGGCGTTCCCTCTGAAAAGAACTCCCCTCCATGCCGCGGTGTCTCGTTATGGGCCCTTAGATCGATTGTTAGACGATGGAATAAACTCCAGCCATGAGATCATCGGTGAAAAATGTTGTAAGCAGTTCAGATTATTGGAATGTCGTCAATGACAGTTGTCACTCAATGATGGGCCTTCCCCATCAATTCTGCCATCCCCTTCTTCATTTCCATTCCCCCTCTTCTTCCATTAATTCCCTCGCCGCTCTTTCCACTTCCTCTCTCTTCACCAATGCATCTGCGCCCTTCTACGCTTCAATGCCCACCTTCATCTCCTTCACTAGAAGGAAGCCATTCATTCTCTGTTCAGCAAAGAGAGGCCAAGCGATCATCGGCACTCCATGTAAGATGCTTTCGATCGTTGAATTCCAACCGCAATGAAAAAGGAAACCGTCTGTGGATGGATGAGAGAGGACAGCAATCTGAGGCGAGAGATCCAAGGTGAAGGCCTTGGAAGTTTTTTCATATTCCCAATAGCAGGATTACATATATAGAGATTATGCTCCGTGCAATTATGGTAACAGCATAAGATTTCACTGACACAAACACAGCAAAACCCAGATTTAACAGCCATACCGAAGATATTATCGCTGGAAGGAATCTCAGGCAAAAGATTAAAGTTCTTGAAACGAAATGGTTGAAACTCCATCGGAAGTTTGAACAAAACTGAATTTCTTTCCACACACCACAGCTCTGCAGCCCTCCCACCATTATAGCATTCACGTTTTATTAAAAAAACAGGGGCACGGAATACCTGGTTTTGGTTGGAGAGCAGATAATTCCAGCGTTTACAAACAATCCTTAACCTGTTTATGCTCAAAAAAGGTAAGCGTGAAAAAATTTCACTCAACAAATCCTCCGGGAATTCTTTACCTGTATCTCTAGAAACAGTTAATTTTTCCTCCGAGAATTCTTTACCTGTATCTCCAGAAACAGACATTTTTTCTCTGTATGTCTTATTTCAGAGTTGTTGTCCTTTTTCACCTCTTTTGCAATTGCAACTGTTAAACTCTATAAAACTCTGATAGTGCAAGGGTTACAATTATTAGTGTTTGACAAAAGCAGAGAAAAAGCGTGGAGGTAATGCAATGGCAGTTTGTAGCCAATTATAGCCATTCCGAATTGCAACAGAGAGATCATCTACAGCCAAGTCGCTTCCACCTTGCGTTAATTAGGCAGTTACCACTCAATTCGGCATGTTGTTCACCTGAGTTTTCTCCATGTTCATTTGAGGCGAAATCCAACATGGGTGTACCAAAAAAATCGATTATGAAAGTGCAGATAGTAAACGAAAAGGATGTGAGAGCATCTTGCACTAATATTTTAGTTTTCTCCAATAGTAAGGGCATGCGTACAAAAATGTTCATCTCGGCATGATCCCCTTCGATCTGAACATCAAGGAGCTCTATGAAGCGGATCATGTCCCTTGACGAAGATGGTAGGGTGTGGTGAGGAGAGCCGTCCATCCATATGGTGGTGAAGAAGGTGACAGAAAAGCCATGGTACACAGTCAGCCGCTTTGCAAGCTCGAGCAGTGGGATGTGATGGCCCAACCCAAACCCAGGAAAGATTGCGACATGAGGCTTTTGGCTCTGCTCTTGCAACTCCATGAATGTCTCTATATTCCAACAAGCAAATGCCAATATTTGAAGGGTGGGTTCTGTAATGATGAAGCAGAATTTATAGTTATAAAACAAATGTATGACATTCACCCATTTTTAGCACAACTTATCATCTCATTTCAGGCCAAAAGTTTGGAGGTTTAATCCGAACTTGCAGGAGACCAGGAGGGCGAAGAGGAGCACGAGGAGGACGAAGAGAAGCATTGAGGTCCATGGCGTCTGATTCATCTGCAACCTTCAAGCCTTTTGGAGTTCTCTTTGTTTGCCTTGGTGAGTACCATCCATCCAATGATTCAACGAGTGAGTTCGGTATCGGTCATTGTTCGAAATGATGATTCCATAATGTCTACCATTATTGTCAGCCATCCAATTGTAGAAGCTTATAGTATATTGTACACTAAAGATCCAAAGCCTGAAGCCAAGCATAATTCTTTGTATCATGCCTGACTTGAGCTAACTAAATTTTTGTAGTTCTATTCAATTCAACTAAAGGAGCTAGGTTCTTTGTAGCTTCTATATTATTAAAAACCCAGACCCAATTTCTCATCTATGTTTCTATTATAACAAATCATAATAAACTGGCACTGGATATTTTTACAGTCATACAATGCACCCAATGATTGCAGAGAGAAAATTTTAGTAATGTCTGAATACCAGCGAATGTCCGGTTAGGACATAGAAATTTTCTTCTACCCTTTTGATCGTTTCAAGAAGAAACATGATGTGAGGGGATGCATCCTCCGAATGAGGTGCCGGATCTAAGGGATAACTATTCTGTTAAAATCCTTTGAGATCTGCACCTGGCCTCATTCCTTGGTGCCATATGGATCGGGTAGCCAACAGTGAGAAAGCTTGGGGGACAGCTTAACACTTCGCCAACCTCACTAGTGAATCAGTATCCCCTTAGGCTATTAATTCTATGGGTGTGACCTCTCAAGGCAGGGTGGGTGCCTGATAATCAAAGAGTTAAGTTTGAGCTCAAAGCCGTGCAGCTCAAACATGAAAAACAATGACTGCAATATATACCTCTAATTTAAGGATTATTAAAACTTAGGATGTACAGTTTCCTGAACATCCGATGAGATTTAGTACACGGTTACTACAGAAATATATGGAATCCACCAATTAGGCTAAACTGGTCTAATGCAGGGTAACAACCAACGTTGTGGAACCGCAACAAAATTAAGATAGCTCATTTGGCTACTTTTGTACAAAATGATATTACTATGATAGACTACATATTTATCATCGTTTGTCCATAATTGGACAACCATCTCTCTGACGAGTTTCAAACTAGCCTAAGGTGCCCACAAGGGGATTTTGTCATCCTTACCTTGCTATTGTGAAGTTTACAGAATTAGTGGATATCACTGAACAACTTTACAACCCGTTAAGCTAGTTACCGACAACCAACTGTCAAAAATACAAAAGGACATAGACACTAAAGGCTGTGCACTATCCTTATGTGCCTCATTGTCTAAATTCTATTGAAGTTCTTGTGCAACGCAGAGACCCGCATGGCTATCCCTTGTTCTATCATTGTTAGATCCATGATACATCATCAGAGTGTTTTAGCAGCTGCTTATATATATCTATATATATATATATATATATATATATATATATATATATATATATATATATATATATTATATATATATATATATATATATATAGATAAAGGAATCAGCAACTAAGCCGAGTACAGGTTTGAATTCGCATGACATGGAGTCAATTGTGACTACTACCACTATAACTTTTAGGTGAATTTATGCACGCTCCCACACACTGTCCACAAAGTTAATTAAGGATTTTGGACCACAAACTTTACATAAGACTTTATAGGAAATCCACCGCCGATTGAGCTGCCCAGGGACTATTAGTGGTGTTAGCTTTATCAAACAACAATGCTTAGATTTATTTTGGAACTCATAGGTAGAATAGCTTTGATTTCCACAATAGGCACGCTGCTTATCATGCCCATTGCCATTCCATCTATGACATATTTTTGGTTTATCCAAGAGCTTTCAGTTTGCGGTTCTCTACACGTTTTCAGATTCTCAAAGTCCCATCAAGGTAAGTAATAGTCATACCGACAATAACTCTATGATAATATATTTTTAACAGCCTTAAATATTTATACCGAGCACAGAAATACTATTAAATATTTTCATTGTTGTTTAAAGACCAACTGTTGACAAAATCCTGGCATTTTTTACAATAAAACCAGATCTGATCTAAGTAAAATTGCTAGAGAAATTAGCATGGAGTCTAGGGGCTAAATGCCAACTCTTTATTGGGTGGAAGCTGCGGGGCAGCTGAGGTTGTTAGTTAGGGTACAACTTTGCCATGATGACACAAGATAAAGAAATGGTACATTAACGGGGAACTAGGTCCTCATGAATAAGGAGGGCCTAATTACTATATACAAGAGATTATTATAGCCATTCTCACACAATTGTGTATGATTTTTCAATATTTTGGTTATTAAGAGATATTTTCCTATTTCTAAAGAGATGTAGATGTGTCTCATCATTATTATACTTTTGAGCCACACTGCCTTTCTATATTTGATGTATTTAGTATTTTTCTAGTTATTTCTGGTAACTTGGAGCATTACATCAAGGCCCAGCCTTGGATGTGGAAGAGAGGGGAAGGGAAATCTCACCTCAGAAAGGCCTTGGCTTTGTCTCAACTATTTTCCCCATCATACAACCCCTGAAAGTAGATGCTTTGATGATCAATCTTAATGGACTAGGGCTTATCCTTTATCAAATAAGCCTTCTGCTTCTAAGGAAGAAATCAAATCAAAGGCTGTCGTGTGCGGAGGGCCATTGAAACAAGGGTCCGACTCTTGACATGATCACTTTGTTTGCTACTTCCAATTGCCTGAACTTTCTAAGTTCAATGGTCAATTTACTGCTTCCATAAGGTCTCTCCATAGTATGTATTTTCTAGATTATCTTTGTGTGTTTCTGGTTGTCAATTTCATGTCAAAACAAAGATGGTCACCAAGGAGTGTGGCTCATTATGCTCTCTGCACTCAATGTTTGTGTCTTTAGTCATTAAATCTAGCTGAAACATTTTAGTGGAATCCAGGGCCAAGGATTTGGTTTCCATCTTTCTGTTTTTAGTGTTGAGTGATGCATTTCAGTTTTATTTAAATACGTGAGCCTGCTTCATGTTTACATAAGTTGTTGAGTTTATAATGATACACATTTTTTAATATTTAATCATGAGTTCAACTTGCCAGTAGAAAATGGAACAAAAAGAACAATCACATGAGATAGTATCCACTATAAACTTCTTCATAAAAACTTTGTAGAATAATTACCAATTCATGGTAACTAAATATTTCATGTAGATTTATGCATTACTTCAGTCCTTTAAAAGCAGAAATTCTAGATGCATTACTTCATTCCTTTACAAAGCAGAAATTATAGTAACCAGTTACCGTTGATATCTCAATGCTCATGATTGCTTTTTCAGGGCCGTGATGCATATCAATGTCAAGAAGGATAATGATTATTAGCTGTGGAAAAATTATTATCTGATTTGTCAAGGATAATGATTTGTTATCGGCTCCTATTGTTGCAATTGGGGATGATAAAAGCATTGCAAGTTTAGATATCTTAAGTAGTTGAAAAAATATTTGCTAATCTCTCCAGGAAAATAATCTCTTTTTATTCTTGTTCTTGGAAGGCAACATTTGTCAGAGTCTCACTGCAGAGGCTGTATTTTGTGATGCTGTGCAGAAAAGGGGATTGACATCAGCATTCAAAATTGACTCTGTTGCAACTATTGACTACAATGAAGTACGTTCCAGCTTATCATGGGTCAAGGCTAATTGAATTGGTATTTTAAATTTTTTTGTATTATACTGCAATAAATAGGTATCACGTATTAATATGTTGAAATTATTTGAAGGGCGATCCTGCAGATCCCAAGATGAAGAATGCAGCCAAGAAACGTGGAATAGAGATAACTTCTATATCACCTACAGACTTTAAAGAGTTTGATCTAATACTTGCAATGCACAAGCAGAACAAAGGTAAATAAAAAGCATAAATGGAATATAAAACTCCCAAAATTTTCAGTTTCATTTGCTAAGTTGTTCCAAACAGAATCTAATAAGCCAATACTATTGTTAAAATCAGCAAAATGTACATTAAAGTTTTTCTGTGTTATTGTTAACATATGCTTCTAATTAGTTTCTAAGTTGTGTGCAAATATAAATTAATAACATGGGATGGATATATTTTGTAGCTGACATATTGACAATTCTCCTTCAGTGCCCCCAACACACAAGGCCTTTATTTCTTTTCCCAGGTAATTGTTTATATTTGGTATTCTTTATCGTTTCCCTGTGATACTCATACCATGGAGGAAGCCATTTTTATAGTCAGATGGAGAAAGTGGGGGAGCAAAGTAGCTGTGAGATATCAAATGGACAATTACTGTGCCAATGGCTTGCAACCTTCGAGCTCTGAAAAGCTTCCTACAGCAGTGGTATGAGAACTCAACTTTGCTCAATTATGGTGAAGTTTTAGTGTGATAGCATCTGAGATTTGTTTTGAGGTTGGTTCTCGATTTTGTGTGTTGTTGTTCGCATTACAGATGTGGCTGATACTGCACTGATATTGAGAAAGCACACCCTTCCAATAAAGCTATTTTCTTGCCTTTTATTCAATGAATTAGAAATCTTCGACCCTCGGGATCAGTTGCCATTTGCATATGTAAGAGATATGATGACCCCCAAAGTGAGGATTCACATGCTCGAATCAGCCATTTTTAATACAATAAGAAATGAATATCAACATTCTTACAAAGTCAATCAAAGCATTTTCAAAGAGCCTCCTTTGGACCTGCAAATTTCTTTGGTTTATGAATCCAGAACCTGCAAATCGTATTTGGACAGAATGTGGGCTACATATTCTGTTTGATTGTATTAATTCATTTCAAATTTGATTGGCTGCTAATATTACAACGTCCATAAAATATCAATTTTTTAAACTGTGAAGGGTCATGAAATAGCAAGAAATAGCAAAATATGGGAGGATCCATACCTGCAAATTTAACCAATCCATGATGTTGATGGATGCCATGAGTGTTAATTTTGTGCTAGATTGGATTAGATGACTGAAAGAGCAAAATATGGGAGGATCCATACCTGCAAATTTAACCAATCCATGATGTTGATGGATGCCATGAGTGTTAATTTTGTGCTAGATTGGATTAGATGACTGATTTACTTCTCAATAATTGAAATCATTTTTACTGCTTCTGCCAACATGAGATGATAGAGACTGTGCACCTATATCTAATATGTGTATTGCATTTAATGGCGTTGATAGAGACTGAATTGTTTTTCCATGTGAATTCCAGTGGTGATTCTGGTTATACCGGAAATGAAGGAAAATACAATGAAACGTGCTCTTCTGGACAGCTGGTATCCAAACTGGGTGTACGCCATGAAAACAGTTTTAACTCAAACAGAAACAAAGAATTTTTCTAGGTGGCTCTTTGTTGTCAACGCAATCCTGAACTGAAATTTGGTACAAGTTGTATAGGCTTGCATGTGCACCATCGTGACAGAGCTTTTATTAAATGTGGTGCGACGTGGGGACAAATGTCCCCAGATGTTGATTGTTACATTTCTGCATCTTTTTTAGATTTGCCTATCCCTATGTCGCCATTGCTCTTCAATTTATGCACATTTCTGCATCTTATTTAGATTTGCATATTCCTATGTCACTATTGCTCCTCAATTTATGCACATTTCTGCATCTTATTTAGATTTTCCTATTCCTATGTTGCCATTGCTCCTCAATTTATGCCTCACGGCGTTTCCTTTGCAACATTTGGTGCAAATGCTAGTTATTCCACTGTACATTATTATTCTGCTACACATAATTATTCCACTATGCATTATTATTACACTATCTCATGAGATTTCATGATATCTCAGAGAATTTTAATGCTGCTCCAATCCATTATCTGTCAATACTATGTATGGGTCTGTCTTTTTGTCCCTAACATTTATACCCCAATCAAATTTTGACATTCATAATTGAAATTAAATGTTACTCTTCTTTGTCCTTGCGTTACCTTCATTGCCACTAGTCGTACCTTATCATGATATATAGAAATCACTTTGAGCGCTTCGTTCTCTTTGATGGATGCCATTTTTTTTTTCTTTTATGCTTACTTTCTCAAAATTATTGAACTTTTATGTATCTTTCCCCCACTTTTGTTTTTATGAATATTTCTAGCGCAGGAAAATGATCATTGCTTAGTGATGCCCTTTTCAATGGCATGCACTGATAGCCTCTTATTCAACAATTTATTGTTCTCGATATTTTCTTAGAGTTGAATGCCCATAAATTGCCTCTCAAACTGTAGAGAATAGATTTTACAGTACAATCTATTTAAATGTTTGTTCATTTGTTTTCTATGAGATGTATGAGGTGTATTTTCTATATCTTATATAGATATTGAGAATTCTCTCTTTATATAATTTCATTTCTTCTTTTGAAACGTTACTGACTCTTCATTTACTCTTTCAGATGTAGGAATGTGTTCTTCCTCAACTCAGATGTTGATGCTTTGAAGAATTTCCTCCATAATTTCACTTTGATCCTATATCATTATTATTACCCAAAGCTTTGCGTCCATAATAATGAAGCTGAAGGATTTGGAGAAATCCTAGCGATGCACTTGAGTGAAGAACAATGTTTTAATCACCCACGGCCTTCTAATTGTAGAAGCAATTTCACAATTTTCTTCAATAGTTGTTCTTTGCAATCACATGGAAATCTATGCATAAAATGATCCTTTGCAGTAACTTTCTCTTCATATTTTATTGAGTTAGATTTCTTCATGTGAAACTTGTAAATAGTGTGGTTCAGATGTTGATCTCATGATTATACATGATGAACTTCTCGAAAACTTTCCACAAAGATAGAGATAGGCTCACTAAAATTTACCTTCATATCCTGAAGTGTCAGCTTCATCCAGAACACTTGTGTGAAACATGTTGCAGTTGCTATGTATTCAGCTTCCATTGTAGATAGAGAAACTGATGTTTTTTTTTCTTAGTCATGCCATCAAAGACTCTCCTAAGTAGAATTCACCACCTCTTGTATTTTTTCTGTCATCCTCACAGTTGGCCGAATCTACATCTGTGTATGTTGTCAATGTAAAGTCCTTACCTTTCAGATACCATTGTCCATAGCCTATAGTCCCTTTCAAGTACCTGAATATCCTTTTTTTCTCTAACAAATGACGTTTTTTGGGTGTTGATGATGGTGTTAGGTATAACAAACTTCCTATCATAGGTTTGTAAATCTTTTGATCCACATAAGGTGATTCATCGTCTACACATAGCTTACATCCAATAGTCATGGGGGTTGAGATAGGTTTAAATTCTTCCATTTGGAACCTTTTCAACATATCTCTTAAGTATTTATCTTGAGAGATGAATATGCCTCCAGGATTTTGTAGGATTTGGAGCCTGTTGTCACTCACTGCATTGTGGGTTTCATTGGTCAAGGTTGCCCGAGAGAAGTGAAGTTAAAACCATTTTTTAGGCCATAGAAGTTATCAAATCTTAACCAGACCCTCTCCATTACCAAGTGCTCAGAATTTGTTTTCCAATGCTATATATAAGTCTGAAAATGGACTTCCAGATCAAAAGTTAGAGCCTGCTGAAGATTTCCTTGGAAAGCTCAGGAAACCCAAAAAAATGGCTAAGTGTGGAGATGAAGCGCAATCGAGGTCCCGGCTAGATCGCAATCGGCCATCTGCAGGATTCCCAAGGCACAGACAAACTGTTATCAATAGGGGGCCGATCTATAATATAACGTTGAACCGTCGGGGGAGGGTAAAAACAGCGTAAAACATGAATGGCTTACAAAACCAAGGGTCGGACCTCCCCTTCTCTCTCCTCCATGTGGCGTCGGCACTCGGCTATCGGCGGTCAAGGCCCAACATTTATCAATGGGGTTTTGATTTAAAGCACCTTTGCAGGGGTCGATTTGCAATATAAGGTTGTACCATCGGGGACAGGCTGAAAACTGTTAACAAAGAAAAACATGAAAAAACCAAAGGGTCAGGCCTCCCTTTCTCTCTCCTCCATCAGCGATCGACGATTTGGTGGAGTGTCAACTTAAAGCGACCTGCAAACCGTTGATATGGAGATAAAATGTTGCATCGTCGGGGGGGCAAGAAAATCAAATACAAAGGAATTCCCTGCAAAACCAAGGCTTGGCCAACCTTTTTCTCTCTCGTCGAAGGGGCCACATGGCAACCTCTGATTGGTTCACTGAGCTGATGTGACGGATGATGTGGTGAGTATGGACGATGACGTGACAGTGGATACGTGTCACTCATTTTTTTCATTTTAAGGGGTCCTATGGGGATGTTTCTAGGTGCCACATGGCACCACTCTCCTCCAAGGGGGACACCTCACAGCCTCCGGTTGGTCCACTGAGTTGATGTGACGGATGACGTGGTGAGTACAGACAATGACGTGGCAGTGGATACGTGTCACTCATTTTTGGCATTTTTAGGGGTCCTATGGTATGCTTTGGGGGAAGGGCTGAAAACTGTTAACAAAGAAAAACATGAAAAACCAAGGGTTAGGCCTCCTTTTCTCTATCCTCCATTAGCGATCGGTGATTTCGTGGAGTGTCAACTTAATGCGACCTGCCAACCGTTGATATGGCGATAAAATGTTGCATCGTCGAGGGGGGGGGGGCGAGAAAATCAAATACAAAGGAATTCCCTACAAAACCAAGGCCTAGCCAACCTTTTTCTCTCTCCTCCAAGGGGGCCACGTGGTAGCCTCTGATTGGTCCACTGAGCTGATGTGACGGATGACATGGCGAGTACGGATGATGATGTGGTGTGGATACGTGTCACTCATTTTTGGCATTTTTAGGGGTCCTATGGGGATGTTTCTGGGTGCCACATGGCACCACTCATAGGGTGACAAATGGCAGTGATGATGTCAGCAATGGTGTCAGCAGGTTATCAGTGATCGATAGTCGGCGGCTCTAAGTCTTGGGCTTATCGGCGATTGTGATGTGATAAGGAAGGCCCCAGATGCGATATTTCTTGAGCTGTAGTTTATAAAATTTTCGGGTCCAGGAAATCGGTTGGTGACAGATATTGTGATATAAAGAAAAATCCCTCCCACATATTTATTGAGGGCCTTTAGTGCTTCAAAGAAAATCCCCCGGTCTTCACCTGTGGTCCTATGGGGAAATTCATAAAATGGGCTAAAAGCATAGAGACTTAGGGGAAAATTAAAGGTGTCTACCTGTTTCATCCATTTTTTAACATTTAAAGGCCCGTGTTTGAGGGAATTAGTTGTCACACTTCAGCGAGGCGCCAATAGCACAGGACAAAGGGAAAAAGGGCGTGATGGGTCAGCAGTTAAGGCAGACAGTGACCAGGAACCAGTTGAGAGAGGATCAATCATGACTTAGCAGGAACATGCCAGGACCAAAGGCTAGCAAAGAGGAGTGGCATGAAGATATTTCTAGAAACCATCATTTCAGTTTCGATGGACTAATTATGTTTTTTTGTTGTGATCATTGTATTGTTATTCTATTTTTCTTTCAAGAAAGGAATCCCCCTGCTGTAATAGTTAGAGGATTCAAGTTGAGACACTGATTCATAGAGACAACTACTACTTCAGCCTAAAAGATATTTTATGTAACTGATTTTCTTGTCCTCCCTCTAATTATAAAAGGGAGGAAGAAACACTGAAGAAAGGTTCTGAATTCTAGGAAAAAATTGCATGCGCTTCTGAAGTTGTATGGATTCCAGATCTACATCTTTCTGAATATGAATGAAACAGTGGTGATTCCCATATTCGAGTATTATAGTATGTTGTTTCTTTGTTAAACTTCCATTATGTTCGCACTTCCTCTCTGATTTCAAGCAATTGTAGCTGCCAAAAATATCTCTTATATTCTTACAGATTCATTGGTGTTAACTGGTTAATACATATGCTTGTATGCAAGTATGAGATTATATCTTTAAATGTGTGCTTTGTGAAATCATAACATTCGCTCTTCTTACATACACTTGTCTATATTTAGCTCAGATAAGTATAGAACCCTTGATGTTTCAAGCTCTATGTGATGAGTTAGTATTCTATTTCTCTTCTTTCATTATTCTGCAAAATCTAATTAAATTGTAAGTCCTTGATTACTCGGCCTCCACTTGTTTTTGCCTTATTCTTGTGAGTTGTATATGTGAAAGGATATTAAAAATACATGGCTTATATCCTTGGATGAAGGAACCAACCCATGTTGTTATGTGTATATTTGTATATTTATAATTACTTTGTGTAGAATATGCATATGATACCTACGGTTTCTTGAGGATCATATGAGATACATAGAATTTAGATGTGCCCAAGAAATGGTCTTGTAAGAAATCCAAGACTGTCTCTGGGAGAGACAACATCTTTTAGTGCCATTGCCGAGGAGGTTATTGAAGGATTTCCCCCCCGGGATACGACAAATTGAACACCCTTCGTGTAGGTGAGTGAAGTCTGTTCCGATTGCATTCATATCACCTTGGCGACTCCACACCCCCCTCATTATCATTCATAACCGTGGCTTTTAAAAGGCCTCATACTCACTCAGATATATCCCAAAAGAAAGCCCCATTTGTATCTTATCCAAAAAAGTTAATGTCCAAGAAAGTTGGGAAAGAGAAAACTCCCCCTTCATGTACTACCATTTCATCAACCTTTTCCACCTCCGCCTCCAATTCTCAACCCATTGTTGCTCACTACTCAGGACTTACTACTAAGGCCCTGACATACCCTGCTTCTCCTCCAACCACTGTGGTCTTGACCCTAGTTCCTCAAGCAAATTTTAATCCCCCCCCCCACTAATACAAACTCATCAGTAGTTTAACACAAAAGGTTGGAAAGCTTGAAATTGAGAACAAGAACCTTTCCAGACAGAATGCTCAAGTCAATAATCAGGGCTATAACCCTCAATATAGAAGGCCTCCACTACAACTACTTCCAAGGGAAAGAAAGGAATAGCTTGATCAGATCCCCCATCCATTATACTTGGAAGATGGTCCCGATGAACAATCATCAAATACACAAGAGATGCAAGGAAATATGTATTCTGCTTTTACCGAAGAAGAATATGAGAATATGGCTCGCCAAGAGGCCAACCATGATAGAGAAGAAACAACAGATGAGGAAGATAGGGATTATTATTGCAAACAGTTTGCAGAGTTCATGCAAGCACAACCACAACGTAAGTATGATCTAAGATCTTCAAAGAAGAGGACGAGAGAACCAAAAAAACAAGGGGAAGTTGCTCCCCAAGTTGTTCCCCTAGTACTAAATAAAGGGAAGGGTAAGTTGAATCCTGACCCTTCCAAGATAAAAGTCTCCTCTAATGAGGAAAGAACTAGTTCAGAGGGACATATAGAAAAAGAGACACCTATTCTGTTGAAAGATGCTAGTGGCAAGGTAGAAGGAACAGAGCCAGGAGGTACGAAAAATGTCCAACCTGCATTCAATCTCCAGAAGGAGCTTGAGAAGGTAAAAATTCTTGTTCCCTTGACTGAGCTCCTGAAGCAGCCTATTTATAAAGCTCAGGTCTCTCAATTTATGTATCCCTCTATCTCAGCACCAGCCCATGATAGTTTAAACCTCTAGGAGGAGAGGCCAATGGTTGTTTTTGGGCCGCATGTGGAAGAGTTGGATCCTTCTACCACACCTTTTTATGTGACTTTAGTGATCCATGACCTTTTGTTGCATAATTTCATGCTATTTTTAGGAGCCTCACACAACCTCATGCCATTATCAGTGATGGAACAACTGGGCTTGGAAATCACTAGACCATACAAGGATTTGTACTCCTTTGACTCCAAGAGAGTCAAGTGCTTAGGCATGATAAAGGATCTGGTGGTAAACTTGACTCATATCACGGTGAAAAGTGTGGTAATGGATATAGTGGTGGTTGATATACCTCCTCATTTTGGAATGCTCTTATCCAGATCTTGGGGTTCAAAGGTAGGTGACTCTATCAAGCAGGATCTAACTTATGCCACCATTCCCACTTTTGGAGGTGAGCGAAGAAGGTTGTATAGAGAATCCCACTTTGTGAAAACCACGACCCCATTTAAAGGCTCAGAGAACTCCCCGGTACATGGGAAATATAGCAACATCTCCTATCTATTCCTAGAAGAGGATGAGACCTTCCTAGAGAAAACATCAATACACCTAACGAGGCGGTCAGAGAACTTGTGACCAAGTGAAAATAAAATATGGAAATTATACTTCGATGGAGCAAACTCAAAAGATGGAAATGGAGCTGGAATATTGTTGGTATCTCCAGAGGGCAGCGTGATACCCCTCTCATTCAAACTGGAGTTTGAAGCGACCAACAATGTGGTGGAATATGAAGCATTTATCCTTGGGATACAAACAGCAAAATAGATGAATATTGAATGCCTTATAGTCTACGGAGACTCTGAGATGGTCGTAAGGAAAATATGATATCAATACCAGGCCAAACACCCCAAACTGAGGACGTACTGAAATGAAGTGTGGGACTTAATCGATAATTTCTTCCTCGCCTTTAACATCCAGTTTCTACCTAGGGAAGAAAATAGGATGGCTAACTCTCTTGCAGTAGCTGCAAGCACTTTCAGGCCCCCACATAATCCACTCCTCAGATATGAGATAGAAGTCAGACACAGGCCTTCAATACCTGATAATGTCAAACATTGGCAGGTATTCGAAGATGACGAGCAGTTCAAAAGATTCATAGAAGTCGTTGGGGATTTTGCCCACTCCACCATCGAAGAAGAAGAAGAAGAAGAAGCAAAACAAGAAGTCACTCCGTGGAAAGACACAGTGGTTGGGAAAAAGAAATTGCAACTAAAATGGAACGCCATCCCTCATGGACTTGTTCCACTTGAAATACTTTTAAATAAAGACGACTTAGCGTCCAAACAAATGGCCCCAGAGAACGATGAGCAAGTAGAGGACTGCATCATCGGATCAAAGGAGGAACTCCAGATGATCAGGTTGTCCAAATAAATCCCCTTGCAATACAAACATAGGTATTTAGCTCTATTCAAAACTTACAAAGATGTATTTTTTTGGTCTTATAATGATTTGAAATCGTTTCATACAAATATTATTCAGCATAAAATTCCTTTGAAGGGTGGGATAAATCCATGTAAACAGAAACTCAAACAAATAAATCCACTCTTACTCCCCTCCATTGAAAAGGAGGAAAGGAAGTTTTTGTAGTCCAAGATCATAGTCCCTCTAAGATACTGAGTGGGTAGCTAATCTAGTCCCTGTTCGTAAAAAGAGTGGAGAGATAAGGCTATGCGTGGACTTCTATAATTTAAATAGGGTGTCTCTAAAAGATAACTACCCTCTGCCCAAGATGGATAATCTATTGTAGAAGGTAGTAGGTGCAGCGAGAATGTCCATGATGGATGGATTCTCAGGTTATAACCAAGTGGCGGTCCACCCCGAAGACCAGAGAAAGATTACTTTCACCACCTCGTGGGGAATCTTCATGTACGCACGCATTCCGTTCTGGTTGATAAATGCAAGGGCCACATTTTAGAGAGAAATGGACATAGATTTCGTGGGCGAGAAAGATAAATTTGTGGTAGTCTACTTAGACGACATCACAGTCTTTTCTAAGACTAATGAAGAGCATATCCTCCATTTAAAACTCACTTTCGAGAAGTGCAAAAGGTATGGTCTCTCTCTAAATCCAAAGAAATGTCATTTCACCCTGAGTGAGGGGAAGATGTTTGGACACATATTAGTGTAGGAAGGAGTAAATATTGATCATGAACGAGTCAAATCCATCAGCGTTATTTCCCTTCCTAGAAATAAGAGAGAAGTCCAAGCCTTTTTGGGGAGGATAAATTTCTTAAGGTGATTCATACCCAACTATGATGAGATAGTTAAAGGAATCATAGATATGCTCAAGAAGGAGAACGAAGTTAAGTGGAGCTTTGTCCCCCGTGATTCTTTCACAAGGATCAAAGAATATTTGGCTGAGGCCCTAGTGCTAGTCGACCCCGATTATTAAGTACCCTTCTACATATTTTCTTTCGCCTCTCCACATACCATTGTTGTTGTGTTGTTATAGAAAAATAAAGAAGGATACAATCAACCCATTTCCTTTTTCAGCCAAATCCTAAGGGACGCTGACATGAAGTATGATATATTGGAGAAACAAGCTTATGCACTAGTCAAGGCATTGAATTCATTCCGTATGAATGTACTACAATACGAAATCACAAATTTTCTCCCAACGACTGCAGTCAAATACATTCTGGTGCAGGGAGACAACAAAGGAAGAGGGGCAGGTGGATAGCTAAAATACAGGAAGATGAGCTAGAAATCAAGCCTACTAAGATCATCAAAGGCCAGGGGTTGGCCAAGATTTTTTCTGAATCCAACTACCAAGCTCTAGGGATAAGCCTAATCGTAGAGGAGGGCAGTCTAGAGGATGAACAAAGAAGAATTAAAACATCTAAATAGAAGATCTAGGCCAAGTCTGATGGATCACCCATGTATAAGAACATTGTTCATTACCTCTTGTTTCTAAGATGCCCGTTGGGACCGGATAGATCAAAATATTGGAGTCTGAGATTGCAGGCACATAAACACATTATATCCAACAGACTACTCTAGTAAAAGGACCTGGTGGGGGTATTACTAATGTGTTTGGTTGAGGGAGAGACCCATGAAGTGATTGATGATTTCCATGGGGGAGTCTATGGAGGACACTTCAATTGGAAGGTAACAACACACAAAATCCTCAAGGCAGGATTTTACTGGTCCATGTTGTTTGGAGATGTTTATTCTAAGGTTAGATCACGCCAAAAATTCCAGTTGTTTGCTGAAAGACAGAAGTTTGCTCCTCTCGCCCTGATTCTTGTACATGTAGAGGATCCCTTTAGACAGTGGGGATTGGACTTCATCGGAGAAATAAACCCACCTTCTAGTGGTCAATACAAATGTGTTCTAATAGCCACTGAATATTTCACCAAATGGGTAGAGGCTATCCTAGCTAGGAATGCTACTGATTCAATGGTGATAAAATTCATGGGGGAAAACATATTGTCCCGCTTTGGGTGTCATTTTAAAATCATCACTAATAATGCACAGGTCTTCAAATTGGCTAAGTTCACCAACTTCTACCATAAATTCAACATCATTATTGGACACTCCATTACATACTACCCTCAAGGGAATGGCTTGGCTGAGTCTTCTAACAAATCTGTGGTGAGATTTCTAAAGAATATCATCACTGAAAATCAAAGGAACTGGGACTCTCAACTAAAGTTTGCTATGTGGGCTAACTGTGTAACACCCAAAATATCCAATGGGAAATATCCTTTTGAGCTAGTATATGGCAAGGTTGTTGTCTTTCCTATCCCATTAGCCATGCCAGTAGCTAAGTTGTTGCAAGAAGTCGAGGAAAAGCCTAATGCCTTGACTAGATATTCGCCTTCTCATTCTTCTTCTTTTGCTCCTAAGCCAAACATATTTTCTGAATTTATAGAAATGAAGAAAAAGAATGAATCTCTGAAAGCAATAACCTACAGTCAATTTTGGAAGAAAACTTCTTCCACCAAAAATAGGTTACAATCCGATTTAAATGCAGAGAAAGGTCAATTCAAATTAGAATTTCTTGAAGGTAAATTCCATGGAGCTACAACACCTGAAGATTTTAAAACTTCTATAATCTCTTTCAATACCAAACAAATCCATCCTATAGATCAGATAGATTTACACAGGAAAACTAGTGAGATGATCTATTCTACTCTCACTAGTTCTGCTATTAATATGTCCAAATTACAGAACTCTTTATTGAATATTCAAACAGAGTTTAAGATGGAAAGGACATCCTCTCTTGCAAAAGATACTAGAATTAAGTCTCTTGAATATATTGTGATTAAGTTAGGCTTAAATCCTGAATATATTAATGCATCATAGGAGATTATTAAGAAAAAGAATGAAGACATCCAAGCACTCAGAAAGATATTGAAGCTGCCTACAACAGAGCACCCACAGATGCATGAAATAGGTGAATTGGAAAAAGAGAAGAAAGCTCTATTATCCTTTATAATTGAGAAAAACCTATAAATCCAAAAGATGGAAGCAAGGATGGAATAACACTTGAAGGAGAAATCTCAAACTTGTAGTGCAGTAATTTCAGCAAGAAGGACAAGTTTAGCAGAAGATGTTACTTCAGAAAGACTATCGGATGCATTATCTTATCTTACCTTGAAGGATGTTGAAATTGGAAGATTAAGAGAAAACTTGGACAGCGAAAGAATAAAACAAAGTTAGATAATACTTTAGTGGCTGAGATATAGAAGACTTCAAGTTTAAAAAAGCAGTTAGAACATTATTTGAGTAGTTCTAACAATGTTCAATGTTTATCACGAGCCAAAAAAAAATCTGGATGGGGATTATGTCATGTGTTTCTGACATTTGGGCTTCTTTTGAGATTGTTTTAGAGCATGAGGAGTTTCTAGAAATGGAAAAAGAAGCCATTAATGACATCAAAATACAATTGGGAAACAAACCTAGACAGGCAAGTCAAATAATTAAAGCTCTAAACACAAATCCTAGAGAAGAACTTGAAGAATTGGGAATTCAAAACAGAACGAAATCAGTCATCTAGGCCAGAAAAGTTCTCATGAAGAAACCCTTGATGTTAAAGACAAAGGAAAGATGTGAAAATCGTCAAAGTGGAAATTAATAAATTCTACAATAAATTTTCTATTTTGCAGCAAAGAGGTCTTCCATCCTTCAAGAATTCAGAAGAATTGGGAATTCAAGACAGAACAAAATTTGTTGGAAGGGAGAGATTAGTGGTCAGAACCTACTTCAGTTGTTAGCTGATGATATTTTCATCTACGACGAAATAAAACATTTATTCATTGTAAAACCTTATTTTGAGAAATGTATTGATGTAGATGAATCATATAAATAAATGATTAATCTCAGTTACCAACCAGTTGAAGAATGGGAGAAATTTGTTAAAGTGGTTGAATAAATTTAGCTTATTAATGCAACATATCAACAACTGATCAAAACCATTGAGAAGTTCGAGAAACAAGAACATACCAGTTTCAAATACATTGAACTTGAATACAACAATCAAGCACAACTGGAGACATTTTAGGAGAAATTTTTAGATTTTTAGTCAAAGGTTTTTTAACATTATCCAAAGTTTTAGATAAAAAATTGTTTTTAATGTAAATCCTTTAGAAGATAGGATATTTTGTAAAGCACTCTATATATACTTTATTTTTGAATAAGAAAGGGTTGATACCTGGAGAAAATTTTTGTAATATTGTTGTAATACTTTCAACTTGAGGATAATCAAAGGGTTCGTGTTTCTACTTATGACAACATTTGTGTTCTGTGAGTGTTTTCCAGTAATTTCATAATTTGTTTCTGCATATATTTGAGGTAGTGTAGGACATTAGGAAGGGCTAGGTTGAGTATCAGCCTCCCTAACATCCCTAATTCAATGTTATTTTCTATACTGAGTAAAAGATTGAACAATCTATTTAATTGGTCACCCAAAAATAAATAGATTGTTGCTTCTATGTTATACTTAAATGTATTTTTGTTTAGTATAGAGGTTCATCTATACTTTTCTTCTCGTCATAGATGGTTAGATGTTCATGGAGGATATTAAATCTTCTAAGTTCTTCTTAATTCTTCTTTCAAAGAACTTATAAAGATTGCATTTTGTTATAATCGAACACTAGTACTTTGATTGATCTTAAGGAATAAGGACAATAAGCATAAATAAGTATTTGTATCTTTCGATTATCCATCCCATACATACCCCTTACACTTGATGCTTTGGCACAATTCTTGAACTGAGGACTGTCCACAAAGATACAACAGGTAGATCGGTGATTCCTTGACATTTTGTGGTTGCATAGCTTAACACATCACTTACTTCCCACGTAGTCGAAGCAAGCCTTTGCATAAAAGAAATGATATGAATAAGATGTAAATAAATGTACTTGCTAGGAGTTACTTCCCACCATAATTTAAGAAAATATTTGCATTAAAAAAAAGAATAAGATGTAAATAAATATACTTACCAGTAGTTACTTCCCACAATTATTTATGTAAGAATAAAATTATAAATGTGTAGACATCTCAATTTATTAGTTCCTACCAAATCAAAACTATGGGACTCAATTTGCCCATTTACCACTATTAATTAGCATTAACCAGTACAAAATTAACAATTCATTTAAAATAAATGTTACATATAATAAAAAATTTAACCATTATCAAACTCTAACCTCTTCCTCTCTAGTGTTCAATTCCCCTACTTGGAAAATATAGGTATGTTGGTTTATTACATTTGCAGGCTCATCTTTTGAAGTTCTCCAATCCATGAAGCGACTTTAATACAAGTCTAAATTTCTAATCACTTCAAACAAAACCAATAAGAGTTGTGGCATAAATGGTAAATACATATAAATAGAACGTTAAGAATGTGTGTGACAGTATTCCTTTTAATTCAAGTTTTGTATCAATGTATTATCATTTGACTCGTCCTATATCATTTTGTGGGGCACTGATGCAATTCAATGAATGTATTTGACTTGAACCATAGGTTGGAATTTAATTTAACATTTTAGAGAAAGTGTTTTGTGTTTTTTTGTTTTTCTTAACGTTAAAAGTGATGGGTAATAAAATTTTGAAATTGTAAATTTGTAAATTTTATGTGTAAACATTTAAATTTCTTGTCATAAATTTTAATAAGTGATTTAAATTTTAATGAGTGATTTAGATAGATATTAATTACGTCGAAAGGCGTTTACTCTGCAAGGTTGGGTGAGCAGACACCGTTCATCCTAACTAATAGGATGTTTTCATTTTTGTCCTACTCCCTGTAATTAAAATTTGACACATGGAGGTTTTTTCATTTTGTCACTATTTTCCTCGAGGCTCTATCACCGTTTTCCTCTGTTTTCCTAGCACAAGTATCTATTTAACACATGTACAAACAATTGTGAAAAACCAACCAAGATAGCAGATAAAGCTTTCACACTTGATTCCTCAATTTCATCTTGGCATAAGTTGTTGAAAGACAAATTATAGTCTCCAACAAATGTGCAATGATTGGTAATGTCTCTCCTCCAGATTGCAACACAAACGGAAAATAAATTTCATCAAGGATATCTAAGAGAACCCATACCTCCGTAAAACAAAAGTTTTCATATGACAAGCAGGGTGGTTATCTGACCTTAGCTTCTAAACCTACATTACGCGTCTCAGCATACGTGGATGCAATATGTTATGATGATTGTAGGTTATCACAAGACAAACACATTCATCCATCAAGATTATACAGTTTTGCATATCCAATAAAAATGTAATAAGTCAAAATCACAAGACACAAATAAATATACAAGTTCGAGATATAGAAGAATACCTCATCTGTCAGCACAGGTTGATGTCTACTCTTAGCATAATGAATGTATTTCTTTAAGAATTTAATAGTGAATTTCTCACTTTTGGAATGCCTCGTCTTTCACTTTCCATGCAACAAACGGTTGTATTTCAAAAAAATGGATGTTTCAAACTTTGGATCATCTTCTTCCCTAAGTATTGAATTTTCATCAGCCACCATCATCCCTGTAGAAATTAACGTCCAAAGGGATATCATTTCAACAGTATTCTTGTTAGTGTTAGTCTTTGAAACCTTCCTCCAGTGATCAAACATGCTCTTACAAAGTGATTTTAAGGTGTCAAGGTCAAATTTTGTCATTTTAGTGAGTCTTCAAGAAAAATTTGGTCACTATGTATTAGGTCTAGGGTTTGTTTTCACTCCTTTGAAAGTTGTCCAAATGTCAGTCCATGTCATCATTCATCTGAGTGTATCATCACCCAGAGGGTTGTCATCATCATGTCAGGTTCCAATGGGTCATTTTACACCTTGTTCATGCTTCAGTTGTGCCTAGGTAAGGTTCATTTCCCTCTCCTAGGGTTTTGAAGGTAATTTCTCTTGGATGGTCAAATCATCAGCAAAAATTGTATCCTGATGTTCATACACCTTCCCCTATCATTAATGTACCTTATTAAACACTTCCCATCACTGATATCCCTCAAATTCCTCATTTTCACACAAACCCTAGTTTCTTGCTACAATTTGACAATTTTCTAGGCTAGGCCTGTGTTTTGTCCTTTTGGACCCCTTCCCCTCACTCAATCTTTGAAATTCCACTTTCCCCTACTTCCTAACATCCCTCCCTACTTCCCAAAATTTTCTCAAGAATTTAGAAGCCCCTTATCCCCTTCATTTCACTTCATTTCGACAAATCCCATGTTCCACACATCGGGATAGGTTTTACTCCAATGATGTTTCTGAGCAAGAAAAGATGAATTTGGGAAAACTGAGAGAGGTTTTTGTCCAAAATAGGCCAATGAAGAAAAAACTCCTTCACTTTTTACACAGGTGTCATGGTTTTAGAGAAATGTCAAAAATACAGTTGCCTCAGGAGAATTGATTAACCTCTGAAGTGACCTTCGGAAAAGCAAGATTTATCCTAGCTTGGTTGGCCAAATGACTTTCTTGATGAGTCTAATGATACCTAGACACAAGGATATTTCTAATGAGATATCATGAGCTTAATTTTGGGTTGAGGAAGACCTTCAAAAGTTGACTGCAACAACACTCTCCCTTTAGGTAGCCTCATTTTTCACATTTTGACCAGTCATGGGAGATTTGACTTTTGACAGGGCAAATGAACTCCAAATTGAAAAATTCAAGTTTTGTTGGAAATTAGACTCAATAATATTTCCAACGAGCTATCCTGCACCCAATTTGGACACCGGGGAGGCCTCCAAAACGGGTCCGAAAAAAGGTGCAATGCACCTGGGTAGTGGCGCAGCGCACCTGCCTGCTTAGCTCAAATTTCACTCAAATCATCTTGCAAAGCTCCCAAATCTTGCAAACCTCATTTCACAAGTGGGTTTAACATTCCCGAGTGCCACTGCAAGGGTTTTAGTTAGTTTTCATGGTGTTTCAATAGGTGAAAAATAAAACCCTAGTTCCTTGCACAGTTTCATTTGAAAATCTACCTAGGGTTTGCAAAATTGCCATTTTTTGCTGTCTTATTCCCCTCTACCACTTCCACATCCCCTTCACTACATTTTACTAATTTCATTTCCCATTCCCCCTCTCATTTCCTTCATCCTACTCCCCTATCCCCAAAACCCTAAAACCCTAGCTTCTAGGGTGAAACCCTAGTTTTCTTCATTGCACTAGTGGTTGTATACCCTATCTCCTTAATCCCACTCCCCTCATACATTTTCCCTTTAATCCCATTCTCCATATATAATTTCCCAAACTCTACACTCCCTAAACCCTATCCATATCCCTAAACCCTACTCACATCCCTAAACTCTTACTCCCATCCCTAAACTCTGTTCACACATACATTTTTACACTCTCTTCCATACACTCTACCCATTTCATTCCTCCACCATATTTTCACACTGTTATCCACAAAACCATCCATATACAACCACATTTTTCAAAACCAAAGGAAAACAATGGAAAGAGATAGTGATCATGGGTATGAGCAAGAGATTGAACATGACCGGGAATCTTGGCTTGAGAAGGCAAACATGCACTTGGAGATCCTGTTGGACAAGGCTAACAAGGAGAAGGACATGTTACAGCACATGGCTTTTCATTATTTGGCAAGAAACAAAATTTGGAAAGCGAGAATAAGGACTTTGAAGGCCAAGTTGAGGAAAGTTTTTAGGAAGAGAAAAGAGCAAGACAAGCTCAAGATTTTGGCTGAGGCTTCCTTAGCCCAATATAGCACTTGATGCAGGTCACTCAGCCCAAATTTCAAGAAATTTAGGATACTTTTTGTCAATTTTGAAATTTTGGAGCAAAACACAAGTTTTTCTGCCTGGTGCGCCAAGCCACCTAGCGCGCGCTTTTGCTAGGGACCTCCTTTGGAGGAAAACTCAGCATTTTTGGATTCCTCAGGAAAAAATATGAATGCTCAAACATGGCCAAGAAATTTTGTCAATTTTTGAGCTTCAAAAAGGGTCAAAAACACCTCAAAATGCCCTTTCTGCCCCTTTTTGGCCACACAGGAAGCAGTGTTGGAAGAACCCGTTTTTGGAGGGACAAATGGACACCAAATTCAGAAATTCCACCTGTTATGGAATGTAGATAGATAGACCTTTCCAACAAGCCCACTTGGAGAAAATTTGGTGCACAGGAAGGCCTCCAAAATCAGCTGCAAAAAGGCACGATATACAGGGACATAGATGCAGCGCACAGGATGGAAAAATGACCTTTTTGCCCAAAAACTCTATTTTTTCGCCTAGTTTTTTCTCAGTTTGACTTTTCTCTCTCTCATAGTCAAACTCATGATGTAATTTGATGTAACTTGATGGACTTTGATGTAAAAATGTTAAAATTTCACTCATGGAGGTAGATACATCATGAAAAGGTAGTTTTGAACTAAATGAATTGTTTCCTAGGTTTTAGAGGCAAGCTGTTCCACTGCCTACTTTTTAGTTCTTAGTTTAGATCTTGTTGAAACAGCTCCTAAACTCATGAATTCTAATCCTAAAGACTAGCATGAATTTTTTGTTGCCTATATCTAGTAGTTTTTCAGTCATTGGTAAAGGTTGGACTCTTGTGAATGCTTTGAGCATTATTGTACATTCATTTCTGCAGTTTGGTAAAGGAATAGACCAGGGTTTGCAGTACTTTGTGGGATTCTTGTGGCAACTTGATTTGGTATTGTTTCTCCTTTTGTAATTGCAAGTTTACATCTGTTATGTATGCCATCATCTCTCTCTATTCATCTTAACTAAATGAAACAAGGATAAAGGTAGAATACATTGATGTTGCAGTGCTCTACCTAGGGTTTGTTTAGTTATTTATGTTTTCAGTTGTTTGAAGAGGATCCCTGAGACTTTCATGCCCTCTCCAACTCCTCACCAGAGTAAAAGCTCTCCATCTCACTCAATTTGAAGTACTAAACCATTTGCCTACCTCGCCCCATAGAGATCTCTACAAGACTGTGTCCATTCCCCGAATCCAAATCTGCCTTTCACATTTCAGCCAGCAAACCAAAATTAAATTCAATCAAACTCCTCAGAGCATATACCTAGCCTAAAATCAGTCTTCACATCAGTCATCTCAAGCTCTATTGACCATATTCTTCTGAGATTGACAAGGAGAGAGCCCTCTCCCGACCTGGTAGGGCTAGCTACCAGGTTAAGCATGGTTTAATGTTACCCTAGACCTACCTTTCTTAGCCTGAAGTAGCTTTAGGCCATAACATATTGGTGACTCCACTAGGGAAGAAAATTTTGTCATCATTGTTTGCTATGTAGATTATAGACGGAGCCTGAAGTTAGCTAGGTAGCCTTCGAAATGCTCTTGCGTTGCAAGTGCAAAAGTAGATGAATGCTACTTCAGTCAATCTCCAGTTTAGTTTATGAAATGAACATTTGGTTTCCTCAGCAAAATTTAATCATGTTCAGATCTGATTGTTGATGTTGAACAATGATTAGACACCGCAAGGCTGAAATCATTCACCTGGCGACTCTAAATCAATTTCGAGATCAGATCCAAGGACTCCACTGGAGGATGAACCTAACCAATAGAAACATGAAAGGACAATATGGAAAGATTAGGTATTCAAGTTGGAATTTCATCCAAGACATTTTGTTCTTTGTTATAAATTATTTCTTCTCTTTTCCTGAGAATGTCAAGAAGGTTTTGCAAAGTATATTGTATTTGAGAAAAGATCCTCGACCTGCATTTGATTCCTTCCCTTTGAAGATTGTGAATACCAAAGATTTGCATGCCTTTGAGTTTGATCAAGACCATTTTTCTTAATATTGTGATGACCGTCTTCAAACTGATGAGCCTAAGGAGACCAAGACTGATTCTACACCTTCTGTACATATTCCTATACCTTGTAAAATTCCAGATCAATACAAGCCTTTGATTTTACCTCCTATATCCCATGCTTTCCCTATACATCATGACCTATATCTACCAAGATTTGATGGTGAATGTGACAACATCACTGCTGAGAGACATGTATTGAATTTTGAGTCTTTTCTTGACCATTTTGAAGTTGATGAAGAAGATGTCAGTATTAGGCTTTTTGCTCTTTCTTTGCAAGGCAAAGTCAAGAGTTGGTTCAAAACCCTGCCTGATGCGAGCATCTCAGATTTCTAGTAGTTTGTCAAAGTTTTCCTCAACAGGTGGATGATCAGACAAAACCCTTTCTTGATTATAGAAGAGTATAACCAGCTGAAAAGATTTCCAGGGGAGACAGTACAACAATTTTCTGCCAAATTTAACCAAGTTTATTATTCGATGCCGATTAATATAAGACCTCCTCTTGGATCCGCTCTCTTGCACTACCCAGGTGCCTTTGATCCGGAAATGGAGTTTCAGCTAAGAGAAAGGAATCTTGCAACACTTGAAGAGATACAGAACAGTGCAGTAGATGTAGAGGCTAATTTGTTGATCAAAAGGGCAAAGCTGAAGGAAGAAGAGATGAAAAACATAGATCTGGAGGAATCGACATCTCTAGAGGTAAAGCTTGACATTTTGGTAAGTGCAGTGGAAGAGATGATGCAAAGGATCATCACAAGGAATGAGTATAATGTTCAAGCCCATGGCTCGCTGATTGAAGAAGAACAAGTTGCTGATCCAAAACATCTTCTTTCTTATCCCAGTTGTCATAGATCTGATAATGATTGTTTTATAGATCATCTTGGAGAAGAGAGATCTGTTGATATGACATGTATGCTTGATGATGTCTTTTATACTAATGATTTGCCTCAGTTTGATCAGTATGATGATGATTATGTTCTCCAAATAGAAGCTAATCTTGCAGACAAATCAGCAACTAGTTTGTGGAAGGAGGAAGTTCACTTTCAATAGCTCAAATACAATGTTCAACCATCACATATCAGCCATGGAAATGACGAGAAAAGTGTAGCAAATTTTGAAGTAAGTGAAGGATCATTGCCTTTTTGTTTTGCTTCGTTTCAGTTCATCAGAGACCACTTTCATGCAATAAAAAATCAACTGACGACAAGTCTTAATCTAGACCATTTTGAGAGCAATGAAAACCTTGTTCAAGACTTTTCATATCCAAAGTTGCAGCCCCCGATTCCCATTGATTGTCAAGTTGCAGATGAAGACTTGGAAGCTGGAACATATGATCAAATGATGCAAGATGATTTCGTACCTTTCTTTTTTGAATCATTTGAGTTTTTGAAGGAAAATTTGCATAATACATTTTCAGTGAAGGATGAGCAGCCTGTAGGGAATCATGTAATCTCATCGGAATTAATATAAAATGGGTTGCAGCAGTTTTTTCATGTTTTTCATGATCCAATAGCTGATGTGTTGGATGATGTCTGCAGTCAAATTCCTTCTCCTATCTGTGAGCTTAACCAAAGCATTGATACAAACTTGATCCGGAAGCTGGTTTCTTTGTCATTTTCAGCAGGAGTCTCGTCACAAAACTCATATCAAAGTTTGCATTCATGGTATGAGGAGAAGAGAAGTAATCCATTGGATGAGCTAAGTCCCAGTGTGCATGAACTTCAAGATCCTTATGCAGTGTTTTTGGAGGCGGATAGAGAATCCATATCATTCAACGAATCTGTTTCCAAGTTTTCATGGGAGTTTCCTTTCAGTAGTTCTCTGTTGTTGTTCATAAGCAAGCACTTGTGGAGAATGCAAATAGCAGCCAGAATGCTTACTTGGTTGCATTAGTTGTTTCATTTCACTTGATCAGGTGATGAATGGAACAACTAGAGTAGGTTGTATTGAATAAGCTCCATTTTGAGCAAAATTTCCAATTTGTCAGTTGTGTTTTAGTCTTGAGTCACTTTTTGTTTTAGTCAGTTTAAAGATAGCTTCAGCTAAGTGTCCAGTTTTATCTTTTGAGAGTCTTGTTTCAGTTTTGAATTAGTCAGTTCAACTATGAGTCTTGAGTCAAATTTTCATAGTAATTGGTTTTTGGATGTTTAGAAGTTATTGACTCCATTGCCCAATGGATGAAGGCACTTGTCTGCTCTCCCAAAGATCTGCGATTCTTGGCACATCCAAGGAGCTACCATCCCCATTGGAGCCAATGTTAGTGTCAGTCTTTGAAACCTTCCTCCAGTGATCAAACATGCTCTTACAAAGTGATTTTAAGGTGTCAAGGTCAAATTTTGTCATTTCAGTGAGTCTTCAAGAAAAATTTGGTCACTAGGTATTAGGTCTAGGGTTTGTTTTCACTCCTTTAAAAGTTGTCCAAATGTCGGTGCATGTCATCATTCAGCTAAGTGTACCATCATTCGAGGGTTGTCATCATCATGTTAGGTTCCAATGGGTCATTTTACACCTTGTTCATGCTTCAATTGTGCCTAGGTAAGGTTCATTTCCCTCTCCTAGGGTTTTGAAGGTAATTTCTCTTGGATGGTCAAATCATCAGCAAAACTTGTATCCTGATGTTCATACACCTTCCCCTATCCTTAATGTACCTTATTAAACACTTCCCATCACTGATGTCCCTTCCTTCTTGAAAAACAATGATATTGGACTTAGACTTCACTCAGACTCTCTCATACTCTCTCAGGAACAATAGGATAGGAATCAGGGGAATTACTACTTTAATTCCTCATTTTCGCACAAACCCTAGTTTCTTGCTACAATTTGACAATTTTCTAGGCTAGGCCTGTGTTTTGTCCTTTTGGACCCCTTCCCCTCTCTCAATATTTGAAATTACACTTTTCCCTGCTTCCTAACATCCCTCCCTACTCCCCAAAATTTTCTCAAGAATTTAGAAGCCCCTTATCCCCTTCATTTCACTTCATTTCGACAAATCCCATGTTCCACACATCGGGATAGGTTTTACTCCAATGATGTTTCTGAGAAAGAAAAGATGAATTTGGGAAAACTGAGAGAGATTTTTTTCCATAATAGGCCAAGGAAGAAAACCCTCCTTCACTTTTTACACAGGTGTCATGGTTTTAGAAAAATGTCAAAAATACAGTTGCCTCAAGAGAATTGATGCACCTCTAAAGTGACCTTGGGAAAATCAAGATTTCTCATAGCTTTGTTGGCCAAATGACTTGCTTGATGAGTCAAATGATAACTAGACACAAGGAGATTTCCAATGAGATATCATGAGCTCAATTTTGGGTTGAGGAAGACCTTCAAAAGTTGACTGCAACAGCACTCTGCCTTTAGGCAGCATCATTTTTCACATTTTGACCAGTCTTGGGAGATTTGGCTTTTGACAGGGCAAATGAACTCCAAATTGAAAAATTCAAGTTGTGTTGGAAATTAGACTCAATAATCATTCCAACAAGCTATCCCACGACCAATTTGGACACCAGAAAGGCCTCCAAAACTGGTCTGCAAAAAGGCACGACGTACCTGCCTGCTTAGCTCAAATTTCACTCAAATCATCTTGCAAAGCTCCCAAATCTTAGAAAATCTCATTTCACAAGTGATTTTAACATTCCTAAGTGCCATTGCAAGGGTTTTAGTCACTTTTCATGGTGTTTCAATAGGTGAAAAATAAAACCCTAGTTCCTTACACACTTTCATTGAAAATCTACCTAGGGTTTACAAAATTGCCATTTTTTGTTGTCTTATTCCCCTCTACCACTTTCACATCCCCTTCACTACATTTCACTAATTTCATTTCCCATTCCCCCTCTCATTTCCACTCATCCTACTCCCCTATCCCCAAAACCATAGCTTATAAGGTGAAACCCTAGTTTTCTTCATTGCACTAGTGGTTGTATACCCTATCCCCTTAATCCCACTCTCCTCATACATTTTCCCCTTAATCCCATTCTCCACATATAATTTCCCAAACTCTACACTCCCTAAACCCTATCCATATCCGTAAACCCTACTCACATCCCTAAACTCTTACTCTCATCCCTAAACTCTATTCACACATACATTTTTACACTCTCTTCCATACACTCTACCCATTTCATTCCTCCACCATATTTTCACACTGTTATCCACAAAACCATCCATATACAACCACATTTTTCAAAACCAAAGGAAAACAATGGAAAGATACAGTGATCATGGGTATGAGCAAGAGATTAAACATGACCGGAAATCTTGGCTTGAGAAGGCAAACATGCACTTGGAGAGGCTGCTGGACAAGGCTAACAAGGAGAAGGACATGTTGCGGCACATGGCTTTTCATTATTTGGCAAGAAACAAAATTTGCAAAGCGAGAATAAGGACTTTGAAGGCCAAGTTGAAGAAAGTTTTGAGGAAGAGGAAAGAGAAAGACAAGCTCAAGATTTTGGCTGAGGCTTCCTTAGCCCAACATATCACTTGATGCAGGTCACTCAGCCCAAATTTCAAGAAATTTGGGACACTTTTTGCCAATTTTGAAATTTTGGAGCAAAACACAGGTTTTTATGCCTGGTGCGCCGCGCCACCTGGCACGCGCTTTTGCTAGGGACCTCCTTTGGAGGAAAACTCAGCATTTTTGGATTCCTCGGGAAAAAATATGAATTCTCACACATGTACAAGAAATTTTATCAATTTTTGAGCTTCCAAAAGGGTCAAAAACACCTCAAAATGCCCTTTCTGCCCCTTTTTAGCCACACAGGAAGAAGTGTTGGGAGAACTCACTTTTGGAGGGGAAAATGGACACCAAATTCAGAAATTCCACATGTTATGGAATGTAGATAGTTAGACCTTTCCAACAAGCCCACTTGGAGCAAATTTGGTGGACGGGAAGGCCTCCAAAATCAGCTGCAAAAAGGTGCGATGCACAGAGACAGAGGCGTGGCGCACAAGATGGAAAATTGACTTTCTTGCCAAAAAACTCTGTTTTTTTGCCTAGTTTTTTCTCAGTTTGACTTTTATTTCTCTCATAGTCAAACTCATGATGTAATTTGATATAAATTGATGGACTTTGATGTAAAAATGTTAAAATTTCACTCATGGAGGTAGATACATCATGAAAAGGTAGTTTTGAACTAAATGAATCAGTTTCCTAGGTTTTAGAGGCAAGCTGTTCCACTGCCTACTTTTCAGTTCTTAGTTTAGATCTTGTTGAAACAGCTCCTAAATTCATGAATTAGACTCCTAAATCCTAGCATGAGTTGTTTGTTGCCTATATCTAGTAGTTTTTCAGTCATTGGTAAAGCTTGGACTCTTGTGAATGCTTTGAGCATTATTGTACATTCATTTCTGCAGTTTGGCAAAGGAATAGACCAAGGTTTGCAGCACTTTGTGGGATTCTTGTGGCAACTTGATTTGGTATTGTTTCTCCTTTTGTAATTTCAAGTTTACATCTATTATGTATGCCATCATCTCTCTTTTTTCATCTTAACTAAATGAAACAAGGATAAAGGTAGAATACATTGATGTTGTAGTGCTCTACCTAGGGTTTGTTTAGTTATTTATGTTTTCAGCTGTTTGAAGAGGATCCCTGAGACTTTCATGCCCTCTCCAAATCCTCACCAGTCTAAAAGCTCTCCATCTCACTCAATTTGAAGTACTAAACCATTTGCCTACCTCGCCCCATAGAGATCTTTGCAAGACTGTGTCCATTCCCCGAACCCAAATCTGCCTTTCACATTTGAGCTAGCAAACCAAAATTAAATTCAATCAAACTCCTCAGAGCATATACCTAGCCTAAAATCAGTCTTCACATCAGTCATCTCAAGCTCTATTGACCATATTCTTCTGATATTGACAAGGAGAGAGCCCTCTCCCAACTTGGTAGGGCTAGCTACTAGGTTAAGCGTGGTTTGATGTTACCCTAGACCTGCCTTTCTCAGCCTAAGGTAGATTTAGGCCCTAACACTTCCCACGAAATTTTTATCAGGTGCAATGAATAAAAGGTCTTCATCATTTTAGCAGAGTGTATACTTACCACCATCTTTTCCTGAAGAGAGATAACAATGTATGCATATAAAATACTCATATATTCAGTGATCAACATCGGGGTCCATTTGATCAAGAACAATAAAAACTAGATCAAAACGAGAAAGTAAAGAATCTAGAAGGCCAATATTCCTGGTTGGAGTAAGTGAGCAGTCATATTGGACAAATGAAATAATTAAGAGATTGTTAGAATGAAAGGTATTCAGAAAACCAATCACTAGTGAATGCCAACAAATTATATACGTTACCGATATCTCAACCAATAATATCAAGTGGAGAATGCTTTGTTGTGTGAAAAAGAAGGGAACCTAGCTTGAAAATTCAATCCATTATGTGATTGCAGTAAAGAAGGGTTAAGAATTAGGGAAAAAAATTATTGTGCCATATATAGTATTTGTAGAACCAACCACACTACAAAGTGCATTAAGTGATGCGTGAATGCCAACAAGAGAAAATTTTATTGTATATTGCTCCATAACCTCGTGGATGGACACACAACCTTGATCACTCATCTTATCAAATTCATCAATGCAAACAACACCACGGTCGGCCAAAACCATTGCTCTAACTTCTAACCGGCATTCACCTGAATTTCTTACAACCAGTTAGCCAAGGACTTCAAAGGATTCCTTCGACAACACAATTTATTTCAATGTAAACCACAAGAAGAACAATTTATTATCCACGATAACATGTAGAGAGAAAGTATTACCCATTTCTTGGTCGAAAGTGACAACTGTTGTCAAACCTTTTAAAAAACAAATAGCATCATCATCTATAGTTTCATAGCACGACTTCCATAATAATTACAATTCAAGCATCTCTGCCTCACCAGTTAATTCCAAAGTTGAATGCGGTCCTTTCCCTTTCAACTTTAGAGAAACACTACCACTAAAAGACACTTTCGTCAAAACTGCTAATAACCATAACACATACACTACATTCCGCTATATTTTCACTTTTGCTACGCTGCAAGCAACAAATGATTTTTGACACTAATAATATTCTATTCCTACATTAATTTACAAACTGCCCAGTGTGAATGCTATTGTCAATGTGTTCACCAGATGTAGCAGGGAAATAGAGAATCCAAAAAATCTTGCAACAACACCAAACTTTGACAAATCAACGAACTTTATTGAATGAATCACAGGACCACACAGAGAACTCCTATCTACAACCCTCGTATCATAATATAAGTTGTATGATGTAGGAGCATCCAGGTAAGGGCATCATGACTGGGTGTTGGTCTCAGCCAAGAAGGACAGGTTCAAAAACTTTTAGTTTCATTTACGTTTAATGAATAAAACAGTGTCTAGGAATTAGTTTGTTTTATTATTAATTAGTTAAGAAACATTAGGAACAGTACAGTTAGGGTAGTGTCATAACAGTTACATTGTTTTGTCATTTTCTTAGTCCATCTTACAGGTGTCTGTTCATAAACAAAAAGTATAATATTGTAACTCCTACAATACAAGAAAACCCAATAAGATTATCGACTATGTAACTACAAAGGGTAACTGTATGGTAACCGAGAACAGTTTGAGTAACTGTTCAAGCACAATATAAAAATCAATGTAATACAATCATGGAGGGGTTCAGTACATGAGAACAGAAATACAATACAGAGAATAATTTCTTTCATCCGAAACATTTGAGTCCATCTGTTATAGTTCGTTGTAATATTCATTTACTTTTCCCTTAATCATTAAGTAAGCAAAACTAAGCAAATACTGTGCGTTCCTACCCATTTCATTTATTTTCTTTTCTAAAGAATAGAAAGCGGACAGAGAAATTGGACGAGTATTTCCAGTACGAAGACTGGCAGCAAACAAATGGAGTTCCACAACAAAAGCCAATCACATTACAAGCAGTTCGAAAAGAATGAGAATGCAAACGCTGAGCAACAATCCCAGGACCGAGGTAATCGAAATATAATCAAATTCTCTATTAATTCTTTTCATTGCCAACAAAAAAATATTTGTATACATATAACAATCCAAGGATATCCATTTCAAATGACGGAAGAACAATACGAACCAGCAGAACCCTAAGGGTGAGGGTTTGGTCAGCCACCGTCCAAAAGGTGGTTTAAAGTCACAAAACTGCCAGAATACAAACGAGGGTTTTGTACAAGACTGAGCCAGGTCGCATAGCGACAACAGAGAAACTCGAGTGGACGAGAACTGGGACTCTACCCAGCAAATTGATAGAGACCAACTAACAAAGACAAATTGATAATAGTAGCAGAGCCTACCAGAACAAAGCCGAAGCAATTTCATCAACCACGCCAGAGAACGAACTCCCACCTGCGCAAGCAAAACAAGACAGCGTTGTTAGCCAAATGCCAACAGAGTAAAAGACAAGAAGCAATGAGAAACTGAATGCACAGTAAACAAATTGTTTTACCTGGAGATTAGTCGCGTGGGAAGAATGGAATCCCACTGAGCCACAGCCAACAGTGACACCCTGAGACCAAGGAGTAGTCCTCGTTAGAATCGGAGGAAAACGAAGAAGGGAAACGAATCATGGAGAGACAGCTTACCTGAATAGAGCTGCGAAGCTGAGGAGGAGGCCACCGCGACTGTGACCTGTAGAGCGCAACACGGGTAACCCATTAACCAAAAGTAGTAACCAGAAGAACTACAATGAAATGAAAACAATGGAGTAGGGACAAGTTTATTAACCAAACAGGAAAAGACAGTAGTAACTCTCTTACACAAATGAGAAGAACCTTCATACTGTGCCCAAGAGACTGAGCAACGAAATCACCAAAACAAACGAAGGTGCCACACCAACAAGCAGCACAACCCATAGCTGGGTGCACGCAGAGCCTGTTGCTCAACTCCATACATTCACAGCACAAACCCTCACTTCCAGTCCAAACCCTCAGCGCAACGAAAATACAAATGCAAAATGAAGAAATGACATAGAATGTAGGGTTTTGGCATAAACCAAGAGCGGGAAACAGTAACCGAGGCAAGTACCGCCAACACAGCATCATTAAAGTCCAGCATAAATTCCATCCAATGAATAACCAGAACCATCCTATGATTAACACCTAATCACAAGTGTTAAGTCCCAAATCATTTCTTAATCATTTAATTGTGGATTAGCGCACTACTATATTATTGTTAAATATTATATTGTGGAATTGCGGGTTGGTCCCATCATAGTGGTATCAGAGCAGGATTTAGAGTTTTTCCGAGAGATGGAAGTTGGAAGACGAGGACGTGGAAGAGGTGCTCGGAGAGCAGCAGATGAAGGATTGCGGGAGGAAATCAGGATCCTCACTGCCCGTTTGGAGGCAGTTGAAGCAGGAAGGAGAAGGGATCCAGAGGTAGGAGATGACAGCGACGAAGAAGCTGTAGTGACAATAGATGGATCGGATGAAGAAGGGCCAGAAATGAGATTGTTGAGGTCGGTCCTATTGGCGAGTAGCAAGCCTAAACCAGAAATCCCAAATTATGACAGCAGCTTGTCCACAGAGGTTCTGTTGGACTGGATCAGCAAACTAGATAAATATTTTGAGTGTGAAGAGGTCAGTGAAGATCGGAAAGTTAAGTTCGCTGCAACAAAGCTGAAGGGACACGCAGCCCTGTGGTGGGACAGTGTCCAAATAGAGAGAAGGAGGATGAACAAGTTGCCAATAAAGAAATGGTCAAGGATGGTGGCCAAGTTGAAAGGCAGATTTCTGCCCAAGGATTACCAGATTGCACTGCATCGACAAGTGCAGAATTTGAAGCAGAAAGGGATGACAGTAAGAGAGTACACTGAAGAATTCTACCAGGTAAATTTAAGAGCTGGTTATATGGAGGACACCCCAGAGAAAATAGCAAGGTATGTAAATGGTTTGAGATTAGAAATATTAGATGAAATCAACATTCTTTCCCCGAAAAACATAGAAGAAGCATATCAGAGTGCTATGAAAGCAAAGGAGAAGATCACCAGAAAACAAAATGCTAGGAGAGGACGGGGAACCGGCAGAGGAAGAGGACAGTCTTATGGCAGAGGGCAAACTACCAGCAATAGTGAAGAAGGCAGTAGTTCCAAAACTTCTGGGACAGCAGAAAAAGGTGACAGCACGAGAGGTGGCAGGCCATATCAGCGAGGAAGAGGAAATGGCCAAGGCAGAGGAGCTAATTATCAATGCTACAGGTGCCACAAGTGGGGGCATAGATCTTTTGAGTGTCCTGAGGCGGAACAAGCTGGACAGAGGGGTGCGTATGTCGCATAGCCAAAGGAAGCGAAGGCACCTCCCCAAGAAGCAGAAAATGTGCCGGAAACAGGGGAAGCCTTAGTTTTGAACAAAGTGTTGTTGAAACCAGCCAAAGAAACAGTTGAACAAACTCAAAGGAAAGCATTGTTCCAGACAGTTTGTAAGTCACATGGGAAATGTTGTAAGTTGATTATCAATAGTGGGAGCACAGATAATCTGGTTTCCATGGAGATGGTGGAGAAGTTGGGGTTGAAGTAGTGGAAGCACCCCACTCCTTACAAGGTATCATGGCTGCAAAAAGGCCATTAGCTATTGGTGGATGAGAAATGCAAAGTTGAGTTCCATATTGGCAGATATAAGGATAAGGTTATTTGTGATATAATGCCAATGGATGTATGTCACATACTGCTAGGCAAGTCATGGCAGTATGACAGGAAGGTAGTACATGACGGGAAGACAAACTATTATAAGTTTGTCAAAGATGGGATCAAGCACACGCTAGTGCCCATCAAGGAAGAAGAGACAGCAGAAACAAGCGGGACGAGAGTGTTACTAATGGGCGGAAAACAGTTTTTGAAACAGATTGAAGACAGTGAAGTAAGCTATGTTGTTGTAAGAAGAGCGAAGACAGTGCTGCTACACACAGAGGTGTCAGATTTGCCTGCAGAAATTCAGCAGATGCTGCAGGAATTCAGCAATATAGTAGTGGATGACTTACCAGATAAATTGCCTCCTAAGAGAAGTATAAGTCATCATATTGACTTTATACCTGGAGCAAGTCTACCGAATAAGGCAGCATATCGGATGAGCCCCAAAGACAATGAGGAGATCAGAAAATAGGTGCAGGAATTGCTAGATAAAGGGATGATAAGGGAAAGTTTGAGCCCCTGCGCGGTTCCAACAATTCTCACTCCCAAGAAAGGAGGAGAATGGCGAATGTGCACAGATTTGAGGGCCATCAACAAGATTACCATCCGGTACAGATTTCCACTGCCACAGATGGACGATATGATGGACTACCTAAGCGAGGCAGCATATTTTTCAAAGATTGATTTAAAGAGTGGGTATCAGATTCGAATCCGAGAAGGGGATGAGTGGAAGACAGCCTTCAAAACCAATGAAGGACTGTATGAGTGGCTGGTAATGCCATTCGGACTGAGTAATGCACCCAGTACCTTTATGCGACTAATGAACGAAATGCTGAAAGAATTCATTGGAAAGTTTGTAATAGTGTACCTGGATGATATATTAATTTTCAGCAAGACGAGGGAGGAACACTTTCGACATGTTCGAAGTGTGCTGGAAAAATTGCAGCAGAATAAGCTGCTGATAAATCTGAAAAAATGCACTTTTCTGCAAAAAGAATTGGTTTATCTGGGTTTCGTGATTGCAGAAAACGAGTTGAAGATGGACCCAGAGAAGATTGCAACAATTGTCAACTGGCCATCCCCAAAAAGTCTGTTTGAGGTACGTAGTTTTCATGGGCTGGCAAGTTTTTACTGAAAATTTATAAGAAATTTCAGTGAAATCTGCGCACCTATGTTGGACACTATAAAGAAGGCAAGTCAGCCTCGTTGGACTGAGGCAACATAAAGGAGTTTTTAGCTACTGAAGAATAAGATCATAGAGAGGTCGATCCTGAGATTGCCAGATTTTAAAAAGCTTTTTCAGGTTCGTTGTGATGCAAGCAGTACGGCCATTGGAGCTGTACTTAGCCAAGAAGACAAACCTGTTGCGTTTTTCAGCGAGAATTTGAATGAAAGCAAGCATAAGTATTCATCCTACGAAATGGAATTCTATGTTGTCGTCCAAGCACTGAAGCATTGGAGACACTATCTACTGGGGAATGAGTTTTTTTTATTCTCAGATAATTTTGCACTGCAATATGTGATGCAACAGCACAAGCTGAATCACAAGCATGCTAAGTGGGTTGAATATTTGTAGAGTTTCACCTTTGTGTTGAAACACATCAGCGGGCAGGCCAACAAGGTGGCGGATGCGTTGAGAAAAAGAGTTTTATTCTTGTAGGAGAGTACGATACAAGTGCTGGGCTTTGAGCATTTGAAAGACTTGTATCAGACTGACACGGATTTCAAAGAGGCTTATGAAGCCTGTCAAAATCCTTTGGTGAGAAACAATAGTCCGTGGTTGGACTATAATTTGCAAGAGAAGTTGTTGTTTAGAGGGGGACAATTATGCATCCCCGATTGCTCAATGAGAGAGAATATCATTCGGGAGAAGCACAATGGAGGTCTAGCCGGACATTTCGGCATAGACAAAACATTAGAGTAGCTCAGCCATTTTTATTATTGGCCAAAAATGCGAAGGGATGTGTAGATATTTGTGACCAGATGTAAAGTGTGTCAGTTGGCAAAAGGACACAATCAAAATATGGGACTCTACACACCATTGCCCATTCCAAGTAGACCGTGGGACTCAGTCAACTTATACTTCATCTTGGGTCTACCAAGGACACAATGGGGTTATGATTAGGTGATGGTAGTAGTAGACCGGTTTTCGAAGATGGCACATTTCATCCCTTTCATAAAAACCAGCAATGCCACTCACGTGGCAAACTTGTTCTTTACAGAGATCGTCAGGCTACATGGTCTACCTAAGTCCATTCTCTCTGACAGGGACGTGAAGTTTACAGGGCACTTTTGGCGCACCTTGTGGAAGAATATGGACACGCAGTTAAGTTTTAGCTCTGCTTATCACCCGCAGATCGATGGGCAAACAAAGGTGGTAAATAGAAGTTTGGGGAACCTGCTACGAAGTTTAATTGGTGAAAATTCGCGAATGTGGGATCGAGTACTTGCCCAGGCGGAGTTCGCTTACAATGACTCGCCCAATCATAGCATGGGTTACAGTCCTTTTCAGATCTTATATGGTATGCATCCTTGCGGAGTACACGAATTACGAGATCTAGGATAGAAGGAAAGATGGAGTGCTGATGGGGAGGATTTCGCTAAAGCGATGAATGATTTACACGAGCAGGTGAAAATAAAGTTGCAGGACAACAGTCAAAAGCGAGCAGATTTGAAACGGAGAAAGGTACACTCTAAGGTGGGGGATGAATTCCTCGCGCATTTGCGCAAGGAGCATTTTCTAAAGGGTGCATATAACAAGCTGAAATACAAGAAAATAGGCCCCTGTAAAGTTCTCCGGAAATTTTCAGCAAATGCTTATGAATTACAGCTGCCACCAGGAATAGGCATCTCGCCCATCCTTAATGTGGCAGACCTGTTTCCATACACTGTTGATCCAGAGGAAGACAGTAACGCACGACCTACACGGGACACACAGGAGGAAAGTAATGCTTGGATGAGACAAATGCCTTACGCTCAGCCCCTCGAGATCGAGAGGATCCTCGACACTCAGGTGGCCAAGCAAACTCAGCGGAAAGAGTATCTGCAATATCTGGTGAAGTGGAAGAACCGTCCTATTGAGGACAGTTCATGACTTAACGCTAGACAGATAGAGCAGGTGGGTTATTCATTCTAGAAGCTTATGGACTGGAGTCATGAATTTTTCTTACCCCGAGAGGCTGATGTAGGAGCATCCAGCTAAGGGCATTATGACCGATTGTTGGTCTCAGCCAAGAAGGATAGGTTCAAAAACTTTTAGTTTCATTTACATTTAATGAATAAAACCTTGTCTAGGAATTAGTTTGTTTTATTATTAATTAGTTAAGAAACATTAGGAACAGTACAGTTAGGGTAGTGTCATAACAGTTACATTGTTTTGTCATTATCTTAGTCCATCTTACAGGTGTCTATTCATAAACAAAAAGTATAATATTGTAACTCTAACAATACAAGAAAACCCAATAAGATTATCGACTATGTAACTACAAAGGGTAACTGTATGGTAACCGAGAATAGTTTGAGTAACTATTCAAGCACAATATAAAAATCAATGTAATACAATCATAGAGGGGTTTAGTACATGAGAACAGAAATACAATACAGAGAATAATTTCTTTCATCCGAAACATTTGAGTCCATCTGTTACGGTTCATTGTAATATTCATTTACTTTTCCTTAATCATTAAGTAAGCAAAACTAAGCAAATATTGTGCGTTCCTACCCATTTCATTTATTTTCTTTTCTAAAGAATAGAAAGTGGACAGAGAAATTGGACGAGTATTTCCAGTACGAAGACTGGCAGCAAACAAACAGAGTTCCACAACGAAAGCCAACCACATTACAAGAAGTTCGAAAAGAATGAGAATGCAAACGCTGAGAAACAATCCCAGGACCGAGGTAATCGAAATATAATCAAATTCTCTATTAATTCTTTTCATTGCCAACAAAAAAATATTTGTATACATATAACAGTCTAGGGATATCCATTCAAACGACGGAAGAACAATACGAACCAGCAGAACCCTAAGGGTGAGGGTTTGGTCGGCCACCGTCCAAAAGGTGGTTTAAAGTCACAAAACTGCCATAATACAAATGAGGGTTTTGTACAAGACTGAGCCAGATCGCATAGCGAAAGCAGAGAAACTCGAGTGGACGAGAACTGGGACTCTACCCAGCAAATTGATAGAGACCAAATAACAAAGACAAATTGATGATAGTAGCAGAACCTATCGGAACAAAGCCGAAGCAATTTCATCAACCATGCCAGAGAACGAACTCCCACTTGCGCAAGCAAAACAAGACAATGTTGTTAGCCAAATGCCAACAGAGTAAAAGACAAGAAGCAGTGAGAAACTGAATGCACAGTAAACAAATTGTTTTACCTGGAGATTAGTCGCGTGGGAAGAATGGAATCCCACTGAGCCACAGCCAATGGTGACACCCTGAGACCAAGGAGCAGTCCTCGTTAGAACCGGAGGAAAACGAAGAAGGGAAACGAATCATGGAGAGACAGCTTACCTGAACAGAGCTGCGAAGCTGAGGAGGAGGCCACCGCGACTGTGACCTGTAGAGCGCAACACGGGTAACCCATTAACCAAAAGTAGTAACCAGAAGAACTACAATGAAATGAAAACAATGGAGCAGGGACAAGTTTATTAACCAAACAGGCAAAGACAGCAGCAACTCTCTTACACAGACGAGAAGAACCTTCATACTATGCCCAAGAGACCGAGCAACGAAATCACCAGAACAAATGAAGGTGCCACACCAACAAGCAGCACAACCCATAGTTGGGCGCACACAGAGCCTGTTGCTCAACTCCATACATTCGCAGCACAAACCCTCACTTCCAGTCCAAACCCTCAGCGCAGCGAAAATACAAATGCAAAATGAAGAAATGACATAGAATGCAGGGTTTTGGCGTAAACCAAGAGTGGGAAACAGTAACCAAGGCAAGTACCGCCAACACAACATCATTAAAGTCTAGCATAAATTCCATCCAACGAATAACCAGAACCATCCTATGATTAACACCTAATCACAAGTGTTAAGTCCCAAATCATTTCTTAATCATTTAATTGTGGATTAGCGCACTACTATATTATTGTTAAATATTATATTGTGGAATTGTGGGCTAGTCCCATCATTTTAGAATGCAATGCGGGTTTGTTTGACCTTTGTTGTAAAGGTCGCATTATTAGGCTCATAGATTTCGTTTTAGAAAGGATTATTATAGTGGAAACTATCCAACTACTCTCCGGAAAAAATCCATGACCGCCATCGGTTCTTGGCAACCCTTGCTAGCCTATCCCAAAAGAAAACTCATCATATATTCATTCTCGAGATTTGTCTCCACCATTTGCGAAATAATACCTTCTTTCTCTGAAATAAACTCGATGGTTCGCTTACCCTCAAGAACTTTGTAGTGATTCGAGTCGATATATCGCACTGCCTTGCTCGACTCTATGATCCATCCTGATAAAGATGATGTTGCCACATCCAGATTTGTCGAAAAAATAACCCCCAATGTCTCATTGCCAAACATCCATGGCCCCTCCTTCAAATCTCCATTAACCACAATATTGTCTTGATGTTTTTCAGGAGAGGAAATGTGTTTCAAGGTGATGGTGTGAAGAATCGGACTGCAAGTTGGATCTTCCTGCAAACTAGGATTTTAGAAAATAACCTTGGCATTGTCAACTTGCGCCTGAAAATCCCATGAATAGGCATCCCAGCCATAAATATAATATAAAGTCTGCAAATCCATGTTCCTAGTCGACAGAGGCACATAAACGCTGAGTGATTCCATTTGTGCGCAGGTTCGTGTCACGCTAAATGTGAAAGAATATGTGGATCCTTTCTGAAGGCTTACATGCTGGTTGATCTAGGCCTCATTTCCCAGCCTCACGACATGCTTACCATCAAGAATGACCATGTACATGTTGCCCTGCCTCTCCCTATCATTTACATATTCCACCATGCCCTATTTATTCCACCAGGGAAATGAATCTAGTGCGCTTTCCCTTGATGTTCTATTCTCGATCCCCGCCTCTTCAAAGTTTCCATTCATGAGCATACCATTTTTTGTTGCAACGATGTTGTTATCAGACCTACACTAGAGGATATTCAACCTATGGTTGGAATTGCTAAAGGGGCAGAGAGCATAGGCGGGCCTGCTACAACATTGATAGGTCCAAGACCATGTGAAATAAGTCAAATTGTTGACGAAGTAGGCTTGGAGTATTCATAAACCATAGTAACTCTCTCAATGAAGCAAAATGGGGACAAAGGAGGGTGATTCTTAGCACAACACTTCAAGTCCTCCATTCTATGTTACTTTGGGCCACTAAATTATTCAGTCTAAAATCTACAAATCTGAATGACTCATTCTACATGCAAAGCCTTGACCAATTAATACACTTGACCATCCAATGACACGTGTTGATCATGTCGATGCACCTCATGACATGTTTTGGCCTTCTACAGTGAAATAAGGTTTGGTTATGTTATGTTAGGTTCGAGTAGGTTTGGATCCTTTCCTTATGCCTTTAATTTTGGATGTTTGTATTTTGATGTATGTACTCCTTTGATTTTTGTCTCATCTCGTCGTTTATGTATGTATTTTGATGTACAAGTACTAGATTTTGTGATCCATTATATACAACTAGGGTTTGTTATATGACCGATTATAGGTAGTTGAAGGATCAAAAGAATGATGTGTCGTTTTGGTGTTCAGTCGGTTTGCTTTATGATGGTGTCGGTTTTGGTTTCGATTTTTGGGATGCTTTGCACATTGAGACCATTTTGTAAATTGTCTTGTTATTATACCTATAATGAACTCCACCTGATATATTTTCCTAGAAAATATATATGGCAATAAAGTATCTTTAGTTGTAAAAATGAAAAAAAAAAAAATATATCAGTGGTATTGTACAATATCAATTTTTATTTACTTCATTTTCTTGTAAATTAGAAAAAATAATGTGTCCCTATTTTTTATAAGTTACTCATTGCTACTAATTGAGCTTGTAAAATAGAAAAAAGAATGTCTCCTATTTTTATCAGTTGCTTAATTCTTATAATCTACTTATTGTTTATATATATATATATATATATATATATATATATATATATATTTCATTCAAATTTAGAAAAAATATCAGTTATTATTATGTGGAAATTATTATATTATTGTTCATGGTTTTATGGACATTGTGCAATATTTATAATTAATAATATTGAATACTATACATTTTAGAGCCTCTAGGTGTAGATCATTTGGCAATAGAACACACTATTAAAATAATGTTTGGTATGTGGTTGATTATAATCCCAACTAATTATGTATGTTGTGTATGAAGTTATGTTGGGTACACATGAAGGTTACGGTTTAGTGGATGGAATCAACCTCGTGCCATTGAATACAAACTTATTCCAATTATTGATTCTACCAAATACAAAAGAAAATATAATATGAATTTTGGGGAAATTGTTTGAAAGTGGTAGTAAAGCAATATCCATTTCCTACAAGTCCAACTTTTAGACAAGGAATATGTACTCAGGAGTAGAATTAAAAAATATTTACTCAGTAGTAGAATACAAAATATTTATTGTAATAAAATAAAAAATGTTGTATATGTTTTCTAATTTATGGAATAAAATAATAAAATATTTATATGTTATTATACACATTGTCAGATCCTAAATATAGACATAGCCTAATTATTCTATGTTTTGTTTCTTTCCACATAATCCAATGATACAAACTTTGGCGAGATTGTAATTCTTTATTGTTTAAAATGTATTTTTCAATGCATAAATGCATTCAATGCCCTTAAAAACCCCAACAACACTTCGATTGTGTAAACTACAAATATCAAACTTGCAATTTCAACAAATCCTTGTCAAATTTCATCCAAATTAATTGGAAATTATTCCAGGAAAAGGACCAAAATGTAGAAAACTTAGACTATGCTTAAAATATATATCATATAATGGCATATATCTTAACATTTCAAATCCAATAGTGTGGATTTCAACATTTCATATTATTAAATGGTTTGTATTTCAGCTTAGCGTATAGAGCATATTAGATCCAAAAGTGTATATTCCAACATATATAACATGTATTATTCTATTATTGGATGTGTAGTGTTTGTCCAATCTTCACTTCATATTTAATTATGAATGAAAAAATAGATCTATGTGAAAAGTTAATGGAGGAGATTCAAAATAATATGGAGAAGTGACAAAGCTAAAACCTTAAGTAAACGAAACTTTAAAGTTAAAAGAATTTAAATTACTTTTGTAAGTCCCTTAGATCAGTGAAGGATCCTATTGACCCTAAATATATGAAAGGGGTTTATATTATCCCTTGTTCCTATGGGACCCCTTATATTGGTGAGACTAGTCGCTCCATTAATCAAAGGATTAGTGAGCACGCAACTGACCTTAAACATAGGAGAACCAAGTCTTTCGCTTTAGCAGAGCATGCGGAAAAAACCAAGCATCATGTTTGTATTGAGGAGGCTAGTGTTATTGCTAGAGTTTCGCAGTTCCATCATCGAAAATTTAGGGAAGCCCTTGAGATTGAAAAGAGGCCAAGCAATCTCAATAGAGAGGATGGCTGGAAGATCAGTAGTTGTTGGATCCCAACACTCTCTTCCTAGTTGTTTTCTTCCTTTCGCCCCCTCTCGCCCTCCCTCGTTTTTTGGCTTATGCTAATAATTTTAACTAATAGAAAATATAATTACTTATATAATAATAAGTTAATTTAACAATTAGATATACAATTAATTATATCTGAATGTTTAAATTATTTTTATTCTTTCCAACCCTTGACGTATTCTAATATTATTATTCTTAAACTATTAATATTTTTTATAACTAACTTTTATCTTAATAGAATTAATTTTATTTTATTATTATTATTATTATTTTATATATATATATATATATATATATATAATTTTATAAAGTAGTTAAAACCTTTAGGTATATATAAACAATTAATTCAATTTGGATCATTTATTTAACAATTAGTTAATCAATTAATTTCAATATGAATATTGAAAATTATTATTATTATTATTTTTTAAAGATCATACCTCTTATAACTAACCATTAACTTAATAACCATTAAAATCCACTTTATTATATATATATATATATATAATACCATTAGTTCCTTGTTATTATAAATATATATAATACCAATAATAATAACTTAATAACCATTTAGAATCTACTTTATTTTATTAATTTTATATATATATATATATATATATATATATAAAAGGTGATGTCATGCGTCCCTTTGACTTATTATAACTAAACTTACAAATTAATATATTAAATTAACTTATTTTTATGCCCCTGGTCATGCTAACTGATCCCTAGTCAAATTTAGCCATTGGTTAATATAGTCGTTGCCTAGTCAAGAATTATAACCGTTGGAGGTTCTGCTCTGACTATTTAACATGCATAGCTTGATTTGATTCTTCAACTTGTCCTGACGATAAACCACACTCGTTGGTTCGAAATGCGTCGACAAATGAAATATCATGTGATTTACGCCGAAAAATCTCTCGTTAAGATTAATATATTAAAAACACAATAGCAAAGAGAATGCAACGTTACTTCATATAATTATGAATAGGTAAAAGGTATAAATGTAAACTTATGAGGTTAAGACAACAAGAAATGTTGAAGATAGCAAATGAAAACTTGTAAAAAAAATTGGAGAGAATTGTGTAGCCCAAATGAAGGGATAGCTAATGGTATCACAGTGACTTGGTGATTATTTCAACAAAACTTTAGATGAAAATCTAGTAAAGAGAAAGAAACTATTCAAAAATTAACATAAAGAAAAATGCATCCACAAAAAGGATGAGCAAAAAGGTTAGATAATGGTATCACATTGATTCCAATCAATTTGGCAAATGTAGTGGGCGTTAGATTTTGCAATGATAGTTCAAGAAAAACCTTAATCTCCAATTGCAAAATCGAGGTAATAGGAAGAATGGGCTCAATTAAGTACTCCAAGAACATTGAGCCCTTGACTAGAGATGAAGGCTTGGAATTATTTATAAAAGGAGCTTTTGAAACACCGTCATGTGTGTGTATGACAATGTGTGTAGTGACTAACTCATAGTAATGGATTCCATGGAATGCTTATCCGTTAAGATGATGAACCATTGATGGAGAAACATTTTACGATTTTTTTCATAGTTCCACCCATGAAAAGAAAAATATATATCCAAATTCATGGTTGCACCACTTACAAGTATTTCATACAACACATTTCACGATGATGCACATAAGCGATAATAAAGAACCCTTGTGTAAGTCCTCATGTGCGTTTGCTTATCTATGTGCTTCATCTTTGGGCTAACAATTTCTTCAACTCCTATGATCACTCTCGATGGTAAGCACTTAAATGAAAGTCAGACACTTGCACCACCCAAACCACGTCACTATTACCATCGCTCACTCACCTTCCACATAATAAAACATCTCCCTTGACACAACCCCCTTTGATTGCAAGGACTGGAGTGGTTCCTGAGGTGTAGAGGTTAGAAAGTTCTTTCCCCTTTGTGGCATTCTGCACCCCATAAGGTGACATCGATGATGTAGCTTGACATGTTGCACAAGGAATAGTTTCTTTCCACATTCCCCCACTCCTCATATTGGCATTCCTTTGCACCTCTCTGTGTAATTGCTAGTTTAAACTAGTTGCAACACCTATTTTTGTGACCATTTTTTAGTGATCTGTTATAACTGATATTTTTATAAATACTATAAAAAAAATAGAGAGAAAAAATAGAGTAGCTTAAGATTATCACTGAGCTATTATTATGCTTAATGAAGGATTATTCCTCATATTCATAAATCTATATAAAACTTAAAACAAGTAACATAATAAACAAATGACTCATTAAATTTCCAATTAGGAAAACAAAAGCAAAAAATTGAAATTCCAGTGCTGCTACCCACCTCATTTGAAGAAAATACACAATTCACAACGAGTTGTCTTTAGTGCAACTTTTTAGAAGTTTTTTAGGTGGGTTTTTCTAGTCTAATTTCTCTAAAATCCGGGAGGAATTTATTGAAATCAATGCAACTTTTTGGAAGCTTTTCTGGTGGGTTTTTCCTCATCTGAAGAAAATACACAATTCAAAACGAGTTGTTTTTCGGTGGGTTTTTCCAGTCTAATTTCTCTAAAATCTGGGAGGAATTTATTGAAATCAGTGCAACTTTTTGGAAGCTTTTCTGGTCTAATTTCTCTAAAATCTGGTAAGAATTTATTGAAATCACAAGCTTGATGGGTAACCCCTTCACAATTGAAATGGCCTAAAAGTTTTTCACAATTGAAATGCCCTAAATAACACAAATAAAAATTTCACTTTACATATCATTCCTGCCATATAATCTCCTAAGGCCTTTCAAATACATGTTACACGTGTCACGTATCGATGCAGAATACACCCACGTGCTTATTGTTGACCGAACTTTCGGTGTTTTGACCAAACGCCCTGTCGAGACTCATCTCTTCCGGCCGACCGTCTTCGACATTGACGGTGAGAAGATTGAATGGTCGGTCTCGTGCTGACCGCCTTGTCTTCATCCCGATGCCAACATACGTGGATCTCGTCATGCCACGTCATTGTCGCCAGGATAACTTCGCAAAATGCAGAGGGAGCTGGAGAATCCAGTTTTATAGGAAATTCCTTGTGATAACGCGGATGTGACATTTTATGTTAAAGGCAAGGTACTAAATTCGTCTCCTACTCCAGCGGCGGAATCAGCGATCAAATGCATATCTACATACATTCCACTCAAATTATTTGTCTCGTCCGGCTACGTTAGTCAAGCGCTGATGCCAAAATTGAGAAGTTTCTTTGCCTTCTTTTTAGCGATAATTTGGTGAAAAGACAAAAGCTTTGCACGTTTTTGTTGGAGTCCCTCTTGCAGCCACGCGGAATAAAGGGGTTTGCGTTGAGAGCGGTGAAGGTTGTTAGTTCGGTTTCAAGATTATTGAAATGAGTTAAGGTTGTTGGTTGGGTTCAAGCCCTTCTCGTTAGAACGTTATCCTTGTTTGAGGTGTGTATTATGAATTTCATTATATATTAAAAAATTGTTTGCAGTGAAAGTTGGAAGTTAATAATAAAATGCTTTTTAACATATGCAATTTGCAAAATAAGGTTGAAATCTGATTTGTTCGGGTTAAATTAGATAATTATGATATTACCTTATAAATTTATTAAACGAAAGTGATGGCCCAGCCCTTCGGTGACGTGGACACTCAGTCACGTGGTCACTCCTCAGGCCCTTGGCGGTCACTTGCGATGTCGTGCGGACAATCCTCCGTAGATTCACTCTGCCCCCAATCCGAGGTTCATTAATACACCTATCTGCCGGTTGATAGGTCCTGCTACCGGTTCGCCCAGTCAATGGTTTTCCCGCTTCTGTTAAACCCTAAAGGGTTATGCTCGATTCTTTTCACACCCTGTCACCTGTACGGTTTCTCACTCCACGTTCCTATGGCGCTGCTCTCGAACTCGAACCTGGGTTGCTTTTCCGTCAATTCAATGGACACTATGCTCTGTCGATGGCCACCATTACTGGTGAAATGTTGTTCCTCTGCCTTCGTTGCTGTTTGTTGGGGTGTGTGGACCTGTATGGCTCAGTTCATGGTAAGTAATTTATGTCTTCATGAGGTCTATGTAAGGTTGTTTTCGTTTCCTGTTACTGAGCTATGGTCCTGTACAGATGTCTGCGACCCTGATGCTGCTGCTCTTCCGAACTCTTACCCGCCCTCGAAGGTAAATTATCGCTCTATGATTTACTCTGCTTTGGTTTCCTCTTACAGTCACTTACAGTTTCTGTGCATTCTCAGTTATGGGATTGGTTTCTGTCTCAACAGCCTTCTGTCGACTTGTTGGTGAGTTTTCTGGTGCCTTTACACTTGCATCTTCGTTGTTCTTTAACCTTTTGACTTCGATGATGATTCAGGGTTCCAGTCTCGGACTAACCTTACTTTGCTTCTATGTGCAGGTTGGCCAGATGGCTCGTGCACGAGGGTTTCGGTTTGTGCAACCTTCAACTCCTTTCGACCCTGGTTCCCCTTGCAACCGGGTAGGGTTTACTCCTGCTCCAATATGTCTGTAAATTGCTCGATAAGGCTGTAGGTTTTGGTGTCTCCTTGCTTAGTTTGTTTTGGGTTCGGCCGTGCCTTTTTCCGGCGTTTGTAGTCTCTGTTCTTTGCCCTTTTGCGTCAAGCTACAGCCTCAGTCCTAGGAAGGCGTCCAACATTTCTTGTATAGCAAGGGTTTAGTAATTTATGTGTTACGGCGATGACGGGTTTTATTACATGATACTGTAATGTTTCTTAATCTTAACTCTTGTCAGCTAGCTCCTTTCTGTGTGCAATGGTTATGCGATATTTTAAATAAATAAATGGAAACAGAGTTGTCTTGTTTGGTACCTTTTTCTTGTAAGCTTCTGCAAGCTCGTATGTTGGTAATATGTGGCCGCGTTACTCTTCGTGCTTGGCGTATGGGTTCTGTGCAATACAGTTGTGATCTTGATTTGATATCTGTAACGTTCTTTAAATTCTAGTTACAGTCAGACTCTTTCTATTTCAATTCGCTTTTAAAATACAGCAAATACACAGTAAATACTTGTGTGCAATATGTGGGAAAATGTCAGCAATAGATTATCTCTGTCAAAATTACATTAGTTCTGTTACAGAGGGTTTCTTGGTCAAGTTATCTATTTCTCTCTTTCACGAGGGGGAAGAAGTCCCTGTTACATTCTTCTTTTTCTTTTTAAATTACATGGAAGCGTAACTAATTATCAAACTGTTCTACCTGAATCCTAACTGTCATTTAGTTACCTTTAACAAAATTTAACTAAACAGTTTTCCTTTCCTAAGCTTAAACAACTTGTAATTTAAAGTGTTATGAAATAAAAGAAAACAAACAATAATTAAAGAAAGACAACAACCAACTTGGTGGCCTGTCCACCCAATCCTGGAGCCTCTGTCTTGTTTCTGTTCTCCCGTGAGTCAGTCAATAGTCATTCGTCTCCTCGGAGCTGGATGCTCCTGCATCAGGAAGTTTTATTTATTAATAAATATGATTAATTTAATAAGAAATATCATCAAAGTCAAGTCATCCACCATTATGTCCGTAAATTCCTGCAATATCTGCTGGATTTCTGGAGGTAAATCCGATACCTTTGTATGCAACAACATTGTTTTTGCTCTCTTGACAACTGCATAACCCATCTCACTATCCTCAACTTGTCTCAGAAATTGTTTTCCGCTAACCAACAATGCTTTTGGTTCACTTATCTCTGTTGTCCCTTCCTCCTTGATGGGTACAAGCGTATGCTTGATTCCATCCTTGACAAACTTATAACAGTTCGTCAATCCATCATGCACCACCTTTCTGTCGTACTGCCAAGGCCTGCCTAGCAATATGTGACATACATCCACCGGCCTGATGTCACAAATGACTTTATCTTTATATCTGCCTATTTGAAACTCCACCTCGCATTGTTCATCCACCAACAACTGATGGCATTTCTGTAGCCATGAAACTTTGTCAGGGGTGGGATGTTTCAACCGCTTCAATCCCAGCTTTTCCACCATCTCTGTGGACACCAAGTTATCTGTACTACCGCTGTCAATAATTAACTTACAACACTTACCATGTGACTTACAAACTGTTCTAAATAAAGCCTTCCGCTGTGTTTGTTCAGTGACCTCCTTGGTTGGTTTTAACAACACCTTGTTCAGCACCAAGGCTTCCCCTGTCTCTGGAGCATTTTCTGCTTCTTGGGGAGGTGCCTCTACTTCCTCTGGTTGTGCAACATATGCACCCCCTTGTCCAGCTTAATCTGCCTTTGGACATTCAAATGATCTGTGTCCCCATTTATGACACCTGTAACATTGATAACCAGCCCCTCTACCTCGGCCATTTCCCCTGCCTCGCTGGTATGACCTACCGCCTCTTACATTATTACCTCTGTCCGAGCATCCGGAAGCTTTGAAACTTTTGCCTTCCTCATTACTACTAGCAGTGCGCCCTCTGCCATATGACTGGCCTTTTCCCCTCCCGGCTCCTTGTCCTCTCCGGGCATTTTGCCTTCTAGTAATTTTTTCTTCAGCTTTCATCGCACTCTGATATGCTTCTTCAATGTTCTTTGGAGACAAAATACTAATTTCATCTAAAATTTCTAGTCTTAAACCATTTACGTACCTGGTTGTCCTTTCTGCGGTATCCTTTGTATATCCGACTCTTAGGTTCATTCGATAGAACTCCTCCGTGTACTCCCTTACCGTCATTCCTTTCTGTTTCAGATTCTGCACTTGCCTATGTAGTGCAATCTGATAATCTTTCGGCAGAAATCTGCCCTTCAACTTGGCCACCATCCTTGACCAGGTTTTAATCGGCAACTTGTTCAATCTCCTTCTCTCCGTTTGGACACTGTCCCACCACAGGGCTGCGTGTCCCTTCAATTTCATCGCAACAAACTTAACTCTACGGTCTTCACTGACTTCCTCACACTCGAAATACTTATCCATCTCGCTGATCCAATCCAATAGAACCTCTATGGACAGGCTGCCATCATAGGTTGGGAGTTCTGGTTTGGGTTTACTGCTTGCCACTAAAACAAACCTCAACAATCTCACTTCCAGGGTCTCGCCATTCGGTCCATCTATTTTCATTTCAGCTTCCTCTTCGCTGTCATCGCCTACCTCAGGGTCTCTTCTTCTCCCTGCTTCGACTGCCTCCAAACGGGCAGTAAGAATCCTAATCTCCTCTCTCAGTCCTTCCTCTACTATCCTTCGAACACCTCTACCACGACCTTGCCTTCCTCTCTCCATTTCTCCAGTCAATTTAACTTGCTCTGATACCACTATGATGGGACCAGCCCAACACTGTTCGGACTTTAGGCGATTAAATGATTGTTTGGTTGATTATATGATTGCATAAACATTACAATTGTGATGACATGTGTGAGGATCAAACCATCGGATATTTTGGAAAAGGGTTAGGTGGCAATCAATTTCACAATTAAGACTGTGTACTCGCCTCGGGTCGCATTTCCCGCTCCTTGCTATGCCAAAACTCCTCCTCTGTCATTCACTTGGTCATTTTCATTGTGCTTATCGAGGGTTTGTTCTGCTATGCTCTGCGAGTTGGGTATGTAGCTTTGCTGCAAGTTCTGGGCGTGCCTCTTGGTAACTTCTGTACTGGTTCCTTTATGTCTATGTGGGTAGTCTTTGGCCTGGTTCGTTGGGCAGTTGTGAATGTTCCCGCCGTCGCCTGGGTAAGTGGTTCTCTGTATTTTTTTTTTCCACTGTTGGCTCAACAGGTTGTCGTGTTCCGAGTTGTAGTTTGGTATTTCTTGTTCTTGTTTGCAACTCAGTGGTTGGCTTGCGTTCAGGCTCGAAACGATGGCACCCTTCCGTCCTCGGCTTCAATGCAGGTAACCCCTCTCTCCTTGATTCAAGTTGCTATTTTCTTTCCTCAGCTCCTAACCAGTTTGCTCCTTTGTCTCCGCAGTTGGTCGAACCCGTGGGTGGAAAGCTTGTCCTCAGTTCTCACTACAATCCCTCAGGTAAGTTAAATGTGACTTCTGTTATTTACTTTTCATGCACTGTAATTTTATTTCCTTGATAATGTGACTCTAACACCTGTATGTCGGCTTCTCTGCAAGTGTTGGGGGTTTGCGGTTGGAGGTCTTGGCAATGAATGCTTCGGTCTTTGTCTGGTAGGCTCTGTCAACATGAATTTCCTTCAGTCCTCATTCTGTTTTTAGAATAGGCCTCTGGTTGTGAGGGTTTGTCACCCCTCGATGCTTGTCAAATGGTTCTCGGCTGTAAGTAGCGTCCTGGTCGTCTTGTTGTCCTGGGCTTCCACTATCTGGTGATTTTTTACTGTAATTCGCTGTGTATAAACACAATTTTCAAACCCTCACCTAGGTTTGTTGTCCACTGGCTTATACGTCTGTTGCTATGTATGAAACAATTTTTCGAAACCCTCACCTAGGGTTTGTCGTCCACTGGCTTTGCGCTTGTCCGTGTTTTATCTTGCAATGCTACTATGTATTTTTATACACTTGTTTTTGTAATTTGAAGAAAAGAACTTCAGGAAAGAAAGTTGGGTTTGGTTTACCTGAATGTCATTTATGCGCTTAGGCCGTCGTTTGCTTTTTAATCTGGATTCTACGCCTGGAAGTGTTATTGTTGTTTTACGGCTATGCTTGTGATGTTTCCATGAACAAGTGAGAATGTTGTGGTTGCTCTGGTAATTTGTTTGACAGTTAATTTTAAAAATAGAAAATTTCGTCTGGCCTGTGGATGCTTGACCCGTACTGGAGTTTATTTGTGCTACTCCTATTCTGTCAGCGCTGTTTGCTTCAATGGAAATGTAAGCCCTCGTTCTGGCATCTGCTCTTCCATCTCGCTGTTAGGACTGGTTTTTTTCTCAGGAAAAACAAAGAGAATTAAATACAATAGTCTGTGCACAGTATGTTGTCTGTTCAGATGTTCGTTAATTAGAAAGCACAATAGAAATACAGTAGGACACACAGATGGATTGAATTGTTTTCTCTGTTATTGTTATTATTAGAGTGCAAGAAAGTACTGAACCCCGTACATGACTTTCACTGTTACATTTATATGTTTCTTGTTCACAGTTAATGAAACTGTACAGTTACTTTTCAGTTGTAGACTTTACAGTTACATGGCTATTAAGCATTTGGTTCTGTCTTTATGACAAGATTTTCCTTTTGGACACATTTGTTTTTTCTTCCTTTTTAGAATAACAGGACAATTATTAATCCATGGTTTATTAAAGACAGACAAGTAAATAACCCTAACCGATCAAACTACCTTTGACTAATTCAGAGATTAAGTTAGAAACAAAAATCCTACCTCCTATTCTGACAAACTAACATAAAAGACAAACAAAATGTTAACTCAACTTTTCAACCTGGCAGAGACCGACACTCGATCATGGTGCCTTAGCTGGATGCGCCTGCATCATTATTTTATCTATATATATATATATATATATATATATATATATATATATATATCTAATTTTATAAAGTAGTTAAAACCTTTAGGTATATATAAACAATTAATTCAATCTAGATAATTTATTTAACAATTAGTTAAACAATTAATTCAATATGAATATTGAAAATTATTATTATTATTATTATTATTTTTTAAAGGTCATACCTCTTATAACTAACTCTTAACTTAATAACCATTAAAATCCACTATATATATATATATATAATACCATTAGTTCCTTCTTATTATTATTTTATATATATATATATATATATATATATATATATAATACCAATAATAATAACTTAATAACCATTTAGAATCTACTTTATTATTATTATTATTATAATATATATATATATATATATATATATATATATATATATAAATAAAAGGTGATGTCATGCATCCCTCTGACTTATTATAACTAAACTTCCAAATTAATATATTAAATTAACTTATTTTTATGCCCCTGGTCATGCTAACTGATCCCTAGTCAAATTTAGCCGTTGGTCAATATAGTCGTTGCCTGGTCAAGAATTATAATCGTTGGAGGTTCTGCTCTGACTATTTAACATGCATAGCTTGATCTGATTCTTCAACTTGTCCTGACGATGAACCACACTCGTTGGTTCGAAACGCGTTGACAAATGAAATATCATGTGATTTACGCCGAAAAATCTCTCGTTAAGATTAATATATTAAAAATACAATAGCAAAGAAAACGCAACGTTACTTCATATAATTATGAAGAGGTAAAAGGTATAAATGTAAACTTACGAGGTTAAGACAACGAGAAATGTTGAAGATAGCAAATGAAAACTTGTAAAAAAAATTGGAGGGAATTATGAAGCCCAAATGAATGGGGTAGCTAATGGTATCACAGTGACTTGGTGATTATTTCAACAAAACTTTAGATGAAAATCTAGTAAAGAGAAAGTAACTATTCAAAAATTAACATAAAGAAAAATGCATCCACAAAAAGGATGAGCAAAAAGGTTAGATAATGGTATCACATTGATTCCAATCAATTTGGCAAATACAGTGGGCATTAGATTTTGCAATGATAGTTCAAGAAAAACCTTTATCTCCAATTGCAAAATCGAGGTAATAGGAAGAATGGGGTCAATTAAGTACTCCAAGAACATTGAACCCTTGACTAGAGATGAAGGCTTGGAATTATTTATAAAAGGAGCTTTTGAAACACCGTCATGTGTGTGTGACAATGTGTGTAGTGACTAACTCATAGTAATGGATTCCATGGAATGCTTATTTGTTATGATGATGAACCATTGATGGAGAAACATTTTACGATTTTTTTCATAGTTCCACCCATGAAAAGAAAAATATATATCCAAATTCATGGTTGCACCACTTACAAGTATTTCATTCAACACATTTCACAATGATGCACATAAGTGATAATAAAGAACCCTTGTGTAAGTCATGTGTGTTTGCTTATCTATGTGCTTCATCTTTGGGCTAACAATTTCTTCAACTCCTCTGAGCACTCTCGATGGTACGCACTTAAATGAAAGTCAGACACTTGCACCACCCAAACCACGTCACTATTACCATCGCTCACTCACCTTCCACATAATAAAACATCTCCCTTGACACAACCCCCTTTGATTGCAAGCACTGGAGTGGTTCCTGAGGTGCAGAGGTTAGAAAGTTCTTTCCCCTCAGTGGCATTGTGCACCCCATAAGGTGACATCGATGATGTAGCTTGACATGTCGCATAAGGAATAGTTTCTTTCCACATTCCCCCACTTCTCATAACAACGTTCCTTTGCACCTCTCTATGTAATTGAGAGTTTAAACTAGTTGCAACACCTATTTTTGTGACCATTTTTTAATGATTTGTTATAATTGAGATTTTTATAAATACTAAAAAAAAATAGAGAGAAAAAATAGAGTCGCTGAAGATTATCACTGAGCTATTATTATGCTTAATGAAGGATTATTCCTCATATTCATAAATCTATATAAAACTTAAAACAAGTAACATAATAAACAAATGACTCATTAAATTTCCAATTAGGAAAACAAAAGCAAAAAATTGAAATTCCAGCGCTGCTACCCACCTCATCTGAAGAAAATACACAATTCACAACGAGTTGTCTTTAGTGCAAGTTTTTGGAAGTGTTTTAGGTGGGTTTTTCTAGTCTAATTTCTCTAAAATTCAGGGGGAATTTATTGAAATCAATGCAACTTTTTAGAAGCTTTTCTGGTGGGTTTTTCCTCATCTGAAGAAAATACACAATTCACAATGAGTTGTCTTTCGGTGGGTTTTTCCAGTCTAATTTCTCTAAAATCCAAGAGGAATTTTTTGAAATCAGTGCAACTTTTGGTGGGTTTTTCTAGTCTAATTTCTCTAAAATCCGGCAAGAATTTATTGAAATCACAAGCTTAATGCGTAACCCCTTCACAATCGAAATGCCCTAGAGATTTTTCACGCTAATAAATCCATATATACTGTAAAAAAAACTAATTTAAATAACACAAATAAAAATTTCCCCTTACATATCATTCCTGCCATGGAATCTTCTAAGGATTTTCAAATACATGTTACACGTGTCACGTATCGATGCAGAATACACCCACGTGCTTATTGTTGACCGAACTTTCCGTGTTTTGACCAAACGCCTTGTCGAGACTCATCTCTTCCCACCGACCGTCTTCGACATTCACGGTGAGAAGATTGAATGGTCGGTCTCGTGCCGTCCAACGGGGGCACGCCGAACGTGATCGCCTTGTCTTCATCCCGATGCCAAAAGTCATACGTGGATCTCGTCATGCCACGTCATTGTCGCCAGGATAACTTCGCAAAATGCAGAGGGAGCTGGAGAATCCAGTTTTATAGGAAATTCCTTGTGATAACGCGGATGTGACATTTTATGTTAAAGGCAATGTACTGAATTCGTCCCCTACTCCCGCGGAATCAGCGATCAAATGCATATCTACATACATTCCACTCAAATTATTTGTCTCGTCCGGCTACGTTAGTCAAGCGCTGATGCCAAAATTGAGAAGTTTCTTTGCCTTCTTTTTAGCGATAATTTGGTGAAAAGACAAAAGCTTTGCACGTTTTTGTTGGAGTCCCTCTTGCAGCCACGCGGAATAAAGGGGTTTGCGTTGAGAGCGGTGAAGGTCGTTAGTTGGGTTTCAATATTATTGAAATGAGTTAAGGTTGTTGGTTGGGTTCAACCCCTTCTCATTAGAACGTTATCCTTGTTTGAGGTGTGTATTATGAATTTCATTATATATTAAAAAATTGTTTGCAGTGAAAGTTGGAAGTTAATAATAAAATGCTTTTTAACGTATGCAATTTGCAAAATAAGGTTGAAATTTGATTGGTTTGGGTTAAATTAGATAATTATGATATTACATTATAAATTTATTAAAAGAAAGTTTTATATATTAATAAATATAATTAATTTAATAAGAAATACATATCAATAGAAAATATATTTTGATTTAAACAAAGTTTTTTTTGCTAGAGTCGTAGATTATATAAAATTTTAATGTTCGTTATTAAATCATTTATAAAAATTAAAATCATACAAAATTGTTTAGAAATAGTTTTTGTTTTATTTGAACTTTGCATAAGAGAAGTCTTTTGCTTGTAAAATAACATATTTTTGTTTTAGCTAATCTTTTATAATATGGAATTCTAGCGATTCCAATGGAATAATAATATATAATCTTGAAATTTAAACAGTTTCTTTTGTACTTAGTACTTAGAAACCTAAAGATGTAATGTATTGTCTTACATTGCATTTAGGCCCAATTAAGTCTCGCACAATCCTAGTGATAGCATCTCATAGGTAGGAAAAACATTCTTTCATCCAATATTGAGGCTAACGTCAGCCTAGGCTTAGCTTTATATATATATATATATATATATATATATATATATATATATATATATATTCTTTACTAGATTGTTTTGTCAACATGAGCAAGCAACAAGTGCTCTATTTTTATTTTTAATGGAGAAACATCCTCTCATGTTGTGGAAGGTACTCTTCATATAAGGGTGGTGAATGGGGGTATTTGTTCTAAGAAATCCACTAAAGGCTTCCCCTAACTCCACTCATTTTTTCCTCGTAAATGACTTCGGTTTACTATGTATTGAATAAGAGTCTAGGCTATGAAGAGAAAGTCATAAGAGATGTGGGGGGCAAGACCAATGTTCATCTTAAAGGATCATCATCATTAGAAGAAGCAGCAGAAGAAGAAGAAGAAAATTGGTTCATAGTGTACCTTTATAAGGAGAAAATTATGGGTAGGTAGTTTTCAAACCTATAAAATGTTGGAGTAATTGTCACACTCACCTCATTGGGAATCAATGACGTGGAGTAACTTCCACCCTAGGAACATGGGACTAATTTCCTGCTCAAGGTAATGGTAATGGTTTGGATGTTTACTAACACCTACGGGTTTTAGTGTAACATAAAACCTAAACATGGTATCAAAGCCTTGGCCCAAGTTCAATTCCCTAAGTTGCATTGAGAGGGGGTGTTGGAGTAATTATCACATTCACCTCATTGAAAATCAATTATGTGGACTAACTGCCACCTTGGGAACACAGGACTAATTTCTCACTCAACACAATGGTAATGATTTGGAATTTTACTATTGCTTGTAGGTTTTGGTGTAATGGAAAACCTCAACATAAAATTTACAGATACGCAATTTCACTCCACATTCATGTGGATGGATTCCTCTTCACAACCACATATAAGAAAGGTTGAAAATAAATAAAAACATAAATTTTCAACACTACTTACAAGTGAAACATATTACCTGTTAATGACATACACAATTCTTGAAAATATCTTACTTGCATAAACATTGTTGTCGGCAAGACTACAATTTAATTGTGATTAGGTGTTGGAAGTTGCCAAAAAATTAACATGATTCATAGATCAAGATTACATGGCACCCATAATAGTGTTTTACCTTATAATTACTCATCGCAAGAGCAATGAAGGCCATTTGCTTCATTTGGGCGAAGGAGAATAATAACTCTTATTGATTTAGTTAGAAAAATAAAAACCACTTACATTATTTAAATAAAATATGTGTAACATTTCTTAAATAAAATTTGTGTAACATTATTTCAATAAAAAACACTTATAAACATGAGATGTATAATTAAACAATAAAAACATGTGCAATTATTTGACATTGAACAAACCAAAATAAAAATAGATTTAGAAAATATTTCAATTACCAATTAATTCTATTTGAACAACAGCCCAAAAAAGGGAAAATCTCACAAAAACTTAATCATGTATTAACTTTCCCATGTTATACATAATCTTAAGCCATATTTTTTTTACCAAGGCCACTTTGCTTGGAATGTTGTGTTATAAGAATCATTCATAAAGATTGAGCAAAAAGTTTGTCATCGCTCCCATTCAAGTCTGACCTTACACCTAAAATCCCCTCAAGATCAAGGTGGATACTTGTGGAAAAGCAATAGGTGCAATTTTTGACTCAATACTAAACAAATTTGTCACATGATACTCTAAAACTTTTTCACGCATTATTGTAAATTAATTAATATGTCATAAAGATATGTACATGTTGATTCAAGTAATAAAGTACTAGTGACATTAATTTATTGGTAAAGACGTCATCATTCACAACGATAATAAGCCAGACCGAGAATACATGCTCCATTAAATGGATTACTCATTTGGAGTATTTTAACATCGCACTTACATATAAAAAAGGAAATAACAAGTTGTAAAATTCCCATAATTGCATTAGTAGTTATTGCGGGTGGGAACACCCTAGGGCCTTGGGTTGAAAACCCCAACAGAGCGGAGGGCATACAATAACAAGAAATGTGCAGACAAACAATCTAAATGCTTAAACTACTGAACTGGGAAGCAGTGGTATTACCCGGAGGTCCTACGTTCGATGTCGATCCCACAGGGTCCAAACCCTCTACTTCTTCTGATGCCTTTAAAACCTATAACTTATTCAAGCAAATCATATACAACAACATTAATAGAAAGCATGTTCATGATATATGTGTTAGATCATATAAGAAAATGAGCAATTACGCATTAATATAAGATTTATAAGTAAATCACAACATGGATCAATACATAAACACGATAAATATCAGGAACATAACAACATTTATTTATTGATGTAAACTAAATGAAAGGTGGAAAACTACAACCTAAGTCTTCCTCTAGCTCCAAGCGATACCGTCCTCCGGATCTGTCCTGTCCCAACCTCAGTAATCTTCCTCCATCAATACACACAAGGATGTTATAAGAGGGATGAAGGACATCTCAAAAGAGTAAACACAGGTTTCCTATAACTTGGGGAGTGCAGGAGGCAAAGGGATTTATTCAAACTCGATCAAGGATCACTCAACTATAATATCAATATCTCATCTCTTCCCCCTTTAGGTCTTCCCATGGAGGTTTATTTATACTTCTCCAAACTAGCTTTGTTCAGTTGGGAAACAGTTGGGCCACAGGTTATAGTAGGTGAGTAATAGGTAAAACCCATAAACTACGCCCGAATTTAAGGAGATTTATTATTTTTTAGTGTTTTAACACATATACGCGGGTTGGGTATATACTTACCCGCCTGTACACGGTTTTAACACAAGGCAAAGTAGCGTATGGGAAATAAAACACTATTTTTTAGAATATGGACCAAATATGGAAAGGAAGGGTTTCCCTATGCCATAACCAGAGCATCAGATCTACCAAGAGTGATAAATGGTGCTATAGCAGATTCCCCCTAATATATGAGGTCATAAGGGGTACATGATGGCTGAAATGTATTAAGTGTATAGAAGGAATCATGCCGAGACCAGAGAGGAGTTCACCAGAATTCAACCTGCCAAGCCAGTGAAAGAGATCAAAAAGAAACTGTTGTCTGAGGCGGGCATACCCATGCTCAGAGATAATAAAGCATGTACACATGTCAAGTACAAAAGCAGATCCAATATGTATACAAGTATAAAGGAACTAAAAATACATAGTGGATCATTCGATCATATCCAAATAAGTACATGTCTCAATATCACATATAAATAACTAATCAATGACGCTAAAGTAGGAATCTGATCATTGAAGTCATAAAGATGATCCAAAAATGTACCAAGTCAAATGATGTAATAAATGGTACTACACTACAACTCGGGTTCCAACATATAAGATGTCACAGTAAGGAACGACAACATATAAGGTGGATGGCGTCAACTAATAGAAATAGGAGAAACTAAAAAGTGAACCAAGAAATGTTGATGCAAACCCGAGATCTTCACCGACCGTTGTGTTACATTTCTACACAATGGGAATAAATGCTTTGAAGTCGACCATGTGAGAAATCGTTTGTTTACTGGTCATTGATGTTTACCATTAATAAACGCGAGACTACTCACCAATAATGATGATGAGAGTCAAGGTACCCAATACAATCTAACAAGTGCGAATAAATGAGTTGTAGTCAAACACTTGGAAGAATCTATCAATCAAGAGACAATGATGTTTTCCCACTGTCGATAGTGGAGTCTGCCACTAATAACTGCAAACCCTAAGGTACTTCCAGATGAACTCTAGATCTTGTTCCTAGAGCAATTAGTTGAAGTTGTTGGGAAAATATCCGCTCGAAGAAAGGCATTAAGGCATCCTTCATCAATCTAGCATGAGTGTAACCCGTAGGCCAATGATGTGGAAGGAATCAGAAGAATAAAGATGCAGTAACCCAACTGAAGCACGTTTCCGATGTACACAAGATGTAGCTAGTGCACGAAAGAAACCCTCTCAGCCAACCAATAATGAAAGTTGACACAGAGGCGAGGAATCCACCAATAGGGTTAAACGGAAACCAAGGTATTGCACGAAACCCAATGTGTGATAATGAAAGATGATGTCAAACACAAGGGAAACCACTCAGTCAAAGACCCATGATACTGATCGATGTTGAGCCCAAGGTGACCTATCAATAATGAAAATAGGGACAGGGTGCAGCTCTATATTTGCTCTCAGAGCAATTTGTCATAGTCGATAAGAGAAAGACCCGCTAGCAAGAAGTCAATGGAGACCTTCTCAAACCAGCAGGAGCAAAGGACCAAATAGTTGATGTGATAACGAACATGACTCTGAGAACCAGGGATGGCCGACTACAAAATAGGTCAAGAGACAATGCAGAAAGGCTGACTCGGGTTTACTTCCCTTGAACAAAAGCACAACTCAAATGTGACTACATGGCAACATATGATAACTTTGTATAATTTTGTCATGCAAAAGGCATAAGAAAACTCTCCATATGATTGGAAGAGATAACCAATCGGAGGAGTACTGACTCAATAAAAAGGTTAAGGCTCTCCTAAGTCAAACTAAAGCCCATCCCAATGGAGGAAAGACTTATTTTTTGAGTGATTTGTTCAAGGGCGACACAACTGACTCTAGCTGCAATCAATTATGGAAATAATGTCCCATTCCTACTCTTTTTTGGGATATATAATTTTTTTGTCTTTTTCATATTCATGAAGCCTGAAAAAAAATAAAAGAATGTTATAGTATAGTGGAAATAACGAGTGTCCAAATACAGATGTGCTAGTTCCTAGGAGGGGAACATTCCTATGCTCAATGCAAGGTGAAGAAACTGGTCATTGACACTAAGGAATGTTCTTTCCATGGGTAAAAGGGTGTATCAAGTTGCAGAGGCTAAGTAATTGCAAGGTTGATTTCACAGAAGACATGGTCAAAAGGTGGCTTAAACACGAGTCTAAGTGAAGCCGGCTCAAGGCCAAAAGGTACAAATGGTCAACATGCAATGCAGTAGTACAACTCAACACAAAGAAGCCTCTAGGGTATGAAGCCAGAAAATAGCGAAGAAGAAAAAGAATGAGTCTCCAACGCACAAGTCATGGCAAGACTAAAGGGGCTCCTGAGCCTACTCAAAATAACAACATGGGAAACATATGCTAGCGAGGATCTAACTAAGATGCCCATGTAAAGGTTGGCTCTACCATCATATCATGATTTTATAAGTTGGCGAGTGAAAATGGTTTGTGAATCAAGACATGATGGGGTCAACCCTATGGAAAAAATATCGCAGTATGGAGGCTAGTATGCAAAATGCAACAGAAAGTGATATTCCCTAACCTATATGCCAATGAGAAAGTGATACCTACCATGACAAGTCTACAGTCATGGAATTGAAGCAATTTCTTAAAAAATCTCCAAAGTATCCTGTAAAAACAACCCATCCCAACACTCCAAGCCAAAAGGTCAAAAAGTCCACAAAAGAAAAATCAACTTTAGAAAAAATAATTTTCATTTGTCAACCTATATAAGGACTTTTGAACTCACAATTTCTCATTTGTGTTTTGAGAAATTGGGTGAAGGAGCTGTGGAGAAAAAACCAAGTGAGCTTCCTCCATCAAATTCAACCGTTCAAACTGCTTCAAATCTTCCAGGTAACCTTCTAATTGAACTTTTGATAATTTTTCATGCTTTTTAGATGTTTTATCATAAATTTGACCATAAGGAATCATTTATAAAAAAAAATCTCTGCATAAATGCGGGTTGGATACATGTGACCCACGTATAGGAAAGCCCTATACATGACTGTGTTAATAACAAACTCACATGCGCATAGATTCAAAATTAAAAACATGGTTTTAATGATTCAAAACATCATTTTTTGCAAGATGTCGATTACTTGGCGTGAAAGAGAGCATAGTGCAATTGATAATCAGGTAATGGAGGATCAAAATGCATTGGATGTCTTACGAGGATGCAAATTGTTAAAATTTTGCAAAATGCCGAATATGAAGGCAAATACTAGATTTCTTGAGTTATTAATCCACTAGTTGAGTGCAGAAGAAGATGCTTTTGTGATTGACCAGATGCCCCTGAGGATCGAAATAGAGGATATCTATTTCATTATAGGTATTTCCTGAAGGGGAGAGAGAGTCCACTCAACCGGAAGGATAAGAGGTAGTCTTAGTGTAGAAGACTATGTCCGCATATACTATCTTGGAAACACTGAAAATATTGGAAGTCAGATTCCAATCAAGCATGTAGAGAGTTTATCACTAAGAATCCTGCTTTTTACCATAGCCAGGGTAAATGGTTTTGCTACTCTACTCTAGGCTTCTTGTGTTTCAATGAGTCTCGCAGTGGATTGTCTCACTACAGTCTTCCATTGGTGCACACCTCTGCTAGCCAATATGAAAAAAACAACTTATGTCTATCCATAAGGGTTAGACGAAGAACTTTGGATACAGAACCATATTGTGTTCCTTCTTTTTTGAGAGAGTACCTGGGCTTAGTCCCAAGGTATTATCTGTCATCAACAGCCCAAGAGATCCATAGATGGACAAGTGGGTTGACTTGATGAAATGACTAGGGGGCGGTGAGGTCCCTAGGACTATATTTGATGACGAGTTTTCCCTTTGGTGGGAACAACAGGTCATTGCAGTCGAAGACTACCCTTATTCTGGAATGGATTTCCGAGGAGATCCAGATCTAGTGTTGCCACCAGACCCACCATGGGGTGCCATAGGTATAAATGATTTAAAATTTTTGAATTTTAAGATTTTTTTTTTTGGATTTTTAGCATAAATGAACTAAAACTAAAAATCTTTTTGATGAGACAAAATATTTACAAAATTATTGATCATGACACAAATGTTGGACCGGTTAGACCTGATGGTATTTCTTGACATAGGCGTCACGAAAGAGACGCCGAAGGAGTTGCAACAAAGACTGAGAGGACCCTCCATGTAGTCCAGAGAAACTTGGTGAGGTTAACTCACCAAGTACCTATGGTGGCCATATAGGACCTACCAGAGGAGATGCAACGACGCGTGGTGGGAGTACCACGGGTTTGGGTGTAACTATTTTAGCGAATGGCCAATGCCATCGTTTTCTTTCATGCTGCTCATCCTGAGCAAGATCGCTAGATAGATGATTAGATATTTTTTATTAGACATGATGATGGGCATAAGCCCAAATTTTGTAGGACATTTTGTCCCGATTTTGTATATTATTTTGGACACAAAAACTCTATCTATATACAGACGGTTTTATCATGATGATCATATATATACAGATTATACTTCAATTATTTTTTATGTTTTAATGTGATGAATCATTTATATGCCAATCCAATGCTTGATTAGCGATAGAATCTGCTAAGGAATTTTCTGATCATGGAATATCAACAAATGTGATATAAACAAATAATCTTTGTAATAAACACCCTATCAGAAATTGGTGATATAAATAAGGATCTCTTACGCGATAGATGTTATTCAATTGAGATACCACCAGTTGTGAATCTAAATAAACTACTAATGAATCAATATCAAGAGATATTGCCTCGGATAGTAAATTAATAACAACAATATATTCGACGATATTATTTGAAGCGAGACCAATACATACTCCTCTCGAAACCAACAATCGGTCAGATGGATAATAAATCACCCAAGCCGCGGAAGCAAGGTTCGGGGTGTGTCTACTGGCACCATCGACAAACCCTAGATATATCAAATCGTCCATCAATACCTACCAAATAAGATCAAAAATATCGACATCACTAAAACCGATAGATAGATATGTATAATGATAAAATATATACAATCAAGTAAATGTTAGGCCGAAGCCTACGCAAAGTACTTTTTAAGGTAGAGCCCATTTTTGGGCTCCGCCAACTTGTTTCTTTCAAAATTAATCAATTCATAAGCTCCCTTTTTCAAAACTTTTTTGACAATAAAGGGATTGTACCACAAAGATTTAAACTTGCCTACCCCCAAGGAATATATATATATATATATATATTATTTTATTTTATCGTAGACCAGGACAAGGTCCTCTTCAAAAAATTTCTAGGACAGACAACTTTATCGTATTGAGTTTTTACCCTCCTCTTATGAGCTTTGTTGATTATGGCGGCATCTCGACGCTACTCATCAAGATGTTCCAAATGAACGAGGCATTCTTCGAGACTAGAAGTATCGGGAAGAAGTTCAACAACCAATTTAAGGGAAGGAATTTCACATTCTACAGGAAAAATAGATTCCAACCCATAAACTAGTTGAAAGGGAGTAAAACCAGTGGCAATCTTAATTGACATTTGGTATGCCCAAAGTGCCAGATATAACATGATGTGCCAATTAGATCTATCTTTGCTAATCATCCTTTGCAGGATGATTTTAAGGGATTTTTTCACGGCTTCGACCTACCCATTGGCTTGAGGATAATACGGAGATGAATTCTCCTATCGGAACTCCAACTTGAGAGCCAATTCAGACATCATTTGATTTTGGAAATGACTGCCATGGTCAGTGACAATCTCTTTAGGAATACCGAATCAGGAAATAACTTGATTGAAGAGAAACAAGGTTGTTGTTTCACCATCATTCTTGAAAGTAGGCATAGCCTCAACCCACTTAGTAAAGTAGTCTACGGCTACGATGATATACTTGTGATTTCTTGCCGAAGGCAGATTACAAGTAGTAAAATCATTATCCACTTCGTGAAAGGGCCAATGGTGATCATAGGGAAAAGTGGAGCTGGATGTGTGCACATTTTCTGAGTATAAACCTAACAGGGATGGCATCTTTTGACCGCTTCAATACAATCTTTGAAGATCGAAGGCCAAAGTAGCCTGCTTGCAAATTTTTTTGGATTGTAGTAAGCCCAAATAAATGACCACCACAAGCTCCACTGTGGCAATCATTAAGCATAGACCCATCTTCCTCCAAGGTTAAACAACGTCTAATGATTGAATCAACCCCGTAACGATATAAAGTGTCACCTATAATAATATAACTTTTAGAGAGGTGACACAATTTTCTACATTCATCCTTGGAAAAAGAGAGCGAAAACTTCAAAGTCTAGAGATATATAATAATATCCCCATACCAAGGATCTTGCGAGGAAATAAGAAATAGATGTTCATCAAGAAAAGTTTCCTCATAAACGATTTCTTCCTCACAAGGCAACTCCGAGATCAACTCTGCAAATAATAGATATTTCTTAGACTTAGCCAACATGAATTCGAGGTCGAATTCTTGTAAAATGACAATCCATTTGTTATATTTGCCCCCGATCACTCGCCTACTAAGAACAAACTGAAATGGATTAACGACTGTTGAGACGAAAGTTTTTCAAAGCAGAATGTAATGTCTAAGCTGTTGGACAGTATGGACCACTGCCAAAGCTAATTTCTCAGTGGGAGAATAGCACAGTTCAAGACCTATCAAGGCTTGACTCAGATAGTAGATTACGTGCTCACATAAGGTATCATCTTCCTGAATTAGAACCATACCAATAGTTGATTCTACTGCAGCTAGATACAAAAGGAAATCTCTTCTACAATCAAGTGGACTCAACAAAGGAGTAGAGGTTAATGCTTTTTTCAAAGCATCGAAAGATTGTTGCGCAAAAGCATCCCATTGAAATGGGACCCCTTTCTTAAGCAATCTCATAAATCCTTTTGTGATCTCGGCATAATTGGCTATAAATCTCCTCAAGAAATTTTCTTTTCCTTGGAGACTTTGAAGTTGACGTATAGAGGACAGGGGAGGCAACTGAAGTATTGCCTCAACCTTGAAGGGATCTACATGAATCCCTTCAGTTGACACGATGAATCCCAACAACCGACCAGATGTGACGGTGAAAACACACTTATTCGGATTCAACCAGATTTTATAAAAATGACATCATTCAAAAATCAATCGAAGATGTTTAGGATGATCAATTCTCTTTCAAGAATGAGCAACTAAATCATCCAAGTAAGCTTCGATAATGTGCTTGATATTGTGAAAAGCATATGACATGGCCCGCTGAAAAGTAGCTCCAGCATTTTTGAGGCCAAAAGGCATCCTTTTATACGCAAATGTACCCCAAGGACAAATAAAAGTCATCTTATGCTGATCCTCTAGACGAATAGTAATTTGATTATAACCAAAAAATCTGTCAATAAATGAGAAAATTTCATTACCTGCACATTCATCAATAATCTGATTAATAAAGGGCGTGGGGTAATTGTCCTTAGGACAAGCCTTATTTAGGTCCCTAAAGTCAATGCATACACAGATCGTTCCTTGATTTTTGTCTATGGGGACTGGATTAGAGACCCACTCAGTTAAAGGAACGGGATATATGAAACCCGCCTTAAGCAAATTCTCAACTTCAGCTTTGATAACTGCTTCTTTTCTAGGGTTTACCGGTCGAAGTTTCTGACGAATAGGTTTTTCATTGTCGTACATCTTGATCTCATGCTGGACTATAGATGGATATATTATAGGCATTTCCCCATAATACCAAGCGAACACATCATGAAACTCTTTGAAGAGATCGGTATAAGTTTGAGTTTCTTCAAGGGAATGGTCAGCTCCAATGAAGACATTTTCAATAATGTTGGGATTCCTAGAGATGTTCATTGGAATAGTTTGTGAGATAACAGACATATTACCTTCGACAGAAAACTGTGTTGGAGCCAAAGGATTTAAAACTACATGAACATCACTAATAGAAGGACTGGACAAACTTGATTCTACTTCCTGCAAATGAGGGAGGAAATACAAATGATGTTGCAAATCATTCCATGGTCTTTCAACACCCTTCATTGCTTCTATAATTGCTTCTTCGAATGGCAAGACAATATCTAATTAATCTTGAGCAGAAGTCGAATCTAAAGTTCAGGCCAGAGCCACCTCCCCATCCATTTCCTCTGGTGAAAATGGAGTAGGATCGGAGTCTGTAGTGTTAACAATAGACTGATAAGCAATTTTTGTTATAGACATAGGACATGCCATTCCACCAACCCGTCCCTCATCTAATGTGGTGGTAGATGAGGGTAAGGGCCAAGGATCCGAAAAATAATGAGTTCTAAAGAACTCACTTCGAGAAGGTGCCTTGGAGGATGAAATAACATTAATTCTAACTGTAGGAGCAAGAAGATCACAGGTACCCATTAAGGAAGAGTAGATTCCAAATCCTAAATTCTCTATAGGCTGCTTGGGATTATGTACTAAAGAAATAGTAGATTCAGAAGATGCATGGGAGTCGGCGGGAGAATAATCCATCTGATCAACATTTACAATTTTCCCTTCATGAGGAAAAAAAAAGGATGTGAAATAACGACGTTGCAATAGCATCCATCTCATAAATCCAATTCCTACCTAAAAGGAGATTGTAATCCAAATTTGCATCAACTATCTCTACTTCAATATTTACCACCTTACCCCCAACACAAATGGGAAAGCCCGAAATAATCCCATGCGGTCTATGAGAATGGCCATCAAATGTCGTCAATAGAGTAGGTGAAGGAACAAACTGAGGTGATCCAATAGCCTTCCAACATGATATGGACATTACACATGTGGAAGCTCCCTCATCGACTACAGTTCAAAAGATACTGGTCTTTCGATACGTAGACTTAATTTGAAAAGCCATATGATGTGGGAGTCTCTTCTTGATGTTTGACATATCAAATGTAAGCACAAGAGAACTTTTTGGGTCAACTGCTCCGATCGCAGTGAGTAATGCACTCCTTTGAGCGGGGCATCACTGGAGTACCTCTAATGTCGACATAGCACAAGGACTCTGAGCCAGATCTTCTATAATCGAGTAGTTATGGGCTGCCTTAGGGGTTAATGGTCGATCGTTTTGCGAAGCCTTTTAGTATCTGAGGTATAGACTCAACTACGGGCCTCTAGATATGGAGTGGCTCTCAAACATCGGGAGTAGACTAAGCCTTGGATGATTTTGATTCACCATAATCATGTGACTGTGTAGAAACTTCAATATGTGAACTCATCATGTAAACATTTGATGTATTTTCCCCTTCCTAGTTACCCCCAGCGAGGGTACCGTAATAGAATTCACGTCAGCAAGTAACTGTTGCCCTTGGGGAAAAGGGTTAGTTAGCATAGCCTCAGAGCTAGAAGACCCCTGCTGAGCTAATAAGTGTTGAGCATCTTGGATTTTAGGGCAAAGATGACTCAAATGATCTCCATTGCATAACTTGCGTGGAAATTTTACTTTCTTCTTAAACTCTTTTTTACCCCCTCCAGCATCATTGTCGGGTTTGTTTGCATTACCCTTCCCATCCTGATTCTTTTTCCTACCTCATCCTTTCTTCTTCCCATTAGATTGTTGGTTTCCTTTGGGGTTAGAAGTTTGGATGACATTTATAGATGAAGGTTGAGAAGGCATATGCACTTATGGCGATGCTTGCATAGAAGAAGCATTTTGTAAAGACAACTGCCGCAATTGATTTAGCAGGTTGGCCGTGTGAGCATCGATCGATCCAACTAGACCATCGGCATGGGGACATGGCTTCAGTTTGGCTAAATCAACCTTGGACCTAGAAGCATCAGGCATAATTTTCTAAAGAAGCCCAAATTGAGAATATATAAGTTCTAATTACTGGGCTCTAAAAATAGCCTTCTCCTCAGTGAACACACCAGAGAGTGATACATCCTTAGAGATATCAGGTTGCAAAGATTTAAGAAAGCATTCAAGAAGGAATTCTTGTGGAATATCGGCTTTAATGAGCCTCTTCCTTCTCCTCCATTCCTGGATTTGATATGAAATGTGGGTTATCTGATCCTAGTGAAAGTTACCTAATAGCTAACTTCTAGCATCATAACGGACAGACAACTGAAAATGCTTCAAAAAAATTATAGCCAAATCACCGAAAGAAGTGAAGGTGTCCCCTGGGAGTTCAATGTACCACTTAGCCGCATTTCTAGTTAGGGTACATTGGAATAATCTCAACTTGATTGAATCATCTATCAGGGAGTTTGACAAACACCGTAAGTGGAAAGTGGTTATATGGTCACCCGGATCTTCAACAGTCTTCCCCTCAAATTTGGGTATATTAGACGGAAGCTTAGTTGGAATCGAAGGCCAGGCCTGGTTATATCTGATTAGATCATTAGTCAATTTAGAAAGACCTGGCAAGTTTAACATTGCCAAAAAAGGTAATCATGGAGGACCTTAAGGATTCCACCCGGTTTGGGCCGAATTCCCATCATTCTGAAAAGAATACCCTGGATTTGTGAAGACACCAGGTTGCCTGATGTAATTTGTAGAAACACCTTAACCATAAGGAGCTCCTTGTGGTCCAAAAAAAATGGAGTTTGACCAACTCCTGCCGAAAAATTTCTATATCTAGTGAAATTTCCCCCTAGAGAGGTGTTGAAAGGAGTAGAGAGCCATTGGTAAGGGTTCCATGCATGAGCATAGGGAGAAAATATCTAGAATGAATTGACAGGAGAATACGACATATTCCCCTATTGGCCGAAAGAGGATAGATTCCCAGTAACAAGTCCACTAACTACAGGGTTTGTCCATCCTTGGAAAGGATTATAACTTTGACCCGTGGAGGGAAAAAGGTATTGATCCTAAAGATGGGTTAGAATGTGGTATATGACCACTCCCAAAAGGGAAACCCTGAATAGAAGCTGACCCACTTACCATGGAAGTCATAGATGTGGAGGCAACTGACGGAAAACTTAACAGAACCGAAGGAATCACACTTGTTGGCATTCCAAAGGGGATAGAACTAGTGCCAGAGATAAAAGCTTGGGTGCCCCCACTCGAAGATGGAATGGAGGTAGAGCCAAATATAACAGTGCTAGGAGTAACAAAAGGTATAGAAATAGCTCCTCCTCCTTGTACAGATACATGAGTTTGCATACTAGTGGCACTTATGGTGGAAGCCATGCTCTCAGCAGTGGTCATCGAAGGAAAAGATCGAAAAAGACTTGGGCTCGAAGGCCTATTGGTCAGAGTCCTGATGTATAACAAAATGTCTAGATGATCAGGAGAAAGAGGAGGATTAGGAGTCAAAAGAACTCATGAAGCTCTTCAACCTCAATAACGTCTTCCGATTGGAAGAGGACTCTAGAAAGGACTGGAGTGTTCCTCTCCAACTCTCTACTTATACCAAATCTATTTTTTGAATCAATAACTCCAACCGGAGGATCAATCTCCACTACATCTGTTGCTAATGATTGGAAATCACTGGCAGAATTGCTCCTACGCCTTTGAAGAGAAGGCTCAGCACTTGTAGGTGAAAGCCCACGAAGCCTCCTAGATCGATGAACTGGTCGATCAACCACTTTTAATTATTTTTAAGAGATCCAATTAAAGACTCAAAAAATTTGTAAAGCTAGACCTACTAGGAGCAAAGCACACTCTTTGAAAAGTCCCTAAAGATACAGTCAATCAAACTACTTCCAAGAATTTATGTTCCAGGTGTTGAGAACCGGACACCAAAATACAAGAAAGCGAAAATCAAGGACATTCTGAAAATAGTCTGGGGTAATGACGGCCCAAGCCTACTAGCGAAGGTAACATAAACAATTATGCTAACCTCCAGAAAACAACCTTTACCAGTGCAAGCACCCAAGCTTCGAAAGGGTACCCTCCAGAAGTACAGATGAACGTGATGCAACGTCTACTTCAGGTGCCATGGGATTCCCCTCCACAACCACCTATGTGATCCCTAGGAATGGAAACTATGGGCACCAGTTCATATCAAAATCCGGGTAGAACAGTCATGAGGCGGGATCCAACAAGTAGGAGAGGGGGTTTCTCTCTTCCTTTTGTTCACTCTCCCTCGTGCTTGACTTCTAGTCACGAAGCTTTCCCAGTCTTTCTAACGACACTAGATTTCACTCATTATTCAACTTTTATGTTTGATGGTTTGAGTGGCCTTGGAGAGTTAACTCTCCACTCACCTATTCCAAGGCCCTAAATAACTTAAACTTGTTGGTGTTGTTAATGACAAAATTAAAAATTTCTAGTTCTTTTTATTAAATTGCTTGATTTTAGAGGGTTGTTCTTTAAGTCAAAGGTATAATGAGAGTGAAACTTATGATGTTTTCAACGCAAAAGAAACCAATAGAAACTTAACTATATGCATGCAGTTATTTTCTTTCGATGAAAAGGGATTTCTACTTGGTTCTACGAAAAACTTATATAAGCAAAATACTCTTTTTTCTTTTCTTTTCAGGAACACTCCACACACACTCAAAAGCTAAAAATACTAAGAATGCTTATGATGCAAACTAACCTAATGCAAATTTAAATGATGATGCAAGATCCTAAGAATACTCATACAATAAGCAAATGTGCTTCTTTATAAGGTCAATAAGCCAACTTGACAATGAAGAGGGAAAAAAATTAAAAACAAATTTCCCTCAAAACCAAGCAAAACAAATTGAAAAAGATCACAATTGCTAAAAAAAAAAACAAAAGAAACCAAAAAACCAAAAGCTTGGAAAGAAAAAGAAAGGCTAAAACTATGTTTTTGTCTTTTTCTTTAAAAAAACTAAAGAAATTTTTGAGGTCATAAAAAGAACTACTAAATTTCAAAGATCAAGAAACAAACACAAAGAGTCCTTAAACTTTTCAAGTTATAAAACTCATTAATAAATGAAACTTGAAACGAGAAGGACTACAAACTTGTACAAACTAATCTGAATAGTAGTACCAGACTTCAGCAAATCGAAAAAATGTCAAGAAAGACTCTCAAGATTGCCAAAGAGACACTCAAAAATCGTGAAAAACAACAAGGTCAACCAAAAGGGAAATCAAAGAAAATCAATTCGAAATCTGGGTTATAAATGAAACTGAAACCAATTTCTTGTTCTGGAAAGCTAGAACATCCAAGAACTTCTAACAGAAGCCTTGAACCCAAGACACAAACCAAAACCTTACTCAAAAATAAATCCTAGGCCAACTAGGTTTTTCACTAAGAAAGAGATTTGAAATTGAAAACTTGCAAGAGAACAGAGTTCTACAGACAGTGGATGACCAAAAAATAGCAGAATTCACCAGGAAACAGACCTAACTGGGCAAAAGATTTTGAAAAAACAATTAAAAATTATGTATACGCGACTGTGTAAAGACACAAATGCGTGCACACGCGTTTCATACATAGGAAACTCATGTATACACGAGTCTATTTGAGGAAACAAGCGTGTATACGCGACTGTATTCCAAGAAAAATGTGTATAAAAAACTCAATCAAGAAAAATAAGAAATCAAGGCCTGATCTAGGAGATCAGACTTGATGCCTGGGAAGCTAGTAATTCAATGACACTATAAAAACAAGAAATCAAGAAAACAAACCCTGATCAAGAATGAACAACCAAAACTAGGAAAAACAAGAATGTTTTCCCCAATAGAGTCGCCAATTCTATTGCAGGTGGGAACAACCTAGGGCCTTGGGTTGAAAACCCCAACAAAGCAGAAGGCATACAAAAGAAAGAAATGTGCAGACAAACAATCTAAATGCTTAAACTACTGAACTGGGAAGCAGTGGTATTACCCGGAGGTCCTACGTTCGATGTCGATCCCCCAGGGTCCAAACCCTCTACTTCCTTCGATGCCTTTAAAGCTTGTAACTTATTCAAGCAAAGCATATACAACAACAGTAATAGAAAGCATGCTCATGATATATGTGTTAGATCATATAATAAAATTAACAATTACTCATTAATATAAGATTTGTAAGCAAATCACAACATGGATCAATGCATAAACACGATAAATATCAGGAACATAACAACATTTTTTTGTTGATGTAAGGTAAATGAAAGGTGGAAAACTACAACCTGAGTCTTCCTCCAGCTCCAAGCGAAATTGTCCTCTGGATATGTCCTGTCCCAGCCAAAGCAATCTTCCTCCATCAATACACACAAGGATGTTATAAGAGGGATGAAAGACATCTCAAAAGAGGCACAGGGATTTCTTTAGACTCAATCAGGGATCAAACAACTATAATATCAATATCTCATATCTTCCCCCTTTAGGCCTTCCCATGGAGGTTTATTTATACTTCTCCAAATTAGTTTTTTTCAATTGGGAAACAGTTGGGCCATAGGCTATAGTAGGTGAGTAACAGGTAAAACTCATAAACTCCGCCTGAATTTAAGGAGATTTATTATCTTTTAGTGTTTTAACACATATACGCGGGTTGGGTATATACTGACCCGCGTATACACGGTTTTAACACATGGCAAAGTAATGTATGGGAAATAAAACATTGCTTTTTAGAATTTGGACCAAGTCTGGAAAGGAAGGGTTGCCCTAGGCCATAACCAGAGCATCAAATCCACCAAGAGTGGTAAATGATGCTATAACAGTAGTGTTTGCACACTTTCACCAATTTGGATTTATTAGTTTTAGAGAAGCTCGCACACAATGCCCTCCATTAATGCAAATTTATTATAAAAAAATTATTATGATATTTGCCATGAAGAGTTCCATGATTACCTTGTAAAGGATGGGCTTCTTACTTATTTCCCTTGAGATTAAATACTACAATTGTTTGACAAGGCACATTATCTTTCCATTTTGGGATAGATTGCAGTGGAGAAGATAATTAGAAATTTGCAAAAGTTTTTATATTCATTAAAGATGTGGAAATAATTTTTGCATGAAATTGCTCTCCCTATACATGTCAAGACAACTAATGGGAAGATGGCAAATACATTCAATATCTACTCTCATGTAAACTATCCATTTTCAATGTATTTCCTTGAAGGTTTATAAATCATATAAATAGGGGAAAGGACTTATATTGATTATCATTGATAACAAAATCGCTATAATGATACCTTACAAAAACATGATTTCAATGAAGCAAGATGTGTAGTTGTTCTTTGATTGAATATGGTAAGAACAACTACACATATTGCTTTGTTATATATATATATATATATATATATATATATATATATATATACTTTACTAGAATATTTGTCAACGTGAGCAAACAACAAGTGCTTTATTTTTATCTTCAATGGAGAAACATCTTGTCATGTTGTGGAAGTTGCTCTTCATATAAGGGTGGGGAAAGGGGGGTATTTGTTCTAAGAAATCCACAAAAGATTTCCCTTAGATCCACTCATTTTCCATAAGTGCATGTGATCTTGATTTATGAAGGAACGAAATGAAACACAGATTTAAACAAAAACACAGATATAAAGAGAAACAAAACTTCAATTAATTAATAGCAATTATTGAAAATTGTTTACATGCAGAAAAGAAACAAACTAGAGCGGACGATGGTAGCTTATCTCTAAGAAGAGATGTGATGGCTACATGCCTTCTGAACTATGTTTCAATGAAGCTCAGATGCCTTTTTACTATCAAGAAACAATGGAAAACCATAAACATCCAAAAGAACTAACCATAGGAGATGAAGCGTGAAAAGCTTATGGGCCCCACAGGGGTTAGTTGGAACATCAACTTCCCAAGGTCGTAACTTTGGCATACGATCTTTGTTTGGCACGCACAATACCTCATTAGAAATATCTATCCGAGGAAAACAACTTTTGACTACAAATGGTAGGGATGTTGGCCACCCTTTTTCTCATTTCCCAATAAAACGATGTTTAGGGCCTCAAAATGGCCTTAGAAGTTCAAGACCGAAAAACCGCCATAAATAGAAAATTGCCTAAATAGGAAACTATGCTAGAAATAAGGAAATTGAAAGAAACAATGTTGAGGGTTCGATTGGAATAGGCAGGTGGCCACCAATATCCACTTAGATCAGTCATTCCCCCTTAGGAAGCAATGGTCCAAATTTCGTTGAGTTCCTCCATGAGATGGGGAAACTTCTATTAAACTTGGTCCCTAGTGAGCCACTTGCCTTGATGCAAGAACTAGTCAGCTTTGACAGCCCAATATACTTGGATTCTCTATTGGCGAGTGTTCTTAATTTGTGTGTCCATGATCCGGTCAACCGTGTCATGTTCAATGCCATCTCGATTGAGCTTTGGAGGTGTCAGTTTCTCATCAATGTCTGATGTGTCCAACAATGGTGGAAAGTATGGTCGAAGGCGATCCACATTGAATACTGGGCACATGACAAGGAAAGGGGGAATACTTAGCTCGAAATCATTGTTACCCACAACCTTGGTGATGGTGTAAGGCCCATATAGGAGTGGTCGAAGCTTCTGATGGGCTTTAGTAAGGCATTCCTTTTGCAAATGAAACCAAACCTTGTCGCCCAATTGAAACATATTTGGCACCTAATGCTGATCATGATGTTGTTTGTCTTTAGCATTGGCTTTATCCAAGATATCATGAACTTGTTGATGGATGTGTTAGATGTATTCAATCAATCTGGTGGCTTTATCAACTTCAAACTGAACATGTTTATATTTTGACTGTGTAGTCGCAAGAGGCATTACAACATCAATGGAACACAATGGTTGAAATTCCAGGCCCACATGGAAGGGGCTATGGCCATTCGAGCTATGGAGAGATTTTTTATAGTTGTTTTGCGCATAGGGAAGACTCTCATACCATGTTCGTGGATGCTTGGAGTTGTACATGCGTAGTATGTGCACTATCATCGTGTTGACAACCTTTGTCTAGCCATCATTCTAAGAATGGAATCTAGTCAAATTGGTGAGCTTAGTGTCCAATAATGACCAGAGGCTCAACTAGAATGCGCTCAAGAACCTGCTATCTATAATAGTTTATGGAATCCCAAAATGTAGCCATATGTGCTCGAAGAAGAGTTTGGCAGTGTCTTCTGGCGTAATGCTCTTCTTGCAAGCAATCAATATAGTCATCTTAGAAAATCTATCAACGACCAAAAAGACACAATCATTACCATGCTTGGTAGAAGGAAGGCCAAACATATAGTCCATAGAGATAGATTCCCAAGGTTGGCTAGGAGTAGGTAGAGGAGTGTATAGGCCTTGCTTCTTAATGGTTGGCTTGGTTGTGGCACAAGCAATGCAAGATTTGATATATTTTCCAACATCCTATTAGAGTTTTTTCCAATAAAAATACTTTTGCATTACTGCCATGGTTTTCTCCAAACCAAAGTGTCATGTGACCCGACTGTAGTGTGCCTCCCAAATCAACTTGGCACACTCGCTTGAAGGAACAAAAAGGTGCCCCATGTAACATAACAATGCTTCATGGAGGTGGAATTTGGTACTTGCTTACCATCCACTAGAATTTGGTATGTGGTGGCAAATTCTGGATCATTTTTGTATAGCTACAACCATCCAAAAGTCTCGTTCCCACAATAATTGAGAACATTGGTCAGTGCCACGACCCGAGGCCGACTAAGGTAATCTACAACGTTATTTGTGTTGCCCTTCTTGTATTTAATGTTTGAATGGAATTGTTGCAGATATGTGGACCATTTCTTATGGTGATCATTTCGCAACTTCACCTATGTTTGCATAAACTAAAGAGGTCGATGATTTGTGTGGTTGATCATCTCATTCCCCAGAATGTAATGTTTCACCTGTCGGCAAGCCTGCATGATGGATTACATCTCCTTATGTTAGGTGGGGTAATTTTGAATAGTATTAGAGAGTGTCTCACTATAATAGGCCACCAGATTCCCTTGTTGGGTGAGAATTACACCAATAGTGTAGTCAGAGGCATCTGTCTCAATTTCAAATGGTTGTTGCATATCTAGCAATGTGAGTACTGGTGCAAAGAAAATGCGATGTTTTAGTTCAACAAATGCCTTTTGTTGTGCTTCAGACCAAAAAAAATTCTTTCACTCTTCCCTTGGTAACTTGACTCAAAGACCAAGTGATATGAGAGAATCCCAACACAAACCTTCAATAGAAATTGGCAAGGTCAAAAAAGTTCTGAAGTTCTGTGAGAGTTGTCGGGGTTAGTCGATTCAAAATAACTTGGATCGTAGCCAAATCCACATGCGTGCCTTGCACATTAATTATGTAGCCCAAATATTGGACCTGGTTCATGCTAAAGGAGAACTTCTCCAAGTTGGCACATAGTTTGTGTTGCCATAGGGTTTGAAGGACCTGTCAAATATGTTGCAAGTGCTCTTCCCAACTCTTGTTGAAGATGAGGATGTCATCCATATATACAACCACGAACGAGTTGGTGAAAGGCCGCAATATGTCATCCATCAGCCTCATAAAATTTGCAAGGGAATTTTTCAACCCAAAGGGCATGACCAACCACTCAAAGAGGCCCTCCTTGGATTTGAAGGCGATCTTTCATACATTTGTGGGTTATATTGGAACTTGGTGATAACCAAACTTTAGATCAATCTTGTTAAAGTACTTGGCCCCCTTGAGTTGGTCCAGAAGATCATCAATTTATGGGATCAGGTATATGTTCTTGACATTGATCTTATTTAGTGCCCGATAATCAATGCAGAGTCTCTAGGTCCCACCTTCTTTTGTACAAGTACAATTGGGTTGCTACAAGGTGTGGAACTTGGTTGAATGTGCCATTTTTTTAGCAAATCCTAGATTTGCCACTTGATTTCTTCATTTTTCAGAAGAGGTTGGTGGTATATTGGCCCATTGGGCAGAGGTGCTCCGGAAGTTAGATCGATCAAATACTTGACTTGACAATGGAAGGGTACCCCTATGGGTGAGGAGAAGATGTCCTTGTACTCCTCCACAATCTTATCAACATGCCTTTGCTGCATGGAGGAACCCTTTCTAGGGGCGATGGATGTGACCACAATATTCCCCTTACTTCGAGAGTGAATAAGAAAGAAAACAACCTTCCCAATATGGGAGATGATATTACTGCATTTCTTAGAAGAGATCAAAGAAATGATTGTGGGTGGGGCCACCTCTAATATCTTGTATATTTTTATGCCCAAAGTAATAAAACAATGTGAGTTCTAGATTCATACACAACATGATGTTTCCACAAGTATGGTTTGCCTAATAAAACATCACAAACTTCCATAGGAGAAACGTCACACACTACCTCATCCGTGAAGGGCTTGATGTTGTAGGGAAATAAGAACTATTGGCTAACATGGAGATCTCTTCCTTGGTGGAGCCACCTGATAGTGTATGGTTTCAGGTGTGGTTTGATCGACAAACCCAACCACTTAACAACCTTTGTTGAGATGAATCTCTTTTGAATCCCACTGTCGACAATGAACTACAGTGGAGAACCCTTCACCCACATTTGTGAGTGGAAGAGACGTTGCCCCTTCTTTGGATTTATGGGCTCAACCTTTTGGACCTTGCTAGTGGCAATAGTGGACCTAGGTTATGTATCAATAATTTGCTTCCCCTTGTTGGGTTATGGCTTAGAGTTGGAACATGCATTTGACTCTGAAACTTTTGGCCCAGCCACCAGTGACTACTCGGTGTGACACTCATTTTTTTTGTGGGTGGGGTTCTTGTGAACTCACACCACTTTCCGGTGTATTTTTCTTCTCCATGGTGCTATTCTTTTCTTGTGGCTTCGATGGGTTGTCCTGAGTCACTCCACCTTAGCTCTGTCCTTTATTCTGCGGTTTGGAGGTGACTTTTCCCTACTTCGGATTCATATATCCAAAGTCTCACTTATGTTGTTTAAATTTGTGATTGATCTTCACATCATATTGGTATGTTGCGCCAAGCGAAGAGATGACCAGAAACTCCATTTCTACCTAGACGTATCTGTGCAGATAACCACGATACTTAAGTATCAGATGCCACTCAAAATCCTTAATACCCAACTTCATTCATAGTATGTAAAATGTTCATGAAATTCAACATGTCTTGGTCCCTTTCTTGTCATAGTGTGGTCCACTTTATGTACTTATCTTCATAGCTCTCAATAGGGTAATATTGTTCCTTGACAACATCTCATAAATAATTCCAAGAGGATGCAACTGAAAATAGTGAGGGTTCCTCCTCGTCCCTCTACTCAAAATAAATTTCCCACCAGTCCTTGACATGGGGGGTGACTTTGAGGAGTGTAAAAGTAATCTTTTCCCTATCAAAAAAATTATGGACCGAAAAATATATTTCTAGTAAATTTAACCATCTATCTAGGGCATTTACGTCTATCTGGCCTTCAAATATATGAATGTCAAATTTAACTTGTACCTTAAATGGGATGGCACCTCTGAAGTGACTGTTGGATGAAGATGCTTTTCCCGTCGATACGCACTGAAGGATGCCCGTTGATACCCACCGAAGGATCTCGAAAATATTATCCATCACCTTGTTCCTTTGTCACTCGAGGTATCTTTGAGTAACATTTTGAAAGGATCTCCTACTCCCTTGTATTTCCTTTCTTCTGCCATGGGAGGCCATCGAGGTCAACGAGGTCGGTCTTCCAAGGGTTCAACCAGTTCAAGTCCCAACTCCTTATACCCAGACCTCATTAGGGACATGCATAGAAAAAACAAAGAAAGATAAGGTTGCATTGATACCACTGATCTAGATTTATGAAGAAATGAAATGAAATACGTATTTAAACAAAAACACATAAATACAGTGAAACATAACTTCAATTAATAAATAACAACTATTGAAAGTTGTTTACATGCATAAAATAAACAAACTAGAAGAGATGTGACTACTACATGCCTTCTAAATTGTGTTACAATGAGTCTCAAAGGCCTTTTTATCATCAAGAAATAATGGAAAACCCTAAACATCCAAAAAACCTAACCTTAGGAGATGAAGCGCCAAAAGCTTGTGGGCCCCATTTGGGTTAGTTGGAAAGTCAACTTCCTATGGTTGTAACTTTGGCATGCGATCTTCGTTTGGCACGGATGATACCTCGTTAGAAATATGTATTCGAGGACAACAAATTTTGACTGCAAATGATAAGGCTATTAGCCTCCCATTTTCCCGTTTACCCAAAAAATGCCATCAGGTCCTCAAAACAACTCTAGAAGTTCAAGACCCGAAAAAATACCAAAAATAGAAAACTGCTGAAATAGGGAATTGTGTTGGAAATTAGGAAATTGAAAGAAACATTGGTGGGGGTTCAATTTAAATAGTTGGGTGGCCACCAATATCCATATGGATCAACATGTGCACATGAGCATGAGCGCAAGCCTAAGCATGTCATTAAAGGGATTTGAATTGTTTGTAATAAATCTTTAAAATAACATAATAAACCAAATTGAACACAATTTACACAAGATGTGAACATGAATGATAATAGATATGTGTTACACAATAAATGTTCATATAATAAGAGAAATTCCTCCAAATAACCCCAATATATTCATTTATCCAATTCATATATTCCTCTTATGATGACTAGATTGACCTCTCTCTCTATATATTTCACTCATTGTACATATGGGCCCTTCATTAGGACATATATGTTAAACCCCACATATATCTCCCTTGGAATCATAGTAATATAACCTCTCGTGAAAAGCTTTGTCCTACACTAAAAGGGGAATATACGGGGTTTAACATATATGTAAGGGAAATACACGGGGTTTAATGTATATGTAATGGTTTCATACATAGCATGATTGATCCCTCATGGGAGCTTTGCAATACCCTAATTTCATCAACCCAACAAGCCACCATTGACATATCAATCATCTTTCATTGCAATAATGGTTTTTTTTAATACTTTTTTTAAGCATTAAGGGGAAATTAATAAACATTAAGATGAAGAGGAACATTACATTTCATTTATATAAGAATGGTCTTATAGAGGTAGTAAATTGCACCATATTTCAACTACTCCAAATTTACAAAAATATATAGTCAAAGACGTGATGACAACATCTCATATATGCAGGATAATTACAATCACACAATATACAATGAATGCATAGTTCACCTTTTGAAGTGCATCATTCCATTAGGTCATTTTGGTTCCTATCCTTGTGGTAATAATGACAATGAGGTTGTTACACATGAGATGGCCATAAGGTTTATTGACCACATTTTAGTATCCAATGATAAACTTTGAGAAGCTTTATGAAAAACTCAATAGAAGAGCATGTTATTGCATTCTTGACACTATACATATCACCAATGCTATGTAAGAGATGAAATCTCCATTAAACTTTAAAATAGGTGCTTTGACAAAAAATCTGCAAAGATCAAGCTGCTCAGATATGGCCTAGACACATTCATCAAACAAATCGGAGAAAATGTGTTGAAGTTGGACCTACTACCTTGAATGGGCATTCATCATGTATTCAATGTATCTCCTAAAGCACTATGAACCATTGATGTTAGATGATAATGAATAAAAAAAAGAGTCTCCTTAATTCTTAAAGCATTGGTTGCTAAAGTTGCTTCATAGTCAAAGTAGATACATTTTTGTGATAGTTAAAGAGTGGGTGACCAAACAATGAAACTCAAAATTTTATCAAGCTAGGTTAAAGGGATTGCTACCCCAAGTTAGTGAGTTGTGCACCTTGGATTATATTCAAGCAAAATTTTCCCAAATATAAGGAAATTGTTGTGGATCAACAACGACAGAGCAATGAGTGTTGATACTAGCAAGAGTTAGAAATTGAATGTGCCCATGAAAGAGGACTAATGATGAATATAATTTTTCCTATCTAGATAATCTAAGTATGAGCATGTGGGCTTGGTTCTAATTGTAACGTATGTGGAATATACATTACATAGATCACCTTTAGCATGCATCATATTTTATAATTTAGTGTTGTGTGATGGACAAGATTACATGCAAATTGTGTAGTTTGGTGTTGTAGCCTAGTCATGCTATTCTAGATTTCAGTTGTACTTAAACTTGATCATGCTACCTTGGTGTGTAGTTTCATAGTAAACAACCATATTAATTCATTGTGGGAATGCTAGAGTAGATGGAAAACAACAATATCTTGTTGAATGTATAATTCCAACAAGTGTGATAGATTATCTTCCATTTCCTTTGTCTCTTCATCTCTCTCAAATGTGTACACATATATTTTCAGATTTGAATAGATGAATAATGAATAATTTTGTATACCCTTGGTAGATTGTGTATACATCATCATAACATTATAAACAATTTTGTGGTTAATAAATTACTATGGATTGATATTGTATTCTTTATGTTATTCATATTCCGTTATAGATATTTACTTTATTGATGAGAATTTGGAGTTGAGCTCTTACCCATTATATTACACCAATGTGTATGAATGATTTATGGATTGTATTACCCATTGTATTTGAATAGATTCATTATTTTGCAATCATAATCTAGTGATTGTGGATGTGAATTAAGCTTGTTGCAATTTTAGATGTGATTGTGTTAATTTCATTACATTTATTTAATGCAAATGATGATTAGTTTTTTGGGTAGTCACCCACAATCTATATTAAATATTAGGGAAAATCTAAAAGAATTGACATTCAATCTTGCGTATCTCCTAAAGCTTTATGAGCCATTGATATTAAACAATGATGAAGAAAAAAAACTCTCACGAATTCTTAAAGTAGTAATTGTTAAAGTTGGTTCATAGTTAAAATAGATGCAATTTTGTGATAGTTAAAAAGTGGGTGACCAAACAATGAACCTTGAAACTTTATCAAGTTGGGTTGAATGGACTATCACCCCAAGTGAGGAAATTGTGCACCTTAGAGTAGATTCAAGCTTAGTTTTCCCAATAGGAAGCAAATTGTTGAGGTCCAACACCTACAAAAAGACAAGGTTTGATCCTAGCAGGAGTTAGATATTGATTAAGCCCATGAAACATGACTCACAATGAAGAGAAGTTTTTCATAGTTCATTTATCTAAGTATGAGCATATAGTTTTGATTGTAATTGTAAGATAGGTGAAATACACATTACAAACATCACCTTTGGAATGCATCATATTGATAATTAAGTATTGTGCAATGAACAAGATTACATACAAAGTGTGTAGTTCGGTGTTGCAACCTAGTCATGCTATTCTATATTTTAACTATACTTAAGCTTGATCATGCTACCTTGAGATGCACTTTCAAAGTAAAAACCAACCTAATTCATTATGGTAAATTGGAATGCTAGTACAAATGAACAACTCAATAGCTTATTGAATGCAAAATTCAAACCATTGTGACAAAATTATCTTCCATTCCTTTTATTCTTCATCTTCCTCAAATGTGTACACTTATCTTTTAAGATTTGAATATACAAGTAATGAATATGTTTATATACCCTTGATTTTTTTTATGTATACATTATTCTCAATTCATAATTTAGTGGCTATTTACATGAATTTAACTCATTGCACTTGTAGGTGAAATTCTGTTAAATTCATTAACATTTATTTGGAGCAAATGATGGTAGCTTTTTGGGTAGCCATCCATGATCTTTGCTAAATATTAAGGAAGCACTAGAAACACCAACACATTGTGTTTTTTTTAGCTCATGGCATGGTCCAAGTGGTTCCCCAATACATCATTGATCCTTGTTGGGTGTTACAACAATTTTAATGGCTCATAATTACAAACCTACAAAGAACAATGCTCATTATTAGTTTGCTTGTTAATTAATAATGATGAATAATAATATGTAGATAGTGAAATTGTGTAATCTTTAACTATTATATTACTTTGTTATTTAATTATTGTGAAGTAGGCCTTCATATAGAGAGAGAAATCACTTCATCTATTCAAAGTAGTGAAAATGATAAAAATTATTGTTCTACATGTGGCCACTTTATCAAAAATAGAATAAGACCAAAATAGAGAAATCATTTCATCTATTCAAATAATAAAAATAAATAAAAATATTCTTCTTGATATGACCACCTTATGAGAATTAAAATAAATCCAAAAATACCAATACATAGTCAAATCGCTTTCCTTACACTAAACCTTTATAATAAAATTAAACAATAACATCTTCTTAAAAAAATATCTAAATAAACTAATCTCAACCAATAATTTCTTTAAAAACGAACTTTCAACCCTTGAATAACCAAATTATAATTCAACAACCAAAAATAATTTTACAAATAATCCTTAAATATTTTAAAATATTTCTTAAATGCAATCTTTCCAATTAGGAGAACTTAATTAGGTTTATTGGCTTAAATCTCTAGTTTGCATCTTCTTGTATTTTGCTTAAATATAAATATATGGGATTGTTTAAGGAGGTAACAATTTTGTTTGAATGAAGATTTTCTTAGAATTTGATGATTTTTTTTCAAAATATTTGAAATTGAAAATGTTTGAATAATTTATGTTATAATGGAAATAGATTCAATACTTTCATAAATTCCTAAAACAATTAAAATTTTGAAACTTGACAATTGTAACCTAAATTTCTAAAAATTCCCACTAGATTTCATCAAACCATATAAAAAAACCACCCAACAAAATCACTACATATTTAGACAAAACTTAATAAAATATAAAATCATTACAAGTTTAAACTAAACTTAATAAAATATTTATAAAAAAGAGAAGATAGACATGAAGATATCTTGTGAATCATGATGTTCTCTTAATTAATAAGCAATCCTCTAGACTCGACTTCCTATGGTGACATTTCAACTTATGGGGACATTTCAACTTAGGTTGGTCACATCTTAAATGGCGTAAGAAGTTCCACGACGATGACTCCATTGAGATTTGCACTATGTGTTCTCTAAAGCAAAACATAGAATATCAAGGTCAACTCACACAATTTGATGATGATATCATGTGCAAGTGGGTGGAGATGTACAGATTATATTATTTTATATGTCGTATAAAATTTTCAATTATATGATATTTTAGGAAAGTCGAAAACTATTTTGTTTGAAATGGTTTCTATTTTATTATAATTAAATTAATATGTTCTATATTTAGTATTATAAAAAATATGTGAATTTTTTTTTTTAATTAGAAGTAGAGTACTAAGTATATTTAAATTAGATATTAATTTTTGGGATTTAACAACGTTAAATAAGTTATTTATCTATGATCATTTTTATTAGAGATTTATGACTATTTTTATGAGAGATTTCCATGAGATAACTCCCAAGAGGTCATTTGTCTATGATAATTTCTATGAGTGATTTATGACTATTTTTATGAGAGATTTCCATGAGATAACCAGGACTTCCCAAGAGGTCACCCATCCTGATCATTTCTATGAGAGATCTATGACTATTTCTATGAGAGATTTCCATGAGATAACCAGGACTTCCCAAGAGGTCACCCATCCCAGATCATTTCTATGAGAGATTTCCATGAGATAACCAGGACTTCCCAAGAAGCCAACCATCCCAGATCATTTCTATGAGAGATTTCCATGAAATGACAGGGACTTCCCAGGAGGTCACCCATCCCAGATCATTTCTATGAGAGATCTATGACTATTTCTATGAGAGATTTCCATAAGATAACCAAGACTTCCAGATTTCCATGAAATGACAGGGACTTCCCAGGAGGTCACCCATCCCAGATCATTTCTATGAGAGATCTATGACTATTTCTATGAGAGATTTCCATAAGATAACCAAGACTTCCCAGGGGGTCACGCATCCCAGATCGTCTCTGGCTCAAGCGCGCTTAACCGTGGAGTTTTCTCCACAACCAAGCCCATTTAGTTTACTACCCTATTTGCAAAACCTTGGTAAGTATTGTGCCTCATGAACCATTCAAGTAGTGCTCCTTTCAAATTATTATATCTTTTACTTTTTGGTTTGGAGTTTGGTAAGATAATTTCTTTTTGTGAGATTGATATTTTATTATTATTTTTATTGTATTTTGAATGTATAATAGATTCAGTGTTTTGAAAAATCTTTAAAATATTCATCTAATGTAACTTCACAACTCAAACTAGAAATTCTACCAAATGTTTGCCAAATTTCTAACAAAATTAATTAGAAAATATAGAGACATGGAATATTTATTTTCTCAAAATTATTTACAAAATTTTGAATCATTAATACACATTCATAAATATAAATATAAATATTATCATACTACTTCATTTTAATTGAAGATTAAAATTAAAAAACATATATATTATTTACTATTTTTACCAATTTAATAAATTATTATTATTAATTAAAAAAATAATTATCCTATTAATATTTAATTAATTTAAAATTAAAATTAAAATAAATTTACGATATTATTATATAAAGTCATTATTAATGCATTTGGTTTACCATTCTAATGTAATCATTTTAGTGGATATCTCATTGAAGTGAACGCCCAACTTCTTAGTCAATGCGTTTTTAGGATTTATCAATTATGCATTTTGATATAACCATTTTTAAGAATAATTTAATCATTCATATATATATTATTAAGATAAAAATAATTTTAAATAAAACTTCGCCACCATCTTTCACCTATCTACTCACCAATTTTACAATTTAAAAATGGTGTTTGGATAATCTATTTAAAAAATAAAAGAGGTTTGTTTCATTTATTAATATTTTTATATTGCGGGCAGTCTAAGTAATTACCGATTCCGAAAAAGCATATTTATATTACACGTTATCTATCCACTCAATTTGCTGCAATTTGACTCTTTTATACAGAGGAGAGCGGAAATCGAATTTCGTAACTACTTCAATTTATGGCAGGCATCATTTACAACCCAAAGTTAACTCGATAACTTCATTGTTATCCACTATCTACCTCAATGTATTTTCTTTCCCATTATTTCTCTCTTTCCCCGCTTTCATATATTATAAAAAATATTTTTCCTTAATATTATCTCATTTTTATCCCATGACCCGGAGGCATCTCGCAGGAGTGAGAGCCTGCTCCCTTGGGGACCACTTGAGGGGTTATTCGAGGTGGCGTGGTTTTCCTTGATAACAATGATGAGTCAACCAACAATCGCCGATAGCAGCCAGAGATGGTTGTCCTCACTGTTGGTTTGACAAACTGAGTTTAAAAAAAAAAAAAAAAAAAATTGAAGTTTTATGTATATAGGTGTATCGTGAAGAAATTTAAGAAAATGATTAATTAAGGAAATATGTTATTTTTAAATATTATTTATTAATGTTAATTGATTGAATTTAGGTTTCGGTGATCTATATCAATTTTATTGATAAGGTTTTCAGCGATAATCATATCAAAATTTATTTGTCCACGCGTTTTAAACCAGTAAATGTGGTGCATCGTCATGACAAGTGCGATTTTTATTTGGAATTATTAACTCGTAATCTAAAAAAGGTTCTAAACATTAGTTATGAATCTTAATTGACTTTAATGATATGTATATATAAGATGAAGTTTATTTATTAATGCTAATTGACTATGTTATTTGGGAAAACCAAGTTACTTAGAATTATTAGCACGTAGTCCATAAAAACATATTTTTTTCTAAACATTATTTATTAATGCTAACTGACACTAATATTACTAAAGGAGAAAAACATGTCACCAAAGGGAAAAAACATGTCACCTAGAATTACATATTGGTGATCCTTAAAGGGGCAAACTTTCTAGACGTTATCTATTAGTGTTGATTAACACATAATGTAATAAAAGGGAAAACCATGTTATCTAGATTACCACGTTGATAGTCCATAACGAGGTAGACTTTTTAAATGTTACCTACTAATATTGATTAACACATAATATTATCTCTAACACATAATATTATCTCCCTGAGATTATCCATTGATGGTCCATAAGGAGTGAGAGTTTCTAAACATTATCCACTAATATTAATTAACACATTATATTACAAAACAAGAAAACCAAGCCTTAAGTTAGCCCGACAGGGTTAGTATCTAGAGCTAGCTTGATATTGGTACAGATTGGTAGCCATGAACCAATAGATATTGAACTCACCTCCATATCTTCTTAACTACAGGCTGGTAGCTAGATAAGGGACGATTGCTCAAGACCCCAATTGGAAAGTCGCAATTGATCATCTACAACATGATACTATTCCCTTTGCCCCATTTTTACTATGAAAGTTCTTCACCGACTTTTCCGTTGCCCCATATCAGGAGACCCCTCCATCAGTGAGCTTGTCACCTTTTCTCCTCTCAGGACTTTTCCCCTGGCACCTTTTCGAAACCTCTTTCCGATCATCCTACAAAAACAAACTCAATTTTAAAACATAGTCAAGCCCCAATATTATGGTGGTTAATAATTAAATGTGCTAAAATACTTGGTAAATAAATTTATATTAGAATGCAAAATCTAGCAATACTAAAGACTTTACATGTGCGTTGGATTGTGGAATATGTTTTACCAATTTATGACAAGGATGACTGCTATTTTTAATATATTTTATCATATAAATATACACGTCTTCTTAACTGTCAATTAGTGTAATAACAAGAATTACTTTAAAAAATTTAGAAATAATAACAAAAAGTAGAAATAATATAAAAATAGTAAAAAATAGTATATACTTAACTGTGAAATTGCCAACTGTAAGTGGTATGATAGTTGACACGGTGCTGAGTCACTTGTAAGTGGTATGCTAGTTGACACGGTGCTGAGTCACTTGTAAGTGGTATGCTAGTTGACACGGTGCTGAGTCACTTAGAAGATTAGCTAGATGTTGTGGTCCTCCTTGAATTTATTAACCAATGACTTCTACAAACTCAAATGAGGGACCAACCATCTATCCACTTGGACGGAAGCCCAGGGCCACGTCATCGCACGACCGACCGCTTGACTCGAGTTCTACTAAATGGAAGCCTCCCCCTGCCTCTTCAATGCAATTGCCATGCGTTTCTTCATCGCATAGCCGAAAAAGAGGAAAATAGGTAACTGGAACTGCGCCTGGGCAGGGAATCTCTTGTCCCAGACGAGCAACCAATAAAGCAATTGCTTTGCCTGTGCTTGAATCAGTTCGGCCTTTCGAGGTATTTATTAGGCAATCTTGATCTTGAATTCAAGATTTGCAGGTGTTTTATGGCATCCAGGGTGCTTCCATTCGTGAGCCGAAGAACCTGCAGAGTTTGGTCCTCAGCAAGGTCTCATGAATTCCGTTACACTAGTTCCCGTAACTTGAATTCCTCTTCGAAAACCCTGCAGTATTCTTCGGTGGCTGCAGCCACGGCTCCTCAAGTTCGCGCAGATTCCGTCAATGGAGCCATTAATGCTCCTGCTGCCGTTCACGATTTCGAAGATGCAGAGGGATTGTTCTCGGGCTTAACGACGAGGGAGCTTATTACTTCGCTTTTCAATCTCCTTCTTGTTTCCTGCGAGCCTGTAGCGGATCTAGGCATGAAAGCGCTGAAATCACCTCTGATGGATTACGCGCCTTACAGAGTACCGCTTCTCAAAGCCGTGAAGCGGACCGCGTTTTCTCATTTCTGTGCTGGCGAGTGCGTCGCAGAGGCCTCGGATACTTTGAATAGAATGTGGGCGTTGGGTTTGAAGGGAATTCTTGATTACAGCTTAGAAGATGCTGTGGATAACGCTGCCTGTGATGCCAATCTCCGCCAGTTTCTCACCACCGTCCAGTCGACGCCTCTGCTTCCACCTGGTTCGGCAAGTAACTCATCTTTGCCTCCTTTCAATCCTCTGTAAAGTTATTTGTCCGAAATTGTCTGCTAACTTCGGCGGATTTGGTGTTACAGGTAAGTTTTGCCTGTGTGAAAATCACGGCCATCTGTCCTCTTGCTCTTTTGGAAAGAATCAGCCACTTGCTAAGATGGCAGCACCGCCATCCAACCTTCAGCCTGCCCTGGAAGGCAGAGGCTTTGCCTGTTCTTGCTCCGTCAAGCCCTACTTACCACACATGCTCTGCGCCTGAGCCATTGAGCCCCACCGAGGAAAACGATCTAATTTCAGCGGAGCAAAGGCTGTTTCAGCTCTGCCGAGCCTGCGAGGCCATTTCGCTTCCTTTGCTGGTAGATGCAGAATACACAGCCGTTCAGCCTGCCATTGATTACTTTATTTACAGAGCATTTTCCGAATACAACAAAGGCCGCGAGCCTCTGGTGTATGGGACTATACAAGCTTACTTGAAAGATGCTTTGCCTCGTCTAATTGAGGCATCCGAAGCAGCTAAAAAGCAGGGCATTTCAATGGCTCTGAAACTTGTGCGGGGTGCCTACATCACAAGAGAAAGTGCCGAGGCAAAATCATTTGGCGCCCCTTCCCCTGTACATTCTCTGATTACGGACACACACAGCTGTTACAACGCCTGCACTTCGTTGATGCTAGAGAAGGTTTCTAAGGGCGAAGCATCACTGCTACTAGCTACACACAATTTCGAGTCTGGTAAGCTTAATTTCAGAATTTCATTATTATTGTGTTGATATCAGAATGTTCAATTATGGGATTTGATTCATTATTTGTAATGGTAACGATTTATCAGCAAAATTGGCCGCTGGTAGGGCGGAAGAATTGGGAATTATGAAAAGAGGGCAGAGTGGGTTACAGTTCGCTCAATTGAAGGGCATGTCGGAGAGTCTATCTCTGGGTTTGGTCAAAGCGGGATTCGAGGTGAGCAAATATCTTCCGTTTGGACCAGTGGAGAGTGTGATGCCTTATCTCATCAGGAGAGCCGAAGAAAACCGCGGGATGCTTGCTGCAACCTTTCTGGATATTGAGCGTCTCCGGCAAGTTATCTACGCTATTCATATTAATTAATTAACTTATTGTTTTTATGATAGTTAGGGACGGAATTTCTGAATTTCATTTTGATTTGCAGGTCGGAGTTGAAACGGAGGATTTTACCATTTTGACAGCCAGATAAACAACCAAATTGCAGCAGCAGCGGCAGCTTTATCCATGGCGTTATGGGGAAATGTTTTCTTGTACATTGTGTATTCAATACGAATGCCATTGACAGTACCTACTGTGGTGCCATCTTTTTTCCCGCCAACCGATGGATGCCCAATTGTAGTGACAATGATGAAACCTGTAATGCTCTGCTGTAGGGATTTGGTGTTCAATCTGTAATGCTTTTCTGGTAATCTGCAAGTGAAACAAGAAGATGAAACCTGTAATGCTCTGCTGGGAGGATTTGGTGTTCAATCTGTAATGCTTTTCTGGTAATCTGAAAGTTAAAGAAGAATTTGATGTCCAATCTGTAATGCTCTTCTTATCATCATTATCATGTGCAAGTGGAGAAGAATTTGATGTTGCATCTCTAATGCTCATTTCCTAATGTCAAACAAAGAATTTGATACGATACGCATGCCAATTCATTGGTGTTATTCCCTTGTCAGATGTCATCAATTCTCCATTCACCACAGCTGGCTTTCCAGATGAGACTTCAATTGGAGCAAAGTGGCTTCAAGAATAGTGATGGAAAAAGATATGAATATAAGAAAATTGGAGACGTTATTTTTATAAATTGATATGCGTAGATATTATTTTTATAAAGCAGCATTGAATCTTGAAACCATGGTACAAATATTCTGTAGCCTGTTGTTTTGATTTTACATTTAGTTACAATGAAGATGTATTTCGTGTTTTTGTTGGTTTTTAATTGGTAGAGATGTTGTAATCATTAGTTGTTATTAGCTTAATGCCAGTTCACTCATTATTTTGTATGGTTAAGGTTAATAAGTGACTCATCACTTCGTACAGTTCATTGTAGGGTTGAGGTTAAGTGACTCATCACCTCGGACAGTTCATTGTGTGGTTAAGGTTAAGTGACTCATCACTTCGTACAGTTCATTGTATGGTTAATGTTGAGTGACTCATCACTTCGTACAGTTATTGTATGGTTAATGTTTAGCGACTCACCGCTTCGTACAGTTCATTGTATGGTTAATGTTGTGCGACTCACCGCTTCGTACAGTTCATGTTCAGTTAATATGGATTTACTCGTCACCGAATGTTAATTGACTTGTCACTTTATACGGTTTATGCTAAATGGCTAATTATGTTATAATATCTTTTTATGATGATTGAAAAGATGAACTATATCTAGTGTTAATTGACTCATTACTTTGTACAGATCATTCATCACTTTGTACAGTTCTCATTCATCATGTCAATGGACTTATTCCGTAAACGGACTCATCACTTTGTACAGTTTATGTTAATTGAATTATCATTATAATCTTTTGATTTTTTGATGGTGGTTAAGAAGACAGAATTTCATTTTTAATTGGATAGTTCATTCCGTATACTGACTCATCACTTTGTACAGTTTATGTTAATTGACTTATCCTTATAATAATTTTTTGATGATGATTAGGAAGACAGAATCTCATTTTTAATTGGATTTTATATATATATATATAATGGTAATTAAGAAGACGAATTTAAAATTGGATTTTACATGGTTAAATTTAAGTTTTTTTGATGGCGATTAAGAAGACAGAATCTCATTTTTAATTGGATTTTAAAATATATATATATATATATATTTATTTATTTTATTTTTATGGTAATTAAGAAGACGAATTTAAAATTGGATTTTAAATGGCTGAATTTAAGTTTATGTTTTTATATTTCTATGGTCTATCTAAAGCGACCTATCTAAAGCGACTTATAATAGTTATGAATTTAAATCTAAAGGAATATTTATTTCGATAAAATATTTTTTTAATTTATTATTTTTTTAGGTAGAGGAATTAGCAATTGAATCAGTCTGGTATTATTTTATCAACTATTATTATTATCCAAAACTACTATTAACATAACTTTGATTTTATCAACTATTATTATAACTCAAAATTACTATCACTATAATTTTTAAATGAACCAAACAATCCTAGCCTCACTACCACTATAACTTTTAGATGAACTACTACCACTATAACTTCTAAGTGAACTAGATCACCCCTAACAAGTAACTAGAAGTAAACTCCAAAAATTTAAAACTAAATCTTTTTAAACATAATACTACATTTCCAAAACGAGTGTTAAGTTGAAGTTAAACTGTCTCCAAAAACTATTTTAAATCTTAATTTAAAATAAATAAATACATATTTAAAAAATATTATTTAAAATTTATAAATTAATTTTATAAAATCCTTTTTAAATTATATAATATTTAAGTTACCGAAAAGAAGAACAAAATCTAAACAAAATCGATAATAAACCATAAATTGATTTGCCGTTAAAAGAAGAAAACATCCCGATGCTTGCGAGACAAAGAATCTAAACCACATAAAAGTAACACAAGGATCTCATAGCACCAACCAGAACTTCATCTCTCCTTAAGTTGTGGAGGCGTTGGCTTCTCCGGAAAGGTGCAACGCCCCGTGCCGTAGCGGGTGTTGTTCTCAGCTTTGCGTGGAATTGCGACACCTTTTTATAATGTCATGAATGAGGAGGAATATATTTCTCGAAAAGTTTGTAGGGGACAAGCATCATGGATGACGTGGCAATACATATGTAACAGCTACCTGAGCATAATGGATGGCGTGGTATCACTTATCCTTCATATCTATGACAGCTATGTCTTAGCATATATATATATATCATAGTGTATGATGACGTGCATAGCAAAACTCAAGTGATCTCTATTGTGACACGACAAATAACAAACTATAAATTGATGCAACCTTTACATTATAAATGGGGGAAAGTTTTATTGGAAAATAGAATACGAAGAAGGTGGCCATTTCTTTGTTATATATATAGATATATAGAAATATATACATAGGTGTAAGGTTTGATTTAATAATGAAAAATAGATATATAGAAATATATACATACATATGTGTAAGGTTTGATTTAATAATGAAAAATAGGAATTTCTTAATTGTTATATAAGGTTAAATTTGTGTGAGGATGGTTTATTTTAAAAGATGAGATATTTTAAGATAATAGTTAAATATGTGGTTTTATTTAGAGATATTATATTAATAATTATATTAAAAGATCAAAATTTGTTTTTATGTCATTTTGAAATGTTAAGGGTTTATGTTTTGATGGTTTGTTTTCTTTACTCAAATTCAATTTCTACAAATTAAATGTTGGCTAATTGTGATAACACTAGAAAGGTAGACATCCCATGCTAATGAGATCCCTTGTAAGTGTTTTTGGATGTCTTATCCCTTACTAAGTGATAAGTTCTTCATTACAAGTTGGCTTGTAAACCATGGACACTAATCTAAGGGTTATAATTGCAATTAGTTGACTTTAAACCTAAACTTAGCCAAATAACCTTAATGAATTACCAATTTAAATCACATTTTAATAATGGCTATAACATAATCTTGGCTTTGCATAGATCTGGAATCTTTTATTGGAATCAACTCATTGAAGGCTAGCACGGGGCTTTTCCTATATGGAAAAATGTGCAGTCCTTGGGCATTTGTCAGGATTATTCTCAGTAGTGGGACAATATTTTGATATCAATTAGGGGCTCTGGTATTTGTAATTCTGATGGAAAGGACCAACTTTCATGGAGGGGTGTTAAGTGTCAGGATGAATTAAAGGTCAAAGAGATTTATCTGGTTCTAGCAAGGTCGATGTTGAGTCCTTTTCAATACACCTTTCCTACCTCTTTATGGAAAACAGGGGTGCCTTACAAAATTATTCATTTTCCTGGCTTGTATTCCATAACAAGATTTTAACGTGGGAGAACCTCCAAAAAAGGCATTGGCAAGGTCCTAGTATTTGTTTACTTTGTAAAAATGGGAATGAGAATAGTAATCATATCTTTCTTACTTGTAGCTATACCTATCAGTTGTGGAAGGAACTAGCAGCATATTTGGGTTTCCATCAAATAGATCATACAGATGTCAAGGAGGCTATCAGATGGTGGGGCTCGCAGAAAGTTGCTCTTAGATCTATCCCTCTATTGCTTTTTTGGTATGTCTGGAAGAAAAGGAATAATGCCATATTCCGAGAGGGGAAAGGCTCTTATTTGCCTCTGTCTGATCAGATCATATCGATGTATCTCTCCATTCCTAAAAAAGAATTTGCTAACAAAATTCTTAGACCTGGCATCTTTTCAGTACAACAGATGGGGTATCCAAGGGCTTTTTTTGACGGAGTTGCACAAAGAGGCTTGTGCGCATGTGGAGTCTACATATTAATGTTTGACGACCTACACTACTCAATTTATTGGCATGGTGGTCGAGGTACTAACAATAAGGCGGAGGCTATGGCATTAGTGGGTCTTTTACAGTTTCCCTCCTTCCTGAATATACAACAGCTGCAGATTTATGGGGATTCAAAAAACACTATAGGTTTGGCAACATGAAGGATAATTAACAGGAATCCCACTCTTACATGTTGGATTAATATGATCAAATTATTGTGTACAAGTCTTCAGTATTATTCCTTTTCTCACATGGATAGATCTCTGAATTCAATGGCAGACTCCTTATCAAAGAAAGGACTCTCAATTGCTTCTGGTATATGGAAATTGGAGGTACAAGTGCAAGACACTACATATTTGATAGAGGATTTCTCCATTCCCGGTATCTAGCTATCTCTCTGATTTCTGTTTCTCCATATATTCTGCTTCTTGATGCTCCACAAATAGAGGTATGTTGTCTTTTCCCTGTCTCCTTTTGGGTGCACGATATGGTTCGTTCTGGTAATCTGTTTTGGATCCTCTATCTGTATATCTTTTGATTCGGATCATATTCCTGAAAAATGAAGATGATATGCCTATCTGAAGACATGTTGGAAACCTTCTCTACAACATATAGAATATGATAAATGCTCTATAGAGCAGCTTTATATGTATACATTGCACATATTAATATAAATCTTGATATTAATATAAATCTTGCTTTTTTTCGTATTGAAAAAACATTATAACATAACATTTTTATAGATAGAAAAATTTCAAAACTCCGTAGTAAAAAAAACAAAACTCTCCGTAATAAAAAAAAATAAAATAAAAATTATATAAATGATATTTATTAAATTTTTAAGATTTAAAAATTATAAATATTAAAATGATGTAAATAATTTTTAATGATTAATATTAGAAAAGTGTAAAAGAATTTTAAAAATAATAAAATATAACCACAATTATATATATATAAATGATTGAAATTTAAAAATAACAAAATATAACCCACCAAAATTCACTTACTTAAAATTAGATAAAGCATGCAAATCATAATAATAAAAAACAAAATATTTTACGAAATTGATTTTTTTCCTTTTTAATATAATGAAACATAACTCTGAAATGATGTTTACAAAATCCGTTCAAATTATTTAGAAATAGATGAATTTTAATAATTTTATTTATGTGAATTTAATATAATAAGTGATAATTTAACTAACTACTTAATTGGTATAAGAATGAGTATTCATGTATTATTTTATAAAAATATAACAATTATATAAAAATTTAGGTAAAAATATATGATTGGGTAAAAATTCAGTTTATAAAGGTAGTAGGTATTATTTTTAATTTTTAAAACTTTATAGTTTATTATAGGGTTAAATAAAGTAGATTTAGTTATATATGATATTTTTATTTTTTTTTAAACAGTAAGGAAGCTTATTATAATTTGGTTCTCAAATCAATAGTAGGGACAATCATCACTCACTTCTGTTTGCAAACGTAGGTTGATTCATTATTGTTATTTAAGGAAAACTATGTCGCCTCTGATTACCTATTGGTGGTTCATAAGGCGCAGAATTTCGCTCCTACTAGAACTTGGAATAATGGAGAAATATATGGTGTTCTAGATTAGCTGTTGGTTGAGATTATAGGTCATGTTTAGTTTTTGGATCCTATTTACGAGGAAGTTGTTATAACTTCTCAACATATCCGTAATCCTATATATATCTATGAACATTATGATTGATTGGATTGTAGTGCCTTGTGCATAGACTCTTCAAGTTGAGCTAGGCTCACCTGAGAGATGCTTATTTCCTCCGTATTATGTCTCTCCTAAATTTTGGTTGGTATCAGAGCGTAAGGCGTTCTGGTTTTGTGAAAAAGGTGGCACTGAGTTGTGAGGAGGCGTTTGCTAGAGAGAGTGTTGTTGAACCTTCTACGTGGAGCCCATGTTATCGTGTCAAGTTGGGTTTGTGGTGCCGAGTGCAGAATTCTCTGTTATAGATTAGCTTTGTTAAGGTCTAGAGGATTAACGTTTGGTTTACGGGCATTATTTTTTCAAATTTGAGGAGTTGCAGCCTGTTGAGCAACGTGAGACTAGAGATCTGAGCCATGTTTGATGATAGAGATCTATTCAGTCAGGAGTGTGGCTTGTTGTGTTGAAGTCAACCTTGTGACCCAACTCTGCGTGTGTGGAGTGATTTGGTGACCGAGCATTTTGGCCAGCGTGTGCTCTATTGTGCAGTGAGCTTATAATAATTAGTGGTGCTCGTGTTATGTGTCGGTGGTTACCTCCAACGATTAAGGCATAGGTGAACGTGATTAAGAAGAGTGCTTTAGAAAATCTTTGTTGGGTGTAGAGTTTTCTATTGTGGATCAGAGTTGTCAAGGTCCAGAGGATTAGGTGACTGACCAACAAGGAGTGGCAAGAAGCAACCAACACTTTCAATGTGTGTTGATTTATTCATAATTTTCATTAAAGAACACACAAGATGCAACATTTAGAGAGTCGATCTGTCAACATAAGTGTTGGATCATCTAAGAGTTGATTTGTGGCAAGTGAAGGTGAGTTGCAGCGAAGGGAGTGATCTACGTGGATATTGGTGGCCACTTGCCTATTCCACATAGACCTCCAATCAATTCATATGTTTCCTTGTTTATTTCAACATTTATTTTTTTAGCAATTTTTCGAGTCCTAAACTTCCAGAGCAGTTTTGACCCCTTAAACGATGTTTTTTTGAGGTCCGCAATACACTGTAGCCATAAGTAGGGGCTTGCTACAAATCGTGTAGTAGTCAAAGACACCTTTCCAACAAGGTATCGTACACGCCAAATGGAGATAATATGACCAAGTTACGACCTTGGGAAGTTGGCTGCCTAACTAACCCCAACGAGGCCCACAAACTCTTGGCGTTCCATCTCCTAGGGTTAGGGTTTTGGTTGTAACAATGTAAACTATGAAACGGGAACTATAAACTCAAAACGGGAACTCTGGCCAAAAAACCCCAAAAAAACATAAAAAACAGTGCTAAAAACGAAAAGTGTGTATACTAGAACGATGTTTTTATTTTTTAGGCGTTAATTTTGAACATGTTTTAAAAATGGCAGTAACTACGAACTTTACTATGAAATTTTCGTGCAAAATATAGCTTCAAAATGAAAGTGATGATACTGGAATAATGATTTATTTTTTTTAGGGTCAATTTTCAACATTTTTAAAAAATGCTAATAAAACCAAATTTTTATGTGTCAAACAAAGTTGTTTATGAGGAAAAAAAACACATTAATGTTTTTGGTAGAATATCATTTTTCTTTCCTAAGTATAAATTTAACATGTTTTCAACCATAACATGCTAGGGTGGGCGCCACAACGCGACTCGTCCCCTACCTCTAACCCCCCTCTCGACACCCTTACTACCTTCACCCACAACCCACACCCATGGCCCCTTTAATCCCTACCAACCCAACCCAACGCCTGCCCGAGCGCCCTCACCCTTCCCCCTGCCCGGCCCGGGCGCCCTCTCAACCCCCGCCCCCCCCCCCCCCCGGCCGGGGCGCCTTGCAACCCTCCCCGCCCGGGCGCCCACACAACCCCCCGTGCCCAATCCCTCTCCATGCCCCCCTCCCCTGGCCCGGGCACCCTCACCCGCCCCCAGAACCGACCCCCCACCCGGCCCCGGCGCCCTCACCCGCCCCCCGGCCCTGGTGCCCTCACCCACCCTCACCCGCCGACCCACCCGGCCCGGGCACCCTGCCAACCCCCCCCCCGCCCGGGCGCCCACACAACCGTCCGCGCCCCAACCCTCTCAACCCCCCCTCCCACCAGCTCGGGCACCCACAACCGCCCCCCCACCCGGCCCCGACGCCCTCACCCACCCCCGGGCCCGGGCGCCCTCAACCACCTTCACCCGCCTGCTCGCCCGGCCTGGGCACCCTCACCCGCCCGCCCGCCAGGCCCGGGCGGGCGAGGGCGCCCGGGCGGGCGGGTGAGGGCGCCCGGGCGGGCGAGGGCGCCCGGGCGGGCGGGTGAGGGTGCCCGGGCGGGCGAGGGCTCCCGGGCGGGTGAGGGTGCCCGGGCGGGCGAGGGCGCCCGGGCGGGCGGGTGAGGGCGCCCGGGCGGGTGAGGGTGCCCGGGCGGGCGAGGGCGCCCGGGCGGGTGAGGGCGATTCCGGGAATCGCCCGGGCGCCCTCACCCGCCCGGGCGGGCGGGCGAGGGCGCCCGGGCGGGTGAGGGCGCCCGGGCGGGTGAGGGCGATTCCGGGAATCGCCCGGGCGCCCTCGCCCGCCCGGGCGCCGTCACCCGCCCAGGCGGGTGAGGGCGATTCCGGGAATCGCCCGGGCGACCTCATCCGCCCGGGCGCCCTCACCCGTCGGGGCGCCCTCGCCCGCCCGCCCGGGCGGGTGAGGGCGCCCGGGCGATTCCCGGAATCGCCCTCACCCGCCCAGGCGCCCTCACCCGCCCTGGCCCGGGCGGGGGAGGGCGATTCCGGGAATCGCCCGGGCGCCCTCACCCGCCCGGGCGGGCGGGCGAGGGCGCCCGGGCGGGTGAGGGCGCCAGGGCTGGTGACGGCGATTCCGGGAATCGCCCGGGCGCCCTCACCCGCCCGGGCGCCCTCACCCGCCCGGGCGGGTGAGGGCGCCCAGGCGATTCCCGGAATCGCCCTCACCCGCCCCGGCGCCCTCGCCCTCACCCGGCCGGGCGCCCTCGCCCGCCCTCCCAAGCGGGTGAGGGCGCCCGGGCGATTCCCGGAATCGCCCTCACCCGCCCGGGCGCCCTCGCCCGCCCGGGCCGCCTCACCCGCCCCGACGGCCTCACCCGCCCGCCCGCCTGGCGCCCTCACCCGCCCGGCGCCCTCACCTGCCCGGCGCCCTCGCCCTCACCCGCCCGCCCGCCCGGCGCCCTCACCCGCCTCACCCGCCGGGCGGGCGAGGGCACGGGCGGGTGAGGTGGGTGAGGGCGCCGGGGGTGCGAGGGCACAGGCGGGCGGGCGGGTGAGGGCGCCCGGGCGATTCCGGGAATCGCCCGGGCACCCTCACCCGCCCGCCCGCCCGGCGCCCTCACCCGCCCGCCCGCCGGGCAGGTGAGGCGGGTGAGGGCGCCGGGCGGGCGGGTGAGGGCGCCGGGCGGGTGAGGGCGCCGGGCGGGCGATGGCGCCAGGCGGGCGGGCGGGTGAGGGCGCCCGGGCGGCAGGGCGATTCCCGGAATCGCCAGGGCGCCCTCACCCGCCCGCCCGCCCGGCGCCCTCACCCGCACACCCGCCCGGCGCCCTCGCCCGCCCGGCGCCCTCACCCGCCCGCCCGCACGGCACCCTCGCTCGCCCGGCGCCCTCACCCGCTCGGGCGCCCTCGCCCGCCCGCCCGGCACCCTCACCCACCTCACCCGCCCGGGCGCCCTCGCCCGCCTGCCCGCTCGGCGCCCTCACCCTCCTCACCCGCCCGGCCCTCGCCCGCCCGCCCGGCACCCTCACCCGCCTCACCCGCCCATGTGCCCTCGCCCGCCCGGTACCCTCACTCGCCTCACCCGCCCTCGCCCGCCCGCCTCGCCCGCCCGCCCTCGCCTGCCCGGCGCCCTCGCCCGTCCGCCCTCACCCACCCTCGCCCGCCCGGCGCCCTCGCCCGCCCGCCCTCGCCTGCCCGCCCGCCGCCGTTACTCGCCACACCCGCCCGCCCGGCGCCCTCACCAGCCTCGCCCGCCCCGACGCCCTTACCCGCCCGCCCGGCGCGCTCACCCGCTTGCCCGCCAGGTGCCCTGACCCGCCCGACCCCCGCACGGGCGCCCTGACCCGCCGCCCCCCCCGGCCACCCTCACCCACCCTGCCTCGGCCGCACCCCCCCGGGCAGGCGGCAAGGTGGTTCCGGCAATCGCCCGGGTGGCCCTCACCCCCCCGCCCGCCCGGCGCCCTCACCCGCCTTGCCCCCCCTGGCGCCCTCGTCCGCCCGCCCGTCCGGCGCCCTTGCACGCCCGACACCCTCACCCGCCTCACCCGCCCGAGCGCCCTCGCCCGCCCGGCACCCTCACCCGCCTCACCTGCCCGCCCGCCCTCGCCCGCCCGCCCGCGCGCCCTCACCCGCCCAGGCGCCCTCGCTCGCCCGCCCGACGCCCTCACCCGCCTCACCCGCCCGGGCGCCCCCGCCCGCCCGCCCCGGCGCCCTCACCCGGCTGCCCGCTCGCCCGGCGGCCTCACCCACCTCACCTGCTCGGCGCCCTGACCCGCCCGCCCCCCTGCCCGGGCGCCCTGACCCACCCTCCCCCCGGGGCGCCCTCACCCACCCTGCCTCATCCGCGCCACCCTGGCGGCCCCTGCCCCGACCCGGCAAGCGGCAGGGCGATTCTGGTAATCGCCCTGCCGCCTGTCGGGCGAGGGCGCGGGCCGCCCGGGTGGCGCCTGCCTCGCCCGCGCCCCCGCCTGGTGAATCACGTGTGGCAAAAAAGGCAAAGGAACCCCAACCACCATTACATGGAATGTTTGGAAAGACATACATTGGGAGTTTCGCAGACATCAAAGACCCATTAGAAGAGGAAAATGAGCAAAATGAAACAGAAAATATTGTGGAAGAGGACAATGATGAAACTCTAAAGGACGAAGAGTTTGGATTACGTGACATTGTTGATTAAATTTAAGTTATGCTTGTAAATCAAGCTTTGCAATGTTTTGACTTTGACATTTTATGAGAAGAATAAACACTCAATTATGGTTGTTATACGTTCAATATTGGTAATATGTGATTTTTTCATTGATTTTTAAGTTAATCATTATTTTTTGAAAAAAAAAAGTGATTTTTATTATTTTTTTGACATGAAATTCATAGAAAAAACTATTATTTAACCATTTTTAGTTAAAATTATCGTATAAAAATTGTGATTTTGACATGTCAATTCTAACAAAAAATTATCAAAACGTGTAGTTTTTTAGTTATATTTATGTTAAAAATGGTTATTTTTATGTCCATTGTTAAAAAATATTGTTTTTTAGAAACAATTATTTCATGTCGATTGAAAAATTAATTAAGGATGTATAAATATGTAGAATATCGAAAAGTCTAAATATCGACCTTCTAATTTAAAAATGCAAAACAGTAAAAAGCTCACGAAAAAAAATTTTAAAATTATAATAAAAAACAAGGAAATGTGAAGAAAACGACCACTTCAAAAATTATCAAATTTACTAAATAATTATTTACATTTTATACATTAAAAAATTTAAAGCCAAAAAACAGGGCTTTTAAGAAAGGAGTGTGATGCAGAATGCTCACTTTTTAAAATCAGCATGAAAATCACTACCATTCTAAAACGTGATGTACATAAAAAAAACTAAAGTGCCAAAAACTATGCTCTAGAAAAAACATGTGCGTTCTGCATCACCCATTTTCAAAATCAGGTCACTTTTTAGCTATCTCTACGAAACGGGTAACAGTATCAGTTCCCGTTTCATAGTTTACATTGTTTTGTTTGGGGTTTTCCCTCGTTGTTCAATAATAAATAGGCCCTTGAGCCTCATTGTAACATATCTCAAAGGCATGTAGCCGCCACATATCTTCTTAGAGATAAGCTATCATCCCCTGAGCTAGTTTATTTCCATTCTGTTTGTAAGCATATTTCAGTATTATGATATTAATGAAATGAAATGTTATTTTTGCTACATCTTTGTATTTATGGTTATATCTGTAATTTTTTGCATTCCTGGTTAATTCAATATCAGTGTTATCAAAGCGGTCTGCTCTTTCTCTGTTTTTCTTTGCATGTCCCCAACGAGGTCAAGTTATAAGGAGTTAAGGCTCGACCTGGTTGAACCTTTGCAAGGCCGGCCTCACAAACCCTGACGATCTTCTATGGCAGAAGAAAAGAAAGATGAGGGGGCAGGAGATCCTATCAAAATATTGCTCGAGGAAGCCCTTGAGTGACAAAGGAATGCGATGATGGATAAATTTTCCCAGATACCTTGATAGCTACCCATAGGCAACACATCTTCATCCAACAACCACTTTGGAGGTGCCACTCCTTTTAAGGTACAAGTTAATTTTGACATTCCCATAGTTGAGGGAAAGATAGATGCAGACGTCGTAGATAAATGGTTGAATCTGGTAGAAGAATATTTTTCAGTTTATGACTTTTCCAATCAGGAAAAGATTACTTTTGCACTTCTCAAAGCCGCCCCACACATCAAGGACTAGTGGGAAACCTACTGTGAACAAAAGGATGAGAGGGAATTCTCACTATTTTTAGCTACACCCACTTGGGATTCTTTCTGAGATGTCATAAAGAAACAATATTACCCTATCAGGAGCTATGAAGATAAATACATAAAGTGGACCATGCTATGGCAGGGGAGGGACCAATATGTGCCATAGTTCACAAATGTTTTCCATACCTTCTGCACAAAATTGGGTATCAAGGATTTTGAGTGGCATTTGGTACTCAAGTATTACGACTCTCTCGGGCTCACACAATTGCACACCATCGAGAGACTTCATCAAGGACGAGATCTCCACGTTAGCCAACAGTGTCGCCTTCCCTATAGTATCAAGCCCTTCACGGATGAGATACTGTATGATGTTGCTCCTCTTGAAGTTTGTGATGTATTATTAGGACAATCATACTTGTGGAAGCGACACACTGTATGAGCCTAAACCTCGCTCTATGATTATTACTTTGGGCAATAAGTTGTACATGATACCAGAGGTAACCCCGCCTACTGCCTACCACCATCTCTTTGATCACTACAAAGAAATGCAGTAAGATCATTTCCCAGACTGGGAAATTTGTTTTCCTTATGTTTTGCCCTTAGGGCAAGAAGAAGGTTGTGGTCATGACTTCCAGACAGGGCTCCTTCGCACAACAACAACAAATGGACAAGTTTGTGGAGGAGTACAGGGACGTTTTCGCCTCACCTAGAGGGGTACCTCTAGATTGTCAAGTCAAGAACTCCATCAATCTGACCCCAGGTGCGTCGCTACCCAATGGACCAATTTATTGATGCTCTGCTATGGAGAAGGATGAGATCAAGAGGCAGATTAAGGAGTTGTTGCGGAGAGGGCACATTAGGCCAAGCTCATCACCTTGTGGGAGCCTGATTGTATAGGTACAGAAGAAGGATGGGACCTGGAGACTCTGTATTGACTATCGGGCGCTGAACAAGATCACTGTCTAGAATAGGTACCCAAACCCATGGATTGACGACCTTTTGGACCAACTCAAGGGGGCCAAAAATTTCAGCAAGATTGACTTGAAGTCCGATTATCACCAGGTGCCTATCAAACCCTCTGATGTGTGGAAGTTTTCCTTTAAATCTAAGGAGGGCCTTTTTAAATGGTTGGTCATGCTTTTCGGGTTGAATAATTCCCTGGCAACCTTCATGAGATTGATGAACGACATCTTATGACCCTTCACCAATGCATTCGTGATGGTGTATTTAGATAACATCTTGATCTTCAGCGAGAGTTGGGAAGAGCACCTCCACCATATTCGACAGGTCCTTCAAGCCCTGCGACAACACAAGTTGTGTGCCAATTTGGAGAAATGCACTTTTGGCATGACCCAGGTTCAATATTTGGGGTACGTTATTGATGAGTAGGGTCTGCATGTGGACCCAACCAAGATACAAGTCATTCAGTATTGGCTAGCCCCAATCACTCTAACAGAGCTCCACAACTTTCTGGGTCTTTCCAATTTCTACTGCAGGTTCGTGTTGGGGTACTCTCATATCACTTGACCTTTATGTCAGGTCACCAAGGGCAGAGCGAAAGAAAAGTTTTTTTGGTCCAAAACCCAACATAAAACGTTTTCTGAGTTGAAGCATTGCCTCTTCTCTGCACCAATGCTCACATTACCAAACCTGCAACAACCATTTGAGATTGAGACAGATGCCTTCGACTATGCTATTGGTGCAGTTCTTACTCAACAGGGGCATCTAGTGGCTTACCACAGTGAGACACTTTCATATACAGTCTGAAAGTATCCCACTTACAACAAATAAATGTATTCCATTGTGTAGGCCTGCTGTCAATGGAAGCATTACATTATGGGGAAGGAAACGATCATCCACACAAACCATCGACCCTTGCAGTTCATACAGACATAAGGGAAGTTGCAGAACAATCTCCATTAGAAATGGTCGACATACCTGCAAAAATTCCATTTGAACATTAAGTATAAGAAGGGAAGCACCAATAATGTTGCAGACTACCTCAACCGGCTACCATTCATAGCGTTGATCATTGTGCTTGACTCTTGTGGGCACGAGACTTCGAGGTGGCCTCATCTTTACAAGGGCAGTCCATAATTTGGCAGCACATTCCACACACTCTTGGAAGGTAAGAAAATTCCATATTTTCACCTCCAGGATGCACTGTTATGCCATATAGGACACATTTTTGTTCCTTCAAGCGAGCGTGCCAAGATGATTTGGGAGGCACACTACAATCGTGTCATTGGAAATTTCGGGGTAGAGAAAATTGTGACAGTACTTCAGAAGTTTTTTTATTGGCTGATCCTTCGTCAAGATGTTGGGATGTACATTAAATCCTGCACTGCCTATGTCATTGCAAAACCAACCATCAAGAAGAAAGGGTTATATACTCCTCTTCCTACTCCTAGTCAACCTTGGGAATCCATCCCCACGGATTACATGTTGGGCCTTCCTTCTTCTAAGCACGACAATGACTGCATTTTTGTGGTCATCGACAGATTCTCTAAGAGGGCCATTATGGCACCCTATAAGAAGAGTGTCATCGCAGATGCCACTGCTAAACTCTTCTTTGAGCAAGTGTGCATACACTTCAGGGTCCCACAGTTCATTGTCTTAGATCAGGAAAACAGATTCCTGAGTGCATTTTGGTCAAGTCTCTAGTCAATGCTGGATACCAAACTTACTAATTCCACGACTTTCCATCCCCAAACTGATGGTCAAACAGAGCTCATCAACAATATGATTGTACACATTCTGCACATGTGCAACTCGAAGCATCCACGCACATAGGATGAAAGCCTCCCCTATGTCCAACATAGATACAACAGAGCTCTCCATAGCTCAACAGGCCACAACCCCTTTCAGGTAAGGCTGGGAGTTCAAGAATTATGTCTCATTGATGTGGCCATACCATTTGCAGCTACTCAGGCAGATTCAACTCATGTCTAGGCCGAAGCCGACAGGGCTAACACTTCATTGAGTGCATTCAACATATTCACCATCAAATCCATGACATATTGGACAGATCCAATGCTAAGTACAAACAACGCCATGATCAACATTGAGTTCCACAAAATTTGTTGGGTCCCTATAATACTAGTGATTACCCCATTACTATTGTAGTTGTACCCCTTATTAATATTGTTGTGCCCCTATTATCCCCATATTGTTATTACTGTGCCCCATAGGATCCCTTTATTGTTATTTTTGTGGCTTTATATTATTATTGTTAGGTCGGTTGGGCTATATTGTGACTCCTTAGACTCCTATATATAGAAAGGAGGTTTTGTCATTTGAATTATCCGAGAATTGTTCATTTATGTAATGTAAAGGAGGTTTCCCCCTCGAAGAGGCTAAATTCTAAGGCGTTGATCTATCTTTTCTATCTTTTTCTTGAGCTGGTTTCATAACATTTGGTATCAGAGCTTTGGATTCTAGGGTTTCACTGCTCCAAACAAGTCATCATGGCATTTTTGCTATAACTTTTTTTTGCGACATTTCAGAAGTTGCAAAAAAAACCCATTTGAGAAGAAATCGCGCTGAACCTCAGATCCGAATTTCAGAGTTGTTCGCACTATATTTGCGGAGATATGATCTGAGGAAGTTGGTCTTTTTGCAGACTCCTGAATTACATTCCAAACAGGTGACCTGGGGAAAAGCATCATAACTTTCTCTCTGAGGATCAGATTGAAATTTCGTAAGAAGTTACAAAAAGAGGACGGACTGTAGTTTCTCGTATGCATTTTTGAAATCCAAAGGTTGAAACAGTGACTCGTGGCAAGTCATACAAGTTCGCTCTACTGAACTAGTATATAATCAAGTCACTGTGGGAGAGTTCGCATAACTCTTCCTTGGAGAATCCAATTTGGGTCAGACTTGTGGCATTGGAAAGAGGACACAGAGGGATACTGCAAATCAAAAATTCAGATCTAGATGATTGGAAAGTACAGAGATACATCAGAGGCAATATCAAGCTCCTACAAAGTGAAAAAAGGTGTGTAGATTTTCTTAAATTTTTGCTTAAGCTTGGTTTGAAAAATTATTTTGAAGGAATTCAAAGGGCATAGTAGAGCATTATTATCGGTAACTGATGCCCCAAGGAAAGAAAATGCAAATACCTAGTAAGGAACCTGAAAGCTCTAGCATGACTCATGAAGAAGAGGAAGAAATGTAACATGATATATCAAAATTACAAGACCAAGTGCAACAACTGTCCCTTGCACAAAAAGGAACAGAATCTAAGATGGATGGTTTAAAGAAAGGCGTAGAAGCTAAGATGGATTGTTTAAAGAAAGGTGTAGAAGCTAAGATGAATGATGTGGAAGCTAAGGTGGATGATTTGAAGATAGATTTGAAGACAAACATGGAAGAATTGAAGATAAATATGAATAAGTTGCTACAAGAAAGGGTCACTAATGGTGAAAGGGTAGTAAAGGAAACTCATGATGAGAACAAAAGAAATGTTAATAATGATTCCATAGACTCTAATGTTGGATCAAAGACCCACCATATTCCAAAAATCGATATGAGGAAGTTTGATGGCAAGGATCCCGCAACATGGATATTACAGATGGAGCAAATTTTCGATCTCAATAATGTGCAAAACACACAAAAGGTACTTATTGCAACTTTATATTTGGAACCCAATCAGTTTGTATGGTATCAATGGCTTTGCTCTCGTAAACAATTTATCACTTGGGAAATTTTTACGGAAGAATTGATAGCACATTATGAGGATACAAAAAGCAACACTTTTTTTAGCCAATTGATAAGTCTCAAACAAAATAGTTCAATAATGGAGCACATTGAGGAGTTCCAAAAATTGAACATAAGGGTAAAAGATATTTCAGAGGAGCATAGGATTGATGTGTTCATAGGGTCTTTAAAGGATAATATCCAACATGATGTTCACCTTTGGGAACCTGATTCATTAGAGAAGGCATTCAGGTTAGCAAGAAAAATGGAAAGCAAAATTATGGCAACCAGGAAGCATACCACTCACAACTATAAAGACGAAAGTGTTGTTGCTGCTAGTCTTCCACAACCTATAAGGTTGACACCACAACAATTGGAAGAAAAAAGAGCAAAAGGGCTTTGTTACAGTTGTGATAGCAAATACACTAAAGGTCATAAGTGTGCTGAGAAGAAATTATTCTACATAGATTGTGAAGAGGAAGAAGAAAAGGAGCAAGAAAGGTCAAAAGAAGAGGATATACTCTAGGAACAAAGCCTAGATAAAGAAGAAATGAATCCGACCATATCTTGTAATGCATTGGCGGGAATTACCACTCCTCAAACCATCAAGATAGAAGGACAAATCAAGAAGAAAAAGGTAATAGTGTTGATTGATTCAGGAAGTACCCACAATTTTATTCATTGTAAGGTAGCAAGAGAATTGAATTGCTTCTTATATCCAGCACCAGAGTGTCAAGTGATGGTTGCAAATGGAGGAACAATAAATTGCTTGAGAAAGTGCCATAATATCAAGCTATCCATGGGAGAATATGTATTGACTAGCCCAATGCTTTCCATTCCAATGGGAGGTGCTGATGTTGTACTAGGAGTCCAATGGCTACAATCCTTGGGTACAATAGCTTTTAATTTTCAAGAACTTTTCATGAAATTTTCTATGGAAGGAAAGGAAGTTGAATTAAGGGGTATTGCAGGGAAACTGGGAAAGATAATCAGTTCTAACGGTATGAAAAAGCTTCTAAAAAGGGAACAAAGAGGTGTAATTGCACAATTATGTTCGCTAGATGTGTCCACAGTGGAATCATCTATTTCTCTAGATCTACAAAAAGTCTTGGACAATCATTCCAAGGTATTTGAGACTCCCAAAGGTCTCCCACCTATTCGTGATCATGATCATGCTATTCATCTGATTCCAGGCAGTGTTCCTCCAAACATCAGGCCGTACAGATATCCCTATGCCCAAAAGAGTGAAATTGAACGTATGGTTGCAGAAATGCTAGAGGTTGGTATAATTCAACCAAGTCAAAGTTCTTTCTCTGCTCCAGTCGTATTGGTGCACAAGAAGGATGGATCATGGCACATGTGTCCGGATTATAGGGAGCTCAACAAGCTCACTATTAAAGATAAGTTTCCCATTCCTATCATTGATGAATTACTGGATGAATTGCATGGATCAATTTACTTCACCAAGTTGGATCTTCATTCAGGATATCATCAAATCAAAATGAAGATTGAAGACATTCCGAAAACAACATTTAGAACTCATGAGGGTCATTATGAATTTTTGGTCATGCCTTTTGGCCTTACCAATGCACCTTCAACATTTCAAGGTTTGATGAATTCAATTTTCAAACCATTCCTTAGAAAATTTGTGTTAGTATTTTTTGATGATATACTAATCTACAACAAGTCTTGGAAGGATCATGTTGAACATGTTGACAGGGTGCTACAACTATTGGAGGAGAAACAATTATATGCAAAAAGATCCAAATGTTTCTTTGGAGTACAAGAGGTGGAATATCTGGGTCATATTGTATCTCATGAAGGAGTTAAGGTAGACCCTAGCAAAATTAAAGCCATTAAGGAATGGAAAATTCCCACATCCATAAAACATCTGCGAGGATTTCTCGGGTTGACAGGGTATTATTGCAAGTTTGTTAAGAATTATGGGAGAATAGCAGCACCTCTAACAACATTATTGAAGAAAGATGCATTTTCATGGACTCCAGAAGCAACAAAGGCATTCGAACATCTTAAAGAGGCAATGTGCCAAGCACCGGTCTTAGCTACACCGAAATTCACAAAAACCTTTATTGTGGAATGTGATGCTTCAGGAAATGGAATTGGTGCTGTTTTAATGCAAGATGAAAGACCCATTGCTTTTGAAAGTCGTCCAATCAAGGGAAAGTTTTTACACAAAGCTATTTATGAGAAGGAAATGTTGGCAATACTCCATGCACTTAAGAAATGGCGACCCTACCTAATGGGAAGACACTTCAAGGTAAAAATGGATCATGATAGCCTTAAATACTTTTTAGAACAAAGATTATCCTCTGAAGAGCAACAAAAGTGGGTCACAAAGATGTTGGGTTATGACTTTGAAATCATCTACAAAAAAGGGAAGCAAAATGTGGTGGCAGATGCACTCTCAAGAAAGGATGAGGATGTGGAAGCATTGTTGTGCGCCATTTCTATTATCCAACCAGATTGGATAAACGAAGCAAGGGAGGAATGGAAGAATGTTGAAGAAGTGTGGGCACTTATTCGAAAGTTACAACAAGATTCCAGTATGTCTGATACATTTAGCTGGAAAAATGATTCGTTATGGTACAAAGATCGCTTATACCTCTGTAAGAATTCCCAGCTAAAACAAAAGATTCTTATGGAATTGCACACTTCTCCATTAGGAGGGCACTCAGGATTTTTAAAAACTTACCACAGGGTTAAGAAGGAATTTTTTTGGGATGGCCTTAAATCAGATATTCAAAAGTTTGTGGCGGAATGTTTGGTTTGCCAACAAAATAAAGTTGAAACAATTAAGACACCGGGTCTATTACAACCTTTATCCATTCCAAGCCAACGTTGGGAGGAGGTTTCAATGGATTTTATCACAGGTTTACCCAAGTCTGAGGGAAAGAGTGTCATCATGGTGGTAGTTGACAGACTTACCAAGTATGCACACTTTTGTGCATTATCACATCCATTTAAAGCCAGTACAGTTTCTACTGCATTTATGGAAACAATTCAAAAGCTACATGGAAACCCAAAGATTATTGTAAGTGACAGAGATCCCATTTTCACTGGAAATTTTTGGACAGAATTATTTTCTTGTCTTGGTACTCAGTTAGCTCATAGCTCATTTTATCATCCTCAATCTGATGGGCAAACTGAGATAGTAAACAAATGTTTGGAAGGATATCTTCGTTGCTTTGTATCTGATAAACAGACACAATGGGTCAAATGGTTGCCTCTGGCTGAATGGTGGTATAACACTTCCTTCCATACAGCAACAAAAATGACCCCATTTATGGCACTTTATGGGTATCAACCACCATCCATCACATCATATTTAAGAGAAAATTCTAAGGTTCAGGCAGTGGAACATCACATTGAACATCAACAACAAGTCCTCCAACTCTTAAAGGATAACCTCGTGTTGGCACAGAATAGAATGAAACAACAGGCATATCAACATCACAGTGAAAGAAGTTTTGATGTAGGTGATTGGGTATTCCTACGGCTACAACCATATAAGCAAATGTCCCTCAAGCAAGCTAAGAAGGATAATAAATTATCACCAAAGTATTATGGTCCGTACAAGGTGTTGCAAAAGATTGGTACTATGGCATACAAATTGGAGCTTCCTGCAACTTCTCGATTGCACCCAGTTTTCCATGTTTCATGTTTAAAGAAGGTTATAGGCGACAAGCTCCCAGTTCAAACAATATTGCCAGAACTTGACGAGGAAGGAAAAATTATATTGGAACCGGAAGCAGTCACAAAAATAAGAACTCGACAGCTACGAAATCGATCAATTTCAGAGTATCTTATCAAGTGGAAGAACTTATCCGCTGAAGATTCCACATGGGAGGATGAAAATTTTATGCAGAAGTATCCAGAACTACTCACACGTTGAGGACAACACTTTTTTGAAGGAGAGGGGCATGTTGGGTCCCTATAATACTAGTGATTACCCCATCACTATTGTAGTTATACCCCTTATTAATATTGTTGTGCCCCTATTTCCCCCATATTGTTATTACTGTGCCCCATAGAATTCCTCTATTGTTATTTTTGTGGCTATATTATTATTGTTAGGTCAGCTAGATTATATTGTGACTCCTTAGACTCCTATATATAGAAAGGAGGTTTTTTCATTTGAATCATCGAAGAATTGTTCATTTATGTAATGTAAAGGAGGTTTCCCCCTCGAAGAGGCTGAATTCTAAGGCGTTGATCTATCTTTTCTATCTTTTCTTGAGCTGGTTTCATAACACATGCCGAGCAGGAGATGTTTAGGAACTCCATCTCTTCCTGGATATATATATATGTAGGCAGCCGCGGTATTTGAGTATCAGATGCAGATCAGAATCTTTGATACCCAACTGTGTGCGAAGGGTATGAAAAATGTTTGTGAACTCCAACACATCTTGGTCTCGCCCCTTTCGCAGTGTGGTCCATTTGATGTATTTGTCCTCGTAGCTTTTGACAGGGTAGTACTGCTCCTTGATGGCATCTCGAAATGAATCCCAAGTGGGTGCAGCTGAAAATAGTGAGCCCGTACTTTCATCCTTCTGCTCGCAGTAGGTTTCCCACCAATCCTTGACGTGGGGGGATGCTTTGAGAAGAGCAAAAACAATCTTTTCCTGACTTGAAAATTCATGAATAGAAAAATACCCATCTAGCAAATTTAACCATTTATCTATGGCATCTACGTCTATTTGACCCTCGAAGATGGGGATTTCAAAATTAACTTGTACCTTAAAGGGCTTGGCGTTTCCAGAGTAGCTGCTGGAAGCCGATGCATCGCCTCTGGGTAGCCGCTGAAGGATCTGTGCAAAGCTATCCATCATCGCGTTCCTTTGTCGCTCAAGGGCTTCTTTGAGCAAGATTTTGATAGGATCTCCTGCCCCCTCATCTTTCTTTTCATCCACCATGGGAGGCCGTCGAGATTTGTGAGGTTGGTTTTGCAAAGGTTCGACCAGTTCAAGCCCTAACTCCTTATATCCCGACCTCATTGGGGACAAGCAAAGAAAAACAGAGAAAAGGCAGACCGCTTTGATACCACTGATCTGGATTTAAACAAGAACGCAATAAAATACAGAGATAACCATAAAGACAGATATGCAGTGGAAACAATACCTCATTTTATTACTATAAAATATTGAAATATGTTTACAAACAGAGATGGAAATAAACCAGCTAGGGCGATGGTAGCTTATCTCTGAGAAGAGATGTGGCAGCTACATGCCTCTGAACTATGTTAAAATGAGGCTTGAAGGCCTATTTATTGTTGAGAAATAATGGAAAACCCTTCACATCCCAAAACCTAACCCTAGAAGATGAAACGCCAAATTGTGGGCCTCGTTTGGGTAAATTGGTACATCAATTTCCCGGGGTCGTAACTTTGGCATACGATCTCCGTTTGACACGTACAATAGCTCGTTAGAAATATCTATATGAGAACTTTCCCAAAAGACGTCGTTTAGGGCCTCAAAACGGCTTCGAAAGTTCAAGACCTGAAAAATTGCTAAAAATATTAAACTGTGCTACAATTTAGGAAACTGAAAAAACTGAAAGAGACAGTTGTGGGGGTCCAAATGGGATAGGTGGGTGGCCAGAAACATCCACCTGGATTAGACCTTGGTGTGAAACCAAAACAGGTCTCAAAAGGAGATCTCTGTGTGGAAGAATGTTTGGCTCGGTTGTAAGCATGTTGCACATAACACAAATGTTCATCCCAAAGCTTAGGATGCTTACTGCAATATCCCTTGAGTAACTGGATCACTGTCTTGTTGACTACTTCTATCTGGCCATCAGTTTGTGGATGGAAAGCTATGCTTTTCTTCAGTTTTGTGTCCATCAGTTCCCACAGACTTGACCAAAACTTTCCCACAAATCAGGTGTCTCGATCAGATATAATGGAAGTGGGTAATCCAAAATGAACCCATACATGTTGAAAGAACAATTTTTCAGTTTGTTCAGCTGTAATCTGTTTATTACAAGGTATCAAAATACAAATTTTGCTGAACCTATCCACAAGAACATACAGATAATCATGACCTTTCATAGATTTAGGCAGTCCTCCAACAAAGTCCATGGAAACACTTTCCCAAGGATGAGAAGGAATTGGTAATGGAGTGTACAAGCCTAGTTTTCTATTTTTGGGCTTGCTTTTAGCACACATAGTACACCCTCTTACATATCTAGAAACTGTCTCGTTCATTTTTGGCCAATAACAAAATCTTTGCAGTTGTGCAACTATTTTACTTACCCAAAAGTGACCTGGTATTAGAGAAGTGTGTGCTTCTCGAATTATCTTTACTCTTTCAGTTTGTGGAATGCATAGCTTTCCACAATGATATAGGAGTCGGTCCTTAATATGATAATCCAATTCTTCTACTTGTTTGCCTTGACTTAAAGTTGCATATACATCTTTAAAGTCTATATCTTGAGCATATTGTTCAATGTAGCTCTCATGTAACACAGAATTATGCTTAAGTATAGTAGATGCATTTATAATGGGTCTAGATAACATATCTACAACTTTATTATGTATGCCCTTTTTATATCTGATGACTAGATGAAACTGTTGTAGAAAACCCATCCATCTACAGTGTCTTGATTGCTACAACTTAGTTTGGGAGTGTAGATATTGAAGTGGTTGATGATCAGTATGTATAACTGTTTCTTTGCCCATTAAGTAATGTTTCCACTTTTTCACACTTTGTACTAATGCATACAATTCTTTATCATATGTGGATAGTTAACTACTGCAGAATTAAATGTTTCAAAATGATAACATATGGGTTTACCATGCTGTATCAACACTGCTCCCATGGCATAGTCACTTGCATCTGTTTGGATCTCAAATGGTCTTTGAAGATCTAGCAGTGTTAGTACTGGTGCTGTACCAATCTTTTCTTTCAAGGTGTCGAAGGCTTTCTACTATTTGCCTCCCCACTGAAACACCTTATTCAATCCTGTTAAAGCATGTAAGGGAGCTACAATTAAGGAAAAGTTAGAAATGAACTTTCTCCAATATTGTGCTACTCCTAAGAAGCTCCTAACTTCTGTAGCAGATTTGGGTTTAGGCCTGTTCACAATGGCTACCACCTTAGAGGGATCTATCTTCAATTCACCACCCCCTACTATATGTCCCAAATAATTCAAAGATGTTTTGACAAATTCACATTTTGAGAGTTTAACATAAAGTTTTTCTCTTTTCAAAACATCTAGTGTCTACTTAACATGCTTTAAATGTTCTTCCCATGTTTTGATAAAGATCAAAATGTCATCCAGATACACAATAACAAAATCACCAAGAAAAGGTCTCAGTACATCATTCATTATTCTCATGAAAGTAGTAGGAGCATTAGTTAAGCCAAAAGGCATAAACAACCACTCGTATAATCCTTGCTTTGTTTTGAAAGCAATCTTCTGTGCATCTTGTTCTGCAACTCTGACCTGATGATATCCACTATGCAAGTCTAACTTGGAAAAATAAACAACTTCTTTCAATTGATCTAATAGATCATCTATGCGAGGAAGGGGATAACGATTTTTTATTGTTATCTTATTCATTGCTTGGTATTCAATGCACATTCCCCACGAGCCATCTTTCTTTCCCACCAAAACGATTGGTGACCCACATGGTGATGTGCTAGGTCTGATGAACCCCTTCTCGAGCAACTCCTGCACCTGCTTCTTGATTTCTGCATTCTCTAAAGCGGACAACCTGTAAATTCCAATGTTATGCAATGGAGCATCTTGCTGAAAATTAGTATCATGCACTATTTCCTTTTTGGGTGGCAAACCTTTAGGTTCTTGAAACAAGATATCATACTCTGAAACAACTTTTTCTAAATCAGCTTGCTGTTTAGCATCACAACCCTCAAATACATTGGTTTTATCAAGTTTCCTTTCCTTTACAACCATCAGCAAAAATTGTTTGCATGAATTTATAATTCATTTCATCTGCCCTGAGTTTATGAGAGTGTAGTTATTCTTGAGCATATGAGCTCTTACAAAGTATTCGATTCCATCTTTAACGAGTAGCTACTTGTTCTTAGCTCTATAGAAAATAGCTTTTCTGTCATACAAGTAAGGACTTCCTAAAACAATTCCACATATATCCAAAGGAATTATGTCTAACTCAACCTCATCTACAAATGTTGACCCAAAAGAAAACTTGAGTTTGCATTGTCTAGTCACTTGTAGTTGTGCTTTATCACTTAATCATCCTAATGGGTATGGTTTCTTGTGAGGTGTAGTCAGTAATCCCAACTTCTTTACAATTGCTTCAGAAATCAAATTTACTTGTGAGCCACTATCAAACAAAGTATCAATCTTTTGATGTTTGGAAATAACTCGAATATGGAAAATCTCATGTCTTTTTCTCTCATTTTCTTCATCAATAGTAGATTGTGCAGAATTACTAGTAGATGCTTTAGAATTATTACCTTTTATACCTGTGGCTGCAATGGTTGTTTCATCTCCTGAGTCCAACCCCAAATCTTTCTGAATAGCTGCAATAGTCTTCTTCTTCTTACCCTCGAACTTCTTAGGTCTCAGCTCCGGATGTAGAATCCAACAGTGCTCATCATCATGCCCTTCCTTCCTACAGTGAGTGCATGAAGACTTTCTTTTCTATGCAGTGTTGGCCTTCCTTAATTTCCGTTTCTGTTTTCTTTTCTCCTTATTCTTGCTTGCAGTGGGTTGGGATGATCCCCAAACTTTTGGGTTTCCATTCTTTCCTCTAGCTTCTAGATGCGTAGCTTGAACAGATACCTCATCTATACTAGTGGGATTAAACATGAGGATAGTGTGCCTCATGTCACTATATAGACCACCGATGTACTTCAACAGAGTCTAATGAGATTCCTAGAATCAAAGCTCTCTTCCTAAATTCTTGGGTGTATCCTTGTACACTTTTCCCTTTCAATTGTCAAAGAGTTTGCCAGCTCATCATGGCTTGCTGCATGTAGGACAGTGGATAGAACTGCTTTTTGATTGTAGAAACAAATTCACTCTAGACAGAAAGAGTCTTACCATGTCTCTTTATGTTAACTTGGGTCCTGCCTTCTCACCAAACCAAGGCAGTGCCTCTAAGGCGTAGGCTGGCCAGCTAATTCTTGCTCTTGTCTGAATCTATACTCTGCACTCTGCAATAAACATCAATTTGTCTAATCCCATTTTCCAACTTTTCTGCATTCAACTCTCCGTCATATATTGGTAAATCAAATTTAACATCTAGTTTAATCAAAGATGTCTTCTTTTTATGTTCAGGGCTATTAGGAGGCGTGAGAAAGCTTTCTTCTTTCCCTTTGCCTTTTGAGTGGTCATGGAGGAGACTCTTCTTCTCCTTTATCTTGTTTGGAGCCTGATGAATCCTCATCTTTATGTTTTCTAAAGTCCTTATACATTTCCACTACCATGGAACTTATGGCCAGGAAACTATCTATAAATTGAGGGTCTGGTCCCACAGAACCTTCCTCCGACATTGTCTTCTGAGGATAGACTCTTCCAATTTCAGTAATAGTTTTGACCAACTCTCCTTTTCCTAATTTGAGCTTTGATCTAGTTAGCATTCAACAGCTAAATCCAGCACAAGCTTGTCTAACCTGAACAACCTATAGCTCTGATACCACTTGATCTGAAAATCACTTATGTATGATCTCAGTTAATTAATGTAGGTATTACAAACTCATGCACTGGGATATGCCTATGTTATTTTAAGCAACGGATCGATAAGATTGTGAAATACACAGGCATTGGAAAGAAGTAAGAGAAACACAACAAGCAAATGTAAAAACACAAGAATTTAATAAGGAGTTCACCCAATCCTCCTAGGCTACGTCTCTTGGTCTAGCTTTCATTGATGGCCTTTTTTTATTGTGTCTTTAAGTAGAGTTTTTACAATGAGGAGCTCAATTTGAGTCTCCTGTAACAGATGATGCTTAGTAGGGTGGTACTTGGATTCCCCAAGCCACTAGAGTACACAGAATCCCCCTTACCAAGTCTCGACCTCAACTGGTATTAATGGGATGAGTCCAATTTGGTACTCAGTTCCCGACAGATATCCTCACAAGGATTGCTTGAACCTCTCAAGCCTTCTTGGTTCTGTCTGCTTGATGCTGCCTTAGCTCTACAGGTCAGCTCGACTTCTCTGTTCTCTGCTTCTTACTTCACTCTCTATTCTGTCTCCCCTCTGTTCTCTGTCTGTTTGTGGCTTAAAGCCAATACATCCCTTGATTGTCTGCTTCCTCTTCCGGCTATTCGGATCGCCTGCCTCTGTCCACTGGAATTCCCTACTTTTGTGTCATCTCCATTGTGTAACGTTCCATTGAGATGTGGCCACTTGTCCCCTTACGAACTAGGTGCCAGCTTTTCCTCGAACGATTGTTATTTCGGTTATTTCACTAAATTATTCATTCACCAGCTCATCGGTCATGTCGGACCCCAAATGTCATATGCCTCAGCCTATTCTTCCGTCAAATCCAGTCTCCCATCGAGTGCAACCTTTGCCGTTGATATGGGGCCTCCAGATCCTATGATCATCACTTTTATCGCACGGGTGAGTTTCTCGATCGTTACCCTGCAATGAGAGAGGTTTTCTCTCTCATTCGTCGGACACGTGTTGTTCAGTGTATGGCATTGATTGGTCCTCTGCCAAACCTGCTTACCGCTTGAGGGGCTTGCAATATCCTGCCAGTTTTTGGGTGCAGGACCCGCCTTCTGACAGTTTTGGTATTTCCACACAGTTTTCCCTGTTTTTCACATGACTAGGTGCCGGGGCTTTTCCTTCTCTGAGGTTTTTATCATGTGATACGCAATTAGCGCATATCAGAAACAACCTCTGTTTTCTGATCTGGACTCCATATTTGCTAGTTTGTGCCACTGCGCGGTCTCCATGGGCCAATGGTCAAAGCGCTTTGACCGATGGTCCTCGTTGTTCTGTGCTGGCTACAAACTGCCATTGTCTAGAGGTCCTTCCTGATAGCTCATTGTTTATAATATTTTGAAGTTTGACATAATTTGAAACAGTCATAGAAAATCTGATAATTTTCAAGGATCCAATTCGGATCATCTCTACTCCAGTACTACGGCATGAAACTAATAGTGCCCACTCCCAGATTTAAAAGAGGAATGGTTCAAGCAGTAAAGGCAAAAGCGACGGGAGTCGGTCGAGCAGCACAGGGGGCCATACTGTGAGAAAACTACAACCTGAAGTAGAAGCGATAACAAGGATGGGCATGAAGGTATTTTTGTTTACACTCTGACCTGATTGTTGACTTGTTTTATTACCCTGTAATGTGCTGCCATTAAATGAGGCAATTAATATTTTACAACGTTTTTGGGCCACAGAGCCATCCTTGGCCGAAACAGCTAGTCGATATGACAACTCAGACTCGATCGAGATTTTTTTGATGTAATGAATGTTCAGTGCTTCCCCTCTCTAGATAAATAGGGGGAAGCATTACTTCACAAAGGTTCAAAAATTATTAAGAAAACGTTGCATGTTATTTTCAGACTGTATGAGTTTATAATACACATCTTTGATAATATTAAGTGAATGGTGGTGATTCCCCCTTCGAGTATTACAGTATATTATCTCTCTATTAAAACCCATTTTGTTCATGTTTCTTCTCTGAATTCATGCAATCACAGCTGCTAGAAATATTTCATATTTCCTCACAGATTCATTTGTATTGACTTATTAATGCATGTGTCTATATGGGTTATTGAAATTATATCTTCAAATTTAAGATGCATCAAACATAGCATTCAGTCCCTCTTTTATCCATTATAACTACCTGTAACTCAGATAAGTGTAGAAATTCTTGATGCCTCAAGCTCTATGTGATAAGTGTAGAATTCTTGATGTTTTAAGCTCTATCTGATGAGTTACTCCTTCTCCTTGTCCTCTCTCATAACTCTGCAAAAGATTATTAAACTGTAATTCCTTGAACTTTTTCAGCCTCCACTATTTTATGCATATATTTATGTGATTTGTACATGTGAAGAAGTACCAAAAATTCATGTCTTACTCCTTTGATGAATGAACCAACCAATTCCATTTTATATATACTGATAGAATATATGTGAGGTCTACAAATTACAGAGAATCATTTGAGACACTCAAAATCTAGATGTGCCCAGGCACTGGTCTTGTAAGAAATCCAAGGTTGTCTCTGGGAGTGACAACAAGGTGTAAACAACATATTTAAGCATATGAGTCTCATACTTATTTGAGAATCACTATGAAGCATTGTTCCCTTATATCATTTGCTGCATTATCTTCTATTAGGTCATAGATACATTGTTAATTCATTTACAACTAAAAACATGATGAGATCCATACATAGCCATTGTCATAAAACATATACATAACCAACATAATAGCAACAAAAATACCAAGGAAATCACAACCATATGATCCACATATAAACCAGTATAATACTCATAGAAATACAAAGAGAAATAACCTCATATTGATGATGCAAAATCCAAACTTGGGATGGCGCTACCACGTTCCACTTGACCATAGAATGGCTAAGCCAAATCTCTCTTCATCCATTCATCCATGTGTCATATTCTAAGCATCAATGTGGGGCTCAAACCAAAAGAACCAACTAGGGCATCCCGAGGCTAAACCACCTCACCCTCATCAAAAGAAACCAAACTTTACCATAACCTATATCGGATCACTATGATCTCCACCCGATCACTAGGCCAAACAAGAACGCATGCCACTAGATCTCTCCACCTACACCATGAGGAGTTTTCTTGTCCTAGTCTCTCAGGGTTTACCACAATCCACATCGGATCACTAGGACCTACACCGAGACCCACTCTCTAGGCTTTATTGCATATCCCAACCCGGGATTACCAGGCCCAATGAAGGGAAATCCACCTCTTGACTTTGCCATTTATCCCTTCATTCACTGGAAAGGATTCCTATGCCCACCGAGGTAACAGAATCCTTGCTTTACCCAAACCCACAGTCTGGTTCAAGGGTTACTAGGCCAGTGGCTTTACCGTGATCCAGAATCTGGTTCAAGGACCACTAGGCCATGTGCTCTATCATTCAAAGGTCCACCTCACTCAACTTTGAATCCATTCAGCAATCCATCTCAATTAAAACATGATGTCACCCCATGGCTATCCGAAAATGGCAAGGCTAGGCTGAAAACACTGTCACACCTGGAAAAACCCATGCCATAACAATAAAAGAACCACATGTAGTACCATGCATGCCAACTCTAGTAAGGAAAATACACATGCAAATCGATACCTGCAAAGAATCTTGTTGTAGCTGCTTGATCATGCTCTTTCTTGCTTTCCCCTTCCTTCCTCTTGCCTTCTTTTCCTTTCTTGATCCAATGCTAAAGTGCTCCAAGAAAACTCTAAGTGTCCAAGAGTGAGAGAGAGAGAGAGAGAGAATAACGAGACATATCCAAAACTGAACTGACAAAAGGTTGCAAACTGATCCTTATAAGCCATTTTTTATCAACTAGGCCTCTATTTTCTTCATTTTCCTCCTCACATGCAACCTGTGATCTTTCACCTTCCTTTTCTCCTAATTTTCCATTATTTTCATAAATAAATGTGCCAAAATGCCATTTTGCCTTGCCAAAGCCTTAATCATTGCCTTTGTCAATCTCCTTAGCCATAATAAACCAAATGAACATCCAATAGGATGTTCTGGCCAATAGTCAGCTTGGAATAAGTGTCCCATCAACCCTGGTTATTATGTTTGCCTTTATTAACTTTTACTAAATGAAATTTTCACCAGGGTTGTTACCGGGTGGACCAATGAGGAAGCGACATGTGGCACAATAAGAGGGTGCCACATGGGCCTCATTTATTGGCCAAAAAATTTATAAGGGGCCCACTAGCCTCAGCGGGGTTCGACCCCTCGACCTCCCACAAAATATTCCATAATTTTACTGCCACGACACATGATTGGTTCTTGTTTTATAATAGTCGTCGATTATATTTGACATGATGTCATTAACAGTGTGGGGGAAGGGGCTAGGCTGGTCGAGCGAAGCCCCAATTCCATGGCATATAATACGACCACAGTATAGGGTATGCCGAAGGGGGCGGGTGGATAAACCATGGGCCCAGGTCCTCTCAACAACGAAAGTGACCATGCAAGGAGTTATAGCGGAGGCGTAGGTGGAAGGGGCAAGCGGTTAGCCCAACCCCAGGTCACATTTAAGGTACACGACCACAGGCTTGGCGTGATGGTGGAGGGGCCGGGTATTTTTCCCTAGCCCCGATCCATATGGAGAACCCATACAACCAACACTGAATTGGAGGGCGTGAAACCAGAGAGGCGGGTATGTGGCTTAGCTCTTGGCCACATGTCTACCCACATGCTCGAGAGCGGGGTTGAAAAATCAACGCAAAGGGGTTATTGGTGCATTTAAATAGGTGAGAATTTACACCTTTTTCAGCAGGAATTACACCTGTTTTGAGTGAATTTGTCACTCGACGATCTTCCAAAAGGTGTAATTTGTCACTCAGTTAGCCAGTTTTGCCACTTTGCAAGACATATAGTAGAGAAATGTTCCAGGAGGCTTAACTTGGTCATTTTTCAGTCTTTTTGACCCCAAGAAGAGCCTACACAACAGTTTTTAGGTGTTTTGAACTCGATGGAAATATATTTTTTTGATTTGAGAATTCTATGTTGGACAATTTTCAGAGCCAAGTCCTTTTGTGTTGTATATAGAGACTATTTTGAGGCCATATGGAGACCTTTTTTTGTATGGAGAGAGCCTAGACAGGGGTTTTCCAGTTTTCTAGACGCATCTACAACAACTGTTTCTTCATTAGAGCTATCATTTCCATTTATTCTCAGTTTATTTGTGAGAAAGACCATTTCAACACTTCATTATGAAGCAATTGAATTTTGTGCTTTGATATCAGAATGAGTACAATGACCTATTGCCATATTCAGTGAGAGAGTCCTTTTTATTTTGATACCATCATTTTATTTTCTGTTGAGTCAACTTGTGAGTGAGAATTCTCTAAAGGAGAACATTTTTTTGTAGGAGAAACAAGTGCCACTCTAGAAGGAGGTTTATTCTATGATTGAAAGATTTGTAATGTACTCTTTTTGTTGTTGAGATCAATAAAGTGACATAACTATTAGAGTAGGGCTTGAAGACGTAGCCCAGGAGGGGTGAACTCCGTTATCACTTGGTTGTCCTCTTCTTCATTTTTGTCATGTTTTGTTTCATCTTTAAGTTCATTGAAAATTTAATTATTCATGGTTGAACAAATTATGAACTAAGTTAACTTTTTAAGACCCAAAATTTTCAATACTTGCAAAGTGTCAAAGGACGATCGATTTTCATTTTCGGGTCAATGAGACTATGCTTCGTGGAGGTTGAAAGAAATACCATGTAGTGGCTTTTCCCTCAAATGTATATGGAAACAATTTGCATACCACATCCTCACAAAGAACACTCTTTTGCCTAACAACAAGCATAAAGGCTTCACATGATCTTCAACAGGATGTTTTGAATCAGGATCAAACTTAAGCAAGAAATTATGAGGATTCCTTGGAAGTGGATGTTGTACACCTGGTAAAACCACAACATCCTGGTCAAGCCAAGGAGTAACAGGGTCATTTGGATCATTTTCATGATGTCCTTGATTATATGCCATCCTAGGAGATCCCTTTGATTCTAATGAGTCTGAGGATATTTCTTCACCAGAGGAATTTCCTGAGGAAGAAGATGAATTGGGTGGAGAGGGTGGATAATCATATGCTCCAAACAAAGTTGGTTGTTTATCATGTATTTCTGATAGATCAGCTAATTTTCTAATAAGAATATCATGTAATCATTCATTCACTATATTGGTAGTTTAGGAAGAAGCAACATGTGGCTCAATTACTGAAGGTCCTTGGAAGTTCAAATCAAGGGGTGTAACAAGACAAGAGTACAAACTTCTTTGAAGAGAAGAAATTTGCTCAATTCTTTCCTACATTTGTGAAATAATTTCACGGGATCTTTATAGAACTTGTTGAATTTCTGCTTGGGAATAAGGTCAAATTTGTGTGGTGAGCTCAGTGTTTGTTTCTTCAACTAGTGGGTGAGAAATTTCTGAAGTCTCAGCTGGGGGAGGGTTGGTGTGACTCCTCGTGACAATTGGGGTCCTAATGGTTTGAGTTTTGTAACTTCCTTTTTCCATTTATATTTTACTATGCCCTCCTTCTAGCGCCATTTTGTTGACGTGGACATTTGCACGCCTAAGTCACCTAAGGAGGTGTATCTCGGGTTGAGGGTCTTTAACAACCCAAGGTGTTTGGGATAGCTACCCTCGATCGGTTTAACAACTCTGTTGGCATTGGATCCTTCCTCCCGTAGAAGGATTGAACTCAAAATAAACTATCCTAATCCTAATCTAAACTACAATGATCCTATACCAACATATATATATATATATATATATATATATATATATATATATATATATATATATATATAGATATATATATAACTAAAATAATATTTAAGTTAATTTTAACTTTGTGAAATGAAATAATCTATGCCTAATAACCTATAAATAATTCTAATTTATGTATTCTATTTATAGATTAGAATTAAAATGAATAGTACAATCACTAATGTTACAAGGTTAAAATATCATATATTAACATTTATAGTGTTGTGACACAATAAAAAAATAAGGCTAGAACATAGTGTAACTAGCTAGAAAAAAAAAGAATGATAATATTCTAAATCAATTGCACAACTAAATTTAGAAGTAAAAGCTAAATTTTGTTCTTAATTTTTTATTTTAAGAGGAAAAACTTACTTCTTAATGTAATTAAAAGCAGAACAAGTAATTGTGACAATAAAAGAAACTTATTATGGAAGATAAATAAAATATTACTATATTTTCTTGTTTTTACATTAAGGAATGAAATAAAAAGAATTATCTAGTCTAATACTTTCTAACTCTTACTTGGCCAAGACTTAAACAAAAAAGAAGAACCATAGTAAATGATATTGCTCTAAATGATCTTATATCTTTATCAATGACCAATGAATCAAACCAATTAGTCACCTAGACATAATCAATATAAATGAAACACAAATATAGTCTGTTATAACAACATTGTAACAAACTTGTATAAAGAATGATATTGTAGTTAACATGATAATCTTCTAGGTAAAAGAATATCAAAATTGAGATATTCTTCTTAGAACACAAGTTACTAAATGAGAATAATCGATTTACTATTAGGTTACAATAAATACAAATGGAAAAATGGTCAATCTTCTAAGTAAAAGAATATCAAAATTGATATATTCTTCTTAGAACACAAGTTACTAAATGAGAATAATCAATTTACTATTAGGTTACAATAAATACAAATGAAAGAATTGCTAACCAGATCAAACTATCTAACAAACAACTTCATAAATTTCCTAAATCAAAAAATTTAACAAAATAATTGCATGACCATGAAAATTAAATAAATAAATAAATGAAGTAAATCAAATCAAAACTATATACTTGCATTAATATGCATCACAGTGTGACAATTAAAAATGCACTTCTTTGTTCTTTGTTCAGGGATACAATAGTTCCGTTCTGGTTCCAGAGAACCTCCTCTCATAAAAATGAGGAGTTTAAAGGATAATAGTTTCAAAAAGATATCTACAACAAACTGAAAATATAAAACTTATTTTTTTACAAAATAACAATAATTGTTTATTATTTTTTTAGGCCTTCGACCAAATCACCAAACAGGTTAACGGCCCAAGACCCAGAGGCATCTGGCAGGAGTGAAAGCCTGCTCCCTTACGGACCACCAGCGGGTTATTACAGGTGGCGTGGTTTTCCTTGATAACAGTGATGAGTCAAACCGACATTCGCGGATAGCAGCCAGAGATGGCTGTCCTCACTGTTGGTTTGACACCTGAGTTTGATAGGTTTTGCCACCTTCGGAAAAAAAAATCACCAAGTAACAAAGGTATCACCAAGATGAACTAACACGATATGTTTCATTAAAAAAGAATAGGTATAGATATGCAATTTTAAATTAATTTTCAGTTTTATACTTTAAAAAGTATATCCCTTCCTGATTTGATCCATAAATGAGACTGGAGACTTTTGAGTGGCGTTGGAGTAATTCAAATTTGATCATGCATGTCAGACAAGTCAAAGATAGATTCCGATAACGGAATCTCTCAACAATTAACGGGAGAAGACGGCGGAGCGGATGCTGTGTGTCGTATCTCGCTTTATAGATTCCATGCACTGGATGCTGTCTGTCTGACTGTTGACAACTCGACATTGCCGTGTGTCAGCACGCTTTTGAGATTCCGTGGATGGGAGCAGTACCTTCATGATTTAGAAATTCGATGTTATTTGGATGAATGTGGAGTTTGGGTCCATTGTAGATTCTACATTCATAGCCGCCGTGGTAGCCCCACCGCATTAATTACTTTATAGGGAAATTTTCCTCCGTACATGTGTACGCATGTAATGGTAGTAAATGCCGTAGTTTAAGGGAATTCCTATTTCCACCTCCATAGCAAAGTTAATGCTATGGAGGGTACTTCTGTCAGAGTCTCACAGAGCCCGGCGACGGCATGGACCATACCTTTCCGGCTGCCCAGCAAAAAGCCCCTAGCGACCCTGCCCGCCGCCAAACTTGCAGTTCCCCTCACATCGTATTGATGGCATCGTATTGATGAAGTATGGATCCGCCGAATCAATAGCGCGTGGCCTCCACTCACATAAGGATTAATGCTGGACGGGAGAGCTCACCAACCTCCTCCGGCCTTCAAAGTCCCGGCAGAACATTATCTGCAGTTCAATTCGGCGAACAGAACAGAGCAGACCTGGAGCACCTGGCAACTGGTTATCGAGAGCAGCGGTTTGCAAGGTTAGTGCTGCTACATCTTCAGTAAATGGTGGATGCACTCGTTCTAGTTTTTAGCAAACGGAAGTTAATTAATTAATAGTCATTTTTAAAGACAGTTAAATTGTGTTCCAAAATATATACTGTAATGGAATTTACACTGTAAAACATATATTTTTGACTGCTTATTAAGTTAATCCGCCCTGTAAATCCTCTCTTGTATGTGATTTGTACCCTCAAAACAAATGGCGTTTCGGGCTCCACTTTATGTTTCATTTGAACTCTTCGCAGCTTGAAACAAGTGGTATTTCGGGAGTACCTTTCATGTTGATTCCCTGTAAACTGGTCAGCTCTAAATTAGGATGCTATTCCATTTCCATCACGTCAATAAAAGAAAGACCTGCATGACTGTCTTCTATCCAACAACAACAGAATATCTCCCCAGCTCGTAGCTACATTCCATCCGGTTTCCAGGTCGATGTCGCATATTTCCCTGTCATCTGGTTCAATCGGGCATTGTTGATAACATACCTGGAACTCTTAGGTGTTCTAACCAAAGCTCACATAGTCTCAGGGTCCATTTTCAGAATGACTACAAACTATATTAGGGTTTCCAGTGGAATGTAAGTATACATGTAACAAATACCCACAAATTTTGGTGAATAACCGGATGAGCTTCTGCTTTTTCTAGCAGGCAATGGAAACTTTCAAAATCATAAATTTTGCATCCTTTCAACTCAATTGTATGATTCATTAACGAGCCAACAGAAATGCGTGCACTCCACCATTTAATTGTACGCTAGAAATTCATGAACATTGTTCCTCCAATTGAAAGAATACCTGGGTGATATTCATCATCATGCAAATTTGTTATGAAAAATAAATTTGTTAACTCTAGTGAGCAGAGCATGAAGAATGATTTTTTTTAATAAATTTTAATAAATGAGGGTGAGTTGTTGGACATCTAATTGGCTAAGGGTTGGTGTGGTGAAGGTTGAATCATTAGTAAAGTCCGAGAGACCATAGAATATGAAATCAATGATCATAAAAAATTGTATAATTATATAAATGTATATCTTTATGAATAGAATATATCACAATTATCTTCATATCTTATTCCACATTTATATCTCGCTTTCATGATATCATAAATACTCTAATTAATAATTTGAACCACTAGTTTTGTGTCCACAATCTCGTGTCTTTTTCTGCTGCTCTATGGAGCACCAACAAGCTATCGCATATTTTTCTAAAACCTATTTTTTTTATGGGAAGATTTACTAGTCAAAGAAACACTCTCTACATTGCAGAAGTGGAACTCTCCCTATTCTTATCTAGTCTAACATAATTTATCCCAACTTGGCATCGCATGCGTACCACCTCAACGTTCCCTTCACCGTGAGTTTCTCATATCTACCTCTGCCAAAAGATGCCCCTCGCATATGTCATTGTGCAGCGGTTGATTTTGTTTTCAGGTGCCATTCATATTCTTTGCTAGAGAAAATTTTGCAATGGCAGAGTAGCGGAGTGGCTCAGCACCAAGGTAAGTCTTATGTTGCCCGAAAATATTGCAACTACATAAAGCCTTAAATAATAAAGAGGAAATAATTCATGGCAAAATATAGTAGAAACAAAAAAAATTACTCATGAAGGTTTAAAACCACATGACAAAAAAAAAAATTCGATGCATTTTAGTTTTAGATAAATAAAAATGGTGAAAGTTAAAAATAGTTTGATTTATTTGTATTACATAAACAGTAATGTGCTCAGAATTTAAGTGCCAACAGACCAACCACCGTATATTTAGCTTATATCTATTCACTTTGTTAACTGGAAAAATATATATTTATGTGTTGACATTATTTAACTCTTTTCATTATTTATGTGTTGAGTTTTTATCATCTACATAAAAAGTTGAGTTGCAACAAATAGATATGTTTTTTGTCCAGTAACGTATTATATATAGCTTTTTGATATATTATGGCTTTTTAAATATATCAAGGATTTAAGAACATTTTATTCTATTCCAGTTTTCAAAATTTTAGTGTTTAAAATGTATTTTAGTGTTTATTCTATTATTATGTTGTTCTTTTTAGATTATGGTATATGGAGAGCATTAGTGTCTTTACTCTCCTCGTTATGTTTGCAGGGAAAAAATATGTCCTGTAAAAAAATGGCATCCTATTTTGCCTTTGTTGAAGAATCCATAGAGCCCTCCCCCATGGAGTGTGCGGGTTACGAGCAGTATGTGCATCTCCCCGAGCTCAGTGCCATGTGGAAATTCAAGGAATGGCCTGGTTGGTCTAGAGAGGGGTTGGTAAAGGCTGCCTTACAGTCATTGGAGATTACTTTTCAGTTTGTTTCGTCTGTCCTCTGTGACACAAGGACTTACATTGACAAAGAGGAATGGAAGAGAAGGCTTGAATCCTTAATTAGTTCCGAGATTGAGTTGATTTCAATGATTTGTGAAAATGACAAGCAGGTTCCCACTCTTCAGTTGTCAGTAAGTAGTGGTGTTCTCTCATGGAAAGTTTTCCATGAGGTATGGCAGAGACCTGGTGCTTTACCTGTGGTTAGCAGAACAAGTGAAGAGAGCTTACTTCCTCGTTTGGGTACATGGAAAAGCGCTGAAGCTATGGTTTCTAGAATATGGCTTGCCATTGAAGGCCATATGCAGAGGACTCCCTTCACTTTAGGTCTGGGGGAACCAAATATGTCAGGTAAGCCTCTTCTTGAATATGATAGAATCTGCAAGCCAAGATATTTGCACTCTTTAAAACAACATAAACAGTTCCATAATCTAGAAGATGCCATAATTTGCAATGTCCTCCAGATCTTTGAGGCGTGGGTATTTGTAGGCCAAGAATTGTTGCAGAGAGTATATGAAAGAATAGACTCTGGGGATTTCGTAGGAGCATCCACAGACTGTTGGATGGTTGAAAGGATGTGGAACATGCTCACAGAAATTGTGAATTTGCTTCTAGTGATGGACCCAGATGATTTCCTTTGCCTTAAACACCAGTTGGCAATTAGCAGCACTAGTACGCTTGCAGGTGCATATTGCCTTCGGTCTGCCCCCCTTAGAGACCTTACAAATGCATGCAAGGAACTAAGGCATCTGGTGCCCAAAGTCATCGGTGTTGAGGCTGATCCAAAGGGTGGACCAAGGCTCCAGGAGGCACTTATGCATTTGTTTCATTCACATGGACTGCGCTCACATAACACTTCAGGTGCTTACAATGTTGCAACAATACATGTTCTGTTGGCCTTCCAGGCAATAGAAGCCGCGGTGAAAAGGTTTTTCTTCTCATATCAGCAGCTGGTAGTAACAACCATGGGTAGCACTGAAATGAAGGGTCCATCATATCTAGGTGCTTGTGATGCCCTACGTCATATATATTTTGAACCACCTTATTTCCCCAGTGTGGATGGTGCAAAGACATTTTTGGGTTACTATTGGCACTAAAAGTTACAACTATGGTGGATGGTACACTGGAAGATCTACAGACAAATCAAGTGAAATGTACAAGAGAAAGAATAGTGCTTTCAGTTTTTCAATGTATTACCCCAAATACATACATACACTTTTTACATTGACAGTTTTGAGTACTATACATAGAATTATATTGGATATACGATTATACTCATTTTTGTTCATCCCCATCAGTAGGACCAATCAATAGAACAGTGGTAGAAATTTGGGATTTTTTTTTTTTTTTTTTCCCTCTCCAACATGGATAGGATACTAAGGATTCATAGTGTGCAATTCCTCCTTCGTTAAATAGTGTAAAAGATTGTCCAAAATTAAAAAGGTAATTATTAAAATTATTAAATTTTACGAGTTGTTTCTTTTTTTAATTTTTTAATTCTTTACCTAAATTTTATGATGAGTTTAATGATATTTATATAATTCATTATAAATTTTAACATGAAATGTAGTTTAATGCTGTTATTTTTATACATTTTTTTAAGATTTTTTTATTCAGTGTGTGAAACTGAGATAATTATAATTATAATTTGTTAAGTTTATTTAATGGAATGCATCATAATTTTTTTGATGCAATTTTTTTTTTTTTTTTATTAGATTTTTTGTTTTTTAAGATTTTTTAATTCACTGTGTGAAATTGAGATAATTATAATTTTAGATTATTGAATTTATTTAATGGAATGTATCATAAAAAATTTAATGTATTAAATCTATATCATATTCAAGCTACATTCCTACCATAAATATCCACTCATTTCCAAAGTTTTGAGAAAAAATATTAGATAATGCAGTTCAGATTGACTAATAACATATAATTAGTATAGTTTTTTATCTCTACATTTATTTTACAAAGTACTCTGATACTTCTTCATACTCTACTTTAATTTTCTTGCACATGGCCTTGTGTTATTGCTTAAGATGTCATTTAATTTAACTGAATTTATGGTAAAGGTATAAATTTTGCCTTTAGTTTTAATTTTGAGTGATTTTGATTTGATTGTCTTAGATTTGTTAAATTTGATTTTTGATAAATAGTTTTACATGCTTGATTAATATAGGAAAAATACAAAAATTCTTTTGGAAACAAAGTTTGCTTTGGTAGCATTTGTAATCTTTTGAAGAAAAAGGAAATTTCGTGAATAATTAGTGGTCATGAGTTGCATGTTTTGAAAAGATAAAGAAAATTGTTTCTTTGATTGTCTTTGTTAAGAAAGTTGTTTTCTATAAAATTTGCATTCTTCCAACTCTCTTAGCTAGGAGATTCATTGAAAAAGAAAAGTAGTGTAAATCATCTTAGGTGCATATTTGTAGTGGTTGAGAGTCGAGTCTACACACCACCAGTTTCATCTCCACTACCTTTTGTCTTAAGAAAGCCATAAAATTAACGCTTAAAGTAAAATCAACTTAGTAACTTTTTATTTACTAGGGCTCTGAAACACCAATATAGATCAGGCTAGTGTCTTGGAGTAGGAGAGTAATAAACTCTCCAAGACAACAAAACCAAACAAGTAGCTTATCTTGTGATAGATTAAATCCAGTTGTTTCATTTATACTCTGGGAAAGCTCCTCTTAAAGGAGAAGCACGGGCTCGTGTCCGAACCAGTGAGGGGATCAATCCTCCCTCGTTGGGAACGACGCCAGACACGCACGTATTACAAATGGTAAACCTCGGATTAACCATTGTCGAGGAGCCAGGGGTCGCTTGTCGGTAAACCTTGGATTATTGTCAAGGAGCCGGCAAGGGGATTGAGCTTGATACTCTGCCCTTGCGTGCTGTCGGAGTGTAGACTGTTCCCCCAGGTATACTTGTTGCTGTTGGTAACCTTAGTGACCATAATCTTTAGGATTCTACCGAGGTGACGGTGGAGGGAAGATCCCACTGTACCTGGAGCAGACGTCGGCTAGACTCACTTGGATTTTCCGGGGGGTTCACTTCACTTGAGACGGTTAAAGTGGAGGAACTTGTGCCGGTCTATTCATTAAGCAGGTTGCCGGGGTAACTGTTCCACCCGCCACTTCTGTACTGAATCCGGCGATGTTGGGTTTCATCTCCAACTAGCGCTTTCGGTCCGGAAGGCTACTGTTTGTGCTTGGTTTGATGCCCTAGATTCTTTAGGCGTGTGCTTCAAATTTGTTTGGTTCTTTAGAGACTTTAGGCAGTTTGCTTTGAGATTTTACTTTGTTTGCGTGTGCAGTAGTTAAAAGTCTTTAACTGTGGCGGAATTACCGAGACAGTCCCGTAGACTTCGGGGCCAGTCTCCTGAGATTGTTTCCGTGGCCGAATTGTTGAGGACATCCCATAGAATTCGGGGTGAGGACACAAATTGCGTCTGGGGGGCAACCTCAAGGACAGTATATACCTGTGGTACAATACATTCCTCAAGGTCAACCCCAGCCTCAATATGTACCCCAAGGTCAACCCCAGTATCAGAGCCTTGTTTTGTTCATTTGTTATTAACCTTGGAATTCCCTAGCATTGGTAATCTTCAAGCTTATTACTCTTGATATTGGGGGTTTGTTGGGGACAGGTTTTATGTCTCTCCCTTTCATCCCTATTTGAAGGGACCCATTAACGCACCATCTTATGTGTCAGTGTTAGGCAGTTCCCTTTGACCAATTCCAGCGCAGCGACTCATCACAAGTCGCCCGTCGACAATAACATGGTGGCCCCACCTCCAGAAAGAATTCATATGTCATGCATGGGTTAGTCTAAATTTGTCAGAGATATTTAAGCTTATTAATGACCCAATTTCTTATGATCTTAGTTATCGTACAATGTCATCTAAGATCCCCTGAATATTACTTAATCCCAAAGTGGTTTACGTGAAAAGTATAAATTATTTACTAAAAAATGAGACTTCCATGCTTAGTACGCTATGCATTGATCAAGACCATATTATTTACTCAAGCTAAATTATTTTCAATGCAATTTGTATAGGTATTTTAAGAATGAATAAGTGGGGGAGGATTAACGAGTTGGAAGTTGAAGACCCGGAAGATATGATACAATTTTCAGCAGAAGACTTAACATGGACAGAGATTGAGGGGGACCAAGTTGCAGTTATTCCATATTGTCGACTTGATGATTTCATAAGTGGAGAGGAATCAAATGAAAGTGCACCCACCCAATTTCTTCTTAAGAATCATCGAAGTAAAAAAATAGAGGATATCAAAGTCACCAATTACTCAACATTCTTGGAGTACAGTGTGTGAGTCTCTATATGCTTTTTCAAGATATGTGTAATTTTTTCAATATGCATAAATATTATATCTAATTTGCAGTAATTTTTTTATGTACAGTTATTGGTGTTCATATGGTCCACAGTCGACAAAGAGAATTAGGAGTGCATCATCAGATCCAAAGACAACCCGCAATCGACATGAAAGTATTAAAGTTGGTTGCCAATGTCACTTCTTTGTGCGACGACTTGTGATGAGACCAGATGATGCTGTAATAATATATACTGCATGTAGACATATTGATGAATCCAATGTTATTTGTCATGGGACAGATGCAATCGGAAGGTCCATGAGATTCAATTATGCACCACATTTAAGTTGGCATATGCGATCTACAGTCCAACATTTCGTTAAAAGAGGTTTTAATGCTACAATGATATGGGACAAGTTCATCTCTGATGTGAAGGATGGATCCAGTGAGTTATACACAGGGATACTTCGAGATACCTACATGACAAAAAAAGATATAAGTAACATTTACAATGATATCATAAGGCTAGAGTATGTTAAAGATCAAAGTGATCCAAAGAGTGTGGAGTGCTGGTACAAGGAAAACCCAGAGAGTTTTTTCTTCTACCAAAAACAAGATCTTGTTGAAAATATCCCTTTTATCATAGGCATACAAACAAAGTGGATGTGTTCAATGATGCTGAAATACTCTCACAATAATATTATCTCAATGGATTCAACCTTTAGTACAAATAAGTACGGGGTGAGTACATATTTATCCTAAATCCAATTCATTTATTTAACCTCATATTAATGCATGTATCTTATATAAATGTAATTATGCATATTTTTTGTAATGCAGTATCAACTTTACACCTTAATGGTTTTCGACGAACATCACAATGGGGTTCCAATAGCTTGGGTGATATCATCACGCAACACTATAGCTGATCTTTCTAAATGGATGTTGGCCTTACTTGCAATTGGAAACAAAGAGCGACCAGATTGGCATGTTCTTGCCTTCATCACGGATGATGCTACTACTGAAATTGAAGCATTGAGGTGATGTGTTTATTATTTTTACAAGAGGCATAAAAAATATTGTTAATGTATAATCTCACTAAAAATTATGTTATTGCAGGTCTACGATCAAGTGCAAAGTATTATTATGTGTGTGGCATGTTCGTCGTGCATGGTTGAAAAATGTTGGAAACAAGGTCAAAGGGAGGGAAAACCAAATACGCATTTTTCGTGGATTAGGTGAAATCATGCACATGTGTAAAGATGATGAATCTGTGCGAAAGAAAGTTGAAAGCTTATTTGAAGAATTCAGTGAACAATTTTTTTTTTTGGAATATTTTAGAAATACTTGGCTGTCCAACAACAAAATATGTAAGCTTCTTATTGGTGGTTATAATGACTCTATTTTTCATGTCATATGTATACTTATTAATATATAACTAATAAATTTCTTTCTACAGATATGTGGGCAAAAGCATATAGAAATTTTCCACATTCAAATCAAGATACGAACAACGCCATTGAATCTTACCATCGATATATCAAGGAAAGGTACCTGTGTGAGAAGAACAATGCATGCCACAGAAGGGTTGATTGGTTAATCTATGTTTTGTTGACAAAGGTTGTATTATTTTACAATCATATGCACCGTTTAAAAGAAGCTGGTTTTGTACGACCCAGAAAAATACAGGAACAACTGAATTCATCCAAGTGTAGAGCTAAGAAAATCCCAAATGAAGATTGTGTGCCTGATGAAAAGAGTAATGACTACTGGGTTCGTAGCCAAAATAAGGATACTCGTGACATTTGGTACAATGTCATATATAAGGGTTCTAATCTACACTTCTGCAATTGCAATTGGGCCCTAAATGGAAATATCTGTAAACATGTATTGAAAGTTGAGATGTTAGTGAGTAACACTATTTTGGGTGAAAATGTAGCACCTGGTGTCACTGATCCCACGACAGAAAGGCCTAGAATTTTATTTGATTTGAATGAAACACCTATATTGGTCCCAGAAATCCAAACAGAGCTTTTTCCATGCTTTGATTCTCCTCCCAATCTGAATTATCATAATGAAACAAGCATTGATAATTTAGAGAATTTCTCATACAATGTTGAATCGACCAATGTACGACAAGATAGTGCATTCTCTGAACATGATGAGATGGAACGTGTTAACTCATCAACTCTTGAGAAATTGAGATCCATAATACCTACAAATTTGGAACAGGCATATGCATTGAACAACTTGGTAGACAAAGCATGTCAAGAATACAACAAAATGTTTTTCAATACTATAACTCCATCCAAGATCACTACCAAGAGAAAACATAGTTTCTTGAGTCCAGTAAATAAAAAGAGGCGATGTGGTCGCAAGTCAAAGTCAGGGACAAATATACTACAATTTGAAAGGGTTGGACGAGTTCATGCAAGGAAAAAAAGAATGGATGAACAATTGGAGTCATCTTCTCAAAAACAAGGAAATATGGACCACGCGCCTGAGATAATTCAAGATTCTATTATACCCAATATTGGTATGGAAATGTCATGCTATGCATTGTTTTACGTTAAATGCGATATATTATCATGTTCAACACATTTGCATGACTATACGAACTATTTTTATTGTTACAGCTGAGGGACCCACATCTCACAACATTCCAAGTTGTCGAATTCGTTTATTCGATGAACATGCTACCGAAAAAAGATCTAGCATTGGGAACACTGCTTCAGCGATTAACACCCCAATATCCTCCCCAAGGGTGCTCCCCCCTATTGTTGAACCAATTAAGATGTATCATCGCCCACACCCACCACCTCTTTCCTCCACAAATTCTTCCATGCCTATAACCACCTCTGTAATACCTTCCCAATGCTCACCCCTACCCTTCAATCATCCACCATTCTCATTTTTTCAATCGTCCACCCTTAACATTCCAATTTCCCCCCCTAGGTTAATCCCCCGGCCTACAGTGCTTCCCACTATTGTACAACCGGTGGGGGTGTATCGTCGCCCGCACCCACTACCTTTTCCCTATTTCACATCCACCATGCCTTTATCCAGCGCCCCTGAACCATGCCTATATCTGTCACCAAGTGCTCCGCCATCTACCCAGGAAGGGTTGTCTTCTCCATTGCCTCAAATCCTCACGGTGAGAATGAGTATTTGATCAAAATATCATCATGAATTAATGAAATTGATTATATGCCTTTCAATTTTTACAACTAATTGATTATTGTAATTTTTTGCAGAGACATCAATTTGGAAATCCACCTGGGAGTGCCTCATGGGACGAGGGTGACTTAGAGACCCATACGGTAGATCGATCATGATGTTGTTTTTCCATTATGTCATTGATGGGCATGAGATTCCATTATTTATGTTGGAAATGAAGTTCTATTTTGTAAAAAAGAAACATGTATAGTTGGACCTATTTTGAATAAAAAATACATAAATTTATATTTGTGTTTATGACAACATCTCCATTGAATTTTAAATCCTTATGTGGATGCGATGTTATATTCTATCAATGTTACATTACTTTTTGATGAATAGTTGTAACGGATTTTGTTTTTATTAGTTACAAATTATCAAGTTTATAAGTTAAGTGCTTCAACTAACCTTGTAATATCAATTAAACCATCCTTCAAAATAATTATTTGAGCTTTTCAATGGTTGGAAAATATGTATTATAGACTTCCCCATTATTCCAAATGAATCCCTCTTTTGATTTTCTAACTAATGTTTAATTAGATAACATTTTAGAATTAAAATAATAAAGTATTATAGTGAATTACAAATGTATTGAAAACAAATATCAATTAAACCAACCATTAAACAATTGAAAACAATTAATTAAACCAACCATTGAAAACAATACAATTAATAAAACAAATACAATAGTTTGATCTTTTCGATGGTTCGAAAACTTATGTTATATTGAAACATCCACAAATGACTCCAATTTTAATAATTGTATTTTGGGACGGACCTTCATTGATTGTTGGAGAAAGTTTATTTAATAAGGAAATAAAAATATTCAATATTCTTTTTCAAACTTTTGATTATGAGTTGATTATTCTCTTATTTATTTGAAATTTTGAAAATAAGATTTGTTTTTTTCTTTATATATAACATTATAAGTTAAAATGAGAAATCTAAAACATTTCTCATTAAAATACTAACAAAAACAAAAACGAATATTTGACTTTAACAGTAAAGACATATTTGACTTTAAGAGTAAAGAGATTAAAATACCCATTTGACTTTAACAGTAAAGACATATTTGACTTTAAGAGTAAAGAGATTAAAATACCCGGTTCCCGGAGCTAAATATGATCATAACTATAATGTATCTAGAAAAGTTTTATAATTCCATTTATAAAAATATAATTGAATAATAAGTATCACTTAGTATTTCATTCATCTTTTTGGAATTACTAAAAAGCTTTTTAATAATAAGTATTATTATTAATATTACATAAGTCTTTTTTGGTCCTGAAGATGATGGGAGGTAAAGAGAACTATTTAATATTAATAATGAATCTTATTAATAAAAAGTTTTAAAAATTTCGGAAAATATTAATGAAATGTTGAATGACATGTAATTATTTCATTCACTGTATCATAGTTATATCATATTTATTTAAAAAAAATGTAACTTCTAATGTATTTATTGCTTAAATTAAATATTCATTTTTATGAATATTTCAATAATTTTTAGAAATAAAATTTAAAAACTTTTTCTCAATATATTAAAATTATATCATATTTATTTAATGAAAAATGCAATTTCTAATGTCTTCATTGCTTGAGTCAAATATTCATTTTTGTGAATATTCCAATAAGAAATGTTATGGATATTGCATTTTCCCATATAAAGTTGTGTAACCTTTGAAAAATGAAAATTTAATTATAACTAGCAATTGCACTAGATGTTGCAAAGGAAACTTAGTTAGGCATAAATTCGAAGAATCGTGATATATAAAAGATCAATATATAAAAAAAAAAAATAAAAAAAAAATCAATGCAAACAAAATTTTGAAAAATAAAACATATAATTACCATTTTATCATTAGAAATATCTTCTACATTCTACATCTCCATTCTTTACCCTTTTACTTTACAAAGTTATCAAATTTATCTGAAACAATTTCTAACATGAATCATATCCCATAATACAAAAGAAATTTAAAATAGAAGAAAAATTTAAAAATGGACAACTTACGCCATCATTTTATTTTTATTTTTAATATTATTTTATTATTATTATAAATAAATAAATTTTTAACTTCCTTTGAAAATTATTCTGTGTGAAATAATTCATACTTCATTGAAAATCCATCTTCAATGCAAATTGTAAATTTATTATTTCATCATTTTTTGATGAAGAACATTTCATATTGAATTGGATTCACTCTCATTACATATTAAAAAAATTAAATAATTGGTAAGTATTGCATTAAAATTATCATTTGAACCAAATTTAATAATTTTCATATTAGATTTTGAAATTATCATTATATTAAGTAATATTGGAAGATAAAACCTTATCACCAATGGCAAATAAACAATTTTCCATTCCAAATTACCATTTGTAGATGAGTGGACCATCTCTGTGGGAAATATCAAGAGAGCACAATTTCCAGATGGGTGGACCATTCGAGATCTATTTTTGGGAAATATTAAGAGAGCACAATTTCCAGATGGGTGGACCATTCGAGATCTATTTTTGGGAAATATTAAGAGAGCAAAATTTCCAGATGGGTGGACCATTCGAGATCTATTTTTGGGAAATATTAAGAGAGCACAATTTATAGATTCATGGAGACAAGATTGATGAATTGATTCAAACACTTCATACATATGGATAGATCCTTAGATAAGACCTCAATCTAAATGAGACCACCTATCCATCTACAAATAATGGGTAACATGTCTTTTCATTATTGATTTGTTAACAAACCCTGGATACCATGTATAATGTGTCATTTCATTATTGATTTGCTAACAAACCCATGCTTTGTTTGCCTATTTCAAATTCAAGGCCCAAACTGTGACAGTATGAGATAAGGAAATCATCTCATCCTAGGATGGGGACAATGGGGACAAATCTAGACAGTGTAATTGTACACCATCTTGAAATGCTTACAAAAAAATGTGTATAACATGTAAATTCAACATTACAATCCTATACTTCCATACCTTGGAAAGAAAATACAACATGCTTAAATTTGGTACATAATTATAATTACATTTATATTAAAACCAGTTCTAGAATAAGAAAGTTCAGACTTTGGAAAAAACTGCCATGAGGAGTCACCAAGGAGATGAGGTTCACAAAGATAAAAAAAAAAATTACTTTGTACACGTATCCAATTTTACATATCAACTAGTTACCAATATGTAAATCCAATAATGTGAACACCCACCACCAGGAATTTCTTGGCATCAGAAGGTTGGAATAGTTTGAAGGTGTTGATGATGCTGTAACGTTATTAGAAATATCAACAAAAGATATAGCAGACAACAAATTACAGAGACTATAATCTATGTAATCCTAGTGCTCAAAAGGATTTTCAAAGAGTTGAATCCATTTATACATTCTAAAATTCAATTTAAACCATGAAAAATTATATATATGATGATGACGATGACCACTGAAATCTATCGAATCTTTAGAAAAGAAGGTTGGTAGTGTGTCAAACGTTTTGGAAATAGGCCAAATTCGAGTTTCACTTCGAAACTCATAGGATTACGGAAGATATGCGCATGTGTTCAATGATCTTGTTGAAAATATCCCTTTTATCATAGGCATACAAACAAAGTGGATGTGTTCAATGATGCTGAAATACTCTCACAATAATATTATCCCAATGGATTCAACCTTTAGTACAAATAAGTACGGGGTGAGTACATATTTATCCGTTATATGCGCACATCTTCCGTATATGCCCAGTTTCCGTATATGCGCACATCTTCCGTATATGCCCACATCTTCCGTATATGCCCAGTTTCCGTATATGCCTACATCTTCCGTATATGCGCACATCTTCCCTATATGCCCAGTTTCCGTATATGCACACATCTTCCGTATATGCCCAGTTTCCGTATATGCCCACATCTTCCATATATGCGCACATCTTCCGTATATGTCCAGTTTCCGTATATGCCCACATCTTCCGTATATGCGCACATCTTCCGTATATGCCCAGTTTCCGTATATGCGCACATCTTCCGTATATGCCCAGTTTCCATATATGCCCACATCTTCCGTATATGCGCACATCTTCCGTATATGCCCAGTTTGGGCATATGCGCATATCTTCCGTATATGCCCAGTTTCCGTATATGCGCACATCTTCCGTATATGCCCAGTTTCCGTATATGCGCACATCTTCCGTATATGCCCAGTTTGGGCATATGCGCACATCTTCCGTATATGCCCAGTTTCCGTATATGCACACATCTTCCGTATATGCCCAGTTTCCGTATATGCCCACATCTTCCGTATATGCCCAGTTTCCGTATATGCCCACATCTTCCGTATATGTGCACATCTTCCGTATATGCCCAGTTTCCGTATATGCGCACATCTTCCGTATATGCCCAGTTTCCGTATATGCCTAGATCTTCCGTATATGCGCACATCTTCCGTATATGCCCAGTTTCCGTATATGCGCACATCTTCCGTATATGCCCAGTTTCCGTATATGCCTACATCTTCCGTATATGCGCACATCTTCCGTATATGCCCAGTTTCCGTATATGCGCACATCTTCCGTATATGCCCAGTTTCCGTATATGCCCAGTTTCCGTATATGCCCACATCTTCCGTATATGCCCAGTTTCCGTATATGCGCACATCTTCCGTATATGCCCAGTTTCCGTATATGCACACATCTTCCGTATATGCCCAGTTTCCATATATGCCCAGTTTCCGTATATGCCCACATCTTCCGTATATGCGCACATCTTCCGTATATGCCCAGTTTGGGCATATGCGCACATCTTCCGTATATGCCCAGTTTCCGTATATGCACACATCTTCCGTATATGCCCAGTGTCCGTATATGCGCATATCTTCCGTATATGTGCACATCTTCCGTATATGCCCAGTTTCCGTATATGCCCACATCTTCCGTATATGCGCACATCTTCCGTATATGCGCACATCTTCTGTATATGCCCAGTTTCCGTATATGCCTACATCTTCCGTATATGCCCAGTTTCCGTATATGCCCAGTTTCCATATATGCGCACATCTTCCGTATATGCCCAGTTTCCGTATATGCCCACATCTTCCGTATATGCGCACATCTTCCGTATATGCGCACATCTTCCGTATATGCCCAGTTTCCGTATATGCCTACATCTTCCGTATATGCCCAGTTTCCGTATATGCCCAGTTTCCGTATATGCGCACATCTTCCGTATATGCCCAGTTTCCGTATATGCCTACATCTTCCGTATATGCGCACATCTTCCGTATATGCCCAGTTTCCGTATATGCGCACATCTTCCGTATATGCCCATTTTCCGTATATGCCTACATCTTCCGTATATGCGCACATCTTCCGTATATGCCCAGTTTCCGTATATGCGCACATCTTCCGTATATGCCCAGTTTCCGTATATGCCCACATCTTCCGTATATGCGCACATCTTCCGTATATGCCCAGTTTCCGTATATGCGCACATCTTCCGTATATGCCCAGTTTCCATATATGCACACATCTTCCGTATATGCCCAGTTTCCGTATATGCCCACATCTTCCGTATATGCGCACATCTTCCGTATATGCCCAGTTTGGGCATATGCGCACATCTTCCGTATATGCCCAGTTTCCGTATATGCGCACATCTTCCGTATATGCCCAGTTTCCGTATATGCGCACATCTTCCGTATATGCCCAGTTTCCGTATATTCCCACATCTTCCGTATATGCGCACATCTTCCGTATATGCCCAGTTTGGGCATATGCGCACATCTTCCGTATATGCGCACATCTTCCATATATGCCCAGTTTCCGTATATTCCCACATCTTCCGTATATGCGCACATCTTCCGTATATGCCCAGTTTGGGCATATGCGCACATCTTCCGTATATGCGCACATCTTCCGTATATGCCCAGTTTCCGTATATGCGCACATCTTCCGTATATGCGCACATCTTCCGTATATGCGCACATCTTCCGTACATGCCCAGTTTCCGTATATGCCCACATCTTCCGTATATGCGCACATCTTCCGTATATGCCCAGTTTCCGTATATGCACACATCTTCCGTATATGCCCAGTTTCCGTATATGCCCACATCTTCCGTATATGCCCAGTTTCCGTATATGCCCACATTTTCCGTATATGCGCACATCTTCCGTATATGCCCAGTTTCCGTATATGCCTACATCTTCCGTATATGCGCACATCTTCTGTACATGCCCAGTTTCCGTATATGCCCACATCTTCCGTATATGCGCACATCTTCCGTATATGCCCAGTTTGGGCATATGCGCACATCTTCCGTATATGCCCAGTTTCCGTATATGCCCACATCTTCCGTATATGCGCACATCTTCCGTATATGCCCAATTTTCGTATATGCCTACATCTTCCGTATATGCGCACATCTTCCATATATGCCCAGTTTCCGTATATGCGCACATCTTTCGTATATGCGCACATCTTCCGTACATGCCCAGTTTCCGTATATGCCCACATCTTCCGTATATGCCCAGTTTCCGTATATGCACACATCTTCCGTATATGCCCAGTTTCCGTATATGCCCACATCTTCCGTATATGCGCACATCTTCCGTATATGCCCAGTTTGGGCATATGCGCACATCTTCCGTATATGCTCAGTTTCCGTATATGCCCACATCTTCCGTATATGCCCAGTTTCCGTATATGCGCACATCTTCCGTATATGCCCACATTTTCCGTATATGCCCAGTTTCCGTATATGCCCACATTTTCCAACCATTTTTTCCCAAAATCTAACTAAAAAATTATAAGAATTGTTAGAAATTTAAATATTAATTGTTGATATTGCATAATCCAAGTGCAATAGGGTTTTTGAGGATATTGAATCCCTTTATGCATTCAAAAACACAATTTCAGTAATGAAAAAGATGCAATTTGATCAAAAAATTATATATCCAAATTACGGTGATGAATACCAAAAACAAAATTCAAACTATATAATGTTTAAACTTATTTAAAAAAAAAGATACACTAATAAACTTGATCCCTCTCAATATTTAATAGATATGGATTTAAGAAGGATCTATGTGTATTAAAGAAATTCAATCCATTTTAATACTTGATATACATGAGTTTAAAAAGAATCTACATGTATAAATAGTAACCATAGCTTAAAAGACACCCATAAAGTATACCACTAATACTAAATGATACATAGCTAATTCAATTTACATGTGTTACCCTTCTTATAAGTTTAACATTTATAGAAGCAATGTGGATGTGTTAATACTGATCCAAAAATGGGCCAAAATCAATTGCTGATCCTCAATCAAATTGCACATTAAGAAAAGTTAATACATAGTAACAATTAGTAATTATTTATGGGTGCTTTGAGAAACCTTAATGCCAATTGAAAAACTTTATTCTAAGTGTAATGGATACCCCCTTCAAAGGGGGTTGCAATCCATTCTCGATGCTAAAGGTCTAGCTTTTGAAACCATGGTTACGACCTACACTAAGATTTCCAAATATCAACTAAACATATTTGTGAAGAGAATTGAGAAAATTCTAGAAGCCATGCTATATCCTACCATGTGAAGATACAAAATCTTGGTCCTTGTTGATCATAGACTTATTGGGCAACTCACTAGGATTTGGCTCTTTCACAAAATTATGAAAACTTGTTTGAAGAATACCTATAAGCCTCATATCAAAAGACACAATGTTGTTGATCTCGTTTCCCGTCAACGATAAAAGTCAACATCCTAGGGACTTTTATATATTCTATGGTGTTTTTATAGAGGTGATACTCCTCTTTCACACACTCACATTTTCTGATTAACTAAAAAATGTGGAATTAAACATTCAACATATTCACCTTTGATTGGACCATGTGATTTTAAAGAAAATAAATAAAAACAAAAAGAAGTAAATACTATCTAATTACGTCATTCCATGGCACATATCCATTCACATATCATGAGGGAGACACATTTGAAACAAATACATAGACAAAAAATAAAGAAATGGTCCAAATATTTTAAAGAGCTCTAAAATGATTTCATTCAATATCATAAACAATCATAGGAGAACATTCATGAGATTTCAATGCTTAATTAAAAGTATACGAAACCACAAATTCCATGCGCTCTTGGAAATAGCTCTCTATAAGAGTCAAAAAGATATTACAAACTTTAAGTTCAAATAGAGCAAGTGTGTAAAGTACTCTACAAAATTCCTAATACTTAAATGTAAATTGAATGCATTCATCCTTAAGGGACTAGAATGGAACTCGAATGGGACTCTTGAGGAACAATAAATGGTATATATTAAGCTAGAAGAAAGCAAAAGGAATGCAGACAGAATTACAAATGTATAACAAACTTTACAAAGTTGGATGATTTAAGACTAGGGAGAAATAAATGGGAATTGCTTCAAATAAAATATAGAACACTCACAAAATTGCAGAAGGATGACCGACTTAATGAATTATCTATCCCTTATAGCATCAAATGTTGGAGTATACATTAGTCTTTGCATATTTGTTAATCTAACCAATGGGGAAGTTATTCAGGATTAACAATTTCATTTAAATATTTTCTAAGCCATTCTTTAATATAATCCATAGGAAGGACGATTATGTCGTGTCTTACATCTAATGCAAAAGTATGCTCATATGTTTCTTTTGTATTTGAACATAATTGATTGATGACTGATAGTTGGTCTTCATTCTCATTATTATATGTAACTAACCATTTTTTTATTTCTTCCTTCAAAGAATTTGTTAAGTTGTCGAACTCATTACCCCATAATGTCTTAATAACTTCCAATTCTTGTAGCACATCTTTTGGAACTAACATGGAGTCTGTAATCATTCTTGACCCTTGAATATCTTCAACAACTTTAATACATTTAAAGAAACTATTGCTTCGTTAGTCATTAATCTTTGTACACTCAAAAATAACATCCTTTAACATTTTGATTCTAGAATATAATCTTGCCTTTATCTATTTTATTTGCTCCCCATTTGAAATCCCTTGTTAGGTTTTTTGAAAGTCATTAAGGGTAGAAATTCTAGTAATAAATATCATTAAATCACTATGAGCAAAGTGTTAATCATGTTCCAAGTCCTTTAGCAAATAATTTGTAAAAGAAGAAATCTTTGAGAGAGCTTTCTTAAATTTAGAAATAGCTCCCATGCGTGTTCAGTAACTATTAGTCACATATTGATATTGTCTATGACTTAAGTCCTAATTCCATTCAATGGTTTTATTGCATTCATAATTCTATTTAGTGTATTAAGCGTGACTGTTGGTACAAGTTCTAGGTTTGGGATAGCTAAAGGGTGCATAAATGAAGGTCTATGGCTGAGAGCTTCTTCAAGTTCATTGATCTTCCTCTTTAATCACATGTTCTCAATTTCTTGCTCTATGTCAAAATGTGTAAGCGTGTCCCTTTTAGCCATATGTAATTTAAGAAGTCTAGTAGGTCCAACTCCTAAGACATCTACTTTCGACTTTCATTTCTTTGTCACCTTCTTGTTCCTAATATGCACCTTCTCAATCTGTAACTTCATACTAGCCTTATCATAATGAGTATTATGCATAGTAATAATTGTTCTTCAAAAATGGTTGGCTCCTATATAGTTAATTATTCTACTATTGTTTGAATTTCTACTAGACATAGTGCTACCCAATCGAGGACTACAATAATATTTACTTTCATGTCGGTGAGCCCTTCTGCTTGTTTTGACTATTTCTTACTAGAACTTATATTACTTCTTGATGAGGTAACCATGGTATGGGATTTATCCAAACTACCATGATGGGGTGGTTCTTCACCATCATCTCCATTAGAGCATCATTCATTACTCTCTCCACAGGTTATAATTATCTCTTTTTCTTAGGGCCTAGGGAGGGACTCCGACGAGTCTGTGGGGCTTATAAGGGTTATACACTTGTAGGGTTCTTCCCTCTTTCCTTGATTTTGGTATTCTATTCTAAAGTGGAATTAACTTTTGTGATTAAATCATCATTTATTCTCTTGGAAGAATTTTCTTGTAAAATTCGAGTTCTTCACACTAATTAAGACAAGGAATGACTTTTGATTTTAGAAATTCGAGTTCATCTCATCATTATAATATCTTAGTTTTATTCTTCCTCATATTTCTTTATCACGACAAAACTTTTCATTAAATATTATGTCATTTTAGCTTGAGCAAAAAGTGACTTTGAATAAAGTGAAAAATAATTTTAAGAAACCTCTTACTTTCATAATACTTATCCATATATATAATATACATAATCATATCCATAATTTTAATAACAAAAAAAACTTGTTTAGTTTTATAATAAAATAAGATTTATTAAATATTAATATTTTAAATATTAATTTTTATATTAATTAAAAAGTAATTATTATATTTTTTCCAACCCATGGCTTAAATATAATTTACAAAAAATTAAATAAACTTTCTATAAAAATATTTTATTAATTAAAAATAAATAATTTACAAAATTTCTAAATAAACTTTTTATAAAAAAATTATAACTTTTATACCTTCACTTTATTATTTAAAAATAAATTTAAAGTAGGAACTATATCTCAACTAATAACAACAACTTTTAATTGTAATTCTTATATTTTAGTTTTTGGAAAGAATTAATATTTAACGTAATTAATCATTATTTATAAGTGAGTTAGGGCATAGTTTCAGTCTTATCAAATATTATGAATTCTAAATAATTGAATTTATTTGTAACGATGATGTAATGATGCTAAGATTAAGATTATTTGGAACAAAACTTCCGTTATAACCTTGGACATTGATATTGTTTGTTTTTATGGCCAAGATAAGAGATATTTTTGGAACAAAACTCGCATTATAACCTTGGGATATTGATACTATTTGTTTTAAGGAGAATCCTACCTCGATAACAAACCCACAACTAATGATCCTCTAAACTTTAGGTTTTGTTTTTTCTTTTTTCTTTTGGTTGAAGTAGTTCTATTAAATGCAAGGAGAAAATAACAATAACGCAGAGATAATTTTCATTATTTTATTAATGGTTTTTTTTAGTACATTAAAGTTGTAACTAAAATTAGATGTTGGCATTTTAAAGACATACTTAGCACCTGGAAACAATTTTTGGAAAAAAAAATGATGTATTAAAAAGTCTAAAAAATACAGAGATTACATATATTGAAACTGTCCTTGTAGCCCCTTTATAGATAAAACAATGGCTAAAGTTATATTATTGTAGCCTAAGTCATTTAAACTTGCTGGAATGTTTAGCCTTCAAAGTAGCAAACCTAGTGGGTTTAGTGAGAGCAATGCTAGTTGAGCATATATGCTCTATGTATTGTTTGCGTGACTTGAACCCACGAGCTTTCAAGTCCTTTGGCGTGATTTTGGTCCTTTTAACCATAGCATCAACATTTATCTTTTTTGTTTTCTGTGGAAATTAAAACATTATCAATAAATATCAAAATCCACATAGATATAATGAAAATATGCTGACCATGTAACGAATATGAAAAGACATTTCATTGACTAGCTATCAATAAATATCAAAATCTATATAGATATAATGAGAATATGGTGAACATGTAAGGAATATGAAAAGAAAATGCATTAACTAGTCATAAAAAAATAAGTCAATGTTATTATGAGCTAAGATATGTAGTATATAACTTACCTCTCCTAATTTATCTTGAAGTCTAGGTGAATGCCGCAATGGTTGAGGAGAATGTGATTTTTGCTGAGTATCATGTCCACCATCATACATGTGCAAAGGTGTTTTAGGAGATGTATATTCATTACTCTGAACATTAGATTATACATAGATATAAGCATGTGAATAAAAAAGAATTAAATGTAAAAATATGATAAAATTATAAGAGTATAAATAAATATAGTCTTACCTTGCATTGTGACATTGGACATGAAGATGGTTGTAGCATTTGAACCATTTCATTTCCATTCTTCTTAAGGCTTCTACAAGGGGTTTTCATTGATTGTGATGGTTCCAAAGGGAACACCTGCACCATAAATAAGAAATAACACACACACACATAATAAAAAAAAATCAAAGATAAGGATATATAATACAGAACATCCATTTCTCATCCCATCATTATGGTAAAACATAACAATTTAATCCCATCATTATGGTAAAACATAACAATTTATATATTAATATTTTCGGTGGAATAGGTTATATGGATTAAAAACTTACTGGCCCAGTAACCCCTTGAAAACCTTGAAATCTAGGTGAGCGTCGCAATGGTTGGTGGCTTGAATTTGGGGAATTTTGTTGATTAGGCTATGCATATCAATAACAATGAGAAATTAGTATACAATTATAATAAATATAAATATTATTTAATGTTAAAATGTCTAAAAAATTAATATCTGCAAAAAAATGGACTCAACTGTGTTGTCATTGTCCTGATTGGTTTCATCAAAGTTTAATATATGGCTGTGCCCATCTGATCCTTCTTCCCCCACATCATCGGGAACCTCAGTGCTTGCTTTCTCTTTTATAGCAATATCTATGCGCTTCATTGTCTGCATGCGTCTACGAGGTAGACTCTGATCCCAACGTTGAATTTTTTCACAAATCCTTTGCTTCGAAGTGTCATTAAGCTGATCAAATGTAGCAACTGACTGTGAAAACAAGTTTCAATGAATTTAGTCCACAACAATAAATTAATATTAATAGAAAACATATACAGATAAATACTAATAAATACTTACAGCTGAAAGAATTTCTTCATTGACAATATTAATAAAAAAATCATATACAAATAAATACTAATAAATACTTACAACTGAAAGAATTTCTTCATTGACAAATCTTTTATATGCTTGTTGTCGTGCACGACATAGCCTTGCATCTAAGTCATATTGTATTTTGGCATTTTGCCTTTTAACTGCACTTGTTGATTTGACCGCCCATGTAGCATTTGCATCTCTTGCTCGACCTCTTTGACGTGGAGGAATTGGTGGGAGATTGTGGGTGGTAGTGCGATGATGATTAAGGCCAGATAGCTTAGATCGACTCAAATTCCCCGCACAGCCACCAATAAGACAAGTGAACACTTGCTTGGTGCCTTTGATAGTTACCTCCCATTCATGTCTAATTTCCTCCATTTTCTTACTTCCTTATAAATGAATATGTAAACAACAATGTTGTTAAAAACATCATAAAAACACATTAAAATAAAAATCAATATTCATATCTATTTTTTTGTGGTCACTGTTGCACATCCGGCAAGGACAAAGTCTGTAAGTGCTTTCATCAATTGATTTTAGTCTGATTTTAGTTTAACGATTATGTTTTTTTCTTTGGAATTTCTTGAAAGAAAAAAATTGCAGAGATTTTAGTAAATCTAAATAAAAATTATGTGTACTGCAAATTTTTGACAGTGTTAAATTTATTTCTATTCTAAAAATATAATTCAAACACTGTATTTACAAAAATAAAATTTTTGAGATTTTTACCCAAATCCAAAATTCACTATAATAATAACATGTTTAGATCTTTGTGGCAATTGGATTGGATCACTTTGTGGGATATACTCCAGACAATCGAAAGGTGAAAACAGAAATAAATTTTAGATTCCATGGATTAGTTCTGTTTTGTGATTAAATTTCCTGTGAAATTATATTTTTAAGAGTATTGAGTTGATTTTGAAAATGGACAGCTTCCGTCTCAACACCAGCTATTGTTTGCATCTCGTTGGGTTCAGTTTTATTAGTATGTATGATCATTATAGCTCTCTACCGTTCAAATCAGCCTAAGCCATTTACTAAAGGGGATGCGAACAAAATGGGTCAAGGTATTATTTCTCTGGATCATATCATGGATTTAAGAATTATATCAACATCAATATGTGTCCTTTGTTTAAAAAATGCTTTGATGTCCTGACCAGGTTCTCCAAGGTTAGTAATATTGCACATGGACATGGCCCTTCTCATGTATGATGACATAATGCGATTGACAACAAATTTGAATGAGAAATATATAATTGGTTATGGGGCTACGAGCACAGTTTATAAATGTATTCTCAAGAATTGTAAGACAATTGCTATTAAAAGACTATATATACACACACCATCCACAAAGTTTGCGGGAATTCGAAACTGAGTTAGAGACTGTTGGAAGCATTAAGCATCGGAATCTTGTATTTATTTTTCATAACAAATTTGCATGATGATGAATATCACCCAGGTATTCTTTCAATTGGAGGAACAATGTTCATGAATTTCTAGCGTACAATTAAATGGTGGAGTGCATGCATTTCTGTTGGCTCGTTAATGAATCATACAATTGAGTTGAAAGGATGCAAAATTTATGATTTTGAAAGTTTCCATTGCCTGCTAGAAAAAGCAGAAGCTTGTCCGGTTATTCACCAAAATTTGTGGGTATTTGTTACATGTATACTTACATTCCACTGGAAACCCTAATACAGTTTGTAGTCATTCTGAAAATGGACCCTGAGACTATGTGAACTTTGGTTAGAACACCTAAGAGTTCCAGGTATGTTATCAACAATGCCCGATTGAACCAGATGACAGGGAAATATGCGACATCGACCTGGAAACCGGATGGAATGTAGCTACGAGCTGGGGAGATATTCTGTTGTTGTTGGATAGAAGACAGTCATGCAGGTCTTTCTTTTATTGACGTGATGGAAATGGAATAGCATCCTAATTTAGAGCTGACCAGTTTATAGGGAATCAACATGAAAGGTACTCCCGAAATACCACTTGTTTCGAGCTGCGAAGAGTTCAAATGAAACATAAAGTGGAGCCCGAAACGCCATTTGTTTTGAGGGTACAAATCACATACAAGAGAGGATTTACAGGGCGGATTAACTTAATAAGCAGTCAAAAATATATGTTTTACAGTATAAATTCCATTACAGTATATATTTTGGAACACAATTTAACTGTCTTTAAAAATGACTATTAATTAATTAACTTCCGTTTGCTAAAAACTAGAACGAGTGCATCCACCATTTACTGAAGATGTAGCAGCACTAACCTTGCAAACCGCTACTCTCGATAACCAGTTGCCAGGTGCTCCAGGTCTGCTCTGTTCTGTTCGCCGAATTGAACTGCAGATAATGTTCTGCCGGGACTTTGAAGGCCGGAGGAGGTTGGTGAGCTCTCCCGTCCAGCATTAATCCTTATGTGAGTGGATGCCACGCGCTATTGATTCGGCGGATCCATACTTCATCAATACGATGCCATCAATACGATGTGAGGGGAACTGCAAGGTTGGCGGCGGGCAGGGTCGCCGGGGGCTTTTTGCTGGGCAGCCGGAAAGGTATGGTCCATGCCGTCGCCGGGCTCTGTGAGACTCTGACAGAGGTACCCTCCATAGCATTAACTTTGCTATGGAGGTGGAAATAGGAATTGCCGTAGTTTAACGCGTAGTTTAATTAGGGGAGGAGTTCCCTAGAAAGTTATGGAAATTCAGTTCATATTTAGAGAAAATTTGGCAAGGATTTTTGTAAATCCAAGTTATAGTTGTTAAACTTCAAAATTTTAAGTGTCCTAGACATTTTTGATGATGCTGAATCCATTTCCACTATCAAAAACACGATTCAAACACTCCCCGGATTCCGGCCACTTTTGCCCGTCCGAGCAATTCCTCCCCTTGTTAGATTATTCCGTAGTTTAATTAGCCCAAGAAATTGCCCGAAAGTTATGGAAATTTTGGTTATATTTAGAGAAAATATGGCAAGTATTTTTGTAAATCCAAGTTATAGTTGTTAAACTTCAAAATTTTAGGTGCCCTAGACGTTTTTGATGGTGCTCAATCTATTTTCACCATCAAAAATACAATTCAAAAACTGCCTCTACAAGATTTTTTGAATTTTTTTTGGCCACTTTTGATCCTAGGGCAATTCCTCCGCCTCAATTGGATTATTTTTTAATTAGATTTCAAATACAGGGTTTTTTTGTCAAATCCAGGGAAAGGAAGCTTGAAGCTTCCTTGATTTTATTTAATTAAATTGGTTGTGTTGATTCCATTGCAATTATTTTAATAATTTAGTGTATTTTTTATTATAAGATTTTACATTATTTATTAGGTTTTTGATTTTATATTAATATAAAATATATATTTATTAGATTTTAATTTCATTTATTAGAAAAAACTATTAAAAATTGAAATTAAATATCAGAAATTAAATTTTAAATGTTGGTTTATGTGTATCATGTTTAAGACACAATTGTATAGAGGATGCATGATTTACAAACAATTATAATGGGTTATTTATTAAAAGTTAAACTTGTTATAAGTGGGAATTGAATTTGAGTGGAGAGGATAATAGCTTTTCTTCCCAATCACCTAAGCTAGATTTTACTAAATAAACTAATTCTTCTATTTACAATGAGCAACATTGTCTTATCAATTAATCATAACATACCTCTTAGCTTCATATGCACAAGCATATATGTGCATCAAATTTTTAAAATACAAAAAAAAAAAGGGAAAATTTGTGTTTTTATAGATTTGAATCTTTTTGCTATTTAATAAATTCAAAATTAAATTAAAATTGAATTTGTTTTTATTGTAACCAAAATTCTTTATTTCTCAACAAGTTGTTTATTTTCTTCCCTTCTTTTGTTTGTGTTCGTTTGACATAAATATCAAGTATTATGGAATTATTTGTGTTTTGAGACGTGTTACGAATAAGTTATAATATTGATTCATTATCATAACAAAACTTTTTTACAAGCTAATAATCTTTTTTTTTGCTGAAGCAAGAGTCGTACCTTCTATTTCATTAAAACAGAAAATATTTTACATAGAATACAACAGTCCGCAAGGAACTGTGGACCAAGGAAAATTTAATCTCTAACTGCCAAGGTCATCGAGCCATAGGCAAGAACCCCCAACCCTACAAACAAAAACCTCCAAACCCTCAAAAGACAGACAATGCTTAGGCCGTACGATCAGAAGAGCGTGTGAACATCCTCGATTCCCCCCACGAAACTAAACAACTGGACTTGCATCTTTAATCACTACCGTCCATTCTCCTCGCCCGATCCAACGGCCGAGGAAGATATCACAGTACAAAGACGCCTGACGCTTAACGACCAGGACCCACCAACATGCACGATCGTTCCTGACCGTAGATCCACCTTGCAAAATCCGACGGCTTAGGATCATATCGCACGGGTCTAAAGCCCTGAACAATAGCGCGCGATGAGGGCGGTAATCAGTCCCTCCCCCATGCCATGTGTAGGTTGATGAGTGGAATCACATCCATTTCGGAAAAACCGCTTCCCGCTTGAGAGGCTTGCGATAAACCATATACCACCATGGGGGCGGTTTTGCTTCCAGAGAAAGAAAATCGGGGGTATTACGGCCGCCGAGAAAGCCAGGATTCCGGCCCCTCATACCATCTCCTCTACGCCTGTACATGAATCCATGAAAGATGTTGTTCCTTCCCTCCGGTCGACCATCTGATAAACTGAGACAGTCGAGCAGCATCCCCCGGGAGTCTCTGAGTTTGTATTTACCAAGGTTGTTGAGGCCTACAGTGGCCTGCCTCCCACCAAAGACCAGACTGTGAAAAAAATAGCAAATCATAATGAAACCAAGTCATCAAGAACTCGCCTCCATGGCTCTGTTTTGAAACACCTCCCTGTCTTCATCCGCCTGGTCGTGACAATGTGCCTTTAATCTATTCTGAGGCATCTCTTGCCAACCCATCGAAACCCTGCTTTCGGTACAGATCACTCCTTGATTGGCCAGAATATCTGCCAGTTTATTGGTCGTTCTTCGCACATGGTTAAAACTTACTATACGAAGGCATTGGAGGTGACGCTGAATTCTTTGGAATACCTGGATCAGCCTCCAGTGTTTTGAGACTTTTTCTGGCGTCGTGCCATAGCTAATTCTCTTGATCGAGTTAATGATTAACTCAGAATCAGCTTCGACAATCACATTTTGGCAGTTATCCTGCTTCATAAAATCTAAACATTGCTCCAGAGCCATTAATTCTGCCATGTTGTTAGTGGCTCTTCCTAAATGGCAATGGAAGATGAAAAGAATACTTCTGTCTTCATCCCTTAACGCCCCTCCAAAGCCAGCAGTTCCCGGGTTGCCTTTTGAAGCCCCATCAATGTTGTATTTCAGAAAACCCTGAGGGGGAGGATGCCAGAAATCCTTCTCAGTATCCATTTTCATTACCTTCCTATCCAGGCCTTGAGGAATAAGCCCCTGCATACCCAACTGACTGAGAATCCGCATTTCAGCTTCTGAGGGTGGATTCTTAGGGGGATTTCACACTGTAGTGCCAACCGTCTCCTTAAGCTATTTTAAGATCTGCTCAAATAGGCGTTGGGAGGGACTCTTTTCATTTTTGAAGATTCTCTTGTTCCTTTCTTTCTAGACATTCCATATAATGAAGCTTGGCGTAAGAGCCCAAGCTGAGCCAAGAAATTCATAATCAGAAAAGTTTCGTCTCCAATTGTTTAGGGTATTGATAATACTCCCTTTGTCCCTATCGGTCTGTTGGAAAATGGTGGCAAATGTATCCCACAACCTGGAGGTGAAAATGCAACTATTGAGAAGATGTTCCATTGTCTCCTCTTGGGCTTCACAGAGCTGGCATCTGGAAGGCCCCAAAACACCCCTCTTCTGAATGTTATCCCAAGTCAAAATTTTCTTATGATGAACCAGCCACATGAAGAGTTTAATCTTCATCCAACCTTGATGCCTCCATAGGTTCAGCCAAATCCTATTTGGAACATGGGAATCTAGCTCAAGGAGAATGTGTTTTGCCTCCTTAAGATTAAAGGTGCCCTCATTATTGTTGCCCCATCTAAGTTGGTCCTACCCCCCTGTCACTAAAATATTCCTTTGTTCCAACACTTTCATAAGTGTCTCTGCTTTTTCCTTCAAGGGGTTGTCATCCCTGTAATCAATGTTCCTCCAGGTTCTCCATTTTCCTGCACTGTGAGTATGATCCCAAAAATCTTTTACCTTAGATAGCCCTTGGGTGTCTGTCTCGTTCTTGAGGTCCAAAAAGTCCTCTTTTAACAGAATAGGTTCTTGTTGCCATTTGTCCTCCCAAAATAAAGCTAGATCTCCCTCTCTGATTTCCCAGAAGCTGTTTTTTTGTACTAGGCTTCTGTTCTCCCAGGCCTTATTCCAGATGTATGAGCCCTTTATACTTCCAGACATCCTTATGTGATCATTATTTTGCTAAGAGCTAGCATATTTTTCTTTCCAAATGCTAGCCCAATGAGCACTTGGATCTTTTACCCAACGCCACCATAGTTTAGCCCCTAAAACGTTGCTAAGAATCTTCGGATCATCCAATCCAAGACCCCCATGGTTTTTGGGTTTACAGATTTTTTTCCCAGGATACTAAGGCCCATTTCCCATTTCTTCCTTTCCTCCCCCTTACCCCAAAGAAAGTTTCTTTGGATGGTTCTAAATTGATGCAGGACTCCTTTGGGTGTTGGGAGTGTTGATAGCATGAAAACTGGGATTGGTTGAAGAACAGCCTTTGTAAGCACCAACCTACCAGCCAAGTTTAAAGATCTGATAGTCCATTTCCTGATTTTATCCTGCATCTTATTAATCACCGGCTCCCAAATGCTCTTGTGTAGAGGTTTAGCAGTTAGAGGAACTCCCAAATATTTTGAAGGGAGGACATCCCTTTGAAAACCTATAATTCTAGAGATATTCCTTTAAATAGCAATATTGGTATTAAAGAAAAAAAAATTAGATTTGGAGAGATTAACTTCCATACCTGTAGCCATGGCGAAGTAATTCAGGATTTGTTTATACGCTAGAGATTCTTTGACCGTGGGGATTCCCTACAGCATGGTATCATCAACAAATTGTTGATGAGTCAAGGCCTGTCCATTCTCAGATAGTTGTAGGCCCTTAATCTTACCAACTTCTTTAGCATGCTTGATAGACCGACCAAGTCCTTCCATCATGAGGATGAAGAGAAAGGGAGAGAGCGGGTCTCCCTGCCTGAGGCCTCTTGAAGGAATAAAAGTCTCGGAGGGAGAACCATTAACCAATATTGAAAAGTTGGAAGAAGTTACCAGGGCCATGACCCATCTAACCCAGTTATGATCAAACCCAAAAGCAATAAGAACTTTCTTGATGTAGGTCCAGTTCAACTTATCATAAGCTTTGGCTAGGTCCAATTGCATGATCATTCTAGCCTTCTTATTGCTAATCAATGAGTGCACCACCTCGTGTGCTTGAATGATGTTATTGAGAATTTGTCTTCCCTCTACATAACCGGATTGTTCCATAGAAACTAGTGTAGGAAGAAGAGGTTTGAGTCTATTGGCCACTACGTTGGATATTATCTTGTATACCACATTGCATAAAGCTATGGGTCTAAACCTGTTTGGTGTTTGAGCATTGTCCTATTTAGGGATCAGGGAGATGAAGGAGGTATTGAGCACCTTCAAAATAGTTCTGTTCATCCTGGAATCTTCCACTACATTCAGAATATCCTGTTTAACAATATTCCAGCAAGCTTTAAAGAAATCCACATTGAAACCATCAGGGCCTAGCGCTTTGCCATTCTGCATTTCTTTGAGGACCTCACTAACCTCCTCTTTAGTCACTGGCCTATTAAGGTGAAATTATCCTCTTTAGACTCCAGCCTGGGTATATCTCTTGTTAAGTCCCTGAGAAAATGCTCTCTATCTGAAATGGTTTCCTTTGCTATACCTCGAAAGTGCTGAACTAACACAGCTTTTATATCCTCATGGGAGTTAAGAATATTCCCTTCCTCATCCTTGATCGAAGAGATCCTATTGTGAAGTCTATTCACCATGGTGGATCTGTGGAAAAATCTAGTGTTTCGCTCTCCTTATTTTAGCATTGAACTCTAGATTTTTGTCTCCAAAATATTTCCTCTTATTTAGACAAATTCTCCCAATCTTGATGATGTTTGGCTACTTGATCACTTCTGAATTTGTCAAAGCCATCCATGATAAGGGCTTGGTTGATTTCTTGCATTTCATCTTCAACAGATTTTTTTGCTACAAAAATATTGCCAAATTCTTTCTTGTTCCATTCTTTGAGCCTAAGCTTGATGTGCTTTAGTCTTTTATGTAGAAGGAACATTGCTGTGCCCTGAATCTGCAAATCTTTTGACCACCATTTTTCAATATTGCTGATGAAATCTGGGTGGGTAAGCCAGATATTCTCAAATCGGAAAGGTCTATTCCTAGGGGTACCAATTCCCTGAATCTCTAGTTGAACCGGCCAGTGACCTAAGCCTCCTAAGGGGAGAACTCTCGCTATCATTTCCTTGTCAATGAGCATAAGGTCCTCTGAGATAATGAATCTGTCTAACTTTGAGGCTACATGAGACTCTCCTCCTCTTTTATTGTTCCAAGTAAAGAGACCATTGCTCGTATCAGTGTCAACTAGCTTCATATTATCTATAAAGGTTTGAAATGCTAAAGAGTCTTTGCTTAGAGTTCTGGTTCCCCCTTTTTTCTCCGAAAGTGATCTGATCATGTTGAAGTCCCCCCCATGATCCAAGGTATTCCTACATATCTGTCTCTGAGATCCACAAGAGAATCTAGAAACCTGAGTTTATCATCCATTCTTTGAGGGCCATAAACATTCGTGACCAGATAGGTATCCCTATCTCCCATAGGCTGAATAACCACTGATAAATAATTCCTAGATGCCTCAGCATCTATTATGCCAATCTTTTGGGGGTTCCAAAGAGTGAGTATGCCTCCTGCTGTATTCTCTACTTTGACTTCTAGAAACTCAAATCGATTGAGCCATTTGCTATGTATTTGTTTTATCTTTTGAATGAAACATTTAGTTTCCTGGATAAAGATCATATTCGAAGCTGCTTGCTTCATTCTATTACTAAGTATTCTTTGTTTTCTTTTGCTACCTAGGCCCCTGATATTCCAAGATGTGAACTTCATTATTAAAGATTTGTAAAGGAGTAGCTGGTTAGATCTTTCATCTTACCTAAATCTATCATTAGCTTTCCACATTCCATCAATAGCTCATTCTGCTTTTTCCTGCCTCTTTTCTTTCCTGGGTTTCTAGGTGCTAATCCTGGTGTAGTTTTCATAGTTTTCACACCTTCGTTACCCTGCCTTTCAATGTTTTTTTGCCTCTCCAGCCCATTAGCCTGAGTTTTCCATATGAACAACTGTTGTACTCTATTGAACTCTTCTTGAGGTAACGAGTCTACCCCTCCCATGGTTCCCTATTTCAAGAACCCTTCCAGATCTAGGTGTTCTCTGTCAAGAATCTCCTGTAGCTCATGGTCCTCCATTTCCATCTCACTCTAGGTCATTTCCTGGTCCATCTCCAATTCTGCATCACTCATCATAGTCTCTTTCTGTTTATTAATATTTTGTATTTGTTCACGGTCTTCTTCTTTCTCCTTCTCCCCTGGAACTCCTCCCATTGCCTGATCTGCTTTTGTTATTGCTTCATCTTCTTCAAGTACCTGTAGCCTATTCTGACTGGCCTGTTTCCCTTCATTTTGATGTTGCTTTGGCCCCCTTTTGCCCCATTTTCCTCTTTGTACCACTTTGTGAAAGCTTTCAGAGTCTTTCATTGTATTAACTTTACTCTTGGTCTCTATTTTACTGAGAGGGCAGTCTCTGAATAGGTGCCCATGCTCATGGCATCTGTGACATCTGAATGGGATATGCTCATAATCTATTGTTTGCACCCATTCTTCATCAAAAACTTCCAAGATTACCTCATCCGGAAGAGCTCCAGAGAGATCCATCTCCACACATATTCTTGTAAAGGAAGTATATTTTCCCCTTCTTGTGGCCTTAGAAGCTTTGACAAAACACCCTAATTTATTTCCAATAGTAGTTAACGATTCAGTTTGCCAGTAATCAAGAGGTAGAGAGTAGAGTCTTACCCAGACCGAGATTGAAGTAAAAGTCTCACACTTTGGGATAAAATTCATAATCCATGGCCGCATATAGAGGCCCGCGGCTGCATAGAAGTAGGGCCCTCCTTCAAAAACTCTGTCTTTATCTTCAATATTTGTGAAGACCACAGTGAAGAATCCCTTTGACCCAAGATGTAGGTCTATGCTTCCTTTTGGTTTCCAGTGATATTTAATCCATGTCTGTAAAGCTTTTTTAGTGGGCCATAATCCCATGAATTTACAAATGATTGCATATGCCTCCCATGTGGTCCCTGTGCACCTGCAGAGCAGGATCATTTAAAACTACTCTAGTTGTTATCTCAACTTTGGGTTTACAAGGTCCCTTTTGTGCTTTGTCTTTTGTTACATGTTCCTTGTCTTCTTCCTCATTCTCTTTTGTGCTATTATTCTCCCTTGTTTTGGTGCAGTCTAGCTCCTCTTCAATGTTCCTTTTCCCTTCTTCTGAAGAACCTCTGTCATTTTCTATTGGTTTCTTACCTCTGTTGGCCACAACCTGCTTGTAGGAGGGAGTGGAGCTCCCTCCTTTGCGCCCTTCCATGGAGATCAACCCCTACAAAAGTTTGGAAACCCTAGCTATTTGCCCACCGTAACCCCTCCTGATCTCGAAACCAGATCTGAAAATTCCTTTACAAGCTAATAATCATTATGATAAAGTAAGCTTAAATTTCCATGGTTGAAATTTTTGTTGTATGTTTTTTAAATGTATATTTGTTTAATTTATATATTAAGTATTTATACAATTAATGCCCCTTTCAGGTGATTGAGGTAAATAGTGACAACTATTGTGATTTGATTTTAGATCTTGCACATAACAATGTTAAGAAGTTATTTATTCATCACAATAATAATAATAATATGAATAATAATTTATTAAAAAAACTTATTTATAAAACAATAATAATAATTTTTATAAAAAACTAAAATCTAGATAATATTAAATCTGTCACAACATTAATATTTTAATGTTTATTACGAGCTTATCCACTTTTACCAACTGTTTAATTTATATAATTATGATAATATAATATTTAATGAATATAATGAAAAGACATAGTATTTAATATATGCTATGTACCAATAATTTAATTTAAATGTAGGAAGGAATTTTGTGAGGAAGAAAGTGAACTGGGTGGGTGGACAGGGTGCATAATTAGATCCTCCCAACAAAGTTGGTTATTTATTAGGTATTTTAGACATATCAACTAATTTTCCAGTAAGAATATCGTGTAACTTCTTTGAAGAGAAGAACCATGCTCAATTTTCTTTTTCGAAGTATTAACTAGGAAGGGTTGGTGTGACTTTTAGTGACAATTGGGTCTTAATAGTTTAAGTTTTGTGATTTCTTCATGTTATTTATAGTTTAATATACTTCTTTCTAGTGTCTACTCACAAAACATTTAAATAGTGTCTACTCATAAAAATATTTGCAAGTGAAGAAATTGCATCTCTCCGATCATGTTTAAGATGGATCTATGTGGGTCATAATCTTAATCTAAAATACAATTATCCTATACTAACTTTATATATATATATATATATATATCCAATTTTTTTAACTAAACTAATATTTAAGTTAATTTTAACTACGTGAAATGAAATAATCTACACCTAATAACATATAAAAGATTGCACTTTATATATTTTATTTATAAATTAAAATTAAAATGAATAGTACAATCACAAATGTTACAATGTTAGAATAACATACATTAACATTTACAATGTTATGATACAATAAAAGAATAACGCTAGAGTGTACTAATATTTTAAACCAATTGCAAAACTAAATTTAGAAGTAAAATTCTAAACCAATTGCACAACTAAATTTAGAAGTAAAAGCTAAATTCTAGTCTTATTTTTTTAAAGGAAAAATGTACTTCTTAATGTAATTAAAATCAGAATAAGTAACTGTAGCAATACAAGAAAGTAACTGTGACAATACAAGAAACTTATTCGGTAAGATAAACTCTCCAATTGCAAAATTAAATTTAAAAGTTAAACTCAAAAAAAAATGATAATATTCTAAACCTATTGCACAACTAAATTTAGAAGTAAAAGCTAAATTTATTCCTAAACTATTTTAAAAAAGGAAAAAATTACTTCTTAATGTAATTAAAATCAGAATAAGTAACTCTGACAATGCAAGCAATTTATTGTGGAAATTAATCACATTATTACTCTATTTTTTGCCAAGTTTTTACATTAAGAAAGGAAATAAAATGATTTATCTAGTTTAATACATTCTAAATCTTGCTTGGCCAAGACTTAAACCAAGAAAAAAACAATATTATATGATATTTCTCTAAATAATCTTATATTTTTTAAAAATGACCAATAAATCGAACTAATTAATCACCGAAACATAATCAATATAAAGGAAACACAAATATCCTACTAATAGCCTGATAATCCTTCACGTAAAAGAATATCAAAACCAATATATACGATTAACCTGATAATCATCCAAATAAAAAAAATATCAAAACCGATATTCTCTTGGTACAAAACAAGTAATTGAAAGAGAATAATCAATTTACTATTAAATTACAATAAATACAAACAAATGCAGATAATCAACAAATAAATAAATTGCTGGTCAAAAAATCAAACCATTTAACAAACAACTTCATAAATTTAGTATATCAAAAGATTTAATAAAATAACTACATGATTAGGGAAAAGAAATAAATCAAGAAATAGAGTGAATCAAACCAAACTATATACTTGCATTAATATTCATCCCACTGTCTTTTGTTCAGGGATATAGAAGTTCCTTTTTATTTCGAGAGATCCCTCCTCTAATAAAAATAATTAGGAGTTTAAATAATACTAATTTCAAAATGATGTCTACAACAAATTGAAAACATAGCTGGTATTTTAACAAAATAATAATAACGGTTCATTGCTTTTCTTTTTAAGGCCTCTCAGCCAAATCACCAAGTAACAGGGTATCAACAAGATAAACTAACCTTTTCTATCATCTTCATAAAAAAACTGGAGGTACCCAACAACCAATCTAGCCCGAATAAGTTAGAAAAATAGAAAATAATGTGAATATAGTAGTTACTTTAGATTTTGTAACAACAATATATTTAAAAGGTAAAAATCGAAATAATCGTACTTTATTAATTTAACTTTTGCACCTATCATCAAGCTATATTTATATATTAAAAATTTATCATCAAGCTATATTTATATATTAAAAAGTTATTGTAATAATTTGAATGATGAGATTAATTATATTTTTTATATTAAAAATATTAATGTGTTTGATATATTTGAAGGTTTTATTTGTATTTATCATTATAAATATATAAGGAAAAAATAATTGTAACAAAAATATTATTATAAACTATTGTAACAAAAATATTATTATTAATTTCAATTTTACTTTAACTACTTAACCATTAAAAATCTCAAATTTTGATAAAAATTACAAGTGTTCAAGAGTTTCTATCTTTTACAACTAAGATATAAGGCAATTTTTCTAAAATTAGGTATGTTTTGAAAATCTCTAAAAAATTGGTGGGCATTCAGACATCAATTTTTTTTAATTTATTAAAAGTCAATGCAACATAACAAACTCTCTAACACATTATACTAATTGATAAGCATTTAGAGGCAGCATATGCTAAGCATATTCCCTTGAGAATCAATCTAAATGATCAATTAAAAAAACAAAAAAAATTATCAACAGATTCTCATCTACCTTAAATTGAAATAAAAAAATTTCAGCCAATTATCTAAAAGACAAACATTTAAAAAAAAATAATAATCCCTTTATATAATTTCTATAATAACTTTAATACCAATATACTTATTCATATATTATTGGAGAATAAAAAATTCATTTGACATCCAGGCAACTTAATATGATAAGAAATGTTTCGTTAAAAGAGAATAAATATGAAATTTTAAATTAATTTTGATGGTGGAAATAAATTCAACACTATTAAAATTTTGAAGTTTAACTAAAATCTTGAAGCTTAATAACTATATTTAAAATTTTTAAAAAATATTACTAAATTTTTTAGCAAAATGTTATTAAAAATTTTCATTTATAAGAAGAAATTTCAGCATAAATCACATTCAGAAAATCATTGTCAACGCGTTTCGAACCAACCAGTGTAGTTCATCATCAAGACCAAATTTATTTTCATATCAATTTACTCTATTCTTAAATTACGTGCCACCAAATATCTTTGGAATCCAACTAGCGACAACACATCATGCCACCGGTGTGTATGTCAGATAAGTCAAAGATAGATTCCGATAACGGATCGCTCAACAATTAACGGGAGAAGACGGCCACCGGTGTGTATGTCAGATAAGTCAAAGATAGATTCCGATAACGGATCGCTCAACAATTAACGGTAGAAGACGGCGGAGTAGATGCTGTGTGTCGTATCTCGCTTTATAGATTCCATGCACTCGATGCTGTGTGTCGTATCTCGCTTTATAGATTCCATGCACTGGATGCTGTCTGTCTGACTGTTGACAACTCGACATTGCCGTGTGTCAGCACGCTTTTGAGATTCCGTGGATTGGGCAGTACCGTTATGATTTAGAAATTCGATGTGGATGAATGTGGAGTTTGGATCATGATTCTATTTTGACTCGTTTAAGTTTAAGGAGGCGGATGAGTTGCTTAGGAAAATTATGGAAATTCCAGTCATATTTAAAGAAAATTTGGCAAAGATTTTTGTAAATCCAAGTTATAATTGTCAAATTTTAAATTTCTAGGTGTTTTTGACGTTTTTGATGGTGTTGAATCCATTCTCATAATCAAAAACACGATTCAAAAACTCCCTTTACAAGATTTTTTGAATTTTTCTACCCAGATTCCAGCTACTTTTGACCGTCCAGACAATTCTACATTCATATAGCCATCGTGGTAGCCCCACCGCATGGGAAATTTTCTTTTGTATATATGTATTATTGCATAAATTAATGGGATGATAAAATAAATTATTTTTAGTTTTTGTGGAGGTTAAAATATGATTCATTTTTGCGATACTTAGTTTTTATGTAAAAAATAAACTTTGATTATTTTTTAATCTGAATTCAAATATTGATTTTTATTTTAAAAGAAAGATTAAAGCTTAATTGATTTCATTTAATTAAATTATTTGCGTTGATTCCATTGTAATTATTTGAATATTTTTGTAATTTTTATTATTATTATAAGATTCTACATTATTTATTGGGTTTTCAATTTTATATTAATGTAAAAATGTATATATTTAATAAAAAATATTTTTTCTTTGAAATTTTAAAATTTGATACATTTGAAAACAATATTTATAAATTAAATTTATTAAATTTTGATTGCATTTATCAGGAAAAAAATGATTTTAAAATTATTAAAAATTTAAGTTAAATATCACAATTTAAAATTATTAAAAATTCAAGTTAAATATCACAAATTAAATTTTGAATGTTAGTTTATGTGTATCATGTTTAAGTCAATTGCATAGAGGATGCATGGTTTACAAACAACTCTAACAATTTATTCATTACAAATTAAACTTGTTATAAGTGGGATTTGAAGTTGAGTGGAGAGGATAATAATTTTTCTTCCCAAGCACCTAAGCTAAACTTCACTAAATAAACTAATTCTTCTAATTATCTTATCAATGAACCATAATATACATTTTAGCATCATATGTACCGGCATATATGTGCATCAAATTTTTACAAATATAAAGCTTTAAAAATATTTAAAAGTAAGAGAAAAATTGTGCTTTCATAGATTTGATTATTTTTTATACTTAATAAGTGCAAGATTAAAATGAATTTGAATTCTGGTTTTATTTTCGACAAGTTATTTATTTCATTCTTTTTCTTCATTTGTGTTTGTTTGGGATACATATTAAGTATTATGGAATTATTAATAAGTGGATTGATTTAATTTTATCATAAATTAAAGGTTGAGATTTATATAACTTTTAATTATATTGATTGATTAAAAAAAATATAAGAACAAGTATCATATAAAATAAATTATGGTTTTGAAACATGTGGTATAAATAAGTTATGATATTGGTTCATGGTATCCTAACAAAACTTACTTATAAGCTAATAATCATTATGATAAAGTAACTATGAATTTCCATGGTTAAAATTTTTGTTATATGTTTTTTAAATGTATATTTATTTAACATATATTTTAAGTATTTATAGAAATAATATCCCCTCACCTAATTCAAGGTGAATAGTGGCATCTATTGTGATTAGCCTTGCCCATAATAGTTTTTGGAAGTTATTTATCCATCACAATAATAATAATAATAATAATAATAATAATAATAATATACTAAAAAAAAATATTTAAATAATAATAACAATATAATTATTTTTTTATAAAAAAATTAAATCTTGTATTAGTATTTATTATCAACTTATCCATATTTACCAATCATTTAATTTATGTAATTATGGTAATATAATATTTAATAAATATAATGAAACATAATATTTAATATTTGTCATGTACCAATAATCCAAATGAAACCATAAACTCTAACTAATGCGAACTAAACTTATTAAAAAGTTTAAACAAAACAAAATACTATATATTATATTATATTTTTATTTATTAATTTCACTAGTGTAACGAATTTGAACTTGAACTAGAGCAAAGGGTTCGAACCTCCTGTTCTGAGGTAATTTATGCATGCATGGTGTGTTGTGTCAGATGGTGGGGGAATTGGAATCTGAAACAGACGTTATCGTTCATTTGTGGACTAGTTTTCACATGCATCCATTAGGGCATTATTATTCTCTTGATCATTTGATGCAATAGGTGCTCTAGATTTTCAATCCAATAAATGAAACCTACTTGGAACGAGGCTACCTAGTTGGAATGAGGTTGGAGACATAGTTTGGACAAGGCTGGACGGATACATAGTTGGGGCGAGGCTGGACGGATACAGAGTTAGAGCGAGGCTGGAAGGGAAACCTACTTGGGACAAGGCTGGAAACATAGTTGGAACGAGGCTGGCTGGATACATTGTTGGGACAAGGCTGGGCGGATACGTACGTGGTGTTACATACACTTAATACCCCCCGCTCATAGTCGGAGGAAAAACGACCATCGTGAGGGGAATATATACCCCACCACTTCTCGGAGGTCAAACCTCAAATCCCTTCCTTTTGATGCAGCATGCTTTTTGATTTCAAAACCACTTCATTCTTGATATCCCCACTTCCTTAACATAGGCCACCTTTTGCTCGTATGATAGATGAGTCAATCCGCAAATGACAAAACACTACTATAACGAATTTGAACCTGAACCAGAGAAAAGAGTTCGAACCTCCTATTATGAGGTAATTTTTGCCTACGTGGTGTGTTGTGTTGGACAACATGGGAATTGGAACCTGAAATAGATGTTATCATTCGTTTGTGAATTGGTTTCGTTGTGCTATGCATGAATATATACTTTTGAGAGTGCTTGACTCCAATTTTGTGTGATGGAAAAGACAATGCATTTATCTGCATCACAATTTTTGTCATTATCAGTCCACACCCGTGTGTTTGAATGTGGATCTATTGAATTTATCAGTGGGAATATTATATTTTGGGGTCTGAGCTAGTGAATCATCTTTGGGGTATTGGCTGTGGCAACGAATCATCTCTGAGGCACCTCCGAGGCCTGGTTTGTGGCAAAGTGTGGCCTCTAGGAAGTGACTATAGCAGGAGGCTGAAATCACCCCTGAGATAGGGGAGTGTTATCTAGGTCTAATTCCGAGGCTGAGGACAACATATCTAGCAACCATTCCATCCATTTAAATATGCGTTACAAACACTGCTACAAACAACTATGTAACACCCCCTCCCAAGTCTACTTAAAGTAACCATGCCAACTGGGGTAAACATGAGGAGAGATGCTTACTATGATCAGATTCGACCTCCTATGTCACCTTAAGGAAGTGGAATCATAGAAACATCACATACAGTCATCCGACATCATTAATAGAACCCTCAGGAGACAAGTCACCCACTCAGACAACATGTCCATGGGTCCCACTGTTATTCTGCAACTCTTAGGCCATGGTCGCTCTCATGCTATGGGCAAGGGAGTGACCAGAAACCCAAAGTCGCTCTCACAGGTCTGCCTGCCAAAGATTGTGGACCAAATTTGCTAGTTCTATGCCAGCAACCTCAAGATTTAAGCCACTTTTCTAGCCCAGAATCTTGGCCTCTGCCTAGAACTTGTTGTAACTTCCAGAATTCATTAAAAAAATGATAACAATGCTGATCAATCAAAAATCATCCTCAGGACTAGGCCTGAGCATCCCCAACCAGGATTGACATTCTGTCAAACACTTGGCATCAATACAACCTACAGGTCTAGGATACAAGACAGAGCATGAACGACTGAAACAACTTATGAAACATAACCAGAAGGATCACCTCCTTTTCCATTGAACAACTACATCATCAATTGGGTCTTGCATCCATCCATTTAACAGTTACATGTAAATATATGAAATAATCATGACATAAACCAGTCATTTGACCATGCTTATAACTAGCATAAAAGCATATAAATATCAGAGATATGAAAGCCATTAAATCCACATATAAATTAGTGCAAAAGTAAGATAACTTAGCTTTTATTAATAATAGGAAAATCCAACCATGTTTGATACTTCCATATACCACCCGACCAATATACATGGTTGAACCAAATCTCTCTTTCATCCAGTCACCCCCGTGCCATATTCCAAGCATGAATGTGGGATCTCATAAAACGACCAAGGGAATCTAAAGGTTAAACCACCTCCAACCTCATTAAACTGTGATCACACCAAAATCGGTGCTTCGATCACAATCAAACAGAACTTGGAATGCCATCCGGAATCCATCACTATCCTTGAGTAATTTTGTGTCTCCTTGTCTCTCAATCTTTACCACAATCCAAACTAGATCACTAAGCCTTAAACCGAGACTAGTCTCTCAGGCTTTACCATAATCCAAACCCAGGTCACTAGGCCCTAAACCAAGACTTCTCCCTCAGGCTTTACCATGTATCCTGCCAAAATCGGTCAAGGGATTCCTAGTCCTTTGGGAATGTAACTTGAGACCACCTCCGCCCCAGATTTTGAAATCCATCTGGCAAACCAAAGCTCAAAAACTGAAATAAACATACCAACACCATGGCATCTAGAAAAAGGTAAGGCTAGGTTGAAAACCACTTTCATAACCCAACAAAACCATGCCACTGACAGTAAGAGAACCATACACCAACATGCAAAGCCATGCATGTCCAAACTAGCTAGGAAATCACACATGCAAAAGGCTACTTGCAATTATTCCTGATGAAGCTGCCTGAGTTCTGCTTGTCTTTCCTTGATCCTTGCTTTATTTTCCTTTCCTTTCCTCGATCTTTTCTTTCTTTTCCTTTCCTTTCTTTCCCTTTCCTTTTCTCCAAACTAGAGTGCTCTAAGAAAAATTTAAGTGACCAAGAGTGAGAGAGAGAGAGAATAATGAGAGAGCTCCAAACTTGAATTGACCGAGAGCTTAACACTGAGCAAGACTAACACTAAGCAACCTACCAACTGATCCTCAGAAGCCTTTTAATCAATGAGGCCTCTAATTTCTTCATTTTCCATTATTTTTCTTCATTTTCCTCCTCACATGCAACTTGTGACCTTTTACCTTTCTTTTCTCCTAACTTCCTTTTGTTTTCATAAATAAATGTGCCAAAAATGTCTTTTTTCCTTTCCAAATACTTAGTCGTTGTCTTTGCCAATTTTACTTAGCCATAACACACATCCAGCGATGCCCACTAGGATATATTTGCCCAACATTTAACTTGGAATACGCATCCCTTACCCATGGTCTAATTATTCTTTTATTAACTTTTATTACATGAAATTTTCACCAGGGCTATTACAGAAGCCTCCCCCTTGGGGAACACCATCCTCAGTGTTAAACCACACCAAGACCTCAGCAAAACCGCTGAAAAGAAAACATACTACCCATGGAACTTCATAACTTAGCTCGTTGCAGTATTTACAATGAAAGACCTGCTAAAAAGAAAAACATCATGACAACATGACAACATAATAACCATACAACATATGGGAGCTTTATAACATAGCTCATTACAGTATTTACAATAACCACATATACACATATGTACATTTTCTAAACTCACAAATAAAATGATATGATGCCCATATCAATCAGCAAGGGGATCCATAAGCTCACACCTCTACCCTCAAAGTAATACCAGGATTCACCTCCTTCCCAGGAGGCCAGAATCCACTTCCACAGTTAACGCTGCATCCAATCTCTAGCGGTATAATCCTACACCACTTGTCCTCTCAGTGAACAATTTTCGGCTCATCGTTCTAGGGTGCACTCCCAATGTGCATTTGATTCCATCTGGAAACGCTAGTGACCAAAACAAATATATCTGCGACCTTCCCTTCTCTGCTACACAGTCCCTCAAGAAATCCGGTCACCCCCTTTTGTGTAGTCACTCACCTTCCAAGTTCCCCGATATACCATATCCCGGGCGATCCATCCCTTGGCAAGGCTTCCTCGCATTGGAAGATACAAAACCAAGGCATATCCTTGCTTCAAAACCATCATACTGGCCATTGCATGCTCATGGCAATCAATGGACATTATTGGGTACCAATGTCCCACAATGGCCCTGCTCCTAAAGTGATTTACCAACATATTGCTACATGTTCCAATTTCTTTTGTTGCTGTTGCCAATCTTGCAATCGATTTCAACCACCCAATCGAGCATGTTCATGCATTCCTATTCCAAGCAAAAAATTTCCTTTAGATTCAAAATAAATCAAAATAACCTCAAACCACACCTCATTGGTAGCTCGTCAATAAAGTACACTTGCAATCTTGTTTGATTCCTCTCACAACAAGTCAAACTAATTGTTTGATCAAAATATTATGTATAAACATATCACATTTAGTTAGCTCAAAACACAACCATCATATATCAACATCATAAATCACATGTAACCATCATAAATCAGAATCATAGATCACATATAATCATCATATACCATAGTCATAAATCATATGCATAATCAAACCAAAATAAAATGTCGATACTTATCCTTAGCTTTTGCCTTTGTCTTTATTCCATAAGCACTTTGGATCAATTGCCACACTAGACAAACACCCAATGCCTTCTCCTTAACCATATGCACATACACATAGTGTGCATCACACACATACAACTACACATGTCATACAACACCATGCAATATATGAATCTACACCATTACCGTATGTACCACATGTACACAATACCACCTGTACACTGCAACCTCCTGCACATGTGCACAACATCACATGTATGTGGCACCACCTACACAACATGTACACAATGCCACATGTACACTGCACCACTGTACAACGTGTACACAATACCACACACACAACATGTACATGGCACCACATGTACATAGCATCACATTCACGACATGTACACAACACCACATGCACACAACAACACATGTAAAACATGTACATGACACCGCATGCTCACAGCACCACTTTTACAATCATGCACATAACAACATATGTACATAACATCATATGTACAACATGCATAGAACACCATATGTACATAACACTGCATATCCAACATGTACATAGCATCATTTGTACACAACACTACACATCCAACATGTGCACAACACCATATGCACAAAGCACTGCATATCCATCATGTACACAACACCATCTATACCTAGCACTACATATGCATTATTCACACAACACTATATGTACCATCCTGTACATAACATTGCATAAACAACATGTACACATGCTATGTATACGCAACACCGCATGCGAAAAATATCACGGATGAAAAATGTACAAAAATAGTACCACACATCCAAAGCCGCATTATCTTTACCAAGCAACCTTTCTTCCAATCTCTTAACCATGCTTATCCTAGCATGCCACAAACCATACTGCTTCATTTTACTGATATATCTCTCAACATTACCTGTCATAACATAACATAGGCATAATTCAAGCATATAATATCAATTCATAACCACATGGTATTGGCCTCGTATATTTGTCAAGGCTACTCTTCCCACTTGATTCCTCATAAATCAGAAACCTCTTCATGTCACTCACCTGCATAAGCAATCATTCCTCCACAATAATGATCCCTGACAACCTTGTCAGACAGTAACATAGATACATGGATACATACATACATATATAAATGTTAGCATAAAAATAATCATGATCTCGTCAGAAAACAACATACATACATACATATATAAGCATCATCATAATCATGATCATAACATAATTACAATATAATATAAGGTCTAGGTTAAGAGAACTTCATTTATTCATGCACAACATGCACAACATTGAGAACAATCGTTCCCAACATAGCCAAGGCATCTGACACCTAAGATCCATTCAATTTACCTTTTCTACTTACCTTTCACATGTCTGTACTGCCACCTTCCATTTACCACAATGGACCCATCCATTCCAATCAACTGTCATAGTCTTATCTTTCGCTACACTTACTCATGCACAAAGCTCCATTTGAGTCTTACATCACCTGTCGGGTACCACACAACTTTCCCCGAGCTCCATCAACTCTTCCTCTTCCTCAAACCAATTCCCATACTCAAAACATAAAAGGAAATTTCAAGAAACAAACAAGAAGCAAGACCATGAAAACCAATAACAACATGACACCACAACAAAGTGGCATATCTATGCATCAGACACACGAAAAATCGATAATCAAGCACAACAATCACAAAAAAAAAGAAAAAGGAACACAAGACTAGAAATTAGACATCGTGACTCCATCCCCATGGTTCCCAAGGAAAGCTCAACCTGAGCCTTCTTCAAGATATCAAGGAAACCTCTTTTTCCATGCAATCCCCTGCATCATATTTCCATAAACACATAACTGTTAGTGCATAAACAAATATAACAATACTCCAGATACCTTATCTTGTTGTGACAAGTGCATTTCCTTGTAGTTGAACACGTCCATGCCATCTCTCAAGGCACTCCAATTCCCTTGACAAATCCACTTGTCACTAGAGACTAGCTAACATACCTGTTAATTACATGTCCATGAATATAGCACCTATCCTCATAATGTTAGAAAAGGTTAAGGTTAAGAAGACTTCTTGTATGCAAAGTACTCATTCGTTTGGAATTAGGGATTCCAAACATAGCCAAAGGAATTCTTGTCCAATTCCTTTATTTTACCCTTTTTACCTTGTTGCAATTGAGGCTTACTATTTACTGTCACATCACCCAAATGTTAGTTATATAAACACATCAAATGTTACCTTGTCACGCTACTACCTAGCATTTTACCTGTAACTATTCAGACATGTCAACCACATGTTCTAAATATCAAGACAATCATATCTATCAATTTGACATCAACTTTTACAAACAAGCATGTCATGATCCATAGTCAACTCATAGTCATGAGACACAATGCGACAATTGTCAACTATATTCAAGTACATATTAACTGTCTCAACACATATATGTTAGTACAATCATCTTAAAACAAAATCATTTGAACACATACTCATATTATGCAATTCATCAAACATTCAACCAACTTGCAACATACTATGTTAAATAAATTAGCTAGACGACACAATCAAACAATCAATCACCAAATATACGACATATGAAAACTCTTACCTCATTGTTATCTTAGGGGAGGCTATCTTGTCTACACAATCAAACTAGTTAGTACGATATAACTTCTCAACACATGAGATTAAACATAAATAAGATCGTGTTATCCATAACAATAACTAACTAACTAACATGTTCATATCCTAACTCATAAAACATTATCATTTCTGCATAGTAATGACATATGTATGATTGGTCTAGATTAGTACGACACCAAATCACAAATATGTTGGCTCATACCTGAATATCGCAAACACAACCATCTGTATAGGCCAATCCAATTTAGCATGATACATATAGCATCAATGTATAAATTTTATAACCCTAATCATCAAGCTAACTATCATTTAACAACAACAAGTTACCCTATAATATACTTCAAAAATAACATATAACATAATAATCGGGTTATCTAATATAAAACAATAATAAAAATGCATACAACTACAGGTTACTATCATTCTTGACTATCCAACACATGTGCATATAACTACACTAATCAACTAACATCTATCATGAATGCAACCATAACATCAAAAGACATGTACATAAACCTAATGTATATAACAATCCTTGACTTACATTCATGCATGTCAAACATACATTACCTGTATAACAATCTACTCTTATTCCAAGGTCTAATGCTGCACCCTCATTATGATGATTTGACTCTCCTTCTCTATCTCATCCAACACATTAGCATCATAACAACTAATAGCACATTATGACCTAAATTTGCATAAAATGATTTCACAAGGCATGTTTGACCTACTATTCATGCATAACTGTAACCAAGACCATACACGCATAACAACTGCATATAGACATATAACACATGAGTACCGAAGATATAAACATCATTCTAGTTAGAGTCCAGTCGTCAATGCATGACCATATCAACTACACAAACAATGACCTCCTGCATGAAAACAACCATTACTCCATTGTAAACATTGCCACATGCAACCATCAACATGCATAAGCAATGCTTATTCAACTACACATACACATAAGCGCATGTAGTCGAGCATAAGCGATCAATTTTTGTAGCCAACCTACAATATTGATACATGTAATCAAACATACAAGAATGCAACCTAACATACAAGGATGTAATCAAGGTGCATATAATCATGTAACCAATCATATACTCCTGATGATGCATTCCATAAAATCAACATCAAGTTCCTCATGATCACCTTACTATAACCATGATTAATAAGATGCAGTGCAACGAGCACATGGAACACAAGTGTAAGAGACACACACGCAATTGACATGCATGCGTGACCAACACATTCACCCAAGGAGAGTGCAACCACACTCTAATACCAATCTGTGGTATCATATATGAACCAAAGAGATCACGACTCACTCTAATACCACTTTGTAACACCCCCTCCTAGGTCTACCCAAAGTAACCGTGCCAATCGGGATAAACATGAGGAGAGATTCTAGTATGATCAGATTCGACCTCCTATGTCAGCTTAAGGAAGTGGAATCGACAGAACATCACATATAGTCATCCAACATCATCAACAGAATCCTTAGGGGACAAGTCATCCACTCAGACAGCATGTCCCTGGGTCCCACTACTATTCTGCAGCTCTTAAGCCATAGTCGCTCTCATGCTAAGGGCAAGGGAGTGACCAAAAATGCAAAGGCGGTCTCATAGTCCTGCCTACAGTCGATTGTGGACTGAATTTTCTAGTTCTGTGCCAGCGACCCCAGGATTTAAGCCACTTTTCTAGCCTAGAATCCTGGCCTCTGCCCATAACTTGTTGTGACTTCAAGAATTCATTCAAAACATGATAACAATGTTGATCAATCAAAAATCACCCTCAGGACTAGGCCTGAGCATCCCCAACCGGGACTGACATTTTGTCAAACACTTGGCATAAATGCAACCTACAGGTATAGGATACAAGACATAACATAAACAACTGAAACAACTTATGAAATATAACCAGAAGGATCACCTCCTTTTCCATTGAACCACTACATCATCAATTAGGTCTTGCATCCATCCATTTAACAATTACAAGTAAATGTATGAAATAACCATGACATAAACTAATCATTCGACCATGCTTATAACTAGCATAAAACCATATAAATATCAGAGATATGATAGCCATTAAATCTACATATAAATCCGTGCAAAAGTAAGAGAACTTCCATGTACCACCTGACCATAAACATGGCTGAACCAAATCTCTCTTTCAGCCAGTCATCCCTGTGCCATATTCCAAGTATGAATGTGCGATCTTATAGAAAAACCAACCCAAGAACAACCAAGGGAATCCAGAGGTTAAACCACCTCCATCCTCATTAAACCATGATCACACCAAAACTGGTGCCCTGAGCACAATCGAACAGAACTTGGAATTCCATCTGGAATCCATCACTATCCTTGAGGAATTTGTTGTCTCCTTATCTCTCAAGCTTTAATGCAATCCAAACCTAGATCACTAGGCCCTAAAAGAAGACTTCTCCCTCATGCCTTACCGTGTATCCCACAAAAATCGGTCAAGGGATTCCTAGTCCTTTGGGAATGGAACTTGAGACCACCTCCACCTTGGATTCCGAAATCCATTCGGCAAACTAAAGCTCAAAAACTGAAATAAACATCGCAACACCATGACATCTGGAAAAAGGCAAGGCTAGGCTGGAAACCACTGTCATTACCCAAAAAAACCATGCCACCGACAAAAAGAGAACTATACACTAACATGCAAATCCATGCATGTCTAAACCAGCTAGGAAATCACACATGCAAAAGGTTACCTGCACGTATTCTTGCTGAAGATGCTTGAGTCCTGCTTTCCTTTCCTTGATCCTTGCTTGATTTTCCTTTCCTTGATCTTTCTAGCTTTTCCTTTCCTTTCTTTCCCTTTCCTTTGCTCCAAACTAGAGTGCTCCAAGAAAACTTTAAGTGATTAAGAGAGAGAGAGAGAGAGAGAGAGAGAGAGAGAGAGAGAAAATAATGAGAGAGCTCCGAACTTGAACTAACCAAGAGCTTAACACTGAGGAAGCCTAACACTGAGCAACCTACCAACTAATCCTCAGAAGCCTTTTAATCAATGAGGCCTGTAATTTCTTCATTTTCCATTATTTTCCTTCATTTTCCTCCTCACATTCAACCTGTGACCTTTTACCTTCCTTTTCTCTTAATTTCCTTTATTTTCATAAATAAATGTGCCAAAAATATATTTTTTCCTTTCCAAAGCCTTAGCCATTGCCTTTGCCAATTTTTCTTAGTCATAACACACATCTAATGATGCCCACTAGGATATCTTTGCCCAACATTCAACTTGGAATACATGTCCCTTACCCATGGTCGTATTTTTCCTTTATTAACTTTTATTACATGGAATTTTCACCAGAGCTGATACAAACTCTGATATGTGCATATGTTTCCACCTACTCTCCTCTTGTTAAGTTTTCTTATTTCCACTATGAGTACTTCTCCTCGTCTTTATAGACCCCCCTCTAGCAAAAGGAGACCAAGTAAAATTACCCTAGAGAGTCTTTATGAGTACATTGAATCTTTAGAAAGACGAAGAGAAGAAAGAGAAAACCATTTTAAACTAGAATTAACTACAATGCTTAACAATAACCACAAATCCTTAGAAAATAAAATATTCTCACTTGAGATTGAACTCCAAGGAATGAAAGGTAGAATTAAAGAAATTAAACACAGCAAACAAGTGATAGTTAAAGAAAATGACACTTTGAAAAGCAAGATTAAAAATCTAAAAGAAAAACTACATAATAACTCAACCCTAAATAACACTGAGAATAAATTAGATATCAAACCCATAAAATTAGAAATTAGTAAACTAATTGTACTCGACCATGATCGCCACAAAATAGCCTTACACCTTATAATTGCTAATATAGAAAAACAAGGCAATGAAGACACATTAGAATTAGTTAAAGAACAATTAAAGACAAAATCTCAAATTCAAACAACTTATCTCACCGAAGCAATAGGGGTAGGAAAGATACTTGAGCATAAACATAACTAATCCTTGTAGGTCAGTTGTAATGACCATAAACTAGATATACTTAGGAAATCCCCAAGCCTAAAAGGAACAAGAATCTTTATAAATGAAGATCTCATTCCAGAAGACCAAGATGAACTTAGGAAAGAAGTACAAAAGGTCAAGGAGGCAAGAAAGCAAAGGAAAGGGGAAATCATTGGGAATAGAAAAGCTATTATTAGAGACAGAGTCCCAAAGACGAATGATAAATAGGGAATAACATCACTCTGAATCCTCTTTTGGAATTGTCATGGTTTTCCATGGTGTAAAGGTCCTATGTTAAGTTGGATCCCAAGTGATATTGATCTTATTCTTTTAGTTGAAACTTGGGAGCATGATGAATCTAAGGTCCCTCACCTTGACGGGTTCACTCTTTGGTATTCATGGAATAAGAAATCCTCTAGGAGAGGTTTTGGTGGCATACTCTGTTATATTAGGAACATTGTTTCCTCTCACATCCAACTTCATAAAACCGACCCCTTCAATCAATACATTTGGATCGAGATCTCTAATTCTACAACCAATAGGATCTTTCTTGCAATTTGCTATTTCGCCCCTATCAACTCTACATCCTATAAGAAAAACAACCTGGATAAGAATTGTCCTTTCAATACCTTAGAAAAAGACATCTACAACCTAAGGAATGAAGGAAATATCCTTTTTCTTAGGGACTTTAATGCTTGAACTGCTACTAACCAAGTTATTATGTTAAGTAACAACTCTAACCCCAACCCCTTGTGGCTTGATGAGGATGGTAACTTAGCTAATAGATTCAAGAGAAAATCTGAAGACATAATCAAGAACTTATTTGAAATCGAGCTCCTCAAGCTTTTTAGCTCCAAGGACCTAATCATTTGAAATTGTATCAATAAATGGTCTCTCTCTGGTCAGATGACCTGTTCCCATGGGCTATGTAGCAGCGTCATGGATTATGTGATTTCTGACATCCATGTCCTCAACCATATTACAAAATTTGAGCTTCTAAACGGGTTCAAGCCTGACTCTGACAATAGACCTCTGTCTTTATCCATCAATCTTGCTATGCAGACCACCCACATGCAGGAGAACAGTGAAAGAAAAAGTCACATTCACTTTGATAGAAGAAAAGTCGATATTTTCTTAAGGGATTTGGAAAGGGATTTAGGCTCCTTGAATTATAATAATAACATTGATCAAATCTATTACCATTTTACTACTACCCTTTCCACCACCATTAGCAAATTCTCTAATAAGACTTTGTATATGAAAAATAATAGAACTTTCAGTCCTTGGTATGACAAAGACTATAAAATTTCCAGGAAAGCAATCAGAGACGTCCCTAATGAAAGCATTAAGATCCAGAATATAAGCATATACAAAGCTCTCATTAAGAGGAAGAAGAGGTCATATATTAATAAGAGACAAGAGAATCTTCTCCATCTTTCTAAAGTTGCGCCCAAAAAGTTTTGGCATATGTGCTTGTTCATAAAACTAAAGATAATTATTCTACCCCCCTAGAAAATTGGGATAACTATCTTAAGAAGTTGTATGACTCTTCGGACACCATGGGCACCATCTTAAACACTCCTTTTATAGATGATATTTTTTCTCTAGAAGACGTTGAGCCTGGGATTAATAAACTCGCTAATGTGAAAACCAAAGATATTGAAGGTTACCAAGCCGAGATCTTTAAAATGGGAAAATCTATCCTCATTCCTCATGTCCACAAGATTCTCAATTTGGTTGTAAAGCATGGCTTCCCTAAGCTTTGGACGCAAAGCTTTATTGTGCCTATCTTAAAAAATGGGGACAAAAGTGTTCCCTCTAACTACAGGACCATTATGATTAGCCACATCCTAGCCAAGTTTTATGGGCTCATTCCAGAAAAATACCTTAGCTTTTGGTTTGAGATCCAGGGTAAAAGAGATAAAGGTCAAGCTAGTTTTAGGATACATCACTCAACCATTGACCACCTTGTCACCCTTAAGATCATTGTAGAGGAATGTCACAATAGTAAAACCGATCTCTTCTATTTTTTTGTGGACTTTAGAAAAGCTTTCGACACTGTCCCCTGAGATAAGCTTTGGGAGAGGCTTGAAGAGATCATGGTTCATACTGAACTGAGGATTGTTATGATGTGCCTCTACAAGACTGTCATTGCCAAGCTTAAGACCAATGAAGGGTGGTTTAAAGATATTAAATGTAATATCAAGGTTAAGCAAGGATGTCCCCTTTCCCTTACCCTTTTTGGTATTTACATTGATAAGCTAGAGGAGTTTCTGGAAACTGCGGGTTGCAAAAGCACTGGACTCGTTGGTATTATCATTACTCTTCTCCTTTATGCTGATGATATCATTCTTCGTGCAAGGAGCCATTATGGTTTAGACAAGCAGCTGAAGACTCTTCATGTCTACTACTCCACAATGGGTATGACAGTTAACACTGACAAGACTAAAGTCATGATCATTAAATCCAAAAATATCACCCATGGTAGTTTCATCTATGATAACCATTTTCTTGAGCAGGTTTCTTCTTATAAATATTTGGGTATTGACTTTCCTCATCAGATCAACTGGAATTATAGCATCGAGAAGAGAATTATTGGAGGTTGGAAAGCTTATTATGAGCTTGAAAACAATTATAAGTTAGTCGATCTTTACATTTGGAGTAAGAAAAGGTTCCTCTTTGAGACTCTCGTCACCCTTGTTATCTTATACGGATGTGAAGTTTGAGGGTGCAGTATATCTAGGGAGTTGTGGAGAAAGATTGAGATGATCCAAAAGAAATTCATAACCTATAACCTCAAGATCAAGGGAAATACTCCCTATCCTATCCTCTTTATCGAAGTTGGCATGTCCCCCATTGAAAGTGTGGCTATGTTTATATATTTGATGTATAAGAACAAGATTCACAAGTGGAATCCTAGAGGCTCCCAAAAATTGCTTCTAACTTTAGTCAAAACCCCCACCTGCGACTTGAGCGCAGGTGGCATCAGGATGCTCAGTCTTGGCTCAACATTTGGGGGATTAAGGAGGAGATCATCATGGGAAGCAAGGAAAGTATCAAAGATAATATTACCTCCATTTTTAAGGACAAAATGTGGGATGCTAAGGAGTTGGAGGGTAAAAGGAAGCTAAGGCACTATAAGGAGGGGATCAACCCCACCCTTGATAAATATAATTATCTCTCTATGTTGGCTAGTACTAAGAAGAAAATGAACATCTCTAGGATTAGAACTAACTCTCTTGAGCTTCGGAGTGAGACTAGGCAGTGGGCTACTCCCAAGGCTCCCTGGGACGATAGAATTTGTCAGATTTGTGATACTAAGGAGGTGGAGGATGAAAAGCACTTCCTTTTAGATTGTCTGGCTCTTTCCCACACCCAGTCTCAATTCCCTATCATCAGCCACACATCCAATCTTCTTGGATTACGAAGCCAACCCAACTATATAAATCTTTGAAAGCTTATTTCCTTGCTCCTTGATCACAGAAACAAGATTTTGAAGAATGGAAATTGGACTCTCTTTTCTTTAGGTCTGATAGATCACATTGCTCGTAGTGGATGTTAATCATTATCATCATCATCACTAAAATAAAATAAAAATTATAAATTTAAATTATTATATTATATGATTTTAATAATTCATAGAGTTTTAAAAACCTGAATCATTTACATATTTACAAATATAATTAAAAGGGAAAAAAATTATAATAATAAATTTTATTGAAAAAATAACAAAAGCATTTGAAAGTCCCCCAAATCTTTATCACTCACAACATTGTTCATACTGTATGAAGTATAAGACATAGTCTAACGAGACTGCTTTTTCCCCCTGAAAGCCATGGAAATTTTGGCCATATTTTGAGAAAATTCGGTAAGGACTTTTGTAAATCCAAGTTACAGTAGTTAAACTTCAAAATTTTAGGTGCCCAAAATGTTTTTGATGGTGTTGAATCTATTTCCACCTTAAAAAACATGATTCAAACACTGTCTCTACAAGATTTTTTGATTTTTTTTTGCCTCGATTCCGGTCACTTTTGGCTGTCCAGGAGATTCCTCCGCTTCCTTAAACGACTCCGAAGTATAATCTTCTGCTCCTTCTGTGGGCCCCTTTTTCTAGAATGATGCCTATTCATCCACTTTCCTTGTTTTAGAAGGGTGCCTATTTATCCACTTTCATTTCCTGAAGCATATTGATCCAAATTACGAGGCAATTTCCGTTTTTTACGCTTATTAATGTACAAACAAGAAATATAAAGAAAACTTCATACACTTCTAGAACACAATTTTTTGTGTATAGTTAACGAATGGATATAGATAGGGGTTAAATTTGATGGGTGCCCCTACCCATCAGTGAAATTTTTTATGACAGTTTTATTTTTAAACAACCTGTCATTTGACTTTTAATAATTATTTTTACTAGTTTTACCTAAGTGAATACTGGGTTTCATTAAGAGAGTACACAGTGAGAGACTAGTATTATTGCCATTTTTGCGTGATTGGTGGCTTATTGAATCAAATGTAATGAAGGTAAGCTCAGACGTGCCTTTGCTTTGCTGGTGTATGAAATCTAATAGTATTTCAAATCATTCTACCTTGGTTTCCCTCCGAAACATAAGTTTTTGTGTCCTCAAGAGTCAAGCCTATTGTCTTATGGTTCAAAATTCAAATCTTGTAATTATTTGTTCAAAATTCAAATCTAATAATCATTGTTCAAATCTATGCTCAATGATTCCCCTTTTATCATCCTGAAATGTTACAAGGATTTCCCTTTTATCATCTTGAAATGTTACAAGGATCTATGGTTCAAATTTAAGATCATGAATCTAACTCCGCTTATATCATCCTGTGCTAGTACATGGATCTACAGGTGAAGAAGCCAAGCATGTAGAGGCGGATTACCAAATTTCTCCCTTTCCACTATACTGCCCAACATCTCCCAAGTTTCGAAAGCCAATTTAAGTGCCATTAGAGTAATTGGTTGCATATCCACCATTTCAATATCCAATAGCAGGGGTACCCACCTCTAAGCAAACAACAATAACAAAGTGAGCCCCACCACCTGAATGAGGGCGGAGAAAGTGTTGGTTGACTGAAGAGCAGCTCCTGTGCAAATTTAAGATTCTGCATCAATTGTAAATCGATATCAAAATGTATCCAATGTGTTTGTAGTAAATAGATTGGTTCTGGTGATGATGAGTGAGAACAAATCAATAGCAGTGGGAAAACAAATCAGGAGTAGTTAAGTTATTCGACACTCATACTCGTCTTGTTCGACATTGTAGTCAAGATTACACTCCTATCCATAATCTTAGTTGTTTGTGTGCAAGTCAAAGACATGGAGTTGTGGGTTGCTTCTTTAACCTTTAGTGTTTCTATTTCACACCATGACCTTAGTACTTTAATTCTACAACTGTATCGTAAGCATCACACCTATAAACTCAAAACAATCAATGGCTTTTCAAAATAAGAGTTATGGAATTGAAAGCATACGCATTCCCGAAATTTTAATCATGCTTTCACAACAACTACATATTTACTGTCAATAGAAAATTAACCGTTCCCCAAATAAAAAACTCTAATTATCAGAAGCGCAGAGCAATCGGGAAAATAAAATATAAAACCACATCTATAGCTCTTTAATCCAGGAATAGGTTTTATGATTGTTCAAGCAACAACGGCATTTCTAACAAGGGAATCTAAGATGACATACCTGCTTTTGTGAAGAAGTTGAATGAATACCATAGCTGATGTCTGTTACCAACTTTGAATCTTGAACAAACTTCTTTAAATCTTGTGATTTTGTTCACTATTAAAGCAAAATTTTCACTGCCCATTTCAATGGCATGTGCTGAAACAAACGATTTTGAACTTTCCTTTAAATTTTTGTGAAACGAGTGGCTTTCACCCGATCCTTTTTGGCATTACACAGTGAAAGAGGTCTAGGCCATTCCTCTCTAAGAAATGCATTTCATTAGAGCCAGACTATGCTCGTCCATCAAAATCCATACATAGTACAAATATCCGAGGCCATTTCTCTTAACCACTGTGTATTCACATCATTTTGATTTGATTGACTCGCAACACTTGAGCATCGGGTCAATTCGTCCTGCAAATCTTGAATACGATCATTACAAATCTTCAATAGGATCGTTACAGATATATAAAATATATATGTATTATATATATAATTGAAACTGGTCATTTTATGATATGCCAGTCATTATGACGTTTTTTAAAATTATTAGCAAGTTGATAATGACGTGTTTATTTTAAATTAAACAGTATTTTACGGATAAAAACTGTGAAAATGTGCATACGGGCGTCAATTTTAAACCCTAGATATAAGCATCGTCTAGAGATAGATCTGAAATTTCTATCAATGGTCGTACATATGATAGCATTGATATTTTAAAGGATCCATCAATTTGTTTTCTATAAGTCAAAGTTCTTACCCCATGTTACAATTTGGCCAAGCTTAGTATGTTGTCACCGCTTTGATTTAAAGCATCTCAACTGATGAGAAAAAATAGATACATATTTTATAAGTTTAGTAAACATCTGTGTAAGCATTGGTGTGTATCATGTAAGGAGCTGTTTATATTATGATCATTGTTGAATTTGAATTTTACTTTTTAGTTTATAGTTTTTAAATTCCATCTTTGTAAGGATTATTTATCTGCTTTTGGTAATTCATATCATTTTTCAAAACAATTTATGTAGAATAATGAAATATTGATGATGATGATTATGTTTAACGTTTATTAAGACTAATGTGGTTTATCTGACTTTAACAAAAAAGTCTAATTATCATCCTTCAAAATCGTATTTTTGTGATCAAAGAACAGGAAAAAAACACACTATAATTAAATTAACTTAATAAATTAAAAAAATTAGAAATATGGCAAATATAAAAAAAATAAAATAACTGTGATAATTCATATTGTATCTCCAAACCATTTATAAAAAAAATTGAAATAATCAAATATTAAAAAATAAAATGAAATAACCAAATTTATCATAACTAACAAACCTGTGATTGAACTTACACCATTTAAATAAAAAAAGGCGGAGGATAAAAATAATTGATTAAAAAACTATGTGAAAAAGAATTTGCCCTCTTATAAAATGGGCAAAACCATGTGATTGAATATGTATTATTTAAAAGAAAGACGGCCATAAAAATAATTTGATTAAAAAAACTATATTAAAAAGAATTGCTCTCTTATAAAATGCTTAAGGAAAATGGGAGGGTACTTTTTGTTGTTTTTTTTTTTTAATGGGAAGAAATATAAATTAATATAAAACACGTGTTAAAATTTGAAATATAACATTAAATTTTATTTAATTTATTAATAATAAATTTATAAATATTAGATTTAATAAAATAAAAGGTCTATTATATAACTATTACTTATATGAATTTATTTTTTTAAATTAACTGTTAAAAATGTTAAAGTGTAAAATATAAAATATAATTAATTACAAATTAAATAAAAATAAAATTATAAAATTAATTATAAAGAGAAATAAAGATAAACTAATGACACCAATTTATATTTATTTTATAATTGATTTCTATTTAAAAGGTATATTTAATTTTGTTTGAAACTTTTATTATTATTATTTTATAAATATAGAGATGTGAAAATTTTTAGTCTCATTTCAACTAAATATTATTGTCAATATATTTTTTTCTCAGATGACGTTAATATTATGATGAGATCAGTTTATTCTTAGTTTCCAGTCTCTTTGTCGGTGGTTATCTGGGTATTTGTGGTTGGACCTTATCTAGTCGTTTAGTTAAAAACTTCTAGGGGACGTTCCAAAAGTATTGTGTATAAATTTTTTGCAGGCTCTTATTTCACATGGTGCAAAGGCAATGTTTAATCAGCCGCATGGGAGGTTCAACATGGGCTTCCACTTCTAGATAGCATCGTCTTTTTGGTTGGGAGTCGCTAACCAATTTCTTCGATGTTGTGCCTCTAAAGGTTTGACAAGAGATTCAAACTCTGGAACCAAAAGAATTTGGTGAGAAAATGTATCACTCTGACTTTGAACTTTGCACAGAAAAAACTAAGTAGGTACCTGATCCAGGGAAATGGAGGAAGTGAAGGTTATATTTATTGCATTTGATATTTCAACGTAGACAAATGGCTACTTTGTTGCACATGGTGCTACAGGATAAACAAGTAGACAACTATAAGCCCTTTTGTTGGCCAGGAGGAATTGAAAAGGATAATGAGAGACATCCAATATGACATGGATGACATGGTGGTGCGTTTGAATAAAATAGAGTGCTACATTACCACATGCGTATATACAAACTCCACTGCACCCTAGAATGGAGAAGAAGTTATCAATGCGACCTCAATCAACATGGTTAGTGAAAATTCCTCTCCAGAACAACTAGTGATTGTTATAGATGAATGACTCTTTATCTTACCTTATGTTCTCCGAAATTGCTATCATGTTATCTTGCTTCTTCTGTGTCTGTATTTTATAGCATCTTTTATTTTCTACCTTCATTCTCATGGAGATCAACTACATAGTGGTTATACAAACCTGTCAGAATATGGTTTTTTTGTATGTTGGTTAGTTCTCGATGCTACTTGTTCACTCTAGCATAATTATTTGTATTTTTTTGGTAATATTGGTAGTTGTTTTTGGGCTTGCAATGTCAGCAAGTTTTGATAGGATGGAAAAAGTCCACAAACTATTTTAAAAAATATCAATTGTAATTTTGTTTTATCTTGAATATCAATAGAAATTTATTATTATCATTACTAACATAATTATTACAAATACAAAGATATGAAGTTTTTAGCCTCATTCCATCTAAATATCATTGTCAACGTAATTTTTTCTCGGATACACAAAATAAAATAAAAATAATGATGAATTTTGATTAAAAAAAATCTACTTTAAAATATTATATTTTATATTTTTATAACTATGTAAATAAACTATTTATATTCGAAAGATTTATCAAAATTGAAATCACTTCTCCACCATTATGTGAATGAACTCACCATATTTAAAATTGGATTATAATTAAAAAAAATTATTCTAGAAGTATATATTTTTTTATTAAGGTGAAGTGAGATGGAGGTATAGAAAGAGATTTTTTAGGGTTTCAAAAGGCCAGATAGAATTGTAGGCAAAGTTTCAATGGTAATCAACAGTTCTTTTTCATGACAAACATCTCCAGTGTTAGTTAGTAGTGTTTATTGTTCAGTACAATTGGTACAAGTACTTTATTTCTTAACAATGTTAATTACTTGTGAATATATTATAGTTATTTTATCTTCATCAAGAAATCACACTTAAGAAATTAAACTAATAACCATGAAAAGAAAGTAGATATCACAATGTATGTGTGTGATATATATGTTTTTTTCTAAAAGAAATGGGTAGCTTTATTTTAACTAACTGGAAACAACCCAAAACCTTTACATTCAAAGATTGTTCTTCTTTAGTAGCATTCCAAAAATGTTAAAAAAAAATACTACAACTACCTTGTCTTTTGTTAACTATAGTTCTAGCAACATTTAACTTATAGAGCCTCCAAAATACTCCATTTAATACACTAAACTGACAAAACATTTACAAAACAAATAATTTAACAAGAATGCTACCTGTTGCCTTCCTCCTCATCTCGAGGGGTTCCATCTTGCATGACTTGGTCAACTTCCATTTGAAGAGGGGGTTCCACTGCCGCTTCATGTTACATTTCCACTTGCAGTTCAACCTAATGGTCAGGATGTGATTCATCAAGGATCCCAAATGCATCTTTGAGAACAACCACAGTCAACCACTTCTATATTATCCACTTTGAAGCCAAGAGTCTCTATCTTTATAGCCAGTTTATCAACAAAAAACTAAAGAAATTCTACATCCTCATGAAGTTCTTCAAATTGACGAGGAACTAGAGAGAAATGAGAGCAAGCCTCTAACACAATTTGATCCCCGACCTTGCCTACAAGAGGTAAAATATCATTTTTTAACACTGTCAACTGCTCCTAAGAGATCTCACCATTACCATTCATACTTGAGGATGCGATATTGTAGACTACTCGAACCTTATTTCGAACCATCAACATGGTTTGAGCCCGTGGTCTGGGACGTCTCCAGGAGTAATATTTTCACATTGATTATCAGCATCCCATCCCCACTCAGTCTTAACTCACAGTTCCATCCTTATAGTCGCCATTCTAATTGCAAACACAAACAAAATTAACTACTTCAGGTCAACAACAGTACTGGTCAACCTAACTTTGATGCGAAGATTAAATACAATTATAGATATAAGCCACTTGTCCTTTATCATGATGTTGTCCTCCCTACACTCCCATTTGCTTATCCAATCAAAGAAATCCTTCTTCCAAGTTTTTTGCTTGTAAAGAGCCTTCCATGTCTTGGGATTAATAACAATAATTAGTGGCCTATCAAACCTTAATTCCTTTTTATTCAATGACAAGAGAATCCTTATCCAAAGTATTTTAGATATCATGGAATATGAGATATGGATGGATCTCCTTGATCCTCTTGGGAAAAGCTGGAACTGCCAGAAAAGCCGGAACTGCTGCAAAAGCCGGAAAAGCCGGAACTACCAGAAAAGCCAAAAAATCTGGAAAAGTCGGAACTACCAAAAAAGCTAAAACTAATGGAAAATTCGAAAACACTGGAAGTACTGGAAAAGCTGGAAAAGCCGGAAATGCCAGAAAATCCAGAACTGCCGGAAAAGTAGGAACTACCGGGAACTACCGAAACAGCCAGAGCATCTGTCTCCGAAGGAAGGCAACATGATGTATGAGATCATGGGCAACATAATAAGTAGCATGATGATATGAGCATGGGAAACATAATGATGCATGATGATATGAGCATGGGCAACACAATGATGAATGAGATCATGAGCATGGGCAGCGTGATGATGAATAAGACCATGGAGGATGCAGCATGATGAGCAACATGAAGATGAGAGCAACTCAATCATCAAGGTTCAACACATGTGACAGTACAACAAGGTGTCACATGGTAATGTACAACAAATAGACGAGATGCAACACTATGATAGGTGAACGAGTCACCTTAGAGAATCAGCTGAAGCAATATGTCTTCAACTGATCTCATGCCGATATCAAAAGTCAAAGTGATTGACTTGTATTGTAAATGTACTATTTCTCTCACTTTATTTGCTGAACTTTGAAGAACATAAAAGAAGAATTGATCAAGGGTTTCCCCACATTGGGGTTTGTCCCTGCTAGCGCCACATCTTGTGTCCTCTTGTCTTGGCTTGTCTTCTGCAATTTATATTTATGTTCTATCTACAATTTACTTTATGCTGATGTGATTGCTAATGTGGAAAAGAAATTGAAATAAATTGCTCTAGCATAGAACATACCTAAAATTAACATGGTATCAGAGGTGAAGGGAAGACAATGCCCAAGCAAGAGTGAAAGAGCAATCACCAAAGACAATAGGGACAAGACAAACGGATCAATGGGTTCCACATTGTTTGTTCCCCGTTAATGGTGTTGTAGAAGGTCAACGATCCCCGTGTGTTTCTTGGCATGTGCTAAATCTAGTGATGTGTCTGTTTACTAACACCTGCGGGTTTTGGTATAACAACAATCATGTCTCCAACAAGTGGTATCAGAGCCAGAGGTCTTGAGTTCGAAACACACTGGGCTCGCGTTGGGGGGGATATTGTTGGCTCCCCGTGTGTTTATTAGCATGTGCTTAAATCTAGCGATGTGTCTGTTTACTAACACCTGCGGGTTTTGGTGTAATGGCAATCGTGTCTCCAACACACATCTCTCTTCTAAGTTCACAAAGGGTGAATTTGAAGCAATACATATTATTAGAATGGCATAGCGGAAGTTTCTGGTGGCCCATCTAAAGATGACTCCATTGGGAAGTTCGAATCTAAGGGTGGAAGGAAAGGCGAATGCCTTGGTTGCAATAATATCGGCCATTATGCGAAGGAGTGTACGAAGGTAATGCAGGTCATGAAGGAAATGATTGACTCTTCAAAGAAAGCAAGGAACCCCAAATCACTTTTATGTACCTGAACGCAAGAAGAATGTAGGTTTTAATCCTGTACAGAAATTACCTGCATACGAATTCTAAAACACAAAATATAAACAATGAGAGAGCATAACACGTAAAACACATATACACAAAGATTTCCCCTAGATCCCAAAACCGGGACTACCAACTTGATTTTTCATTATGTTCCTTTCAATGTTACAATACATATTTATACATGCCGAAGCATCCAATACCATGGACCGAAAACCATCGCATTCAAAAAACATGTGCAAAAATCGTGCACAAAATCATAGGTGGGTCTGTGTTAGGCCCCTATACTACTAGTGAAAACCCTTATTGTTATTAGTATAACCCACTTATTATATTGATGTACCCATGTAGTGCCCATATTGTTACTATTGTGCCCCATAGAAGCCCATTATTGTTATTATTGTGCCCTTACATTATTATTGTTATGTCGGCTCTGATTATGTTATGACCCCTTAGACTCCTATATATAGAAAGGAGGTCTTTTCATTTGTATCATCAAGAATTGTTCATTTATGTAATGTAAAGGAGGTTGCCCCCTCGAAGAGGCTGAATTCTAAGGCGTTGATCTATCTTTTCTATCTTTTCTTGAGCTGGTTTCATAACATTTGGTATCAGAGCTTTGGATTCTAGGGTTTCGCTGCTCCAAACAGGTCATCGTGGCATTTTCGCTATAAATTTTTTTCTGTAACGTTTCAGAAGTCGCAAAAAAAAACCCATTTGAGAAGAAATCGCGTTGATCCTTGGGTCCGAATTTCAGAGCTTTTCGCGCGATATTTGCGGAGATATGATCTGAGGAAGTTGGTCTTTTTGCAGACTCCTGAATTACATTCAAAACAGGTGACCTGGGGAAAATCGTCATAACTTTCTCTTTGGGGATCGTATTGAAATTTCATAAGAAGGTACAAAAAGAGGATAGACTGTAGTTTCTTGTATGCATGTTTCAGATCCAAAGGTCGAAACAGTGACACGTGGCATTTCATACAATTTCGCTCTTCTGGAAAGGTCTATAATCAGGTCATCTTGGGAGATTGTGCATAACTCTTCCTTAGAGAATCCAATTTGGATCAGACTGGTGGCATTGGAAAGAGGACATAGAGGGCTACTATAGGTCACAATTTCAAAACTTAAGGATCCGAAAGTACAAAGTTACAGTTGTTTCAAAGTCGAGCTCCTAAAATCAAGAAAAAGCAAGATGAGGAAGTTTGATGGCAAGGATCCGGTAAATTGGATACTTCAGATGGAGCAATATTTTGATCTACATGGTTTACAACTGTTACAAAAGGTATGTATTGCGTCTTCATATTTAGAACCAGATCAATTTTTATGGTACAAAGGGCTTTGTTCTCGTAAAAAACTTGTTACGTGGTCAATTTTCACGGAGGAAATGATAGCACATTATGAGGATACAAAGAGCAACACCTTCTTTAGAGCAACACCACAACAATTGGAAAGAGTAAAAGGGCTTTGTGACATAGTGGAAAGAAAAATTATGGAAACCAGGAAGCATACCCCTCACAACTATAAAGATGGAAGTTTTGTTTCTCCTAGCCTTCCACAACCTACAAGGGTTACACCACAACAATTGGAAGAAAAAAGAGAAAAAGGGCTTTGTACAATTGTGATAGCAAATGCACTAAAGGTCATAAGTGTGCTGAGAAGAAATTATTTTACATAGAATATGAAGAGGAGGAAGAAAAGGATCAAGAAACATCAAAAGAAGAAGATATACGCAAGGACCCCACCCCAGAGAAAGAAGAAATGAATCAGACCATATCTTGTAAAGCATTGGCAAGAATTACCACTCCTCAAACTCTCAAGATAGAAGGACATATCAAGAAGAAAAAGGTGCAAGAAGTGAAAGATCACATCGAGAAAGAAGAAATGAATCCAACCATATCTTGTAATTCATTGTTCGAAATTACCACTCTTCAAACTATCAAGATAGAAGGACATATCAGGAAGAAAAATGTTCAAGAAGTGAAAGATGACATCGAGCATCAAGAAATGAATCCAACCATATCTTGTAAAAGATTGGAAGAAATTACCACTCCTCAAACTCTAGAGATAGAAGGACATATCAAGAAGAAAAAGGTTCAAGCAGTGAAAGATCACATCGAGCATCAACAACAAGTTCTCCAATTTTTAAAGGATAACGCCACTTCGGTGCAAAATCAAATGAAACAACAGGTAGATCAACATCGTAGTGAAAAATGTTTTGATGTAGGTGATTGGGTATTTTTATTGCTGCATCTCAAGCAAGCTATTTATGAGAAGGAAATGTTGGCAATACTACATGCACTTAAAAAATGGCGACCTTACCGAATGGGAAGACTCTTCAAGGATGAGGATGTGGAAGCATTGTTTTGTGCTATTTATATTATCCAAACAGATTGGGTAAACGAAGCAAGGTATGAATGGAAGAAGGACGAAGAAGTATGGCCACTTATTCAAAAGTTGCAAAAGATCTCAATTCAAACAATATTGCCAGAAATTGAAGAGGAAGGAAAAATCATATTGGAACCTGGAGCAGTCACAGAAACAAAAACCCGACAGCTACGAAATCGATCAATTTCAAAGTATCTCATCAAGTGGAAGAACTTACCCGCTGAATATTCCACATGGGAGGACAAGAATTTTATACAGAAGCATCAAGAACTACTCAAGCGTTGAGGACAACACTTTTTGAAGGAGAGGGGCATGTTAGGCCCCTATACTACTAGTGAAAACCCTTATTGTTATTAGTATAACCCACTTATTATATTGATGTACCCATGTAGTGCCCATATTGTTACTATTGTGCCCCATAGAAGCCAATTATTGTTATTATTGTGCCCTTACATTATTATTGTTATGTCGGCTCTGATTATGTTATGACCCCTTAGAATCCTATATATAGAATGGAGGTCTTTTCATTTGTATCATCAAGAATTGTTCATTTATGTAATGTAAAGGAGGTTGCCCCCTCGAAGAGGCTGAATTCTAAGGCATTGATCTATCTTTTCTATCTTTTCTTGAGCTGGTTTCATAACAGTCTGCCCCTCCTAACATAGGGTCCAAAACCAAAATTTTCTGGGGCGCTGCCCCGGACCCCATAAAGTGGGGTTATGGGTACGCCTAAAACCCCTTGTGACCCACCCCCCCGCTACACAATTGGCTCAACGAAGGGGGGCTCCGCCCCCCCTCTAACCCCCTGGTCAACTACGTGGGCTAGTCGTGGAAAGAATATAACACAACCCAACATTCTCCCACTTGTTGTTTTCTTTCCACAGGGGGCCACAAAAGAGCTTAGTCATTTTTCTAGCCCTGAAACGCCCATTGTCTCTCTACACCAAGAGAACTTCTCAGAGCTCACAGATTTTGTCAATGCATCTACAGTATTCTTCAAAGTGTCCACCTTTACCAGCAACACCTTTTTGTCTTCTGTCACATCCCTCACAAAGTGATACTGAGCATCAATGTGCTTTGTCTTTGAATGATATGCAGGGTTCTTTGCCAAGAAAATTGCACTTTGGCTGTCACAATCTATCCTTATAGCTCCCTGTACTAACCCCATATTTGAACACAATCTCTGCAACCAAACTGCTTCCTTTCTTGCATGAATGGTTGCCATGTATTCTACCTCTGTAGTTGATAGTGCCACTACAGATTGTTTCTTACTCATCCAATTGACTGCACCTCCAAATAGGTTAAACACATACCCACTTGTAGATCTTCTCTGATCCAGATCTCCAGCACAGTCTGCATCAACAAAGCCACGAATATCCAACACTCTGTCCAATCTTGGTCTTCCTTGGTAGCACAAACCATAATCACTAGTGCCACACAAATACCTGAAAACTTGCTTCATTGCTGTCCAGTGCTCCTTCCTTGGTTTTGACATAAACCTGCTCAATACTCCCACTGCATGTGCAATGTCTAGTCTAGTATAGACCATTGCATACATCAAGCTACCGACTGCACTTGCATATAGAACACGAGAAATGTCCTCTTCCTCTTCTTGTGTCTTGGGACACTATTTAGCAAATAACCTCACACCTACAGGGATAGGAACCTTCACTGGTTTACTATCCTGCATATTAAACATCTCCAGTATTGTCTTGACATACTTCCTTTGGTTTAACAAGAGCTTCCTCTTTGCCCGATCTCTTTTAATTTCCATGCCCAAAACATAGTTTGCAGCACCAAGATCTTTCATGTCGAATTTGGGGGACAATTGGGTCTTCAAATCTTGGATAATTTCTTTGTCATTTCCAACCAGCAACATATCATCCACATATAAGACCAGATAAATAACACAGTCACCAATTAATTTAAAATACACACAGTGATCTGCTTTGCTTTTGGTGAAGCCAAGTCCTCGTGTAAATGTATCAAATTTCTAATACCACATCCTTGGTGACTGTTTTAACCCATACAAAAACTTCTTTAACTTGCATACCAGTTCTTTCTTACCCTTCACCGCAAAGCCTTCAGGTTGCTTCATGTAGATTTCCTCTTCCAGATCCCTATGAAGAAATGCTGTCTTCACATCCATCTTTTCTACCTCAAAATCAAAAGTAGCAGCAACAGATAAAAGTAATATAATAGAAGTTACCTTGGAAACAGGAGAAAAAATATCACCAAAATCAATTCCCGGCACCTGGGAATAACCATTTGCTACCAACCGAGATTTGTATTTCTCCACCTTTTCTTCTGCATTTGTCTTCTTCTTGAACACACATTTGCTGCCAATGGGTTTCCTTCCAGCTGGCAACTCCACCAGATCCCAAGCCTCATTTTTGTGTGAGATGTCATTTCATCAACCATGGCCTCTTTCTAGAGTTTTCCATCCTCTGAATCTACTGCTTACTTCACAGTTATGGGATCATCGTCAATAATAGATAAAGCAAAATTTGAATAGAAAGTAGACAGACTATACCTTTTTGGTTGCCTTCTTTCTTGAACTGATCTTCTCACACCCGAAGTTTGTGGCTCTTCATCTTTTGATTCCTCCTCTGCTGTAGAGTCTGATTCTTCCTCCTTAAGCTCAAACTCTATCTTCTTAGGTTCTTTTGGTTGGAATTCATGTTTAATAACATCTTTTACCTCTCTGAACACCACATCTTGGCTGTACACAACCTTCAGTGTGATTGGGTTCCAAAGCTTATAACCCTTTAAACCATCCTTATACCCAATAAAGATGCACTTTCAAATTTACTATCCAACTTGGTTCGTTTCTCCTTTGGAACATGTACATATACATCACATCCAAATACCCTTAGATGTGAAAGAAAGGGTTTCTTACCAGTCCATACCTCTTGTGGAGTCTTATTCTCCAACGCTGATGAAGGTGACCTGTTGACCAGGTAACATGCAGTATCCACCGCCTCTGCCCAGAATTCTTGTCCTAACCCGACACCACTGAGCATGCTTCTTTCCCTTTACATCAACGTCTTATTCATTCTTTCTACAACTCCATTTTGCTGAGGTGTATATGGAGTAGTCTTATGTCGTGCTATACCACACTTCTTACAGAATTCTTCAAATTCCTTGCTGCAAAACTCTCCACCATTAATTGTCCTCAGCAACTTTATCTTCTTCTTTGTCTGATTCTCCATGAGAGCCTTAAATTCTTTAAACCCATCAAAGGCTTCAGATTTCTTCTTAAGGAAATATATCCATGTATTCCTTGAGAAGTCATCTATAAATGATACATAGTACACAGACTTACCTAGTGATGGAACCTTCAAAGGTCCAAACACATCACTGTGCACAAGTTCTAATATCTATTTTCCCCTCTTACTACCAGAGGGGAAACTCACTTGATTCTGCTTTCCATATACATAATTTTCACATAAATCAAAATCCAAAGAACTATTACTCATACCTTCTACCATACCTTTACCATGAAGTATTTGAAGGCCCTTTTCTCCAATATGTCCAAGCCTTTGATGCCACAACATGGTCTTCTCTCCATAGACCACTAGATTTTATGCTCCACTTTCAGGAACCACAGAACTGTTGCACCCATAAATAATAGTGCTACCTTGCAACTTGTACAGAGTTCCAATTCGAACTCCTCGTATCAATACCAGTGCTCCTCGAACCATTTTGCAGGTATCCTTCTTGAACACTATTTTTACACCTGCATCATCCAACTTGCTTACAGAAATCAAATTTCTGGCCAATGCAGGAATATGCAGAACACGCGGAAGTGTTCTAACCCTTCCACCTTGCAACTTCAAATTTACTTTTCCGTGACTAATGATTCTAGCCTTCCTATCATCCCCTAAGAAGACATCACCACCATTGTATTTCTCATACTCGCAGAACCACTCTCTATGAGGAGTGAAGTGAAAGGATGCACCTGAGTCAATCAACCATGCCTCATGATCTACATGTGTACGTGAAGAAGCTAAGTACACATCCCCACCTTCATCTGAGGTGGTTTTCACCTCCGCAAAAGGAGCATCATCAGATCCCTTTCCTTTATCAAGAGCTTTATATTTACAGTCCCTTTTGTAGTGCCCTTCATTTTCGCATTTCCAGCACACCACCTTTACAGGTTTTCCTGGAGATTTAGATCTCCCACTCGATGACTTATTTTTGTTTTTTTTCTGGGACCGTCCTCGTTCAAACAAGGCATCACCATTCTCGCTCTCCATATTTTTCCGTCTCATCTCCTTCGTCAGCAAGGATGAGACTATTTCATCAAACTGCAAGGCAGTTGCATTGCTACCTATTGCAATAACCAGACTATCCCATGAATCTCATAGAGAATACAACAAACTGATGCACTTATCTTCATCTAAAATTTTAATATCAACAGATTCTAACTGACTTATCACAATATTAAATGCATTCAGAGGCTCTGTCACTGAGTCTCCATCTTTCATCCTCAAGTTATACAACTTTTTCTGCAGGAATAGTTTATTCACCAAAGACTTAGATTGGTGCAAAGTCCCTAACTTGTCCCACAAAGCCTTCGCCGTAGCTTCCCCTGATACATTCAACAATACTGAATTTGAGACATACAATCATATTATGCTCTTTGCCTTCCGATCCAACTTCTTCCATTCTTCATCGGACACTCCCGTTGATTTAGTACCCGAATCTATCGCAATCCACTAATCTTTATCCACCAACAGATCCTCCATCTTGAGTTTCCAGAACTCAAAACTCTGACCATTAAATTTCTTGATCTCTATATTTCCATTGCTCGCCATCTTCTTTCACCACCAGAATCGATCTCGCAGATCTCCCACTGAACAGGGTCTACGACAGGCCCAAGCGAAACCCCTCAGCAACAAAGGCATCCCCTTGAAGCCAAAACTGCTCCGATACAAAATGTAGGTTTTAACCCTGTACAGAAATTACCTACATACGAATTCTAAAACACAAAAGATAAACAATGCGAGAGCATAACACATAAAACACATATACATAGAGATTTCCTCTGGATCCCAAAACCGGGACTACCAGCTTGATTTTTCATTATGTTCCTTTCAATATTACAATACATATTTATACATGCCAAAGCATCCAATACCATGGACCGAAAACCATCGCATCCAAAAAACATTTGCGAAAATCATGCACAAAATCATAGGTGGGTCCACCCATCCTAACATAGGGTCCAAAACCAAAGACCCCATAAAGTGGGGTTACGAGTACGGCTCAAACCCCCTGTGATCGCTCCCCCGCTACATAATCGACGCAACGAAGGGGGGCTCCGCCCCCCGCTAACCCCCTGGTCAACTACGTGGGCTAGTCGTGGAAAGAATATAACACAACCCAATAAAGAACCTGGTGTCCATCTCGGAAATGGAAGTCAAAGGCTTCAGTGTGGCACTCATCGATGGAAAGGTACGTGTTTGGAAATAGATTTTTCAAAGATGTTTTTGAGTTTAGGGTTGTATCAAATTGCAGGAAGTCCACTGGGGACCATGTCAATTGTCACGTAGCACCGAAGGTTTGTGAGTCAGATGGTGACAGGGATGCCTGAATTCTAAAGGAGTATGAAAGTACATGTCTGAGATGTACTGAAGGAAAATATTACAAGGGGACCATTCCCCTCATGTAGTAGGTCCACAAGTCTGGAACAACCTAAGGGGTCTGAGATTGATAATCAAGAATCTCGCATATGCAGGTGGAAGAAAGCCCTCTATGGCTTGAAGTAAAACACCCGGGGCATAGTATGAGAGGATCAATAGTTGTTTGTGTTAGCCTCCTACACCAATAGGTGTTCATTTCTCATGATTGACAGTGGAAGTGCCAAAAAATGTTCATCTTCCGTGGTACTAAGGTTCCATTTTTGTGAAAGAAACAGACAGTTAAAAAATGTAAAGAGGGTATGCCTTAAAAGAATAATCAAAAGGCAAGAAAATGAACTGGTCAAAAGAAAAAATAAATGAAATGAACCCCAGATAAAGACCATGAAAGTGGCTAAGCCAAAATGCCACTGCTACCTTGATGGGTGGTCCAACAGCTCAAGCTGGGCCATACCATGTTTTAAATTGCATGTTTTAGACTAGAGAGGAAGTACCTACTCAAACAGCTCAAGCTTGACAGATGACTAGGTGGATAGAGAACGGAAGGAGCCCAACTGCTTAATCTGGGCCCTTGGAAGTCATAAGAGGAGACTTAGATAGGAGGACAGCAGAAAGAAAAGAGAATTATCAGGGTTTGCAAGGCTAAGTGCACCCATCCAAAGGAAGAAAGAATGTTAGGCATATTAGGCAGGGTAGGCAGTTGAAGGTTGCAGAAAACAAGATCTAAGCATATGACATGGGAAAAATCACATCTGATCTCACAAATAGGAGAAAGGCAAGAGCAATGGCCTATTTGGCAAACTACCAAACCATCACTAACTTCCCTCATCCCCTTCAAAAGTTTCTTACTAACATCCCCTTGAGCACTGCAGGATCTGCCTAAACAGTCCTCCTTACATTTCTCATTTGTAAATTTCATGTCAAGTTGTGACCTCTCTCTCTGAAAAGAAGCCACATTTCCTGTGTAAAATCATTCTTCACTCCCATCTGCTTCTAAATCTAAGTTTACTCATTAAACTTAGCTCTTTATTCCTCTCTCACATCCCCAATCCATATTAATTTCTAATTTTACTATATAAATCCCTAAGTGCTACCCCTCCCCCTACTATTATAGCATTCTATGCAAAAAACCCAGAAAATATATAAATATCCCCCCCCTTTTAGCATTATAGCTAATTAGCATTTTCATGGGAGACATTAGTCCATCAGGGACTATAGTCAACCCTTACTTTGGAATTACTCTAACCCCTGGTTAGATTAATAGCCTACACTAAACCCTCACCTACCATTTTCCCGAAAAAACCTATGAAAAACCCCCCGCGCTCAAACCTAATGTTAAATGTTTGATTAAACCCCGACATGTTAACCCATATGCGTTTGAAACCCATTAAAACCCCCATAACCAAAGTTTTGAACCCGCCATATTAAATATTATTTTATTGTTTGGCGGGTCCCCACCCAAACTTGCACGCTGGGTCGGGGCGCCCGCCAGCCGCTGATCTTCCGCTGCCCCCAATCCAAAGGTGGGCGGTCAATCTGAGTCCTGGACCTGCCGTGGTTTAGCGTCCGGGGAGCGGGTGGTTTTGCTCCCGTACGCTGGACGCGTGGCGGCCACTGGGGTTGTTCGGAGCCCCTCTCCCCAATACCACCCTTCCCCAATGGCGGTGCGGGGAAACCGGAAACCGCCCTCCCGCAACCTGCCTCCCCTGTCGCGTCAGTCCCACGTCATGATGACGTCATGCCCAAGGCCCCCGCCACCGCGCCACGTCGCCCTCCACGCCATCTTGCCGCCCCCACGTCCCTCCACCATGTCCCGCCACGCTGGCATCCAACTCAGCACCCACGTCATCATCCGTACCCGGGCCCGCCGATGACGTCATGCTGACGCCATCGCGGAAAAGCACCAAAACCCATATGTGCCGAATTTGTCGTTATAAACGCGTAATTGAACCATTTTTTTTCATTTTCGCTGGAAAAGAGAGGGAGCCGTTTTACTCGTTTACTCCAAAAATTGCTTCCACACTACGAATTCAAAGCTTGGGACGCCGCCACTCACCAATTCAGCTACATTCTTCATCCATTGCTCAACCCGGCAGCTCTCGGCGCTAATTATCCAGGTATTTGCCGAAATTTACCCATTTGCCCGTGTTCTTGCCATTTCTCTACAAAGTTCTCCACTAATTACCTGGTAAATCCTAAATTAAATGCTGTCATTCAGTAGATGCTGGCCCAAAATAATCCACATTGCCCCCTTGTTCAAAATTCACTGTTGAACAATCATTCTCGGCCTTAATTTGCAATTTACCCTCCAACTGCCCGGCATTGTTCCCTTTTGCCGAGCATATAATTCAAGAACTTCATTTCACCAAGTTATAGTCCTACCCCCCCTCTGCAATTTATCCTCACTATCCATAATCCTTGTGAATTTACCAGAGCAAATCAGAGTCAAGTCTGCTTATTCTACTTACTCCTTTTTGAAGATATATCTGGCATCATCTGCATTCAGTCTGCCACCTGACTTCTAAAAAAGATTTACAAGCTATTACATTCACACTGCTATACTCAAAAACTGTATTCTAAAGATAACACCTAAAGGCTATACAATGGCTGCACCCACAACTCTCAGTGTTGCCCCCATGAATCCACCCAACAAAGAGCTTGAGGCCATGCCTCTTGCTGATAGAGATTACCTCATCCAAGACCTTGTGGGTGACAGGAACCATTTACAGACCTTCCGGGAATTGAGGGACAACTATTTGAGCAACAATGACACCTATGGGATATGGGAATCCAATCTGCCTCACTATTTTCTCCCATCTGTTAACATTTTTCCAGAAATCATCCGCTTGTGTGCCGAGAATTATGATCCAACTCATAGAGCTGTCAAGTCTCCATCTGGGAGCATACTCTTCCACATCAATCCTGACTCCATCAACCAGATGCTCAACTTCAAGCAAACTCAGCTGCTGTTTCCCTTCTCCATGAACTATCTACTGGATACAGGTGCCAAGCTTTCCACTGCTGACATTGAGAAGATCACCAAGACATTTATGAGAGCTGACCGCCAGCCCACAGGGCCACCTCCTTTCTTGCATGTCCATTTTACTGATGTAGGCCAACTTCTGGTTGACATGATTTCCTATGTGTTGGGCTATAAAACCAGTGAGCACGTTGATGAGACAGTGCTGGTGTTATTAGCTGCTTACAGCCCAGGCCAACCTCCTGCTTACAAATATAACTTTGCTAAATTCATAGCCAACAAAATACATGACCAACTCTTCAAAGTGGATAGGGAGGGTATATTCAAATATTCATCATATATCTACCACTTGTTCATGTATTATCAATCCGAGGCCTTTCAATGCCCTATCAAGAAGCTGGATTCTAGGGGAGAAAGAAGGTCTGTCATCTTCTGGTCATCAGTTTTTCACCAAGTCCAAGATTCACCATATTCATACTGTGAATTTATTGACCAATTTGTCTACCTGGTCTCTTGCCTATTGATGAGATCCCCTCCTCCCAGATTGTCATTTGAAATCCAGAAAACTCTGCAGCTGTCCAAAAATTATAAAATAGGTGATTGGTACCTATACCAAAATCATACAGTCATCAGAATTTATGGCTGCGAGCTCTGTCCATATAGGCTCCCAAGATATGTACCAATGAGACTGTTCGCCTTGGAGTACTATAGGCAGCTTATTAACTCTAACCTTACCCACTTTCATAGTGCCAAGAAGAAAGCCCACCTCAAGTTCAAACACCACCTGGGCCCATTTATCATGAAAAAAAAAGAGGGATGGCAAGAGGCTGAGCAAATCCTCAAAGATAAATAAAAGCTATCAAGAAGCTTCTGGTGGGTCCCTTATGACCCTGAAGGCTTCATCAGTGCTAGAAGAGTCAAGTACAAGCTGCTAGGCTATGAGCACTGTAAAATTCCACAAATTGAGCAGTATGGCAATAAGCAAGAATGGTTGCAAGACACATTAGTTGAGGAACTAACTCAAGAAGAAATAATGCAAAGAAATGTCAAGGATTTGGAAAAAACTCTTGACTTAGATTCTGTGCAGCAGGTAATTTTCAAGCAGCCGCATCCAATTGGAGAAGGAACCTCAACTACTACAATTGCACCAGCCACCCAGGCGCCATCTACAGCAGCATCAGGCACAGATAAGGGCAAGGGAATAATGGGTGCTGAAGAAGAGATAGTAAAAGAAAAGCTTTCCTCCTCAATTGGGCAGCAACAAGAGCAAACCACTCCAGCACAAACAGAACCACCAACAGTGCCTGCATTGCAGACCCCTGCACATGAGGAAAGGGGCAAGAAACGGGACCGAGAAGAGTCCACACCTGCTAGTGGATCCTCCCAGCTACCTGAAGCCAAGAGACAAAAGGTTGACTCCCCGGTCATAGAAGAAATCAGCGAGGAAATCCTTGAGAGCCCAAGGAAAGAAAGAGGAGACAGTCAGCAAACAGCTACAAGCTCTTTTCAACAAGAGCAAGGAGTACAGCTTGGCATGGAGGTGTCCTCCTCCACTCAGCAGAGCAAGAAGCCTTCCAGCACCAAGGCTTCCTTCAAAGAGATAAAGGCACAAAATGAGCTATTGAGAGTGGAGGTATACAAGCAATTCCTCAAAGCAACACCAACTAAACAAGAGAGGTTGATGTCAGTGTATGATATACAAGAGGAAAAGATAATCCTCAGCCACTTCAAACCCAAGGTACCGCAACCTCACTCAGCTGCAGATTTTGTAAAAACAAAGCTGGAAGTCATGGCAAAGGACATTCACCCCATGGACCAGATAGAGCTGCACAAGCAAACGGGGGAAATGGTCTATGCCACACTGGTAGACAGGGCCACAATGGCCCATGAATTGAAAGAATCGCTGAAGAACACCAATATTCAGCTAGATTTCGAGAGAATGTCCTCCACAGCCAAGGACAACAGGATTAAAACACTGGAGGACATCATTGTGGACCTAGGACATGATCCTAAGGATCCAAAGGGTGTGAGAGCCCTCATGAAAAAGAAAGAAGATGATATTGCTGCATTGAAGAAAAGACTGAAACTGCTTCCCACTGAGCACCCCCAAACAGCAGAATTGCAAAAGGAAAAGGAGTCTGAAGATCAACTCGATCTAATAATGCAGCTGAATCAAAGAGTTATTGACCTGGAGAAGGAGCTAGAAGGGGCACTGCAAGACAAACAGGGAGAATCAACCTCCCAACCTCCTCAAACTACCTCAACCACTGCCACAACTACAGAGGCAGCAGTAACCCCTGCAACAACTACAGCAACAACAGAAGCGGCAGCAACAACAACAACAGCTCCTGAGTCCAGCTTAAACATGGATGAATTGACAAAGGTTATCAAAGAGCTGGAGCTTCAGGCGACCGAGATCAAGCAAGCCAAGGAAAAATTGGCAGAACTGGAGGCTAAATATGACAAATCAAAGATGACTGTAGCAGAGCAGACTAGAGAAATTAAGGCCCTCAAAGACAAAATAAAGGCCTTAGAGAAAGAGCTCAAACTTGAAAATACTCTGGCAGAAATAAAGAGGATTTTGTGGGCCCGGATTGACCACTCCCTTACTAGACAATGGAAGTCAATCAAGACAGTGCATGAACAAATGGAATTGATTGGCCAAGCACAAATTGAGAGCCAGAAAGCCAGAACAGCACTAGGGAACAGGCCTGAGCAGGCCAACAGGATGATAAATTTTCTCAACAATCAGACCAAGGAGGAGCTAGCAGCCCTGAACATCATCAACAGAACAGATGTTGTCCTTACAGCTAAAAAGGTGCTGACCCTCAGAAATTTTGTACAAACTGTAGAAAGAAAATGTCATGAAATGCAGGCTGAGGTGGATGAATACAAGCTCAAAATGGGAGCACTGCAAGAAAAGGGATTGCCCAGCCTACTAACCAGCACAGGAAGACTGCTCCCCCGTGAGCAATATGCTACCAGGATGACAAATTTTATTGAAAATCAGATCACTGCATCCGCCAGTACCTCTGAAGAAACAGGGCCTCCAACAGGGCAGGGCCTCTACGACAAGCTTGAAAATCTATTTTTTATTGAACATGAGATCAATCACTTATTTGAGGTTCCACCAAATTTTTATAGGTATACAGAGGCAGATGAAACCTTGGTAAAAATACGAAGACACCAACTGCCCAAAGAGGATTGGTGGCAGGCAATGCTGCAAATTTTGCCTCAGTAATCTCAGTTGGTCAATCCTAGTCAGCTTCAACTCAGCCAAAGGCAAAAAACAGAATCTGGACAGCATACAAGGCAGCCGAAAAGGGTGACTCAGCATGAAGACAGCGACAGCAAGCCAAAACATAGGAAATGCACAAATTTTGGGCAGCACGGCTTCAGCCGACTCCATCGGTCACAAAGTCAACATTCTCTGACCATTTTGGACAGCTAATACACTAAGCAGTTACTACAGCATTTATTTTCTCAGCTGCAATTCTCCAGGAGTTGGCACAATATTAATGAGCCATTAACTCACCAGCTAGATATTTTCTGATCTAAATTTTGTATATATACCTCCCCTTGCAACGTATTTGGGGTTGGTGATTTTCACTCTAAGGCAATATATTGTATATTTTCAGATGATCTAATGAAAAAGGCTGGAAAAGCTCATTACCTCCTGAATGCTTGATGTCTCAATGATGCTCTGCGTGCTGTTGCAGAATTCCTGTGCTGTCTAATGGAACAATAAGTTTTCTCAATCTATGTATTATCTTCTTATGTTTATTTGAATCATATGCATGTTTCACCAATCTAACAAAAGAGAAAAAGAATAGTACAGGATATGTTTGATTACACCCTGTATTCAATCTCTGTTGTTGAAAATGTTTTCTTCAGAATTAATCATGAACATGAATTCTTAATTGCTCATGTTTGTATCAATTCTATAAATATGAATGTTATGCAGGAATTCTTCAGTGCTCCTAAGTAATATTCCCACTATTCTCCATATCAGCTTACTGAAAGATCCTTAGTTGCCTTTCACGCCCTGATTCCATCACATCCAATTACAGATTTAAAGAATTGTTCCTTAGACACTTATCTGGCTCTGTAGCATCACTGTTGTATCAACGCAGACATATCAAGCAATTAAACATCATTGACTCCATGCCCAATGGCCTAGATCACCCTGTAAACATATATCTGTTCTGACTGAAATCATCATCCAGCAAAATTCAAAACAAAACCTTGAGCATCATAACTAGCCTAAAATATTATACAAACAAAGTTAAATCACAAAGAGAGAGCCCTCTCTGGTTACAGGTAGGCTAGAACCTGTGACCCAAAGATTGGTTAGTGGTTACCTTGGCCGTATTCCCTTGGGAGTCAAAGGGAACAACCTGAGTGTTAACAGTTTGATAAAGCTGAGATTCACTAGGAGTGAAACGGATCCAAACCATCCGACGGTTGTGGATGATAGACCTCTCATACCAGCGCCTTATGAGGATGACCTACTTATAACAGGTGGAGACTCTCATTTGCAGAAGTAAGAGGGAGTTGGATTCCAGATGTGGAATGGTGAACTGCAAGCCTATGACTACCTCAATGATCTTAACTTTCAGAAGTTATATGGTAGTGATGTTGGACCAGATTTGAGAAATGCCTCTGAATCTCATAAACTCATCCGCGTTGATGTTCTTAGTGAACTTCCGTTTGGACATATGTTTTGCAGTTAGCATGGTGAGCTTATATTTGGTTGAACCTCACTAGATTGATGTCAAGAATCTTTTGAGATGTATTCGGGGTACAATATCTCATGGATTGAGATACACTACCACAAATATGAAACTGCATGATTATTCGAATGCTGATTGGGCAGGCAGTGTGGAGGATCACTAGATAACTTCTTAGTGTTGTTTCTCTTTGGTTTCTGCTTCGATATGATCTCGTATGAAACTGCCTGGTTGGGGAAGCTCTTCAAGTGAGCTTTTTGTACCATTGTGATTCTCTGTGACAACTAGAGGTGGGATTTGATCATTGAGGAATCCCGTATTCAAAGATTGCTCAAGCAGATAGACATCAGATACTACCTTATCTGGGATATGGTAAGTCTATGAGCAAGGAAGCTCCATCGCTATGAGCTGATGTACAAGTCACTACACTTTGTCTAAGCCCCAGGGGAAAGATCAAATCTGTGATTTTCCCAAACGAATTGGGGTCATCAAGAGACCCTTTTACAAGGGTCTTGCATGTTGTATACATTGAGCTCTGGGAGCTCTGGGGGTTTGTGGTTCTTACTGGAGCAACATACAACCACAGGGTGACTCACCCTCCCCTGGTGGTGTGCACTGGGACAGGATGATTCGCTCTCCTGTGGACAGGATGATTCGCTCTCCTGTGGACAAGATGATTCACTCTCTTGTGGGACAAGATGATTCGCTCTCTTGTGGGACAGGATGATTCGCTCTCTTGTGGACAGGATGATTCGCTCTCCTGTGAACAAGATGATTCGCTCTCTTGTGGGACAAGATGATTCGCTCCCTTGTGGGACAAGATGATTCGCTCTCTTGTGTAGCAGGATGATTAATTCTCCTGTGAGTTCTAGATGATGTGTTCTCCATGACGATTGTGTAGCAGGATGATTAATTCTCCTGTGAGTTATGGATGATGTGTTCTCCATGATGATTGTGTAGCAGGATGATTAATTCTCCTGTAAGGTATGGATAATGTGTTCTCCATGAAGATTGTGTAGTAGGATGCTTAATTCTCCTGTGAGGTCTGGATGATGTGCTCTCCATGATGATTCTGTAGCAGGATGATTAATTCTCTTGTGAGGCCTGGATGATGTGTTCTCCATGGAGATTATGTAGTAGGATGATTAGTTCTCCTGTGAGGACATGATTTATTAAGTTCTCCTGTCGAGGCATCCTACCCATGACGTCTGGGACTCATTGAAGTACCTCTCATCTGATCAATGAGCAGGGAAATGAGGATAGGGACCATAGCAGTACCGATGGATGCATCGTTGTATCTACCATACTCCCTATGCTAGGATGACCTTCATTGATCTGGGATAAATGATACTGGTCTGGGACCAGTGGTAGGAGTTGTACCCACTATGACACTAACTTCGGGTTGGTTGAGAACTGGTCTGGGACTAGTGGTACATACTTTGAGACTAACTTCGAGTTACTAGAGTACTGGTCTACGACCAGTGGTAGGAGTTGTACCCACTATGAAACTGAATTTAGGTCAGTTGAGGACTGGTTTGGGACCAATGGTACATACTCTAAGACTGACTTCAAGTCAATAGAGTACTAGTCTGGGATGAGTGATAGGAGTTGTACCTACTATGAAATTGACTTTGGGTCGATTGAGGATTGGTCTGGGACTAGTGGTACACACTCTAAGATTGACTTCGGGTCAATGGAGAATGGTATGACACATTCTCGATCAATTCTTCTTCTTCTTCATAGTTTAGCAGAGCTAAGTTGAGCCAGCAGAGCTGAGAAGAGCAAAGCAGAGCCAGTAGAGCCAACAAAGTTGAGCAGAGAAGAGCAGAGCCAACAGAGCAGAGTAGAGCCAACAGAGCTGAGCAGAGCCAGTAGAGCTAGCAGTGCTGAGCTGAGTTGAGCAGAGCAATGTAGGGCACTGATAGTAGAGATAGTACAGTTGGACATATGGATCAACGGATGGAGTTCTCCCTAGTTGAGAGGGAGTGTTAAAATTGGCAACTAGGGACAAACTCCATGTGGGTCATATTATTTATGGTAGCTGATATTTTTATTGGATCCCTCTCATTGAGAGGTGTAGGATTGATCTAAAGATAATCCGATTTCGATAAGTATTTGTGAAGTTATGAATTTATTTATGTTATGGACAAATTGTTAAGTCGGCCAACAACTTATGTAGGCTTAGAAGCCCAACAGTGATGTCTATTCAACCTCTACGTTTTAGTATAAATAGAAGAGGACTTCAAGTCATTTCTACACACACTTGGATCTCTTCCTCTCTCTACTTTTCTTTGGGTTTTAGTAGGAGGAGAGATCCTAAGGGAGAGCTGGAAAAGCTGGAAAAGCCGGAACTGCCGGAAAAGCCAGAATTGCCGGAATAGCCAGAATAGCAGGAAAAGCTGAAAAAACTGGAAAAGCCAAAAAAGCCGGAAAAGACGGAACTGCCGGAATTGCCGAAAAATCTAGAACTGCCAGAAAAGCCAAAAATGCCAGAAAAGCTGGAAATACCAGAAAAGCTAGAAAAATCAGAAAAGCCCGGAAAGTAGGAACTGCCAGAAAAGCCGGAACTGTCCAAAAATGTCGGGACTGCCGAAAAAGTCGGGACTGCTGAAAAAGCCAGAAATTCCAGAAAATCTGGAAATACTGGAAAAGCTAGAAAACCTAGAAAATCCGAAAAAGACGGAACTGCTGGAAAAGCTGGAAACACTGGAAAAGCCGGAAATACCAGAAAATCCAGAAAATCCGGAAAAGCCGGAAATGTCGGAACTGTCGGAATTGCCGGAAAATCCTAAACTTCCAGAAAAGCCGAAACTCCCAGGAACTGCCGAAACAGCCGGAGCATCTGTCTCTAAAGGAAGGCATCATGATGTATGAGATCATGGGCAGCATGATAAGCAACATGATGATATGAGCATGGGTAGCATAATGATGCATGATGATATGAGCATGGGCAACATAATGATGAATGAGATCATGAGCATGGGCAGCTTGATGATGAATAAGATCATGGAAGATGCAACATGATGAGCAGCTCAGTCATCAAGGTTCAACACATGTGACAGAACATCAAGGTGTCACACGGTAATGTGCAACAAATAGACGAGATGAAACACTATGATAGGTGAACGAGTCACCTTAGAGAATCAGTTGAAGCAATATGTCTTCAACTGATCTCATGCTGATATCAAAAGTCAAAGTGATTGACTTCTATTGTAAATGTACTATCTCTCTCACTTTCTCTGCTGAACTTTGAAGAACATAAAAGAAGAATTAATCAAGGGTTTCCCCACATTGGGGTTTGTCCCTGGCTAGCGCCACATCTTGTGTCCTCTTGTCTTGGCTTGTCTTCTGCGATTTATATTTATGTTCTATATGTAGTTTATTTTATGCTGATGTGATTGCTAATGTGGAAAAGAAATTGAAATAAATCGCTCTTGCATAGAACATACCTAAAATTAACATTAGATGGAAAATTGGTGGCAAATATTCCTCCAAGTGTTCTCTGACTTTGTGGAAATTTTTAATAATTATCATTGATTCACTAAACACACTTAATTGACTAAGTCCCTTGAATAATATTGTCTTCAGTATTTTCCATAGGGCTAAGGATTCTACTTGGTTATATGATGCTATACCTATCCCCCACGAAAATTTCATCTCTATTTCTTTATCGGGGCAATAAAGAACCCTTACCACTCCTGCCTCCCCCAGGTTTCCTTTCGAATATCCATCAAATAAGGGATGATAATTTCCTAAGGAACGATGTGACCATTCTAGGAATTGATATCCTGTCATTCTAATTAGAAAGGAAGGATTAACATTACTAGACTTGAAGCTACCAACATGATCAGAAGGCTTGCAAAATTTGAGCCACTATTTTTCATCATTCAAGAGATATTCAAGATCAAATAGATCATAGCCCCTAGAAGATATGACTTCAAAAACGAATTAAGTCACTTTCATGGCAGCTGAAGCTAGATTCAACTTAATGTTCTTAAAGATAGGATAATTTCAAGAGAGATAGATCGACCAACACAAATATTTAGGCATGGAAATCCAATATCAAATTATTGTCGAGTCAAAATTGCATTGCAATAGGTATAGAGATCTCCATTTTTCAAACATTCCAGACCAATCCAAAGGAATGCTTTATATTTTTCCAATTAGATGCAAGACAATTTTCCACACTTCTATTGAAAAGGAATACTAACAAAATACATGTTTGATATCTTCTTCAGCCACTTCGGAAATAACACATCATGAAGTTCATTGCTTCAATTTTTTTTTTTAGTTTTCTACGGTCAAAATATTCCTTTTTACTAGCTCCCAAAAAAATGTGTTGGCCTTAGGAAGACCATCCCTATTCCAATTTTTTCCCGATGTCCGAGAGGATTGGGGGTGAGAGAGATGTTTAATAATGGATTCATATCCTTCTTTAACTATGTAGTGTATCTACTTACCTCTCGATCATATTCGGCTGTCCAAACGATGAGAGGCCATCGACATGAATCCTTTTAGAGAACTAAGAAAAGAAAGCCACGATTGGGAAATATGAGGTGGGAAATTGGGGAAATTGTAACCCCTCCAAACACCCTCATCATCCCAAGATAAAATACCAATCAAATTGTGAAGTCCCTTCTCTTCCATCCAATTTTCTAGATCTCAAACACCTTAATCTTCATTAGCCAATGACACAGAGGGAACCCAATGTTTCTAAATATGATTCACTTTTCATTCCTTATTTTCCATCCTAGATGATCCAATACTATGGGAGCTATTATTTTACATAAATTCGAAATCTTAGTTCCCTGTCCTTCCAATGCTTTGTTCTCCTACCCAAGTAGTTGATTCTTATGGAACCATAGATATGATTTCTTCCACCACTCTTTTGAATGATATAGGAGTCATTAGACCAGCTTTAAACCCAAGGCAAGGTTCATGTATTCAAGATATTTTAGTACCAATCCTCCCAGATTTTCTGGTAATCTAACTATATTCCAATTCACCAAGTGTAATAAAATCTCATTTTTTTTCCACCATGCCATAAAATTTTTCAGATCATGCTACTTATATTATGGATGACACTCTTGGGTGTGAGGTGCCCAAACCCAATTTACCCAGGAAGGGAGGAAAACACCGACTTAATAATGACATTCTTCCCTACCAAATTCAGATAGTGTGCTCCCCCCGATTGAATTCGTTTTTTGATCTTTTGAAGAACTACTTCCCAATCCTCTCCATTTGACAACCCTAATGAAATAGGGTAGAGGTAGGTGAATGATTTCGGGTCCTTAAAAACTAGAAAACCCAAAATACAAGATATTTCTTACAAAGTATTCTCTGAGCAATTCCAACCTATCAATTTTATTTTCCTTTTATTTACTAACCCCCCTAATAGTATCCATAATTTTTTTGAAACGAGATTTGAGAGGCTCCACCCAAAAAAATAGTATCATTGGTGAATTGTGTGTGATTTATCTATTTGACATTCCTCGCAATACATAAGCCGATAGTTGCCCTTCTTGCCTAGCTGCTTCCAAATTTTGACAGTGACTTTCTGCCATGATGATGTACAATAAGGGGCAAAGGGGGAAACATTGTCTTGAAGCGGAGAAAAATGAAGTAGGTCTACCATTAACCAATAGTGCTATCCATGGAGCCCCTATACAAGCTTTGACCCACTAGATGAATTCTTGACAAAAACCAAATCTTTCAAGAACAAGAAAAAGGAATGAATGATTTATCCAGTCGAAAGTGTTATGCATGTCCAACTTGATGAGTATGCCTTCCTCCCCTGCTTCTTTGCTGGAGTGAATAACTTCCTGCACTAGAATAATGTTATCAAGGATGTTCCAATGCTCCATGAAACCCCCTTGGTTCTTAGAAATGAAAAAGGGTAACAAAGGTATATAGGGAAAAAGCGGGAAAAATTGATAGGGTTCAACTCCTTCAGGATGAGAACTAGAAAGGAGGAATTAGTTCCTCCTCCTAATTTCATTTTTACCCTACAGTGATTCAACATTTGAAGCAGATCTATTTTGATCAAGGGCCATAAGGATTAGAAGAAGCTTATTGAGAAACTATTAGGACCTAGTGCCTTATTTGGATCAAGAGACCAAATTGCTTCAAGAACTTCATCCTCTTAAAAAACCTTTACTAGATTCATATTTGAGAGAGGAGAGATTACATTAGGAATGTTCCTAAGAAAATAATGTGCCTAATCAAGGGAGAACTATTATGCACTATAAAAATATTGGAAATGAATATATGCCTCATTCTTAATGTCTTCGAATCTAGAGGCTCTCGGTCTGCCCTCCAAAGCAATCTCCTTTACACAATTTATTGACTCCGTTGCCTATACCTATTTTTGGAAAAAAAAAATGTTTGGGTCCCCTGCCTTCAACCACAAACTCCACGAGTTTAGATGCCAAAGATCTTCCTCATGTCTACTTGTTGAAAATATGTTTCGAGTTAACTCCATTTATTTTTGTAGGTTCCATTCCTCAACTAGAGTCTCTTTGATTGATTTATAATGATATTCTAACTAGTTAACCAGTTCTTCCATTTTCTGTCCAGGAGATTGCAATGATTCCTTCAACCATTTCCGAAGAGCGTGTTTGACATTTCGAAGCTTAGATTCCAAAAAAAAAATCATGGATTCCTACACTGGAGAACCCATTCTTGATTGTTCAAATCTACCACCCAATCCTCTTCAATCCACAGTGAATTAAAATGGAATGGAATTGGGCCAAGATTTTTCATCCTTTCCAAATGCAACACTATTGAATGATGGCCGTAATCACCTTGAGTTTTGATGGCTGAAAGAAAATATAACCCTTTCAGAAGCCAACTACTATGGATCCAAAATATTTCAAGACGAGCGATAATGTGCTTGTCCCCTAATCTCTGATTTGACCATGTGTACTTTCCAACTTTTGGAATTACAATATACAAGTTCCAATCAGAAATCAAATCCTCCATGCAGTCTTTGAAGGGGCGTTGAAAATACTTCTACCTATTTTTACAGCAGTACTCAAGATGGTATTGAAGTCACCTACAATGACACAATTTTGATGCATGTCTTTACTTTTAATCTCAAGAGGGTTCCAAAATTTTTCCTTTGCGTTATAAACAATAGGAGCCTAAATGTTTATAGTTGGAATACACTCCCCTATTTCTTTTTATTCCAGGAGGGACAAAATCCAAAACTGATTTTTTGTGCTTTCTACTAGGGAAAAATGTTTGTACAACTAGAAGGTGCACAAACCTCCTCATGCACCTCTTGACTATTGGACCAACCCTGAGCTTCAGTTCCAGAATACTTCCATTTCTTTGTAAACTTATTGTTCATCCATATTGGTTTCTTGAAGAAAAATAATCCAAGGGATTTCTTATTTTACCATATATTTTAGAACGAGTGATTTTGTGGGGCTCCCCAAACCCATTATGTTCCATGATACAACTTTCATTTAGAAGAATGGTTTTAAGATCCCAACCCCCCTTTTAGTTACTTCTCGACATTTCCCTCCTTTCCCTTTAAAATCTTATGTAATAACTAGTTGATTCCCAAGATTTTTATTTTGTTCTGCTTCTTTCTCTCTTACAATTTTTTGTTTTGGTCAGCCTTTCTTCCTAGTACTCTCAGTTTCATGGCTACTACCCTCGTCTACCCATACCAAGTTATGGTCTATATGATGGGTGACAACCCCACGAGTTCCTCAACAATGCTGGAAGGAGAATTTTGTAGTTGAATAGAACCTTTAGGCATATGTGGTGGATCCAAACTTAACAGCTTGGAAGCGTTCTAAGGGGGCATGTCCTATTTAATCTTGTCATCTTCTCAATCTTTGAACTCTTCCTCATTATTTAGATCTTCATAATTCCTGGAAGGATTTGGATCTGTCGATCTATCTCCATCTTAATTCCTAATAGTTTTGAAAGGGGTTGAAGAGGAATAAGTCATATTGTTACCTCAATTGACATGGGGTTTTGTAGTAGTTGTATTCCCTGATTCCTAAGTTTGTAGTATGTTTGTCATAGTTCCTTAGGAAGATCATTTTGTTCAAGTCCTTTGTTACTTAGAACATTGGATCAGTCCTGATAAAAAATCCATATTCATGGAAATGGCAGCATTTGAACAGGATCTACTCATAATCCAGGATTTTCCAATGCTTCCAATCTCCGAGGGTTAGATTAATTTCAATTGGAAGTCCTTTTTCGAGATCTACTTCCACATAGATATTTTCACAAGAAAACTACGAACCCTTAGGTTCATCTTGTCAAGGTATTTCCCCACAACATTCCCAATTGTGTGAAGGAAATCGTCACTCCAACAAGAGAAAGGGAGCTTAGGAAACTTCACCAAGACCTAGATGGTAGTGGGAATTTCCTCATCAGGGTTGAAGTTAAGACTCCACTTATTCAAATACATTCCATGAGATTCACAAAAATAATGCTGATTTCGAAAAATCACATCTTTATCCTCTTTAAGCTTGAATATAAAAGAAAATAAACCATTACCCACTGTGAAAAGAGCAATATTCCCCTTCATCTTGGATTTCCAAGTATTGTCAATCCATAACTCCATAGATCTTAGCAAGGGCCACATTCCTGTAAATTTTCCAATTAAGGATTGCTCAGAGTAAGCTAGTGTGGTTCTTTGAGCTCCCAAGGGAAGTGCAATGTTTCTAACTTCATCGTTTCGCTTCATTAATTTTGAATGCACCTTAGAGGATAACACACACTTTGGAAGTGAAGCGGTTAGTGCTTGAAAGGAAATGACTTCATCTACATGTGATCAGTGAGGAGGGGGTGGGCGGAGGGGGACAAGACCCCTTCTGATTCGCCATCAAAGAGAGGTCTCAAGGTTTCTACAGTCAATGAGGAAACCACAAAGGATTAAAGCATGAGGTTGGTATATCATTAAGCTTATGGTTGAAAATGAGACATTCTACCATTTCACCACTAATCTTGTGTGAGAGAGATATGTTAGTGATAAATGTGCATGTAAAATGAAAAAATTCAAGTGTATTTTATACCCAAGAGACGTGTCTCTTAAATTAAATATATCCCTTTGTAAATTAAATTCTAGTAAGTCTGTATATTTACATTTTTACTCATATTTTCTTTTATCCCCAAGGAAAAATCATAATTTCCATTAAATATAAGTGAATATTACATGTGTGGTTTTTCGAAGAGAACTTTGTGAAGGGAAGATGAGGTTGACAGGAAGTGCTAGGGTTTGCAGGCGTTCACAGGTGTAGAACTCCATGGATGCATGCAAAGGAGGGAGCTCCACTCCCTCCTACAGGCAGGCTGTGGCTAGCTTAGGTAAGAAACCAATAGAGAGCGTCAAAGGTCCTTCTAGGGCAGGGATAAGGAATACAAAAGAGGAGAAAGATTTTAACAAGTCAAGGGAGAATAACAATAATAAAGAAAATGAGGAAGAAGACAAGGAACAGGGAACGAAAAACAAAGCACAAAAGGGGTCATGTAAAACCAAAGCTGAGGTCACACCCAAAGTAGTTTTAAACGATCCTGCTCTGTAGGTGCACAGGGATCACATGTAGACATATGCTATCATTTGTAAATTCATGGGATTATGGTCCACTGAAAAGGCTTTACAGACATGGACTAAATACAACTGCAAACCAAAAGGAAGCATTGACCTACATCTTGGGTCATAGGGTTTCTTCACTGCGATCTTCACAAATATTGAGGATAAAGACAGGGTGTTTGAAGGAGGGCCATACTTCTATGCAGCAGTAGGCCTCTACATGCAACTGTGGATGATGAATTTTGTCCCTGAACGATAAGCCTTCAGTTCGGTCTCGATCTGGGTAAGACTCTACTCTCTACCTCTTGATTACTAGCAAACAGAATTGTTATCCGCCATAGGAAACAAATTAGGCCGCTTTGTAAAAGCTTCTAAGGCCACCAAAATAGGAAAGTACACTTCCTTCACACAAATATGTGTGGAGATGGATCTCTCTGGGGCTCTACCAGATGAGTTCATCTTGGAAGTTTTTGATGAAGAATGGGTGCAAACAGTAGACTATGAACATATTCCTTTCAGATGTCAGAGGTGCCATGAGCATGGGCACCTATTCAGAGACTGCCCTCTCAGTAAAACAGAGAACAGAAGTAAAGCGAACATAATGAAAGATATTGAAGGCTTTCACAAAGTGGTACATAGAGGAAAAGGGGGCAAGAGGGGGCCAAAGAAACATCAAACAGAAGGGAAACAGGCTAACCTGAATAGGTTCCAAGTACTCGAAGAAGAAGAAGAGATAACAAAAGTAGATCAGGTTATGGAAGGAAGCCCAGTGGAGAAGGAGAAAGAAGAAGACAGAGCACAAACACAGGATTGTTACAAACAGAAAGAGACTATGCTGAGTGAAGCAGAACTGGAGATGGACCTAGAAATGACCCAGAGTGAGATGGAATTGGAGGATCATGAACTATAGGAGATTCTTGACAGGGAACATTTAGATCTGGAAGGGTTCTTGAAATAGGGGACCCTGAGTGGGGTAGACTCATTACCGCAAGAAGAGTTCAATAGAGTACAACAACTGTTCCTATGGAAAACTCAAGATAAAGAGTTGGACAGAAAAGGAAAAAATGAAAAACAGGGCAATGAGGGTGTAAAAAATATGAAAATCACACCTGGATTAGCACCTAGAAGCCCAGGAAAGAAAAGAGGCAGGAAAAAGCAGAAAGAGTTATTGATGGAATGTGGAAATCTAATGATAGATTCAGGTAAGATGAAAGATCTAACCAACTACTCCTTTATGAATATTTAATAATGAAGTTTACATCTTGGAATATCAGAGGTCTAGGTAGTAAAAGAAAGCAAAGAATTCTTAGTAATAGAATGAAACAAGAAGCTCCGGATATGATCTTTATCTAGGAAACTAAATGTTCCATTCAAAAAATAAAATAAATTCATAACAAATGGCTCAATAGATTTGAGTTTCTAGAATTCAAAGCAGATAATATAGCAGGGGGCATACTTACTCTTTGGAACCCCCAAAAGATTGGCATAATAGATGCTGAGGCATCTAGAAATTATTTATCAGTGGTTATACAACTGGTGGGAGATAGGGAGACCTATCTAGTCACGAATGTTTATGGCCCTCAAAGAATGGATGATAAAATCAGGTTTCTAGATTCTCTTATGGAGCTTAGAGACAGACATGTAGATGTACCATGGATCCTATGTGGGGACTTCAACATGATCAAATCTCTTTCAGAAAAAAAAGGGGGAACCAGAACTTTAAGCAGAAACTCTTCAGCATTTCAAACCTTTATAGATAATATGAAGCTTGTTAATACTAACATAGGTAATGGTCTCTTTACTTGGAACAATAAAAGAGGAGGAGAGTTGCAACTAGCCTCTAAGTTAGACAGATTCATAATCTCAGAGGACCTAATGCTTACCAACAAGGAAATGATAGCGAGAATTCTCCCCTTTGGAGGCTCGGACCATTGGCATGTTCAACTTGAGGTTGAGGGCATTGGTACCCCCAAGAACAGACCTTTCAGATTTGAGAATATCTGGCTCACCCACCCAGACTGCATCAGCAACATTACTAAATGGTCGACAAAAGATCTGCATGTTCAGGGTACAAGAATGTTCTAGCTCCACAAAAGACTAAAGCACATCAAGCTCAGACTTAAATATTGGAACAAGAATGAATTTGGCAATATTTTTGAAGCGAAAAAAAGCTGTTGAAGATAAAATGAGGGAACTCAATCAAACCCTTATCAAGGATGGCTTTGATAAAGATAGAAATGACCTAGCCAACAAACACCATCAAGACTAGGAGAATTTATGTAAACAAGAGGAAAAATTTTGGAGACAAAAATTCAGAGTTCAATGGCTGATGGAAGGGGAGTGTAACACTAGATTTTTCCACAGATCTACCATAGCAAATAGATCTCATAACAGGATCTCTTCGATCAAGGACGAGGGAGGTCATCTACATAATTCCCATGAGGATATAGAAGAGGTTTTAGTTCAGCACTTTCATGGAATAGCACAGGAAACCATTTCGGGCAGAGATCTTTTTATCAGAGATTTAACAAGACATATTCCTAGACTGGTTACTAGAGAGGATAATTTCAATCTCAATAGGCCAGTGAAAAAATAGGAGGTTAGTGAGGCTATCAAAGAAATGTAGAATGGAAAAGCACCAGGCCCTGATGGTTTCAATGTGGATTTCTTTAAATCATGTTGGAATATTGTTAAACAAGACATTCTGAATGTAGCGGAAGATTCTAGGGTGAATAGAACTATTTTGAAGGTGCTTAACACTTCCTTCATCTCCCTGATCCCCAAACAGGAAAATGATAAGACTCCAGACAAGTTTAGACCCATAGCCTTCTGCAATGTGGTATATAAGATAATATCCAAGGTTGTTGCTAACAGACTCAAACCACTTCTTCCTACTCTAGTTTCCATGGAGCAATCTGGTTATGTGGAGGGTAGGCAAATTCTTAATAAAATCATTCAAGCGCATGAGGTGATGCACTCTTTGACAAGCAATATGAAGGCTAGTATGATTATGCAATTGGACCTAGCCAAAGCTTATGATAAGTTGAATTGGACCTATATAAGGAGGGTCCTTATTACTTTTGGGTTTGATCATAACTGGGTTAGATGGGTAATGGCCCTAGTAACTTCTTCCAGCTTTACAATTCTGGTTAATGGTTCTCCTTCCAGGACTTTTTCTCCTTCTAGAGGCCTCAAGCAGGGTGATCCACTCTCTCCCTTTCTCTTCATCCTCATGATGGAAGGACTGGGTCGGTCTATCAAGCATGTGAAAGAAGTTGGTAATATCAAAGGCCTCCAACTTTCAGAGAATGGTCAGGCTTTGACCCATCAACAATTTGTTGATGATACTATGTTGCAGGGAATCCCCACAGTCAAAGAAGCTCTAGCATATAAACATCTCCTATCTAACTTTGCCATGGCTATAGGTATGGAAGTTAATCTCTCCAAATCTAAGATTTTTTTCTTTAATACCAATATTGCTATTCAGAGAAATATCTCCAAGATTCTAGGCTTTCAAAGGGATGTTCTTCCCTCCAAATATTTGGGAGTTCCTCTTACTGATAAACCTTTGCACAAGGGCATTTGGGAGCTGGTGATTAATAACATGCAGGATAAAATCAAGAAATGGACCTTTAGATTTTTAAACTTGGTTGGTCGGTTGGTGCTCACCAAAGCTGTTCTCCAATCAATACCCGTTTTCATGCTATCAGCGCTTCCAACTCCAAAAGGAGTTTTGCAACATTTTAGAACCATTCAAAGAGACTTTCTTTGGGGGAAGGGGGAGGAAAGAAAGAAATGGGATTTGGTAGCCTAGGAGAAGATTTGTAAACTGAAAAAATATGGGGGTCTCGGATTGGATGATTCGGAAGCACTAAGTCAAGTTTTAGGGGCGAAACTATGGTGGCGCTGGGTAAAAGACCTAAAGGTGCAGTGGGCTAGTATCTGGAAAGAAAAATATGCCAGCACTTGGCAAGATAATGATCTCATAAGGATGTCTGGCATCATTAAGGTATCACACATCTGAAATAAGGCCTGGGGAAATAGAGGATTGGTACAAAAAACAGCTTCTGGGAAATCAGAGATGGGGATCTTGCTTTGTTTTGGGAGGATAAATGGCAACAAGGGCCTAAACTATTAAGAGAGGACCTATTGGACCTTAAGAAAGATACAGATACCCAAAGGTTATTTAAGGTAAGAGATTTTTGGGATCAAACCAATAGTGAAGGAAAATGGAGAACCTGGAAGATTTTGGATAACAGGGAAGACAACCCACTGAAAGCCAAAGCAGAGGCTCTCCTAAAAATGTTGGAACAAAGGAAAATATTAGTGACAGGGGGGCATGATCAACTTAAATGGGGCAACAATAATGCAGGCACCTTCAATCTTAAGGAAGCAAAACACATTCTCCTTGAGCTGGATTCCAATGAACCGGAAAGGGTTTGGCAAAATATATGGAGACATCAAGGATGGATGAAGATTAAACTCTTTATGTGGTTGGTTCATCATAGGAAAATTCTGACTTGGGATAACATTCGGAAGAGGGGTGTTCTGGGCCCTTCTAGATGCCAGCTCTGTGAAGCCCAAGAGGAAACAATGGAGCACCTTCTCAATAACTGCATTTTCACCTCTTGGTTGTGGGATTATTTTACCACTATCTTCCAGCAGACAGACAGGGACAAAGGAAGCAACATCAATACCCTAAATAATTGGAGATGCAAATTCTCTGATTTTGAACTTCTAGGCTCAGCCTGGGCTTTAACACTAAGCTTCATAATTTGGACTGTTTGGAAAGAAAGGAACAACAGAATCTTTAAGAATGTAAAATGTTCCTCCCAACGCCTTTTTGAGAAAATCCTAAGACAACTTAATGAGACGGTTAGTTCCATAGTGCGAACTTACCCTAAGAATCCACCGTCTGAAGCTGAAATGCATATTCTTCTTAAGTTGGGTATGCAGGGGCTTATTCGACAGGGCCTAGACAGGAAGGGTTTGAAACTTGAGACTGAGCAATATTATTGGCGTCTTCCCCATCAGGGTTTTTTAAAATACAATATTTATGGGGCTTCCAAATATAACCCGGGTATTGCTGGCTTTGGAGGGGTATTAAGGGATGAAAACGATAGTCTGCTTTTCATTTTCCATTTCCATTTGGGAAGAGCCACTAACAATATGGCAGAATTAATGGCTCTTGAACAATGTTTAGAATTCCTGAAGTAGGAAAATCTCCAGAATGTTATTGTCGAAGCTGATTCAGAGTTAATCATAAACTCGGTCAAAAGAATTAGCTGTGGAACGGAGCCGGAAAAAGTCTCAAAGCAATGGAGGCTGCTCCAGGTCTTTCACAAGATTCAGCTTCATCTCTGAGGCTTACGCATCATGAGTTTTAACCATGTGTGAAGGATAACAAATAAATTGGTGGACATCTTGGCCAATCGAGGAGTGCTCTGTACCAATAGCAGGGTTGCGCTGAGTTGGCCGGAGATACCTCTGAATAGATTAAAGGTGCAATGTCACGACCAGGTGGATGAGGACATAATGGTGTTTCGCAACAAAGACATAGAGGCGGGGTCTAGCTGATGTGGTTTCTTTATGCAGATTTTTTTTGTAGTAAGAACATTATGGGGATGTAGGCTACTATCGGCCTCCCCAACCCTTGACAGTATGAACACAAAAGCTTCAGTTGGAAGTTTCTGGGTAGGCTCAGACCTGTGGATGGTTGGCCAAAAAGATGGATTTTTATCGTGCACTGGTTCATGAGCCCACGGAGTTGGGTTGATGAGTGGGGTCGAATTTCGGCATTTCTGGCAGCCTTAAGCCCCCTATGTTTCTTTTCGTTGCTGAAATACCGCTTGCGAGGTGGTTTATCGTCCATCGCACACCCTTCACGCAGGAAGCAGTTTTGTGGAGTTGGGAGTGATTCCATTCACCTTGCTCCATGTGGCAGAGTAAGGGGAAGGAATACCACCCTCATCGCACGGTAATTTTTGGTAAGATAGGCTCGTGCGATATGCTCCTCGGCCATCGGATCTTGCAAGACAGATCTACGGTCAGGAACAAGTGAGCATGTTGGTGGGTCCAAGATGGCTATCGCGTGGTTAATCGCCAGGCTAAAAGGTATAGCGATATTATCCTCCGCCGTTGGATTTGGCGTGGAGGGTCAGGAGCAAGCGAGTAGGTTGGTGGGTCCAGGATAGCTATCGCGGGGCTAATAGCCGGGCTAATAGGTATAGCGATATTATGCTCCGCCGTTTGATCTGGCGTGGAGGATCGACAATCAAGGTAAATGGTGTTGTTCTGGGGAAGAATATCTTCCGGGCAAGTTTCGCGTCTTGGTGGAATTCAATGGACTTCGTGTGCTCTTCATGCTCAAGGGTTATCCCCCACTCGGAACCAAAATCCTTGTATTTGGGTCCCTAATTCCTCATTTGGTCTGACTCTTAATTATAACTGTTTGATTGTTTGAGGGACTGAGGCACAGTGCTTATGCCTGTAGCTCTGGGCCCTAGGCTATATGTGGATGGTTTTTCTTTGGCCCATAGTTCCTTGGGGACAGTTGTACTCTATGTAAGTTATTTTGAGATTTGATGAAATAGAAGGTACGACTCTTGCTTTAGAAAAAGAAGAAGAAGTGAATATTACATGTTGAAGATGCCATATAGGCATATCAAAAAAGGACTTGCATCATAATGCTTGTTAATAGGATTCCACAAGCATAAAAAAAGTTGTGCAAATTTATCATGAAACAAAAAAACATAAAAAAATTGTTGAAAAAAGCATAACTTATACTATTCAAAGAGAATTAGTGACATTTCTATTAAAGCAATAAGACAATCACGATGGACTAATACAAAAGGTCATGCCGATGAAACTGAAACATGAGCTCCCACATCCTGCATCCCACCTATGATAGGTTTTCGATAATACTCATAGCGTTCATCATCAACCTGCTATATGATCTACCATGTACCCCAAGCTTGTTGTGTGCCTGCCTTGAAAAGCTCATCAGAAATGGAGTTTTACTACCTGTAAATATGTTGACATGTAATGAGTTCAAATTTTCCTTTAATCCATAAAAAATCACCAAGGATAGTCCTGAGTGTGTTTATGTGACAAACATAATTCTCATTGAACCGGTTAATAACCACTAGGAATATCCATATATTTACAGCTATTGACACCCTTTTTCCAAGGCAAAACTAACAAGAAGTGTAAAACTAAGAAATTTGGCATAGTTGTTTGAACCACATCCTAGCCCACTTTTAAGTTTAAAGGAATGATGATAATCTAGATAAAGAATGACACCACCTCCACATAACTCGCCTTCATGTTAAGATCCATAAAAATAATCCCATGTTTTGGATCTGTCCACTTGTTCTTCTTTGGTTTGTCGAGGTGTGGAGACAACAAGATTAGCTAGGATGAGTTCATATATAGCAATAATCTGGCATACTTCTCAATCAATGCACATGGAATCGTATTGAAAAATAATATTATTTCTTCCCAACCATAATCCCCAGCTAATGGTTGGGGGGGGGATTTCTCAATCCATGCTTCTTTATAAGATGCCCCCTGCTAAAGACCCACAAACTGAGGACCAAACCAGACCAGAAACAGGGCACTATAGGAATAAATGATCCAGAAATTCCTCACCACTTCTATAGAAAGGACACCAACTCAGCCCCATGAACGGCTAAATACCCACAAACTAAGGACCAAAGCAAACCAACAATAGGGCACTATAGTAATAAATGATCCACATGTTCCTCAACACCTTTTTAGAGTGGACACCAACTCGGACCCATGAAACTATGCTTTTTTAGATTTTTCCCTGTTGGAATTTTATTTTTAAGAAGTGACCATCGAAATAATTGAGCTTTTGTGGGAAACTTCAACTTCCATAATGGCTTCCACTACCACTCAAGCTCCTTTGGTTCCTTGTCAACATTTATAAAGTGATAACCTTCCTTTATAGTATAAAAACCAAAAGTTGAATGGATTCATTGAATCTCATCCTTTGAGTCTTGAATCCTTACATGAGTTTTGTTGAGTTCCAAAGTATAATCCATCCAAGACTAGTGTAAATCAACTAACAGGTTGAGCTCCTGGGGACCTAACCAAACTTGAGCCCATATACAAGAGGCTCTCAGGTTAGTGACATGATTTAGCGTTCTTCTTCCCTCTACCACAATATGGTCAATTAACTCCCGAGGTAATATATACTAGTTCCCACACCCTGACGATGGATCATGACCGATCTTGACCCGCTTCCCTGAACCAACCTTCTAGGCCAATCCATTTTCAATGATAGAAAAAGAGTCAATGACTGTCTTCCACATAGTTGACACATTTAAATAGTTTTTGTTTGGATTCCTAATCCAATCTTCCAAAGAGATAAGGAATATATATTTTTTGTAATATATTTCTATCCATAAACTTAAGGTAGAGATTAACTACCATCCCACCTATACTGCTAGTGCCTTGGAGAAACATACAAATTTTTTTAGCCCCCATGCTCCCCATTTATTTGGAAGTGTAATTCAGTCCTAGTTCACCTAAGAAAAAATCTTGTCCTCTTTCTCCCCCATCCACAAAAATATGCAACAAATTTTCTGAATCATCTAGAAGACCAAAGCACGTATTTTTGAGTACCATTTATAACTCAAATTTTTGAGACACTAGCCTAGCGCCTGCCTTGGAAATCTCATCATAAATGGAGTTTTTATTGTTCATAGCAGTCTTTCAACTTTTTAATGGCATCCTTCATCTTTTGGGGTTCCAACAATTCAATTTTATCTCTGAATGTCATGGGCAACCCATTAATAAATCTCTGAACTTTGGCTTTCTCCTCTTTGAGATATGCCACATATCTCAATATTTCCAAGAACTTAGTGACATACTCATCATCTATCATTTGTCCCATCTTGAGTTCATAAAACTCTTTTGCCTTTCCATCATAGTAGTGCTCAAACAAATATTGATCTCTGAAGAGCTTTTCAAATTCGTTCCAAGTTAATTCCTTCTCAACAATGCCACTAAAATATTTCACATCTTCCCACCATATGTATGATTTTCCCTTCAAGTTGTAGGTGGCAATATTGGCTTTCATATTTTTAGAATAATCATGAATTCTAAAAAAAATCTTCATGCGAAGCAACCAATATTCCACCTCTTTTGATTTCTTCATATCCCCATCAAATGGTGGTGCTTGGATTTCTTGAATTCCTCGGGCATATAATACTTTTCCTTTCTTCCTTGATTATGATGATGGTGATGATGATGAGAGTGATCGTGGCACCTCCTGGTGGTAGAACTAGATGGTCTGCTAGAGTGATGCATATAAGTGTTAGTTCTTCCTCTTGGGGTGCTCAATGGTGCATTTGATGCACAATATCTTCACTTTCCTTCCTATGCCTCTTCCTATATCTGCTACCATCTACCCCATTTGTTTTCTCTTTTGACTCCCAAAGGCTCCTCCTGTCTATATGGCTCACCCTCAGCTCAAGTTGCCTATGTCTTTGTAAATATGAGATATTTTGTAGGATGACTACATTTATCTCATCTTGTTTCTCTTGAGATCTCACCAATCTCTCATTATCTTCCTTGAAGCTTCTAACTTTAGCCCTTAGGCTTCTCAGAGTATCCATCCAATCTAGGGAGTGAGCCCCTCCCCCTTGGTCAATTGATATTTCTTCTTCATTTGTCCTGACCTCTTCATTTCCATGTTGTGACTGATCAGAACTATACTACACCATTTTGGTCCTCATTTCTATGTTTGTCTTTGTCTTTTGCTACTTGTGATGTGTTCTCATTCATACACAATTGTTAATGTGTAAGAGTTAAACAAACAACAAAATGATGCCCATGGTCTTACTCTTACAGAGCTGCTGTAATAAATTGTCTAGAACATCATAATCCACATTAGCACATGTTTATCAACAAAGAAAAAAATCGTTAATCATGATATACATGGCTTCATAATTCGCAAAAGTTTTTAAATATTAATCACAACTATAAATTTATTTGTGACAGTGAAACATGTCAACTGCTAGTTTTATGCTACTTAGATAAATCACAAAAAAGTAAATCAATTAGGTATGCAGTTAAGTAGTTTAAACCAACTCTTAACACCTAAAATTTATCATAATAGATTTCTGGAAATCATCTTGAATTTCCATTGTAGATATTTACTATTACTTTCCACGAACATAGCCCATCCAATCCAAGTGTTGAACCTAGATGCTCTAGTGCCACTTGTAAACATGATCCAGATTTAAATAGGAACACAAAAAATTATAGAGATAACCATAAGTGCAGAGATACAATGGAAACAATACTTGATTTCATTTATGTAAAGTATTGAAATATGCTTACAAACAGAAATGGAAATAAACTAGCTCGAGCGATGGTAGCTTATCTCTGAGGAGAGATGTGGCGGCTACATGCCTCTAAATTGTCTTAAAATGAGGCTCGAAGGGCTATTTATTGTTGAGAAACAATGGAAATCCCTAAACATCCAAAACCCTAACCCTAGGAGATGAAGCGCCAAACTATGGGCCCCGTTTTCGGTAAATTGGTACATCAACTTCCCGGGGTTGTAACTTCAGCATACGATCTCCCTTTGACGCTCACAATACCTCGTCAGAAAGATCTATCCAGGGACTACAACTTTGGGAAGAGAAATATTAGTTAATGGGTTGATGCTGCACCCAGTTTTCACAAACAATGCCGTTTAGGGCCTCAAAACGGCTCCAGAAGTTCAAGACCCGATAAACTGCCAAAAATAGTAAATTGTGCTACAAATAAGGAAACTGAAAAATTGAAAGAACAATGGTGGGGGTCCAAGTTGAATTTCTGGGTGGCCACCAATATCCACCTGGATCATTCCTCCCCGCTTAGGAAGCAATGGTCCCCATTAAATTGAGTTCCACCATGAGATGAGGAAAATTCTGCTGAACTTAGTCCTTGGTGAGCCACTTGCCCTAGTGAAGGAGTTGGCCTACTTTGACAACTCGATATAGGCACTTCCTCATCGGCGCGATAGTTCCTCATCCCTTTGGCAGCCAGGAGTTGGGTTGCTATGCGCAACCCTTTATCCTTGATGCTGGAGATGGCATAGCTCCTCTTCTTCTCCTCCAGCTTATATTTCACCTTCATGGCTTCTGCAAGAGCCAAATCGCTACCTTTTCCAGCTATAATCGAAAGGTCATTTCCTTTACAGGGGAGCCGAGAAATACAGTGAATGAGGTCTTCTGTGATGGGAATAGGCTCCTCCAGCCATAGATACCCATCATGCACTAGGCAGAGTAGCTGCCTGATGACGAAAATGGTGATGGGAGCACGGTGGATCTGCATAAGGGATGTCTGATGTTGTGTCATTGGAATTCGACGAAGAGAGAAAATGAAGGGTGGTTGGATAGAAATATTCATGAGTTCGCGGTGAAAAAAAATAGGAATCCGCAAGTATCAAAGGAACAGTGGTTAGAGTGCTACTTATATATGGAAGTCCACGAAATTTTCTTTGCATACTTCCCCTTTGAGTTGCATGAGTGGATCGTGAAGCTAGCAGACAATCAAGGAAGGTGTAGGCTCGATAAACTGATTGTGTGAACTCCAGAATTGGCACAGAGATTAGAAGCATGGGAAGATAAGATCACGAGCAATGTGGACCATTGTCATGATCGAATTATAGGAGGATTTATCACCGAGTTCGCAGTAGACACGACAGTTAGCTACAGTGAGGTGGAACGACACTTCCTCAAAGGACCGAGAGGTTATGTGAATAAATTGATATTTGGGGCTATGCGAAGTGGGAGGATCTATAGAAATGAAGGTAGTGCAGAGATATCTATGGGAAAGTGAGGAAGAGCTTGCGAAAGTTCCTCCGAGAAGCATGATCAGTCTGATAAGGCAGCGAATTCTACGCATACCACCTCCTCCTACGCCACCACCAGTCTCACCATATTCACCTCCATCTCTACCCACACTGCCTCCACCACCACTACAGTTCAATATGGCAAGCGCAATAAAATTGTCGATATTCAGAGGAGTAGGGAACAAAGATCCGGGCTAGTTTTGGTTCATGGTAAAAGCTATATGGTAAGCACAAGGATTCGTGGATGACAATATAATGAAGGAAGCTATGGTAAGCGTGTTGTAGGATCGTGCATTGACATGGTACATTAAGCATCCTAATGACCATCCAAACGTGAGGATAGCAGATATCTATGTCGCGCTGAATAGGGAATTTAGCAGGCCAAAATCGGAGACACAATCAATTATCGGGTTTAAGGAAATCGCAATGCTTCCAGGTGAAACACCATGGGATCTGGATCAGAGACTGAAGAGTATGATTCGTGAAGCCAACATGACCTTGACAGATGGGCAGCACCGTGCATGGTTTGTAGCATCACTAATGCCACATTTAAGGACAACGTTGTCACAACAGAAGTTATCCACCTAGGTTGAAGCTTTAGACATTGCAATGAGACTGCATGAGACCCCAATACAAGATCTTGGCCTGGGAGTCAAACAAATCCACACACAACTTCAAAATTTGTGTCTAGAAATGCAGAGTTTGAAACAGGACAGGACAACTTAGCTAGAGGCGTGCGAGGAGGTATGGTGCATAAAATGAAAAGGCCAGGGGCATGATAAGGACTATTGTCAAATATTCACAAACTACTTGGTGGGAGGAGGGCCGATGCCATTAAGACCGGAGGCACATGCAGGACCGAGTGTGGCACCTACATTATGGTGCACGATTTGTCAAATAGGAGGAAAACATGCTATGGATAGTTGCCATATATCACAGAAGTATACGCAAACATCCTAGTAGTTGTTCTATAAATTATGCAAGTCAGTAGGCCATGATAAATGCACTTGTAGAATTTATGAACTGATGATGGATCGGACTCCTGCTTACAGAGTATAGATCAAAACGCGAGCCCTTAATCCAAATGTAGGGATGGCGCGCGTTGGATTTCAAGGGTGCGGACGAGGTCGAGGTGGAATGGCACCAGGAAGGGGTCGCACATATCTAATTTGTTACAATTGTGGAGGGCCAGGGCATTATGCCCGCAATTGTATAAATCTGATGAGAGCATCATGTTTATATTGTACTCAGTTTGATCATGAGACGGAGGACTGCCCTACACTGACAACGAGGATACGTGATAAAGGGATACTCTAGCCTCCCTCGACTCAGAATTTGAAAATGATGAGGTCTGAACCGCACGAAGAGGACCCGAATGTAAACATCGCGCTCTGAAGTGGTATCACAACAGGAGATGAAAAAGGTAAGCAACCTAAAGAAAGTGTGTGGGTTCATAAGGCTCCTACAAAGGAACCTGAATTTTATTTGGAGTGCGCAAAGGAGACATTCATGGAAGCTAAGAAGAGCTTCATGGAGGCCTCCACTTCAGGTAGTAAGGATCAACTAGAGTCGGAGATGGATCCTTCAATGATCACTACCTTTCTGGAGACATGTATGAAGCTATTGTGTGAAAATAAGGCTGTGAAGGGATTGTAGGAGTTTATCACTAGGTGCACTAGGTTGAGAGAACCATGTGTAGTCCGGAAGCTCAAAAATCACACATCGCGAACAGGAAGGGAAATGAGATTGGCTGTGGAAATCGGGAGTATGAAATGGATCACGTAATTATGGGTCTAGCATCGGACGTGAATGTGTTGCCAAAGCAGACATGGGAGTGCATGGGTAGGCCCATGTTGCAATGGCCCCCTATTCAATTGCGAATGACAAACCAACAAAAGATCCTACCGATGGGAAGATTGCAGGGAATAACGATAGACATCGAAGGTGCGAGCACGATTGAAAACTTTGAATGTGATAGAGATTGTCGATGACAGAAATCCATATCATGCACTACTGGGAATAGATTGGGCCACTGATATGAACGAAGTGATAAATCCAAAGAAGCACAAAATTATTTTTGAGAAAAAGTCACTGTGCGTAGTGGTACCTTTAGACCCTGAGGAAGAATCGAGCTACACAAAGCCAGTGCGCGACGATGAAAGCGACAACGAGCTAGATTGTATCTACAAGATAACCACTTCATGGGAGTGCGAAAGCTCCTGCACATCAGATTCAGATGAGGAAATAGAACGATGGAAGAATCGGTTACACGAGGTAACCACGCTCAACTGCAACATGATGGTAAGATCACTCCGTTGTGTGAAAACAAAGGCAAGGGATCTGCCTACGTATGACGGGTTGACTGTGGTGGATGAATTCCGAAACAAATTTGAAAGCGCAGTGCCCGAACAGTAGTGGTTTGATGCTCTGAAATGGGCACTATGCGCTACGCCCGCAAGGTGGTGGGGTACCCATCAGAGAAGCTTTGAGGACTGGTGCAAATGTAGAAAGATGATGTGCTTATGATTTGGGAAGCCTCAGATGTAGATGGAAGTCAGGTATGATGGACGAAACAACTTGCATGCCCACATTTCTAGATGGGTACAGGCGTATGGTACACAACCCGCACAAATGCACACCGCTATCATGATGGGAAATAGGAACAACAAGCAGAAGCAGGCAAGGCAAGTGGGCGAAAGATGAATTATGATAAGACCTAGCGCGTCGAAAATCATACACAAGGAAGCCTTTGACAAGGTGTGCGAAGTGCTGAACAGGGTCCACCATGTGAGATGCACCGACTGGGACCTATGCGTACCAGCAGTTGTGTGGGCTTATAAGACCATGTGGAAAAATCTAACCGCGCAGGCACTTCCGAAGTCACAAACATCGACCCACAACAAAAACATCATGACTTGCCCTCGAGTCACTTTTTCGGCATGGTGACCTTGGCGCAAAGTCCCTCCAACTGGTCTCGAATGGTCCCGATGTCTGCAACACACTGAACTGCTGCTTGTTGAAACTGCTACATCCGTTCTTCTAAGACCTATGTGTCCATTGTGCTTCCCTACATTTGCGCATGCATCCCCTGAATGTGTACAAGCTTCCCTTCAATATTCGCCGTAATTGTGAAGGCCTCATCAATCCACGGCTGAATGCACGCTTTGAGAACTACTTCCTTATGGCGGACCACATCCACCTACTCCTTTAATGCCTTAGCTTGCTGCATCCTCACAAGCCGCTGAATGAGGACTATCATCTACGCAGTTCCTCTTACGCTGTCGTATTGTTGCTGGAGTTCGCACCTCTGTCTCCAGGCACTATATGTTGGGGTCCTGTTGCAAAGTCATGAGGACCTCAAGTGCCTATTCCAACATGTTGTTACAGTCGTGCACTGTACCTCCAATTTCTTCCAACCGTGTTGTGATAGCGCTAGCGTGCTGTTCTAGATATTTCAGGGGAGTGGAAGGTTGTGCCTTCAACCACAACTCGGCGATATAAAGATTTAGCTCCAGCTAAATCTTTGCTGGGCAGGGAATCCCCCCACAACATGTTTTGGGGCTGAAATTCCAAGTTTTGAGTTGATATTATTGTAAGCTCCGCGAATTGCGGATGCAAAATATATGTTAGAGTCATAGGGCTATCTGCCCTAAGTTTGAATGTAATTTCGGCCTACCCATGGTCCACAGACCATGGGATTGTATAAATAGAGTGAGGCTCTGAGTTGTAAAGGGATCATAGAATCTAAGGGATAGAATGAGATAGCAAAGCATAGAAGAAGAGTCTAAGTGTGTCTTGGGTCGTAGTAAATGGAAGAGGCTCTGTAGATGAGTGCGCAAAGGCCTGGTAGAGTCTGCAGCTGAGTGCGTGGACCCCTGCAGCTGAGTGCGTAGGGCGGAATAGAGTCTGTAACCCAAGGAATAAAATAATAAAGAGAAGCCTTATCTGAACTCCGTGTAGTTGTTCTTGAGTTATTACATGTTTGATATCAATTGCTAGTGTACTGTTTATTTATTGCGCGCACTTGCATGAATGATTTATATTGCTAACTATACTTTACACATGCAAGTAAGCTAAGTTAATGAACTAATATCAAGTTAATAGTAAAGTCTTGGGTAATATCATTGTTCGGCCCTTGAGTAGGGTTGCACGAAGGCAACATCAGAGGCTGCGAGGTATGGGTAAGTGCGCGTAGCGTCATGCGCAACCATAGACCACTCGAAACCATCATACATCTCCAGGGTGTGGAAACATGGTTTTAGCACCCTCCCATACTACTTAGGGTGAGACCTCAGTCTGCACTATGCAGACTGTTTCCGAAAGGACCAGTAGTACTGAGATTTGTTTGGCTAAATCACCTTCGAACCTGGGTCAGGCCCTAAGCAGCCAACAAATGGTTTCGTTACTAGGACCAAGATCTGCATAAGGAATGTCTGATGTTGTGTCACTGGAATCTGATGAAGAAATAAATCGAAGGGTGGTTGGACAGAAAGATTCACGAGTTCGCAACGCAGGAAAGCAGGAATCTGTGAGTATCAAAGGAACAATGGTTAGAGCGCTAATTATATATGGAAATCCATGAAATTTTCTTTGCATCCTTCCCCTTTGAGTTGTATGAATGGACCACGAAGCTAGAAGACAGTCAGGAAAGGTGTAGGCTCGACAAACCGCTTGTGTGGACTCCAGAATTAGTGCGCAAACTACAAGCATCGGAATATAAGATCAGGCACGCTATGGACCATTGGCTCGATCGAATTATAGGAGGATTTATCACCGAGTTCGCGGTAGACATGACAGTCAGCTACAACGAGGCAGAACAACGCTTCCTCAAAGGACCGCAAGGTAAGTACATTAAATCTTTGAACACTTGGATTAAAATGCTATTGTGTGAAAAGTAGGTTATGCGAATAAATTGATGTTTGGGGCTACACAAAGTGGGAGGATCTATAGAAACGAAGGTAGCATAGAGATAGAAAATAGCCCCTTGATTTCGCCTCAGCGGGAAAGTGAGGAAGAGCTCACGAAAGTTTCTCTGAGAAGCACGATCAGTCTAATAAGACAGCGAATTCCACGCATACCACCTCCACCTACACCACCGCCAATCTCACCATCTTCACCTCCATCTCAGCCCACACCACCTCCGCCACCACCACAGTTCAATATGGCAAGTGCGATAAAATTGTCCGTATTCAGAGGAGTAGGGAACGAAAATCCGGACCAATTTTGGTTCGTGGTAAAAGCTGTATGGGAAGCACAAGGAATCATGGATGAGAATATAAAGGCAACGCTGGTAAGTGCGTTGCAGGATCGCGCACTGACATGGTATATTAAGCATTCTAATGACCATCCAAATGCAGGGATCGCAGATATCTAGGTTGCGCTAAATAGGGAATCTAGCAGGCCAAAATCAGAGACACAATCGATTATCGGGTTTAAGGAAATCGCGATGCTTCTAGGCGAAACCCCATGGAATTTGGATCAGAGACTTAAGAGTATGATTCGCGAAGCCAACATGACCTTGATAAATGGGCAGCACCATGCATGGTTTGTAGTGTCACTAATTCCGCATTTAAGGATGGCGCTGTCACAACAAAAGTTATCCACCCAGGCCAAAGATTTGGAGATTGCAATGAGACTGCACGAGACCCCAATACAAGATCCTGGCCTAGGAGTCCAACAAATCCATGCGCAACTGCAAAATTTGTGTCTGGAAATGCATAGTTTAAAACAGGACAAGACAACTTGACCAGAGGTGCGCGAGGAGGTATGGTGCATAAAATGCAAAGGCTAGGGGCATGACAAGGACCATTGTCCAGTCTTTACGAACTACTTGGCCGGAGGAGGTCCAATGCCATTAAGACCAGAGGCACAAGCAGGACCAAGTGCGGCACCTGCATTATGGTACACGATTTTTTAGATAGGAGGAAAACATGCTATGAATAATTGTCATCTATTACAGAAGTATACGCAGACATCCCAAGAGTTGTTCTGTAATTTCTATAGGTCAGTAGGGCATGATGAATGCACCTATAGAAGTTATGAACTGATGATGGATCAGACTCCTACTTACAAAGTGCAGACCGAAACGCAAGCCCTTGACCAAAATTCAGGGATGGCGCGCACTGGATTTCAGGGAGGCGGACGAGTTCGAGGTGGAATGGGACCAGGAAGGGGTCGCGGACAGCTGATTTGTTACAATTGCATAGGGCCAGGGCATTATGCTCGTGATTGTACAAATCCAACGAGAGAATCATGTTTATATTGTACTCAGTTTGTTCATGAGACAGAGGACTGCCCTACACTGATAGCAAGGTTATGCGATAACGAGATACTCCAGCCTCCCCTGACTCAGAATTTGCAAATGATGAGGTTTGAGCTACACGAAGAGGACCTGAATGTAAACATCGTGCTCCGTAGCGGTATCACGATAGGAGATGACATAGGTAAGTAGTCTGAAGAAAGTGCATGGGTTCGCAAGGCTCCTACAAAGGAACCTGAATTTTATTTGGAGCACGCGGAGACATTCATGGAAGCTAAGAAGAGCTTCACGGAGGCCTCCACTTCAGGTAGTAAGGATCAACTAGTGCTGGAGATGGATCCTTCAATGATCATAGCCTTTCTGGAGACATGTATGAAGTTGCTGCGCAACATCAAGGCTGTGAAGGGACTGCAGGATCTTATCACTAGGTACGCTGGGTCGGGAGAACCACACATAGTCCGGAAGATCGAAAAGCACACATCGCGAACAGGAAGGGAAATGAGATTGATTGCGCAAATCGAGGAGTATGAAATGGATCAAGTAATTCTGGATCTAGGATCAGACACGAATGTGCTACCAAAGTAGACATGGGAGTGCATGGATAGGCCCGCGTTGCAATGGTCCCCTATTCAATTGCGAATGGCAAACCAACAGAAGATCCTACCAATGTGAAGATGTAGGGAATAATGGTAAACATCAAAGGTGCGAGTGTGCTTGCAAATTTCGAAGTGATAGAGATTGTCGATGACAAAAATCCCTATCCCATGCTACTAGGAATAGATTAGGCCACTAATATGAATAGAGTGATAAATCTAAAGAAGCACAAAATGATTTTTGAGAAAAAGTCACTGTGTGTAGTGGTACCTTTAGACCCTGAGGAAGGATCGCGCTACATAGAGCCAGTGTGTGACAACGAGCTAAATTGTATCTACAAGATAACCGATCAGCAACAAGATTGGGAGAATCCTACAACGGATGGCCGGATTTCATGGGAGTGCGAAATCTCCTGCACATCAGATTCGAATGAGGAAACAAAACGATGGCAGAACCGATTACACGAGGTAACCACACTCAACTACAACATGATGGTAAGATCACCGCACTGTGTGACAACAGAGATAAGGGATCTACCTATGTATGATGGGTTGGCCGCAGTGGATGAATTCCTAAACAAATTTGAAAGCATGGTGCTAGAGCAGCAGTGGTTCGATGCTTTGAAATGGGCATCAGAGAATCTTTGAGGACTGGTGTGAATGCAGAAAGATGATGCGCCTATGATTTGAGAAGCCTTAGATGCAGATGGAAGCCAGGCATCATGGACAAAACAGCCTGCTGGCCCACATTTCCAAATGGGTACAGGCATATGGTATGTAGCCTGCACAAACGCACACCGCTATCGCGATAGGAAATAAGAACAACAAGCAGAAGCAGGCAAGGCAAGTGCGTGATCGACGAAGTATGATAAGACCTAGCACGTTGAAATCATACACAGGGAAGCCTTTGACAAGGTCTGCGAAGCGCTGAACAGGGTCCACCATGTGAGACGCACCGACTGGGACCTGCTCGTACCAGTAATTATGTGGGCTTATAGGACCATGTGCAAAACTCTGACCATGCAATCACTTCCGAAGTCACAAACATCGGCCCCCAACACAAACATCGTGACTCACCCTCCAGTCACTCTGTCAGCGCAGCAATCTTGGCGCAGAGTCCCTCCAACTAGTCTCGAACGGTCCTGATGTCCATAGCGCACTAAGCTACTGCTTGTTGAACCTGTTGCATCCGTTCTTCTGAGACCTCTATGTCTGGCGTGCTTCCCTACATCTGTGCATGCATCCCCTGAATGTGCACAAGCTTCCCTTCAATATTTGTCGTGATTGTGAAGGCCTCGTCAATCCATGGCTGAACGCGTGCTTTGAGAACTGCTTCCTTATGGCACACCGTGTCCACCTGCTTCTTTAATGCCTTAGCTTGCTGCATCCTTGCAAGCCGATGAGTGAGGACTACCCTCTGCGTAGTTCATCTGACACTATCATATTGCTACTAGAGTTCGCGCACCTCTGTCTCTAGGTGCTAGATGTTGGGGTCCTCCTGCAAAGTCATGAGGACCTCAAGTGCCTGTTCCAACATGTTGGTACAGTCACACACCATACCTCCAATTTCTTCCAACCCTGCTGTGATAGCACTAGCGCGCTGTTCTCGAACTTCCGGGGGAGTGGAAGGCTATGCCTTCAACCGCAGCTTGGTGATCTAAAGATTCAACTCCAGCAGAACCTTTGTTGGGTATGGAATACCCCCACAACATGTTTTGGGGCTCAAAGCCGAAGTTTTGAGTTGATATTATTGTAAGCTCCGCGAATTGCGAGCGCAAAATATATGTTAGAGTCATAGGTGCTGTCTGCCCTAAGTTTGAATGTAATGTTGGCCTACCCATGGTCCGCGGACCATGGGATTTTATAAATAGAGCAAGGCTCTAAGTTGTAAAGGGATCATAGAATCTAAGGGATAGAATGAGATAACAAAGCATAGAAGAAGAGTCTAAGTGTGTCTTGGTTCGTAGTAGTAGGAAGAGGCTCTACAACTGAGTGCGCAGAGGCCTAGTAGAGTCCGCAGCTGAGTGCGTAGGGTGGAATAGAGTCTGTAACCCAAGGAAGAAAATAATAAAGAGAAGTCTTATTTGAACTCCGTGTATCTGTTCTTGAGATATTACGTGTTTGATATCAATTTCTAATGTACTGTTTATTTGCTGCGCGCACTTCTATGAATGATTTATATTGCTAAGTATAATTTACACAGGAAAGTAAGCTAAGTTAATCAACTAATATCGGGTTACTAGTAAAGTCTTGGGTAATAACATTGTTCGGCCCCCGAGTAGGGCTGTGCGAAGGCAGCATCATAGGCTGCGAGGTACGGGTAAGTGCACATAGCGACGTGCACAAACGCAGACCACTTGAAACCATCATACATCTCCAGGGTGCAGAAACCTGGTTCTAGCACCCTCCCATACTACTTCGGGTGAGACCTCAGTCCACGCTCCATAGACTGTTGCCGAAAGGGCCAGTAGTACCGGGATTTGTTTAGATAAATCACCTCCGAACCTAGGTCAGACCCCAAGCAGCCAAAAAATGGTTCCATTGTCAGGACCGAGATCTACATAAGGGATGTCTGAAGTCATGTCACTTGAATCCGATGAAGAAAGAAATTGAAGGGTGGTTGGACAGAAAGATTCACGAGTTCATGGCGCAGGAATCTATGAATATCAAATGAACAGTGGTTAGAGTGCTACTAATATACGGAAATCCATGAAATTTTCTTTGCATCCTTCCCCTTTGAGTTGTATGAGTGGATCGCAAAGCTAGTAGACAGTCAAGGAAGGTGTAGGCTTGAAAAATCGATTGTGTGGACTCCAGAATTAGTGCACAGACTAGAAGCATCAGAAGATAAGATCGCACGCAATGTCGATCATTGGCTCGATCGAATTACAGGAGGATTTATCATCGAGTTCGTTGTAGACACGACAATTAGCTACAGTGAGGCGAAACGATGCTTCCTTATAGCACAGGGACTTCACTCAATGAACCTCATACATATCACGTGCATTCGTGGCATATTAAACAATACCCTTAATTTGACTCCATATTCAAAAATACCTCTAAACAACACATTATTTAACCCCCTACCAATATGAATCCAATACACCTTCCTAATTTAAAAACCCTTACTCTCACTAGATATTGAAGGTATCCATTTTTTCATTAACATTTTTTATACCCCTTTATATTTTTTCATTAACTTTGGGCTCCATTTTTTATACCCACCAATATAAAAACCCTCTAACCCTTATATATCACCCAATATATTATGTGATTTTTTCCTCAATAAACATCCCCCAATATGAACCCACGTGGTATGGTATTTCTCCCCCAATGAAGCCCCCATGCCTTAAAGGATCGCGAGGTAAGTACATTAAATCTTTGAACACTTGGATTAAAATGCTATTGTGTGAAAAGTGGGTTATGCGAATAAATTGATGTTTGGGACTACGCGAAGTGGGAGGATCTATAGAAATGAAGGTAGCACAGAGATAGAAAATAGCCCCTTGATTTCACCTCAGCGGGAAAGTGAGGTAGAGCTCACGAAAGTTTCTCCAAGAAGCACGATCAGTTTGATAAGGCAACGAATTCTACGCATACCACCTCCTCCTACACCACCACCAGTCTCACCATCTTCACCTCTATCTCCGCCCACACCATCTCCGCCACCACCACAGTTCAATATGGCGAGCGCGATAAAATTGCCAGTATTCAGAGGAGTAGGGAACAAAGATCCGGACCAATTTTGGTTTGTGGTAAAAGCTGTATGGGAAGCACAAGGAGTCGTGGATGACAATATAAATAAGGAAATGTTGGTAAGCACGTTGCAGGATCGTGCACTGACATGGTACATTAAGCATTCTAATGACCATCCAAACACGGGGATCGCAAATATCCAGGTCGTGCTGAACAGGGAATTTAGCAGGCCAAAATCGGAGACACAATCGATTATCGGGTTTAAGGAAATCACGATGCTTCCAGGAAAAGCCCCATGGGATCTAGATCAGAGACTAAAGAGTATGATTTGCAAAGCCAACATGATCTTGACAGATGGGAAAAATTGTGCATGGTTTGTAGTGTCACTAACGCCGCATTTAAGGACGACATTGTCACAACAGAAGTTATCCATCTAGGTTGAAGCTTTGGAGATTGCAATGAGACTGCACGAGACTGCAATACAAGATCCTAACCTAGGAGTTCAACAAATCCATGCGCAACTGCAAAATTTGTGTCTAAAAATGCAGAGTTTAAAACAGGACAGGACAACTCAGCCAGAGGGGCGCGAGGAGGTATGGTGCATAAAATGCAAAGGCCAGGGGCATGACAAGGACCATTGTCCAGTCTTCGCGAACTACTTGGAGGGAGGAGGGCCGATGCCATTAAGACTAGAGGCACAAGCAGGACCGAGTGCGGCGCCTGCATTATGGTGCATGATTTGTCAGATAAGAGGAAAACATGCTACGGATAATTGTCGTCTATTACAGAAGCATATGCAGACATTCCAACAATTGTTCTGTAATTTCTATAGGTTAGTAGGCAATGATGAATGCACCTATAGAAGTTATGAACTAATGATGGATCATACTTCTGCTTATAGAGTGCAGACCAAAATGTGAGCCCTAAATCCAAATGCAGGGATGGTGTGCGCTGGATTTTAGGGGCGCAGATGAGGTCGAGGTGGAACGGGACGAGGAAGGGGTCGCAGACAGTTGATTTGTTACAATTGCGGAGGGCTAGGGCATTATGCCCATGATTGTACAAATACGATGAGAGCATCATGTTTATATTGTACTCAATTTGATCATGAGACGGAGGACTGCACTACACTGATAGCGAGCCTGCAGGATAAAGGGATACTCCAACCTCCCCTGACTCAGAATTTGCAAATGATGAGGTCTGAGCTGCACGAAGAGGACTTGAATGTAAACATCATGCTCCGAAGTGGTATCACGACAGGAGATGATAAAGGTAAGCAGCCTGAAGAAAGTGCGTTGGTTCGCAAGGCTCCTACAAAGGAACCTAAATTTGATTTGGAGTGCACGAAGGAGACATTCATGGAAGCTAAGAAGAGCTTCACGAAGGCCTCCACTTCAGGTAGTAAGGATCAACTAGAGCCAGAGATGGATCCTTCAATGACCACTACCTATCTAGAGACATGTATGAAGCTGTTGTGTGACAACAAGGCTGTGAAGGGACTACAGGAGCTTATCACTAGGTGCACTGGGTCGGGAGAAATGTGCGTAGTTCGGAAGCTCGAAAAGAACACATCGCGAACAGGAAGGGAAATGAGATTGACTACGCAAATCAGGGAGTATGAAATGGACCAATTAATTCTGGAACTTGGATCAGATGTGAATGTGCTGCCAAAGCAAACGAGCGCATGGGTAGGTCCACGTTGCAATGGTCCCCTATTCAATTACGAATGGAAAACCAGCAAAAGATCCTACTGATGGGAAGATTGTAGGGAATAATAATAGACATCGAAGGTACAAACGCGCTTGCAGATTTCAAAGTGATAGAGATTTTCGATGATAGCAATCCCTATCCCACGCTCCTAGGAATAGATTGGGCTACTGATATGAACGGAGTGATAAATCTGAAGAAGCGAAAAATGATTTTTGAGAAAAAGTCACTGCGCATAGTGGTACCTTTAGACCCTGCAGAAGGATTGCGCTACATAGAGCCAATGCACGACAACGAAAGCGAAGACAAGCTAGAATATATCTACAAGATAACCGCTCGAGAACAAAACTGGGTGAATCCTAGAACGGATGGCTAGATTTTGTGGGAGGGAGAAAGCTCCTGCACATCAGATTCAGATGAGGAAACAAAACGATGGCAGAACCAATTACATGAGGTAATCACGTTCAACTGCAACATGATGGTAAGATCACTACAATGCATGAAAATAGAGGTAAGGGATCTGCCTATGTATAATGGGTTGACCGCAGTGGATGAATTCCTGAACAAATTTGAAAGCGCAGTGCCAGAACAACAGCGGTTCGATGCTTTGAAATGGGCATTGCACGCGACGCCCGCAAAGTGGTGGGGTACGCATCAGAGAAGCTTAGATTACTGGCTTGAATGCAGAAAGATGATGCGCTTACAATTTAGGAAGCCTCAAATGCAAATGGAAGTTGGGCATGATGGATGAAATAGCCCACATGCCCACCTTTCCAAATTGGTACAGGCGTATGGTACGCAGCTCGCACGAATTCACATCACTATCATGATAGGAAATATGAACAACAAGCAGAAGCAGGCAAGGCAAGTGTCCGAACAATGAAGTATGATAAGACCTAGCCCGCCGAAGATCATACATGGGGAGGCCTTTGACAAGGTGTGTGAAGTGCTGAATAGGGTCCACCATGTGAGATGCATTGACTGGGACCTGTGCGTACCAACGGTTGTGTGGGCTTATAGGACCATGTGCAAAACTTTGACCGCACAAGAACTTCCAAAGTAGAAGTTTGGAGCAGGGATTGTAATCCCTATGGCACATGCGAAGCATAATCTGCGGATAATAGTACCCATAGATACGACGTTTCGTGCATACTGGAATGAAGAAATCACACAGCTACAAGAAATAGAACATATAAGACTTGAGGAAGAAATCCGAAGGGGAAACGTTAGACTTTTTGAAATCGAAAAAAACTAGGTACGACTAAGGGAGAAAAGTGTTTTGATGGATGTGGAGGTCAAGAAGTTGGAAGATGAAATAAAGGAAGCATTTCTTGTTGAAAAACCAGGAATGGTAAGGCAAGATGCATACGATCGTACTAACAAGTTGGAGGACTATCGTCATGAACTGGTTAGTCTGCTATTGTGGCTTGGACCACATGTCACCAAATGAAGTGACCAGGGTAGCATGTTGCAAGTAGTAAAGTGCACGGTGCTGATCACCACAATGAAAGATGAGGATTCTCTGCGAACCATGGTGGAGGATGGGATGGAGTCCCGCACGGGTGGTGTGACCACCTGACTAGCCATAGGGAGAACAGTCTTAGTGCTCCAGGAAACTGAAAGGGAGCGCGGGACTATAAAATATTATGCCTGGGAGCTGTGCGATATTGGAAATGCGCACAGAATCAGAACATCACAGGGTTTGTGACCATGCATGGAGGGTTGCGTTGCCACGTGAGTTGGCTGGGAAGTGACCATTGGTGTCACTATTCATGATGGGATGTTCGATTTGAGGCCAAATGGAGTGGGCGGCGGGCATTTAAGACGCGAACTATGGGAAATATTTGGGAAAATTTACCACCAAGAATGCATTAATGGCCCGAAATTCAGGGGAATAGTCGAATTCGAATTCAAAAGGCGCTATAAAACTCAAAGGGCTGGCCAATGAATAACACTTGGTCATTTGAGAATTGAGCACTTGAGCAAAGCACAGAGCATTGAGAACCAAGCGATAATTGAGCCCCTAAGTTTGTGAGAGATAGAATACAACCTAGAGATGATGATGACCATTAAGGATGGGTTGGGAATTGAAGAGCCTGCCGGTGAGGCCACACAGACCAAAATGGTGGAGGATGTTCCAGAAGGCATCAGGGTGGTGACAGAAATCCCCAAATCACTGCGAACATGTTGAGGGCCCTGAAATCAGGTCAACAACAAGGGGGATACCCACCCGGTCCGGAACTTGGTTGGCAGCTCCTTGTCCGTTTGGTATAGCGGGTCCGACTGGGGATAATGGGACCAGTTTCCCAATCTAAGGGGTGTGTGTGTGTGTGTAGAGTTTGATGATTTTGATCTAGAAGTATTTTAAGCTAATTTAATTCTAACTTCTAAACTGACTCTATGCTATTGTAATCTAACAAAAACAACACATCTAATCTACGCTAACCTGGGGTAGATTTCCTCTATTATGCGATCTAAAAAGATTTCGAACAATAACTGGTAATAAAGATCATTAAGCTATCATAAGAATAGAAATAAATTAAGATAAACCATTCTGCATAAAAAGTTAGGCAAAACAGTTGTGAACAACATATCGCATAATAAGTTATTCATATGTCAAGCACAAATAAATGACTCCACCGTACAGAAGTGCCAAATGGTAACCCACACATTCATACATTAACATATAAACAACTCAGCTGCATATCACTCTAAGAATATAAGCAGAAATTGGTCAAGAGATAAAAGTACCATTTATGACTGATTTCACTCACAAACTTCAAGCAATAACGATTTATCTCTACTTGTTCTAATATCTACTAAGAGTACAAAAGTGCAACATCAATAGCAGACATTAAAATGCAAACATAAATAAATCTCGATCCATCCATTCATCAAAAACCCCCTCCGAGGGTGCAAAAGTGCATGTTTTGAGGACAAGTTTTTTGACAAATTTCCGGACCCTTCTCCAAATGCCATGAGAAGGGTTAAATACTACTAACTAATTAATCTTAATTACACAAATTTAGGAAACAACTTCAAATGACCGCCCTTTTACTAAAACAAATTTATTTCTAAAAATTGAATCTAATATCTAACCTTTTCTGTATCTGCTCCTTAGTGCTGTAAGCAATGCAACGTTCGCCTGGAAAGAGTCGGCTGGTTGTCTTTTCCTTTCGTTCGAGCGATAAAAGTAGAAATAACAAGAGCTGGAACCTCTTTATGACAAACTAGAAGATATTTTCGAAAATCTTCCTCTGGCTGGGTGTATTCATTGTGTGTATACTTAGTATAACCCAGATTTATTTCAAACTGATTGTGCTGTTGCTATTTTGGTTTCCGGCCTGCGAATGACTCAATGAGTTAGGGATTTCATTGCCTGAACAATCTTCTGTATTGAAAATTGCTTCCGTCCTTTATTCCAGGCTTTTCTGGAGCATCCTCCCTCTTTTGCGTTTTTCTTTTTGCTTTACCCAGTCTGAGCTTCAGGATCTTTTGTAAACATGCTGCTTTTGTGCGCCTTTGACTCTGAGTCTTGGATAGTCTATTTCCATTAGTATCTGTTGAGTGATACTCTGGAATCCGCGGTCTTGCTGCATGCGGCAACCATTTGCGAAGGCATCTCCTCTCTGTTCTCCTAATATTGGCGCTTTCCCCTTTTCCTTAGATGTTTCCTGCATATTGATTTATATTAGTTGCTGCCTTACAGTTTACGCACAGGAAAAGAGAAATGACGAAAAGATGGACATGAAAGCTTTAAGTTCTAATGAATGCATAATCATGACACTCATAATGACTTGACTCTTCGAAAAACGTGACACAATCATTCTTGGATACTCAGGCGTACAATCATTAATTTCCCTTAAGGTGCGCGCTCAATTTTGGGTTTACAGACTATGTCGAGGAAATCTCGCGATGAGTGGTTTCTGCGATTCACATCGCAGTATTGAGGATTGCGATGTCAAGAAGTGTCATCGCAGGAATTGATAGTCTCATTCATCGCAGGATCGCAAATCGTAAGATCGCAGATCGCGTTTTTCATTCAATCACTGTGTGCTGCTTATGCGATGTTGCGATATGCGACATCACATATCGGCCGTCGGCGATTCCTTAAGATTTTTCATTTAAGAGCGCTTTCAATATATGCGATGTGATGAATTTTGCATTGCTTCTTCGCAGCTTATTTATGCGCATAGGAAACGCTTCACTCTCTCTTCGCAATGCGATCTAGCTTTAGGGAGTTAAAATACAAAAATTTTGATAAAAATATTTTTTGGATTTTTTGTTAAGGGTCCCCCTTTGCTTGGTGTTATTGCTAATATCAAACAAAGAGGGGGGTTGTTGGTGACCACAACAATGGCGATTCACTGTGAAAAACCAGTTATCTCTGCTTTTCTATTGAATTTCCACTTCCGAAACAGAAAAATTTTCATATGTCTAAATTTTTTTATGGACAGATAGAGTACATTACTCCTTATCCTGTCAATGATACTTTGTCTCAACCTTTTCATATTCCAATTGTCTGCTTCCTCAGGCTTAGTTATTGCATTCATACCAGACATTACTCGGTCTTTTTAAAGATAAAATAAGGTCTTCTCTGCGTACTGGCTTTTTAAAATATGCTCATTTGTCGTAGGTAGAGCCTCTGCTACCCGCAAGCGTCCATAGCCTCGACAAGGTTACCATGTTATCCAGCAATGATCCTTTTTCCTGCTTGAGGTTATTTACAACATTTCAGAGAAAAAACCTTTTTGACACTTTTTCCTTTTTTATTCTCTAAAGAACAATGTCTTGGTTTGGTGGCCAAATTATGACACAGTCATTCACTTGATTTACACTTTTGCTGAACAAGTTGGCTCGTGATGAGACCCCTTGTCTTTTGATTGCAACAATCTTGAGTCGTTGCCCTGTTTTGATAGACAGTATTGGCAAAGTCAACAAGTTATAATATCTATGATCATGATAAGCCGGCTCGTGATGAGACCTTTTATTCTTTGAGATATAGTGTTTTCTCGGATTGTTTCTCTGAATGCTGCGATTTCCTTTAGCAGGGAGGAAGTCATTGTTTTTCCTTAAGAAAGCTCTGGACGACAATAATAGAGTTTGAAAACAGCAGCTTTACAGAGAATATTTATTTTATTATTGATGATACCTTTCATTGTGCTGACATAAAACAATTTTTTACCAAAGGTTGCTTTCATCAAAGTTTTTTTTTTTTTTTTTTTGAGGTTGAAACTAACATCATATTCAGGCTAAAGTTAACTCTATTTGTCAATAATAAAAATCAGATTTTTCGAAAAGTTTTGCTACTTGTACAAGCGAAATCAAAATCTGATAGAGAATTGGTGTGCTCTTTCATGAATCCTTTTTTATGATCATTTACAACCGGTTTTATTTATAAGAAAGAGAAAAACAAATAAAAACTAAAACTATCCTACAAAAATAGAAGAATGATCTTCTATGGAAAATACATTTTAAGAATCTGTCCATTCACAGGCAAAGAATCTCTTCTACCTGCCAAATCCTGCAACACAAACGTCGATGGGCCTATGACTTCTACAATCTGAAAAGGACCAAGCCACAGCTTCTGAAATTTCGTATGTTTGCCCTTTTCTTCATGAGCCTTATCCCATTTCAAAACTAAATCTCCCATCTGAAAGTTTTTTCTGGTCATTATGCTTGAGTTAAAAGAGGATTTTATTAGCGCTTGGTGGTGAGCATGGGTTTTCTTAGCTTGTTCTCGTCGTTCTTCTAGTTTGATTATTTCCATTTGTCTCAATTGTAAGGAGGAAGTAGATACTTCATCGATGTATTGTACTAAAGACAAAGAGGGAATGACTAAGTGAGTTGGAAGAAACACTTCTTTCCCATAAACTAAATTAAAGGGAGAAGTGCCGATTGAAGCTTTGTTCGTAATTCTATCTGCCCATAAAGCATTTACCAGCGCTTTGTGCAAATTCTTTTGGTTTTGGTCGACTATTCTTTTAATAATCCTGATTAGGTTTTTGTTTGTTGATTCAACCAACCCATTACCTTGTGGATAGTAGTTGGCAGAATACTTCAGTTTGAACCCTCTTTTAAGTGCAAACTCAGTCATTGTATTTCCAGAAAAGTATGAGGCATTATCAAACATTAAGGCCGTTGGAAATCCAAACCTAGTGATGATAAAATGATCTATGAATTCAATAATGTTTTCAGAATTAGCTGTCTTGAGAGGAACTGCTTCCACCCATTTAGTAAAATAATCTGTTGCCGTGAGGATATACCTATGCTGCTTAGAAGAGTGAGGAACGATCTCACCTATTATGTCCAAGACCCATTGGCTGAATGGTCGCTCGATGTTAACCGGCTGTAGTGGCATGGACAATTTATTTTGTTTCCCTGCAACAGTCTCGCAGACTTGGCATTTCCTTACGTAATTGTATGAGTCTTTGAACAGCGTGGGCCAATAATATCCTGCACGTAAGATTTTATGTGCAGTAGCTTCTCCAGCATAGTGTCCACCTGCTGGTCCATCATGGAGTTCCTGCAAAACCTTTTCGGCTTCAGTTTTCGCAAGACACCTAAGAAGTACAGAATCGTAATTCCTTTTAAACAGAACATCATTTATGAGCTGGTATTGTTTAGCTTTCAATCTCAGAGCTCTTTTCTTGGTGTGATCCAGGTGTGATGGAGCATATCCATTCTTAAGATAATAAATGGTATTAGATATCATTTTTGGGATTCAACTGCGTTAAGTAAGATCATTCACGTATGACCATTTCCATGAGAGGTAGTCGTAACTGACTAATTTCTCATGATTTTTGAATAGTTCACTTAGCACTCATTGCATCGGGTGATGCTCACAGGGGTGAAGAAGTGGGGTTGAAACTAGTGAAATGTGGAGAACGAATCACATAGCATCAATCATCACTTCCAGGGCTTGCACCCGGTAACCAGGACTTCCCAGGAGGTCACCCATCCCAGAACTCCTCTGGCTCAAGCGCGCTTAACTGTGGAGTTTTTCCCCACAATCAAGCCTACTTAGCTTGCTACCCCATTTGCAAAACCTTAGCAAGTATTGTGCCTCATGAACCATTCAGGTAGAGATCCCTTGACTTAGGCTTATAATGATTCTGCGTCATTTAGGCTTACCTCATACATAACAGATGAGTTCTCAGGAATTTGCGATGCTCCAGCTAACATCTTGCAGAAGCCTTGACCTCTTACGATGTTTGCTGGCTTGATCTCAAGATCGTATTCTTGTAAGGCCGTAATCCAATTTGCTCTCTTTTCGCCCACATCCTTCTGTATCAGAAGGTTTCTTACCGTTGGAAACAGTACTACGACTTTGGTATGGGCTTTAAGTAAGAAAGGTTTGAAATATTTGATTGCTTTGAAAACAGCATATGCCTGTTTCTCCATGTCTAAATAATTGAGTTCAGCACCTTGTAAGTTCGAGCTAAAAAATGCAATTGGAGCTTCCGCCTTCTCTTGATTTGCTTGAGTTAAAATCGCGGCATAAGATTTCTCTGAGGCAAATATGTATAGGATAAAAGATTCTGAAAAATTTGGGGTCGCTAAAGATGGAGCGTTGATGATAGCTTGTTTGATCAAGTTGAATGCTTCATGCTCGTCTTGACCCCATTTAAAATTTGAATTCTTTTTTATCATATTTTGTAAAGGAGAAATAATACGTGAAAAATCCGGGACAAACCTTTTTACAAAATTTATTTGACCAAGGAAAGATTGCATGGCCTTTTTGTTATGGGGCATGGATATTTCGGAAATTTCTTTGATTCTTTCAGGTTCAATGTGAATACCAGATTTTGACACTATGAATCATAGACATTTCCCTTCACTTAATGCGAAAAAAGATTTCTTTGGGTTAAGTGAAATCCCATACCTTAAACATCTTTGAAAGATTTGTTTCAAGTCTTTGAGATGGTCGCTTCGCTTCTTGGAGTACACTGTTATATCATCCAGGTAAATCACTACAAATTTATTGACTAAACCTTTAAACGCGATGTCCATGGCTCTCTGAAAGGTAGCGCCGGCATTGATCAGACCAAATGGCATCTTCCGATATGCGTATGTGCCCCATTTAGTTCGGAATGTCGTTTTTAACTGATCATCGGGATGTACCAGCACTTGATTGTATCTTGAAAATCCATCCAGAAAAGACATTAATTCTGAGCCTGCTACTGCCTGTAATATTTGCTCCATAGGTGGGAGGGGAAAATTGTCTTTTTGACAAGCTTTGTTGAGATTCCGGAAATCGATACAGATCCTAATATCTCCGTTTTTCTTTCTAACGGGCACCATATTAGATACCCATTTGGAATGTCTGACGGGGAAAATTATTCTGGCTCTCAACAACTTATTTAGCTCAGTCTTTATCTGATTTTCTAAGTTGGGGTGGATTTTTCTGAGTTTCTGCTGGACAGGTTTTTCATTGTCAATCATAGGGATAGTGTGTTGAATGATAGAAGTGTCGTATGTCTTCAGCTCATCGTAATTCCAGGAAAAAACATTTTTGTATTGTCTCAGAAGACGGATATATGCTGATTTTTCTTTAGGGGCTAGGCCGTGGCTTAGATTAACGTTTTGTGGCTTCTCATCGGTTCCTAGGTTCACTAATTCATAGTTTAGAGTCAAACTGTAGAGTTTAGAATTGGCAGACCTTTTAAACCGAATAGTCACTATGTACTTTTGGTGCAACTCTCGTTCAACCTTTATTTGATTCGGTTTACCATTGTAGGGTAACCACAAGTGCGACCAGTCGGTTGAGAAATATCCGTGGAGTTTTTCGGACCAATCCCTGCTAAGAATCAAACCATAGAATTCAGGGATATCAGCTACTAGAATGTCGATAACCTGGCATACCTTCGGGTTAGACGACAATCTTATGGTCACTTGATTAAGTTCACCAATCACTTCGACTTGAGATCGATCAAGTTGAACTATGCGCACTGCGGATTTTTGTGGTTGAACATTCAATTTGGCACATATTGATCTGGGTAAAATATTCGTTGAAGCACCAGAATCAACCAAGCAATTGTGCACGTTTTTATTGAAAATTTCATAAGTGAGAAGGAAAGGAGGAGTATGAGATCTTGATCTTCCTCCAATAGGCGATGTCATTTGGATCAATCTTATTGATCGTGTTGGTTGGAGGTCTTCCCATGTTGTGGGAAGCTACAACTGTAGGTAAAGATATAGTAGGCACGGCATGTAATTCTTTCATCATTATTTTCTGTTGATGTTTCAATTTGCTCAACTCGTAAAGAGTGATATTAGCCCTAGTCTTTTTCATGTCATCGATAATGTTATACTCCATTTCATCCGACAATATCAGTGTTCTTGATGGAGGTGCTTGATCTGATTGGACTGGGCTAAATTGGGTCGCTCTAGCGGTTGTTTTCTTTGTTGCGACCTTATCTTTTTTTGCAGGGCTTGTGCCCTTTTGTTTAGGGGTAGTTTGGGGAGGATCAAGTTGATTTTTTCTTCGTGTGCTAACCGGAAATGCTTCTTGATCTTCTTCTTGTGGGAGGATGAAATCCCAAATTCCTTGTAGTTCTACAGCTTCTTCATCATCGGTCTGCCCTTCAGTGGTATTCTCTTCTTCTTCTTCTTCTTCAGATACGTTTGAGACAGCATTGGGTGGTTTCACATCCATGGGAGGATTTCTTTTAAAAGCTCTGTAGGGCTTTTTTGAAGAAGTTTCTGCTACTTGTTTTCTTATGTCAATCATCTCATTGGACATGGCCTTTAACACTTTTTGTAATCCTTCCAAATCGAAAGGATCTTTCGTTTGTTTCTTCTTGGTGTCTTCTTTGAAAGAGATTTTCTTAGATTTGCGTTCCTCTATTGCAGATCTCTTTTCTAGGGCTACTACGCGCTTTTCTACTGCTAACGCCTCTGTCAAGTTTTCAACTAAGGTCGTCTTGTTTTCCCTATCTACGAAGATAGCCAAGTTTGATGGTAAGGCCGTGATATACCATTCACATCTTACTTCCTCGCTGGGTTGAGAAGCAGTGGGAATTTTGTTGAGGATCTTATTGAATCGTAAATTGAAATCTTTAATGGGTTCTCTAGCCTCAGCTTTAAGATTGGATAGGTCATTAATCAATGTCGCTGTTGATCTGTCATCACCGAACTTGGTAAGGAATTGACTTTGAAAAATGTCCCAACTTGTGATAGACCCAGAAGGTAACGAAAAGTACCATGACCCGGCTGTTCCTTGCATTGTATAGGGAAAAAGCCGGACAACAGCATCTTCGTTGGTAACTCCATTGAGATTAACAGAAAGCATGAAATTATTGATATGCTCTTCAGCTAGCATGCCTGTTTCTGGATTGAATTTAGGTAGCCATTTCTCAGGATGGGCCGGTATTGGGCTTAGGGGTGGAGGCATTAAAACCGCCCCAGGATTGTTCCATGGAGACTGGGCCATCGTTGAGCTACTAGAGAATGAAAGTGCAGAGGATGATCCCTGATGCTGAGAAGATGAAGATATTATGATTTTTGATGATTGAAGAGGAAGGGTTGTGGAAGATGGATGAGTGATTTGGGATGAAGATGTGGGTGGCTGACTTCGCGGTGAGGGAGTTGAAATGGACGAAGTAGATGAAAGAATCTCACTGTCAGACTCTGGTGGTGTTTTCCTTGCTCTTTTCCTAGTGGGGAGAGGGATTTCACTTGGTTGGATGCCAAATTTTTCACTCTTCAATCTGGTCAGGGGATGAGCAGGGTTGTACTGCGAAGTCACGCTACTTTTAGATTTATCAGACCTCTGAGTAAAAATAGAGAATCCCTGGAGTTTACGAATCAACGTTTGAATTTCAGGGGGTTCAATGATAAGTTGGTCTGATATATTAGGGTATGTAGCAGCGGTGGATACTCGAGCGACTTCTAACTCCGGGTTTAACCGTACTGGAGAAGTCGGGGGAGTTGATGAGGGTGATTTACTCTCAGAATGGTATTTAGATTTTGATTTAGGTGCCATTCATAGTTCGTGCCCTCCTTCTAGCGCCAAATATGTTGAGGGCCCGGAAATCGGGTCAACAACAAGGGGGATACCCACCTGGTCCGGAACTTGGTTGGCAGCTCCTTGTCCGTTTGGTATAGCGGGTCCGACTGGGGATAATGGGACCAGTTTCCCAATCTAAGGGGTGTGTGTGTGTGTAGAGTTTGATGATGCTGATCTAGAAGTATTTTAAGCTAATTTAATTCTAACTTCTAAACTGACTCTATGCTATTGTAATCTAACAAAAACAACACATCTAATCTACGCTAACCCAGGGTAGATTTCCTCTATTATGCGATCTAAAAAGATTTCGAACAATAACTGGTAATAAAGATCATTAAGCTATCATAAGAATAGAAATCAATTAAGATAAACCATTCTGCATAAAAAGTTAGGCAAAACAGTTGTGAACAACATATCGCATAATAAGTTATTCATATGTCAAGCACAAATAAATGACTCCACTGTACAGAAGTGCCAAATGGTAACCCACACATTCATACATTAACATATAAACAACTTAGCTGCATATCACTCTAAGAATATAAGTAGAAATTGGTCAAGAGATAAAAGTACCATTTATGACTGATTTCACTCACAAAATTCAAGCAATAACGATTTATCTCTACTTGTTCTAATATCTACTAAGAGTACAGAAGTGCAACATCAGTAGCAGACATTAAAATGCAAACATAAATAAATCTCGATCCATCCATTCATCAAAACCCCCTCCGAGGGTGCAAAAGTGCATGTTTTGAGGACAAGTTTTTTGACAAATTTCCGGACCCTTCTCCAAATGCCATGAGAAGGGTTAAATACTACTAACTAATTAATCTTAATTACACAAATTTAGGAAACGACTTCAAATGACCGCCCTTTTACTAAAACAAATTTATTTCTAAAAATTGAATCTAATTTCTAACTGTTTCTGTATCTGCTCCTTAGTGCTGTAAGCAATGTAACGTTCGCCTGGAAAGAGTTGGCTGGTTGTCTTTTCCTTTCGTTCGAGCGATAAAAGTAGAAATAACAAGAGCTGGCACCTCTTTCTGACAAACTAGAAGATATTTTCGAAAATCTTCCTCTGGCTGGGTGTATTCGTTGTGTGTATACTTAGTATAACCCAGATTTCTTTCAAACTGATTGTGTTGTTGCTATTTCGGTTTCCGGCCGTGCGAATGACTCAATGAGTTAGGGATTTCGTTGCCTGAACAATCTTCTGTATTGAAAATTGCTTCCGTTCTTTGTTCCAGGCTTTTCTGGAGCATCCTCCCTCTTTAGCGTTTTTCTTTTTGCTTTACCCAGTCTGAGCTTCAGGATCTTTTGTAAACATGCTGCTTTTGTGCGCCTTTGACTCTGAGTCTTGGATAGTCTATTTCCATCAGTATCTATTGAGTGATACTCTGGAATCCGCGGTCCTGCTGCATGCGGCAACCATTTGCGAAGGCATCTCCTCTCTATTCTCCTAGTATTTGCGCTTTCCCCTTTTCCTTAGATGTTTCCTGCATATTGATTTATATTAGTTGCTGCCTTACAGTTTACGCAAAGGAAAAGAGAAATGACGAAAAGATGGACATGAAAGCTTTAAGTTCTAATGAATGCATAATCATGACACTCATAATGACTTGACTCTTCGAAAAACGCGACACAATCATTCTTGGATACTCAGGCGTACAATCATTAATTTCCCTTAAGGTGCGCGCTCAATTTTGGGTTTACAGACTATGTCGAGGAAATCTTGCGATGAGTGGTTTCTGCGATTCGCATCGCAGTATCGAGAATTGCGATGTCAAGAAGTGTCATCGCAGGAATTGATAGTCTCGTTCATCGCAGGATCGCAAATCGTAAGATCGCAGATCGCAGATCGCATTTTTTATTCAATCACTATGTGCTGCTTATGCGATGTTGCGATATGCGACGTCGCATATCGGCCGTCGGCGATTCCTTAAGATTTTTCATTTAAGAGCAATTTCAATATATGCGATGCGCATAGGAAACGCTTCACTCTCTCTTCGCAATGCGATCTATCTTTAGGGAGTTAAAATACAAAAAATTTGATAAAAATATTTTTTGGATTTTTTGTTAAGGGTCCCCCTTTGCTTGGTGTTATTGCTAATATCAAACAAAGAGGGGGGTTGTTGGTGACCACAACAGAACACCACGACCAAAGAAGGATAAATGAGCAATAGGTCCAGTACGCATGTCCCCGAGGAATCCGCGGTACAACAAACTATCCATGGCAGAGAAGGGGAAAGTAGTCACAATAGAAACAGAGGAGGAAGAAGAAGACTTTCAGGCCCTGATCTCCGCAGCAGAAGAAGAGGAAGACATGGAGGAGGATATCCAACTATTGCACTCTGCAACAAAACTGCACGTGTATGTCCGTTCGTGGAAGGGGAAAACCAAAGTACTTAAGGATCTAGACGAAACAAAGAGTTCACTCAAACCCTGCTCCTCCTCTATGGAATTATATTTGAGGGCACACACCTAGTTTGCATGTCAACCATGAAATTTGAAGACTGGGACCTCACTAACTGCGAGAAGTTCCTACACTTAGAGACTGCAAATCTAATGAAGCAGAATATTGAGGGGGTGGTGATAACGTTAGAGCCGCAGAAATGGTTGTGCGGTGTGGAAAAGGCTGGGTTGTTGCACTTATTATGGATACCACATTTCCACCACGCGCCCATAACCATTTTCATCATCAGGCAACTGCTTTGCCTGGTGCATGATGGGTAGCTATGGCTGGAGGAGACTATTCCCATCACGATAGACCTCATTCACTGTATTTTTCGGCTCCCATGTAAAGGAAAGGACCTTGCGACTATAGCCGTAAAAGGTAGCGATTTGGCTCTTTCAGAAGCCATGAAGGCGAAATATAAGTTGAAGAAGAAGAAGAAGAGGGGCTATGCCATCTCCAGCATTAAGGATAAAGGGGTGCGGGTAGCAACCCAACTCCTTGCTGGCAAAGTGATGAGAAAGTTCGCGCCGATGAGGTATTGGCGCTAGTGGTCACACTGGCCGGGCAGTGCACGGAGGGGTTCCAGTTCAACTGGTCCGAATTCCTCTATGAGGAATTTTTGACAAACTATCACGAAGCCTAGGAGTAGGGTAAAACCTTCCACTACGCATGGTTTATATTATCCATATTACTAGTAGCGGTTGAACTGCCGGAGGAAAGTTAATTCCCCAACCTTGACAGAGAGTTACCAGAGGCTGCGAAGTACGCTTCGCTTTAGGCCACAAAAGATGTGAAACAGATTTGCGACACCAAAATTTTCTGGGTGCTCATGGAGGCGAGCATCCGGATGTGGATCAATCGGAGGCCACGCCTGTCACCTACGGTGCACAATAGTCTACAGAGTTTTGCAGACTTCAAAGCTAATATGCACAACATTTATATTAGGGTGCGAAAGGATCCGGTGAAGCAGTGGACGAAGCTACCATTTGTAGCCATTGACGATGCAATTTTTACTGCCTTGGAGACATGGTGTAAGGCCTTCGGGAGAAGAGTGCGACAGGAACCGGCGAGTTGTGCACGAGAGCGGGCGCGCAGAGGAAATGTGCGACGGGTGCGACATTATGTGCAAAGGAATGCGATGATATATGCGACGTTAGGGAAAACACTTATGCGACTAAGTGTTGGAACGGCCACATATATATGCGACGGTTTAAAGAAGTGCAAGCCGACTTGTAGATGGAGCTTGTGGGCATGCATTAGTGGTTTTGGGGACAGCCATGGGGCTGCACACCCCTTGTAAACACACGCAGACTTGGGTATATATTAGTGGAGCTTGAGGCTCATTTCAACAACAAACAACTCGCATCATCTCTGCGCATAAAGAGAAGGGTAAAACTGCGCAAGGGAAGATAGGAGCTGCGCATAGCTCATGCGCACTATCTAAGTGCAGTTTTGGATTATCTTGTGTCGGTTTGAGGTGTAGGCGAGCGTGCCGAGGAGTTGGTATATGTGCGGATTGTACAGGACTTGGTGGAGAGGAATTAAGTGGCTCGGGTGAGCATTTCTCTTTGTGCAAGGGTGCACATGTATTGTAAAAGGCAGGGTTGCCTCTCGGTTGTAATATTTGGCTAAGTGTAGACTTGGTTTGGCAAGGCACACTTGTACATTGTAAAACTGATATTCTTAATATATTGTCGGGCAGACTCACATTACAGGGAGTTGCCCCTCCCCTTTATACTTGTTGCAATTGTTATTGTTATTAGTATAATTGCATGATGATAATGAATGAGTATGGGCTTCATTAAGTATAAAGGATAATTTCTTTTACTTAGTTGCGAAACACAAGCTAAGTATGTTAATGTGAAAGTAGGCGTAGTCCACGAATGTTAGTATTGGTGAAAAGAAAGCGTTCGGTGGTGCCGCACCTTGCTACAAGCGGTTGGAAGACTACCGCAGGTGTAGGGGCGTGACAGGTGGTATCAGAGCAGCTGATCCGGGTATTGAAGGTTGTAGCTGCTACACACCTTCACCGAAGTGAAGGTGGTATCAGAGCTTCGGTTCGGTGAAGCTGTTGGATGGTGGAGACTAGATCGCAAAGGAAGAAGAAGCTGTTAGAGATGGCAGCCGGGTCTCAAGTTGGGTCTAGCCATGAAGCCGAGACTTTATCACTTATGGAAAGAATACTGCAAAGGATGGAAACCATGGAGTCTTCCTGGGAAACGCGGGAGGACTTGCTCACTAAGGAGCAAGAGGCTAGCTCGAAGCTAAGGGAAGAACTTGATGAGCTCTGAACGCAGCATGAGTACACTGATCTTATGTGTACACAACTTGAGATAAGGGTCAAGGAGGTTGAAGAAGCAAGGGATCAAGGTCTTGCAGAGATCGTGAACTTGAAGGAATCTCTTGACAGGGTGAACAAATCTCTTGATGAAGCCAAGGATGAGATCTCGGTGTTGAAGAAAGCCATGAGGCATAACTCAGGTGGAGGAGTGCCTCATGTGAAGGTCAAGGAACCAGAATCTTATGATGGCACAAGTAATGCAAAGACTCTTGGCAACTTTCTATGGGACATGGAGCAGTGTTTGGAACGGTTGAGTCTACCTGATACTGAGACACAAGTCAAGGTGGCTGCTCAGTTCTTGACAAAGGATGCTAAGATGTGGTGGCGAAGGAGGGTGGATCAGATTGTCAATGGCAATGCTGATGACATCACTTTGTGGGATGACATGAAGAAGGCTTTTCAGACCCATTTTAGTCCTCAGGATGAAACATGGGAAGCAAGGACGAAGATTAAGTACATCAAGCAAACCGGAAGACTACAAGCATACCAGCGAGAGTTTGCAAGTGCAGCTCTGGAACTTCTCGACATGGCGGAAAGGGACAAGGTGTTCAACTTCATTATTGGGTTAAAGCCTTGGGCATGCAATGAGGTGAAGAGGCAGAAGATTAGGACACTTGAGGAGGCTTTTGTTGCGGTTGATAGGTTGGTGGATCATTATGATGAGACTTATGATGAGAAAAAGAAGTCCGACAAGCCGAAAGAAAAGAAGAAGGATGATGCTTCGAAATCAGATGATAGTTCAAAGACGAAGAAACCTTTGAAGTGTTGGATATGTGCAGGACCACACATGGTGAAGAATTGTCCCTCTAAACCGAAGGTGGCCGCTATTTCACAGTCTGATGGAAAGAATGAAGATGCTTCTGTGGGGATGATGCAGATACTTGGTGCTTCTGCTACTACGGAAGTGGCTTCTAGAAGGGATCCTGAAAGGAACAAGTTTGAGTATGTTCGAATGAAGGTTGAAGGTGCTGATGTGCTCACTATGGTGGATAGTGGGGCTTCTCACAACTTCATGGGTGAAGATACTGCGAGAAGAATTGGGTTGAAGTTTGTACCGGCAAAGGCACAAATGAAGACAGTGAATTCTCCTCCTATTGAGATTCTTGGTATAGCTGAGAGGGTGGACACTACACTTGGTGAATGGACCGGGAAGGTGGACTTCACTATAGTGTGGATTGATGACTATGAAGCTGTATTGGGGATGGAATTCATGAAGCAATTCAACGCTATGATCGTTCCACATTTGAAGAAGCTCTACATTTATGATGGAAGGGAAGATGTACCCATTGGTGTTCCAACCATTGGTGTGACAAGGCCTGATTGTAAATTGGGAGTGATGCAAATGGAGGATAAGGAGAAGATGAACAAGTGGTTGTCTAGTGTTGAGGCAAAGCTTGTGGAGCAGTCATTGGTCATCAAGACACTTTCAGATAGCATCTTGGATTTGACAAGAAGGCTAGAGTTGGTGGAGGATGATGATGATGATGAGGAGGTATATGTGAGGCCAGATGTCCAGAAGGAAGATCGGGTTGCTTATCTACAAAGGATGGAGATTGAATATCCTGATAGGTGGATCGAATTGATTAGTGAGGGAGAGCCTTCAAGCTCTACTCCCTCTACATCTTCTTAGATGGATGAAGAAGATGGGGCTCATTGTTAGCTGCTCATGGCATTGAGTCCTTAAAACATGTTTGAGTGGGTATGATTGATGGTGCAGGCATGGCTTGGCATCAAGCATCATGACATGTTATGAGATGGATGGAGTTTCCATGGACCTGAGCATGGATTGGAGATAGATTCTTGAGGAGTCAAGGATGTGGCAGATGTTTGAGGAATAGCTAATGATGGCATGAGGATGTTCACTCTCATGAATTGAGCGTGATGGTTGGATTAGCTACCCAACTAGTTCAGACATGAGGTCCGGAAGTGTGCAGAAATATGTTGGCATCGTGCTGGAGTATCATGGCAAAGGTTCACATGGAGCCACATGATGAGGTCGCCATGAGATGTTGCAGTGGAGATTGTGACAGAGGGGTCTATGATCATGGGTCGAGATGATATCTGATGGAGAGCATACCGTTGAGGTGCATACCTTGGTATGGTGAACTTGGTGGCAGTTGGTCACTAAGTCGAGGCATGATGGAGATGAGGCTCTACATATGTTGCAAGGATGTTTGCTTTGTGTGGAGGAGTCAACATCATGGATGATGATGATCTTGGTGGATGGCTACCGGGATGGTATGTTGTCGAGGACGACAACGATTTCAGGTGGAGGAGGATGTAAGGCCTTCGGGAGAAGAGTGCGACGGGCACCGGCGAGTCGTGCACGAGAGCGGGCGCGCAGAGGAAATGTGCGACGGGTGCGACATTATGTGCAAAGGAATGCGACGATATATGCGACGTTAGGGAAAACACTTATGCGACTAAGTGTTGGAACGACCACATATATATGCGACGGTTTAAAGAAGTGCAAGCCGACTTGTAGATGGAGCTTGTGGGCATGCGTTAGTGGTTTTGGGGGTCGGCCATGGGGCTGCACACCCCTTGTAAACCCACGCAGACTTGGGTATATATTAGTGGAGCTTGAGGCTCATTTCAACAACAAACAACTCTCATCATCTCTGCACATAAAGAGAAGGGTAAAACTGCGCAAGGGAAGATAGGAGCTGTGCATAGCTCATGCGCACTATCTAGGTGTGGTTTTGGAGTATCTTGTGCCGGTTTGAGGTGTAGGCAAGCGTGCCGAGGAGTTGGTATATGTGCGGATTGTGCAGGACTTGGTGGAGAGGAATTAAGTGGCTCGGGTGAGCATTTCTCTTTGTGCAAGGGTGCACATGTATTGAAAAAGGCAGGGTCGCCTCTCGGTTGTAATATTTGGCTAAGTGTAGACTTGGTTTGGCAAGGCACACTTGTACATTGTAAAACTGATATTCTTAATATATTGTCAGGCAGACTCACATTACGGGGAGTTGCCCCTCCCCTTTATACTTGTTGCAATTGTTATTGTTCTTGGTATAATTGCATGATGATAATGAATGAGTATGGGCTTCATTAAGTATAAAGGATAATTGCTTTTACTTAGTTGCGAAACACAAGTTAAGTATGTTAATGTGAAAGTAGGCGTAGTCCACGAATGTTAGTATTGGTGAAAAGAAAGCGTTCGGTGGTGCCGCACCTTGCTACAAGCGGTTGGAAGACTACCGCATGTGTAGGGGCGTGACACATGGCCTCCCAAATGGTGCACCCTAGATTTGGCATAACTAGAGAAGGCGGTAGCATAGAAGAAAATGGACGATGCTAAGCTGCGCGTCACTCAATTGGTAGAGAAAAGGTGGAAGGATAAAGCAACAACTGAGGTTAGGGTAGTGCGAGAAGCGGCACAGAAAGCCGCGGAGCAGAAAAAAGATATAGAAGTAGCATCAACAACACAAACAACAAAGGCAACAAAAATACAGGCAAACGAGGACCAAGAAACATCCTCGGGGCAGGAGGGAGGGGAAACATAAACAACAGAAGGGACCGCGGACCCAAGGGGCACATCCATGCAGTTAAAGCGCTTGCGCATCGTAGAGAGATTAGGCCCAAGGAAGAAGGTCAAGGCCTTGAAGTTGGTCATTGACCCGATCACCTTAACCGAAGGTGATCTTCATGACATCGGCGAGACGGTCCGCGATGTCACAAGTGAAGCACTTCAGGAGTTCATGCAAGAGCATCATACTGTGTTGGGGGCCCTCAGGGCACAACTGCAAGATTCACAAGTGCAGCCCCCTTAGGAAGGTACCCTGTCAACACACGTCACAACAGGAACTTTAACAGCGGAGCAGATGTTGCGCAAGGATGGAAAATACAATATTGTTACCAGAGGGAGCTATAGTGTCGTCCAATGCATTGGATCAGTTTTCAATTAGGATGATGAAAGGTCTTGGCCTTAATCTGGCTGCCCTTCCCTGAGAAATGCTATATCAGGTACAGGATGGGATAATGACAGAGCTACAAGCCATGGACAGCCATGCGATCCATGTTCTTAGCGAGCAGAAAATAAACATAGAATAGCTCAGCTTTCAACAAGATGAATTGTGTCACAGAATCAACAGTTGGTGCAGACGGTAGATGACACTTGCCGACGCGTCTCGGAGCTGGCCATCGTAGCAGATCTACCGGTAGAAGTGCGGATCCATAGTTTGGCAACTGGATTCCACGAGACTAGAGGAGAGACAACAAAGGTTCAACTAGAGCTGAATCTTCAGATCGCCGAGATGCGGTTGAAGGCACAACCTTCCACTCCCCTGGAGGTCCGAGAACAGTGCACTAATGTTATCACAGCAGGGTTGGAAGAAATTGGAGGTCCAGTGCACGACTGTACCAACATGTTGGAACTGACACTTGAGGTTCTCACGACTTTGCAAGAGGACCCCAACATCTAGCACCCGGAGACAGAGGCGCGTGAACTCCAGCAACAATATGACAGCATCAGAGGAACTGTGCAGACGATAGTCCACACTCAACGGCTTGCGAGAATGCAGCAAGCTAATGCATTAAAGGAGCAGGTGGGCGCGACGCTCCATAACAAAGTAGTTCTCAAAGCGCGCATTCAACCATGGATTGACGAGGCCTTCACAATCACGACGAATATTGAAGGGAATCTCATGCACATTCAGGGGATGCATGTGTAGATGCATGGTAGCACATTGAACATATAGGTCTCAAAAGAATGGATGCAGTAGGTTCAACAAGCAGTAGCTCAGTGCGCTGCAGACATCGGGACTGTTCAGGACTAGTTGGAGGGACTCCCCGCCAAGATCGCCATGCCGATAGAGTGACTCGAGGGGGGGCTGTTAGGTAGGGAATCCCACCACGACATGTTTTGGGGCTCAAAGCCCAAGTTTTGAGTTGATATTATTATAAGCTCCGTGAATTGCAGGTGCGAAATATATGTTAGAGTCATAGGGTTATCCTCCCTAAGTTTGAATGTAATGTCGACCTACACATGGTCTACGGACCATGGGATTGTATAAATAGAGTGAGGCTCTAAGTTGTAAAGGGATCATAGAATCTAAGGGATAGAATGAGATAGCGAAGCATAGAAGAAGATTCTAAGTGTGTCTTGGGTCGTAGTAGTAGGAAGAGGCTCTGCAACTCAGTACGTAGAGGCCTAGTAGAGTTCGCAGCTGAGTGCGCAGACCCTTGCAGTTGAGTGCGCAAGGCAGAATAGAGTCTGTAACTCAACGAAGAAAATAATAAAGAGAAGTCTTATTTGAACTCCATGTATCTGTTCTTTAGTTATTACATGTTTGATATCAATTGCTAATGTATTGTTTATTTACTGTGTGCACTTGTATGAATGATTTATATTGCTAAGTATACTTTACACAGGCAAGTAAGCTAGGTTAATCAACTAATATCGGGTTACTAGTAAAATCTTTGGTAATAACATTGTTCGTCCCCCAAGTAGGGCTGCGTGAAGGCAACATCATAGGTTGCGAGGTATGGGTAAGTGCACGTAGCGACGTGTGCAACCGCGGACCACTTGAAACCATTAGACATCTTGAGGGTGCAGAAACCTGGTTCTAGCACCCTCCCATACTACTTTGGGTGAGACCTTAGTTTGCACTCTGCGGACTATTGCTGAAAGGGCCAGTAGTACTGAGATTTGTTTGGCTAAATCACCTTCGAACCTGGGTTACGCCCCAACCAACCAACAAAATGGAAATAAACTAGCTCGAGTGATGTTAACTTATCTCTAAGGAGAGATGTGGCAGCTACATGCCTCTGAACTATCTTACAATGAGGCTCGAAGGGCTATTGATTGTCGAGAAACAATGGGAAACCCTAAACATCCAAAACCCTAACCCTAGGAGATGAAGCGCCAAACTATGGGCCCCATTTTGGGTAAATTGGTACATCAACTTCCTGGGGTCGTAATTTTGGCATACAATCTATGTTTGACGTGCACAATACCTCATCAGAAATATCTATCCAAGGACTATAACTTTGGGAAGAGAAACATTAGACCATGTACCGATGTTGTTCCCAATTTTCCCAAGAAACGTCCTTTAGGGTCTCAAAATGGCTCCGGAAGTTCAGGACCCGAAAAACTACCAAAAATAGTAAATTGTGCTACAAATAAGGAAACTGGAAAATTGAAAGAACAATGGTGGGGGTCCAAGTGGAATTTGTGGGTGGCCACCAATATCCACGTGGATCATCCCCCCCCCCCCCCCCCCCCCCCTTGCCCAGGAAGCAATCATCTCCATTGCGTTGAGTTCCTCCATGAGATGAGGAAACTTCTACTAAACTCGGTCCCTGGTGAGCCACTTACCCTAGTGAAGGAGTTGGCCTGCTTTGACAACTAGATACAGTTGTATCTTCTGCTAGAAAGTGTGCTTGATCGGCATGTCCATGATATGATCAGTTGCAGCTTGTTCCATGCAATCTGGATTTAACTCTGTTGGTGTGAGCTGTTTTGCAATGTCGGATGTGTCAAGTAATGGTGGAAAGTATGGCCGAAGGCAGTCCACATTGAACACTGGGTGCAGGCCAAGGAATGGGGGAATTCTGAGCTCAAATGCATTGTCTCCCACAACCTTGGTAATGGTGTGTTAGGTTCCTATATCAACAGGAGTCATAATTTTGAATGGCTAAGGTTAAGCCTTGTAATATGTACATACCTTTGCTTTCTGCAAATTTTTTCTATATTGAAAAATAAAAAATGAAAAGAGTGTATGTACTAAAATAAAAATTAAAGGACAAAAATAATAAAGAAAAAGGTCCAAAAAAGTGAAAAATATGAACCCCAAAAAACAAAAAGAGACCATGAAAGTGTGCAAGTCTAAATGCCACTACTATTTACTTTATGCAAAATAATGATTGTGTGCAGCTTGCGATTCATGCCATAATCCAGGGTAATCAAACTATTTAATCTTGATTATGCCATGATTTAAATTTCATGTTGATAGTTAGAGAATAAAATATAACCAAACTATTTAATCTTGGCAGATCATTAGATTAGGTAGAGTAAAATAAAAGGAGCTCATCAGTTTTTTCTGAGCCCTTGGATGATATAGTGATAGAATTAGATAGTTTTCTTTGTGAAAAGAAAAGAAAATGTTTTGATAAGGGTTTGCTAGTCTAAATGCACCCTAATAAAGTGAACAAAAAGTGGTAGGACAAGTAAATGGGTAAGTAGAAGAAAGGTTGTAGAAATATGATGATAGGGCAAAAATCATATTTATCATCTCATCATAGGTTTCAAATGTAAATGGTAAATCAATCATGAAGATGGATTTCAAGGTCAACTGGGTCAAAGGGGCTCAGATAATTTCTCTGACTTTTGGAGGGACCGGACCCTCGGGTCAATGACTTATGGATACCAAGTACCAAACTCCCCTCAAAAAACTTCATCCCCACTTCATTTCATTCATTTCCATAATAAAACCCCTTTTCCTAAGGTTAAAACATTATTTGCCCAGGGAGAGTAATCACCCCCATGTAAATTCCCCTTTCATATTAAAAACCCAAAAAAAAAATACTTTAGCCTAAGTTATAACGCGTATATGCGAAAAACAAACAAATCACAGAAAATACATTATGCTTAGCGCTATTCATTTCTGATGTTTTTCATATTAAGTTCTAACTATTATATATTAATTCCCATTAATAACCCTTTTCCTGTATATATTAATTTCCTATATAAACTTATCCTTATACCCTAGTTTAAATATAAACTATAAGATACATCAAACCTAGCTAAAACCCACTAACTAATCGATCTACGATTAAGTTAGGCAAAACCCTGATTAAGCCCTCTGCTAACAACCCCGATGGCCTAATCCCGCCTTAATCCACCATTAATTCTGATACTGCCATATTTAAAGTGCCTGTCAGGCCCCCCATTAACCTCCGCACGCAATCATGCCCCGACCACCTTCTGATCTGAAGGCCCAGATCCAACACCCCAGAAACCATTTCGGGTGGGATCATCTACCAGACGATACACGCCCAAAAAAGTTGTTTTCCACGAGACCGCCCTGGCGACGTGTCAGTTGCTGAGTGGAATCAGGCGGCCCCTCCCAAATACCACCTAACACCCATAATTGGTGTGAAATTAACCGCTTACCGCCTCCCTGCTACGTGACAAATCAGTCACTATTGACCCATACTTGCCAAAAAACATTTTTTCCATATAAAAGCCAAAAAGCCCCAAAAATGTCTTTTTCGCTGAATTTTCGCCTGCAAGCTTCTGTATGCATGCACGACACCTGCAAAACATCGAAGTCGTCAACCCACGTGAAAATTTCTCTCCAGAGAACACCATAGACCACCTAGTCAACCGTGCAGCCTCCATAAGCACCCTTTGACCAATTGCAGCTACCAGTTACCCTGCTCAGAGTCAATTTGCCTCAGTTTCAGGTATTTAAACCTGAATTCACCAAGTGCCCTATCAATTTCAAGTTAGACCAGTCATTGAGTATTTTGTTAAACTTAAAACTTAATTGAAATTACTCCAATAGACTACATACTGCACCTTGTTGAATACTCAAACCCCAAAATTGCCAAACTACCTCTGAAAACCCCAATTCAACCTTGAGCAAGCCTAATTCGAATCCATAAGAACCGAATTATGGCTGCCCCTACTGCATTGAATGTGAGACCCATCTCCATGCCCTATTTGAACCTGGACCACCTTCCCTTACCTGATATAAATTTCCAAATAAAAGATACCACTGTCATAGAGCTTCTGCTCAAAATACATTGCCAAAGTAGGGACAAGTTCCTGAACCATGCTGATGAAATTGGCCTTTGGGAGTCAAATTTTCCCAAGTACCAGTTCCCCCAAGTCCACATTTTTCTTGAAAGTGTACATATATGCTATGCTTGCTACGTCCACAGTCACAGAACCATCATGTCTCATGACCAGAAAGTCCTTTTCACCATCACTCCGGAGTCCATCAACTAGATGTTGTAGCTCCAACCAGGGCTAAACCTAACTCCCCTCTCAATTGGAAACCTGTTAGAATTATATCCCAAACTCAACTCTACAAGATTGGCCCAATTGATCCAAACCTTCATCATAGAAGAGAAGTATACCCCTAAAGACCCCCCTCCATATGTAGCAACTATATTTTCTCCTTGAGGTTGAATTATTGTATCCATGATATCTTGTGTTTTGGGTTACTCCACAAGTGAGTACATTGATGAAATCATTCTGGATTTCATTTCCATCTATACCCCAGGACAACCTCCTGCAACTATTTATGACTTTGCCACATTCATAGCTGTCAGAATGCATGAGCATTTCACAAGAATGGGAAATGAAAGGGTTTTAAGTACTCCTCAATACTATACCACATATTCCTCTACTTCCAAGCAGATAAATTCCCACTTACCTTGCAAAAGTTGGACACCAAGGGCCAACCAAGATTAGTAATCTTTTGGACCCCATTCACTCATCAATATTCCTCCCCTTATTCATACAATGAATTCATAGATTCCTTTGTCCATCCTGTGATGACCATGCTCAGTGGAACCCATCCACCATGAATTAGTTCTGAGATCAGGAGGGTCCTTCATTTAAACATCAATCATCAGGTGGAAGATTGGTACTTGTACCAAAACCACATTGAAATCATGATTTATGGGTGCCAGCTTGCCCCATACAAACTACCTAAATACCTCCCAATGAGGTTTTTTGCCCTGGAGTACTATAGGTATATAATAAATTCAAATGAGGTAAACTTTGTCTTAGCCAAAAAGAAAGCCCAGCTCAAGATCAAAGACAAATTGGGTCCTTTTATTTGTAATAGCAGAGAAGCTGGAAAGGAGGCAGACTTGATCCTTTAGAGATTAAAATTAAAACAAAGCTTCATATGGAGATATGATCCCTTGGATTTCATCTGCAAAAGAAGGCAGGAAAACAAGATGGATCCCTATATCCATCACCGCATCCCTAAGATAGAAAAGTATGCCAACTCAATGGTTGGAAAACACTTTAGAGGACAGGGACAATACTGAAGTTGTTGTGGAAAACACATTATTAGATCTAGAAAAGAAACTTCATGAAAATTCATTTCTACAGGTACCACCTCAGGAAGGGACAGTGAGAGCTCCCCCTATCATGCAAATTCCTTTGAATGAGGAGAAAAATCCCAAAAGGGGCAGGGAGGAAGGATCAATTTCAAGGACACAAGCCTTCAATGTTCAATATGAAAGAGGCCAAAGCAAAAGGCCTAGACTTAATGCTGTGTCAAAGCAGGAAGACATCGATGGCTTAGTGTAAATAACTGATTCTGAGACAGAAAAGAGTAAAGGTACTATTCCTTCAGAGGAAACATAGCCGCCATCATCCTCAGGAACCCACATGATACAAAGATAGATGACTGTAGAGGCCTTGTCCTTCAGCAGGCCAGCAGACCAGGATAAAAGTATCAAAGATATATTCAAAGAGATAAAAATGAGGAATGAAAGGTTGAAAGCTAAGACATATGCTCGAATTTTCAAAATTTCTACTCTAGGTCAGAGTAGATTGATTTCAGCCTTTGAAATCAAAGACGGGAAGATGCAGGTGTCCTTCATTCAACCAACTGTGCAGCAACCAAGGGCACACACTGACTGTAAGAAAGTTGATTTTGAGGTGTTGGCCCTGGATATTCACCCTGTGGACCAAATAGAGTTTCATAAGTAGGCCGGAGAAATGATCTACTCCACCCTCACAAGGAATTCCATAGTTGTTCATCAACTAAAAAGTTTCCTGAACAATATCTGAGCTCAGTATTAGCTTGAACATGCTTCATCACAAGCCAAGGATAACACAATCAAGTCTTTCAAAGACTTGATCATAGAGATGGGACATGATCCCAAAGATATCAAAGCAACAGAGGAGTTAATAAAATAGAAGAACAAGGACATTGCTTCACTGAAGAAGCAACTAAAAATACCCTCCTTGCATCATCCACAAACACAGGAGGTGTTACAGTCTCAAAATCAGCATGAGGACTTAATGGATTTAGTCCTCAAGCTAAATGATTAGTTGAGGAACACGAAGAAGGAATTGGATTCCTTAATCCAATTGAAGAAAGGTCAAATAGGGACCACACCAACAACTATAATCCCTACGGCGACTATTGCAGTACCATCTACATTGGCAGCCACATTGGCTCCAAAAACTCCTATAGTCATTGCCTTGCCCATCACCACTGCAACATCTACATCAGCAACTTCTAGAACAACAACAGGTACAGCAATAGATGAAGCAACCAATTTTGTTCATGCCATGGAAGAAATGTCTATTCAAACAAACGAGATAAACAACCTAAAGGAGCAGGTGGCAAGCTTAGAAACAGGCTATAAGCTTGCCAAGATTATGCAGAAAGAGGAGGAACAGGAGGCTGCAAGGATAGAGGAAAAGCTCAAGTTAATGGAAAGAGACTTGACAATAAAGGAGCCACTTGGAGAAGGAAAGGAAAAATTGTGGACCAATATCATTGACTCTGTCAATGATATTTGGCCATCAATACAGGTCATTATCGAGCAAAATGATCTCATAAGATTAATAACAAAGGCTATTGAGAAACTGAAGATAGAATTAGGCAACAGGCCTAGAGATGATACCAGGCTCATCTAGTTCTTAAATTCGAAGAACAAGTACCAACTACAGGAACTTGAAATTGAAGACAGGATTACTACTATTCTGGAGGTCAAGAAAGTCCTCACCAAGAGGAAACTTATGCATAAGTTAGAGGAAAAGAGCAAGGAAATGCAAGTAGCCATTGACAGGTTCATGGCTAAGTTTGATAAGCTAAAGGAAAAGGGATTATCTAATCCCTTAGTCATTCATGATAAACTTATGGAACAAGGAGATTACAATGACAAACTCAGGGATGTAGCAAGATAACAAGTGGCTATTTCACAGGTTTCAGGAGTACCAACAGGAAAGGTACTGTACAATGCTTTTGAAAATCTATTTTACCTCCAGCATGAGGTAAAACATCTGTTTGTGAATAAGCCTCCGTTTTCCAAATACATTGAGGCAGATGAAACTTACCGGAGAATGTTGAGTATCCGGTTACCAATAGATCAAGAATGGGAAAAATTGACTGACTTACTATAGTAGAACACAGTTAAAGATCAAACACACAGTCAACGATGTAAAAGGGCATCAGAGTCAAAGGTTACAGGGTCAAAGAGTATTCGTGTCAAAGAGTATTAGTATAGAAGACAACATCCTTTGGCCAACACATAGCATAGCAACCATAAACTTCCAGCTAAACCAAAATAAAAGGGACAACAAGAAAACAGTTCAATAGCTGTCTCTATCTTCCTGGGAGAAGATATTTGAATTTCCTAGATTAATTCCCAAGTTAGTTTGGGATATTTGTAAAAACATTTTTTATAAATACATCATAAATTGAAGTATGTAGGGGTGGATTCTTATACTTTCAATAGAATTTTGTTCAAAGACTGTAAAGCTTTTGTATCACTGACTGGGCCAGCATGCTAGATTGATGAATAAAGATCATATATTTCAAGGGATTCATGTGTAAAGCAGAGTACAAATGATTAATTTTCTTGTGTTGTTTTATCTCTCTTAAAGTTGTTTCATAATCTTAAATGTTTTAGATGTGTGAATGTTTTAACTTGAATATTATTTCAGAACTTTCTTAACTGCACTCTGTCTTGCTGTTATACATTCTTAATGTTTTCTCTTAAACTATCTTAGCTAGGGAATTTTTAATTGCTCCTTAGGTTCCGTAGTTTCTCCTCTGGTCTATAGTGAAGGATTCTTAATTTCCCTTTACTCATGATTCACTGTTGTTCCCCCATATTAGCCTCGGTTTGAGGATTATTGATTTCCCCCCACCTCTATTAAGACTCATTTCACCATTTAGTCCAAGGATTTGTACTTCACTCTGCTATCTTCCCCTTGAACATTACCTTTAGTGAGTTAACTCCAGCTTTGCTGCCCCTTCTTTGACTCCATTGCCCAATGGCCTAAAGGCATCAACTTATCTACCTGTTTTAAGGATTCCACCACCAAATCTTCATACAAATCAAAAACTCCCCTGAACTCTAGAACTAGCCTAATATCTAAGAAAAAATAACTAAATTATATAGAGAGAGCCCTCTCTGAGCCATAGGTTGGCTAGAGCCTATGCTTAAAAGTTGGTTTGTGGTTACCTCAAAGCCTTCCTTTCTTCCAAAACTTCTAAGGAAAAGTTTTGAGTGATAACATAGTGGCAACCATACTAGGGAGCAAACCTCAGTCTCCTTAAGCTTTAAGGAAATCTTAATCGTCATCTTGATCCCCTTAAAGTCATTTTTTACAGAAGTTTTAAAATTTACACTAAAAAACATTTAAAAAGTTATAATTCTGGCTACCAGAAAAACTCATTATACCACGGCCAACCCGGATCCAAGCCCTGTTGTTATTGTGGACGATCTAGACAGAATTATAAGAAAATCCAAAAAGAAGAAAGTTCAGCTGATAAAACACCATTAATTAAAGCTAATTCATGTCCTGATGAGTGGTTGTTTTTAGAAGATTTACCTTTTGATGTGCAATTTGATCTGTCATTGTTTAGAACAAAATCTGAAAATGTGCTTAATGAAACTGTTCTAGATCCTGATTTTATTGCAGACCTTGAAGTTCAAAGAGATAATAGATCAATTGATGAATATATTTTGAACACTCCACTATCATCCATTAATACTGCTTTAACTGCTGAAGTTTCTGCTCAATCCTCCAACGTTATTAATACCGCTTCCATCACTACCACACCATCTATTATTTCTACTACAATTCATTCCACTGGCCCATTCATTCCACAACTCCCTCTACAACCTAGAATCCTATTTCCATCTATAGACACTCCCACTTCACCCAACAGTCCTTCAAGTTCACTTATAGATATTTCCATCCCTCCTATACACACAATTGTCCCTTTAATCCCAATTCCTGTTATAGAAACCCCTTCATCCACTGCTAATATTTTGGTTTCATTTGTAGATATTCCAACTTCAAATGTTAATATTCCAAATTCCACTGTTAATACCCCAGTTTCAATTGGCAATCTTCCATTTTCAACTGTAAGCACTGCTAGCTCATCCATCTCTACCTCAACCCAAACTAATCCTCCCTTATCCCTGAGCCAAGCCATGGCCAATAGATATGCCCCTTTGGTATCACCTGGTCAGTTACATGACTTACCTCGGGACTATCAAAGCAAAATTCAACTATTTGATGCTACAGGCCTCTACACTGCTCAAAAACATGTTAATAGAATGAGCGATTATTTTGAGTTACATGAGATAGATGATGCAGATGTAAGAATGAGGCTTTTTTCCCAAACATTAGCTGGTAGAACCTAGTTTAGAGACTTAGTTGCTAGTAGTATTGCAGATATGACAAACTTTCATAGTATGTTCATTGAGAGATGGGAGAGGAAGAAAAACCGGTTGCATATACTTTATGAGTATGAGAACATTAGGAGAGGTCCTAAAGAATCAGTTCAAGACTACTGCACCAGGTTTAATAGCACTTACAATGCCATCCCGGCCAACCTTAAGCCTCCTCTTGATCTCGCAATGATGAATTTCCTTGATGGTTTTGATCTAGATATGGCATACCAACTTAGGGAAAGAGAGCCTAGAGCAAATCCAAATCAATGCAGTAAAAGTAGAGGCTAATCTTTTAGCCAAAAAAGCCCGAGCAAAGTTAGAAAGGAGAGTAGGATTTGCTGATGAAGCTTCAACTTCTGATGGTAAAGTAGATCTTTTGGCCAAAACTGTAGAAAGAATCATGGATAGACTTGACAACCTAGATAGAAAAACATGGGATAATCAACAAGCACCCCCAGTTAGGAATGCTAACTTCAGAAAAAACCAAAATCAAAACCAAAACACAGGAAAGAATGAACCTGATCAAAACATTAGGCCCCCTTTTCAAGAAAACTATGCAGAATCATCTGATCCTGATGATCCAAAACAAGATACCCAAATCAATCTAATGGGATTAGATGATCAAAACCCTGTATTTCTCTCCCAGGATGAGGAAGAATTTCATATGTTACAACAACTTCAAACCCAGTCTGGAGAGTCATTTGACTATAAATAGGGATATGAATCTACCATATTTGAAGTGCACAAACAATATAACTTGAGAAGTAAAAAGAATGCTTGTGCTTCTGACCAAACTAAGAAAGAAATGACAAATCAACCCAAAATAAGAAATGAAGTTCCTGTTTCAGAGGTAATTCAAATCCTCCCTACACCAAACCAAAATCCCCCTAGTCCCATCACTGAATAAATAACTGTCAACCAAACCTCTATTGAGCAACCATCCACATCAGTTCCACTTAAAGAACCCGAGAAAAACACCTATAATGCTAGATCTAAAATTCCCCATAAGGAAATACCAAGTAAACAAAAAGAAGATAATTCCACTCAAAACCCTGTTTCAAAGGTCCACAACCCTTCCTCATCATTCAATTTGGGAGCAGAGATATCCAAGCTGAAAATTTCAGTCCCTTTGTCTAAAGTAGTTAAAAACGAAACTTACAAATCACAGGTAAAGCAGACCCTGATCATTACTGAAACGAAGACTCAGTTAACTTGTTTGATGATAAACCAAAATTAATATTTGGACCAAATGTTAATGGAAAACCACAAGGAGGAGTTCCACCTTTTCACATTAGCCTTAATATTCATGACAAAATACTACACAATGCCATGTTAGATTCTTGGGCTTCTCACAACCTATTGCCAAAATCAATAATGGAAAAATTGAATCTAGACATTACTAGACCTTAAAAAAAATTGTTCTCCTTTGATTCAAGTCAAGTAGAATGTCTAGGGTTAATCAACGATTTGTCTATTACTTTAGTCCAATATCCTGCCAAGAGCATCCTTATGGACATTATAGTGGCTGACATCCCACCAAAATATGGCATGTAGTTATCCATATCTTGTGGAGCCAAGCTTCAAGGATCCTCCAACTGGATATGTCATATGACACAATTTCTATGTTTGGACAACCCAAGAAACTGTAAAGAGAAACTTTCATGAAATACATGGTAAGCAGCCAGGATAGACCTCAAAACTATCCCATCTACTCCATGCATTCAGATGTAGACTCTTTTATTATGTTCAACAATGATCAAACACCAAACGAAACTCCTAACAGTGTTTTGGTTGCATTTTCCACTACTAACGAATCTAAAGAGACTTCATAATTTTGCAATGAAGAAATTAATCAGGTTGCTAGAAATAAAAATAAAAGGGATACTGATGATGAGAACTATGTACATGAAATCTTATGGCATTTAGAATTTGATGGCTCTGTAAATAATTTAGGAGCATTAGTAGGAGTATGGATTTATAATTTAGAAAACAATCACTCAGAGGGCCATACCTATAGGTTAAATTTCATATGTACCAATAATATGGTCGAGTATGAGGCTTTGATTCTAGTTCTCAAGGTAGTTAGGAATTTAGGTGCTCAAAGAGTTTCAGTCATACGAGAATCAGAGCTAGTTGTAAATCAGATTAAGGGTGTACATATGACTAAAGACACTAGATTAGGTTATTATAGAGGAACCATTGTAGAAATACTGAATACTTTTATAGAAGCATAGCTTGCAGTAGTTCCTAGGAATCACAATATGCAAGCCCATAGTTTAGCAATGTTTGCCAGTACTTGTAGGTTACCCTTCCAACCTAACCATCAGTACACTGCTGAGGTTAGGCACAGACCTTCAATCCCAGATAATGTGCAGAACTGGCAAGTATTTTCAAATGATAGACAGATAAACAACTTCTTAACTTTAGAAGAAGAATTTGCACATAGTAATATAGACATTGATACATCCATAGATCTTGACTCTAGGGATGAAGTAACAATAAATGAGCTAGAAGGTAATGAAGTAGATAGTTTTAATCCCACTAAATTCACAAGGTCAGATATAGAAAACCTATAATAGGTTGAGATTGATGAAACAATTAATGAAGAAAGCGAAGTAATTAATCTCAAGGATAATTTCTTACCAAAAGGTTTAACCCCTCTGGAAGACTTATTTGATTCAAATGATGTTCCTAGGAAGCCTAAAATGGAACCATTAAAATCTGATATTGAAGAGTGTAACATAGGCACTGAAGACAATCCAAAGCTAATCAAACTATCAAAGTCACTCCCTTCAATAGAAAAGGTGAAATACATTGACTTTCCAAAAGAATTTCAAGATGTCATTGCTTGGAGCTATGAGGACCTTAAAAGCTTAGGAGAATTAATCATGTCTTATTACCTTCAATAGAAAAAGAAATTAAGAGAATGTATGATGCCAAGATAATTGCACCAATAAGGTTTTCTGAATGGGTCTCAAACTTGGTCCCAACCAGGAAGAAAACTGGTGAGATCAGACTCTGTGTAGATCTCAGAAACCTGAATAAAGCATCACTTAAAGACAATTACCCTCTTCCCAAAATGAACCACATCTTACAAAGGGTAGTTGTGTCAACCAGAATCTCATTACTGGATGGGTTTTATGGTTACGAACAAATTTTGGTTCACCCTGACGACCAACCCATGACTGCTTTTACCACTCCTTGGGGCACTTTATGTATGTCAGAATGCCTTTGGGCTAATGAATGTAGGAGCCACTTTCAAGAGGGCTATGGATATAGCCTTTTCCAAAGAAATCCATGATTTCCTTGTGATATATCTTGATGATATTACTGTTTTCTCAAAATCAGACAATCAACATCTAGATCATCTAAGGCAGGTCTTTATAAAATGAAAAAAGTATGGCATTTCCTTGAACCCCAAGAAATATTTATTTGGATTGGAAGAAGGGAAATCGTTAGGGCATATCATTTCTAAAGATTGCATAAGAATATATCCTGCAAGAATTGAATCCATCTTGTTGATACAACACCCTAGGAATATCATAGAACTACAAGCCTTTTTAGTAAAAATTAACTTAGAAGATTTATTTCTAACCTAGTAGAGTTAATTAGAGCACTAAATAACACATTGAAAAAAGATTCGACCTTAAGTTGGACTATCGAAGCTAAGAAATCATTTGAAGACATCAAGCTAGCCTTGACAAAAACCCTGGTATTAGTTAGTCCCAAATTTGATAGGGATTTCATTTTGTTTTCCTTTGCCTCTGAGCATACAATAGCTGCAGTTTTACTGTAGAAAAATAACCAAGGATATGAACAACGCATTTCTTTCTTTAGCAAAGCCTTAAGAGATGCTCCCTTAAAATACAACATAATGGAGAAACAAGAATTGGCTTTAGTCAAAGCTATCAAAGATTTTAGGGTATATATTTTGTATTCTCATATAGTAGCCTATGTTCCCAATTCTGTAGTCAAAGACATCCTCACTCAGGAAGGTCTTGATGGGAAAAGGGGAAAATGGATTGCTACTATTTTAGAGTATGATATAGAGATCAAACCCACAAAGTTAATCAAGGGCCAAGGCTTAGCCAAACTTATGGTTGAGTCGAACTGTCAGGCCTTAGACATAAACTTTATTGCTACACTAGATGAAGGAGAGGAGATGGTGACTCCACTGATCAGTCAAGCCTTTGGTGAATCACCATGGTATGTTGATATCATTTACATTTTACTAAACTTACAAGCTCCTCCTGGATTATCTAAAACCAAAGGTAGGTTTTTAAAAATGAAATCCTTGAAATTTTGTATACTTGATAATGCTTTGTTTTGGAAAGATCATGAAGGAATTCTCCTTAACTGTTTGATAAAAGATGAGGCTGACAAAGTTCTACAAGACTTTCATGTAGGTGACTGTGGCGGACACCTCTATTGGAGAACCACTACATATAAAATCTTAAGGGCAGGTTTCTACTGGCCAACTTTATTCTCTGATGTCAAGAGATTTATGACCTCTTGTCACAAGTGTCAAATTTTTGAATGGAAAAGAAAACTTCTACCATTAACCCTTAAACCAATCACTGCTAAAGTACCGTTTGTTTTAGACTTCATTGGTGAAATTCATCCACCCTCCTCTGCCCAACATAAGTGGATCCTTACAGCCACAGACTATTTCGCAAAATGGATAGAGGCCATACCTTCAAGGCAAGCCACAAATATTGTTATCATTAACTTCCTTGAAGCCAAAATTCTGTCTAGATTTGGATGCCCAACCAAGCTCATTACTGATAACACAACAACTTTTAAATCCAAACAAAAGCTTCCTTGGTCATTCTACAGCCTACTACCCTCAAGGAAATGGGCTGGTGGAATCTTCAAACAAAAGCCTGGTGAACATTATTAAGATGTTATTGGAAGATAATAAGAAAACATGGAACAAGAAGTTAGTCAAAGCCTTATCGGCTGACATAATGACTACCAAGAAGTCAATTGGTACATCTCCCTATCAGCTAGTTTATGGAATGGAAGTTGTTTTTCCAACCTCTTTGGGAGTACCAGTGATGAATATGCTCCAAGAACTACAATCTAAACCAAATGATATCCAGAGGAGAATAAACCAGACTATTCATCTCTAGCAAACTAGAGAAGAGGTTTACATCAGATCTCAAGTTGTGATGGAAAATATCAAAAAGGTTTTTGATAGAAGGACCAAAGCACATGATTTCTACTTAGGTGATAAAGTAATCAAGTGGGACTCGAGAAGGGAAGATAAGGGTAAGCATGGGAAATTTGATTTCCTATGGAAGGACCCCTATGTCATTTATGCTTATAGAGGGAACAATGCTTTCTTCCTTAAAGGACTAGATGGTACTGAAGAAGGAGGAGGACCAGTGAATGGTCGAATGCTCAAACATTACATAGAACCTAGTTACTAATTGTTATTTCCCATGTGTGTATATTTTATTTTGAAAAAGTCTAGTTTGGATTGGATGGTAAACCTTTAGAGTTGAAGCCCAGAGAGAAGGCCCTAAGCTTTTAAGGATTTATTATCATAAGTATGAATAAAGCAGGTTGAAAGGTGACAAATCACAAGGTAACTGAAGTCAAAATTCCAAGGCTACTGATCTCAAAGTTCTTGAAATTTCACAAGGAAATGCCATCCTGAAATGGAGCCAATGTTAGGTTCCTATACCAATAGGAGTCATAATTTTGAATGGCTAAGGTTAAGCCTTGTAATATGTCCATACCTTTGATTTCTGCAAATGTTTTCCATATTGAAAAATAAAAAATGAAAAGAGGGTATGTCCTAAAAGAAAAATTAAAGGACAAAAAGAATAAAGAAAAAGGTCCAAAAAAGTGAAAAATATGAACCCCAAAAAACAAAAAGAGACCATGAAAGTGTGCAATTCCAAATGCCACTACTATTTACTCCATGCAAAATAATGATTGTGTGCAACTTGTGATTCATGCCACAATCCAGTGTTGGCAATATGACACAGGTTTGGCACTATGACACAAGTGTTGTCCTTGATGGCAACTCACTCAAATGAAATATCATAGTTTAGCCTCTCAGAATGAAAGAAAAAGAGATATACGCAGGTTCCTCTTAACCAAGTTGCATATACAGGCGGTATAGACGATCAAAAGGCGCGTGTACGTATGCACGCACTTTCATGCAAGGAAAACCGCGTACATGTGGGAAAAATTATTTTTGGTCCATGGTATTTAGTCCTTGGTATTTTGACCTATGGTTTTGGACCATGGTATCTCATCCGAAGTGTTGAACCGAGGTATTGGGTCCATGGTATTGATTCTCTATGGTTTTGGACCATGATATTGAGTAAGGACTAAGATTATAAAAGGGGGAAGAGATCATTAGGCAAAGCCATTCACTAAAGTATTGAATATCTTATGTAGAGAAAGATCTAGAATTGGGTTATGGTGCATAACTGGATCTGAACCAAGGAGGAACCTAAGTGCTAGAAGAAGGATAAGTTCTATTGTTGGGTCAAGATCTTAAGGCTTGAATAGTAGTATCTTTGTGTGATTTCGATCTGTTATATTTGGCGCATGAATTGATCTATAAATCTGATAATCTAGGAATAACTGATATCTGAATAAGTGAAAAGGGTAAATTATCTTTTATAGATCTGTACGCAGGTTTGGCACAGCAGAGGCACATATACATGCTGGTTCAGTAAGTCAAAACTGCGTATACGCTGGTTTGCCTTAATATAGAAGCATATGCATGCAGGTTTCACGTATTGAAGTAGCGTATGTCTCACAAAATATGTTTTAGCTACTTCTGTTTATTGCTGTAGTGTTCTGGATTCAGGATTGGTGTCTGGTTACTATTATTGTTTTTTGGTTACAGCATTCAGAGAAGTGATTGTTTGAATCGTTTTTGGTTAGTGCAAAGGAGATTGGTTGATACAGATATATTTGATGTTTGATTGATGTTATTCATGGATCCAATCTGAAAATTTATGAAACGTGGTCCCTGGAAGAAAAGAGAAGGTTGTAGCCTGCTGTAGTTCAGCGCCTACATACTAGTACAAGCTAGTACAAGAGCTAAGGGGGTTGTAGCTCCCTTCCAGGAGAAGCTGGAGAACGAGAGAAGGTTGTAGCCTTCTGTAGGTAGAATCCTGTGTATTGGTATAAGACTGCACCCATACAAAAATATTGTAAAACGAAGTTTCTTATTAAAAGAAGATAAAGACGAATTGCAGCAGGTGGTTTTCACCCACATTGGGTTTCCACCTTATATCTTGTGTTCATGTGCGTGATGATCTGTTTTCTTTTACTGCACTTATTTACTATTCTTAAGGTTAATGAAGTTCTGATGCACTGATTAAAGATCAACATTTAATGAATCATAAGTTTACTGATATACGCTGGTTGCTTTAGACACAGTTGCGTATATACACAGTTTCCCATAACTGAAGTAGCGTATACAAATCTGATTTTGAAATGAAAATTAATTAATTTGATAATATTGATTCACCCCCCCTCTCAATATTATTGTTGGGTTGTGTTATATTATTTTTTGGACCCTATATTAGGTTGGGCGAACCTACCTATGGTTTTGTGCATGATTTTCGCACATGGTATTGGACGCGATGGTTTTTTCGGTCCATGGTATTGGATGCTTCGGCATGTATAAATATGTATTGTAACATTGAAAGGAACATAATGAAAAATCAAGCTGGTAGTCCCGGTTTTGGGATCCAGGGAAAAATCTCTGTGCATATGTGTTTTATGGGTTATGCTCTCGCATTGTTTATTTTCTTTGTTTAAGAATTCGTATGCAGGTAATTTCTGTACAGGGTTAAAACCTACATTTGGTATCAGAGCTGTTTTTGCTTCAAGGGGACGCCTTTGTTGCTGAGGGGTTTCACTCGGGCCTGTGGTAGACCCTGTTCAGTGGGAGATCTGCGAGATCGATTCTGGTGGTGAAAGAAGATGGCGAGCAGTGGAAAGATCGAGATTGAGAAGTTCAATGGTCAGAGTTTTGAGTTGTGGAAACTCAAGATGGAGGATCTGTTGGTCGATAAAGATCAGTGGATCGCGGTAGATCCGGGTACTAAACCATCGGGAGTGACCGATGAAGAATGGAAGAAATTGGATCGGAAGGCAAAGAGCACGATACGATTGTGTGTCTCAGATTCAGTATTGCTAAATGTATCAGGGGAAGCTACGGCAAAGGCTTTGTGGGTCAAGTTAGGGACTTTGTACCAATCTAAGTCTGTGGTGAATAAACTGTTCCTGCGGAAAAAGCTGTATAACCTGAGGATGAAAGATGGAGACTCGGTGACAGAGCATCTGAATGCGTTTAATACTGTGGTAAGTCAATTATTATCTGTTGATATTAAAATTTCAGATGAAGATAAGTGCATCAGTCTATTGTGTTCTCTACCAGATTCGTGGGATAGTCTGGTTATTGCAATAGGTAGCAATGCAACTGCTTTGCAGTTTGATGAAATAGTCTCAGCCTTGCTGACGGAGGAGATGAGACGGAAGAATATGGACAACCAGAATGGTGATGCCTTGTCTGTACGAGGACGGTCCCAGAACAGAAACAAAAATAAGTCATCGAGTGGGAGATCTAAATCTAGAGGGAGATCTAAATCTCCAGGAAAACCTACAAAGGTGGTGTGCTGGAAATGTGGAAAGGAAGGGCACTTCAGAAGGGATTGTAAATCTAAAGCTCCTGATAAAGGAAAGGGATCTGATGATGCTCCTTCTACAGAGGTGAAAACCACCTCAGATGAAGGTGGGGATGTGTACTTGGCTTCTTCAAGTACACATGTAGATCATGAGGCATGGTTGATTGACTCAGGTGCATCCTTTCACTTCACTCCCCATAGAGAGTGGTTCTGCGAGTATGAGAAATACGATGGTGGTGATGTCTTCTTAGGAGATGATAGGAAGGCTAGAATCATTGGTCGGGGAAAAGTAAAGTTGAAGTTGCAAGGTGGAAGGGTTAGAACACTTCCGGGTGTTCTACATATTCTTGCATTGGCCAGAAATCTGATTTCTGTAAGCAAGTTGGATGATGCAGGTGTAAAGACGGTGTTCGAGAAAGATACCTGCAAGATGGTTCGAGGAGCACTGATATTGATGCGGGGAGTTCGGATTGGAACTCTGTACAAGCTACAAGGTAGCACTGTTGTTGATGGGTGCAATAGTTCTATGGTTCCTGAAAATGGAGTAGAAAATCTAGTGGTCTCTGGAGAGAAGACCATGTTGTGGCATCAAAGGCTTGGACATATTGGAGAGAAGGGCCTTCGAATACTTCATGGTAAAGGTATGGTAGAAGGTATGAATGATAGCTCTCTGGATTTTGATTTCTGTGAAAATTGTGTGTATGGGAAGCAGAATCGAGTGAGTTTCCCCTCTGGTGGTAAGAGGACGAAACAGATATTAGAGCTTGTGCACAGTGATGTGTTTGGACCTGTGAAGGTTCCATCACTGGGTAAGTCTGTGTACTATGTATCATTCATAGATGACTTCTCAAGGAATACATGGATATATTTCCTTAAGAAGAAATCTGAAGTCTTTGACAGGTTTAAAGAATTTAAGGCTCTGGTGGAAAATCAGACAGAGAAGAAGATAAAGGTGCTGAGGACAGATAATGGTGGAGAATTTTGCAGCAAGGAATTTGAAGAATTTTGTAAGAAGTGTGGTATAGCACGGCAGAAGACTACTCCATATACACCTCAGCAAAATGGAGTCGCAGAAAGAATGAACAAGACATTGATGGAAAGGGCAAGAAGCATGCTCAGTGGTGCCGGGTTAGGACAGGAATTCTGGGCAGAGGCGGTGGATACTGCACGTTACCTGATCAACAGATCACCCTCATCAGCGTTGGAGGATAAGACTCCACAAGAAGTATGGACTGGTAAGAAACCCTCTCTTTCACATCTGAGGGTATTTGGATGTGATGCATATGTACTTGTTCCAAAGGAGAAACGAACCAAGTTGGATAGTAAATCTGAAAAGTGCATCTTTATTGGGTATAAGGATGGTTTAAAGGGTTATAAGCTTTGGAACCCAGTCACACGGAAGGTTGTGTACAGCCGAGATGTGGTGTTCAGAGAGGTAAAAGATGTTATTCAATCTGAAGTCCAACCAAAGGAACCTGAGAAGATAGAGTTTGAGCCAAAGGAGGAAGAATTAGACTCTGCAGCAGAGGAGGAATCAGAAGATGAAGAGCCACAAACTCCGGCTGTGAGAAGATCAGGTCGAGAAAGAAGGCAGCCAGAAAGGTATAGTCCATCTGCTTTCAGTTCAAATTTTGCTTTGTGTGTTACTGATGATGATCCCAGAACTGTGAAGGAAGCAGTGGATTCAGAGGATGGAAAACTCTGGAAAGAGGCCATGGTTGATGAAATGGCATCTTTGCACAAAAATGAGGCTTGGGATCTGGTAGAGTTGCCGGCTGGAAGGAAACCCATTGGCAGCAAATGGGTGTTCAAGAAGAAGACTAATGCAGAAGGAAAGGTGGAGAAATACAAAGCTCAGTTGGTAGCAAAAGGTTATTCCCAGGTGCCGGGAATTGATTTTGGTGATATTTTTTCTCCTGTTGCCAAGGTAGCTTCTATTAGATTACTTTTATCTGTTGCTGCTGCTTTTGATTTTGAGGTAGAACAGATGGATGTGAAGACAACATTTCTTCACGGGGATTTGGAAGAGGAAATCTACATGAGGCAACCTGAAGGCTTTGCGGTGAAGGGTAAGAAAGAACTGGTATGCAAGTTAAAGAAGTCTTTGTATGGTTTAAAACAATCACTAAGGATGTGGTATTAGAAATTTGATACATTTATATGGGGACTTGGCTTCACCAGAAGCAAAGCAGATCATTGTGTGTATTTTAAATTAATTGGTGACCGTGTTATTTATCTGGTCTTGTATGTGGATGATATGTTGCTGGTTGGAAATGACAAAGAAATTATCCAGGATTTGAAGACCCAATTGTCCTCCAAATTTGACATGAAAGATCTTGGTGCTGCAAACTATATTTTGGGCATGGAAATTAAAAGAGATCGGGCAAAGAGGAAGCTCTGGTTAAACTAGAGGAAGTATGTCGAGACAATATTGCAGAGGTTTAATATGCAGGATAGTAAACCGGTGAAGGTTCCTATTCCTGTAGGTGTGAGGTTATCTGCTGAACAGTGTCCCAAGACACAAGAAGAGGAAGAGGACATGTCCCGTATTCCATATGCAAGTGCAGTCAGTAGCCTGATGTATGCAATGGTCTGTACTAGACCAGACATTGCACATGCAGTGGGAGTATTGAGTAGGTTTATGTCAAAACCTGGGAAGGAGCACTGGACAGCAGTGAAGCGAGTTTTCAGGTATTTGCGTGGCACTAGTGATTATGTTTTGTGCTACCAAGGAAGACCAGGATTGGACAGAGTGTTGGATATTCATGGTTTTGTTGATGCAGACTGGGCTGGAGATCTGGATCAGAGAAGATCTACAAGTGGGTATGTGTTTAACTTATTTGGAGGTGCAGTCAGTTGGATGAGTAAGAAACAATCTGTAGTGGCACTATCAACTACAGAGGCAGAATACATGGCAGCCACTCATGCAAGCAAGGAAGCAGTTTGGTTGCAGAGATTGTGTTCAAGTATGGGGTTAGTACAGGGAGCTATAAGAATAGACTGTGACAGCCAAAGTGCAATTTTCTTGGCAAAGAACCCTGCTTATCATTCAAAGACAAAGCACATTGATGTTCAGTATCACTTTGTGAGGGATATGATAGAAGACAAAAAGGTGTTGCTGGTAAAGGTGGACACTTTGAAGAATACTGCAGATGCATTGACAAAATCTGTGAGCTCTGAGAAGTTCTCTTGGTGTAGAGAAACAATGAGTGTTTCAGGGCTGGAAAAATGACTAAGCTCTCCTGTGGCCCCCTTTGGAAAGAAAACAACAAGTGGGAGATTGTTGGGTTGTGTTTTTGGACCCTATATTAGGTTGGGCGAACCTACCTACGGTTTTGTGCATGATTTTCGCACATGGTATTGGACGCGATGGTTTTTTCGGTCCATGGTATTGGATGCTTCGGCATTTATAAATATGTATTGTAACATTGAAAGGAACATAATGAAAAATCAAGCTGGTAGTCCCGGTTTTGGGATCCAGGGAAAAATCTCTGTGCATATGTGTTTTATGGGTTATGCTCTCGCATTGTTTATTTTCTTTGTTTAAGAATTCGTATGCAGGTAATTTCTGTACAGGGTTAAAACCTACAATTATTTCCAACAATTGGTATCAAAGAAGGTCCTTCTAAAGAAGCTTGATCGCTTGAAGGAAGATCTATCATTATGAGAAACTATGAAAAGGAGGCATCTATCAGGCCACCAATCTTTGATGGGAGAAACTTCGTCTATTGGAAGGTAAGAATCAAAACCTATCTTCAATCTCTTGGTACAGAAGTTTGGGATATCGTGGAAGCAGGATACACATTTCCATCAGCAACTCCTACAGATATGGCTGGTAAGAAGCAGTATGAAACAAATGCAAAGGCTGTCAATACTCCATTAGGGAGTTTATCTCAATCAGAATTCGTCAAGGTTATGCAGCTCAAAACCACAAAATAAATATGGGACAAGATCGTTCTAAGCTATGAAGGAGACGATAAGGTAAAACGTGCAAAACTACAATCTCTCGAAATTCAATATGAAAATCTCAGAATGCACAATGATTAAAGTGTGGCTAATTATTTCTTATGTATAGATGAGATTGTTAATTGTATGAAAAACTTGGGTGAAGAGATAAAAGAAGTTACTTTGGTTGAAAAGGTTCTAAGATCTTTGTCTTCTAAGTTTGAATCAAAATTTTCTGCCATAGAAGAAAAGCAGAATCTACAGAGCATTACCATGTCACAGCTGCACGGAATCCTAACTGCTTTCGAAATGAGAAAAGGGGGACCATCAAATAGGATAGAAGCCACATTCAAAGCTTCAAAAGGAGATTACAATGAGTCAGGACATATGTCAGAAGGAGAGGAAGAATCAAACTTTGTTAAGAACCTTCAACGGGGTTCTGGAAGATTCAGAGGTAAGCTACCTTTCAAATGTTTTGCTTGTGGAAGAGTCGGTCACTATGCAGCCAAGTGTCCTCATAAAGATAAGCTTGACAAAGGTAAGGAACCAGTTAGATGGAACAGAAAACAGAATGTAAGTAAGAAGATCTATTATACACATGAAGACAATGATGGATTTTCAATTAGTGATGAAGATGAACAATGTAATGATTATAGACTTTTGATGGCTTTTGAAGATGACAATTTCTTGGATACTATAGATGAAGATGATCTCTATGAAGAAATTTCTAAACTTAAAATCTGTTTAGAAGAAAAGAGTATGATCATAGATACTTTGACATTCCAACTTGCTGAAAGGGAAAAACACAATGAAAAGTTAGAATGTGAAATTGTGGGACTTAGAAAAGATATTGAGCAAACAAAAGCTATTAATCTTAGATTTGCTAAAGGATTTGAAACTTTAGATGAGATTATCAAAGTGCAACGTTCTCCTCTAATCAAGACAGGTCTTGGATATTCTAAAGAAGCATCTCAAGCACAGAAGCCATCCACCTCCAAAAGTTATCTAGATGCAGCAAGGAGAAGTGAAGAGGTTGACAATCGATAGCAAAGGCATAAATCAGATCACCAGGTAAATCAGGGTCAATATACTTCAAGGATGAACAGAGATCACCAAGTAAATCAGGGGCAATCTACTTCAAGGATGAACAAAAGTTACAACCAACTGCAGGTAAATCATTCTCAATTGGCCTATGGAAACTACAATCACCTGAACGGTAGGTTTGATAATCACAGGAATTTCTTCAATGGTCAATGTTTCTCTTGTCATAACTTTGGACATAAAGCTACTCAATGTGTTGCCTACAAGACCATCATCACTAGAGAAGCACGAAATCAAAGGAGTGTGACTGGGATCATGAAAAGGAATTACAATAACTTTTCTGCTCTTGAGAATGAAATAGAATGTTCTATTTGTAACAACTTCGATCATGAAGATTCTGAATGTAGGAGTAGGTTTCGGCAAACAACCCAAAAGGAGCAAGCTTCATTGAGTCCCAAAACATGGAGAAAGAAAGAATTGCAACCAGAAAGATGTGGTATAGCCTTATATGCGGAAGGACAGGAAAATCAGTGGCACATCGACAGTGGATGCTCGAAACATATGACAAGTGATAAAGAAAAAATTCAGTCATATAGTGCCTTAGAAAAGGAAAGGAAGGTCTCATTTGGAAATGACACCCCTGCACTCATAAAAGGTAAAGGTTCTGTTCTTTTGAAAGAAAAGGTCAAAGCTGGAAATGTTATGTATGTTGATGGCTTAAAGCATGATCTATTGAGTGTCAATCAAATGTGTGATCAAGGAAATGAGGTAATATTTCGATCAAATGGATGTATTGTTCGTGAGCTTGATACAGGAGAAACAATGATCAAAGGAATAAGAACTCCAAATAATTTATACTTACTCAAGGGAGGATAACAACAATGCTATTTAAGAAATAATGATGAACACTGGCTATGGCACAAAATATTGGGACATCTAAGCTTCTCTCAGATAAGGAAAGCGTGCAGATATTAGGCGGTACGTGATCTTCCTAATATTAGAATTCCAGACAATACAATATGAAAATCATGTTAGTTTGGAAATCAAACCAGAACTAATTTCCCTAAGAAGGAAGGATCAGCTAGTAAGCCACTTGAACTTGTCCATACTGATGTATGTGGTCCATCCAGGAAAAGGTCACCTTGAGGAGAGGAATACTTCATATTGTTCATTGACGACTTTTCCAGGATGTGTTGGATAGGACTTTTGAAGCATAAAGACGAAGCTTTCGAAAAGTTCAAAGCATTGAAAGCCTTGGTTGAAAATGAATCAGATCGCAGAATCAAATGCCTTAGGTCTGATCGAGGAGGGGAATTTACCTCGGATGAATTTTTTGATTTTTGTGAAGAACATGGAATAATAAGGGAATTCTCTACTGCAAGGACTCCTTAGCAAAATTGATTAGTGGAAAGGATGAACAAAATAGTTCAACAAATGGCTCATGCTATGCTTGATGAGTCTGGAACTCCCACAACCTTCTGGGGTGAAGCTGCATTTGCTACAGTTACTATTCTCAACAAGACAAACGTCCGGGTGAACAACACTCAAAATCCTCATGAACTTTGGTATGGTAAGACTCCTACGGTAAAATACTTCAAAATTTTTGGAAGCAAATGTTACATCAAAAGGACTGATGAAAACCTTGGCAAGTTTGAACCTAGAGCAGATGAAGGCATTCTCCTTGGTTACTCTCCCCATGGCAAAGGATATAAGTGTTACAATAAAAGACTTGGAAAAATTGTTGAAAGTATTGATGTAGTGGTTGATGAAGAAGGAAACAATCCTAGGCAGCTAAAATCTGAAGATTTCTAAGATAATGAGGACTATCCTTCAACGTCAAATCAGACTTATGATGAAGAATAAACATATGAGGCACCAGAAGAACAGATAAGGGTAGAAGAAAAGACTCCATCCAGGTATGTCCAGAAGAATCATCCAGAGACTCAAATTTTGGGGCAGAAAGAGGCAGGTGTACAAATAAGAAGAACTATTTCAGAAGCTTCAAGCTATCTAGCATTGCTCTCCTCCACTGAACCATGAAATGTAAGTGAAGCATGCAAAGATGAATGCTGGGTCAAGGCCATGAATGAAGAACTTGAGCAGATTGAAAAGAATAACACTTGGGAGTTGGTTCCTAGACCAAATGATAAGAATGCCATAGGAAAAAAGTGGATATTAAAAAACAAGCTGAATGAAAATGGAGATGTTATTAGAAACAAGGCCAGACTTGTTTGTAAAGGTTATACTCAACAAGAAGGTATAGACTTTGAAGAAACTTTTGCACGAGTTGCTAGACTTAAAGCCATAAGAATGTTCCTTGCTCTTTCTAGCTTTCAGAAGTTCAAAGTATTTCAAATGGATGTGAAATCTGCCTTTTTAAATGGAGATTTAGAAGAAGAAGTGCATATTGAGCAACCAGATGGATTCATTCTTGGAAATGATCCAAAACTTGTATGCAGACTTAAGAAGGCACTCTATGGTCTTAAACAGGTTCCAAGGGCTTGGTATTATTGTCTGGACAAATACCTCCATCAACAAGGTTTTTCAAAAAGATCAGCAGATAGCAATCTATATATAAAATTTGATAATGATAAATTGCTAATACTTGTTGTGTATGTTGATGATATCATCTTTGGTAGCAATGAAGAAGCCATGAGTCAAAACTATACTTTGGTGATGCAGAAAGAATTTGAAATGCCCCTGCTTGGTGAGCTGACATATTTTCTTGGTTTAAAAGTCCAACAAAATAAAGACGGTATTTTTATATCACAAACCAAGTACCTCAAGTAGATCTTGAAGAAATATGGCATGGAAGAGTAGAAACCAATATGTACCCCTATGGTAACAGGATGCAGCCTTAGCGCAAATGACGATTTAGTAGCAGTACATCAACCAACCTATAGATCCATGATTTGTAGTCTGCTTTATCTGACAGGTACCCAACCAGACATCATGCATGTAGTGGGAATAGTTGGAAGATTCTAGGCAAATCCAAAAGAAGCACATCTTCAGGCAGTTAAAAGGATTTTCAAATATCTTCAAGGAACCCAGAACTATGGCTTATGGTATCCTAGAGATACAGATATCACACTTCATGCATATACAGATGCAGATTGGGCAGGAAGCGTGGATGACAGAAAAAGCACTAGTGGTGGTGCATTCTTTATGGGTTCCAGATTAGTATCTTGGTTCAACAAGAAACAAAGTTCAATTGCTTTATCTATAGCTGAAGCGGAATATGTGGCTACTGCATCTTGCTGCACACAACTCCTTTGGATGATGCAAACTTTGCAAGATTTTCAAATCACTTTTACTCCACCTATCTCCATTTTATGTGATAATACAAGTGCAATTAGTATTTCAAAGAATCCTGTCATGCATTCAAAGACCAAGCACATACCTATCAAATATCATTTTGTCCGAGAACAAGTGCTTGAACAAAAGGTCAAATTGGAGTATGTTCCCTCCAAGGAACAAGTTGCTGATAAACTCACCAAACCACTGCCCAGGGAGACATTTGAATACCTTAGACAGAAGATGGGAGTAGTTGATGCATCATCTTGCTATTGAAACTTTTCTGTTTCAGAGAAAAGTGGTTGTACGCAAGTTTCATGAGGAGAATCCGTGTACATACACTGGTTTCAGTGGATACAGTCGCGTATATGTTGGATTGAAGACAAACAGTGGGCCAAGCTCAGGATGAAAAGAGTCTAATATGGGTCTGACAGAGACCATCTGGCACAGGTTCAGGGGGAGCATATTTACTTCTAATAATGCATTGTTGGCATTATCTTAGAAGATCTTGGTTCAAGTTCGCAGTTGTTTTTGGTTTCAGGTGGAACAAGTGCAGAGGGAGAACATGGTTGTTGGTCTGACTAATGATTGGCAGATGCTGCTGATGTTAGTTGCTGATGACTATCATAGCCTTGTCTCAGATATTTAGTCTCTATGTCATGTATTTGGATGTATTTGCTTCATTATCAAGGTCATGTAATGGCCTATCTTGGTTTCCCCACTATGCCTAGGATGGATGATGTAATGTTCTTGTTTTATCATGTGTAATTTTTTTTTTTGGTGTATTCCCACTTGGTTGGGTGGATGAGTCAATATTGGTATATCCCCACTTGGTTGGGAGATGGATGTATGTATGAGTCTTTGGTGATAGGAAGGTCATTTATGATGTATAAAGTCATGTTTCTTCTTGTAGAACATCTTCTTGCAAACCTTGCCTACAGTCAGGGGGAGCATAACCCTTTGCACTTGATGACAAAGCGGGAGAATGAATTTGAATGACTTGGGGTTGCCATCAAGTCCAAAGGGGGATATTGTTGGCACTGTGACACAGGTTTGGCGCTATGACACAGGGGTTGTCCTTGATGGAAACTCACTCAAATGACAGATCACCGTTTAGGCTCTCAAAATGAAAGAAAAAGAGATATATGCATGTTCCTCTTAACCAAGTCGCATATACACGGGGGATAGACGATCAAAAGGCGCGTGTACATATGCACACACTTTCATGCAAGGAAAAGCACGTACATGTGGGAAAACTTATTTCTGGTCCATGGTATTTAGTCCTTGGTATTTGGACCTATGGTTTTGGACCATGGTATCTCATTCGAAGTGTTGAACCCAGGTATTGGGTCCATGGTATTGATTCTATATGGTTTTGGACCATGATATTGAGTAAGGCCTAAGACTATAAAAGGGGGAAGAGATCATTAGGCAAAGCCATTCACTCAAGTATTGAATATCTTATGTAGAGCAAGATCTAGAATTGGGTTATGGTGCATAGCTGGATCTGAACCAAGGAGGAACCTAAGCGCTAGAAGAAGGATAAGTTCTATTGTTGGGTCAAGATCTTAAGGCTTGAATAGTAGTATCTTTGTGTGATTTTGATTTGCTATATTTGGCGCATGACTTGATCTATAAATCTGATAATCTAGGAATAACTGATATCTGAATAAGTGAAAAGGGTAAATTATCTTTTATAGATCTATACGCAGGTTCGGCACAGGAGAGGCACGTATACACGCTGGTTCAGTAAGTCAAAACTGCGTATACACTGGTTTGCCTTAATACAGAAGCGTATGCATGCGGGTTTCACATATTGAAGTAGGGTACGTCTCACAAAATATTTTTTAGCTACTTCTGTTTATTGCTGCAGTGTTCTGGATTCAGGATTGGTGTCTCGTTACTATTATTGTTTTCTGGTTACAACATTCAAAGAAGTGATTGTTTGAATCAGTTTTGGTTAGTGCATAGGATATTGGTTGATACAGATATATTTGATGTTATTCATGGATCCAGTTTGAAAATTTATGAAACGTGGTCCCTGGAAGAAAAGAGAAGGTTGTAGCCTTCTGTAGGTCAGCACCTACGTACTAGTACATCAGCTAGTACAAGAGCTAAGGGGGTTGTATCTCCCATCCAGGAGAAGTTGGAGAATGAGAGAAGGTTGTAGCCTTCTGCAGGTAGAAGCCTGCATACTGGTATAAGACTGCACCCGTACAGAAATATTGTAAAAAGAAGTTTCTTATTAAAAGAAGACAGAGACGAATTGCAGCGGGTGGTTTTCACCCACATTGGGTTTCCACCTTATATCTTGTGTTCATGTGTGTGATGATCTGTTCTATTTCACTGCACCTGTTTACTGTTCTTAAGGTTAATGAAGTTTTGATGCACTGATTAAAGATCAATATTTAATGAATCATAAGTTTACTGATATATGCTTGTTGCTTTACACACAGTTTCGTATATACGCATTTTCCCATAAATGAAGTAGCATATACAAATCTAATTGTGAAATGAAAATTAGTTGATTTGATAATACTGATTCACCCCCCCTCTCAGTATTATTTCCAACAATTGGTATCAGAGCAAGTCCTTCAAAAGAAGCTTGATCGCTTGAAGGAAGATCTATCATCATGAGCAACTACGAAAAGGAGGCATCTATCAGGCCACCAATCTTTGATGGGAGCAACTTCATCTATTGGAAGGTAAGAATCACAGCCTATCTTCAATCTCTTGGTATAGAATTTTGGGATATCATGGAAGCAGGATACACATTTCCATCAACAACTCCCACAGATACGGCTGGTAAGAAGCAGTATGAAACAAATGCAAAGGCTATGAATACTCTATTAGGGAGTTTATCTCAATCAGAATTCGTCAAGGTTATGTAGCTCAAAACCGCAAAAGAAATATGGGAGAATCTCGTTCTAAGCTATGAAGGAGATGATCAGGTAAAACATGCAAAACTGCAATCTCTCAGAATGCACAATGATGAAAGTGTGGCTAATTATTTCTTACATATAGATGATATTGTTAATTGTATGAAAACCTTGGCTGAAGAGATAAAAGAAGTTACTTTCGTCGAAAAGGTTCTAAGATCTTTGTCTTCTAATTTTGAATCAAAAGTTTTTTCCATCCAAGAAAAGCAGAATCTACAGAGCATTACCATGTCATAGCTGCATGGAATCCTAACTACTTTCGAAATGAGAAAAGGGGGACCATCAGATAGGAGAGAAGCCACATTCAAAGCTTCAAAAGGAGATTACAATGAGTCAGGACATATGTCAGAAGGAGAGGAAGAATCAAACTTTGTCAAGAACCTTCAACGGGGTTCTGGAAGATTCAGAGGTAAGCTATCTTTCAAATGTTTTGCTTGTGGAAGAGTCGGTCACTATGCAGCCAAGTGTCCTCATAAAGATAAGCTTGACAAAGTTAAGGAACCAGTTAGATGGAACAGAAAACATAATGTAGGTAAGAAGAGCTATTATACACATGAAGACAGTGATGGATTTTCAATTAGTGATGAAGATGAACAATGTAATGATTATAGACTTTTGATGGCTTTTGAAGATGATGATTTCTTGGATGCTATAGATGAAGATGATCTCTATGAAGAAATTTCTAAACTTAAAATCCATTTAGAAGAAAAGAGTATGATCATAGATACTTTGACATTCCAACTTGCTGAAAGGGAAAAACACAATGAAAAGTTAGAATGTGAAATTGTGGGACTTATAAAAGATATTGAGAAAACAAAAGCTATTAATCTTAGATTTTCTAAAGGATTTGAAACTTTAGATGAGATTATCAAAGTGCAGCGTTCTCCTCTAGTCAAGACAGGTCTTGGATATTCTGAAGAAGCATCTCAAGCACAGAATCCATCCACCTCCAAAAGTTATCTAGATGCAGCAAGGAGAAGTGAACAGGTTGACAATCAACAACAAAGGCATAAAGCAAATCACTAGGTAAATCAGGGTCAATCTACTTCAAGGATGAACAGAGATCACCAAGTAAATTAGGGGCAATCTACTTCAAGGATGAACAAAAGTTACAACCAACCACAGGTAATTCATTCTCAATTTGCTTATGGAAACTACAATCACCTGAACGGTAAGTTTTATAATCACAGGAATTTCTTCAATGGTCAATGTTTCTCTTGTCATAACTTTGGACATAAAGCTGCTCAATATGTTGCCTACAAGACCATCATGACTAGAGAAGCAAGAAATCAAAGGAGTGTGACTGGGATCATGAAGAGGACCTACAATAACTTTTTTGCTCTTGAGAATGAAATAGAATGTTCTATTTGTAACAACTTCGATCATGAAGATTCTGAACGCAGGAGTAGGTTTTAGCAAACAACTCAAAAGGAGCAAGCTTCATTGAGTCCCAAAACATGGAGAAAGAAAGAACCACAACCACCTGATGCCCATAAGCGGTGCGAAATTAACCGCTTACCGCCCTCCCGCTATGCGACAAATCAGTCACTATTGACCCGTACCTAACAAAAAACATTTTTTTCCATATAAAATCCAAAAAGCCCCAAAAATGTTTTTCGTTGAATTTTCGCCTGCAAGCTTCTTTACGCATGCACGACATCTACAAAACATCGAAGCCATCAACCCACGTGTAAATTTTGCTCCAGAGAACGCCACAGACCACCCATTCAACGGTGCAGCCTCCATAAGCACCCTTCGACCAATTGCAGCTACCAGTTACCTTGCTCAGAGTCAATTTGCCTTAGTTTTAGGTATTTAAACCTAAATTCACCAAGTGCCCTGTCAATTTCAAGTTAGACCAGTCATTAAGTATTTTTTTAAACTTAAAACATAATTGAAATTACTCCAATAGACTCCATACTGCACCTTGTTGAATAATCAAACCCTGAAACTGCCAAACTACCTCTGAAAACCCCAATTCAACGTTGGGCAAGCTTAATTCGAATCCACAAGAACTGAATTATGGCTACCCCTACTGCATTGAATATGAGACCCATCTCCACGCCCCATTTGGACTTGGTCCACCTTCCCTTAGCTGATAGAGATTTCCAGATAAAAGATACCACTGTCATAGAGCTTTTGCTCAAAATACATTACCAAAGTAGGGACAAGTTCCTAAACCATCCTGATGAAATTGGCCTTTTTGGAGTCAAATTTTCCCAAGTACCAATTCCCCCAAGTCCATATTTTTCCTGAAATTGTACATATGTGCTATGGTTGCTACGCCCTCAGTCAAAGAACCATCATGTCTCATGACCAGAAAGTCCTTTTCACCACCACTCCTGAGTCCATCAACTAGATGTTGCAGCTCCAACTAGGGCCAAACCAAACTCCCCTCTCAATTGGAGACTTGTTAGACTTATATCCCAAACTCAAATCTACATGATTGGCCCAATTGATCCAAACCTTCATCATAGAAGAGAAGTATACCCCTAAAGACCCCCCTCCATATGTAGCAACTATATTTTCTCCTTGGGGCCGAAATATTATATCCATGATATCTTGTGTTTTGGGTTACTCCACAAGTGAGTACATTGATGAAATCATCCTGGATTTCATGTCCAACAATATCCCAGGACAACCTCGTGCAACTATTTATGACTTTGCACATTCATAGCTATCAGAATGCATGAGCAGTTCACGAGAATGGGAAATGAAAGGGTTTTCAAGTACTCCTCAGTACTATACCATATGTTCCTCTACTTCCAAGTAGATAAATTCCCACTTACCTTGAAATATTTGGACACCAAGGGCCAACCATGCTCAATCATCTTCTGGACCCCATTGACTCATCAATATTACTCCCCCTATTCATACAATGAATTATAGATTCCTTTGTCCATCCTGTGATGACCATGCTCAATGGAACCCCTCCATCAAGAATCGGTTCTAAGATCAGGAGGGTCCTTCATCTAAACATGAATCATCAGGTGGGAGATTGGTACTTGTACCAAAACCACACTGAAATAAGGATTTATGGGTGCTAGCTTGCCCCATACAAACTACCTAAATACCTCCCAATGAGGTTATTTTCACTGGAGTACTATAGGCATGTAATAAATTCAGATGAGGTAAACTTTGTCTCAGCCAAAAAGAAAGCCTAGATGAAGATCAAAGACCAATTGGGTCCTTTTATTTGTAATAGCAGAGAAGTTAGAAAGGAGGCAGACCTGATCCTTAAGAGATTAAAATTAAAACAAAGCTTCATATGGAGATATTATCCCTTGGATTTCATCTGAAAAATAAGGCAGAAAAAAAAAAAAAAAAAAAAAAAAAAAAAAAAAAAAAAAAAAAAAAAGATGGCTCCCTCTATCCATCACCGCATCCCTGAGTAGAAAAGTATGCCAACCAATTGCAATGGTTGGAAAACACTTTACAAGACATGGACAATAGTGAATTTGCTGTGGAAAACACATTATTAGATCTAGAAAAGAAACTTGATGAAAATTCATTTTTGCAGGTACCACCTCAGGAAGGGACAATGAGCACTCCCCCTATCATGCAGACTCCTTTGAATGAGGAGAAGAATCCCAAAAGGGGCTGGGAGGAAGGATCAAGTTAAGGGACACAAGCCTTCAATGTTCAATATGAAAGAGGCCAAAGCAAAAGGCCTAGAATCAATCCTGTGTCAAAGCAGGAAGACACTGATGGCTCAGTTAAAATAATTGATTCACAGCCAGAGAAGAGTAAAGGTACTATTCCTTCAGAGGAAACATAGCCCCCATCATCCTCAGGAACCCAGATAATACAAAGACATATGAGTGTAGAGGCCTCATCCTTTAGCAGGCTAGCAGACCAGGATAAAAGTATCAAAGATAGATTCAAAGAGATAAAAAAGAGGAATGAAAGGTTGAAAGCTGAGACATATGCTCAACTTTTAAAAGTTTCTACTCCAGGTCAGAGTAGATTGATGTCAGCCTTTGACATCAAAGAGGGGAAGATGTAGGTGTCCTTCATTCAACCAACTGTGCAACAACCAAGGGCACACATTGACTATAAGAAAGTTGATTTTGAGGTGTTGGCCAGGGATATTCACCCTGTGGACCAAATAGAGTTTCACAAGTAGGCTGGAGAAATGATCTACTCCACCGTGACAGGGAAGTCCATAGTTGTTCATCAACTGCAAAGTTCCCTGAATAACATCTCAACTCAGTATTAGCTTGAACAGGCTTCATGACAAGCCAAGGATAACATAATCAAGTCTTTCAAAGACTTGATCATAGAGATGGGACATGATCCCAAAGATATCAAAGCAATAGAGGAGTTAATAAAATAGAAGAACAAGGACATTGCTTCACTGAAGAAGCAACTAAAAATACCCTTCGTGCATTATCCACAAACATAGGAAGTGTTTCAGTCTCAAACTCAGCATGAGGACTTAATGGATTTAGTCCTCAAGCTGAATGATTAGCTAAGGAGCATGGAGAAGGAATTGGATGCCTTAATCCAATTGAAGCAAGGTGAAATAGGGACCACACTAGCAACTGTAATCCCTACAGTGACTACTGCAATACCATCTACATTGGCTCCAAAAACTCCTATAGTCACTACCTTGTCAATCACCACTGCAGCATCTACATTAGTAGCTTCTACAACAACAACAGGTACATCAACAGATGAAGCAGCCAAGCTTGTTCATTCCATGGAAGAAATGTCTATTTAGGCAAATGAGATAAACAACCTAAAGGAACAGGTGGCAAGATTAGAAACATATATAAGCTTTCCAAGATTATGTAGAAAGAGGAGGAACAGAAGGCTGCAAGGATAAGGAAAATCTCAAGTTAATGGAAAGAGACTTGACACTAAAGGAGCCACTTGGAGAAGCTAAGGAAAACCTATGGACCAATATCATTGACTCTGTCAATGATATTTGGCCATCCATATAGATCATATTCGAGCAGATTGATCTCATAATATTAATAACAGAGGCTATTAAGAAAGTGAAGATAGAATTAGGCAATAGTCCTAGAGATGCTACTAGGCTCATCCAGTTCTTAAATTCAAAGAAAAAGTACCAACTACAGGAATTGGAAATTGAAGATAGGACTGCTACTATTATGGAGGTAAAGAAAGTCCTCATGAAGAGGGACCTTATGCATAAGTTAGAGGAAAGGAGTAAGGAAATGCAAGTAGTCGTTGACAGGTTCATGGCTAAGTTTGATAAGCTAAAGGAAAAGGGATTACCTAATCCCTTAGTCATTCATGATAAACTTATGGAACAGGGATATTACAATGACAAACTCAGGGATGTAGCAAGACAACAAGTGGCTACTTCATAGGTTTCAGGAGTACCAACAAGAAAGGTACTGTATAGTGCTTTTGAAAATCTATTTTACCTCTAGCATGAGGTAAAATATTTGTTTGTGAATAAGCCTTCATTTTCCAAATACACTGAGGTAGATGAAACTTACTAGAGAATGCTGAGTATCAGGTTACCAACATATCAAGAATGGGAAAAATTGACTGACTTACTATAGTAGAACATAGTTAAAGGTCAAACACAGAGTAAATGAGGTAAAAGGGCATCAGAGTCAAAGCTTACAGGGTCAAAGAGTATCTGTGTGAAAGAGTATCAGTATAGAAGACAACAACCTTTGGCCAGCGCAGAGCATAGCAACCATAAAATTCCAGCTAAACCACAATGAAAGGGATAACAAGAAAACAATTCAATAGCTGTCTCTATCTTCCTACGAGAAGATATTTTGAATTTCCTAGATTAATTCCCAAGTTAGTTTGGGATATTTTGTAAAAACATTTTGTATAAATACTTCATAAATCGAAGTATGTAGGGGTGGATTCTTATACTTTCAATAGAATTTTGTTCAAAGACTGTAAAGCTTTTGTATCACTGACTGGGCTAGCATGCTGGATTGATGAATAAAGATCAGATATTTCAAGGGATTCATGTGTAAAGCGGAGTACAAATGAGTAATTTTCTTGTGTTGTTTTATCTCTCTTAAAGTTGTTTCATAATCTTAAATGTTTCAGAAGTCTGAATGTTTTAACTTGAATATTATTTCAGAATTTTCTTAACTGCACTTTGTCTTACTGTTATACATTCTTAATGTTTTCTCTTAAACTATCTTAGCTAGGGAATTCTTAACTGCTCCTTAGCTTCCATAGTTTCTCCTCTAGTCTATAGTAAAGGATTCTTAATTTCCCTTTACTCATGATTCACTGTTGTTCCCCCATCTTAGCCTCGGTTTGAGGATTCTTGATTGCCCTCTCACCTCCGTTAAGACTCATTTCACCATTTAGTCCAAAGATTTGTACTTCACTCTGCTATCTTTCCCCTTGAACAATCCCTTTAGTGAGTTAACTCTAGCTTTGCTGCCCCTTCTTTGACTCCATTGCCCAATGGCCCAAAGGCATCAACCTATCTGCCTGTTTTAAGGATTCCATCTCCAAATCTTCATACAAATCAAAAACCCCCTTGAACTCTAGAACTAGCCTAATATCTAAGAAAACATAGCTAAATTATATAGAGGGATCCCTCTCTGAGCCATAGGTTCGCTAGAGCCTATGCTTAAAAGATGGTTTGTGGTATCCTCGAAGCCTTCCCTTCTTCCAAAACTTCTAAGGAAAACTTTTGAGTGATAACATGGTGTACGGAGCATATCAGAGTGGTCTGAGTTTCTGATAGGCTGCAGTAAGGCATTCCTTTTGAAAATGCAACCAGATGTTGGCTTGATGGGGCCTGACCCAGGTTCAGTAGTGAGTTAGCCAAACAAATCCCGAAACTACCAGCCCTTTCGGAAACAATCCACGGTGCGCGGACTAAGGTCTCACCCGAGGTAGTATGGGAGGGTGCTGGAACCAGGTTTCCTCACCCTAGGGATGTCTTGATGAAGTCTAGGAAATTCACGAACCGATCCTGTGCACTTGCCTTGCTCCGCGCAGCCGTTTGGCATTCGCAACTCGTGCTACTACTTCCGCACAGCTCTGTAAAGAGCACGAAGAGGTGCTATCTAGATCCTTTATCCTTACTATGCTATTATGATAGATCTTGACTTAATTGTGTGTAACAAATATTCTTATTAACCATTCAACTTTCATGATAAGTGCGTGCAATCATAAAACTATAAATGGATGCATAAATACAACAGAAGCATAAACACACAGATATACGAGCAGATGCACAATATTTCAGAATCAACTTATGTTTTATTAATCTTTTGTTCTAGTACAATCCCAACTCTGCCCTGCGCACTTAGCTGCAGGGGTCCGCGCACCTAGCTGCAGACTCTACCAGGCCTTTGCACACTTAGCTACAGAGCCTCTTACTACTACTACAACCCAAGACTCGGAATTACAGACTCAGAGAAAATTCCTCATTAAAAACCCATATTACTTCTCAAAGCTAAAACTGCCTTTTTACATTTAGAGCCTCGCTCTATTTATACAATCCCATGGCCCACGGACCATGGGTAGGCCGACACCTTCTATATTAAATTACATTATTTTAGGGTGGACAACGCTAGACTCTCGCACTCCACACCCGCATTTTGTGTGGTCTTTACATTACAATGACCAAAACTCGAGCTTTAAGCCCCAAAACCTTGCTATGGGGGGATCCGCTGCCCAACAGGCCCCCAACAAAATCATTGTGACTCATCCCGAGTCACTCAGCTGGTGCGGTGATCTTCGCATGGAGTTCATCCAGCAACCTCTACACTTCGCTTACGTCTGCAACACACTCTTCCGCCGTCCGCTGTATCAGTTGTGCCTGATTCTCTGATACATCATTTTCAGGGGCACCTTCTCATCTTAGCGCATAAGTACTCTGCATCTATGCCAACTTTTCTTCAATCACGGCGGTGACCGTGAATGCTTCCTCAAGCCAAGGCTGGATGCACACTTTAAGCACTGCTTCTTTCTGGCATGTGACGTCCACCTGTTCCTTTAGAGCCTGGGCCTCCTTCATCTTGGCAAGTCGCTTAGTAAGGGCAACCATCTGTGTGGTCCCCCTGATAGTATCATATTCCTGCTATAACTACCATGCTTCTGTCTCCAGACACTGTATGGTTGGATCTTCCTGCAGTGAGGTGAGCATAAAGAGGGATTGATCCAAAAATCCTATGCAGTCTTGTGCAGCGTGCTCTATCCCTTCCAACCCCGATTTAATGGTCCGATGGCATTACTCTTTGACTTTCGATGGTGTAGAGGGTTGTGCCTTCAGCCGCAACTCAGCGATCTACAAGTTCAGCTCGAACTGAACCTTCGCAGCCTCTTCTTGGGTCTTGCAGACTCCAGACGCTAGCTGGTGAATCTTTTCTGCTACTGGGAGTCCCGCCGGCATAGCCAACTTCGATATGCTGCTATAGGCCTCCTCCATGGCCTGTTCCAATCCCTGGGTGTGTGTGGCCAGGTTGTCACACTACAGGGTAAGTTGTTCTAAATTTAACTTCTGCTTGCTTAAGACCTGGAGGGCGCAACCCTCCCTAGTGCGAAGCTTAATAGTTACCCCATCCTGTAGTTGGTATAGGGTTTCTCTGGGAAGGGTGGCCAAATTCAACCCCAACCCTTCATTTGACTTGTTGTGTCCCCGTCGCACTTGGTGGCTGCTAACACTAGTTCATCACAACATCCTTAGTGACATCACGAAATGATTCGAGAATGTCAAGGTCTCTCTCATTGAGCTCAATTGGATCGGTGAAGGTCTTTGTGGAATTTTTCTATCTTCGCGAGGCTAGCTTCTCATGGATGCGTGGCCTCTTGAGTTGGGTTGATTTTGGTGCCGAGTCTATGCCTTCCTCTGTCTCTACTTCCCCCTGTAGGTCCTGCTCTGTGGACATTTCCTGGCCTTCCTTGGTCTCTTTGGTGGCCACAGTTTTGGTTTCTGTTGTTTGCGTTGTCGCTACTACCTCAGCCGCCTTCTACTTCGTGGCTACTTCTTCTTCTTGATGCCTTCTCTCTGCCAACTACACGATGTGCAGCTTGGTCTCCCTCTTTCGCTGTTGTGCTGCGATCTTTTCCATTTCTACCAAGTCCGGGGTGTGCCACTCCAGAGACTAGGACTCCATTATCGCAAAGATTGCGTCATCTGTTGCAATGAATGGGAGCTTTGTCCATGTTCTTGCAGGATCTTTGTGCACCCAAATATACAAGTTATGCATATCCACCTTGAACTCTACCACACTCTGTAAGCTGTTATGGACTGTAGGAGACAAGCACGGCCTGCGATTGATCCATGTTCGTATGCTCGCCTCTACGAACACCCAAAGCACCTTTATCTTGTGAATCCTTGTTGCGTCTTTCGTTGCCTAGAGTGAGGTGTACCTTGCGACTTCAAGTAGTTCACCCTCAACCATGGAAACTCATTTTCCTTTGGTAGTTCTCCTACAACCAATAGGATGGATAAGAGCAACCACGCATAGTGGAAGGTCTTACCCTGCTCCTGGGCCTCCCTGTAATTTTTCAAAAACTCATCACAAAGGAACTGCGCCTAGTTGAACTGGACCCCCTCTGTGCATTGCTCTGCCAATGCAATTACAAATGCTAGAAGCTCATCTACATGGCACTTCCTCATCAGCTTGCCGGCCAGCAAATGGGTGGTTAGGCGCACCCCTTGGTCTTTGATGCTTGCAATTACGTACCCTCGCTTCCTCTTCTCTATATTATATTTGGCCTTCATAGCTTCTGCGAGGGCAAGTCACTGCTCTTTCCTGCTATAGCTGTGGGGTCATTTCCTTTGATGGGCAGCCGAGAAATACGGTGTTTTAGATCAGTCGTGATGGGAATTAGCTCTTCTAGCCAGAGATACCTATCATGTACTAGGCACACTATCCGTCGGATGAAAAAAATAGTGACGGGCACGCAGTGGTAGTGGGGTATCCATTGTAGATGGAGTAGCCAAACCTTCTCTACACCATGTAGCCATTTATGCTTCAGTAATTTCTCCGCAGCCAACTTGGGAACTTCTCGCCGTTCGCGAGGTCCCGGTCTTCGAACTTCACATTAGGTACCCATCCCAACGGAAAACCTTCAATCCTTATTTCATTAGGAAGGAACGGGGTCTGGAGCGCACTCTTCGTGGCCTCTAGGTCCTTTGGTATCTTGGCTTTCCTCTTCCTCGAGGGGATGTAGGGGGTAACTTTATTGCCGATGGAACTTAGGAGACATTCTCTGCCTCATCATCCTGTGCGTCAATTTGGGCAATCAGGGCTTGCAAATCTTCCTCTTCCTCCTCTGTTTCAAAGTAACAGCTTTGCCCTCCTCTGCCATTGATAATTTACTAAACTGTGGGTTTCGTGGTGATACCTAGACTGGCCCCATTATCTGCTTGTATTTCTGTGGTCGCAGTGTGCATGGTGACTTTGGAACCTCTGGTGCAGTTGCCGCCTCTCCAAGCTCCTCCTGGATCATATGGGGCTCTGGGGTAACTTTTGCGAATCACACTCTAGTTCTCGCAGCCGTCATCTTATCTATGTTGGACCCATTCGGTCGCGTACCCAAGGGTGGCAAGAGTGCTTGGTGCTCAATGCTCTGTACTGGCTCAAATCTTAAACAACCAAGTATTTCCTTGAGGCTAGCCCAAGGGATTTTATAGTATCATTTGAATTTGAATTCGACCATTCCCTCCACTTCTGAGTCATTAATACCTTCTTGGCAGCAAATCGTCCCGAATCTAGCTCTTAATTTCTGTCTTAATTTCCTGCCACCAGCTCCTTTCTTCTTTAAAGTGGACCTCTTGTGATGAACAGTGACATCAACAGTCACCTTCCAGCCTACCCATGCAGCAGCGCAACCCCTTGTGCGTGACTGCGACCCCTGTGACATACTGACCCTGCGCGTAACCTCCTTCCCGTGCATCTCACCTGCAGACTTGTTTATAGTCCCACACTCTCTTTTAGCTGTTTGAAGCTCTGAGACTGTGCTTCCTACGGATAGTCAGGTGGTCGCACCACCTGTGTGAGGCTTCACGTCACCTTCCAACCCAATCCGCGGGTATTCCTTCATCACCCTCACGCCAGTCCGTGCCTCTCGTTCTTCCTTGTGCTGTGCGCTTCCCTGGTTACTTTGTCTAATAAGGTGCAGTTGCAGCCATGGTAGTATAACCAGAAACTCTCGGCGATAATCTTCTAGTGCAATGGTAGGGCTGCCCATACGTTGGCCTATCCTTCGGTCGACACATAATGCTTCAAAAATTTCGGTTTCCAGTTTTCTAATATCTGCATCCATTAACATGCTCTTCTACTTCATTCATACCCGATCTTCTTCGAGTTCATGAAGCTCAATCTTCCCTCACTGAATGGCTTCTTGAATCTGCATATGTTTGTCCTTGTATGGTTGCATAATCTCTTCACTCTGGTCCTCACGTGCTATCCAAATTATGGAAGTTATTGCGTGAGGATTCTTTTCCCATGCTACGGTCTCGACTCTGCTCGTTGTCTTCGAAATCATTCCTGCGCTCAGGTTCCTGTGCATGGCCCTATAGGCCCATTAGACCATTGGTATGCACAGGTCCCAATCAGTTTGTTCTGCCTGGTAAACTCTGTTCATGATTCTGCATAACTTTTTGAATGCTTTGATGTGGAATATTTGTGGTACACGTCGCTTTTCCTACTTCCGTGTCTGGTTTTGATTTTCGATCCTTAGTCAAGGATGTGCTTGCACAACACACATCTGCACCCATCGACACAGGTGGGCATGCAAGCTGCTTCATCCTAGCTACCGAGCTCTCGTTCGACGCTGGGGGCTTCCAAATTGTAAGCACATCTGTCTTCTACATTCTCACTAGTTTCCAATATTCTTCTGATGTTTACTCACCACCGTGCGAGTGTTGCGTGCAATGCCCATTCCAATGCACCATACTATTGCTATTTTGGTACTGCACTTTCAAATTTGTCTAAGAATTCATCCATCGTCGTTACCCCATCATATGTTGGCAGTTCCCTTGCTTCTATTGTCACGCACCGTAGTGATCTAATCATCATGTTGCAATTTAGCGTTGTCACTTTGTGCAACCAGTTCTACCAACGTTCTACTTCTTCATCTAAATTTGAAGTACAGGAACTATCGCATTCCCACGAGATTATCCCATCTACAGTCGAGTTCACTCGATCCTGGTCTTGTGCCATTATCTGGTAAATGCAATCTAGCTCATCATCGTTGTCATCGTCACGCACTGGTTTGGTGTAGCGTGGTCCTTCGGCTGGGTCTAGTGGAACTACTACGCGTAGGGACTTTTTCTCAAATATCATCTTCTGCTTCTTCAGGTTGATGACTCCATTCATATCAGTGGCCCAGTCTATTCCTAACAACGTGGGATAAGGATTGTTGTCATCAACAATCTCTATCACTTCAAAGTTCGTCTACGTGGTCGCACCTTTGATATCAACTGTCACCCCTTGCAACCTCCCCATGGGGAAAATCTTCTATTGGTTCACCATTCGTAATTGAATAGGGGACAATGTAGGCTTTCCCATACATTCCCATGTCTGTTTTGGTAATACATTCGCGTCTGAACCTACGCCTAGGATTACCTAGTCCATTTCATATTCGCCAATCTACTTCATCAACCTCATTTCCCTCCTGGTGTGAAATGCATGCTTTCCTAGTTTCCGGACCATGCGTGGTTCCCCTGACCCCCGCACCTAGTGATCAACTCCTGTAATCCCTTAACTGCCTTATTGTCGCGCAAAAGTTTCATCCATGTCTCTAAAAAGGTAGTAAGCATAGAAGGATCCATCCTTGGCTCTAGTTGATCCTTACTACCTGAAGTAGAGGCCTTCGCGAAGCTCTTCTTAGCTTCCATAAACGTCTCCTTTGCACATTCTAAGTCAAATTCCAGTTCCTTTGTAGGAGCCTTACGAACCCATGTATCCTCCTCGAGCTGCTTCCCCTTATTCTCCCCTATGGTCACACCACTTTTGAGCACCATATTCACATTTGGGTCTTCTTCACGCGGTTTAGATCCCATCATTTGGATATTTTGATTCGGAGTAGGCTGGAGTACCCTTTTCTCACACATCTATGCGATCAACGTAGGACAATGTATTATTTCATGATCAAACTGATCGCAATATGAACAAGACATTCTCGTTGTATTAGTACAACCACAAGTGTAGTGCCATAGTCCTTCACAATTGTAATAGATTAACTATCTGCGGCCCCTTCCTGGTCCCATTCCTCCTCGTCCTCGACCTCGGCCCTGAAATCCAGTGCACGCCATCCCCGCGGTTGGGTCGAGGCCTCATGTTTCTATCTGCATTCTATAGGCTGGGATCCACTTCATCATCAACTTGTAGCTGCGACAAGTATGCTCGTTGTGGCCCACTAACCTACAGAAATTTCAAAATAGCTGTTGCAGAGTCTGTGTATACTTCTACAATAGATGAAAATTGTATGTTGTGTGTTTACCTCTTATCTAAAAGATCGCACACCATAACGCGGGTGTCATACTCGGCCTTGCCAGTGCTTCTGGCCTCAACGGCATCGGTCCCCCTCCTGCCAAGTAGTTCACAAATACTAGACAGTGATCCTTGTCGTGGCCCTGACCTTTGCATTTTATACACCATACTTCATCGCGCGCCTCTGGCCACGGTGCCCTATTTTGCTTCAAACTTTGCATCTCCAAGCATAGATTCTATAGTTGCACATGGATTTCTTGAATCCCTAGCCCAGGATCCTATATCGGTGTTTCATGCAACCTCATCACCATTTCCAATGCTTCAGCCTAGCTTGAAAGCTTCTACTCTGACAATGCCGTCCTCAGGTAGGGTGTTGAAGATGCCACAAACACAAGTGTTGTTGCACATCTGTTAGCGTCATATTAGCCTCACAGATCGTACTCTTCAGCCATTGATCTAGATCCCATGGGGTCTCACTTAGCATCATCATGATCTCTTTAAATCTGATGATTGACTGCGTCTCTGATTTCGACCGGCTAAATTCTCTATTTAGCGCATTCTGGATCTCCGCTATTCCTGCATTTGGGTTATCATTCAAGTGCTTGAGATACCATGTCAACGCGCGATCCTACAGCACGCTCACCAATGTAGCCTTCTTAATGTTGTCATCCGTAACCCCTTGTGCTTCCCACACTGCTCTTATCACGAACCAGAACTGATCTAGATCCTCATTCCCTACTCCTCTGAATACGGGTAGCTTAATCAGGCTCGCCATACTGAACTATTGGTTTGGTGGAGGTGGTGTGGACGAAGATGGGGGTGAAGGAGGTGAAGCAAATGGTGGCGTAAGTGGAGATGGTAACTACGGAATGCGCTACCTTATCAAACTGATCACACTCTACAGAGACCCGAGCGAGCTCTTCCTCGCTCTCTTGCGAAGGTGAAATTAAGGGACTATTTCCTAATTCCCTGCTGCCTCTGTAGACCTTTTCGTTCTGCGTCATTCCAAACATTACTGTATTCACATCACCTGTTTTTCACATAACAACATATTAATCCAGGTAATCAAAGATTTGATGTACTTACCTTGCAGTCCCTTGATAAAACATCTTACTGCTTCACTGTAGCCCACAATCGTTTCTTTGTAAATTCAGTGATAAACCCTCCTATTATCCGGTCGAGCCAATGGTCCACAACTCACACGATCTGATCTTCTGATGCCTCTAGTCTGCGCACTAAATCTAGAGTCCACACTATCAGTTGATCGAGCCTGTACCTTCCCCAGTTGTCAGCTAACCTTGCGATCCAGTTATACAGTTCAGACAGGAAGGACGCGAAGAAGATCTCATGGATTTCCGTATATACATAGCGATCCAGCCACCTCTTCTCAGATATTTGCGGAGTTATATTTTCCTGTGTCACGAACTCGTGAAGCTTTTTGTCCAACCACTCTTCAATCTCTTCCTTTGTAGGGTTCCAATGGCACGATATCAGACATCCCTTAGGCAAATCCCAGTCCCAACAACATAACCATTTGTTGGCTTGATGGGGCCTGACCTAGGTTCAGCAGTGAGTTAGCCAAACAAATCTTGAAACTACTGCCCCTTTCAGCAACGGTCTATGGTGAACGGACTGAGGTCTCACCCGAGGTAGTATGGGAGGGTGTTGGAACCAGGTTTCCACACCCTAGGGATGTCTTGATGAAGTCTAGGAAATTCGTGAACCTATCCTACATGCTTGCGCTGCTCCGCGCAGCCGTCTGGCCTTCGGAACTCATGCGATTGCTTCCGCACAGCTCTGTAAAGAGCGTGAAGTGCTATCTAGATCCTTTATCTTTTCTATGCTATTATTATAGATCTTGACTTAATTATGTGTACCAAATATTCTTATTCACCATTCAACATTCATGACAAGTACGCGCAATCATAAAACTGTAAAGGGATGCATAAATACAACATAAATACAACAAAAGCATAAACACACAGATCTACAAGCAGATGCACAATAATTTAGAATCAACTTATCTTTTATTAATCTTATGTTCTAGTACAATCCCAACTCTGCCCTGCGCACTCAGCTGCAGGGGTTCACGCACACAGCTGCAGACTCTACCAGGCCTCTGCTTACTCAACTGCAGAGCCTCTTACTACTACTACAACCCAAGACTCGGACTTATAGACTCAGAGCGAATTCCTCATTCAAAACCCATATTACTTCTCAAAGCTAAAACTGCCTTTTTACACTTAGAGCCTTGCTCTATTTATACAATCCCATGGCCCGCGGACCATGGGTAGGCCGACACCTTCTATGTTAAATTACATTATTTTAGGGTGGACGACCCTAGACTCTCATGCTCCACACCTACATTTTGTGGGGTTTTTACATTACAATGACCAAAACTCAGGCTTTAATCCCCAAAACCCTGCTATGGGGGGATCCGCTGCCCAACACCAGACTTCGTCAACCACCTGAAACTTTTGTGGCACCCGATGTTGATCATGTCGCTACTTGTACTTGGCATTTGATTTCTCCAGAATGTTATGGACCTGCTGGAGGATATGTTGGATGTTCTTAATGAAGCTGTTTTCCTTATTTGTTTCGGACTGGACATGAGCCAAATATTCCTGAGTAGATACAAATGGCATGGCCACATCAATGGGGCATAGTGGCTGGAATCCCAAACCCACTTGAAAAGGGTTGTGTCCAGTTGAGCTGTGGAGAGCCCGGTTATATTTGTGCTGAACATAAGGGAGGCTCTCATCCCATGTGCGTGGATGCTTTGAGTTATACATGTGCAAAACGTGTACGATCATCTGGTTGAGAACCTCTGTCTGGCCATCAGTTTGGGGATGGAAGGTTGTTGACTTAGTGAGTTTGGTGTCTAGCATCGACTAGAGACTGGACCAAAATGTACTGAGGAACCTGCTGTCTTGATTTGAGATTAGAGACTGTGGGATCCCAAAGTGTCACACTCGTTCAAAGAAGATTTTAGCAGTGGCTTCTGCTGTGATATTCTTCTTGCTGGCGACCATAACGACCATATTTGAGAACCTGTCGACGACCACAAAAACACAGTCGTTTCCATGCTTAGTAGAAGGAAGGCCCGACATGTAATCCATGGAGATAGATTCCCAAGGTCGACTATGAGTAGACATCAGAGTATAGAGGCCTTGCTTCTTGATGGTCAGTTTGGCAATAGTGCAGGTAGTGCATCATTTGATGTACTTTCCGACATCCTATTGAAGATTGAGCCAATAGAAATACTTCTGTAGTACTACCACCATTTTCTCAACCCCGAAATGCCCAGCATCCCGACTGTAGTGTGTTTTCCAAATCATCTTGGCACACTCGCTTGAAGGAACACAAAGGTGACCCAGGTGGCATAATAGGGCATCTTGGAGCTGAAAATTTGGTTCATGCTAACCCTCCAAGAGTGTCTAGTATGTGTGACCGAATGTTGGGTCGCTTATGTAGACAAGTGGCCAATCAGAAGTCTCATGCCCACAAGAGTTGAGCACAGTGGTTAACGCCATGATTGGTGGTCAACTCAGGCAATCTACAACATTATTGGTGCTACCCTTCTTATAATTGATATTCAAATGGAACTTTTGTAGGTATGTGGACCACTTCTAATGGTAATGATTTTGTAACTTCCCTTGCGTCTATTTGAACTGCAGGGGCCGATGGTCTGTGTGGATGACCATTTCCTTCTCGAAAATGTAATGCTTCCATTATCGGAAGGCCTGCACAATGGAATACATCTCTTTGTCATAAGTGGGATGCTTTTGGACTGTGTCTGAAAGTGTCTCACTGTGATATGCCACTGGACACCCGTGTTGAGTAAGGACTGCCCCAATAGCATAGTCAGAGGCATCTGTCTCAATCTAAAATGGTTGTTGCAAGTCTGGTAATGTGAGCACTGGTGTCGGGCAGAGGCGATGTTTCAACTCTGTGAATGCCTTCTTTTGGGATTCAGGCCAAAAAAAAATTGCTTTCGCTCCTCCCTTGGTGACTTGACTCAAGGGCCAAGTGATATGAGAAAATCCCAACATGAACCTGCAGTAGAAGTTGGAAATACCCAAAAATTTGCAAAGCTCTGTTAGAGTGGTTGGATATGGCCAATCTTGAATGACTTGGATCTTGGATGGGTCCACATGCAGTGCTTGTTCATCAATAATGTATCCCAAATACTGAACTTGGGTCATGCCAAAAGTGCATTTCTCCAAATTGGCACATAACTTGTGTTGCCGTAGTGTTTGGAGAACCTGCCGGATGTGGTGGTGATCTAAAAATCACTCGTGAGTGACCTCAGTTAATTAATGAATGAATGAAGGTATTACAGACTCGTGTGCGGGTGTGTGTCTATTTTATCTTAGGCAACGGATCAATAAGATTGAAAAATACATAGACACGGGAAAATGGAAAATAGTAAGAGAAACACAGTAAGCAAATACAAGAACACAACAAATTAATAAGGAGTTCACCCAATCCTCCTGGGCTACGTCTCCGGTCTAGATTTCAGTGGTGGCCTTCCTTTATTGTGTCTTAAAGCAAAGTTTTTACAACAAGGAGCTCAAATTGAGTCTCCCGAAATAGAGGATGCTCAGTAGGGTGGTTCTTGGATTCCCCAAGCCAGTAGAGTGCACCGACTCTTTCTTACTAAGTCTCGACTTCAACTAGTCTTGATGGGATGAGTCCAATTTGGTACTCAGTTCCCGACAGATATCCTCGCAGGGATTGCTTGAACCTCTCAAGCCTTATGTCTGCTTGATGCTACCTTAGCTCTGCAGGTCAACTCGGATCCCTGCGTCCGCTTTTGTCTCCTTCTTCACTATTCTCTTCTTTCTAATAGTGTTTTTTTTCCTTCCTCCCTTCTTTTTTCTCTGTCTATTGATGGCTTAAAGCCAATACGTCTCATGGCTGTTCGTTTCCTCTACTGCCCATTCGGATCACCTGTTGTTGTTCGCTGGGAGTTCCCTGCCTCTGCATCATCGCCACTATGTAATGTCTCATATGGATGTGGCCACTTGTCCTCCCACGAACTAAACCAGCTCTTCCTCAAACGGTTTGGTATTTCGGTTACTCTGTGTAATAATTCATCTGCCAGCTCAGCGGTCAAATCGGACTTCAGACATTTATATGCCATCGCTTAATTCTCCCTCCAGATGCGGTTTCCCATCGGGCGCATCCTCCGCCGTTAGATCTGGAGCCTCCAGATCCTACAGTGTTCGCTCTTATCGCATGGTTGAGTTGTTCAGACATTAGCCCGCGATGAGAGGCGGTTTTCTCTCTCATCCACCGGACACGCATCATTTGCTATATGGCATCGCTGGGTCTCCTGACAATTCCACTTACCACCCAACATGCCTCCGATATTCTGCTAGTTTTGGGGCGCGAGACCCACCTTTGACTTTAGTGCTTTTCCCATGGTTTTCGGCTTTTCCTTGTGACTGAGCGCTCAGGGCCTTTCCACTTCGAGGGGTTTTGCCCAGCTAAGCATGAATCGCGCATTAGAAATGGCCTCTGTTTTCTGATTCGGACTTCCTAACTGCTACTTTGCGTCCTGCGCAGTCTCCATGGCCCTCGGTCAACGCGCTTTGACCAAGGTCCTCGTCATTCCTTACTAGCTACAAACTGCCACTATCTAGAGGTCTTCTTGATAGCTCATTGTTCATAAGTTTGAAGTCTATCCTGATTTGATACAGTCATAGAACTCTAATAATTTTCATGGATCCAATTCGGATCATGGCCTTCCCACTGAAAAATATTTTGGACCACCAAAAGTTGGTTTTCAAGCATCGACTAAGTGAGGGTACAATTGTCTCACTTGTCCAATCTCTATCCAGTTTGCACTGCTCAACTTTGAACCCTTGAGCCCAACTCTGAGGTACTCAACATCTCCCCTGCATGTTGTCCTTAGCTTTCTGTCCAGAACTATGTCTTCCTGCAATTCATTAAGATATTCAGGTAACAGGTCATCAATAGAAGGCAATTGACTCTGCTCTTCGGGATCCTCAATTAGTGAAGGTTCAAATAGTCTCAAGTAATCTGCATTTACGACTGAGTAGATGTGCATGTAAGCTAGTAGATCAAGGCGAAAAGCATTCTCATCAATTTTCTCAAGTATCTTGAAAGTTCCATACCTGATAGGCTTTAGCTTTTTACCTTCACCTTGCATTCTGTCCTTACTAGTATATAGCCAGACCTAGTCACCAACTTGGAAACTATGCTCCATCCAATGCTTATCATGCCTAGCCTTGTATTTGGCTTGGCTCTTTTCCAGTTGTTCCTGTACTGCTTGGTGGATCTCTTGGATTTGTTCAATGGACCTAGTTGCCCTGTCCACATCGCCGTGTCCCTCAACTGTGGTGTCTTTACCAAAGAAAAAATCCAAAGGAGACCTCGGTGTGAAACCAAAACAGGTCTCAAAAGGAGATCTCTGTGTAGAAGAATGTTTTGCTCTATTGTAAGCATGCTACACATAACACAAATGTTCATCCCAAAGCTTAGGATGCTCGCTACAATATCCTCTGAGCAACTGGATCACTATCCTGTTAACTACTTCTGTCTGGCCATCGGTTTGTGGATGAAAACTTGTGCTTTTCTTCAGTTTGGTGTCCATCAGTTCCCATAGACTTGACCAAAACTTTCCCACAAATTAGGTGTCTCGATCAGATACAATGGAAGTGGGTAATCCAAAATGAACCCATACATGTTGAAAGAACAATTTTGCAATTTGTTCAGCTGTAATCTGTTTATTACAAGGTATCAAAATACACATTTTGTTGAACCTATCCAAAACAGCATACAAATAATCATGACCATTCCTAGATTTAGGCAATCCTCCAACAAAATCCATGGAAACACTTTCCCAAGGGTGAGAAGGAACTGATAATGGAGTGTACAAGCCTAGTTTTCTATTGTTGGGCTTGCTTTTAGCACACATAGTACACCCTCTTACATATCTAGAAACTATCTCATTCATTTTTGGCCAATAACAAAAACTTTGCAGCTGTGCAACTATTTTACTTACCCCAAAGTGACCTAATATTAGAGAAGAGTGTGCTTCTCGAATTATCTTTACTCTTTCAATTTGTGGAATGCATAGCTTCCCACAATGATATAAGAGCTGGTCCTTTACATGATAATCCAATTCTTCTATTCATTTGCCTTGACTTAAAGTTGCATATACATCTTTAAAGTCTATATCTTGAGCATATTGTTCAATGTAGCTCTCATGTAACACAAAATTATGCTTAAGTATAGTAGATGCATTTATAATGGGTCTAGATAACATATCTGCAACTTTATTATGTATTCCCTTCTTATATCTGATGACCAAATGAAACTATTGTAGAAAAACCATCCATCTATAGTGTTTTGACTGCTGCAACTTAGTTTGGGAGTGTAGATATTGTAATGGTTGATGATCAGTATGTATTACTGTCTCTTTCCCCATTAAGTAATGTTTCCACTTTTTCACACTCTGTACTAATGCATACAATTCTTTATCATATTAGTGTTGAAATTTGGTACCGGAGGACAGGTGGTTCCCTTAGGCTTTGATCTTTGGCCTAGGGAAAAGTGTCCAAAAGAATTTAATTTTTCTCCTAAAGTGACTTTATAATTTTATAAAGTTAAATCTAATTTAAAAGTGACTTTAAGTGATAAAGTTACTAAGTCTAATTTTAAAGTGACTTTTATAAAGTCAATGAAAAATTAGAAAGGAAAAGTGACTTTGGAAATAAATGACTAAGTGGGTCTTTATTAAAGTGGGGTGAATTAAAAAATAAAAAGTGAGATTTAAATGAGCATTTAATCTCAGCCATTGATCTAAATCTATTTCAGCCATTGGATTTAGAGATCACTCAAAAGTTACTTGGGTCACCCAAAAGTCATTTGGAGTTATATTAAGGGAAGAAAAGGAGGAAAAGATCACATTCGATTCAATTCTTTCATGAGCCGATTGGGAGAAGGAGAGCAAGAGAGCAAGAGATATTTCTGAGCAGGGAGGAGAAGGAGACAGCAGCTTGGCACACATTCCAAGGCAGCAGTTGAGCAGATTTGTACAGCTGATTCAGCACACAGTCAAAGGTAGATTTTGGCATGATTTTCGAGGAGAAGTTTGCACAAAAATCAAGGAGCGGTTTGCTGGTTTTTCTGCACATAAAACGAGGGCCATACAGCAGCATTTAATGCTGAAAGTGGGCATGAAAATCGAGGAGACTGTACAGCGTTTATTGCTATCCTGTTTGCTGTAATTTCGAGTTTGTTGTGAAGCATGGGAAAAGAGATAAGTTGTAAATTTGCTTGCTGATTTTTTGCTGAAAATTTCTCACTGTAAAAGGCAATTTTCAGAAATAAAGAAGAGCTCTCAAACTGGTTTTCCCCAAAAGTTGTAGGGGGTTTTTCCAGGGTCACATTGACCAAAAATCTCAGTGTTTAAATGTGTTTTAATGGCTGTTTATTACTGCTAATTTTTATTTATGCAATTTCCAGCATTATGTAAAATTTCCAGAATTTGTGTTTTCAGCAAATTTATTTTTTTCATCTTGTTAAATGTATGGTTATGGGAAAGTGCATTTAACTATATGGGAGAAATAAGTTGAAACTGAAAACCGGGGTGGGAAAACAGAAATTTCTTCATGGTATCAGAGGTTGAGTGCTGAAGGGCAGTTTGGGACAGCAAAAGGAAAAATTACAGTTACTGATTTTTCACTCAGAAAATTCCAGCAAGCTGATTTTTTCATAAACAACAGTTTTATCTTTACTACAGCAGTGCTATTTTTCAGTTTTAGGACAGCAGGATGTCATTGGGATTGAGGGTGGAGGATAGGTTGGATGGGTATATAAATTACAACGTTTGGAAGGAGAGAATGCAGAGTATCTTTGAGGAGGCAGAAGTCTGGGATATCATGGTGCATACCACACAGAACCCTGTTGTTGTGCCTACTAATGCTACTTAGTTGATAGCTTATAATAAAAAGAACAACAAGGGTAAGAAGCTGATTCTAGATGGAATCAAAGACCATTGCATTCCTCATGTGAGAGGAAAGAGCAATGCCCATGAGATGTGGACAACATTGTCCAATCTCTACCAGAGTACCAATGAGAACCGGAAGATGGTCCTGAAGGAGAAGCTAAAGAACATTAAGATAGGTAATGATAGTGCAGCTGGATATCTCACAAAGATTACTAATGTGAGAGATGAGTTGGCAGTGATTGGAGAGGCCATTCCACCCACTGAGTTGGTGCAAATTGCAGTGAATGGCCTCCCCCGTTCATGGTTGAACTTCGCTGATGGGGTTTGTGCACGTGAGACCCTTCTCACATGGGAGAGGTTTTGGGATGATTGCATTCCGACAGAGATCAGGAAAGGTCAGCTTGGGGCAGCCAAGCCAGTTGAGCAGGATGAGGATGTAGCACTGGTGGCAGGAGGCAAGAAAGGCAAAGGGAAGAAGCAGGCTTCCACAAGCAGTGGTGAGGGCAAAGGCAAAGGTAAAGGTAAACAGGGGAACACACAGAAGGACTATTCCAAGGTGAAGTGTTGGAATTGTCAAAAGATGGGACACTATGCAGTTGTGTGTCCGGAGAAGAAGAAGAAGAAGGGGAAGAACCAGGACGTGGTAGCTTCAGCAGAGATTGAGGACTTTGCTGGTCGTTTTGACCGAGAGTTTGCGTTCACTACATGTGAGTCCTCTAGTGCAGGATCACCTACCACACAGGTTCAGAGGGAGCATGCTTTTCCCTCGATTAGCGGAGCATCTTCAGGTATCTGGTATGTGGACAGTGGGGCTTCACGTCATATGACAGGAGTCCGTGAGTACTTCTCAGAGTTTTCAGAGAGTGGCACTGATATTGAGGTAGTACTCGGTGATGATAGAGTTGTTAGAGCAGTCGGGGTGGGGACAGTGACATTTCAGAGGGAGTCCAAACCTCCCTTGAAGGTGTCAGAGGTTCTTTATGTGCCAGGGATGAGGAAGAACCTCATATCCGTCTCAGCTTTGGAGGACAGAGGATATGAGGTACTGTTCAGGGGAGGACAGGTGTTGATGTATCCCAGGGGCACTCCAGCTAATTCAGCTAGAGTGATAGGTGTACGCCATGCAAAGGTGTACAAGTTTGCATTCCAGCCCCTTTTGGCATTGAGCAGTAGTACCGACAACAGAGCTAGCAGTTCTGAGTTGTGTGAGATTTGGCACCGCAGGATGGGGCATATGTATCATGGAGCCTTGAGGACATTGCGGGAGATCACTACAGGTGTGCCAGATTTCAGTATTGATCACTTTGATACTTGCAGAGGTTGTGCGATGGGCAAATTTGCCAAATCCCCTTTTCCCAGCAGTGACAGCAGAGCGACAGGGATACTTGATTTGATTCATTCCGATGTGAGCGGTCGGATGTCTCATGTTTCCTTGAGTGGATATGAGTACTATGTTTTATTCATTGATGATCACTCCAGGAGGACCTGGATTTATTTTTTGAAGACCAAGAGTGAGGTCTTCAAGCGGTTTCAGGAGTTCAGAGCTCTTGTGGAGACTCAGACAGGTCGAAATATCAAGTCCTTGAGGTCGGACAATGGAGGAGAGTACACCCTTGGAGAGTTTGTTAACTATTGTGCGGAGGTAGGCATTAGGAGGGAGTTCACTGTTCCTTACAACCCCCATCAGAACGGGGTTGTGGAGAGGAAGAACAGATCCATCATAGGGGCTGCCAAAGCCATGTTACATGATCAGGGGTTGCCATTGTTCTTGTGGGCAGAGGCCTGCAACACAGCTGTTTACTTGCAGAACAGGAGTCCGCATCGTGCCTTGGGGCACATGACTCCGGAGGAGGCTTTCTCTGGGAAGAAGCCTGATATTGGTCATCTTCATATCTTTGGATGCATTACATACTCCTATATACCCAAGGACAAGAGGACCAAACTAGAGCCCACCACAGAGAAGGGTATATTTGTCAGACGGGATGTGAAGTTCGAGGAGGACAGGGCCTTTAGGAGGTCACGGGAGTTAGAGTATCTGGATCAGCCAGACCCTCAGCAACAGTTGAGTCAGTCGTAGGGATCCAGTGGGCAGGGATCAGGATGATCCGGAGGTACATCTATGAGGATGTCAGGTCCGTCAGTGAGCAGTCGCTCGCCGAGCCAGAGGGGTGGTGCTCCGGGCAGCATGCAGAGCAGTTCACTAGGGAGTACACTGATGGACAGTTCACACGGTACCTCAGCGTCTACAGGTTCAGGTGCATGCAGGAGGACAGCAGATAGACAGTCAAGATTTCAGGCTCCTAATGATGATGAGGAGGAGGAGTTTCATTCTCCGGTGGGAGAAGTGCGCTCAGGGAAGAGGAAGCCCAAGTGGCTTCAAGACACCTTGAGAGATGCCACATCTGTTGCTGAGCCGAAGAGGTCGGTCAGAGAGAGTAGACCACTTGAGAGGTTTTGTAGCTATATGGAGATGGTTACCAGCATCCTTGACTCTGAGCCTTCTAGCTATGAGGAGGCAGCTAGCCAGCAGGTCTGGAGAGAGGCCATGCAGGAGGAGTATTCTTATATCATGAAGAATGATGTTTGGGAGGTGGTGCCGAGGCCTGAGGGCAAATTCGTGGTTACTTCCAGATGGCTTTACAAGGTAAAGCATGCTGCAGATGGCAGCATTGAGAAATTCAAAGCGAGGTTTGTGGCTAGAGGGTTCTCCCAGGTAGAGGGAGTTGATTATGAGAAGACCTTCGCTCCCGTGGCTCGATATACTTCGATCCGCTCCATTATATCGATAGCAGCAGAGATGGGTTGGAAGATCCACCAGATGGATGTGAAGACCGCATTTCTCAATGGCTTCATACAGGAGGAGGTGTACATTGAGCAGCCACAGGGTTTTGAGGTGCATGGGAAGGAGTCCCATGTGTGCAGATTGAAGAAGGCCCTTTATGGCCTGAAACAAGCTCCCAGAGCTTGGTACTCCAGGATAGATACATATTTGCGGGGGATGGGTTTCACAAAGAGTGAGGCAGATCCGAACCTTTACTTTATTGTGATTGGTGAGGAGCCTCTCATTCTGGTGTTGTATGTGGATGACTTGATCATTACAGGTGGAGAGAGACTCATAGAGCACTGCAAGAGAGATCTTGTGACGAAGTTTGAGATGAAGGACATCGGCTTGATGCATTACTTTTTGGGTTTGGAGGTGTGGCAGGAGGAGGGGCATTTCTTCCTGGGGCAGGGGAAGTATATTGTGGACATCCTTAGCAGATTCCACATGGAGGATTGTAGACCCATGTCGACACCGATGATCACCAACTGGAAGAAGCTTCATGCTTCGGATTCCGAGTTGGTGGATCCCACATTGTACAGGTAGCTGATTGGTTCCTTGATGTATTTGGTCAACACTAGACCAGATATCTGTTTTGCAGTCAACACGATGAGTCAGTTTATGTGTGAGCCTAGGAAGGTTCACTGGGTGGCTGCAAAACACATTTTGCGGTACTTGCAGGGGACAGTGGATTATGGTCTGGACTACAGGCAGGGAGATGGAGTGAGATTACCAGGATACACTGATTCTGATTGGGCAGGTTGTGCTTCTGATAGGAAGAACACTTCAGGGTGTTGTTTTGGGTTTGGTTCAGCAGTAGTGTCATGGTTCAGCCGGAAGCAGCAGTCAGTAGCACTGAGTTCAGCGGAAGTAGAGTATATAGCAGCCAGTCTAGCTAGTTGTGAGGCTATCTGGCTTCGCAAGATGTTGTTTGGCTTATTTGGTCAGCCGTTGAGACCTTCAATGATTTACTGTGATAATCAGAGTTGCATTAAACTCACGAAGAATCCAGCATTTCATGACAGGTCAAAGCATATCGGGATCATATATCATTTTATCAGAGACTATGTTCAGAAGGGAGTTGTGAAGCTTGAGTATATTTCCACTGATAAGCAGGTTGCAGATATCCTTACCAAAGCCTTACCATGAGGCAAGCATGTCTACTTCAGAGACAAGATGGGTGTGGTGAGGAACACCTTCCTCGGTAAGAGGGAGTGTTGAAATTTGGTACCGGAGGACAGGTGGTTCCCTCAGGCTTTGATCTTTGGCCTAGGGAAAAGTGTCCAAAAGAATTTAATTTTTCTCCTAAAGTGACTTTATAATTTTATAAAGTTAAATCTAATTTAAAAGTGACTTTAAGTGATAAAGTTACTAAGTCTAATTTTAAAGTGACTTTTATAAAGTCAATGAAAAATTAGAAAGGAAAAGTGACTTTGGAAATAAATGACTAAGTGGGTCTTTATTAAAGTGGTGTGAATTAAAAAATAAAAAGTGAGATTTAAATGAGCATTTAATCTCAGCCATTGATCTAAATCTATTTCAGCCATTGGATTTAGAGATCACCCAAAAGTCACTTGGGTTACCCAAAAGTCATTTGGAGTTATATTAAGGGATGAAAAGGAGGAAAAGATCACATTCGATTCAATTCTTTCATGAGCAGATTAGGAGAAGGAGAGCAAGAGAGCAAGAGAGATTTCTGAGCAGGGAGGAGAAGGAGACAGCAGCTTGGCACACATTCCAAGGCAGCAATTGAGCAGATTTGTACAGTTGATTCAGCACACAGTGAAAGGTAGATTTTGGCATGATTTTCGAGGAGAGGTTTGCACAAAAATCAAGGAGCAGTTTGCTGGTTTTTCTGCACACAAAACGAGGGCCATATAGCAGCATTTAATGCTGAAAGTGGGGATGAAAATTGAGGAGACCGTACAGCATTTATTGCTGTCCTGTTTGCTGTAATTTCGAGTTTGTTGTGAAGCATGGGAAAAGAGATAAGTTGTAAATTTCCTTGCTGATTTTTTGCTGAAAATTTCTCACTGTAAAAGGCAATTTTCAGAAATAAAGAAGAGCTCTCAAACTGGTTTTCCCCAAGAGTTGTAGGGGGTTTTTCCAGGGTCACATTGACCAAAAATTTCAGTGTTTAAATGTGTTTTAATGGCTGTTTATTACTGCTAATTTTTATTTATGCAATTTCCAGCATTCTGTAAAATTTCCAGAATTTGTGTTTTCAGCAAATTTATTTTTTTCAGCTTGTTAAATGTATGGTTATGGGAAAGGGCATTTAACTATATGGGAGAAATAAGGAGAAACTGAAAACCGGGGTGGGAAAACAGAAATTTCTTCATGTAGGATAGTTAACTACTATAGAATTAAATGTCTCAGAATGATATCATATGGGTTTATCATGTTGTGTCAACATTGCTCCCATGGCATAGTCACTAGCATCCGTTTGGATCTCAAATGGTCTTTGAAGATCAGGCAGTGCTAGTACAGGTGCTGTACTAATATTTTCTTTCAAGGTGTCGAAGGCTTTCTGCTGTTTGCCTCCCCACTGAAACACCTTGTTCAATCCTGTTAAAGCATGTAAGGGAGTTGCAATTAAGGAGAAGTTAGAAATGAACTTTCTCCAATATTGTGTTGCTCCTAAGAAGCTTCTAACTTCTATAGCAGATTTGGGTTTAGGCCAGTTCACAATGACTGCCACTTTAGAGGGATCTATCTTCAATTCACCACCCCCTACTATATGTCCCAAATAATTCAGAGATGTTTTGCCAAATTCACATTTTGAGAGTTTAACATAAATTTTTTCCCTTTTCAAAACATCTAGTGTCTGCTTAACATGCTTTAAATGTTCTTCCCATGTTTTGCTAAATATCATAATGTCATCCAAATACACAATAACAAAATCATCAAGAAAAGGTCTGAGTACATCATTCATTAGTCTCATGAAAGTAGCAAGAGCATTAGTTAAGCCAAAAGACATAACCAGCCACTAATACAATCCCTGCTTTGTTTTGAAAGCAATCTTCCATGCATCTTGTCCTGCAACTCTGACCTGATGGTATCCACTATGCAAGTCTAACTTGGAAAAATAAACAACTTCTTTCAATTGATCTAAAAGATCATCTATGCGAGGAAGGGGTAACGGTTTTTGATTGTTATCTTATTTAGTGCTTGATAATCAATGCACATTCTCCACGAGCCATATTTCTTTCTCACCAAGACGATTGGTGACCCACATGGTGAGGTGCTAGGTCTGATGAACCCTTTCTCAAGCAACTCTTGCACCTGCTTCTTGTTTTCAGCATTCTCTAAAGCAGACCTTTAGGTTCTTGAAACAAGATATCATACTCTAAAACAACCTTTTCTAAATCAACTTGTTGTTTAGCATTACAACCCTCAAATACATTGGTTTTATCAGGTTTCTTTTCCTTTACAACCATCAGTAAGAATTGTTTGCATGAATTTATCATTCGTTTCATCTAACCTGAGTTTATGAGAGTATAATTATTCTTGAGCTTATGAGCTCTTACAAAGTATTCAATTCCATCTTTAACAAGTAGATACTTGTTCTCAGCTCTATAGAAAATAGCTTTTCTTTCATACAAGGACTTCCTAAAACAACTCCACATATATCCAAAGAAATTATGTCTAACTCAACCTCATCTACAAATGCTAACCCAAAAGAAAACTTGAGTTTGCATTGTCTAGTCACTTGTAGTTGTGCTTTATCATTTAACCATCCTAATGGGTATGGGTTCTTGTGAGGTGTATTCACTAATCCCAATTTCTTTACAATTGCTTAAGAAATTAAATTTACTTGCGAGCCACTATCAAACAAAGTATCAATCTTTTGATGTTTGGAAATAACTCGAATATGGAAAAGCTCATGTCTTTTTCTCTCATTTTCTTCATCAATAGTAGATTGTGCAGAATTACTAGTAGATGCTTCAGAATTCTTACCTCTTATACCTGTGGCTGCAATAGTTGTTTCATCTCCTAAGTCTGACCCCAAATCTTTCTGAATAGTTGCAGCAATCTTCTTCTTCTTGCCCTCGAACTTCTTAGGTCTCAACTCCGGATGCAGAATCCAACAGTGCTCATCATCATGCCCATCCTTCTTACAGTGAGTGCATGAAGACTTGCTCTTCTATGCAGTGTTAGCCTTCCTTGCTTTCCATTTTTGTTTTCTTTTCTCCTTATTCTTGCTTGCAATGGGTTGGGATGATCCCCCAACTTTTGGACTTCCATTCTTTCCTCTAGCTTCTAGATGAGTAGCTTGAACAAATACCTCATCTATACTAGTGGGGTTAAACATGAGGATAGTGTGCCTCATGTAGCTGTGTAAACCACCAATGTACTTCAATAGAGTCTCAAGTGAGTCTAATGAGATTCCTAGAATCAAGGCTCTCATTCTGAATTCTTGGGTGTATCCTTGTACACTTTGCCCTTTCAACTATCGAAGAGTTTTCCAGTCATCATGGCTTGCTACATGTAGGCCAATGGATAGAATTTCTTTTTGATTGCAGAAACAAATTCACTCCAAAAAGAAATGGTCTTACCATGTCTTTTCATGTCAACTTGGGTCCTCTCTTCCCACCAAACTAAGGCAGTGCCTCCAAGGCGTAGGCTTGCCAGCTGAATCTTGCTCTTGTCTAAGTCGATACTCTGCACTCTGCAATAAACATTAATTTGTCTAATCTAATTGTCTAGCTTTTCTGCATTCAACTCTCCATCATATATAGGTAAATCAAATTTAACATCTAGTTTAATCAAAGATGCCTTCCTTTTGTGTTCAGGGCTATTAGGAGGTGTGTGAAAGATTTCTTCTTTCCCTTTGCCTTTTGAGTGGTCATGGAGGAGAGACTCATCTTCTCCTTTGTCTTGTTTGGAGCCTGATGAATCTTCATCTTTATGTTTTCTAAAGTCCTTATACATTTCCTCTACCATGGACCTTAGGGCTAGGAAACTATCTAAGAATTGAGGGTTTGGCCCCACAAAACCTTCCTCTGACATTGTCTTCCGAGGATAGACTCTCCCAATTTTAGGATTATTTTCGACCAACTCTCCTTCTCCTAATTTGAGCTTTGATCTAGTTAGCATTCAACAGATAAATCCAACATAAGCTTGTCTAACCTTAATAGCTAGAGCTCTAGTACCACTTGATCTGAAAATCACTCGTGAGTGACCTCAGTTAATTAATGAATGAATGAAGGTATTACAGACTCATGTGCTAGTGTGTTTCTATGTTATCTTAGGCAACGAATCGATAAGATTGCAAAATACATAGACACGGGAAAATGGAAAACAGTAAGAGAAACACAGTAAGCAAATACAAGAACACAACAAATTAATAAGGAGTTCACCCAATCCTCCTGGGCTATGTCTTCGATCCAGCTTTCAGTGGTGGCCTTATTTTATTGTGTCTTAAAGCAGAGTTTTTACAACGAGGAGCTCAAATTGAGTCTCCCGAAACAGAGGATGCTCAGTAGGGTGGTTCTTGGATTCCCCAAGCCACTAGAGTGCACAGACTCTTTCTTACTAAGTCTCGACTTCAACTGGTCTTGATGGGATGAGTCTAATTTGGTACTCAGTTCCCGACAGATATCCTCACAGGGATTGCTTGAACCTCTCAAGGCTTTTGTTTGCTTGATGTTGCCTTAGCTATGCAGGTCAGCTCGACTCTCTATGTCTACTTCTGTCTCTTTTGTCTCCTTCTTCACTGTTCTCTTCTTTCTGGCAGTGTTTTTTTTCCTTCCTCCCTTATTTCGTTCTCTATCTATTCATGGATTAAAGCCAATATGTCTCATCACTATTTGTTTCCTCTTCCGCCCCTTTGGATCGCCTGCTGCTGTTCGCTTGGAGTTCCCTGCCTCTGCGTCATCGCCACTATGTAACGTCTCACAAGGAAGTGGCCACTTGTCCTCCCATGAACTACACTAGCTCTTCCTCAAACAATTCAATATTTTAGTTACTCTGTGTAATAATTCATCCACCAACTCAGCGGTCAAATCAGACTTCAGACTTTTATATGTCGTCGCTTAATTCTCCCTCCAGATCCGGTTTCCCATCTAGCACATCCTTTGCCATTATATCTGGAGCCCCCAAATCCTACAGTGTTTGCTCTTATCATGTGGTTGACTTGCTCGGATGTTAGCCTGTGATGAGAGGTGGCTTTCTCTCTCATCCACTGGACACGCGTCGTTCGTTGTATGGCATCGTTGGGTCTCCTGACGATTTCGCTTACCGCCCAACATGCCTCCAATATTCCGCCAGTTTTGGGGCGCGACACCCGCCTTTCGCTTTAGCGCTTTTCCCACAGTTTTCAGCTTTTCCTTATGACCAAGTGCTCGAGGCCTTTCCATTTCAAGGGGTTTTTCCCAGTACTAATCGCGCATCACAAATGGCCTCCATTTTCTGATCCGAACTTCCTAACTACTATTTTCCGTCCTACACGATCTCCATGGGCCTCTGTCAGTGCGCTTTGAATGAGGTCCTATTCGCTCCTTGCTGGCTACAAACTGCCACTATCAAGAGGTCTTCCTAATAGCTCATTGTTCACAAGTTTGAAGTCTGTCCTGATTTGATACAATCATAGAACTCTAATAATTTTCATGGATATAATTTAGATCAAGTGGAGGTGCTCTTCTGAACTCTAGTTGAAGATCAGGATGTCATCAAAGGATACCACTACAAATGATTTGGTGAATGTCCGCAAGGTGTCATCCATTAGCCTCATGAAGGTTGCATGGGCGTTCGTCGGCCTGAAAGGCATAACCAACCATTCGAAAAGGCCCTCCTTGGCTTTAAAGGTAGTCTTCCACACATCGGAGGGTTCGATTGGTAGTTGCTAATATCTGACTTCAAATCGATCTTGCTGAAATATTTTCCCCCCTTAAGTTGGTCCAGAAGCTCATCAATCCATGGGATTGGGTACCTATTCGGGACAGTGATCTTGTTCAACGCCTGATAGTCAATACAAAGTCTCCAAGTCCCATCCTTCTTCTGTGCCAACACGATCAAGCTCCCACAAGGTGATGAACTCAGTCAGATGTGACCTTTTTGCAGAAGTGCCTGAATCTGCCTCTTGATTTCATTGTTCTCCAGAATGGAGTGCCGATAGATTGGTCCATTGGAAGCGGCGCACATGGGGTCATATCGATGGAGTGCTTTGCCTCACAGAGCAGAGGAACCCCTATGGGTAGGTGAAGATGTCCTCATACTCCTCCACGACCTTGTCCATTTGTAGTTGTCGTGCAGAGGGGCCCTATCTGCAAGTCATGGCCACCATCTTCTTCTTTCCTTGAGGGCATATCATCAGGAAAACGAATTTACCGATTTTGGAAATTAGCTTATTGCATTGTTTTGCAGTAACCAAAGAGATGGTGGAAGGTGGTGCCACCTCCGGTATCCTGTACAACTTATTTCCAAAGAACCAAAAGCAGCACCAAGGCCTTGACTAATATACAACATGTCACTTCCACAAGTATGGTTGTTATAATAATACATCACAAACATCAAGGGGAGAAACATCACGTAATACCTCATCTGTGAAGGGCTTGATGTTGTATGGAAGGCGACACTACTGGCTCACGCGCATATCCCGTCCTTGGTGAAGCCACCCAATGGTGTATAGTTGTGGATCTGTTGTGGTCGGTAAGCCCAACTGCTTCATGACCTCTACTGAAATGAGGTTCTTTTGGCTCCCACTATCAACAATGAATTGTAGCGAGAAGCCCTTTACCCACATCTGGGAGTAGAAGAGGTGCTCCTCCTCCTCTAGATCTTCGGGTTCCTCCTTCTGGATCTTCGTGTTGACAACAGTGGTATTGGGCTCCGCATCGATAATCTACTTCCCTTTGTCATTCTCCTTATCGTGTTCCGACTCAGAGTCTGAACATGCATATGATTCTGAATACTTTATCTTGGCCACTAGTGACTAGTTGGTCAAACACTCACTTGTGTTGTGAGTGGAGCTCTTATGGAACTCACATCACTTTCCCACGTCCTTCTTCGACTTCGCGGTGTTATTCTTTGCTTGCGGCTTTGGCAGGTTGTCCTTGGCCACCCCACCTTGGTTTTGTCCTTTGTTCAGCGGTTTGAGGGCACCTTTCCCTTGCTTCAGATTTGCAGATCCAAAGTCTCACTTCTTCTGTTTAAGCTTTTGCTCAATCTTGAGCACGTATTGGTGCGCCGTGCCGAGCAAGGAGATGTCTAGGAACTCCATCTCGTCCTGGATGTACCTATGTAGGCAATCATGGTATTTGAGTACCAAATGCAGCTCAGAATCCTTGATACCCAACTTTGTGCAAAGGGTATGAAAAATATTGGTAAACTCCAGCACCGTTTGGTCCCTTCCCTGCCGCAGCGTGGTCCACTTTATGTATTTATCCTCATAGCTTTTGACAAGGTAGTACTGCTCCTTGATGGAATTCTGAAACGAGCTCTAAGTGGGTGTGGCTAAAAAAAGTGAGGTCGTACTTTCATCCTTCTACTCGTAGGAGGATTCCCACCAGTCCTTGACGAGGGGGGCGGCTTTGAGAAGAGCGAAAGTAATCTTTTCCCCGCCGAAAAAATCATGAACAGAAAAATACCCTTCTAGCAGATTTAACCATTTATCTACATCATTTGCATCTATCTAACCCTCAAATATTGGAATGTCAAAGTTAACTTGTACCTTAAAGGGTGTGGCACTTCCAAAGTAGTTATTGGAAGTAGATGTGTCACCCCTGGGTAGCCACTGAAGGATCTAAGCAAAGTTGTCCATCATCGCATTCCTTTTTCGCTCGAGGGACTCTTCAAGCAAGATTTTGATAAGATCTCATGCCCCCTCATATTTCTTTTCATCTGCCATGGGAGGCTATTGGGATTTGTGAGGCCGGTCTTGCAAAGGTTCGACTAGTTCAAGCCCTACCTCCTTATATCTCGACCTCGTTGGGGACATGAAAATAAAAACAAAGAAAGAGCAGACCGCTATGATACCACTGATCTAGATTTAAATAGGAATGCAAAAAATTACAGAGATAACCATAAATATAGAGATACAACATAAATAATACTTCATTTCATTAATGTAAAGTACTGAAATATGCTTACAAATAGAAATGGAAATAAACTAGCTTGGACGATGGTAGCTTATCTTTGAGGAGAGATGTGGTGGCTACATGCCTCTGAACTGTGTTAAATGGGGCTCGAAGGCCTATTTATTGTTGAGAAACAATGGAAAACCCTAAACATCCAAAAACCTAACCCTAGGAGATGAAGCGCCAAACTATGGGCCCCGTTTTGGGTAAATTAGTACATCAACTTCCCGGGCTCGTAACTTTGGCATATGATCTCCATTTGACACGCAAAATACCTCGTTAGAAAGATGTATCTGAGGACTACAACTTTGAGAAGAGAAACATTGGTCCTTGGACCGATGTTGCTCCCAATTTTTCGAAAAAACATTTGTTTAGGGCCTCAAAACGGATTCGGAAGTTTAGGACCCGAAAAACTGCCAAAAATAGTAAATTGTGCTACAAATAAGGAAACTAAAAAATTTAAAGAACAATAGTGTGGGTCCAAGTGGAATTTTTGGGTGGCCACCAATATCCACCTGGATCAAAACACCCCACTTACCTCGGTGCAACGTCCACTTCCTAATCCAATTTTTCTAGTTTTGTTATAATAATGGGATTTTTTTTTGTCTTTTATATCCAATTTCCTTATCAATTCTCCTTTCAAGGATTTTATGTTATTTAAGATTTACAACACTTCTTCTTTACAAGTATTATGTCCTATGGAATATATATATATATATATAGACATGTCCAATCCCTCATATACATTCACCATGCTCTAATTATATTTAATGGTGTGCATTAAATTCATAATCTCATACACACACACATATATAGACATATTACACCCCCATTAGTAGCTATTACATTGAATTCTTGAATGCCACACTGCCCATGTGCAGCGAGTCCCATGCCATATCGAAATCTAACAATCACAATTGAGCAAGGAGATCAATAGTTTGCATTTAGGGGGGGGGGGTTAGCCCCCCCCGCTGATGTCACAAAGGAAGGGGGGTGTTTCCAGGAAAACTAGTGTCTTTCGATCTACTAGTCCCACTAAGATGGGTAGCTATCTTAGAAAAAAACAATCAATGTAACTTGTGATTTCCTTTATGTATGACAGATAAGAGAGAAGCAAAGAGTACCAACCTGAATCTTTTGCTTGGCTCCTTGCTTGCTTCCTCTCTCCCTTGATAGAGCTTGCCACTCCTCTCCTACTTGTCCTGCTTTAGAGAATACCTGTAGAGGCAAAGCAACAAAACACCATCAAATCATAGAGATCTATAATACCATAAACAATGCAGAATCAAAAATACATTCACCATACAATTGCATTCACAAATAAACGAGATTCACAAATACACAATTATATGGAGGAAAACTCAAATAACTTTATTAATAGTAGAAGAGAGGATTACAACCCAGCTGTCTGATCCAGCATCATCCTCCCAGCATGAAAGCCCTCTTCACCTCATGAAAAGCAAGATCACCCAACAATACAATGTTCCTTCTCAAAGAGAAACCAACAACACTTCCTTACAAATTACAAAATTCCAGCCTCTAGATTTCTCAGATGAGGGATCCATATATAGATGTCTTGCAAGGGGGTGAGTCAGCTCTGGGATTTTGATTAGTGTCATTCCACTGATAGTTCTTGGTTCCACTTGGAGATTTCTTTGATCTCTTACTCATCCCTGGGTGAATTCAGAGAGGCAAGTGTCATAGGAGAAGTTTCTAGAAGATTCCATGAGCATCCACTTAGCAAACTGTCTTTGCCATTTGTCTCTTCTCACTCATCACACCCTATAGAAGGCTCTTTTAGTATGCATCGCACCTAGCTAGTGTAGCAACTAGTATGCATCACACCTTGACCATGGAGCAGTGAGTATGGTCCAGTTTTGGCCAGTTCTGAGTAGTTTTTCAAGTGGAACTTTTGGGAAATGATGTAATCAGTTGACCATGATCCTTTAGGGTATGAAACAACACTTTTAGGGGTTAAAGAGCCCTTGGTTTATCGACATATATGATTGGCGTTGTAGTGCCCAAATATGTCTATAACAGTTGCCCCCTAAAGCATGAGGTCGTAAATCTTCTGATGTCGGGTGAAATGCTTTATCATGAGGATCTGAGGTATTCGAACTGGAAAGTGACCTGTAATAAGATACAATACAATACATCATCATCATATTATTTTCATGATCTAGTTGAGGTGGGCATTCCCATGCTCAGCTTTTATAAATTCATTTTCATGTACATGGAACAGATAACCATCTGTGGTTGCAGACTGGTGATTCTTTATATGTAGAGTCATCATCCCTTAGCTTGGATGATCATCTATGCAGCTTCTGTGTACATTTTATGTCTTTATTTTCCTGAATATATCGCAGCCCGAATGGATAAAACTAGATCTGGGGTTTTCAAACTCATTCAATCTTCGCCCGATGTACAAGTCGATCCATGTGAAAAGATGTTCTGAAGTCGAACATGGAAAGACATCGCCTGATTACCAGCCAATGATGTAAGCTGTTAACAAGCGCGAGAGGAATCACCGATAATGATGATGACCCTCAAGATACTACAATAAAATTCACGTGGTGTGAATATATGAGTCGATGTCGAACACCACGTAAAATATTTCGGTCGAAGGCCATTGATGTAAACCTGTCATCGGAAGTGAGAAACTTGCCATTGAGGCATGCAAGGTTCAAAGTACTGAAAGGGTTGTTTCTAAGTCAACTTCTTGGATAATGTGCTGATTTCGACAAGAAGTGACTCTTCGTAGGAGGGCCTTGATGTATCCCACATCTACGACACGAAACGAAGCAAATGATTTTCTAGAGGTGAAAATGATCTGATGATACAAGGTTCAGGAATGGCGGTCATTAAAAATGGAGAGTGAAGGTATTGCAGTGGATGAGGCGTTAGCTGGATGGTAAATTCTCTGAATGACTTCTCTTGAACATATCGGTGACATTGAGATGGATTGGTAGCGTTAACCCCAAAAGATGGATGGTGTGGAGGACCAATGGTGATATGACCGGTGAACGAAATAACCCAACTTGACTCAATCATGGTGATGGAGTGAAATTGTCGTGTCCAAGAGCGACCTACTACCGATAAATTTCTTTAAGTTTTCTTCCCTTTCCCCAGTCATTTCTGACCAGTACCTCTTTATTTTTTTCAAGCTTGAGGAGGATAACATATTCTTGTTCTATAATTTTCCCTTCGGGCAAACCTGTCGCTATGTTTTAGCGCGCCTAGCGACAGTGAAACTCGTTCTTGTCCGGGTGGACAAGTTTGTTGCTATTGTTTTAACGAGTTTAACGACAAAGATAACTCAGTCCTTTTCATGTTTAGAAAGTTTGAAAAGGAACAAAAAGGAAACTCCAGCAGTCCTTTTTCGTAGCATAATCCCTTAAGTCCGAAAAAGTATAAAATAATACGAAAGGGATGACTTTTTGATTGTTTTAACGAGCCGAAAAAACAAGCACCCGATATTTTTGTTTTATAATCCCTCAGGTTCTAAAAGATTAAAATGTACAGGAGGGATGGCGCTTCTCTTTACTTTAACAAGCTGGAAAGGCCAATAGCTCAACAATCTTTTCATATTTAACAAGTCTAAAAAGAGCTTAAAAGAAACTTGTTTTTGAGGAACAAGTGATGTTTTCGGGTAGCAGCTGGTTCCAGGTAAGTTTGGAACTTCTCAAAACATGGCAGTGAAGAGGGTGGCTAACAGAATCACTTGTCGCAGCTGTTCCTCAAAAGGGTAAACAATCAAGTGGAAGTGTATGATTGGCCAAAAGAATGGAGGTGATGGAAGAACACAACCAAGGCTCAAAAGGTTGATAGCAAGGCAATCACAAAGGTCGTTTACTGAAGGTAGGTTTATTTTTTAATGAGCTTGAACCTTGTGCCAACATGTGCTCAGTGCTAGGTTTATTTTTTAATGAGCTTGAACTTTGCGGAAACATTGCTCATGCCAGTCATTTAAAGATGTCTCTTGTTAGTAGGTTCATTTTTTAATGAGCTTGCACCATGCGAAACTTTTCTCATTTCCTTTTCATGCAGGCTAGAAACGACCAAACTACAGAGCTAACTACACTAAAAGCTAAGGAACTACTGAGGTTAGGTAGGATGGTTTTGTCCTCGGTCGAGGAAAAATCCTTCCTTTGCTTTGTCTGCGCGTCGCCAACAAAGGTGAATGGTGGATCAGACCATTCACCTAACCCAAGAAGTTGAACTAACCTAAGCTGAAAAGCTAAACTAAAACTGCTACAAAGCTAACCTAATTGGTCGACTTTTGCTTACATAAAAAGGGTTGCATGCCCCCAGGTATGAAGAAAAGTAGAGTTTCTAGGTTACCATATGGAAGTCTTTGCATTTAAGCAAGATTGTGTCGTCCGCGGAGCAGACAAAACACTTCCTTGGCTTTGTCCATCGAAATAGACAAAGGTGAATGGTGTGGGTTGGCACTTCCAATCACATAACCTTCGAGGAGATAAATGTTTCAGACCGATCCCAAATCCTACAAGGAAATGGTGTTTCATACCAATCATATAACCTACAAGGAAATCTATCTTTTCAGCTGGGTTCGCCTGCCAAAGCAGACCAGGGTGCATGCCCCCTAAACTCCATTACATTCAACGAACTACTCGCGGTAATTAGGTGGATGAGATGAAGGTTGAAGAGACATTCTTGATGTGAAGAGACCATTTAGGGATGATGTTTGACTTGTAGCTGTGTTTGAACCAGGAAATGAAAGCTGGTTGATAAGTTGTACCATTCTGCCTTCTTGCGGGAAACACATTACTCGAAAGAGTGTGAAAACAATAGCTTCCATGCTATAAACATAGTCATGCCCAAGGAGTAGATTGTAATCTAAAGGCCCTTGGACTACCATCACATTCAAGTGAACGGTTTTCCCTTTTAAAGTTATGGTAACTTTGGAAGGATCCCTAACGGTCGACTAGTTCCTTTGTTAAAGCCTGACAAAGTTTCATTCTCAAGCAGAAGCGATGGCGAACCAAGCACTTTCCAAGCAGTTGAGGAAAGGACACTCACTGAAACCCCTTCATCTATGATGGTGCCAAACACAATCATTTTTTACACTTGTGCTATGATCCGGAATGGTACGCTAGATGGAAGGCAGGGTCTTGCTAGTTGATTCTAATCGAAGGAAACGACTAGACTGCTCGGAGGTGGTACCGGATAAACGGCTAGATAAACCTCCTGAACTAGGGAAATTTCCTTTTATTGTAAAGGAACGATTGGATTTCCCCCATGTTCATCAGACTCTATGTTAACAAAAAGAATTTGAATGGTGTCGTTCTCATTTTCTTTGGAAATTGTATCATCTGGAGGTAGACCTTCTGAAGGCAAGACTGGGTCAACTACCATCTTGAATGCTATGTTCAGTGCATTGCGATCGATAGGGCGGCAGACACGGCTTCCTAAGGATAAAGGATATCAGCCTATTGTGGTCTCCCAATATATACTCAACGGTACGGGGAGCACAAGTCCGTACTGGCACTTGTTGTATCAAAGAGGAGGAATCACCCAACCTTCAATGAAAACGATAGTTACCAGGTTTTACGACACCGGAATACGTCTCTAGCCTAGACTTCTAGATGTGTTGTGTTAGGTTCCAAAGTGTTTTAGAGTTGATCTTTCATAGAAGTTTGTCTTTCAAGGTTCACTGCATGATGTAGATGTAAAATTCCTAAATATGCAATCTAAAATGGTAAACAGTCGTTTGTTTTCTTTTAGCAATGAAAATCCTAGCTACTAAGGAAAGAAAAGTATGATTATTTCAACAGAGAGCAAAAAGCACACTCTAAATGCACTTTTCCTAAATCATTTTCCGCATGCAGCCTAAATGCAAATGCACATGCATGTGTTTTTTTTTCTATTTCCTTAATGTGAGAATGCCAAAAAGGAAAACTAAGTACATATCTGAACTATTTTCTTAAAATTGACACTTCAACAATTTCTTTTCAAAATGAAAGGAAGACTAAAACAACACTTTCGATTTCGAATGGAAAACTGATTTCGACACTTCAAATATTGACAATTCAAATCAAATACAATGACAAAAGAACAATCAACTATCTAAAAGAGGAATACTTTACGACAATCTTCTTCTTGACTCGAAATGACAGTTACGACACTTTTGAATAAAAAAACGATAGTTCGATTACGCTACTCTTGACAAAGGAGGACTGTAAATGATGAAAAATACATAAAAAGCATTCACAAATCCTGATCAATGGAGGCTAAATAATGTAAAGGAAGAAGGCTTCAACAATGATATACTGATCATAAGCAGCAAAACTACTAAATAAAGTTGAAAACAAGGAGAAAAAACCAATTTCCAAGGAGGAAAAACAGTATCATTCAATCATCGCACCTATCCTTAAGGGAAACAAGGATGCATCTCACCTCTAACCCACAGGAGGTGCGATGCATACAGGCTACCAGTTACCGACAGTGCGATGGGCCAGGGAACAAAACTGAGTTTGGTTTGTGCTCAAAATTTGCAGCTAAGTTCAGTAATTTCAGCTAAGCTATGATAGACAGTAAAAAAAAAGTACAGGGGAATGATCTTAGGAGGTTATTGAGCTACCACCAGGGCACTTAGGATATTTTCAAGTCAAATGTTCAGTTCATAAACCAACCCCGAGATTGACTGAAGTAGCGTTGATCTACTTTGCACTTGCATAGCAAGAGCAGTTCGAAGGCTAGCTGGCTTAACTTCAGGCTCTGTCTGTAGTTTATAAAGCAAACAACAATAACAAAAAAACAAACAAATCAGTCCCCAGTGGAGTCGCCATTTTGTTTCTGGGAAAACTAGTGTCTTTTCGATATGCTAGTCCCATTAAGACGGGTAGCTATCTTAGAAACAAACAATCAAAGTAACTTGTGATTTCCTTTATGTATGATAGATAAGAGAGAAGCAAAGAGTACCAACCTGAATCTTTCACTTGGCTCCTTGCTTGTTTCATCTCTCCCTTAATAGAGCTTGCCACTCCTCTCCTACTTGTCCTGCTTTAGATAATACCAATAGAGGCAAAGCAACAAAACACCATCAAAGCATAGAGATCTATAATACCATAAATAATGCACAATCACAAATACATTGACCATACAATTGCATTCACAAATAAACGAGATTCAAAAATACACGATTATATGGAGGAAAAATCAAATAACTTTATTAATAGTAGAAGAGAGGATTACAACCCAGCTGTCTAATCCAGCATCATCCTCCCAGCATGAAAGCCCTCTTCACCTCATGAAAAGCAAGATCACCCAACAATACAATGTTCCTTCTCAAAGAGAAACCAACAGCACTTCCTTACAAATTACAAAATTCCAGCCTCCAGATCTCTTAGATGAGGGATCCATATATAGATGTCTTGCAAGGGGGTGAGTCAGCTCTGGGTTTCTTATTAGTGTCATTCCACTGATAGTTCTTGGTTCCACTTGGAGATTTCTTTGATCTCTTACTCATCCCTGGGCAAATTCAGAGAGGCAAGTGTCATAGGAGAAGTTTCTAGAAGATTCCATGAGCATCCACTTAGCAAACTGTCTCTGCCATTTGTCTCTTCTCGCTCATCGCACCCTACACAAGGCTCTTTCAGTAAGCATCACACCTGGCTAGTGTAGCAGCCAGTATGCATCACACCTTGACCATGAAGCAATCAGTATGGTCCAGTTTTGGCCAGGTTTGAGTAGTTTTTCAGGTGGAACTTTTGGTAAATGATGTAATCAGTTGACCATGATCCTTTAGGGTATGAAACAACACATTTAGGGGTTAAAAAACCCTTAGTTTATCGACATATATGATTGGGGTTGCTGTGCCCAAATATGTCTATAACAGGGGGGCAAGCATAAATCTCTGTCATGATCCTAGTTGTTCACTCCCCAAAGGACATGGATGGTTTGCGTGCGGGGTATCCCTCCTGATAATGTCACCTAAGGGGGGTGCACAAAGCTCTACAGTGATCTTGGTCATTCATTCCCCAAAAGAGATTGATAGTTTGCATAGGGGGTGGCCTACCCGCTGACGCCATGTAGAAATTACTTGTAGAAAACAAAAGACTTGAATCTACTCTACTCATAAACGGAAACAATTAATCAAATTGAGAAATTAAAACATAAACATGAGAGAAGATTCAATCACATATGCTCAGAGACTTACCTAAGAGTAAAGAAACTGCTCAAAACCCCTTCCTATTTGTATTTCATTAGTCAAAAAATAGAGAATAAATATAATGCTTGTTCAAGCCTAAACAATCTCTACACAAGTATAGTCTATCACACTACTTCACAAGTTGCCTCTGGTCGATACCTAACCAATTATGCTTCATGCCAAGCTCCTATTTCCTTGTGTTGTTTCCTTTGTAATTAGCCCCCTATTAATTAGGAAAATTCCCAATTAGAATTGTGCAATCCCTGTAGGCCCTTCTTTGACTACATGCACCACCTATACAACTTGGTGTAGGTTTTAACCCCATACAAAAATTACCTGCATACGAATTCTAAAACATAGAAAATAAAAAATGCGAGAGCATAACACATAAAACACATATACACAGAGATTTTCCCCTGGATCCCAAAACCGAGACTACCAGCTTGATTTTTTTCATTATATTCCTTTCAATGTTACAATACATATTTATACATGCCGAAGCATCCAAAACCATGTGCGAAAATCATGCACAAAACCATAGGTAGGTCCGCCCAACCTAACATAGGGTCCAAAATCAAAATTTTCCAGGGCAGCCCCATAGAATGGGGTTACCTGCACCCCACAAACCCCCTGTGACTCCCCCCGCTACGCAATCGGCGCAATGAAGGAGGGCTTCGCCCCCCTCCTAACCCCCAATTAACTACGTGGGCTAGTCGTGGAAAGAATATAACACAACCAAACATTCTCCCACTTGTTGTTTTCCTTCCACGGGGGGCCACAAGAGAGCTTAGTCATTTATCTAGCCTTGCAATGCCCATTGTTTCTCTACACCAAGAGAAATTCTCAGAGCTCATAGATTTTGTCAATGCATCTATAGTATTCTTCAAAGTGTCCACCTTTACCAGCAACACCTTTTTTCTTCTATCATATCCCTCACAAAGTGATACTGAACATCAATGTGCTTTGTCTTTGAATGGTAAGCAAGGTTCTTTGCCAAGAAAATTGCACTTTCGCTATCACAGTCTATCCTTATAGCTCCCTGTACTAACCCCATACTTAAAAACAATCTATGCAGCCAAACTACTTCCTTGCTTGCATGAGTGGCTGCCATGTATTCTGCCTCTATAGTTGATAGTTCCACTACAGATTGTTTCTTACTCATCCAAATGACTGCACCTCCAAATAGGTTAAACACATACCCACTTGTAGATCTTCTCTTATCCAGATCTCCAGCCCAGACCGCATCAACAAAGCCATGGATATCCAAAACTCTATCCAATCCTGGTCTTCCTTGGTAGCACAAACCATAATCACTAGCGCCACACAAATACCTGAAAACCTGCTTCACTGATGTCCAATGCTCCTTCCCTGGTTTTGACATAAAACTGCTCAATACTCCCACTGCATGTGCAATGTATGGTCTAGTACAGAACATCACATACATCAGGCTGCCGAGTGCACTTGCATATGGAACACGGGACATATCCTCTTCCTCTTCTTGTGTCTTGGGACATTGTTCAGCAGATAACTTTACACCTACAGGAATAGGAACCTTCACCGGTGTACTATCCTACATATTAAACCTCTGCAATATTGTCTCAACATACTTCCTCTGGTTTAACCAGATCTTCCTCTTTGCCCGATCTCTTTTGATTTCCATGCCCAAAATATAGTTTGCAGCACCAATATCTTTCATGTCGAATTTGGAGGACAATTGGGCCTTCAAATCCTTGATAATTTCTTTGTCATTTCCAACCAAAAACATATCATCCACATACAAGACCAGATAAATAACACGATCACCAATTAATTTAAAATACACACAGTGATCTGCTTTGCTTCTAGTGAAGCCAAGTCCCCGTATAAATGTATCAAATTTCTGATACCACATCCTTGGTGACTATTTTAACCCATACAAAGAATTCTTTAATTTGCATACCAATTCTTTCTTACCCTTCACCACACAGCCTTCAAGTTTCTTCATGTAGATCTCCTCTTACAAATCCCCATGAAGAAATTTTGTCTTCACATCCATCTGTTCTACCTCAAAATCAAAAGCAGCAGCAATAGATAAAAGTAATCTAATAGAAGCTACCTTGGCAACAGGAGAAAAAAATCACCAAAATCAATTCCCAGCACTTGGGAATAACCTTTTGCTACCAACTGAGACTTGTATTTCTCCAAGTTCCGTTCTGCATTTGTCTTATTCTTGAACATCCATTTGCTGCCAATAGGTTTCCTTCCAGCCAGCAACTCCACCAGATCCTAAGCCTCATTTTTGTGCAAGATGTCATTTCATCAACCATGGCCTCTTTCCAGAGTTTTCCATCCTCTGAATCTATTGCTTCCTTCACAGTTCTGGGATCATCATCAGTAATAGATAAAGTAAAATTTGAATAGGAATTTGATGGACTATACCTTTCTAGCTGCCTTCTTTCTCGAACTGATCTTCTCACACCCGGAGTTTGTGGCTCTTCATCTTCTGATTCTCCCTCTACTGTAGAGTCTGATTCTTCCTCCTTTAGCTCAAACTCTATCTTCTCAGGTTCCTTTGGTTGGAATTCATGTTTAATAACATCTTTCACCTCTCTGAACACCACATCTCGGTTGTACACAACCTTCCTTGTTACTGGGTTCCAAATCTTGTAACCCTTTAAACCATCCTTATACCCAATAAAGATGCACTTTTTAGATTTACTATCCAACTTGCTTCGTTTCTCCTTTGGAACATGTACATATGCATCACATACAAATACCCTCGGATGTGAAAGAGAGGGTTTCTTACTAGTCCATACCTCTTGTGGAGTCTTATCCTCCAACGCTGATGAAGGTGATCTGTTGACCAGGTAACATGCTGTCTCCACCGCCTCTACCCAGAATTCTTGTCCTAACCTAACACCACTAAGCATGCTTCTTTCCCTTTCCATCAACGTCTTGTTCATTCTTTCTGTAACTCCATTTTGCTGAGGTGTATATGGAGTAGTCTTCTGTCATGCTATACCACACTTCTTACATAATTTTTCAAATTCCTTACTGCAAAACTCTCCACCGTTATCTGTCGTTAACACCTTTATCTTCTTCTTTGTCTAGTTTTCCACTAGAGCCTTAAATTCTTTAAACCTATCAAAGACTTCAGATTTCTTCTTAAGGAAATATATCCATGTATTCCTTGAGAATTCATCTATAAATGATACATAATACACAGAATTACCCAGTGATGGAACCTTCACGGGTCCAAACAGATTCACTGTGCACAAGCTCTAATATTTTTTTCGCCCTCTTACAACCAGAGGGGAAACTCACCCGATTCTACTTCCCATATACACAATTTTTCACAGAAATCAAAATCCAGAGAGCTATTACTCATACCTTTACCATGAAGTATTTGAATTCCCTTCTCTCTAATATGTCCAAGCCTTTGATGCCACAACATGGTCTTCTCTCTAGAGACCACTAAATTTTTTGCTTCACTTTCAGGAACCATAGAACTATTGCACCCATCAACAATAGTGCTACCTTGAAGCTTGTACAGAGTTCCAGTCCAAACTCCCCGCATCAATACCAGTGCTCCCCGAACCATCTTGTAGGTATCCTTCTCAAACATTGTTTTTACACTTGCATCATCCAGCTTTCTTATAGAAATCAGATTTCTGGCCAATGCAGGAATATGCAGAACACCTAGAACTGTTCTAACCCTTCCACCTTGCAACTTCAACTTTACTTTTCTACGACCAACGATTCTAGCCTTCCTATCATCCCCTAAGAATACATCACCACCATCATATTTCTCATACTCGCAGAACCACTCTCTATGGGGAGTGAAGTGAAAGGATGCACCTGAGTCAATTAACCATGCCTCATGATCTACATGTGTACTTGAAGAAGCCAAGTACACATCCCCACCTTCATTTGAGGTGGTTTATTCCTCTGGAAGAGGAGCATCATCAGATCCCTTTGCTTTTTTAGGAGCTTTAGATTTACAGTCCCTTTTGTGTTGGCATTATGTTTCAAGTGTTGTCCTTGATGGCAACTCACTTAGAGGTTGGTACAGGTGCTCAGAGGTTGGTACAGGTGATGGCAACTTAATCAGAGGACAGATCTCAGTACAGCAGGACAAGAAAGAGATATACGCAGGTTCAGCAAGGAGAATAAGCGTGTACACGCAGGTTGGCTTCAGTAAAAGCGCGTACATGTGAAAAGTACCTTTGGTCCGTGGCAGTTAGACCTTGGAAGTTGTGCCTATGGTTTTGGACCATAATGTCTCGACGGACGTGTTGATCCCTAGTTTCGAGGTTGATGGTATTGTGTTTCTATGGTTTTGGCTCTTGGTATTGAACAAGGCCTAAGGCTATATAAGGAGAAGATCACTAGGCAAAGAGATATGCATTGTGTGTCTGACGCAGTGAGAGGAGCTGGTATTGCTGGTTATCTGTTCGAGACGTTTGGCAAGGGTTGGATCTGACAGCGAAGGCATAAGAATCTATTTCTAGATCTGCACGCAGGTTGCCTTTGGTGAAAGCGCGTATACACGCGGTTTTGGTTCAGTGAAGTAGCGTATACTTAATAATATTTGATATTTCAGGTTGCTGTTGTTTCTGGTGGTTGTTGCAGAGTTCTGGGCTTTGGTTTTGGTTCTGTGTACTTGATGACAGGGTTTCAGTGATTCAGTATTGGGTTGTTTAATGAATTATGATGCAAGTATAAGTTGATGATTGTATTGTGGTAATGTTTGTTTTGTACTCTTGGATCCAGTCTGAAAATTGATGAAACGTGGTCCCTGAAGGTTGTAGGGTCATCACCTACGTACTAGTAAATGGATCAGCTAGTACAAGAGCTGAGGGGGTTGTAGCTCCCTTCCAGAAGTAGTTGGAAAACGAGAGAGGGTTGTAGCCCTCTGCAGGTTGTAGCCTGCGTACTGGTAAAGGACTGCACCAGTACATTGTAAAAGAAGTTTCTCATTAAAGAAGAAAGAGACGAATTGCAGCAGGTGGTTTTCACCCACATTGGGTTTCCACCTTATATCATGGTGTTCATGTGTGTGGCTCTTGTGTGATGTTCTGTTCTGTTATACTGCACCTGTTTACTGTTAAATTGCTTAATAATGTTCTGATGCATTTACTGAAGATTAAGCTAACTGAATTATAAGATCTCTGGGTATACGCTAGTTTCATTAGACACAGTCGCGTGTACACGCGGGTTCACTTAACTGAAGTCGCGTATATGTTTCTGAGTATGAAATTGAAAAGTTTTATCTGATCTGATAATACTGATTCACCCCCCCCCTCTCAGTATTATTTCCAACAATTGGTATCAGAGCAGGTCCTTCAGAGGAAGCTTGATCGCTTGAAGGAAAAGATCCATCAGAATGGCTAATCAAGAAAAAGAGGCACACATCAGGCCACCAGTCTTTGACGGGAACAATTTTACTCACTGGAAGATAAGAACCACTGCATATCTACAATCACTTGGAGCAGAAGTTTGGGGAATCGTAGAAGGAGGATACAAATTCCCATCAGCAACTCCTACAGATCCAGCAGAGAAAAAGCAATATGAGCTCAATGCCAAAGCAGTTACTGTCCTATTGAGTACTTTGACTCAATCAGAATTTATGAAGATCATGCATTTCAAATCAGCTAAGGAAATATGGGACAAAATCGTTACAAGCTACGAAGGAGATGATCAGGTAAAAAGAGCAAAGCTTCAAACTCTCAGAATCCGGTATGAAACTCTTAAGATGCGTAGTAATGAAAGCGTAGCTAATTATTTCCTGCGTATGGATGAGATTGTGAATTGTATGAGGGATCTGGGTGAAGAATTTGAGGAAGTTGTCTTAGTTGAAAAGGTTTTGAGATCTATGTCTACTAAATTTGATTCTAAAGTATCTGCCATAGAAGAAAAGGAGAATGTGCAGAAAATCACCATGTCACAGCTTCACGGGATCTTAACTGCTTTTGAAATGCGACAAGAGGTACCACCAGAGGCCGCATTCGAAGTGTCAGAGGAAGAAGATGAGGTAAATTTTGTCAAGAATCTTGAACGGGGAACTGGACGGTTCAAAGGTAAGCTACCTTTCAAATGTTTTCTATGCGGTAGAGTTGGTCACTATGCTGCTAGATGTCCTCATAACAAAGGAAAGATATCTGAAGAAGATGGTAGAAGCTATTATACCCATATTAAAAGTTCATTCAATGATAGTGAAGATATTAGAAGTCTCATGGCACATAAGAAGAAGAATGCTTCATCCAATAATAGCGAAGATATTAAAAGTCTCATGGCACATGAAGAGAAGAATGCAGAAACTAAAGAAGTTGCCAAATTAAAAGAACAATTGGAGACAGAAACCAGGGTAAGAGAGAAATTGCAGGATGTAGTAAAGGATCAAAGCATAACTATTCAAAGGCTTGAATCAAAGATCCTCTCTCTAAAGGAAGATCTTGAAGATCAAGAACATGAAGTGATCAAACTAAAGCGACAAGTGGAAGAAGGGAGAAAAGTTGAAGAAGACCTAAGGAAGCAGTATCTGAAAAAGGAAGAACAACATCAAGTTGAGGTAAATATCTTGAAAGGTAAACTAGAAGAAAAGGATAAGCTTTTACGATTTCAAGATAGTTCTAAAGTCTTGGATGATATTCTTAATAGTCAAAGATCTCCTGCTATCAAGACTGGTCTTGGTTTTCATGAATATGTTGAAGGTGAATCTAGTTCACAAGGTGAGGCAAGAAACTCTAATGAGAAATCTGAAATGCTCAAGGAACTACCAAGGAAATAAATTCCTCAAAGAAGATCATTTACTCCTAACTATGGACGTGATAGACGATTATTTCCTCCACTGAATAATGTTGAATGTTATGTATGTCATAATCTTGGACATGTTGCAGCCAGATGTAGAAGTAGAATGGTTCAAGAAAGATCATCGCATCCCAGGTATTTCAGAGGGTATTGTTTTGCATGCAATGCATATGGACACAAAGCAATTGATTGTGATAGAAGGAACATGAAAAATGTAAGATGTTATACATGCAACAACTATGGGCACAAAGCAAGGGAATGCAGGAGCAGATTTCAAAATTCAAGACAAGAGGACCATACATCATCACAGTTGCAGGAATTGAAGAAGACAGAGACAGAAAGGTGCGGCATAACTCAGTCAACTGACATAACAGACACAGGGGAATCTGAAAGTGATGAAATTCAGTATTCCATCCTGCATACGCTGATATAATGAAGACAAGTCGCGTATATACGCGAGTTACAGGCTGCAAAGTCGCGTATATGGAGAAAGGGCAGCAGAACAGACTCAGGAAATGGTTCAGTCATGGTTGGCTCACACTCAGGGGGAGCATATACTTCAAATAATTCATTGTTGGCATTATGGATTGCTGATGAAACTAAATGATACATCTTGTTGTTTGATCAAAGGAATAGTATTGCAGGTTGATGCTTATGGTACAAATCTGAATGGCTAGTCTTAGAACCTGCATCTGCTTAGGGGGAGCATGGATAGATTGGTACACTTTGGCATATACAAAGGGGGAGCCAAATCAGAAACTTCAGCATGTACTCAGGGGGAGTATGGACATCAGTATGGACAGTAGAAGGTATACCAAAGAAGAGTATATCTTGGTATGCCCTTTGCCCTTGATGTCAAACGGGGAGAGTGACTTGGTGTGGTGGTTGCCATCAAGTCCAAAGGGGGAAATTGTTGGAATTATGTTTCAAGTGTTGTCCTTGATGGCAACTCACTCAGAGGTTGGTACAGGTGCTCAGAGGTTGGTACAGGTGATGGCAACTTAATCAGAGGACAGATCTCAGTACAGCAGGACAAGAAAGAGATATACGCAGGTTCAGCAAGGAGAATAAGCGTGTACACGCAGGTTGGCTTCAGTAAAAGCGCGTACATGTGAAAAGTACCTTTGGTCCGTGGCAGTTAGACCTTGGAAGTTGTGCCTATGGTTTTGGACCATAATGTCTCGACGGACGTGTTGATCTCTAGTTTCGAGGTTGATGGTATTGTGTTTCTATGGTTTTGGCTCTTGGTATTGAACAAGGCCTAAGGCTATATAAGGAGAATATCACTAGGCAAAGAGATATGCATTGTGTGTCTGACGCAGTGAGAGGAGCTGGTATTGCTGGTTATCTGTTCGAGACGTTTGGCAAGGGTTGGATCTGACAGCGAAGGCATAAGAATCTATTTCTAGATCTGCACACGGGTTGCCTTTGGTGAAAGCGCGTATACACGCGGTTTTGGTTCAGTGAAGTAGCGTATACTTAATAATATTTGATATTTCAGGTTGCTGCTGTTTCTGGTGGTTGTTGCAGAGTTCTGGGCTCTGGTTTTGGTTCTGTGTACTTGATGACAGGGTTTCAGTGATTCAGTATTGGGTTGTTTAATGAATTATGATGCAAGTATAAGTTGATGATTGTATTGTGGTAATGTTTGTTTTGTACTCTTGGATCCAGTCTGAAAATTGATGAAACGTGGTCCCTAAAGGTTGTAGGGTCAGCACCTACGTACTAGTAAATGGATCAACTAGTACAAGAGCTGAGGGGGTTGTAGCTCCCTTCCAGAAGTAGTTGGAAAACGAGAGAGGGTTGTAGCCCTCTGCAGGTTGTAGCCTGCGTACTGGTAAAGGACTGCACCAGTACATTCTAAAAGAAGTTTCTCATTAAAGAAGAAAGAGACGAATTGCAGCAGGTGGTTTTCACCCACATTGGGTTTCCACCTTATATCATGGTGTTCATGTGTGTGGCTCTTGTGTGATGTTCTGTTCTGTTATACTACACATGTTTACTGTTAAATTGCTTAATAATGTTCTGATGCATTTACTGAAGATTAAGCTAACTGAATTATAAGATCTCTGGGTATACGCTAGTTTCATTAGACACAGTCGCGTGTACACGCGGGTTCACTTAACTGAAGTTGCGTATATGTTTCTGAGTATGAAATTGAAAAGTTTTATCTGATCTGATAATACTGATTCACCCCCCCCTCTCAGTATTATTTCCAACATTTTGTAGTGCCCTTCCTTTCCACATTTCCAGCACATCACCTTTACAAGTTTTCCTAGAGATTTAGATCTCCCTCTAGATTTAGATCTCCCACTCAATGACTTACTTTTTTTTCTGTTCTGGGACCATCCTTGTACAGACAAGTCATCACCATTATGGCTCTCCATATTTTTCTGTCTCATATCCTCCATCAGCAAGGATGAGACTATTTCATCAAACTACAAGGCAGTTGCATTGCTACCTATTGCAATAACCAGACTATCCCACGAATCTGGTAGAGAACACAACAAACTAATGCACTTATCTTCATCTGAAATTTTGATATCAACAAACGATAACTGACTTACCACAGTATTAAATGCATTCAGATGCTCTGTCACTGAGTCTCCATCTTTCATCCTCAGGTTATACAGCTTTTTCCGTAGGAACAATTTATTCACCAGAGACTTAGATTGGTACAAAGTCCCTAACTTGTCCCACAAAGCCTTAGTCATAGCTTCCCCTGATACATTCATCAATACTAAATCTGAGACACATAATCTTATTGTGCTCTTTGCCTTTTGATCTAGCTTCTTCCATTCTTCATCGGACACTCTCGTTGGTTTAGTACTCATATCTACCACAATCAAATGATCTTTATCTACCAACAGATTCTCCATCTTGAGTTTCCACAACTCAAAACTCTGACCATTAAATTTCTTGATCTCTATCTTTCCACTGCTCACCATCTTCTTTCACCACTAAAATCGATCTCGTAGATCTCCCACTGAACAAGGTCTACCACAGGCCCGAGCAAAACCCCTCAGCAACAAAGGCGTCCCCTTGAAGCCAAAACAGCTCTGATACCAACTGTAGGTTTTAACCCCGTACAGAAATTACCTGAATACAAATTCTAAAACATAGAAAATAAACAATGTGAGAGCATAACACATAAAACACATATATAGAGAGATTTTCCCTTGGATCCCAAAACCGAGACTACCAGCGTGATTTCTTTAATTATATTCCTTTCAATGTTACAATACATATTTATACATGTCGAAGCATCCAATACCATGGACCGAAAACCATCGCATCCAAAATCATGGACCAAAAACCATCGCGTCCAAAACCATGTGCAAAAATCATGCACAAAACTATAGGTAGGTCCGCCCAACCTAACATAGGGTACAAAACCAAAATTTTTCGGGGCGCTGCCCTGGACCCCATGGAGTGGGGTTAACTGCACCCCACAAACCCATATGACTCCTCGCTACATAATCGGTGCAACAAAGGGGTGATCCGCCCCCTCCTAACCCACCGGTTAACTACGTGGGCTAGTCGTGGAAAGAATATAACACAACCACACATTCTCCCACTTGTTGTTTTCTTTCCACCTATAAAACTCAGAAAATTATACAACTAATAGTACACTTCTATTGAACTCCAATCTCAATTGAGTTACTCAAATTTCATGCATGCATGAGATAATTATGGTTGATTTATCAGTGAACTGATTGAACATTGAAGCTGCACCCCACTGATAGACCTCCTACTAGTTCCTCCAACAGTTGGAACTAGTTTAACTGAATTAAATTATTACAACTCAAATTAAACTCACCCTAAGCTCCTTAAATTTAGGAACCACTCTACATGACTCAAGTTAGGCCCTCAACTCGAATTAACTTTTTGACCCATGGAAATTTGGGAGGACAGAAGGTGAGATGTTTTTCATTGTGGCATTTGTTTCTTCATCCACTATAGGGAATCCAAAATAATTATCTATTTCCCTATTTCCTTTGCCTCCTCCATTAATTCCTCTACCCCCTCCTCCAAACAGTGTGAATTCTCCATCCTCTCCTTCTTCTGCCATTATAGTTTCTTCAAAGTTAGTATAAGGTTCAAACTACAAGGTTACTTTCTCTTCCTCTGATTCTTCTATTAATGGGATATGGGAGAGAGGTTCTGCCTCTTCTTCCTCACCAGGTATTCCTAATTCTTTAATTAAAATTTGCTCCCCTGTTGAGGTGAAAAAGGCTACTCCTGTTGTTGGAGACCCAAGATTTTTCTCCTCTAGGACTACCTTGGTAGATGAAGTAGGAGATTCTTTTGATTGGATTTTTGACCCTAGAATTTGAGGAGTTCTATGGCTGGGAGTATGAGCTTGAGATGGAGGTGTATCTCTTCTTATCCTTGGTGGAGTAGGTGGTGTTGTAGGAATTGAACTTCTGCCTCTAGCTATAAATCTACCCCTAGAGTCTCTTTCTCTATGCATATCATTTTTTTTAATGGAAGAGATAAGGTTACCTAGTTACACTTCCTTGGCAACAATGCCAAAATGTTTAGTCAATCTAGTGTCCTAAATTGCTTTGCATAAATTATCAGCCGAGGTTCATAAGCTGATGAAGTGTAGTGCATTGTATGTGCTTATTTAACCCTTCTTACTTCGTTATTTTGTATTTTATATCGTTTTGGTGGTTTCTGTTCTTTGATTCCTAATGATGTACAATTTGAACTATGAGAAACTAAATCTAAACTTCCTAAAGGTGAACCAAGAGCTTAAAACAGAGCATCTATCCTAATTCATGAATCTGATTCTTAAAACCAAAAGGTAAAGTTGTAAGTCATGTTGAAATAAATACCGGGAATGAAATTAACTAAAGTACTTCTAGTTACTCCAACCTTCAATTTTGAAAGATAACCTCCTTGAGATGGAATTCAAGCAACTTTTGTACTTCATGATCTAGAAAAAAACTAAATAAAAACATGCAAAAGGTAATTGATTGGTTTCAATCCTTATGTAAAGTGAATGTTTAACCATTTAGTTTAGGATGGGTATCAACTTGAAATGGTGACCAAAAACATTCATTAATGCAATGCATTGACAACCTGAACTAAGTAATAAATAACAAAAATAGTGAGTAAACTAATCAACAATGTATCCTCATTACTTTCAATCTTACTCTATTTAGAAACAAAGTTGTTTCCTTTATGAAATGGATTGGAGAAACAATATTGCACAATTGAATTCTAACATTAAGCTACTGATTAAAACTAAAAGAAATCAAACTACAAGAAATCAACCTAAGTTACAAACAATGCTAAAAGAAAATGATGAAACTAAAACTGAATAGAAAGAAGAAAACAAATGAAAAGAAAACCTCCTTCAGCGCAGGGGCCCTCTACAACTAACTAGGTTGAGATGCTAACTTAATTCAAAATGCTCCTCCAAATGATCATGAGTCAACACACGGCTTTGTATTAATGTGAGAGTACGAGCCGATGATCTTCTGATCGGCTCGTTGAGTTGCGGCTCGATGATCTTCTACGGCTCGTTGAGAGAATCGCCTCTTCTTCTGCGGCTCGATGATTAATCCATAATCAACCGCTGCTGCATAATTTCACTCGGCATTGGTGTTCTGCGGCTCCAGATCACCTCCTCTTCTGGCTTCTGCGGCTCCAGATCGGGTTCTGCGGCTCCAGATCGCCTCTTCTTCTGCGGCTCTAGATCGCCTCTTGTGCGATCGCCCCCAGATCTTCTGTGGAAGGCGAAGGGTGTCTGATTCCTTGGTCTCTCCCGTGCGAAGGGTGTCTGATTCGTTTCTCCCGTGGGAAGGGTTTCTGCAAAGGGTTTTTGCAGAAATACTCAACATTATACCTGGCATAATCGTATTACTATTATCCGGTTCGAAGGGTTTCTGCGGAGGGTGTATAGATCTGGTGCAGATCTGCGTAAAATATGGCTCCAAGCTTTGCAAAAATAACTGGTGGCTCATCCTCCTCTGGAGGGCAATCTCCTGCCCATATCGTGAGTGAAGCCCCAGCTCCCACTATCCAAGTGGTCCAGGACTCACTCGATGAAGCTTTGAAGTTCTCCGAAAGTGCCCTAATTTGCCGGTTCAATGGTTTTTGGCCGCGGCTGATAGCACTCCACAATTGGATCTCGGAGGTATGGAAGCCTATCATTTCTGATGAAATTAATATCCACCCCTGTGCTAGAGGTTTCTTTATAATAGATTTTGAAAATCCTGAAAGCAGACAATGTATTCTAGATTCCGGCCCTTGGTTTTGGGAAAAATCAGGCCTATTCATGAAGCCATGGAACCCATCATTCGATCCCTCTACAGCAGTGATAACCTCAGCACCAGTTTGGGTGAGATTGCCAAGCCTACCCTTGCATCTCTGGAATCTCTCCTCGCTAAAAGCCATCGGAAATGCAATTGGGAAATTTTACTGCAGGTGCCCAGAAACAGAGGAATATGCCAGAACCACCTATGCACGCATCTGTGTGGAAATGGATTTCAGCGCCGGATTCCCAGCTGAAATAAACCTAACAAGTAAAGACTATGTGTGGAACCAGAAGCTTGATTATGAAAGTGTCCTCTTCAGATGTCGATCGTGCTTTGAGACGGGGCATCTAGCCAAAAATTGTCCAAAAGCCTCTGAGAAAAATTTTGCTAGAAAAAACCACCACAGATCTACATGGTGGGAAGGAGCACAAAAAGAACACTACACTGTCATCAAAGAAGAATATTCTAGAGAAAACTCTGAGTCACAAGAAATCAAGGAAGAAGGAAACAACTCTCAAAGCAAGCAAGGAGAAAGCCCGCCCCAACAAATCAACAGTTATGAGGATTTGAACACCACAGAAAATAAATCTTCATTTAACAGCAAAGTAGATCTCCTAAACCAAACTTCTCCGACTATAGATTGCGAAGCTAAGACACCAATGTCCCAAGAACCAGAAGAGATGAAGGAGATGCAAGACAAAGAAAGTTGGAAGACGGTAGAGAAAAGAAAGAAAGCTACAACACCAATCTCGCCAAGAAAGACGAGGAGCCAGACAAGTAAAAATTAAGAAAATTGTAGGTCCGATAGACCAATTTGGTCTCAGTGGACGTTAACCATCATCATCATCATCATCATCATCATCATAAAATAGGAACAAAAGTCCAAAATTACAGAGCTGATAAGTTTAAACTCCATACATCAAAAAACTTCGAACTCCCCTCGGTTCTGTTCAACTGGTATTTAAAAGAAAATATTCATAACTCTCTTTTGAGGAAACTTAGCTACAGGTGGTCTACATGTATTACAATCGCTCTGCGTAAATGTTTGATCAACTACAAGTGACTTGAATTCGAACAAGGTGGTTGCACATAACCGTTGACCCAGGTGGTTGATCCAAGTTAATGCTTCAACAGAACTGTTGGATTTATTAATTAACCATGAAAGGGTAGACAAAGAGTCCTATTGCTTCCAGATTTCATACGTTTGACTCCACCTTTGACTATGGTCTTGAGCTGGCTTTTTTATTGATCTGGGTTGGGTGAATAGGATAGGATCCATGTCGAGACGATTCCAAAAATTCCCATGTGGCTGGTTTCTTCGTTTGACACCTGTAACATGTTAAAGCATGGAAGTAGCTACAGAACACACAATTAGCTGCAGAATAGGCTGCGTTCCATAACTAAATTTCAAAAACTTATTCAAATAGAAAAAACATAAAAGTATAACATGTCAATCATTTAATGTCCCCCTTGAGACAAAATCTATCATTTATCAGTGATGGGGATCTGTCTTTTTTATCGAAAACAAGGGAAAGAAGTGAGAAACGTTGTCAAGGAGAGAGTAATTCTAAAGTTCAACATACTCCCACTGCAAAATCATTGCATGTCCTCATGCAATTTTGCCAAAAATGTGAAATATTCTTTCCTATTGCATATACTCAAATACCTCTACTAGTACATCTAACTTTCTTCTCTTGCTCCTCTTTGAAGGGACTGCCATCCTAGGTTTCTTCATGAGAAGTCTATATTTTAGGTTGATGATTGTTCTGTTCAAGTTTCTCTTCTTCCTCTTCAACTTCCTATTCTTCTTGTGCCATAGCCCTAGGTGTAGTATTGTATTATCATGAATAGCTTTATCCAATTTGCTTTGTTCCTTCAGGGTTTCATTTTCTTTCTTGATATGCCTGTTCAATGTCTCTAACTCATAGATATCTTGTTTGAGAGAGTCAGTTAGAGATTCTTGTGGATTGACAGGTTGTTCTGGATTGGCTGAGGATTCTGGATCCATTGAGGAACTTTTCTTCTCCAATGACTCTATGTAGTCATAAATTTGTTGCTGCACTGGGTCTATGCCTAGGGATCCTCTACTGGGGCTACCTTCGAAATACTGTTTAGGAGAGTTTTGAGGACTGTATGTAAATGGAACATTATCAAGAGATGGTACTGGGGTTTCTTCTTCTATATTTATGAACTTTGTTCCCTTTGATGATACCTTCTTTACCATACCTCGGAGTCTAAAGCTCCTTCTAAGCTGTAGGGGGCTTATGTTCTCCTCCTTCGTACCCTTTTCCTCCTCTCCTGTCTTTTCCTTCCTCTTGATTTGTTTCCTAATCTGTCAATTTTTCAGAGATTAATTGTTCATCATCTTGTTGTAATGAATATTCAGGTTTGTTCTCAGTAATTCCATTAGCTTTCTTTTTTATCTTCCCTTTTTGCTTGATCTGCGCCCTGGTCTCTGTCTCAGAGACTGGCTCTTCATCATTTTTCTGTGTGGAGAACTTAGGTTTGCTTTGAATGGTCATACTGGTCTTTTTCCTCTTACTCCTTCTAACATTACCCTCTTCAAGTGATTCTGGTGCCTCTTGTAAATAGTTTCTTATCAAGAAGTTTTCCCAAGTATCTCCTATTCTTTTCAAATCAAATTCAACCAGTATTTTTACCAACCCATGATGGTACGTAGTTGTGTCTATGAATTTTATTTTCTTTTGTACATTTGAAGCCATCCTCCTTAGACTGTTTAGAAGGAAGAAATGGAGGTTGATGTTTCCATTTTCTAGAAATTTCATCAATAAACGTATATGATAAACATACATGCATCCAAATCTTCCCTCACAGGCAATAAATCTTTGTAAAATCAAAAGCATACTTCTCCATTTATTTTTAAGTGCTGAAATAGGAATTCCTTTTCTAAACACAGTGACATCCATACCTGGGTTCCTAAGGATTACCTTCCATGATTCACTGTGAAATTATCTATTTTTGAACCATCTCTCTCCAAGTCTTGGCAGTTCTGTATCCTCTACTATGTAAGATTCTGTTACTGTAAACTTAATGTCTCCAATCTCTACTTTTGTACCATCGAATGATCTAGCAAAAGATTTTGTGATCTCTTTGTGATATCCATGAAATTTTTCAATGAAATTGAGCCATCTAGTCTTCTGCAGCATCTCCTTGCGTTGTGGGTATCCTTCCATATATTTTTCCCCTATGGGCTCTGCCCTGAAAATGAGTCACATGGCCTCTGTTTCGTAGAATTTTCTTAACCTTCAGAATTACTCTTCTGGTCTATGAAATGGACTGACTGCGGGTATGTTGAAAAAGAACTATGGGTTTGCGTGGAATAAGTAGACAGTGAGGGTTTGTAGAGACGTGAATACGTTGGTCACATCGTAGTTTTGACCGTTAACAGATGGAGTTATTAGAGACTGTTTAAGTACAGAGTATGGAGAACGTAGCGGAGGTGTGTTATGATGAAATCATTATAGACTGTTTGGTATTGAATGTGGAAGATGTGGCGGAGATGTGGTATCATGAAGTGGCAGTCAAATCAAATGATGACTTGTTAAGGAGACATATGATCATTCATATTATACATAACTTATGTTTATAACTTACTGTTTGAAATAAATTTTGCATTTTACCTTTAGAACTTTAACCTTTTGCTTGATAATTCTTTTGGTGTTGATCCGTAGGTACTTTGAGCATGGTTGATCTCCAAAACTTGATTCTTCAATTTCCCTGCATTCATGATTTATTTGTGAGCTATACAATTGTGCCAGAGCTAATAAGTAAGTTGTAGTTGCATAATCAAATTAGCTGCAAAATGTGAAAAGAAGGAAAAGTGAAATATGGCTATGGAATATGAGTGTAAAAATAAAATGGAAATGAGTTATGACAGTGAGATGGAATGAGATGTGAGATAAAATGAAAAATAGGGTGAAATGGGGTAAAACTGTAAAAATATAAAATGTAAATGAAATATGATAGTGAGATGAAGTGGAACTATAAAAAAAATGAAAATAGAATGAGATGAAATGAGATGATGAATTTGCAGACTCTAAACTACAAATGAATGTAGCTTTTTGTCACTACTTATTACAGAAAGGGAACGGAAAATATAGGATGTTAGAAATCTCTGATTTTCACCCTGTATTTTCTGTGTAAGTATGCCAATCAATGATTGGTTTTCAACCTTATACAATTTTTTTTTTTTTATTTATCATTTTTTTTTGGAAAATTAAAGGCTAAGTTAGTGGAGAAGAAGAATTATTCCTCACTAGCTTCATTTCAGATTTATTCTAGAAAATCTTAATGAACTCCTCTCTTGAAATTGTTTTCTAATATATCTTCAACCGATGACCATTCACAAGAAGAGGTATTTTTCTTCCATCTATCATCCTTATCTTTACTGCTCCATTATTAAAGACTTCTTCAATCTCATATGGCCCAAGCCAATTTGTTTGAAACTTCCCTTGAAAATATTTGAACTTTGAATCGAACAATAGTGCCCAATCTCCTACTTGAAACTTCTTCTCTTTAATATATTTATCATGCCATTTAGCCCTCTGCTTTTGGACTATACTAGTTCTTTGAACTGCATCTTGCCTAATTTCATCAAGTTCATTGAGTTGCTCCAATCTATGTTTTTGTGCCTATGATAAATCGAGTCCCAATTGGACTACCATCTTGAAGGTTTTGATTTGGAACTCTATAGGGAACAGGACTTTTTTCCCATAAACAAGTTCATAGGGTGTATGTCCCATTGTGTTCCTCCATGTAGTTCTATAGGCCCATAAGGCTTTAGGAAGCCTTTCTGCCCAATCTCTTCTATGTAGATGCACAATCTTAGTGAGAATTCTTTCAATCACCTTATTTGTAGATTAAACTTGACCATTTGCTTGTGGCTTATAGGGAGTATATTTCCTATGTTTGATCTTGTAATCTTCCACAAGACCCTTCACCATTTTACATGTAAATTGAGATCCCTGATCTGTCACAATTTCTCTTGGAACACTTAAACGAGTGAAGATGTCCTCAAAAAGAAAGTTAACTATAAATTTTTCATTAGCAAAAGGTAATGCTTTGGCCTCTACCCATTTAGTGACATAATCAGTGCATACCAATATATACTTCTTTTGCTTAGATGGAGGATTAATTCATCCAAAAAAATCTAAGGCCCATTTTTCAAAAGGTTTAATGAGTACCTAAATTTGTAGTGGCATTTCATTTGAAGGAGCAGGTTTCCCTACCCTCTGGCATTTTTCACACCTCCTAACATATTCTTTGGCATCTTTGAAGATGGATGGTCAATAATATCCTAAAGAAAGGATTTTATAAGCTGTCCTCTTGTCAGCAAAGTGCCCACCAAACAACTTATCATGACATGCCTTAAGAATCTCAGGCATTTCATCTTCCCTAACACATCTTCTGATCATAAGATCTAGGTCTATTTTATACAATTCATTAGTGATCCATGAGTATCTTGCACTTATCTGAATGATTTTTCTTTTCTCTCTAGGAAACAAATGTGAAGGCAATTTCCCTGTGACTAAGTAATTAGCAATATCTACGAACCAAGGAGTTTGAGTAGTCACTACAAAAAGATATTCATCAAGAAACTTATCTTCAACCGAAGTGTCATCTTTGATATTTTGAACTTTGGACAAGAAATTAGCAACTATGTTTTGTTTTCCAGGTCTATCTAGCACAGTAATATTGAATTCTTGCAAGAGTAAAATCCATCTTGTAACTCTTCCATTAGTAATAGGTTTATTCATTAAGTATCTAATTGCAAAGTGATATGTATGAACAGAGGTTTCATAGCCTGTTATATAATGTTTGAACTTGTTGATCGCATGAACAACAGCTAAAAATTCCTTTTCAGTTACAGTATAATTCAACTCAATGGGAGTCAAATACTTACTTGTATAGTAGATGGCATAGGGAATCAAGTCTTTTTGTCCTAATACAGCTCCCAGAGTTGTATCTGAAGCATCTATTGAAATGTGAAAAGGTAGTTTCCAATTTGGACCTCTCAAGATGGGTGCTTAAGAAATTTTTGTTTTTAAGGTCTCAAATGCTAGCTAGCAGTCACGATTCCAACTGAATTCACAATCCTTGGTGAGCAATTTGAAGAGTGGGGATGCTATTTTAGTGAAATTTTCTATAAATCGTCTATAGTATCCTGTAAATCCTAGAAAAATTTGAACATCCTTTTGGTAATTTGGAACTGATAATTTAGAGATGACTTCAACTTTAGCCTTATCAACCTTAATCCCATCTCCTGAAATGTGATGCCCTAAAACAGTACCTTCTGTAAGCATCATAAAACATTTTTCATGGCTAAGTGAAAGGTTTTCTTCTTTACATCTTTTAAGAACTTTTTCCAAATTTTCCGAAACTTCTTCAAATGTATTCCCATAGACTGTAAAGTCATCCATATATACCTCTACACAATCATGTATTAGATCATAAACAATTCCTAGTACTGCTCTTTGGAATGTTGCAGGTAGGCATATGTGCCCTTTGGACAAGTAAATGTGGTTTTATATTGATCTTCAGGTGCCACCTAAATTTGATTATAACCAATAAAACCATCCAAGAATGAGAAATACTTCTTACCTGCTAATGTATCTAACACTTGATCTATAAAGGGCAAGGGAAAATGATCTTTAAGGGTATCTTTATTCAATTCTTTGTAATCAATGCACACCCTCCATTTACCATTCTTTTTAGGCACAATCACTAAAGGGGAAACCCATTGGATGTCTGAAATTGGGTAAATGAAGTTTACATTCAGGAAAATGATCTTTAAGGGTATCTTTATTCATTCTCTGTAATCAATGCACACCCTCCATTTACCATTCTTTTTAGGCACAATCACTAAAGGGGAAAGCCATTGGCTGTATGAAATTGGGTAAATGAAGTTTGCATTCAGTAGATTTTGCAGCTCTTCTTTCACAATTTCCCTAAGATTTGGATTCATCCTTCTTTGAGATTGTCTAATAGGTCTAAAATTTTCCTCAATGTAGATGTGATGTATACAAGTCTTAGGACTAATTCCTTTCATGTCAGTATATTCCCATGCTTATGCAGCAAAATGTTGTTGTAATGTCTTGATTAGCTTTTCCCGTTGTAATTTCTCCAAGTTGTTGTTTATGTTCAATTTTCTCCCTAAAAAGATTTCAATTGTAGAGCTACCAAATTCTTCCATAGAATAAAGTGACATCTACCTAGATGACAAATATTCAATATTGGAATTTTCTTGAAATTGATCATGTTCATATTCTGGAGATGATTCAAAATTTTCCATTATATTTAAGATTTGACTATCTTCACTAATATTTGAAATAGTAAAGAAAGGTTGAATGTCCTTTTCATCATCAATCCATTCTTTGTCATCTATTTCTATGATTGTTCTTGCTGGAGGATATAGAGTGAATTTCTTTGTTGAATTCCCATCAGAAATATACATATCACCAGATCTACAGTTAATGAAAGCATCAGTTGTGGCCAGCCAAGGTCTCCCTAATATGAGTGGATGTCCTCCTAGATTGTTCTTGGGGGTTAAGATCATAAAATCAATAGGATATTCCCAAGAATCTAAGGATACTGAAATATCTTCTAACACTCCATCTGGTTTGATTACAGATCTATCCGCTAATTGCAGTAATGTAGGTGTGTAAAGAAGATTAGGAAGCTTGAGCTGCTCCATGGTTTGTTTGTTCATGGTGTTTATTACTACTCCTAAATCAATCTATGTATTTGGAATTTCAACTCCATTGATATGTGTTTTCACAATTGGACTTCCTAGATCTACATATTTTTGTATGGAAATTTTTCCCATCATTATATCTGCTATTTTTCCTACCAAGTGAATTCTTTTTGTTTCCTTTGCTTTTCTTCCTGGTTTCTTTATGCTCAACTCCTTTATTGTTTTAGCTAGGATTGGAATTTCCTTAATGGCTTGTAACAAAGGGATTTTGATACAGACATTTTTTTAATTCATCTAGAAATTCATAATTAGGCAACATGATCTGTTTTTCTACTCCTCTATCAACTCGTAATCTTTCAGGAAAGGGAGGTGCAGAAGTAGATACTAGCTGCTCAATGATAGGAGTTGAGTTCACTGGTTCTTTCTGTTTTTCATTTTCAGTATTTTGGTTTTGGAGAGATGTTCCCTCAAAACTTTTATTAGGTTGTAGAGAATCTTCCTCAGAATTGTCTTGTTCCTAAATAACTACAGAAGGCCTTTCCTTTTCTAATATCCTACCAGATCTTAGTTGAACATCATTGAGATCTAGAGGAGTGATCATATAAGTTGGAAATTGTTGTTCTTCCACCATGTAAGTATTCTGAGGATTTTTATTGTTGGGGTTTGGAAATGATTGGGCAAGTAGCTGATTTGGTCTCTGCTGAAATGGCAGTAAGAGTTGAGAATTTTGGTTTTGTTGTGGATTTTGTTCTGGATTTTTTGTGGAAATGGTAATGAAAGTTGAGGGTTCTGATTTTGAAGTTATGGCTACTGATTTTGTTGTGGAATGTGTGGGGGAGGATAATTCTGATATGATGGGGGATATTGATAATATTGAGCCCATAAGGATTTTATACTCCTTGAGCCCAAGGTTGAGATTGAGATTGAGGTTGAGGCCAAGGTTGAGATTGAGATTGAGGCCAAGGTTGTTGTCAATAATTCCAAATTTGTGGGGGCTGAAGATACATTTGATTGTTAAATCCCTGATTTTGTGGCCCCTGCCCAGGTTTTCTAGAGACAAAGCAAAGAGGTTCTGCTGAATTTGGAATTGTTTCTTCTTGAAAAACAACTTGAAGACCTGGAATCAAAGGACAACCCTTGGTCTCATGGTTTTATGAGAAAATCATACAAGTCTCTATAATTTTTGCATCCAAAGGACATTCTCTTAGAGCATGTTTTTTTCTGCATTTTGGACAGAAAATAGTTAAAGCATCAGCCTTGGTTTTCTATTTGTTTTGCAACTTAAGGGTGTCTATTTGCTCACTAAGACTCTGAATACCTGTTTTGAATTCATCAAGCATATTACCAATTTCTGCCCTACTCACTGATCCAGTTGCAGATTTATTTACTCTAACAAGAGAAGGATCTCTTGGACCTTTCCCAATTTTGGATTTCCCTCTTGAGAGATGAACACATAATTCTCCTATGTCATTTAATGGAAGTTGAGAGATATCTCCCTTCCCCATCATGTTAAGGATATCTATCCACTCATCTCTAATGGATTTTAATAAAATATCTTTTAACGTATCTTCATCTAAATTGTCCATCTTTGCTCTTTTCAAATTATAGTTGAATCTCTCAATTAAATCCTCTAAATTTTCATCCTCTCTTTGAATCATTTTGAACATTTCATCTTTGTGATTGGTAGGCATGCAATAATCCAAATACCTATCCAAAAACACTTTTTTCAAGTCATTCCATGTTCTAATGGATTGAGTGACTAACCCCATGAACCACTTCAAAGCATCTCCTTTCAGTGTTGAAGGAAACAACTTAAGTTTTTGAGAGTCTTCTAGATAATCATAGGTTTTGCACAAGACTTCAAACTCAAATAAAAATGTTTCAGGATCCTCACTTTTTAACCCATGGAAATTTGGGAGGACAGAAGGTGAGATGTTTTTCATTGTGGCATTTGTTTCTTCATCCACTATAGGGAATCCAAAAGAATTATCTATTTCCATATTTCCTCTGCCTCCTCCATTATTTCCTCTGCCTCCTCCATTAATTCCTCTACCTCTTCCTCTACCCCCTCCTCCAAACAGTGTGAATTCTCCATCCTCTCCTTCTTCTGCCATTATAGTTTCTTTAGAGTCAGTGTATGGTTCAACCTGCAAGGTTACTTTCTCTTCCTCTGGTTCTTCTATTAATGGGACATGGGAGATAGATTCTACTTCTTCTTCCTCACCAGGTATTCCTAATTCTTCAACTAAAATGTGCTCCCCTATGGAGGTGAAAAAGGCTACTCCTATTGTTGGAGACCCAAGATTTTTCTCCTCTAGGACTGCCTTGGTAGATGAAGTAGGAGATTCTTTTGATTGGATTATTGACCCTAGAATTTGAGAAGTTCTATGGCTAGGAGTATGAGCTTGAGATGGAGGTGTATCTCTTCTTATTCTTGGTGGAGTAGGTGGTGTTGTAGGAATTGAACTTCTACCTCTAGCTATAAATCTACCCCTAGAGTCTCTTTCTCTATGCATATCATTTTTTTTAATGTAAGAGATAAGGTTACCTAGTTACACTTCCCTGGCAACGGTGCAAAAATGTTTAGTCAATTTAGTGTCCTAAATTGCTTTGCATAAATTATCAACTGAGGTTCGTAAGCTGATGAAGTGTAGTGCATTGCATGTGCTTAGTTAACCCTTCTTACTTCGTTGTTTTGTATTTTATATTGTTTTGGGGGTTTTTGTTCTTTGATTCCTAATGATGTACAATTCTAACTATGAGAAACTAAATCTAAACTTCCTAAAGGTGAACCAAGAGATTAAAACTAGTCAAAATCTAAGTTAAAAGAAGGAAAAACAAAGCATTTGTCCTAATTCATGAATCTGATTCTTAAAACCAAAAGGTAAAGTTGTAATTCATGTTGAAATAAATACCGGGAATGAAATTAATGGAAGTACTTCTTGTTACTCCAACCTTCAATTTTGAAAGATAACCTCCTTGAGATGGAATTCAAGCAACTTTTGTACTTCATGATCTAGAAAAAAAACTAAATAAAAACATGCAGAAGGTAACTGATTGGTTTCAACCCTTATGTAAAGTGAATGTTTAACCATTTAGTTTAGGATGGGTATCAGCTTGAAATGGTGACCGAAAACATTCATTAATACAGCATTGACAACATGAACTAAGAAATAAATAACAAAAAAAGTGAGTAAACTAATCAACAATGCATCCTCATTACTTTCAATCTTACTCTGTTTAGAAACAAAGTCATTTCCTTTATGAAATGAATTGGAGAAACAATATTGCACAATTGAATTCTAACATTATGCTACTGATTAAAACTAAAAGAAATCAACCTAAGTTACAAACACTGCTAAAAGCAAATGATGAAATTAAAACTGAACAGAAAGAAGAAAACAAATGAAAAGAAAACCTCCTTCAGTGTAAGGGCCCTCTGTAACTGACTAGGTTGAACTGCTAACTTAATTCAAAATGATCCTTCAAATGATCATCAGTCAACACACGACTTTGTATTATAAAACAGGAACAAAAGTACAAAATTACAGAGCTAATAAGTTTAAACATAATACATCAAAAACTTCGAACTCCCCACGGTTCTGTTCAACTGGTATTTAAAAGAAAATATTCACAACTGTCTTTTGAGGAAGCTACATGTGGTCTACACGTATTACAACCGGTCTGCATAAATGTTTGATCAGCTACAGGTGACTTGAATTCAAACAAGGTGGTTTCACAGAACCGTTGACACAAGTGGCTGATCCGAGATAATGCTTCAACAGAACTATTGGATTTATTAATTAACCATGAAAGGGTAGACAAAGAGTCTTATTGCTTCTGGATTTCATATGTTTGACTCCACCTTTGACTGTGGTCTTGAGCTGGCTTTTTTATCGATCTGGGTTGGGTGACTAGGATACGATCCATGTTGAGACAATTCCAGAGATGCCCATGTGGCTGGTTTCTTCGTTTGACAACTGTATCCAGTTAAACCATGGAAGTAGCTACGTAACACACAGTTAGCTACAGAATAGACTGTGTTCTGTAGCTAAACTGTAAAAACTTATTCAAATATAAAAAACATAAAAGTATAACATGTCAATCATTTAATGTCCTCCTTGAGACAAAATCTATGATTTATCAGTGATGGGGATCTGTATTTTTATGGAAAACAAGGGAAAGAAGTGAGAAAATTTGTCAAGGAGAGAGTAATTATGAGGTTCAACACTTTCCACGCATGCAATGAGAGTAAAATCAAGCTCAAATTATGAATCTATATATTCACATGTTGCTGCTACTACAGACTCCTTCTTACTTTCCTTCTTCTATGGACATTTTGTGGCATAGTACCTGAATTCATGACAATGAAATCATTTGATGTTGGAAAAGTATTTATTTCTTCCCTCCTCGCCTTGGGACATCTTTCCATTACATTTCTTTCTTTTTATGACTAATGCAAGGTCCTCTTCCTCTTCTTTGGATGAGGTCCCATCTCGGTTGTCCCGCCTTATTTCTTCCTGCACTAGATCATACCATAACCACTCTTGGGAAGACCCAACAGAGCTAGAGCTACCAAATCTTCTTCAAGCATAGTCACACCGACCTCGCCAAGTTCATCACGACACTGTGTAAACTTGCTCAGGTAGTGCAGAATTGTATCCTTATTTTGCTTCTTGATGCTATGAAGTTTTGTCCTTCAACGCCAACTTCATATGGTCACTGTTGTTCTCAAACAAGTCGGTTAGTTTTTTCGACATCGCGAATGGAGTTTCTTTCTCATGGATATTTGAGATAATATGATCTGGAGCTCCCTCTAATACGATCCTCCCCACTTTAGCTACATCCTTCTTCCACTGGGTGAGATATTGGGCATTAGTTTTTGGGGCTTTAACTACATATGTATTGATGTAATCTAGTAGAATTTCATCATCTAATACTATGTGCACACAGATCTTCCATGCCACAATTTGTGGTTCCTTCTAGAGCATACTCGAGCCTAAGTCTGGTGGAAGTCATCTTCTCAGTCCTGGAGAAAACCTGAAACACTGATCTTGTAACTCGAACCTCTTGTACAAACTTAGAATTCTCTTGTCTACTGTGATTCTAGCTTTGATACCATGTGCAAATTCCTTGTAGATTCAAATTGCTTATGTAATATGCTAAAATAAAAGACTTGAATCTACTATACTCATCAACGGAAATAATTAATCAAATGAGAAATCACAACATAAACATGAGACAGAATTCAATCACAAATGCTCAAAGATTAATCTAAGGGGAAATAGACTGCTCAAAACTCTTTCTTATTTATATTTCATTAGTCAAGAAATAGAGAAGAAATACAATGCCTGTTCAAGCTTGAACAATCTATGCACAAGTATAATCTATCTCACTACTTCACAAGATGCCTCTAGTCAATACTTAACCAATTTTGCTGCATTTCAAGCTCTTTTTTCCTTGTGTTGTTTCCTTGGGAATTAGCCCGCTATTAATTAGAGAAATTCCCAATTAGAATTGTGCAATCCCTGTAGGACCTTCTCTAACTGCATGCACCACTTGTACAACTCAACAAATTATTCAACTGATAGTATGATTCCCTTAAAATCCAATCTCAACTGGGTGACTTTACTTTCATTCATGCATTAGTTAATTATGGTTGATTTATTAGTTAACTAGTTGAACAATGAAGTTACACCCCACTGCTAGACCTCCTACTAGTTCCTCCAATAGTTGGAACTAGTTTAACTGACTTTATCTTAGTTTAACTAAATTAAATTATTAGAACTCAAATTAAACTCACCCTAGGCTCCTAAAATTTAGGAACCATTCTACATGACTCAAGATAGGCCCTCAACTCAAATTAACTAAGCCAACTAAGTGAAATTAACTTAGTTTCACAAAAAGGGGGGGGAGGGGGGGCGGGGAGGGGTGGCCGTTCGTCTCAAAAATTAGATTGACTGTTTACGCGTGGGGTACCCTCCTTGCTAATGTCACAAGGGAGGGCCCGCACATACCATTGATATCATGTGGTGGATTTCCACCATTTCTTAACACACGAGGATCCATACTTGTTGATTACCACCATGCCACAGTGCTAGCGCAATAACGCCACTCCCACATCACTCTCCTCGCATCACTTGTTATGGTTTTGGTTCTCATCCTTCAGACGTGGTTGTAAGTGTCGAGGTGTGGAGAAAGCTCCACATTCCCACCAAGGTAATCATGATAGACCCTTTAGGATGGGAAGGATCACTATATCACTGTAATATGATTAGTATGCAATGCTACTTTGTTGCAATGAACGAGCGAGGATATGCTACAAAACTCCATGCAATAAGTGGCTTGGAGTTACATTATATATATATATATATATATCTATATCTATATATATATATATATATATATATATATATATATATATATATATATATATATATATATATATATATATATATATATATATATATATATATTCCAGTGGTTTACACTCAATGCCAAAATGCATCACCACAACTTCACTCAATTTCGCCTTGAAAAGACTTCGCATGCAATAACAAAAAATATTTCGTACTCATTAAAGGGTCTCGTAAGCGCATATGAACATGGTAGCATTCCACCGGTTTGTTTTCTTATCTTATCCCGCCCGCCTGGGTGGATGCTTTATCCTAGCAAGCTCTTTACTCCCTCCCGCCAGCCTCCATCTAGCCTGCCAGCCCGCTAAAAAGGCTAACCAACCAGTTGGTTCTTATCCCACCCAGCCCAGGTAGTCACATTCCATTGTTCCTACGCGTTAAGCTTTTCTCGTCATTCCATTCCAGTGAGGTGGGACTGTGGTCTTGAGGTATTCACCCCCCACTAAGCCTGTTTAGCGTAAGTTAGCAATCCATCAACGGGCAAGCATAAATCGCAATAGCGGGTAGGCTCCACTGATGGAAGGTTGCACTTTGTCCTTACGTTCACCGATAGATGTTCCCACCAGAAGACATTGAGCCAAGTTTACAACGGACGGAGCGAACCAACCCTGGCACGGCACACGGCACTATGATCGTGTGAATCACTGCTGCTAAATGCCTGCTGATCGAACTCGCTGCTTGCCGAAGGCCCCAAAGCTATTATAGTACTTACTTCCTTGGACCCCAAATACCCCCCTTAGTAAGTACTATCCCAAAAAGACTTACTTCCTTGCCCTCAGAAGCGCAAGCCCCTCCGGGACCTTGGAATATTTAGAAGAAGGGGGGGCCCCACTTAGTAAGTATTAAGTTTATTGCTCGATCTTGCTATGGAGATGATGAACGTGCCACCGCTTGCTTTTCTCATTGCTACCATCGTTCTCTCACCAGAAGAGATTGATACATGTTGTTACCAGACAAGCATATCGATTGAGACAAGGTGACACCAGACGATGATAGATGATAAGTCCTTACCGCCATACGAGAGAGGAGATGTCCCCATGTTCCCAACAGATGAAAGAGAAGGAACCGTTCAACCATACCCCGTAAACGCATCCATACCTGAGAGAGGAGAAGGAAGTTCAATTTACTTATTGGGTGGGGGGGCTTATGGTCGAGCCTGCTTGCGCATCCTTAACGTCAGACCTTAGAAGTACCTCTTACCGCGGAGAATAAGGCCTTACCAACAGACGACAGAGGAGAAAGGGCCCTTTCAATAATTACCTGACTTAGAGGCCTTCCCTTAGTTTCCCGACATATCTGCATCCTTCCTAAATCTCAGGGAGGATTAGGCCTGATTTATATTGCCACTAAGGTGAAAATCCCGCCAGTCAAGTAGCAAAATAGACTGGTCTTCCTGGGATGGATGGGATGGATCGCTGGCTTGGGATGGCTGGTAGGTGGGGATCGGTAATGAATCATATATGTAATTACGCTTTAGCTAATCGATCATACCAGAATATCATATAAGATCTAATTTCACCTTTTCTTTCTGATCTCTCGTTACCCGTGCCTTAGCCCAGTAGGTCGTCGGGACCTTTACCTCTAGTTCTATGCGATAGATCTATTCACTGGATGGCTCTACCCCTCTACCCTCCCTTAAGTTAAGCATATATTCTCTTTGGGATCCCACTACACTCTAGAGCGTACCTACCATGGGGTATCATTCAGTCCCCAACCCGGTAAATAGAGAGGGGAAGTCGGGGGAGTCCCCCGTATCTATAGAGGGGCGGGTGACTTATTAGAGTTCAGAGTCGGCAGGCACCCGGCTCTTTCACTTTCAAGATCTTCCTTCATCCCAGGATTCGGAGATCCCATTCCTATGCTCTGCTTAGAAATAAGAGATAGAGGTCCTCAACTCAGTAGTATAGTACGATTTCGTTGAAAACCTATCAATAACTGAAGTCGATATGGGGAGTTAGCGCCACTCCACAGTCCTTTCCTATATATAAACTCGAGTGATGGTCAGTTCGGTCAAGTGACGGTTGTATCTCGAGTAAGATAAACAACTAACTATTGGGATAAGATAAGACTATAGACGACTGACTTTAGAAGACTCCAACTATTCTACTTCCTTCCGGCTAGCGATAAATTAGAAATAGTCCAGTCGGGCCTATATTGTTAGGGTGGTTTCCCTCTGAACTGAAGGTTGGTGCGCCCCGAAGCCCTATCCATATCTATATCCGTTGGAGTTTCTTATATTACAGGTCGAGTCGCCTAGTGCATTGCCTTGTCTCGTTGTTCTTTCCGAGACTCCACCTTTGTGTGTTTCCACTGCGTTCCGTTGATGAACGGCCTATCTGGCTATTTTGATACCCGTATTTCATAACGCCTAAAGGAAGGAAGGTAAGCCCGGCAAATAACGAAGTCTTCCCTAGTATACTATCCCCATACCGGACCTGATACCAGTTTGGACTTGATTCCTGTACCCTTATATAAAGCCTGATACCAGTAAGGACCTCCCTTTACACTATCCCTGTACCTTGTATGTATAGGAGCTATCCCCAGAGGGCCAAGGAGATAAGGTAAGTAAGGACCTGATCCCTAATATCAGGACCCGATCCTTGGGACTTAGCCTGGATCCAATAAGCTAGTAGTTAGAACTACACTTGCTTTCTTTACTACATAACCCCATTGGAGTGCCTATCTTGCCTGGGTTCTTACGCTGGCCCTTCCCCTGCCAGCCTAAGGAACTCGCCTAGCAATAATAAGTCAGTCCCATTCTAAGTCAATCAGTCGAAGCACCAGGTCCGGGCAACTTCAAACACATTCCATCCGCCAGTGAAACCAGTGCTTATGAAACAGCTTAAACCACTGGCAGAAACAATGAGGTCATGTAAAAAATGATTCTTCATCTAATGGATTTAGATGTATATGGAGCTATGCCATCAAATTATTATGTTTCATTTATTGATGATTCCTCCAGGATTTAGTTTTTGAAAACCAAGGAACGAGTGTTTAGCGAGTTTCCAAAGTTTTAAGCTCTTATAGAGATTGAAACATGTAAAAATATTAAAGTGTTGACATTTGAAAATAAAAGAGTACACCATAAATGACTTTGATGCATTTTGCAAGGAAGAAGGAATCAAGAGGGAGACTTCAATGGCTTACAACTAACAGTAGAATAGGATTACAAAATGAAAGAATTGGTCCATCAGAAAAACAACCTAGGTTAGGACCCATGACTTGCGATTTTCCTGTGCGTCGTTGGTTAGGGGCATAAAATATATATGTGTACCTTTTGAATTACTGTCCTCATAGAGCATTAAAAGACAAGATATAAAACAAGAATTTATTAGTGAAAAACAATATGTATTATACTTTCATGTATTTGTTTGTTATTTTTATATTCATATGCCTAATGATAAGAAAAACTAAGTTTGAACATTTAAAGAATCTAACTTATCTTTTTAGGTATGACGGAACATCCAATGCTTACTAGATCTACATTATAGTATATCAAAAATATAGTGGTGAGTAGGCATGTAAAGATTAATAACAATGGATGGTCCTCAAGTTCCCATGAGCCTCTCATAGAGATTGTGGAAGGTGAGAAGGTAAATGGTTCAAAGTCCAATCTCGAGATAAATCACACTCAAATTCAATTCAATAAGATCTCAATTTTGAGGAAAAGGGCTTGCTCCTCTCAAGTTCAACTACGAAGTTGAGATGACTTACCTAGAACTCAAGGACATAGAGCAAATAGAGCACCTAGATCTATTTTCAAGCGAGTCATCCACCTAAAATATATCCTCTTATGTTGCACTGATGTCTTCTCTCATTGATGAAAAATTTTATGCACTTGACCTACGAGAATAACATAATGCCAAAAATATGAAACAATATTTCCATAAACAAAGAAATATCACATGAATTGAGACAAGCTACAAATTTATTTTATTATTCAAAAGAAGATTACAATGTTCACTTGCCTCTTCGAGGGGGCAACCTCCAACAGAGCAGAGCTCAATTACAATAAGGCTTGATGATTCTTCCCTTGCTATATAAGACTAGATATAACTTTATGACATCCAAAAACCTTATAACTACTAGTGGTCCCTTGCATAATACAGGTTAACCACTTTATTTATTAATTATGGACCGTTTATAACTAATTGTGCTCCCTTTTCTATAATGCGGATCAACCACTTATAATTATTATTAATCTGGATAAACGCTTACAGATATTATTGACTCAACTAACTAACTGTGACTCTTACTAGGCCCCTTGGGATTATTACATAAATAATGAGGTTAGGGGGTGACCCTAGCATGCCCTCCCCCATCAAAATCAACCTTATCCTCAAGGCTGAAGATGCAGAAATTGCTGAAGAATAGTGGTTGGTTCCCATGTCGCATCTTCTGGAGAGGTATCTTTCCACTTGATGGGGACTTCCTTGATCGCGCAGTCGCGAAGATGTCTTTTGCGAGTATTGAGGACCTGTTTGGGTCAGATCCAAAGTAAGTCTTCCTCATCCAATTCTGGCAGACTTGTTTGAACCTTGCAATTGTTCCCCACAACTTTCTTGAGGAAAGATACATGGAAGAATGGGTGGATTTTTGAAGTAGTTGGCAGGGCCAGTTTGTAAGTGACTTCTCCTATACACTGAAGTACCTGATAAGGCTCGTAGAATTTTGCTGCTAGTTTGTGGCAGCCCATTTCTTTGAGAGAAGTATTCTTATAAGGTTCGAGTCACAGGAACAGGTGGTCACCGACTTGAAATGACCGCTTAGAATGATGTTGGTCGACCTGTTTCTTGATTCTATTATGAGCTTGATGTAGATTATCTTTGAGATGAGTGATCATGGCAGCACAGTTATGCAGGAGATGATCAATTGCCTATACTTTGGAACCTCTGGGGATACAAGAAGCTAGTGAAGGTGGGGGTTGGCCATACACTGCTTCATATGGAGTCATCTTGGTGGATTCATGATAGTGAGTATTATACCACCATTCATCTCAAGGAAGACACTATACCCATTGATGATGTTTGTATGAAGTGAAGCACCATAGATAGGTATCCAAACATTTTTTGACTGCTTTTGTTTGACCATTGGTTTGTGGATGATAAGTTATACTTAGTTGGAGTTGCCTGCCTTGTAGCTTGAAGAGTTCCCGCCAAAATTTGTTGGTGAAAGTGGGGTCTCGATCAGACATAATGGAAGTCGGCATGCCATGCATTTTGAAGATTTTTTCCATGAAAACTTGAGCCACTGATGTTGGGGTAAATGGGTGTGGTAGAGCACAAAAATGAGCATATTTGGAAAGTTTTACAACAAACACCATGATGATTGATTTGTTTCTTAACTTTGGGACACATGTAATGAAATCCATGGAAAAATTTATCCATATGGAAATAACGAGTGGAAATGGTTGTAAGATTCCCGGTAGCTTGATCATTTCCCCTTTGTTGCACTAGCATACATCATATTTAGCTACAAAAGTAAGAATTTCATTCTTCATGCCGGTCCAAAAGAAAGAGCGATGAGCTCGTGCATAAGTCTTCTGAAAGCCTGAATGTCCTGTGACTGGAGAGGAGTGAAACTCTTCCAAGATGCAGCCTTTTAGATTGGAGGTTAGGGATAGCACTACTCGATCCTTGTAGCGAAGAACCTCAACCTTCCAAGAGTAGTTCTTAGAGGAATTAGGATTTGCTCTTAATCTATTAATGAGCTAGGACAAAGAGGGGTGGGAGAACCATTCATGATGGGCTTCTTCAATCCAATTTGGTATGGGTAGAGAGAGGGATAAAAGGGTGCCCTCATCCTCAAATTGGTGCGATAAGGCATCAACCATTATATTGTCATGCCCCTTCTTGTAAATTATCTCATAATCATATCCCAACATTTTTGCGAGCAATTTATTTTGTTGTGGTGAAAATATATACACTCCTCGAGGAAATATTTTAGGTTATGATGATCAGTGTGGATTTGGAAACGATGCCACAATAAGTATGGTCTCCAAATATCTACTATATGTAATATGGCCATCATTTCTTTCTCATATGTAGATCGACCTAGATGCTTGTCACTGATTTGTTGACTCGTGAAAGCTAATGGTCTACCTTCCTGGATTAATACTACGCCCATCCATATACCTCAAGCATCACATTCAATCACAAAAGGTTTTGTAAAGTCTCGTAGGGCCAATACTGGAGTGAAGCACATGACCTATTTGAGAGCCAAAAAGGCATGTTGACCTGCGTTGGTCGAAAGAAATATTTTTTTCTTGAGAAGATTAGTGAGGGGTCAAGCAATGCGTCCATAATTGGAGACAAATTTGCAATAATAGTCAGTGAGACCTAAGAATCCCCTCAAAATCTTCAATGTTTTTGGTTGGGGCCACGCTTGTATTGCCTGAATCTTTTTCAAATCAACCCTTAGTCCTTCACGACCCACAATGTGTCCCAAATACTCTGCTTCGTCCATGCCAAAGAAACACTTGGATAATTTGACAAATAGTTTATAATATTGGAACAACTGCAATACATGGTCAACATGTTGAAGGTGAGAGTCCCACATTATGTTGTAGATGAGAATGTCACAAAAAAAGACCGGGATGAATTTTCCGAGATGCGGTTTGAAAAGGTGGCTCATGAGGCTTTGAAGACTCAAGGGGGGATTACATAGACCAAATGGCATGAATAGGAATTCATAATGGCCTTCATGATTTCGGAAGGCTATCTTGGGAATGTAAACTTCCTTCATTTGTATTTTATGATAGCCTGAGTGGAGGTCCATCTTCGTAAAAAAATTTGGCACCATGCAGTTCATCAAGTAGATTGTCAACCGCGGGGATAGGAAAATTTTCCTTTATAGTGAGCTTTTTAAGGGACCTAAAGTATGGATACATGCACCATTAACTGTGTTTCTTTAGAATCATGAACACCGAGATGAATAAAGGCTGGTGTTGGGACGAATAGCATCAATTTCGAGGAGTTCCTTGATGATTTTTTCAATTTCATTCTTTTGGGCAAAAGGATATCGATAGGGATGGACATTTGGTGGCTCGGTACTTGGGAGAAAAGGGATGTTATCATCATGTTCACCCCTAGGGGGTGGAAGCTCCTTAGGTATGTCGAAGACCCGCTGGTGGTGATCTAATACGTGTTGAATATTGGGATGAATAGGAGGAGTGGATTCAATGGCATGAATGGCATTAAATTTCTCTATTATCCCATGACAACCCTTTTTTAAAAGCTTCTCTATTCGATGCAAGATGATGATATTAGGAGCACTTTCCTGGAGTCCCCGTAGTGTATGAGTGTGGACAATATGCTTAAAGCTCATATATAATGATTGGTACCATAAATTGAGACTTGGTACCATACATACACTAGTTGCGGTAAAATTTTGAGCTTACTTAAGATTAGTATGGTTGGAAAGAAGGTAAGCTCAGGAGTCTAGTGATGTGGGTCACTTGAAGCTGCGTCAGGAAAATCTTGGGACTACATGAAAATTGGGGGCTTACAGGTGAATGGTACCACTGTGATCAGCTCGTCATCCTAAATATTATGGGCCAGGTCTCTTGCAAGCATCCTGTATTGATCAATATTGTGGTGGCAAAAATACATAATTCTTGATACTACCAAATATCCAACGAAAATCGACCCTCAACTGTAGTAATCGAAACCCCAAAGTCTTGGCACTGCAAAATGTGATACAATGATATGATCTGGACTATGGTGACTAACACCATCACTGCACAAAGACTCTGATCTATGATGTGAAAATCCCAATTACTAAATCCGATTTGTACTGCGGTGACAGAACCCCAACTGTTAGATATGATTTTTCAATCGGCGACTGAACCCCAACTTCAATTCTTCAGAGTGTGCCCATGTGCTCAAGGAGGGAGCACTTCTTCAAGTCAAAGGAATGCACTTAAAGGAAAACTTGGTTTTGAGGGCGTAGTTCGGAAAAAAGAAGGGGAATGATGCTTAGGAGTGCACTATGTGCTCTTGGAAGGTGTAGGGCACACTTCCAAACAATGAAGGATTTTTGCTCAAGGCTTGAGAGTGTGCTTTTGCACTCCTAGCCTTAATGGGTTCACATTGCAACCAAAATTTGTCTAAGTGTGGAAGATAGAACAAGGGGCGAACTTGATGAGCTTAGACATAGAATCATGTGTGATGCATACCAACTCATAAATACAACTTAGACAGACTTAACAATGATAAATAGACATCAAAACGACAGTTTACAAACACTCCCCAAGTACAATGGACAAAGTGTGTGCAATTGCGACCAAAAGTGTCGTTTTGCATCAAACAAAGGTGCAATGACCATGAAATTCACTAAATATGTTCTAATCAATGCGAAAACACTTGAGAATGATCAAGAACACTAGAAACACATAAAATGACTCGATATGATAGTTGACGACAAAGGTGACACTTGATGTGATAGTTGAGAAGGCTAAAAAATTTAAATGTAGTGAAATTTTGGAGGGTGTTGTAGTAGTGACAACATGGTCCTACTCCAAATGTTGCGGGGTCTAATTTGGACTTCACATCAGTGATACCCCCTCCGTTATTGGCGACTTCTAGCACTGTCAACATATACTTTCAATAATTAGACTACTTTCCTATATAAACGACAAATGTTTTGCACTATGTCTTTGTTTGATGAGAGTTTGTGAATAGAATGATTCAATATCAAGGCTACTTCTTTAGCATAATGACATGTGAAATTATATCAAGAACCATTGGTCCTATAAACATGTCATTAATGGTCAGAAGCAATTGTATCTTAAATGGATCAAGTGGTAGCTTAAAGTTGATGGTAGAGAAACAACATAATCTATGAGATTTTAGAGTGGTTAGAAGTGTTAATGAAGAACCAAGTAGACGAAGATAAAAAACATTATATGTGATTTCAGCACTTCATGATCTAAGCATTAGGAGAGGGTGTTATAATTTATGCTTACAATAATATATTTGGTTTGTGCTTGCTGGAGATTATTGGGATATTATCTCAACCTCTATCTCCAAGTTAGGAATTAGTTGGATCTTACTCTAACTATATAAATGTATTGTATTTGTGAATTTGAATATACAAGTAGTTTGGTGTGCAATTTTTATTTATTTATTGCATCCCACCCAAGCAACTCCAAACTTCACATCCATATAAATTAAGAAAATAATAAGAGATCACTAATTTATAATTGTTTTCAAGTCCATAATAAACTTTCCACCCTCCATTTATCCTTCTCTCAATAATAAATTGTAATTGAGCTTATGATAAATATCCATTCCAAGATAATTGATCTTATTGGTTTTAATAATCACGACTTTCATTTTGTTAGTGTTAACAATCACACCGTCTCTTTTTTTAGTATAAACCTATGAGGTTTCTTAGTTGCTCAATAAGATTATTCATTTTTCTTTCTTTATATATACATAGATTGATAAAATATTAAAAAAAAAGATTAAAAATAATTCTGTGACTCGCTACTTCTTTAGCATAATGACATATGAAATTATATCAAGAACCATTGGTCATATAAATATGTCATTAATGTTTAGAAGCAATTGTATCTTAAATGAATCAAGTGGTAGCTTAAAGTTGATGGTAGAGAAACAACATAGTCTATGATATTTTAGAGTGGATAGAAGTGTTAATGAAGACCCAAGCAGACGAAGATAAAAAAACATTTTATGTGATTTCAACACTTCATGATCTAAGCCCCCGGATGCGGGTGATCGCTAGACATGTGGCTCACAAGGCTCGTCCAAAGGGCAGGTGTCCGCCCGGACGAGCCAAGCATGACGGAAGGACACGCATTCATTCCACCACCCTGCAGCATTTAAGGAGGGGAGTAAAGAAGGTTGACAGAGGAGTCCTGTCGACATTCAAGGCGAGTCTTGAGAAGCGCATCATGGCGCTTCATAACAGCATTCTCCCAGACATTCTTCCGCCATTCCTTCCTGCAACTGTTTCGTTCTCGCCGGAGGTGACGGAGGTTCTGAACTTTGATTGTGAATGTGGGTGTGTTGCTGCGGAAGAGTGGGGCAATTGGCAAGCTCACAAGCATGCCAATTGCGCCTCTGAGAATTTGGTAACGCCTCTCTGTATGCGTCTTTCGTTAGCTCCTGCTCTGGCTTCGTTAGAAGGTGAGGAGACTCAGAGCTTCAGCTCGTATCTGCGTCCATTGTTAGGTCCTGTTCTGGCTTCGTTAGAAGGTGTGGAGGCACAGAGTCTCAGCTCTCAATCAAACATTAAGAAAGAGGGTCAAGGCTCTGCTGCCACTGCTCTCGGCAATTGGGAAACTCAGACCTGGTCTAGCAGTATTTCTAAGCCGACAACACTGTTTCACTGTGGAATTGAGCGCTCTGCTCATAAGACCAGTATGCATCGCACTCGGGGAAGAGGCAGCGGCGGCAGGGGTGGATATAGTGGCAGAGCCCCCTCGACTTCTTCCTCAATTGAGGAAACCTCTGAACGCAGAAGGCCGAGGGGTAGGCCCCCGGGCAGAGGCAGATTGGGGGAACCTCCTGCGCGCATGGATTGTGGGCACACGGAACACCCAATGGTGAGATACCGCCTCCCCTGCACCTTAGCCAATTCTACTTTCTTTGTGACTGTCTCTGTTGAGCATTGTAGCAATCCCTGGGAAGATGAGGACGACAACCCTCGGGCCAACCCTCCGCGTGTTCCTGGGATCGTTCCCATGGTGGATATGGAATTCCCTGCTGTTGAGATGATGCGGCCCTTACATGACCCGGGAGCGAGCCTGAGAGAGCCTGTTGGTGACTCAGGCGCTGGCCCAAGCGACCGTGGAGCGCGCAACCTTGGCAAGGCTATCCTACAGCCTCCACGCTGCAAGGCAGAAGATGAGCCGCAGACCACTGACGAAGATTGACATGCCCAGCTCGCACTCCAGGTTCTACAGCAAGAATTTTTCTCAGTCTGCTTCCTATGCGGTTATATATGAGTCTGTCACTCTGTCTCTATGTAATTGTGTCGGTTTTATGTTATCTCTGTTCTGTGTCGATGTTCTGCAAGTGTTTATGTCCATGTGTCAGCTGCATGAATGTGGCCCTAAGTCTTTATCCATGTGTCCTCTGTCCATGTGTCCTATGCAATTCTGGCAAGAATTCTCAAGTGTCTACTGTCTGTCCACGGACAAATTTTACAGGGCCGCGGCCCCGTTGTAATTTTCACAATGTAACTCTGCTCTTGATGTAATATAATAGTTTAGTATTACTTAGAAAAAAAAAAACACTTCATGATCTAAGCATTAAGAGAGGGTGTTATAATTTATGCTTACAATAATATATTTGGTTTGCATTTGTTGGAGATTATTGGGATATTCTCTTAACCTCTATCTCCAAGTTTGGAATTAGCTGGATCTTACTCTAACTATATAAATGTATTGTATTTGTGAATTTGAATATAAAAGTAGCTTTGGTGTGCAATTTTTTTTTATTTATTGCATCCCACCGAAGCAACTCCAAACTTCACATCCATATAAAATAAGAAAATAACAAGAGATCACTAATTTATAATTGTTTTCAAGTCCATAATAAAATTTCCACCCTCCATTTATCCGTCCCTCAATAATAAAATTGTAATTGAGCTTATGATAAATATCCATTACAAGATAATTGATCTTATTGGGTTTAATAATCACGACTTTCATTTTGTTAGTGTTAACAATCACCGTCTCTTTTTTTAGTATAAATCTATGATCATTCTTAGTTGCTCAATAAGATTATTAATTTTTCTTTCTTTATATATACATAGATTGATAAAATAATTTAAAAAAATCATCAAAATAAAATATTTGTGTTTTCTACATTCAAGATAAGATGCATATTTTCTTTAAAATTTAATAGCAATAATTTTTTTTGTGTATGTGAATTAGAGGCCTTACTTATATTATAGACCAGAGTTATAATACATTAGTCACCAAAGCATTGAAATTTTCCTAAATGAAAACCATAATTTCGATGCTATGGGGTATTTCAATATTGTCCTTGGAAAACAATGAGACTTGATCTATAAAGTTTAGAACTAAACCCCTTATGACCAAGCTATATTTGATTGTAATTTTCACATATACAAGACTTATTCATGGACATTCAAAAACAATAAAAGCCTTACAAAACAAACTAGAATAGTAGCAAGACATGCTAAACTGAGGAGGTTGATAATTCATTATGCTCCAGTTCACCATTCTAAAATACTTCCTTGGAAAATTTTGTCCAAACCAAGTGAGATTCTAGACAGGCTAAGCATACACATGCAAGTGAGATGAGAGTGCAGATGCTCAATGTCTCTTTGGACGGTAGCCAATTGAGAGTGAGCCTCATCATTACAGTCCAATCTTCCTTGTAAGATCCTACCAAACAACATTTTGGTTTGCTAATAGAGTTGGATTGCGTTGAGGCACTAGATTCTTCTTACCCAAGTATGCCCACATTCTAGCATCCACCATTCAATAATAGCATACAACTCGAATTCTAAGCGGGTCCTTCCTTCTTGTGGAGTAGGATCATCCATCTCATAAATCTCTGCTCACAGGGACTTGGGAGTGTTGATGTTGTATCGTCGAGCCACCAGCCTAGCTTAGCACTTAGCATGAGACCCTTCCACATATGCCAATCCTTCTTCCCTAGCATTGTGTCTCTTGTCCTATTGGCATGAACTACCAACTCCCCTACCAGACCACACCACAAACCCCTGCACAACCAAACATGATGGTGGCTATAAGAATCAAAGGAAGGTTGTAGTCAAAAGTGTAGGGGTAGTTCCTCACAAGTATCCAGTTAGATTCCCGAAAAATTTCACTCACCTAGTCTACCCAATTAACGTAGACCTATCCAATTTCCCACCATGCAAAGAGAAAGGATGGACCATTGAGGATTTCAACCTCAATCATGGACCACGAGTGCTCAATTGAAACCCAATGACCACCACCAGTTGAGCGAGACTGAAATGAAGAAACTGACCATAAGAGAGGTTGTAGCTAAAAGCATTTCGTGCTAAACCACCAATACATAAAACAAATGTGTATTATATGCAAGTTTTCTTTCCATCGCTCTAAATCTGAGTGATCTTATTGGCCAAGCTTTCTTCTTTGATATCCTACCTAATGCTCGAGGGTAAACGTACTCAGAATTAAATCTGAGCGTTGAGCTTGTGACATTATTAAACAAATATCTATTGAAACCATAGTTACCAAATTCAAACAAATATCTATTGAAACCATAGTTACCAAATTCGAATTCGATACGGCAAAAAAAATAATAATAACAAAATAATAAATAAAAATAATAAAATAAAATAAAAATAAAAAATAAAATAAAATAAAAATAAAATAAAATAAATAATAAAAAAATTCGACCCTATAAAATCCAATATGAATAAAATTTGACCATATAAAATCCAATACGAATTTTTTTGACATTATACCTCTTACAAATACTTAAACACACACACACAAACACATATATATATTTATATGAACAATCATTATATTTCAAACTTTAATGAAAATTCATTAAATTTTCCCTAAAAAAGATATGGATTTGCAACTATTCTTTTGTATAGCAGATATGGATTTGCAATTAAAGTTTGCCATTTTATAATTTTTTATTTTTTTTAATGTTAAACTGAAATTTGTCATTTTATCATTTTTTCCAATATAGAAGTTATCATTCTTTATTTTTTTTATAGAAGAGTTACTAGTATGCAACTAATTTTCTATTTTATAATTTTTGGTAAAGCAAGAATTATCATTGTTTTTAGCAATTTGACATTTTATAAATTTTTCTAATATAGAAATCACTGTTTTTATTTTTTCCCAAATAAAAATTAACATTTTTTTATTTTTTCATAGGAGAATTACTAATTTGCTAATTAATCTTCCTGTAAAAAAAATTACCACTTTTTTAATAAGAAAAAGCTAACTAATCGTGGCAATAACTTTGTTTTCCATTATTTTATTTTTTCATGAAGGCTACGGAGTTCCAAATAGGGCATTATTTGAGAATTTGGAATTTTAATTTTTCATGAAAGCTACAGAGTACCATTAGCATACTGGATCTTCTTTTTTCTTTTTTCTTTTTTTTAGTACGAAAAAAGCTTAATAGTATTAAAAACTACTAATCATATAAACACATGAGTATAATCTGAGATGGGAGAAATAACATCGTTGTACTGCCAGATTGGAAATAATGAGAAGCAAAATTTCCTGAAAGCCAAAAGTACCCAAGTGTACCAGAAAAGGAAAGATTCATGTGCAATACATAAAAGGGAAAACACAGTGCTTTTACCAACTGGGCTAGAGAATACCATATGTACAAAAAAAAATCGCTTTGAAACATACCGGAGAGATGATATGAAACAATAGAATTATGAGCCAGGTAGAGAAAAGTCCTGAATCGAATATGTTTCAACTTCCATTTTTATGCCTATTTTCCAATTTCCCAATTGAGTTAGGAGTCCTCTCTTTAACAATTCATCAGCTTGTGTATTCTAGGATCTGTTGACATGATGAATAGAATAATCTTTCCTCCTTTTCCATACTGTGTCAATTCTGTTCATCCATCCAAAAAGGTGTTGATTTTTTATAATAATCTTTGCTGTGATTCAAATTGGCAGAGCCACGAATCGCAGTGAGCGCTGGAACCGTGAATGTCGAAGGTGACAACCCATTTTAGCTGGTAGAAAGCTTTGAACGTCGAAGGTGACCGCCCATTTTAGCTAGTTACGAATTTACGATTTTTTTTGGCCGGTACGGCTGAACTTGATAATTATGATTGAAACCAGAGATGGGAAAAGCTCAAGCAAGAAGCGTAAGGGAAAAAGCCCAGTTCGGAGGCCCTAAACCCTCCCAGAAAGAGAAGACTAAGTGGCAAGAAGATGTAACTGGGAAACTCAGTGCTCTGCAACAAATGTGATCTGTGAGGTTAGGGACTGCATTTTCTCCAGATTGTCCAACCAAATTTCCCAATAATCTTCCCAAGCTTGTGAAATTACCATAAATAATTTCGCATATGAGCACAACTAGCTACGAGTTGTGTTGTATCCGTATCTCATGCTTCAGAGTTGGCACTCGCTGGGAATCACTCTCTCCCTTCAACCGACATTGGCACATATTAGTCGCATCACCCATCGAAGATAATAACAACGAAATTTAATATTAACTAGCAATTGTCCCAAAAGGTACAAAGAGAGGCCGATAGGAATATTAAATTGGAATTGTTGAATTTTTATAGAAGAGTTAATTGGTTTGTTGAAAACCTTGTTTTCTTGGACTGGATCATTGTGCAATAACGTTTCTTTAGATGATTTGTTTATATCTATATTACAAAGAACACATTGAATGTCTTTTTTCATTTTAGAGTAAGTTAATTACCCAAAATCAAGAAACCTTTATAGATGGCCAAGCATATACAAAGCTTGCACCACCATGACTATCTCGTAGAAAGTCAAAACATAATATTAGAAAACATGTTGATATGTTGTTATTAAAAAGTTAATTCCATTAGAAACCATGATATTATTATTATATTTTGTAAAGAATAATATAAATATATAGAATGATACTACATTGAAAGCCATAATTGTATAGTGCGATTAGAAAGTCAAAACATAATATTTTTAAACCAATACTTATTGTATTCATATGTGATTTTTAATAAAATACAATTAAATTTGTGATGTATAATTAATTTTATTTAAAAATTAGTAATAATAATTATAATAATAATAATATAATTAAAATAATAATTAATAATAATATAATTGAAATGATAAAATATAAAGATTCATAGGAATGACCAAAACAACCCAATTTGCAAATTGACAATTGGACATCTTAATAGTAAAGGCATTTTAAGAATAAGCATAACTTTGAAAGAAAGTTGAAGTTGATTTGATCATGTCAAACCTTGTTTTTACCTATGCAAAAAGTTGACGAACAGTTTTGGACATATGTAAAAAGTTGCTAAGGAGAGGTTGAGATTGAAAATATATAATCATTATGGGGCATATGTGGTGGGTGAGAAAGTAAACGTTGAAGTTGAATTAATTTTTCATGATTATAATTATGATATTATGTGATAAAAGATTAAGAAATATAAAATGCCAAAGTAAAAGTTGTTCCAATTAAATTTACTTTATTATAAAAGAACGTTGTATCTCTGTGCATATTGTTCTGTATCTACATACCTATTTGAAAATGGAAAAACACCCAGTTTAAATTCAAATTATACTCCTCTATTAACTGGAAATACTTTATCAATATGAAATCATATACCATATACTCGTCATAACTATATCCACTTTATTAATGTGGATCCATGCGCTGGATGACACTTGTGGATCGAGCATTTAAATAATATTTTTGAATTTTTAATATTTAAAAATGGTATATTTACTCTGCATCAAAAGATACCTTTAATGGCAGAGAAGGGAAGCTGCCTCGCTTTTATAATTTCTAACTCAAAAAACAGGGAGCTGCCTTTACTTTTATAATTTCGAAAAACAATGTGATAGAATTGAATAAAATATCATAGACTGAAATGAACAAAATTGTAATAAAATATAATATAATAGACTGGAATGAATAAAATTAAAATAAAATATTGAACAAAGAAAGTAGTAATCTTTCCATACAAGTAAAATTTAGTAGCTAATATTGCAGAGGGAAATCCCATCATATTACAGAATGAAAACCCATTTCCAGCCGAAGATCTCTCATTTTCTCATGTCTCTACCAGCATGCTTACTACCACAAACAATATTTCAAACATTAACTAATTCCAAACTAAGCAAGGGAAAAATGGTCATCTGGATCCTCTAAGGCACTATTTCTGACTTCAAATTAAATGTATAGTCATGGTTCACTCCCTCAACATAGAACTTCTATGCAATACCATTGTATATGATGTTGGCAGTTGTTGTTCACACTGATGCTGCATTTTTGTGATAATCTGGACGGGAAAAAATAGTATTGTTGCATGATATTTTCCATTAGGAAAAGCAAATTGTAAATGATCTACATTCATACCTCCTACCTCCTGGGTTCTCTTATATTTCTGAATCATATGATAAGGCAATGTTTGGGGGCTTAATGCTTTCCACTGTATAGTCTGGCACAAGAAAGAGAAATAGGAAAGGTGACAATCTCATCAAGCTGCATATAAGAACTGTTATCCAAAGTCTAATGTAGTCATCTTTTTGGACATGAAGCCACTAGAGTAGAAGTGCGCTAAACCAAGAACCAGATGTATTCCTAAAGTTAGACACTGACATCAGGAAAGGAAAGACAGTGCCTTCGATGCCATTGGGACAAAGTCGGGCAGATAACACAAGCATGGACATTAACTTAAGCTGTGTCTCTTGAAACAAAAAATCGATCTGGAATATGCATCCAAAAATTCACCCTTGAAACAGGTATAATGTCAAGGAGCCCAATAAATGAAGATGCAACTTTTGTATGGATTTCTTGGGCTAGATTTCCATTTATGATGTCGATGCAGGAGCTGGAGGATTGCAATGATTTTGCATGGCATCACTCACACAAATTCAGTATCGTAAAACCCCAAAAAAGACTAAAATCTCGTATTCCCAATTGAATTATGATGCAACGAGACGTGTTTGTATCCATGGAATTCATTTCTTTGGTATTGTGGTTGTAGGGATCTCCATGCCTAAACTTCACTGGGGCTGCATCCAAAGTAACAGCCTGAAGAATAGCTGGCCCGTCTTCACATAGATATGGTTGCACAACTAATCCAATGGTTGTTAATTGAGTGCCATCCAGAAATGGCTTGTACTCCTCCCTTGATAGCACACATATATGTAGAAACATATTATTTTGGAGAACCCCAATCTATCATTGTCCAAGGAAGGTTGGGTCATTTGACAAAAATGGTACTAAGTCTTGATACTCTGTAATGTTGGGCCTATTCTTTATGCAACAATATGCATATGTCTTGGAAATCGCATGAGTTGCAAGAAGTCTTCCTTTCACCTTACATCCAATCCATTGTGCACATCAAGGGTAATAGAGGCCTCCAAATGTTAACATTGATGATGCAACCCAGGTTTGGATCTGCCCTTTCCAGCATACAAAGGAAGCCAACTATCCATCGACAACATATACCTCTTTACCATTAACTGGGTCTACATGGTTAAACTTGTACGATGCCACTGGTATTGGAATAGATTTATGATAGACAAATACCTCATTTGACTCTGAACCAATAGCAACAGAAAGCCCCACAAGGCTCCTTTCATATCTATGCCCAGAATATGTCAGAACAGGGTTGCAAAGTACACTTCTTGTGCTTGTTGTCGGGTTCCAAGGCTTGATTATGCCATCAATTGAAACTGAGGTAGTTTTCCTATGATGTGCAAGCAATATATTTACAGGATCTTGCCATTGAAGAGACACAACAATAGTCAAAAGTTGAGGACTACAAGTAACTAAGGTTTCATGTTGAAGTGTTTGGAAGCTCCCTATATGGCCTTTCTACTCAAAGCATGCAAGAAACATGTAGAAAGAAAAATTCAAAGTCTGACTCAGTTATCTCCACTTTCCCACGTAATACCATAGCCTCAAGATCACAATATTTTTCAATAACTGAATATGCTTGATAACTTCTTTTGGAAAATTGAAAATGCTTTCAATTTCCAAATAAATACCTCGAATTCGAGCCTTCAATTGATGTTGGTCAGAGTAAATGTGGTTATTTGAATTCAAGCCCTTTGATATGAAAGGTAATTATGTTGGCTTATTATTAGTCATCCACCCTGTTAGGACTTCCCTTCCAAGCATCTGCACTACGTCAAACGAGCCAACCACAGGATCCCGAGTTCCATGAACTATAATTCATTTGGTACGCGTATTGAAAAAATGTGAATTGCCATTAATATCGTGGAGACTGGGAGCATCACCATGCCAATCTTGTAACTGTTTTTGGTGAGCAACAAACCAGACATGGTAATCATGGTATTAGGCAAGGCACCTCACCTTTGTAAGCATCTGTCTGACATGCTTAATTTACATTTGTTTAGAAGGATGTTGGTGATCTAACTCATTATATGGATCATTCACTAGGCCACGTACTCCATGCCTAAAAATTGCTTCCTTTGCATGTTCCAGGTCCTACTTAATTGAAGGAATTTTTCATTTCAAACTTTATCAGATAAGGATTGTCATTTAACCATTGCTTCCCCTGCTCTGGTTCTTTGGCACTGATCCATTGTGTGGAGTAGCATGGAAGGAAAGCTTCTTTTATATGATGTTCTAACAGTCCTCTCACATGCTCCTGAACCTTGTTTTCCATGGAACAAAGAGTAATTGGCTAGTCTCTAGCATGGTTCACGGGAGCATCAATCCACTCACTTTTCCTTCTTGACATCTTCCCCGAGATTCCTGAACTGAATCGAGAAATGTATATCTCATGTGCAACATAATACGATGCATTGGGGGACTAAATTCCAGCTGCAGATGATATTTGATAATATTCTTTATTACCTTTTTTTCTGAAGGGAATTTTTCATCTGCAATCGTTCTTGATGTGCTACTGTTACATTTTTATTTAGTTGAATCTCCACATTACCACACATTGCAAGAACCCTAGTAAATTCATTAAATGGTTGAGGCAAGATACAAATAACAGAATTACCTCTCCTCCTTTTAGCAACAATCCCAGGTGTAAGGATAGCAATGTCCTCAGCAAACATGGTATTGGAGTTTGGAGTGTGGAAGCTTAGTTTCATTAGAGAATGTTCCTTGTTGTCTTTAGCTGTACCATCCACTAGGAATTCAATTTCTTCTTGGAGCATGTTCCTTGTAACATCATTGCAAACTTCCAGTGGCCTTACAAAGACTCCAGTAAACTGATCCATATTTTGATGTCGAAATTTACTTATATTGAATACATCTTGAGTGGGATCTTATTCCCTGCAAATGAGAATGATGCCATCAAGATGCTTCAGATTTGTCTTCACAAGATTTGTGTCGATATTTTGCTGAGCCTTTGACATGAACAATACCTTCAATCATGACACTGCCAGACTTAGTGGGTAACTGAACCTTTTCATGGGACAAACTTTTCAGGGTCTTTCCAACTAAGAATTCAAATGAACATGGTCCATATATTTCTTCTAAGCCTGGTTTGGAAACCTCTTTATTTGCAACATGAATTAATAGCTTTTTCCTACCACCATTTGGATTAACACTTACCCTTTGGCTCGCTTCAGATGTATTTCACAAGGCTTCAACTGTATCTTCAACTAAATGTACTGAATCTTCATTTATGCTTATATCTTCGTCTTCGGATTTGTAAGTGCTTTCCCCTTTCTTTGCCATCTTTAATGACAACCATGTTTCCAATTTTTCTAACATGTTTGTGAAATCTTGGTTGTAATCTTCAAATTTTTGACTTGGAAGCTTTTTATCTTTAAACTTCCATTCTGACCCTCAAATTCTTCTCCTTGATATCACCCACAGCTGGCCAGAGTTATGCTCTAATACCACTATAATCTACCCAACAAAAGTTACATACAAACTTTTCCAAAAAATTTAAAATTTCTCTTTGGCACCTTTCTACAAACAGTTTGAGTGCAAAGTCTGGAAACACCTTCAACAAACAACTCAGAAATTTCGTCAAACACTTCAAGGAAAATTTCAGATAAATAACTTTAGTTAAAGAACTTAGGCAAAAATCTAATTTTTATTGAGGAGATTTTTCAATGATTACAGGTAGACTCTAATGCAAATCCCGATCCTTACTTCAGCTGATAGGAAGTATATAATTTCTTGATAGGCTTGTCAATACAATGCTTGGAGAATTTACCTCTACATTAATGTACTAGCTTAAACTCCTGGATGATATACAAGTCTGCTCCAACACTCCAACGCACTCCAGGAAATAGCAAAGAAACCCAAAAACGAACCAAATCAATGCAAAGGAATCCAATCAAAGTCTGCTTCAGTATATAGAACGCAAACGAGGATTATCCAGCTCTCCGCCAATAACAGAAATGCCCACCATTCCGCTCGTAAATGAAGACCATGATGCTCGTAACTGTAAAATAGACGATCAGCATAACATTTACTTGTAACAGCGCACAATGCAGATGAGGATTCTCTAGCTCTCCGCCCATAACAGAAATGCCCACCATTCTGCTCGTAAATGAAGACCATGATGCCCGTAACTGAAGGATCTTGCCCGTAACTGAAGGATGAAGACCATGACAAATATCCGGAAAATGCTTACAGGAAGAGCAATGCCCGCTGAATGTGGACGCCAGGTGTCAACCTCAGAAACAAAAGGACGACGAAATTCTCTTTCAAAGGAAGGCCTATCCGCCTAAATATAATATATTAAATAATCAACCAATAATGAACAAATAAAACATTTGTTTCTAAAATCCAAAATAAAATGCACATTAATAAAAACCTAACCTATGCATAAAATTAAATAATAAATAGTCAAAATTTATTAATTCTTTTTATATTAAAAATTCAATATAACGCAATCTATATAACATATTTAATCTTTTTAAACATTATATAAAGCACATCTATGTAACGTATTTAATTGAAAAATGATTTACGCTTATTATTGTTCCTAATCTCAAATATACAGTACATAATGGACCAATAAAATATTGGTTTTTAAAATCCAAATTAAAATGTACATTAAAAAATTATGCATAAAATTAAATATAAAATAAGGTTGCATAGTTAATATTTTTTTATTGCAGTTTAATTATTGAACTTTGAAAGGTATGAACTAATTGCTGTATTTGAATAAGGGCCATATTGTATATATTTTTACTTAGTTTAAGTATAATTAAATTAGAGTAAAAGTAATGAAGACATACATGAATGGACAAAAAAGTGTTTTTCAATACTACTAATAACTTAAGATTTATAGTATTTGGAAGTTGAAATCAAAATCCTAGAACCATACTTCCAAAACAAAAAATGTTTCTACCTTATTACAAAGAGAAACTATTGGAAAAATGGTAAAAAAGTATTGTTATCTTGCATTCGAAAATCTACCATCTAGAACGTAGATCTACAAAATATATATATATATATATATATATATATATATATATATATATTACCCGTGATCTATTCTCTTTTTACACAATATTACATATGTACTAATACATTTGAAGATGCTAAAGATAAACATCACAAATATATCTAAATACAATAAATATGAACAAAAAACTATGTTCTACATAAGTGAACCAAACAATTTAAGAAAGGATTTTTATCAATCACAATAAACAAACTAAATATAGCTAAATTAAAGTAGAGATAGTTAATTCAAGTTAGTATTAAGGTTTAAATCTAGTTGATTTAGGTTTTACTAATTACTAAATTAAAATATTTGTTAATTATAATGATGCATTGTGACAGTGAAGAATCAATTTATGGTTTGAATCATTTTTAATTAATAAGTTTATCCCATTACATATGTTATAAATAATTTTATTTAATCGACTAATGCAATTTTAAATTTTTCAACTAAATATATTTATTTCAATTTATAAAACTTAAAAAATTTATAAAGTATAAATTATGCTTATGCTAGAAATAAAATAACTTTGAAAGAAATAGCGGATAATGAACCCAATTTACTTTTCATCACATTCAATTGTGTTCAAAATACTTATGCCAATGGCTTGAAATAAAATTAAAGAATCATTAACCATATGGATACTCACATGTTGCAAGACATATGGATATCCGATCATCATATTTAACCATCATTAAAAAAACCAATTTCAAAGAGTCAAAGAAGTGGCAAAAAATAGTGTCAATTCACACAAATAAATAAAAGTGGTTTCCAATGAATACCATTTTCTACAATCTGCATTTATGTCCAGCTGTGAAATACGTCGAGATCCAAATGACACCATCCAAAAGTACTTCAGATTTTCTGTCCCAATTGTACAAATTCTACATAATGCTCAAGTCTAATTTTCCACAAAGTAACAAATATACAACTTGTTAATAGACATTAAATGGTAGACATATATCAACTATTAAATAATTAATTTACCAATATCTAATAATAAACATATATAACCCTGCTCATTTAATACTTACTCGTAAAGCACGGAAAGCTCAGAACCCACTAAAGCCGCACTCATAAGCTTTATTGAGAGGTTATGAAACGTGACTTTCCTAATTGTCATGTTTTCAATCCGTACACCAGTCTAGCATGCCCGAGGAGTACACATTAGTAATGATAAAATCATAAAAGAAATAAGTCGAGCCAATAAAATCTAAAATAAATAAATTATTTTTAAAAGAATTTGAATTGTTTTGCGTAATGTTTACTTTAGGGATAAGATTTTTCATTTTTACTCAACTTAAAACTAATGTCGAGTCAACCACCACTCAAGATAATAATAATAAAATAAATATGGTATATTTTAAATTATGATAATAATAATAAAATAAATATGGTATATTTTAAATTATGGAGTTGTTTATGGAGGCAGAGGAATTGTTTGGATGGTTAAAAGTGGTCGGAATCCTAGTAAAAATTTTCAAAAATCTTGTAGAGGCAGTGTTTGAATCATGTTTTTGATGGTGGAAATGGATACAACATCATAAAAAACGTCTAAGACACCTAAAAATTTGAAGTTTAACAACATTAACTAAGATTTATAAAAATCCTTGCTGGTTTTTCTCAAAATATGGCCGGAATTTCCATAACTTTGATCCAGGAGGATCTCGTCATATCAGTTACACAGTTTCAGTTTCGTCGTCAGCATTCAGTGTCTGGTGTCGTCAGCTTCGACATTGATGTTTATGGTTCAGGTTGTCTAGTGTTGGTTTCAGTTCCGCGAGTGATGTCTATGGTTGATATGGTTTTCATGGTGTTCGAATGATAGGATTTTGTACCTGGTTGTCAACAAGTGTTCATCATCAGTTCTGCCAGAATTTGATCTTCGACATGAGGTTGTAGTCCACTTTGCAGGATTTGGTTGTCGACGGGTTTTTCGTCATGTAACGTTTGTTACTAATGTCACTTTGTAACATTTAGTTGTAAATGGGTTATTTAAAAAATAATAAACCTAATACAAACCTAATGCAAACTACACCATGCATTATCCTAAACCCTAAACATGCATTAAAATGTCAAAAATTAAGTTTAAAACCCATTACCCTAAGTTCTAGAACCTAACCTATCAAAATCCACGTATTAAACATACATTAAAATACAAACTCTATGTTAAAAAACCCTCTCGGGCTATTCAAACAAACCATAATATAAAACTGTTACAAAAAACATTACAAATTGTAAACAACAGTCATAAACCGTGGGCCTTAACCGCGCGAGGAATCAACCATGGCTGCGGGTTGTTCATGCCAATCTTGGCTGGGAAGACCTCGGATGTATCTGCAACCCTTTAAATGCACCTTTTTTGTTCATGATGAAGGCATTGGTGGTTTTGAGTTTTAGGGTGCAGATTCTGGAGGATATAGTCGATTTTGTTTTCAATGTAACAGGGGCATCGGGAGTCGGAATTAGGAAACGTGACAGGCGTTGGAACGCTGGTTTAGAGAGATTTCAATGACCATAAGCGCCTGCGTGCACATTCAGTTTGGTCAAATTTCTATGTAATCAACCTTTTCATTTTCAATCCTAATAAAGCGGTCGCCCTCTTGAAAGCGGACCTGGAGACATAGCCCATTAGGGACGAATTTCGTAATCAATCTTGTTGTCTGGTATCACTGTGTATTTGTTGTTTTCACTTCTGTTTTTCATCTTACTTATGTTTTACCATCTGTCATAAAGTCTTCTTCTCAAGCAATTCTCACGTTTTCAACACTTTAAGTTAACATTGATTTCGCTGTTGGCATAATCAATTCTACTTCAGTTTTAACATATGATCATTTGAGATCAAACTTTTCGGGCAAAAAAATAGTCTCATTAGACTATGGCTTAAAGTATACATTTGTAGATTGAAAATGTTGTAAATTCATAAATATTTGTTTAACACATTTATTATATTTATTATTATTATTATTATTATTATTATTATTATTATTGCTATGTAATTAATTAATTATTTTATTATTTTTTAATTAAAATATTTAGATTAACTGTATAAATAAAATATGTGATATTAACAATTTTTTTATTAAATTTTAAATAAAATTTAAAAGAAATAAAACATAAAAAACTAAATATAACATAAATAATGATATATTATTATAAGAAATTTTCATTGTAATAATAACTAGCACCACCACATTTATATAAACGCCTATAAACATATGATATAATAATTTATATTAATATTAATATTATTATTTATTTTTTTATTTTTTATACAGTGGAATCGATAACTGGAGCAGCCTCGCGACTCGCGTTACATGGGGTCAATTATGACCGCTACCTCTATAACCATTGGGAACTGCCCCCGCTCCTCTCCACAGCGCCGGGTTAGTCCCGGGGAATTGAACTCGCAATCTTCAGTACGGAGCACGCCTTTCTAACAAACTTCACCGCGTTTTGATTACCAACTTGCCTGCCCCCGTGGGGCTTATATTAATATTAATATTAATTTTATTAATAGTATTAATATTATTATTAATCTTATTAATAATAATAATAATATTATATTAATAATAATAAAAAAAGTTAAAATAACTTTACAAATTAATAATAGCACATATAAAGAAATATTATAAAAAATAATTGAACACAATTTAATAAAACAAAGGAGTTTTATATTAGTAAAATATATTAATAAAAATTAATAACCTAAATATATAACATTATTTATGATAGAAAAATAAGATAAATAAACAATGAAATATTAACAATAAAAATTACCAACCAAAATAGAAATACAAAATCATAACATTAACGAATGTGAAATGTTGCTAAAATAATGTTGGCAATTAAAAATATAAAATAATTTCACTAATTAAGTATAAGCATAGGAAAAATTAAATACATTGAAGAAAAAATAAATTTTGACATGAACAACAATTGTTGTCAATCACTAACAAGCATTAACGATAGTTAAGAAATGACGAATCTGACAATGTCGCTCATAATGCAACACAGAAAAGAGATGAAATTTTAAACATTACAGGATGAATGACAACACTCCAAAGTTTAGTAACATTAAAAGAAATAATAATAACCATAACACCACATTCGACAACAATATTCAACTCTCAACGCTCGACCACAACATAATTATTTCATAATAGCCTCTTCCAAAACACACCCAAAGAATTCAAATAAACAAGATAATGATCACGATACTTGACACTTCCAAGCCAATCCCTTCTCATCTTCCTCCCTGATTCTCTTTGTTGCAAATGATATAAAGTTTGAACATCTGATTTCATTCCACCCAAATCACAGATATGCTCATTAACAAAATGAGGATGGAAGCCATGCCTTCTATCAAACCTTGCACGAATAAAGGTAACAAAAATAATGGTTTTTGTAATTGAATTAATCGCTCTGATGTAATAATTACCATCAATGTTCTCCATATCTGTGAATCATTGACAAAAACATACAATTAAAATCAGTACATTCAAAGAGAACAAATTAACACAAACATAACTATTTATTTATGATTTTTCTTCTTTCATATTCAAACATAAATATAAAAGGATTCAAAAGAAGGACAGAATAAAATGTAAACAACTACAATTCAAGAAATCAAACAACAATTGCTCTTAAATAGTCTATTTACAAAAAAAATAATTTATGAACACTAAACTGCATTGAAGATAAATACCCCAAAAATGATATTGACTTTAATCGCTCCTCCTCTTTCTTTCTAAGTGTAACATATGCACTATCTTTCATTTTTGCATAACGTTGAAAAGAAAAAGGCGGTGAAATCTGCAAACCATCTATTGATTTCACTCTCGATATAGCTGTAAATGTTAGACCCTGCCTTTCTTTGTCTCCAATATCTATAGTGGCTCGTTGCAAAGTCATCCCCTGTGATTTGTGTATTGTCAACGCCCATGCCATTTTCAAAGGAATTTACCTCATATTCCCCCTAAGAACAGGCGGAATAGGTACAAGAATTGGAAAATCCTTATCAAATGGAACACCACAATACTTTTCAAACATAACTATAACAAATTGTGAAAGTTGCGGCGGCTTTGAACCAGGCATAGAGAAAATATTTTCAATATATCCAAGTACACCATTAATAAGACTTAGCTTCAACCCACAAATTACACGTTAACATCATGCACTCTCCATGACATAGCAGTACTTCATGCTCCAATATATCATCATCACTATCACTTATTCCTGTTCTTCTACTACTTTCTGCAACACATCTCACAATAGGAGAATTTAATGCTTTAAGCATTTTCTGATTGTGCAAATTGACGAGATTATTCGTCACAAATAAGCGAACAAAAGAATCAAATAAAATCCTTTGTTGTCGATCCAAGCAAGTATCAAGACGAGTCATAAGAAAATCCGAATTAGAAAGAGAAGGTTATGCATTTCTAATATTGGTTAAAAGATTGCAAAAAGATGCTTGTCTGGGATCATCTCCTTGCTGCCTATAAATTTTGTCCAAAGCCACTACAATGTTAAATCTTTCCCACAAAAATTTCCCAGTTGTTCTACCTGCATACAACGGTTTATCCTTAACAGGAGGCAGCTGCGCAAGGTCACCCACAAGAATGATGGACCTACCACCAAAAGGACAACCCTTATTTTTAGGAAAGGCTTCTCGCAAACGAGAATCTATTTGTATGAATAGCCTTGGACCTATAAATCTCATATCATCAATCAATATATATCAAACATGTCTCATTTCCTCTTGGAACACTATCAAAGCCTGCCCACACAATGGTTTCATATATTTTATAGGAATTTTTAAAGTAGAATGTATTGTTTTCCCACGTATGTTAAAAGAAGCAATACCAGTTGGAGCAAGCAATAACAATGGACTTTTTCCATTCGTTGTTGCACTAGAAAGGGCATGATAAATACACCCAATGAGAGAAGACTTCCCTGTTCCAACAGTACCTAGAATAATCATTTTCAAAGAACCATCATTTCCACCATTAGCAAAGTGCCGGAAAATAATTCCAAAAGCAGCTAATTGTTTTTCTGATAGAGACGAAGGTGACAAATATGTGTCTGTAACGAACCCATAATTCAAAACACCTACAAACTGCGCATGTTTTACAAAATTGACCCCTTCTTCTAAGAAATCATTTGACACCATCATTTCCTGCCAATTATAATCAACATCAAAGTCCCTTCTACCAAGATTATCAAGGTCTGAAATGTTTACACAGCTTGGAGGAACTAACCGCGAAAAAACCTGCCACTCTTCAAAATCTCGATCAACATTTTCTTCATGTATAAGTGGCTCCACATCCTCTTCATCACCTTCATTTGGCAAAGGGGCTTGATCAACATGCCACACATGATATCTCCAATTTCTCTAACTCTCAACAATACTTTCAATGGAAAACCCAATATTTGGACCAACGTCACAAAATGGATGGTATAAAAGCAACTCACTCTAGAAAAATGTTTCAAACTCTTCAGACCCCTCATCAAGAACAACATAAAACCATGGCCAAACACGAATGATAGCCTTCTTATCATGTGGCCTCCATTTTTCCTGCCTACGCTTCTCCTCAAAACTCCATGATCTTGTTGTTTCTATCAAGCATAAATGTTCCAAAAAAATAGGTCGGCTTTGATAAACTTGAATGAAATTGTTTCCGCACAAAACTTCATCAGAATGCAGTGAAACCCTTTGATACACTTTCTTGCCAACATTCAAGGAGAAGAATTTCCAACTACAGACAACAAGATGTAGCTTTAGCAACAAATGGCACATCCCTTGAGCTCCAACGTCACGCTCAACAAGCGTCTTAGCAAGGAACCTTCTATACACAGATAATACAGGAGCCTCAAACTCACTCCCACCAACAACTCTGGTCAACATTTCATGATAACTTTCAGATCTTCTCTCTACCTTTGAAGCATATTTTGCAATATACTTTAAAACCTAATGTCAAGAAAGAACTAGCTGACAATCAACATTTTCTCGCCACATTGTTAAAACATCAACATTATGAACATTTAAATGGTCATCATTTCGTGTTGGTTCATACTTCTTTCTCCCTTTTTCATTTATCGACAATGTTGACTCTAGACGAAGCTCCCATGGAGCATGATAGTGACATGAAATAATAGACCCATTCTTATGTAAACAATAATCAACACTGCACTTTGTATGCCTTTGCACACGGTTAACCAAATTCTCATAATCTTCTTCAGCATTACAAGAAAAGAATAGTTCGATATTCAAAACACATGGATCATCATTTAAAATTCATGGGATCATGACATTTCAACGATCTATGTCACGTAGATTCCATGTTGTAATGTATTTGTCAAAGTACCTCTTTGTGACACCAACAACAGTAGCATTGGGCCAATCCAATGTTTCCTTATCTGGTGCTTTAGGTAACCACAAACAACTGTGGATATGGGCAGAGCCTCTATGTTGCCACTCGTACCTGAAAAGATTGAAAACATGGAGGTAAATATAATAAGCAATCATAACGACATACATTTTCCTTCAAATCATTATAAAATTGTCGGAAAATAAGAACAACAAACATATACCAAAAGTTTGTACAGAAGATATACCTATAATGAATTATGGTATAGGTTTTATAGGTATTATAGGTATACAGGTATATAGGTTTGTTGTACATAAGATATTGAATCTTTGGTGCATGTACATAGAAACTATATGCGGGTACCGAATAACATTTTACTCTTTCTGGCATGCTCACTTTGTCGATCAGAATCTCTGCTTGAAGGCATGACACTATGAAAATCAAGCTACTTTGTGTCAACTGCACAATGTAAAAAACAAAGTAGGAAAACCCAACTGGTTGATCATATCAGTTAATTCAGAACGACACTTTTTCCAATAAGCTCTTGTACCCATAAGACAAGATCCAAAATGAATTAATTTCTTAGCTAACTTATTATTTGGAAAATCAGAAAGTTGTTGACACAACTCCTGAACAATTGTAGGCACATTTTCATGAATATTTTTCTTCAAAAAAAATGAAGTTGTTCCCTGACTACGATGTCACATAATCATATTCAACAAGAAATATTGAAAGTGAGGATGGCTTCCAAATATCTGATCATAAAATCTCAATAGATGCAAACCATATTCATGCATTTGAACATTGCAAATTCGAGGATGCAACCAATCAGCATCACCTGTAGGGAATAAAGTGGGGAACGCCATATCTAGAATTCCTTCAGTATTATATTCATTAATGGGATATGTACCAATATTTGGTCAATCTATTGGTTTGTCAGATGTTTTATTTCCATTTTCAATAGATCTTCTGATTCGATCAACTTCCCGGGATTCATTTGGCAAGCGAGAAATAAAGGATTATGGGTGACAGTGCAAACAATTAGCCACATCTATTTCAATGTCTGCATCCATCCTAGGCATATAATTAACATGACTATCAACATATTGTAACCTACTAGAAAGATCCGTAGGTCTTTTCGGGAGAAAAGCAACTGAATCCATGTCAATTTTGACATCCCTGTAGTACTTGTCCATTTCAATTTTATAACGCAACACATCCATCACACGTTGTCTGTTTACATAGCATTCATAGTATTCAAATTGTACACCTCGCCTTCTTACAATAAAAAAAAAATCTAGTTCTTCAACACGTAGTGGAAGCTTCTTTGCAATCAAAGAAATATCTTGTGGAAACCATATTGTGTGGCCACTATAATTATATTGACCACCACGAGCATGGGTTACTTTCAATATTAGATTTACCTATGCTATTAGCATCTCTTCAACTTGTGTCAAAACTGTTAGAACCTCAGGCTTCTCACCTAGATCCATGTTGTTAAAGTGAGAAAAGCGATGAGCACCTTTCTCAAACTTACATCTTTTACAAAGCAGCCCTTCGTAAAATATAAAAACTTGAATACCAGGATAACATTCATTACATACATGGCACATATGCACATAAGCCAAACTATCAATCCTCGAACGAAACTTTTTATGCACATCAACTATTTGTTCACTAAAATGATACCAAACACTTTCATTTTCTCTACAAAACACCATCCTAGCTTGGCAATCATGAAAAAAAACTCGTGGAACTGGAGTATTGGTTATAGCATTTCTTTCTATAGCAGAATGAGAAATCATTCTTCTATATTCATTACACCTCACCAAATTCTGCTTGGAACAAATAAAATAATGTTTGTAAGAATGAAATCTCTACAAGCCAAATCAAATTTATATTAATATAACAAAAAACAATTTACATTTTCTTCATTGTTGCATCGTCCATGTGGAAGTGGTTGAACCGATATTGATTCCGTTGCTTGCAAATTTCTTTGTCGACCATTATTCAGCTGAACATAATTCTGTGAAAAAACATCAACAAAGACATTCGTAAAACAATATAAATTTAACATTGACAACCAATAAACCTTTGAAAATAAATATGCATTAAGCACTTGTGCTCCGCTAAGAGGAAAATTATTCTCATATTCTTTAGCTTCAACAATATTCTTTGTAGAGATACATCGACAAATATTGGTTCCAACATTTCCCAAATCATCAACCATTCTAGCAAGAATATTACTATCACCAAAAACATCATACACAACAACTTCTTCTCTAGAATCAGATTCCCTATCTTCCATTATAACATCTGTTGCACCATTTCCACAGACTCCAAGGTTGTCATCTCTATCAAGGGTCCCTACGTAAAGAAGACAAAAATTTCAAGAGAATCAACAACAAAGCAAACAAAAACACAAACAGACTATTCTTCTATGTAGAGACGAAAGTCTCTAAACTTACGATCACTGTTATTATACATTTTTCCATTTCTTGAAGTTTGACAAGTTGGTCGTCGACCCTCACATTTAGGAATAAATAAAGGTTTCATTGCTTCTGAATCTATTTGTCAGTTACTAATGATTTTGACATTGTTCTGAAAGAACAATATGGGCAAGAAATGAATAGTAAAAGGTTCATATGCAGAAGAAAATAAAATCAGAAAGAAAAAAAGATTGAACTCCCTACATTGTTCCAACAAACACATTACATACAAATTCAGGAGGGGTGGCTATATTAACAATATAGTAGCTACCAACAAATGCTTGACCCTGTTCACCAACATAGTCTCCCAAATTTTGAACCATTTCAGGAAATTCCTCATTCCTATAGTTCTCATGAACTCCAAAAACTTCATTTCTTTCATTGTTTTCACAGGAAATACCATTGTTGTTGATATGAAGACTCTCTTTCGAAACACAATATTCTGAAAAAAGAGAAAAAGTTAGTAAACCTTCAAAAAATATAAGTTGTTTGAGATGATAAACATGCAATCAAACGACAATGAAAACAAAATTTTCACCGCTCTTTTCATACTTACAATTTACAGGTCCTCCTTCTTCATCATTCACTAAAGCTCTTTTATTTCATTGATATGCAACTCTTCTTTGTGCTTTAATGGCTTCCTTATTCTGTTGATACCACTATCGTTGGTATTCACTTAATCGTTGTCATGTAACACCAGAGGGAGGTTTTTTCCCACCACTCTTGATTCTTATTTCATTCAACATCTCTATGAAAAAGTTTAAGTCAGTTGAAAAGTTGTTTCACAATTGTGTTTCATGCTATTACATACTCCACAATCTTCAAATAACTAAAAACTAAGAAAAGTGTAGAGAAGAAATATTTGAGAAATTATGTTTCCCATGGAAAACTTGGAACACATACAAAAATATTCCCCTTACACATAATCGATAGAAAAATAAGTTGAATAAATTGAAAACAAAGAAATACAAACCACATTTGAAATTTACCATACGTATGTCGTCAATATAACTTTAAAATCTCAATTACAATGATCTTAAAAAAATATTTCAAAACATACAAAAGGTCTTCTGCATTATCAAAAAACAAACATGTTCAAGCCTCAAATGCTAAATCAATACATCCACACATACTGCACCTATGTGAAGAATACAATCTCCATTATGAATAACCGAAAATACATTTCCATTTTCAATGACATCATCAAAATCGTCCACCATTTGTAGATAGAACCATGACGCTATCTTCTTCATATAACTTCAAAATGTGAATTACAATGATGTTCAAAAAATATTTAAAAAACATTAAAGATACATATGGTGTTCAGTAATACACAAAAACAAAACATCTTCATGCCTCAAACGCTAATTGAATACATCCACAGGTAGTGGAGGTATGTCAACAATAGAATCTACATTAGGAAGCAACGAAAAAATATTTCTATTTTCAATGACATCATGAAATTATTCAACTGTTTGCAGATAGAAGCATGATGCTTCACGGACGGAAAATCCATCAACAATTGTTGTTTTGCATATTCCACTCAGTAAATCATACAACTTTAACTGCACTCCAGACCAACCGAGCATAAGGAAATTTTCTCCAACTATGCGCAAAGGTATGTAACCTGCACATTTAGTATTTATATCGAAAGAGACAGATTCAAGCAACGACCATCTATGTCCCCAATCATCTTCAAAATATTCCAAACTTTTCTCTTTCGACAGTAGACCAAATTCAAAATTCTCTACCTTTTCAAGTGACCAAAAATACACGTGACAATTATTAACAACACAAACAAGTTGATTCTTATATAACCCTAATGACATACATTGTATGTCAACAATAGGAAAAAACGAATAACCCCAATTATTTCTGTTCAATTCCAACCAGTAGATAGTGTAACCATAAGTAGGGTAATCTTCATAATCTTTGTCTAAATATACCCAATAAAACTTTTCTTCAAAGAAGATAGCCTCCTTTGGTGGAGTTACACCACCATATGGAAGCTTCGTCCTCTTCCAAACATTGTCAACACTATTGCAAATGAGAAAATGTGAGTCCATGTTTTCACAAACATGTTTCAAAAACACCCATTCATAATTTCGTGGACTACATTTTTGAAATAAAGAGAAGAATCCTCACTCCCCAACAGTAAAAAGTCCAAAATTTCTAAAGGTCTTGGTAAAAGGGTTGACAATGAAATAGTTTTTTGTATGCAAATAACTTCCAGGCATGCTGAAGAGAATCATTGATCCCACTGTACATTCAATTCTGTATGTAGAATGAAGAAAAGGAAACACCATAGTCGACAAGCGACCACCATTGTTAAGGTATGACACTAAGAAGCAATCATTGCGAAAAGGAGTGGACAAAGAAATAAATCCTAACTCTTTCTCATGGTCATGATCACAAGCCGCAAAAAAACGGGTTTTGTAAAACAATACACCATTGTCTACAAACCAACTTAAGTTTCATCAACACCAACAAAGAAATCCAGTGAAAGAGAAGCTCAATAATGTCAAAGGGGAGAATTTTCCAAATAGCAGTATCCATACCAAAACCAACAACCTTTACTGGCAACAAAGGAAAAGTTGTCTTGTGTATTGCAAAGAAAAGAAGAAAAGCATTAAATGACAATAGGATTAGGAAAACAATCCATTTTCATCTTTACTTGCTTTCTATATACTTCAATATTTCACCAAACAAAATAGTGCAACTTAAAAATCCAAAATTATTGAAATTTATAACCACTGTGCAAGAACCACTTCTTGAAACATTTTCTCAAAGATGGGCAAGTTAAATATATGATAATTACCCTCACAAAACATATAAAAACATAAGTTTTCATAACTTTGACACAAACATAAAAACTTTGTAACTATATTAACAACAACAAATCCCCCATAGTCAAATCCTGATTTAGATGAGCAGATGACACAAAACCTTTTCAATATAATATTAAACCGGACATTAAGCATAAATTCATATTTGTGAAAGGCAAAGTTTGCAATTTATGAAGTTTTCATAAGTTTGACACAAACATAAAAACTTTGTAACTATATTGAAGTTATCATAAGCTTGACATAAACATAAAAAGTTTGTAACTATACCTGTTAAAATATACTCGCATTTAATTAAAATGCATATTTTCATAAGATCAATTTTATATATTTCAACTATATAATTTTTCATAAAAAAATACTATTCATTTCTATTATTTTTCTATGTATGACAAATATCATAACTATAAAACATAAATACATATTATTAATGGTATTAGTTTTCATTCTCTTAACCATATTCCAAATGACCTATATTCTCCACCACTACACATAACACTAACATCTTAATTTTAAAACCCTTAAATATAATACATATACTTTCGCATCATAATTTTTTAGAATAATTTAACCTTATTAATTCAAAATTTGCTAACAAACAAAAATAGAAAATAAAATTACATTAATATCTATAAAATTTTGCAGTAAACTCTTAAAATGTAACGACACACATACAATCTATTTCAATATTTTATATTTATATAATTTTAATTCATTATTTTCAAAACATATATATTAATAATTCATATAATATAAACTATCATCCTAATTACACATCAACCATTTTAAAATATCAAAAGAAAATTATCATTTTAAATAAAACATAAAAACTAAATATAAAAATATTATATCAACTTATAAATATTGAGCTTTGGTCATCATAATTCCCCATTTTTCTAATATTTTACTAATTGTTCGAAAACTAGTGGTAATGGAAACATGAGATGTACAAGATCTTTGTGGAGGTGGCATACAATTCCATATGATGATGCCAAGTAAATGAAAACATGTCAAATAACATTAGATTCATGTTAACAACTAAATTAGTAATAATCAAAACAAGAAGTTGATAATAATGAAAATAACACTTTCACATAAAATATTAAATAGATATATTAAATCTTATCCATTTATTCTTATTCTTTTTTAGGATAATTTTTATCTCAAGAATATTATCTCTTCAAAATATAATAAATAATAAAATAAATTAATTTATTGAAATAAAAAATTAAATATTAAAAAAAATCATAAATGGACGTTTATTTTACAATATATTTGATTTTTTTTTCTCTGAGGAAAAATCGTAACTTTCCATTAATTTGAAAAATTACATGTAGTAGATGCTTGTGGCATATGCAGTCTGCTGGCCAAAGCCTTCAAGTAGTATTCAAAAACATATGACCGAAGTCATTGGAAAAAGTATAGATTTGTACATATATTACCACGCAGGGTACACTGATAAGTCTATAAACAAGAGTATAAATATATACATAACATTTGCAAGTAGTTGAACTAAAAACTGTTGATAATAAACAAAAATAACTTAGGGCCTGGCAGCTCTTGGATATGCCCTATCAATGTAGAGTCGGTGATAGTACTGTTATTGTTCATCTCCAATCCGTTCTTGTATCAACCATAGGCCCATAACCTCCTAAGATAATTTGTCAGCAACCGAGTTACGTTCCCTGTATATATGTTGACAAGTAACAAAATTAAATTGTGCTTTTAAAATTAGAATTTCATCCAATATGTTCCTGAGTGAGTGCACATGGCATGCATTAATGTTATTGAACCAATTTATAATAATTTTAGAGTCATTGAAAATTTGTAGATAAATGCATGAATGAGCTAGTGCAAAATGTAAGAGATGTTGATGAATGCATGAATGAGCCAGTGCAAAATGTAAGAGATGTATGAGGGAAATCAATTCTACAAAGTTATTAATTCCCATTCCTAATCCCAATTGAATTTTGAAGTGGTGGTGCCCTATATTTGACTTATATAATTATACATGATAATTATAGATTAAAACAAAAACAAAAATTAGTAATATTAAACTTTTAAATTCTATATAACTTTTAAAAATATTAAATAATCTTTATTTCTTTAAATAAATAAAAAATACATAAATTCTAATTAAATTTACATTTTATTTATTTTAAATATTAAAAAAATATATCTAATAAAATATCTTTACCTTTTATTTATTTTAAATAATTAAAAATTATATCTAATAAAATAGGTTTTTTTTTCAGAGGAAAAAAAACTATATTTGTTATATTGAGATCATATAAGCTGTCTGATAATTACATGATTACAAGTATGCGCGGGCAATAAGAGGCCATCGAGCATATTGGATGCATAAGCCATCTGAAAATTACCTGATTACAAGTATGCGAGGTCGATAAGAGACCATCGAGCATATTGGACGCATCGTAAGATATACAGACGATGGAGCACAATGGAAAGATATAGATCTTAACAGATGAAAAACAGATCAAAAACATGGAGCGAATAATCATTATATCAGGTGGTATGAAGAGATCAAAAAACATTTGGAGCTGCCCAATGGAGAGACCGGCAGCCAAAAAAGAGCCGTCGACAGATGTAGGCTAATCTGGAGGCAAGAAACTAGTGATCATGGAAATGATGGACTGTAGATGAGGCTGGGAGTCCTGGAAAACACAACTGCATCTCCACTTCCAGACGTGCCAAACCGTGAGAAGGAAGATAGCATGCCGCAAGGGTCGCTGAGAAGACCACCAGAGAAAGGCGTCCTTAACCGTGGAGAAGGGAGGAACAGTAAATCCATAGCTAGATGATAACTCGAGCCAAATAGAGGTGGTGATGGAGCATTGGAAAAAAATGTGGATATTCGATTCCAACTCCAGCCGGCAGAAACAGCACTGACTTGGTCCCTGCCATCCTTTTGATTGAAGGACATCCCAGACAAGATTCCTGTTATGAAAGAGAAGCCATCCAAATAGAGTGGACTTGAGGGGGCAACTGGCTTTCCAGAGGATATGAGGGAAAGGGGAGGGATGGGGCGGGATGAGAGAAGAGAGGGCGGAGTAAAGACGTTTAACGGTGATGGGGTGGATATTGGAATCAGTGGAGCAGATGAGGGTGTCGTGAGTCCCCAATTGAAGAATGTTTAGGCTAGAGAAGTGAAGGGTGGCGGAGGACCAAAGTGGTCGAAGGGGGAGGGGAATAAGGAGCTGCAGATCAGTCTTCCAAATGGGCGATAGGGAGGACCACGAATCTATGAGACTTGACCAAGTGAAGATGCCCCTGGAGTGAAAAAAGGCGAGAAGGGCCGGGGAGATATGGGATTCGAGGTTGTACAGAGTAGGGTCGAGAGCAATATAAACAGACGAGCCAGAATAGAATGTCCATTTGAGAATGCTGAACAGAAACCGTTGATTCTTGCGGAAGCAACACCAGATAGGCGATCCATGACATATCCCAAGAGTGGATCTCCGAAGCCAGTATTCTAAATTCCGCCCCTTTAAGTACTTCTGTTTGATTAGTGAAGACCATAGGCTGTTCCCAAAAAAGGCTCTGTGCATGGATTTGCATATTAGAGCGTTGCCAAAACGCCTCATGTGAATAAGCCCCCATCCGCCATTCTTTTTAGGACAGGTGATGAGGTCCATCTTTGCAAGATGAAATTTCGATAGATAGGAGTGGCCTCCCCATAGGAAATTAGCGGCCGTAGATTGAATAATTTTATGAACTTTGGCAGGGAGGACGTAAAGGTGGCCCCAGTATACTGCAAGTTGGGAAAGAACCGCTTGGACCAGGACAAGACGGCCAGCAAGTGATAAGAGTCTCAATTCCCATCTAGAAATTTTGCTATAGAATCTATCAATGAGCCATATCCAATCAGCATATTTGTTATTTTTGACTTTGAGTCGGAAGCCCAGATAAGGGAGACCGTCGGATAGAAGAGCAAGATTGATGCCGAATCTATCCGCTACCCATCGGGCAGTGGCAAGATTGGAATTGTTATGGAAGAGCTTGGTTTTGTCACTGTTGATGAGAAGTCCGGTGGCGGCACGAAACTTCTGAAAGATAATGAATAAGCATGCCCAAGAAGTCTTGCATAGCATAGCAAAAATGAGGATGTCATCAACAAAGAAATTATGAGAGAGGGAGATATTCTTACAGATCTTTACGGCCATACACCTTCCCTGAGATACAGCAAGATTGATATGCGAGCTAAGAGAGTTCATGACCAGTATAAATAGGAGAGGGGACAGTGGGCATCCCTGTCGGAGGCCTCTTTCAGCATGGAAGAAGGTAGAAGGGATGCCATTAATAATGACCGAGAAGTGGACGGATTCCACACATGCCATGATCCAGCTGCAAGCACGTGGCGAGAGTCCTATTTTTGCAAGAAGAACTCGGATGAAGCCCCAACTGACACAGTCAAATGCCTTTGATAGATCAATCTTGAGGGCAGCCGCGTCAATGTTTTTCGATTCAATGGCATATAAACCTTCTTGAGCAAGGGCAACAGCATCCAGTATAAGCCGGTCCTTTAAAAAAGCATGTTGCTGAGGAGATATATAAGCATTGAGAGTTTTTTTCAAGCGCTCAGCTATAATCTTTGAGATGATCTTATAGAGAGCATTGCACAGGGCAATGGGCCTGAAATCCCCAAAAGTGGATGGATTTTCTATCTTAGGGATTAAGGCAATGAAGGTGGCCGATAGCGCGCTGTTGATGTTCCCAGCTTGGCAGGTGGCATTAACCATATTGAGGAGATCGTCTTTGAGAAGATCAAAAAAGTGAGAGTAGAACTCTATTGGAATGCCGTCAGGGCCGGGACTTTTGTCCTTCTTGAAACCTTTTATGATGCCAGAGAGTTCGACCTCCGTAATAGGCCTGAGGAAGTGATCATTTGTAGCTTCATCGAACATAATGGGGAGGTGGTTAGCCGCCCACATACATCTCCATAAGGGAAACCATGGTAAAATATAAAAACACACAATAACCAAATTATTGGAGATTATGTTATTGTATTTGTCATTTTTATATAATACTATAATCGTTTAATGTAGATGGCATTTAATATATGGTTTGTCGAATATTGAATGGGCACGTGATATAATGTCCCATTCCATTATGACATAGGAATACTATAGAAACAAATCACATGCGAAATCTACTAACAAATGTGAAAATCCACAGAGTCCATAATGCAAAAAGTAGTGCTCTATTTGATGTCACAATACGTGGACAATTCATTAATGGAAATTTTCCCAGCCGGTGGTAGTCATTTTTTGAATGGTCAAGTGCTATATTTTGAACCTCTGTTGCGAACCTTCTAGACACTCTTGCCACTTGCATTTGTCGGTAAGCAGAACCACAACTGGTGAAATCTCATCTGTGGATCGCTCCTTCTCAGATCTAACGGTAGGTATTCGCTTGGAGGAGGTTAGGGTAACAACATCTCTACCCCTCTCGCTCGTTTTCCATTCACTCTTGCAGGTGCTACCCTGCAACCGAGCTCTGCCATTGTAGGGGCTATGCTTCACTTTTCATTGCTTTCAACCCTTCCAGCTTTGGTTAAGGTATCCTTCCCAACGTGTCACCAATCTATTGGTTAAGCTTATCTTCCATGTGGTTATGCAAGGGTACTTTTCTGGGCAACTTACTGTGTTTGCCTTCTTTGCACATATTACTGTTACAATTCCAGAAATAGCTTCTTGGTGATTTGCAGGGTTATCATTACATTGTCGTAAAGGTTAGGGTAATAGAATCCCTACCCCTATCGCTCTTTCACCATTCACTCTTGTTGGCACTACCCTGCAACTGAGCTCCGCCTGACAGGGGCTAAGCTTCACTTTCACTACATTCCACCCTTCCAACTTTGGTTCAAGTGTCGTTGTGAGTGTCTGACTATTCTATTGGTTAAACTTATCTTCCATTCTTCCATGAGGGTACTTTTCTAGGCGACTCATCATCTTCGCCTTCTTTGCAGAGATTACCACTACAATTCCAGAAACAGGGTCTTCGTCTTTGTTATGAAACCAGATCACAAAAAGATAGAAAAGATAGATAAATGTCTTCAAAATAAGCCTCTTCGACGGGGAAACCTCTTTTACATTACACAAATGAATAATTTTTGGATGATACAAATGACAAGACCTCCTTTCTATATATAGGAGTCTAAGGAGTCATAATATAATCAGAGTCGACATAACAATAATAATGTAAGGGCAGAATAATAACAATAATGGGCTTCTATGGGGCATAATAATAACAATATGGGAACTACATGGGCACAACAATATAATAAGGGGGTTGTACTAATAACAATAAGGGGTTACACTAGTAGTATAGGGACCTAACATGCCCCTCTCCTTCAAAAATTGTTGTCCTCAATGCTTGAGTAGTTCTTGATGCTTCTGTATAAAATTCTTGTCCTCCCATGTGGAATATTCAGTGGGTAAGTTCTTCCACTTGATGAGATACTCTGAAATTGATCGATTTCGTAGCTGTCGAGTTCTTGTTTCTGTGACTGCTCCAGGTTCCAATATGATTTTTCCTTCCTCGTCAAGTTCTAGCAATATTGTTTGAACTGGGATCTTCTGCAACTTTTGAATGAGTGGCCACACTTCTTCATCCTTCTTCCATTCATCCCTTGCTTCATTTATCCAATCTAGTTGGATAATAGAAATAGCATAAAACAATGCTTCCACATCCTCATCCTTTCTTGAGAGTGCATCTGAAACAACATTTTGCTTCCCTTTTTTGTAGATGATTTCAAAGTCATAACCCAACATATTTGTGACCCATTTTTCCTGTTCTTCTAAAGATAATCTTTGTTCTAAAAAGTATTTAAGACTATCATGATCCATTTTTACCTTGAAGTGTCTTCCCATTAGGTAAGGTCGCCATTTCTTAAGTGCATGTAATATTGCCAACATTTCCTTCTCATAAACAACGTTCTTGAGATGTCGTAAAAATACCCAATCGCCTACATGAAAACTTCTTTCACTACAATGTTGATTTGCTTGTTGTTTCATTCGATTCTGCACCAAAGTGGCCTTATCCTTTAAAAGTTGGAGAACTTGTTGTTGATGCTCGATGTGATCTTTCACTGCTTGAATCTTTTTCTTCTTGATATGTCCTTCTATCATGAGAGTTTGATGAGTGGTAATTTCTTCCAATCCATTACAAGATATGGTCGGATTCATTTCTTGATGCTCGATGTGATCTTTCACTTCTTGAACATTTTTCTTCTTGATATGTCCTTCTATCTTGATAGTGTGAAGAGTGGTAATTCCAGCTAATGCATTACAAGATATGGTCCGATTCAATTCTTCTTTCTTGATGTGAACTTTCACTTGAGTCTTTTTCTTCTTGATATGTCCTTCTATCTTGAGAATTTGAGGAGTGGTAATTCTTGCCAATGCTTTACAAGATATGGTCAGATTCATTTCTTCTTTCTCTGGGGTTGGTTTTGTTAGCCTCCTATTGCAATAGGTTTCATATCTCATGATTGACTGTTTTACATGCCAAATATGTCATCTTTTCATGCTGCAAGGTTCCATATTTCCAAGAAGTTCCATTTTGAAGAATCATACCATTTTTGAAGAGTTTTACAGATAAGGGAAAGCCAAACAGCTTAATCTTGGCTTCCCTAGGTTTAAATTGCTTGTTTTAGAAGATAGAGAATGAATATCTGTCCAAACAGCTTAAGCTTGGCAGATCAGTAGCTAGGTAGAGAAATGAAGGAGCCCAACTGCTTAATTTGGGCCATTGGAAGATATAAGGGTACATTTAGATAGGAGAGCAGTCAAAAGAAAAGAAGATAATCAGGGTCTGCAAGTCCAAGTGCACCCATGCAAAAGAAGAAAAAATGCTAAGTAAGTAGGCTGGGTAAGTAGTTTTGTGGTTGCAGAATCAAGCTATGTGATCCATTTCATGTTTTTAAGTGTTGTACCTATTCAGATCACAATTATGAGGCAATTTTTCATTTGAAGGAGCTCAAACAAGGCATGTCTAATTCCCCCTTCTTCTTATTCCCCAAATCACTCACTAACATCCCCTTGAGAACCTTGGGATCTGCCCAACCAGTCCTGTTACCACTTCATTTTTGAAAAATACTAAGTCAAGCTTTGACTTTTTTCAGTGAAAAGAAGCCACATTTCTTGTGTAAAAATCATTTCTCCACAGTTCATTCATTTCCTATGCCTAAGTTTCAGTTCACAAACTTAGCCCCCTACACTTCACCTCACAAATTCATATTAACTTCTAACATTATTATGTAAATCCCTATCTATTTCCCCTTCCCCTTACTAAAAGCACTAAATAGCTCCCCTATGTACATATTCCCATCCCCTGGCACTATAGCCCTATAACATCAGTTTGGGGAAATGCTGAGTTCATTTGGGGCTTAGCATTAGCCTTCCGCGTCCTAACCCTAGGATTAACTTAACATTTGGTTAAAGTTAATAACCTCTTTCCTCACCCCTTTACCCATAACATTTCATCATTTTTACCCTCTCGCGCTCATCGTTTAAAGTTTAGTGTTAAAATGTTTGAATAAACATTAAACACTTCCGGTGCAAAAAACCCACAAACCCAAAGTTTTTTGAACCCCCGCCATATAAATATTAATTTAATATTCGGGCGGGCCCCCGCACATAAACCTGCCGCCAGCTCCGCACTCCGTCAGCCCTCCGATCCGCCCTCCCAGATCCAACGGCTCTCGGTGATTTCGGAGCCGCCCCGTCACTCGACAGTTAGCGTCTGATAGCATGGCGGTTTTGCCGTCGTACAGAAGACAGGTGTCCGCCCTTGATTGCATCGGAGCTCCTCTGACATTTACCACCCTCGTACAGAAGGCGGTCCGATGAAACCACAAACCGCCTTCTGTCTCTCCACCCCTGACGTCAGCGCCACGTCAGCGCTACGTCACCTCTGCGTCGACCCCCCACTGCTACGTGTCACTGCCACCGCATCTGCCTCCGTCCCTACCCCGCCACCGTGTCCTGTGCCACGTCACCCTGCCGTACTACCACGTCACCCTGCCACGTCACTGTCGTACCGGGACCCACCGCTGACGTCATGCTGACGTCATCACCAAAAAAGGCGCGAAGGGCGAAAAATCGCAGCGAAGGATGCCCGGAATGAAAAACTGAGGCAGTTTTTGATGCGCGATTAGCGCTAATCGCGCATCGCTAAGAAAAAATGATCAAAATGGAAGGTTGCCTATTGCTCGGCTACCTGCAAAACCCAAAAATTCGCAATTTGATAGGATTTCTTCATAAAGGTTCATATTTAATCGGCCAGCGCCGGTAACACTCTAGAGGCCACGAAAGACATTTGCAGCAGCTATTTTTTCCTTGAAAGGGCAGAAAGTTGGCGATTTGACAGTTTCAAACGTATCAAGAGAGAGAAAGTGGCCCGAATCAACTGTGAAAGAGTATAAGAGGAAAGATAAGACCCAGATTAAATCAAAGAGTATCAGTGAAGCGGCAAAGAGTATTAGATCGGCAATACCAAAGCAGGTGAACATTAAAGGCCCCCAAGCAAAGTCAAAGAAAGCGGTGAAGCCATTTAAGGCTCTCAGATCACAATTAATGCACATCAAAGCCACTCAAGAGCAGGGGATCAAAGCCCAAAGCACAGTTATGGCTAAATGCATAGCACAGAGCCATAAGGACAGATATTAACTCATTTTGATGCAGCTGCCTCCAGCGCAGATCAAAGATATTTTCTTGCATTAATTTCAGGACAAGATTAGGTTAAAGAACTCATTTCCCTCAGACCTGTTTAAGTTCTGTTGTAATAGATATTTTGGGATATTTTCTCTATATAAACCACCCTAATTCATTGTTTAAAGGGTTGGTTGGTTGATAATCCTCATTCTGGACTTGCGCTGTATTTTTTGAGAAGCTCTGTAATCAAAGACAGCTGGAATGCTTTGGATGAAGAATTGAATGTTGTGTTATTTAATGGCCAAAGAGTGAATGTGGAATTCCTGTGCTACTACATGGCTCAATAAGTGTTTTCCTACCTTTGTTTACAGTTTTCATATGTTTAGGCCACAATTGTGTTACCATCTAAATAGCAAGAAAGAAAAATAGCTTAGGTTTTGCTTGACTGCACCCTATGCTCTGTTCTTATTATTTCTATATCTTTTCTTCGGAAATGGTTATGAATATGCATACTTAGGTTTTGCTTGACTGCACCCTATGCTCAGTTCTTGTTATTTCTATATGTTTTCTTCAGAAATGGTTATGAATATGCATACTTAAATGATCATGTTTACCCTGTTTCTTTCACATATGACTGTTATTTAGGAATTCTTGACTGCTCCTAGACAAACTTTCATTCACCTTCCCTCTCTGTTAGCTAATGAAAGATTCTTAGTTGCCTTTCATCTCTGACCTTCATTCCATCTTTATTCCAGCCTGATATTTTCTATGTGTAGCTATCCTGCTCTATATTTCTCTTGTGACCAAGAAAACGCAACAGCAAGCCCTAATCCATGACTCCATGCCCAATGGTTTGAAATTCTCACTCTATGCATCCCAACTCTGCTTGAAAACATCATCCCTCCCACCAAAATCAAAACACAACCCATGTACACCATAACTAGCCTAAAATCAACCCAAAACAAAGTTAAATTTTAAAGAGAGAGCCCTCTATAACTGCAGGTAGCTAGGACCTGCAGCCCAAATATTAGTTTGTGGTTACCTCGGCCGTATCCCTTAAGGAGCCAAGGGACAACCTGAGTGATAACATCATTGGCGACTCCACTAGGGACCTTATTCAGAAAATTCCAAAAAACAAGTTAGAAGCTGGCTCCAAAGAGGAAAACTCGTTATACCAGGTCAAACCCAGACCCAAATCCACCAGCTGTTTTTGAAAATCCCAATTTAATCTCTAGAAACCTTAGCAAACAAAAACAAGAAGAGGTTGCTGATTCTAGTCCTGAAACAGTTCAGCCAAGCTGTTTTCCAACCCCTGTTAAAGTTTTGTTTCGTTCAACCCCTACTTCCCCTTGTTCATCATCCACTTCTCCAAGCACCTCTTCCACACCTCCATTCACTGCGCATACTACCACTACCACCACTGTTATTACAACTCTTCCAGCTGTTCCAGTCGTTCCACTTATCCCTGTAAATATGGCTAACAGATATGCACCCTTACAGTTACCTGCAAATCCAGGGGCTATGCCTCAGGACTATCAAACCAAAATCACATACTTTGATGCCACTGGTTCTGGCACAGCCCTGCAACATACCAAGAAAATGCAGGACTATTTTGAGAGTTATGAAATAGATGATGACAGTGTAAGAATGAATATTTTTGTCCAAAGTTTAACAGGAGATGTAAGGCTTTGGTTTAGAGCACTTGCTGCAAATTCCATAGCTGAACCAGAGGCCCTTTACCAAACATTTCTTAACAGATGGGAGAAGAAGAAGGACCCTCTGCACATATTATCTGAGTATGACACTATCAAAAGAGGCCCTCAAGAAGCTGTCTTAGACTATTGTGCTAGGTTTAACAATGTTTACAACGCTATTCCACAAAACCTGAGACCTCCACCTGATCTTGCTTTATACAAATTCCCTGATGGATTTGATTCAGACATGGCTTATCAGTTAAGGGAAAGAGCCCCTCAAACCTTAGCAGACATGCAGAATGTAGCTGTTAGTGTGGAGGCAAATCTGATTGCCAAGAGAAATAGAGCAAGAGCTGAGAGAAGAACCACTTTCAAAGATGAACCTTCAGCCTTTGAGCAAAAATTGGACACAATCATCAAAGGTATGGACACCTTTGAAAATAGAATGGGAACTATTGAAAGAAAAGCCTCATGGGAAGGACAACAAAAAAATCCTATCAGAAATCCAAACTTTAGAAAAAATCAGAACCCAAACGTTGGAAGGGCAAATCCTGACCATGATATAAGACCTCCTTTTCATGAAAACTATGCTGAAGCATCCACATCTAGTGAGTAGATAGAGGACACTCACATAAACTTGATGGGTTTGAAAAGTGAACAACAAGTATTCCTAACCCAAGAAGACCAAGATGACCATGATATAAATCAATTTCAGACCAAGTCTGGAGAGTTGTTTGACTTCAAACAAGGCTATGATTCAGCTGTCTACGAAGTCCATAAACAATACAAATTGAGAACAAGAAACATTGATGTGTCTGATCCCATCAAGCCAAAGGATGCCAAGCAGCCTAAGAAAGTAAAAGACAAGGCCGCTATCATAGAACCTGCTGATAAAACAAACCCAAAATTAAAAGAAGTGATCATAGAGGATGTATCTGACATGCAGCCCTCTAATAACCAGCCTTTTGTATCCTTTCCCTCAAAAGACAATGTAAATAGCACTCCTCAAAGCCTTCCCAAAACAGAACAATCTCAAGAAGTCACTCATAACCAAGAGAAAATCACTAAAGATACAATTGAAAAGGGAAAATCTGCAAGTCACAATACTAAAACATAGTCAGAAAAGTCGTTCGATTTAGAAGCAGAAATTGGTAAATTAAAGATATCTATTCCTCTCTCTGAGCTTGCCAAACATGATGTGTACAGACAGCAAATCAAAAGATCACTACAAATGTCAGAGAACAGGGATGATGTTAATGTCTTAGATAATCAACCTGAATTACTTTTTGGTCCTGAAGTCAATGGTAAATCAGGACATGGAGCTGTTCTACCCTTTTATGTCAGTTTGCACATTCATGATAAAGTGTTGCACAATGCTATGTTTGATTCAGGTGCTTCACACAATCTAATGCCCAAAGCTGTAATGGAGAAGCTAAACCTTGATATCACTAGACCCTACAAAGACTTATTCTCATTTGATTCTAGCCAGGTCAAGTGTTTAGGCTTAATCAAAGACCTTTGTGTGTCTTTAGTCCAATTTCCCAATAAAACGATCCTAATGGACGTGGTGGTTGCTGACATTCCACCAAAGTATGGCATGCTCTTATCAAGATATTGGGGAGAAAAACTCCAAGGATCTCTCCAACTAGACCTCTCCTATGCCACTATTTCAGTCTTTGGGCAACCAAAGAGACTGTATAGAGAAACACTGATGAAGTATGTGGTAAGTAGTGAGGAAAAACCCCAAAACTTTCCCATTTACTCAATCCATTCTGATATGGATTCTTTTATACTGTTCAATGATGACAGCTGCCCTCCCACTGATAAGAAGCCTTTGCCTTTAGAACAAGAAACATGTATCAATCAAGAGTTGGTTGCCCATACCCATGAAACTGTTAAAACAATTAGTGCAACCAGCATACAAGAAGAACCACATGAAGCAAAAAACCTAGGTCCACCCAATCCTAAAATGACTGAAACTCTTAATACTAACCACAAGCAATAAATCACAGGGTATTTAGAGTTTGATGCTTCTGTTAATAAGCTAGGAGCAGGGGCAGGAATATGGATTCACAATACACATAACAGCCATGCAGAGGGTCATGCTTACAGACTAAACTTCAAATGCACCAACAACATGGCAGAGTATGAGGCTCTCTTTTTAGGCCTTAAAATGCTCAAAGCTCTAGGAGCTGCAAAAGTGTCCATTCTAGGTGACTCCAATTTAATCATTCAACAGATGAAAGGTAACTTTGTTACTAATGACAATAGGCTAAGAGCTTATAGGTCTGCTGCCACAGAAATACTCAATTCCTTCACCGAATCCAAGCTTGCTAAGATTTCTAGAAACCATAACATGCATGCTCATAGTCTAGCCACTTTTGCTAGCACTTGCAAGCTGCCCTTTGAGCCCAATTACCACTTTACTGCTGAGATAAAGCACAGGCCTGCTGTCCCTAACAATATCAAAGATTGGCAAGTGTTTGAGGATGATGCTCAAATCAACAATTTTCTTACCTTACAACAAGAATTCTCAAGCTCAAACATTGATGAAGATGCCATGGATGACTCACAACAACAAATGAGCCAAAATGAGCAAACTATAACAGCTGAAGCAGCAAATCAAACGCTGCACCCAACCATTTTTTATGAGAAAAAAATGCAAGAGCTGAAGCAAATGCATTTAGATGAAATAGCTGAAGCAGAGGCTGAAGTCATTGATTTAAAGGACAACTTTTTACCTGCTGGCCTCACTCCATTAGAAGACATATTTGATTCAAACGATGTCCCCAAAAAGCCAAAGATGCAGCCCTTAAACGCTGCTGTGGAAGACTATAATATTGGGACAGTAGAGAAGCCCAAAATGATTAAACTGTCCAAGTCTTTGCCTCCCGAGCAAAAACCAAAATATGTTGATTTATTTAAAGAGTTTCAAGATGTATTTGCCTGGAGTTATGAAGACCTTAAGTCCTATGACACCTCTCTTATTCAACATACCATTCCCTTAAAGCCAAATCAAAAGCCCTTCAAACAGAAACTAAGGAGAATCAATCCTGTGCTTCTCCCTTTGATTGAGAAAGAAGTGAAAAGAATGTTTGAAGCTGGTATTATAGCACCCATTAGATTTTCAGAATGGGTATCCAATCTTGTTCCCACAAGGAAGAAAACAGGGGAGATTACTATGTGTGGACTTAAGAAATCTAAACCAAGTCTCCCTTAAAGATCACTACCCACTGCCAAAAATGGACCACATTCTACAAAGAGTAGTGGGGTCTTCAAGAATTTATTTGCTAGATAGCTTTTTAGGTTTTAATCAAATACTGGTTCACCCAGATGACCAAGACAAGACAACCTTTACAACACCGTGGGGAACATTTAAGTATGTGAAGATGCCTTTCGGACTAAAGAATGCAGGTGCTACCTTTCAAAGGGCCATGGACATTGCATTTGCCAAAGAAATCCATGATTTCCTAGTGGTTTACCTTGATGACCTTACTCCTTTCTCAAAATCTGATCAAGAGCACCTAAAACATTTGAGACAAGTGTTCCTAACATGTAGGAAATATGGCATTTCCTTGAACCCCAAGAAGTATTTATTTGGCCTTGAAGAAGGCAAATTACTAGGCCATATCATTTCAAAAGATGGGATTAGAATTGATCCTGAAAGAATTCAAGCCATCCTTCAAATCCCTTATCCAAGAAACATCAAAGAGTTGCAAGCATTCCTAGGAAAGATCAATTTCCTAAGGAGATTTATCCCAAATTTGGCCGAGCTGATAAGAATGCTAAATAAAATGTTAAAGAAGGATTCCAAGGTAAAATGGACTTTAGAGGCCAAGCAAGCCTTTGAGGGCATAAAATCTGCCTTAACACAAGCCCCAGTCCTCACAAGTCCTCAATTTGATAAAGATTTCATCATTTTTTCATTTGCATCTGAACACACCATTGTTGTTGTCCTTTTGCAGAAAGATGATCAGGGAAATGAAAAGCCAATTGCATTTTTCAGCCGAGCCCTTAGAGATGCACCCTTGAAGTACCAAATCATGGAGAAGAAAGCATATGCCCTTGTTAAAGCAATCAAAGATTTCAGAATTTACATTTTATATTCACATGTGATTGCTTATGTGCCAAATGTTGTTGTAAAAGACATATTAACTCAAGAGGGCATAGAAGGCAAAAGAGGCAAATGGATTGCCAATATCCTTGAGTATGACATTGAGATAAAACCCACCAAGCTGATAAAGGGACAAGGTTTAGCCAAACTGATGTCCGAAACCAATTTTCAAGCCTCAGACATTAATCAACTGGACAATGAACAAGAGCTAGCGACTCCACAGATCAGGCACACTTTTTTGCAATCCCCATGGTATGCTAATATATGTTTTATATTGTTAAACCTGTGTGCTCCTCCAGGGTTGTCCAGAACCAAAAAGAGATTTTTAAAAATGAAAGCATCAAAGTTTTGTGTCTTAGATAGTGCCCTGTTTTGGAAAAATCATGAAGGAATATTGCTGAAATGTCTAACTATGAATGAAACTGACAGTGTCATGAAAGAATTCCATGCAGGGGACTGTGGAGGACACCTATATCGGAAGTCCACTACTGATAAGATACTAAGGGCTGGTTTCTATTGGCCCTCTTTGTTTGCTGATGTGAGAAAGTTTGATGTTTCATACCACAAATGCAAAATCTTTGAAGGCAAAAGAAAGCTTCTGCCCTTGCCCCTTAAACCCATTTCAACCGAGAAGCCTTTTCAACAATGGGGCTTGGACTTCATTGGAGAAATCCATCCATCCTCTTCTGGCCAGCATAACTGGATCCTAACAGCCACAGATTACTTTACCAAGTGGATTGAAGCCATCCCATGTAGGCAAGCCAGTGACTCCACCATCATCCAATTCCTTGAAACCAACATTTTGTCTAGATTTGGCTGTCCTAAGAAGATCATTACAGATAACGCTGTTGCCTTCAAATCCAAGAAAATGATCAGTTTTTGCCACAAATTACACATTACCTTAGGTCACTCCATAGCCTATTACCCTCAAGGTAATGGCTTGGCCGAATCATCCAGCAAGAGTCTGATTAACATCATTAAGAAAGTCTTGGAGGAGAACAAGAAGAACTGGCACAAAAAGCTTGTAAATGCCCTATGGGCAGACAGATTTTCAACCAAGAGGTCCATAGGGATGAGCCCATATGAGTTAGTCTATGGCATGGGGGCCAAGTTCCCCTCTTCTTTGGGAATCCCTGTTATCAAATTGCTACAAGAGATTCAGACAGAGCCAAATGATCTCCAAAGAAGAATAAACCAAACCATCCATTTGCAACAAACATGAGAGCAAGTGTACCGCAGAGCTCAAATCTTACATGAGAAGCTCAAGAAAATGTTTGACAAAAGAGCCAAGGCTGAAGATTTCTGCATAGGCAACAAAGTCTTAAGATGGGATTCAAGAAGAGAGGACAAAGGAAAGCATGGCAAGTTTGATTTCCTGTGGAAAGGCCCCTTTATTATTTCTGTTGTTCAAGGTAACAACACATATTTTCTGAAGAGTTTGGATGGCAGCACAGCTAAAGAAGGCCCTGTCAATGGCCGAATGCTAAAGCACTATCATGATCCCTTTTGTTGAATGCAACACAGCACTGTATACTATATGTACATTAATATTTGAATTTTTAGCACTTTTTCTTATAGCAGACCAATAAGAGGGAACAATGCAGCAAATTTTGAAGGAAAGATCAAAGAAAGTTCTATTTTAGATCTCTGTTTTTGAAATAAATCCAAAGAAGTGCTCAAGCAGATTTCAATATGTTTACAAGCACCCAAAAGGCAAGAAGCAGGGCTGTAATGTTTCGGCAATTCAGCTCAAAAGGATACTGCATATCAGCTTAATTCAGTCAAAGGCATTGACAAGAAGGAGAATTTCAGTTTACAGCAACAATTGAAGATCAAGGCATTCTGACCTGCTGTTCTTGGCTTTTCATCCTGAAAAACCATCCCCAAGTGGAGCCACTGTTAGCCTCCTATTGCAATAGGTTTCATATTTCATGATTGACTGTTTTACATGCCAAATATGTCATCTTTTCATGCTGCAAGGTTCCATATTTCCAAGAAGTTCCATTTTGAAGAATCATACCATTTTTGAAGAGTTTTGCAGATAAGGGAAAGCCAAACAACTTAATCTTGACTTCCCTAGGTTTAAATTGCTTGTTTTAGAAGATAGAGAATGAATATCTGTCCAAACAGCTTAAGCTTGGCAGATCAGTAGCTAGGTAGAGAAATGAAGGAGCCCAACTGCTTAATCTGGGCCCTTGGAAGATATAAGGGTACATTTAGATAGGAGGGCAGTCAAAAGAAAAGAAGATAATCAGGGTCTGCAAGTCCAAGTGCACCCATGCAAAAGAAGAAAAAATGCTAGGTAAGTAGGCTGGGTAAGTAGTTCCATGGTTGCAGAATCAAGCTATGTGATCCATTTCATGTTTTTAAGTGTTGTATCTATTCAGATCACAATTATGAGGCAATTTTTCATTTGAAGGAGCTCAAACGAGGCATGTCTAATTCCCCCTTCTTCTTATTCCCCAAATCACTCACTAACATCCCCTTGAGGACCTTGGGATCTGCCCAACCAGTCCTGTTACCACTTCATTTTTGAAAAATACTAAGTCAAGATTTGACTTTCTTCAGTGAAAAGAAGCCACATTTCTTGTGTAAAAATCATTTCTCCAAAGTCCATTCATTTCCTATGCCTAAGTTTCAATTCACAAACTTAGCCCCCTACACTTCACCTCACAAATTCATATTAACTTCTAACATTATTATGTAAATCCCTATCTATTTCCCCTTCCCCTTACTAAAAGCACTAAATAGCTCCCCTATGTACATATTCCCATCCCCTGGCACTATAGCCCTATAACATTAGTTTGGGGAAATGTTGAGTTCATTTGGGGCTTAGCATTAGCCTTCCGTGTCCTAACCCTGGGATTAACTTAACATTTGGTTAAAGTTAATAACCTCTTTCCTCACCCCTTTACCCATAACATTTCATCATTTTTACCCTCTCGCGCTCATCGTTTAAAGTTTAGTGTTAAAATGTTTGAATAAACATTAAACACTTCCGACGCAAAAAACCCACAAACCCAAAGTTTTTTGAACCCCCGCCATATAAATATTAATTTAATATTCGGGCGGGCCCCCGCACATAAACCTGCCGCCAGCTCCGCACTCCATCAGCCCTTCGATCCGCCCTCCCAGATACAACGGCTCTCGGCAATTTCGGAGCCGCCCCGTCACTCGACAGTTAGCGTCTGATACCACGGCGGTTTTGCTGTCGTACAGAAGACAGGTGTCTGCCCTTGATTGCATCAGAGCTCCTCTGACATTTACCTCCCTCGTACAGAAGGCGGTCCGATGAAACCATAAACCGCCTTCTGTCTCTTCGCCCCTAACGTCAGCACCACGTCAGCGCTACGTCACCTCTGCGTCGAGCCCCCACTGCTACGTGTCACTCCCACCGCATCTGCCTCCGTCCCTACCCCGCCACCATGTCCTGTGCCACGTCACCCTATCGTACTACCACGTCACCCTGCCATGTCACTGTCGTACCAGGACCCACCACTGACGTCATGCTGACATCATCACCAAAAAAGGCGCGAAGGGCGAAAAATCGCAGCGAAGGATGCCTGGAATGAAAAACTGAGGTAGTTTTTGATGCGCGATTAGCGCTAATCACGCATCACTAAGAAAAAATGATCAAAATGGAAGGCTGCCTATTGCTCGGCTACCTGCAAAACCCAAAAATTCGCAATTTGACAGGATTTCTTCATAAAGGTTCATATTTAATCGGCTAGCGCCGATAACATTCTAGAGGCCACGAAAAACATTTGCAGCAGCTATTTTTGCCTTGAAAGGGCAGAAAGGGGGCGATTTGACAGTTTCAAACGTATCAAGAGAGAGAAAGTGGCTCGAATCAACTGTGAAAGAGTATCAGAGGAAAGATAAGACCCAGATTAAATCAAAGAGTATCAGTGAAGCGGCAAAGAGTATCAGATCGGCAATACCAAAGCAGGTGAACATTAAAGGCCCCCAAGCAAAGTCAAATAAAGCGGTGAAGCCATTTAAGGCTCTCAGATCACAGTTAATGCACATCAAAGCCACTCAAGAGCAGGGGATCAAAGCACAAAGCATAGTTATGGCTAAATGAACATCACAGAGCCATAAGGACAGATATTAACTCATTTTGATGCAGCTGCCTCCAGCGCAGCTCAAAGATATTTTCTTGCATTAATTTCAGGACAAGATTAGGTTAAAGAACTCATTTCCCTCAGACCTGTTTAAGGTTTGTTGTAATACATATTTTGGGATATTTTCTCTATATAAACCACCCTAATTCATTGTTTAAAGGGTTGGTTGGTTGATAATCCTCATTCTGGACTTGCGCTGTACTTTTGAGAAGCTCTGTAATCAAAGACTGCTGGAATGCTTTGGATGAAGAATTGACTGTTGTGTTATTTAATGGCCAAAGAGTGACTGTGGAATTCCTGTGCTACTACATGGCTCAATAAGTGTTTTCCTACCTCTGTTTACAGTTTTCATATGTTTATGCCACAATTGTGTTACCATCTAAATAGCAAGAAAGAAGAATAGCTTAGGTTTTGCTTGACTGCACCCTATGCTCAGTTCTTGTTATTTCTATATCTTTTCTTCAGAAATGGTTATGAATATGCATACTTAGGTTTTGCTTGATTGCACCCTATGCTTAGTTCTTGTTATTTCTATATGTTTTCTTCAGAAATGGTTATGAATATGCATACTTAAATGATCATGTTTACCCTGTTTCTTTCACATATGGCTGTTATTTAGGAATTCTTGACTACTCCTAGACAAACTTTCATTCACCTTCCCTCTCTGTTAGCTAATGAAATATTCTTAGTTGCCTTTCATCTCTGACCTTCATTCCATCTTTATTCCAGCCTTAATTTGTTCTATGTGTAGCTATCCTGCTCTATATTCCTCTTGTGACCAAGAAAACGCAACAGCAAGCCCTAATCCATGACTCCATGCCCAATGGTTTGAACTTCTCACTCTATGCATCCCAACTCTGCTTGAAAACATCATCCCTCCCACCAAAATCAAAACAAAACCCATGTACACCATAACTAGCCTAAAATCAACCCAAAACAAAGCTAAATTTTAAAGAGAGAGCCCTCTCTGACTGCAGGTAGGCTAGGACCTGCAGCCCAAAGATTGGTTTGTGGTTACCTCGGCCGTATCCCTTAAGGAGCCAAGGGACAACCTGAGTGATAACAGGTTCCTAGTATATATCCTCTTCTTTTGATGTTTCTTGATCCTTTTCTTCCTCCTCTTCATAATCTATGTAAAATAATTTCTTCTTAGCACACTTATGACTTTTAGTGTATTTGCTATCACAATTGTAACAAAAACCTTTTTCTCTTTTTTCTTCCAATTGTTGTGTGTAAACCTTGTAGGTTGTGGAAGGCTAGGAGAAAAAACACTTCCATAATTCTAGTCGTGAGTGGTGGGATCCCTTGTTTCCATAATTTCAATTTCAATTTTTATTGCCAACATGAATGCCTTCTCCAATGAATTAGGTTCCCAAAGACAAACCTCATATTGAATGTTATCCTTCAAAGTCCCTATGAAGACATCAATCCTTTGCTTCTCTGGAATATCATTTACCCTTATATTCAATTTTTGAAAGTTCTCAATGTGCTCTACCATTGAAACCTTTTGTTTGAGATTTATCAATTGGCTAAAGAAGGTGTTTCTCTTTGTATCCTCATAATGTGCTATCATTTCCTCCGTGAAAATTGACCATGTGACAAGTGGTTTACGAGAACAAAGCCCTTCATACCATAAAAATTGATTCGGTTCTAAATATAAAGATGCAATATGTACCTTTTGTAACAATTTCACCTCATGTATATCAAAATATTTCTCCATCTGTAGTATCCAATTTAATGGATCCTTGCCCTCAAACTTCCTCATATCACCTTTTCTTGATTTTAGGAGCTCGATCTTGAAACAAATGTGACTCTGTAATTTCAGACCTCCAAGTTCTGAAATTGTGTTCTGCAGTAGCCCTCTGATTCCTCTTTCTAACCCTGCAAGTTTGATCAAGATTGGATTCTGCAAGTAAGAGTTATGTCAAATCTCTTACGATGACTTGATTATAGACTAGTTCAGTAGAGTGAATGTGTACGAAGTACCACGTGTCACTATTTCAACCTTAGGACTTGAAACCGATACACATAAGACTACAATCCCCGTCCTCTTTCTGTAACTTCTTACGAAATTTCAATCTGATGCTCAAAGAGAAATTTATGACGATTTTCCCAAGGTCACCTATTTGGGATGTAATTCGGGAGCCATCAGAAACCCTAAATGTCTTGGACTGTATCTCCAAAAATATAATAAAACAAGATTGGAAATTCAGGCTTGCACTTCACCAAGTTTTCGGGTCAAATGGGTTTTAATTTCAGAGTCTGACACTTTGTAGAAAAATAGTTATAGTGGAAAATGCCGCAATGACCTGTTTGATATGGAATTATGGAGCTTGCAAAAGCCCTAACTTCCTCAGATCATATCTCCGAAAATATAGTGAGACAAGATCTGAAATTTGGACCTGAGGTTCCACATGATGTTGTCTCAAATGGGTTTTTCTTTAGCTTCTGAAACGTCACAGAAAAAATGTTATAGAAAAAATGCCACGATGCCCTGTTTGGAGCAACGAAACCCTAGAATTCAAAGCTCCAATACTAAATGTTATGAAACCAACTCACAAAAAGATAGAAAAGATAGATAAACGCCTTCAAAATAAGCCTCTTCGAGGGGGAAACCTCCTTTACATTACATAAATGAACAATTCTTGGATGATACAAATGACAAGACCTCCTTTCTATATATAGGAGTCTACGGGCTCATAATATAATCAAAGCCGACATAACAATAATAATGTATGGGCACAATAATAACAATATGGGGACTACATGGGCACAACAATATAATAAGGGGGTTGTACTAATAACAATAAGGAGTTACACTAGTAGTATAAAGACCTAACAATCTCTTGCATGGTTATCATTATGTTGTGGTAAGTGACTATAAGTTAACCTCTCGCATAGTTTTTCCATTTTTTTTAAACGACAGTAAACATTTAGAGAGACGTGTATGCTTGCAGCATTCAATATGATTTACAGTTGTGGTCTATCGGGAGATGCCCTTGCTCCCTTTTTGAAATACTAAGGTAAGTTCTTTGTTCTCCCAACGAGTGAGTTCTTAAAATCATCGTTTGTGCTGGAAGAAGTCCCAACCTAGCTCCACTGTGCCCTTCCTTGCAGGAAATTGGTTGCCCACTATGCGTTGCATACATTATTTCTGGTTATATCTTGTCATTTGGGTTTCTGGGTTCGTCAGTTATATCTATATCACGAAGTCCATCTGCAACCCTAATATATTTTGGGTATTTCCGTTCACACCGTTTTCTTTGAGATTTTTGGTTGATGGACCCTCGACCATAATATAGGGTCTAAATTTTATTTTTTATAATATATATGGACAGTTAATGAGGGTCTGTAAATTTTCCTTCAGGGTTTCGAATTTTAATAATATATTTTGGGTTTTTCCGTTCGCACCGTTTTCTTTGAGATTTTTCAATGACGGATCGTCGACCATAATATAGGGTCTGAATTTTATATATATCTATATCTATATATACATACATATATATATAGTTAATGACAGTCTGTAAATTTTCCTTCAAGGTTTTGAATTTAGTGGTTATTACTATTCTTATTCGAATTACTGTACGCAAGTCTTCGTTTAGTTCAGCATATAGCTTTGGAAATATAGTTCGATTCACTCATTATATGCGTAATGATGTAAATTTTCCTTCAGGGTTTTGAATTTAATGGTTATTACTATTCTTCTTCGAATTACTATATGCAAGTCTTCTTTTAGTTCAACATATAGCTTTGGAAATATAGTTCGATTCACTCATTATATGCGTAATGATTTTGTTATTTATCAATCCGTTGTTGTGAATGGTATGCATAATATTTCATTACCTCTAAGAAAATTAATGTATAAATTTCTATGGATGTGCATTAGGTTGGCTTTAATCTAAGTAGGTTTCGAGTGTAAGGAAAAATATTTTTGTTCCATATTTCACTTATTTTCACTCACAACCATTGTTTTGAAAAGAACCAGACTTCGCTTCTGATATCCCTCAGTTGCCTAGTCTCAACCTTTTCAATCCTATAATATACATATATTATATAGTGATAGTCTAGATACTACTTAAATTGTACAATGGTTGAATTAAATACATAGATAACATTTATTCTTTTTCCCTTTTATGATAATTTTTTTAATGAATATTATCTCTTCAAAATATAATAAATAATAAAATTAATTTATTTACTCAAATAAAAATTTAAATATAAATAAATATTTAAAAATACATGAAATCATATATTGATCTTTACTTTACTATATATTTTATTTATATAATTATAAATGAAAACAAAAGAACAAAAATATTAATATTAAACTTTTAAAATCTATGTAACTTTAAAAAATATTTAACAATTTTTTTTTAAAATACATAAATTATAATTAAATTTACATTTTATTTATTTTAAATATTTAGAAAATATATCTAATAAAATATGTTACATTTTATTTATTTAAAATAATTAAAAATATATATTTAATAAATATGTTTAAACCATTGTAAAATATAAAAACACACAATAACCAAATTACAAATTTGTTCATTCTAAAATGTTTTTTAGTCCCTGCTGCAGGCACAGTGGGGACTATAGTAATTGTTATGGTGGGCTTGATATTAATTTTAGTTAAATTTTTAGTTGCTTACTCTCCTACCTACTACAAGTAACCAAAGTATTTAACCTAACAATGTATGAAATCTTTTCGCCTTCTTATTTAGCCTCTTCTCGAGGCGGAGAGGCTAAACCATATATTATAGTTATCAATTTCCTTTGCATTTTGAAGTTTAAAGAAGGTGTTTTTTTCCGGGGAAAGAAAATTCATAATTCCATAAAATAGAAACTACATGTCGTGGATGCCCAAAGGCATATGCTGTAAACGTGGCTATGAAGTCCACTGTCAAAAAAAAAAAAAAAAAAAAATACAGGAAACCCAGAGGGTGTACTTCTCTGATGCATATCCGCTATGCATAAAAAACCAAAAAATAACCCACGCAGGGGTTGTCAATCATATGCTATTCGTTTTTGTACAGAGCAAAAACTATAAAGGTTCTGATTCATGTAGCTGTAAATTAGAGGCTATTGCCCCTCAGTAGTCCCTCTTCTATGTATGGTCTGTGGAAATAATGATAGATCCCTACCGGAGAATGTTCTGCGATCATCCATTCCCCTAGAGGATGATGCGTCGCTTCTTTTGATAGCCTGTAAACAGTTTCATTTCTTTCCCTGTAGATGTGAGAAACAGAAATCTGATCAAAGAAAGTTTTGAAAAAAAACAATTTCTTCCAATATAGTTCTCAGAGAGTATGCAGTGAAAATCGCTGTATTGTTAAACCAATCAGTCACTATCTTTGAATCGCCAAAAATTTGTATATTTCTGCATTGTTTCAGGATAGCAAAGTATAGCAGTGGCGGAGTGTTATCAATTCAGCATGGTTGTTAGTGCCAGGTCCCAGTCCCAAGCATATCTGGTAGAAATGTGTTTCAGAAAGGTAGAGGCAGATGCCGCCCCCACAGCCGTGTTGTTGGGCAGCCCCGTCATAGTAGGCCCACGGGATAGCTTTGTTGATCTGTTCCTGATGTATAATCCTTGGTCTCTTTTGGCTGTCATCATTTGGAAGCTCTTCGTATGCAGCACAAATCTGTGGGGGGAGGAGATTCCAGTTTACCAGAGTATCATCAAAAATCTTTTTATTTCTTTTGAGCCAAATATACCATGATACGAGGAGAGGCAGGTTTCTTGATTTGGTGACAGCTGATGTACTCCACCAGTTCTCCCAAGCCGAAATTATATCAACCCCCTGCCAGTTTCTGGTCATATTAAGAGATATAAGGACTTGAGTCCATATGCTTCTGGTGGTAGTGCAGGTGAGAAAAATATGCTGGGTTGTTTCTTCTTCTTGGAGGCAGAGTACACATCGGGTAGGCCCCATGAAAGCCCGCCTTTTCAGATAGGAGCCCGTGGGAATCTTATCTTCTAAAATATTCCATATCAACAGCCTGGTACGTGGAGGAGCTTGTAATTTCCATAGGCTAATCCACTAGCTTCTTATGATCTTCGGCTTCTTGTCTGCTATGATTATGTTATACCCCTATTTCAGTGTGTATTGCCCCGTTTTTGAGTGAGCCCAGATGAGTTCATCTTCAGCATTCCGTAATCTAACATGAGTTTCTGTGAGAGCCTGTAGGTAGAGATGCCAAATTCTACTCCATTCATCTGGAATGTGCCAGTGCGGATCAGTCAGCCATGCTTGAGTATGGAAAGTGGTATTATGCTGATCCCCAATCTATCACAGATACTTGATACCTTTGTTGTTTAGGAGTTGGATCAGTCCATTAGGTAGTAAATGTGAGTTACCACATCCAATCCAAGGATCAATGCCAATACAGATAGAAGCTCCATTGCCAATCTTCCATATTAAGCCATCCTTAATGATAGAAATTGAATTTAGAATGGCTCTCCAAATCACCGATATGCCTTTCCTGTGCCAAGATGGGCTTCTGATCCAGTCTATGATAGTCAACGACCAGATGTATTTATGTTGAATAACCTCAGCCCAGAGGCTGTTTTGTTTGAGGAGGAGCCAACTTTGTTTGGCTGCCAAGGCTTGAGCAAAAGCCGGAAGAAGTTTAAGTCCCCAGCCTCCCCACTGCTTCGGTGTAGCAATTCTTGTCCATTTTACCCAGGCAAACGGCCTGCCCTCCTTACTACCATTCCAGAGGAATCTACAACAGATTTGTTGAATTCTGTGAAGTATTCCTCTAGGGATCCAGGCGAGTGACATCCAGTACACCGGGGTGGCTTCAAGGACTGTTTTGATAAGGACAAGTCTGCCTGCCCTAGACAGGAACTTGTGACACCAACAGCCAATTCTCTTCTCCACTTTTGTAATGAGCCAGGTCCAGTTTGCAATCTTGTAACCATCTGGTTTTAGTCTGAAGCCCAAATATTTTAATCCCCCCATCAAATCAGTAGCCTGAAAGGGAAAATATTGAGAGGCCAACTGAGACTCCTGTAGAGTGCAATCAGATAGAGAGATGGTGGATTTTTCTCCGTTGATCTCCATTCCCGTGGCTCTGCAGAAAAGGTTTAGAATCTCATTCAAAGTAGTCGAGTCCCAGACACTGCCATTCAGGAAGATCAATATGTCATCTACAAAAAGTAGATGTGTCAGGTAGAATTGTTCCCCCTTCTTTTTTCTATAGCTATAAGTTTGCTCAGTCCTTCCATGACTAGTAAGAAAAGAAGTGGTGATAAGGGGCATCCCTGCCTAATCCCCCTATCAATATTGAAGGAGGGTGATGCCGAACCATTTATGAGAATAGCAAAAGAGACAGAGGAGATGCATCCCAAGATCCAGCTGATGAGTGCTGGGGGAAACCCCAAATGAGTGATAATCATCTTGATGTATAACCAATTTACTTTGTCAAAGGCCTTTGCTAGGTCAATTTTAAGAGTGAGTCCCTTGAGATTTCTGAGTTTGATGGAGTGGAGGGCTTCCTGGGCAGTACCAATGGCATCCTGAATATGTCTATGGTGGAGGAAGGCAAATTGATCTTGAGAGATATGATTGGATAGTATGGGCTTGATGCGGTTGGCGATGATTTTAGAGATGATTTTGTACAGATAGTTGCAAAGGGATATAGGCCTAAAGTCATTAAAAGAGGAAGGCGAATCAGTCTTAGGGATCAAGGCCAAGTAAGTGAAGTTAATGAGGGGGTGGATGTGTCCCGATGTTCTTCTTTCTTCGATGACTGCAAGTAGATCCCCTCCCAGAAGCTCCAGAAATGCCAAATAGAACTCCACTGGCCAGCCATCAGGGCCAGGACTCTTATCCTTTTTGAACCACTTGAGAGTTCCTTCCAATTCTTCCAGAGTGACCGGTTGATTTAAGTCTTCTGCCTCTTCCTGATCCACAAACCTTGGAAAGTGGCCAGCTAAATTGATGATATCCGGGAGGTTGATGGCTGCTGGCGCAGTGAATTGCCTCTTGAAATGTGTAATCCCCAATCTGGCTAATTGTGGGTGAGTAGAGGCCCAACCCCCAGACTCACAGGGCATCTGCCAGATAGTATTAGTGGCCTTTCTTCCATTTGCAAAGTTGTGGAAGAATTTCGTATTACCATCACCCGCTTGGAGCCAGGTGGCTCTACTTTTCAATCTCCATTGTTCTTCTTTTTCCAGTAGCATCTTATTTTTATGGTTCTCCAACGTGACTAGATTCATTTTAGTCTCCTCTGTTAAGAAACCTAGCCCCTGATCATCCAATAACTGTGCAATCTGTAATTCAATATCAGCAAGTTTTTGATCATCTCTCGTCTTCTTCCTCTTAGACCACTCCTCTGTCATTGACCTGAGTTTATTTAGCCGTAAACAGAAGTCCGCAGTCGACCTCTATTCCCTCAGGGGGGGTTGAGCTCTCCAGAACTCAGTCACCATGTTGATGTAGTCAGGATCTTTTATATGCCCAGCAAAGAATTTGAAGGGGGAGCGCGACTTTCTTGATGGTCTAGTAATTTGTAGAAAAATGGGTAGATGGTTAGAAGAGCCTCCAGTTCCCACCCATTATCGATACAGGGGGAGGTAGCGGATGAGGTTTTCATGAATCAAGAACCGATCCAATCTTCGGCCCAGGGCAGCCTCCCTAGTCCGCCTATTGTTCCAGGTGGGCAGCTTCTTATTCATGGGAACTTCAACTAGATTGCAGGTATCTAGTAGAGTACACATCTGATCGGAAATAAGATCGTTTTGAGCTTGGTGTCCCCAGGATTCTTCCATGCCCAATGAAAAATTTAGATCCCCCCCTATGATGGTGGAGCTTGTGACAAGATCATGATCCAACAAATGGTGCCAAAAATCCATTCTGTTCCGATTAGGAGCATATATGTTAATCACTTTTAATTGAAGTCCCAGCTCCCCTACAAAAATGTCCATGCCCATGAAACCCATGCCCCCCTAGGTGGATATATGCTTAACTGTTTTAGGGTTGATGCCAATTGCGAGTCCACCAGATCTGCCTATGGCATCCATACCCTGAAAAGTCCAGCCCGGCAGGATAGTGTGAAGGGTTCGGATAGTATCTTCAGAAGAGCCAAGAGTTTCTTGAAGGAAGAGTATGTCACAGAATGTATCCTTTAACAATCTTTTGAGAGCCAATTTCTTTTTGGGGTTGGCTAGTCCCCGGCAATTGTAGGAGAGCCAAATCATGAGGGACCATGGGCAGTGGGCTCCAATGCTCTAAGCACCCTCTCAATGGTATGATGTCGGCCCCTTGCAACATCCGCCACCGTAGTCTTGATGGTAGATTTGATCTTTGATGGGCGCCCTCTGGCAGGTTTATGGAGCTTGGTCTTTCCTGGGGATCGGCCCAATCCAAGATGCGTGTTTTTAGATCGAAGTCTAGAGTGGAGGTTGTAGGGATGGGGATCCAGCCTGGAAGAGGTGGAATTGTGAGAAGGGGGAGTGGAGAAATCCCTGTGGGAGGTGGAGTGGTGGAAAAAGTGGGTGGGGGCACTGATAAAGAACAGAGGATGGAAGGAATAGTGCAAAATGCAGATGAGGGGGAACGCAAAGATGTATGCAATACATTTAACATAACATCTGAAAAAAGAGCAGCAGATATGGGGATAGACTCATTACCTAGTAGAGGAGTAGCTTATGCTGCAGATTTAGAGCGAGTTCTGGGAGGAGATGGTGGAGCTTTTCGCCGGTTCCCAGTTTTCTTTGCAGTCTCCACCGCGGGTTCAGCTGGTGCCCCTCTACGTTCCTGTTCACCCTTTTTCTGCTCTACAGAGGCCTGTTGCTTCGTCCCGTTTGAGTTTTCCGTGGTCACTGAAGAATTCAGAGGGCAATCCTTGAATAGGTGACCCACTTTGTGTTACCTCCTACAGCGAAACGGGACTCCTTCATAGTCCAGAAGTTGTTTACGAGAGAAGTGCCTCCTGTGGAGAGTGAGTTTTTCCTCCAGCCCAGCCCTGGTGTCAAGGTGAACCAAAATCCTTGCCATTGTCATGATTCCCGTTTTTTCAAAGGACTTTACATGTTCCAGGTAAGTCCCCAGGGCATCTCCGATTCGTTTGAAAACCTGTGGAGTCCAAAACTGCATAGGTAGTTCGGGAAGTCTGACCCAGATGGGTGTAGCGCCGAGTTGCTCGCGTTCAGGATTGAAAAGAGGATCCCAACGTTTCAACAAAACAAGTGCGAGCTCAATGTGCCAGTAACGTGACAAAATCCATTCCGTGTACTGCTCCCTATGAAAGCGGAGGGCGAACCATCCTCTGGCCAGTACCCGAATTACAAGGAGTTCTTTCAGCAAGGAACCCCATATCTTCACAGTCCAAAGGTGCAATCTCTCCACCGAGTAGTTTCTGCCTCGAACACGACCTACCAGAACTTTTCTCGCCGTATCCATTACATCTGCCATTTGGACGTCTTCTCCAAAGGTCAGGTTGATATCAGTGTCAACCGCTCTAAGACACCAGCCCCTTTTCAATTTTTTCGAGCGCCGTCCCGTTGGGTATTCTTTCAGAAGGTTCCTGCACGGTTCTGAAGAGATGTGTTGCGGGGAAATAGAGGGTCTAGGGTTATGCGTAGGTGTGCTGAAACAACCAAATCGAATCGAGGAGAGGGGATTGAGACTGCACTCACCCGGGTGAGAAAAAGCATGCGCCGATCGTGGGAGGTTTGACGGGCCAGTCTGAGCTAGGGAGATGGAGGGAGGGTACATAGGCAGTGGGAGCTACGAGGGAGGAGGAGGGGGATGCTGCGGATGGTAAGGCAAGGGAAAGTCGAAAGTAGGGGAGGCCTGAAGGCAGGAGCCAAGGAGGTTCAGAGTAGTCGGGGAAAGGGGGGGACATTCCAAGCCCGGAAGGTCCGCTACATTGACCACAGGGTGTTGGCACTTCCCAGAGATAGGCGAGTGTATCTTTGTCTATTTGGTAGCTGTCGACCGATCCAGCTTATCCTGCAAGGGGCCCTCGACCGATGTGGAATTATGCGCCCATATTTCATGTTCCGGCATGGGGTCCTCCTCGTAGTCCACGAGGTCCTCTTCCACCATTTTAGCCGGTTGCAAGCCTACCCGCCGTGTGACCAGGGGGGAGCAGGCAGTGTTAACGGGGATAAACAGTCTTAGAACCAGAGGTGTGTCCAAAAACCACGAACACTGTCACGCAAATAAAACAAAAGGAAACCGCCGACCGGCTCGACTGTAGAGAGCAGGGACCAATAAAAAAATGAAGCATAAACAAAAACCGTTGTCAGAGCTGCAAGAGTACCCGTGCTGCCTCCACCATAATCGCTCGTTGTTGCAGTGCCTCAGTTCTGTCAAAACCTGAAAAACCTAGGGTTCCGCCATGGTCACCCTCCATAAAATTATGTTGATTTAAAGAAGGTGTTAAACTAATGCTAACATTAGTTTGAATGACATTTCATGCTTAGGAACTAAAAACATATCTTCGGTTACATGGTTGCCAAAGTTGTAGTCTTTAAACACATGGCTGCCAAAGTTGTAGTGTTTAAACACATGGCTCACAGATGTCTTGTGCATGTTTAAAACTGTGCATGGGAGTACCCACTTGTCTACATAGGAAGGATAGAGAGGGGCCGATCGAATCTGTGCATATCGAATGGGAACATCCAGCTATCGATTGAACTGGGCACCTTAGAATATATAATATGGGAAGATAGCCCCATCAGCCTAACAGTGGATAGAATAGGAGCAACCATCTTAGCGGAAGGGTGCAAGGCTCACATGTTTCGTCGACAAGCATGTCTTAATGACGAGGAATGGCGTCGACACCAGGCAAGGTACCTGTACAATCTTTCTTTGAATGACCCACATAGGGTTTATTTTGCAAACGTTATTTTGACCGTCTGCATGTACTGGAATTGTCCCTCGCCCCTTCTCATTGCTACTGCAACAACTTGCTTCACACCACAACAACAACTGCAACAGCCCACTTCACGCCCCATGAACAAAGGAAAATGAGGGTTTTGCATCTTAAATAAGTAGAATGTTCATGTAGATTATCTTCCGGATACATCACATTAGGTTTCTTTTTTATTGATGTTTCGAACCAGCAATGGTGGTTCATCTTCAGGATGTGAAAGATTATTGAAACACTGGTCTCATTTTTCCATATATATAGAGATGTATGAGATGCTTAGCCAATTGATTTTGGCAAAGGTAAGAATAATTGTTGAATCTCTGCATCTCTTTAAGAATGTAAGGTCAGTCTTCTTTTTCGTTAAGAGTAATCTGTGTCATTCAAATTTGCGAACTTCTTTCATTATCTCCCTTCCGTATTGGGTGAGTATTTTGTCTTTGAGGTTTCTGCGAGTTTCATGATTATGTAGATTATCTTCCGGATACATCGCATTGGGTTTCTTTTTTATTGACGTTTCGAACCAACAACCATTGCTAGTTCGAAACGTCGATAAAAAAGAAACCTAATGCGATGTATCCGGAAGATAATCTACATAATCATGAAACTCGCAGAAACCTCAAAGACAAAATACTCACCCAATACGGAAGGGAGATAATGAAAGAAGTTCACAGATTTGAACGACACAGATTGCTCTTAACAAAAATGAAGACTGACCTTACATTCTTAAAGAGATGCAGAGATTCAACAATTATTCCTACCTTTGCCAAAATCAATCGACTAAGCATCTCATACATCTCTATATATATGGAAAAATGAGACCAGTCTTTCAATAATCTTTCACATCCTAAAGATGAATCACCGTTGCTGGTTCGAAACGTCGATAAAAAAGAAACCTAATGCGATGTATCTAGAAGATAATCTACATAAGCATGAAACTCGCAGAAACCTCAACAACAAAGTAGAATGTTCTCAAACTCTAACGCTTATATATCATTCATAGGAACAAGGTTATTCAAAGGAATAAGAAGGTTATTCAAGACCAAAAAACATAAAAAAGAGAAATTTAAAAATGCAAGTTCTGTATGTATTAAAACAGGAAATCTTTCAAGCATATTTATCTTGTTGTTTATGGTGCTTCTACGTGAAATGGTGCTTTGAGTCGGTAAATTACAAAAACTGTGGAGATGCAAAACTGAATTTAGGCTAGTACTTTGTAATTTGCAAATCTGCAATGGGAAGACTGAAATTTAGGTGCTAATTTCGCAATCTTTTAGGCAATAACTGAATATATGGTTATTATTCAATACTCTTCTGTGATATTACTAATATTTGGCTTTTTTTACAACATTACTGAAATTTAGTTCATGTAACCGCCTCTGAGAATCCATTCTAATTTGATAATGCTAGATTTTTTTGCTGTCAGTATTATGATGAAATTTAGTAGAGCTTATGCTAATGCTATTGAAAAACATAGCTTAATTTAACTAGAAGAACTGATAAAAACTACTTGCATCCAGAAATTCCCTAGGGGGAAGGGCATTTCAAGAAGGTGCATCCAGAAATTCCCTAGGGGGAGGGCGTTTCAAGAAGGTACACTAACGGATGTAGCAACAGCAGTGGAAGTGGCTACTGGGATTGGAGCAGGAAATACAGTCTAGCTTGCAAATGAATTCATAAAAATACCTCTTTGTTGTGCTACCTCTCCTTTCATGAATCTGAAGGATTCCTAGAAGCTAAAGCAGAAAAGAAGATGGGATCAATCGCTGCTAAGTCTAAATTGCGAGTTGCATAATTCTTCTCATGTTCTATTGTTTACAACACCAACAAACAACAAAAAGAGAAATTTAAAAATGCAAGTTCTGTATGTATCAAAACAAGAAATCTTTCAAGCATATTTATCTTGGTGTTTACGGTGCTTCTACCTGAAATGGTGCTTTGAGTTGGTAAATTACAAAAACTGTGGAGAACCCAGAAGAAAAACGTTGCCAAGATCCAATCCCTCAGAATGACCATAAAAAAAATACTTTTCCTGTTACTATTTACAAACAGTTTTTCTGGGTTAATACTGCCTTGCTACGGGCATTCTTGTAACCTCGGGGATGCATCTCTGGTTCTTAATCTCCTCTAGCAACTCCCATATCAACTGACTCTACTCCTGCTTTCGCCTGTGCTTGAATCCTTGCATAGCTAAATATATAAAATCCTTAAAAGGAACTGAGGTTATCTTCAATGAAGATCTTAAGACATATAAACCAAATTACTCCACCCGTGTTCAAATTCTTGTCTACTATACTGAAGTCAGAACAAATTCATCTGGTGCGGATTTGGTCAGGAACTATGTCTGTAGCTTCGCTCGACTTGGGCGAACGTGTTCATGAGGAGACAAGGGAAGAGTGAAGCTTTCAATTGACGTTTTTAACCAATGCATGCATGCTATACATGTGTTGCTCATAGCTCTGTTCTCTTAGGAACCTCTGTCACCATAGAACTAACACTGTGTTTCTTTTCGCAGAGGGAAAAATAGGCATTAACAACTTTCGGGAATCACTTCGGCTTTCAATCAATAAATTTTGTTGAAACATGTTAGATTGGTTTAGAATGAAGGGTCTAAATGTGCCACATCGCATTCAAAAAGCATGTGGCAGTTTTTTTTGTCGAAAAAAGCGAAATCGACAATATGTCAGAAAATAACATACGCCAATTTCAAGTTTCATGAAATCTTTTAATAATCTTTTAACTATTCATTAGTATTCTAATCGAGTTTTGTTTAAAATTCTTCCCGTTCAACTCAGCTCTTTGTGAGCGTGGTTTTGTTGGTAGTCGCGCTGACTCATTCCCGTTCATTCACAATAGTGCAGCTGGGTGCATCTTTCTTCTTCTCTACGTTCATGACATTTTTCTTACTGGAAGCAACACACGTGGTATTGACATGCTTATATCCTCCCTGGCTTCTCAATTCAACTGGTATATAGTGGTGTGTTGTTATGTATATTTTTTACCATGAATATTTAAAGAGAATTATTCAAGACTTGAAAGACCTATCCTTTTAGAAGGTTGACAAGAGGTTTTATATATGTTAATAATTGGTACGAATGATATTTACATGGATTCTATGGAACTCTGTTCTTCATTTGCCACCACTGTCGGATTCTTCATCTACCTAATTGGGTTTATAGCACAGGTTTGGTTTTAGCTGTGGTCGTATTTGCTTCATATTCTTGTTTCAATTCTTCGTAAAATCTCCATAAAGCTAACCTTTTGGACAACCCCCAAAAAGTAGAGTTCATATAATCCAAAACACTAATATAAGTATTTTCTTTTTTAATGCAGCTTACTACAACATTTTGATTTCCATATAAAAGTACATATTCTATGGTGATCCGTGCCATCTGGTCCATATTCCCTCCGAATGTGTTTTCTCAAGGCCTAAACTTGCTGGGAGATGTGACAAGTATAGATCAAGATGAAGGAATCAGCTGGTCTAGTAGATCAAAGTGTCCTTCGACAGACCTTAACTGCGTGATTACACTGTTTTGTTAAACTGATTTCATGTTTATTATCTACATTTTCCTATTTCTTTTTCTGATCAAATGATATATGAATTGTACATTTGTGTATTTCCAAAGCCCGATTCATATTTAGCTTTGTACCAACTTACTAAGCATTCCAGTAGTCTATGAGCTCTATGGCAGGAAACTAAGTTGGCTTGGTGAATGGGTTAAAAGTTGTAGTCCCTCTTGTTTTATTTCATTTAAAGACATGACACGAAAGATGCACCATGTTTCCAGGATGATATTTTCAAATGGCTCACTGCAACCTTCTTTTTGTGGTTCATTCTCGCCATCTATTTTGACAATGCACTCCCAGATGTGAATCGTGTTAAAAGGTCTTGGTTTTACTTTTTGAAGATATCATATTGGACTGGAAATTCTAGTGATCAAGTAGAAGGTAATTAGGAAATCTAATTATTTTGCCCATCGTAGTTTCTTTTCACTGATGTTACTGTAGTCTCCAAAATAAATGACACCCATCGATGTGCTTCAATGAGGATATTTTATTTCTGCAAGCGGTGGTTGTAGCTGTACAGGATCTATTCCAATGTCGCTGGCTAGATGGGAGGATAATGGATTACATACGTCATTTCAAAAAAGCGAGGTTCATAATGGGTGATTAAGAAAAAGCAAAATAGGGTAACTATGGATACTATAATATATAATGTCAGTTTACACGCCTAAAGTATTCTTGCTTGTAGGCTATTTTGATGTTGTGCAGAAGGCTTACGCTGTTGGTGGGACAGTATATGTCGACAATGCTTCTTGCTTGTTGACTATTTTGATCTTTGGATTATGGTGACACTAGTCTGATAGCTTTCCTCAAGCCCTAGACAAGGACTAGCTACCTTGTAGCTCCTCTTGTTTATTAATTGAACTTATATTTCATTAACAAATTAGTTCATTGTAAAATATTTTTTTATTAATTCAACTTCATATTTGATTAGAGATTATGTTATTGTATTTGTCATTTTTATATAATAAAATAATCTTTTAATATAAATTACATTTGCCAACTATTGAATGGGTACAAGATATAATGTCCCATTTCATTATGACATAGGAATATTATAAAAACAAATTAGATGCACCAACGAATCTAGAAATCCACTAACCCCATAGCTGTATTGCAAAATGCACGCTCTATTCGATGTCACAGTTGTTCGTTAATGGAACTTTTCGGTCGTAGTCACTTTCTGAACCAGTCAGTGCCATACTTCGGGTAACCTTCTAGACACTCTCGAAGCTTACTTGCAATTATTCTTGAAAGTTACTTGCAATTATTTTTGTTCGAAACGGTTCTTGTATTCTTGTTCTGTAATACTTAAATTTTTAATTAAATAATTTTTTTTACAGTATTTCTATAAATTACCACTAACTACAACTGAACAATATAGTTTTAATTTTAACAATATAAATTTTCCTCGTTTATAAGGTCAACAACACTGCTTAATGACCCTACCGAATGACCCTACCGTATTTCCTCTATGTATGATATAATACATTAATAGTAACCATCTAGAGTTAATTTATATAGATAAGGAATGTTTTATATAATATTTTTTTTATTATTTAAATTTGAGCGGTTGGTATTAGTTAATTCTTTGGATTATGCGTGTACCATCCTTTTGTGGTGGTAAAACTACAACCCTGGATATGAGACAACCTTGGATCTGCAGATCCACGATTCGATAGTCTAGAAGGGTTGTGACATTTCTTAAACGCTTTTAAAAACAATAATTACTAACGAATGGCAGTAGTTATCTCAGTCCCCAGAAGGGGACGAGTGGCACACACTATTTTTTTCAAATTATCTATTTTACAAATAAATTTTCATTTATTAACTTTTAGTAATTTTCAACTTTCATCAAAAATAACTTTTACGAATTAATTTTTAAGTAACTTTGATCAAGAATAACTTTGAGTAATTTTCATGAGCAATAACTTCTACTAAGTCTTAATAGGAACCTATGATTTTGTAATTACATTCAATTTTATGTATTTTTGTATATTTTTCATTAACCTTATTTTGTAATTAAATTAAATTTTATGTTTTTTTCCGCATTTTTTTCATTAACCTTTGTCAACTTTCATCACGAATAATCCTTAATAACTTTCATGAAAAATAACTTTTAGTAAATTTCATGAGGAATAACCTTTACTACCTTTCACCACGAATCTATGATTTTGTAATTACATTCAATTTTATGCATTTCTGTGTATCTTTCATTAACCTGATGTTGCAATTACATTAAATTTATAAAATTATTTTATTTACCGAGTATAATCATGTTTGTGAATTTATAATTACTTTTTCGATGCAATTAAACAAATTAAAATATCTAAAAATGAAGAAATTCTTTTATTCATAATCATATTTTTTATTTATTGTAAATTAACATTTAATTTAATCTTAGATTCTACGATATTCGTAATTTATAGACTATTGTTTATAGTATTATTCTTTATAAACTTAACTAAGTTTTATGAAAAAATTTACAACATTTTAACACTGGAGACAACACTTGTAAACTCAATCTTGCCACGTGTTTCTTCTATGTTTGCTTTTCCCTTTTCGCAACGGTCCATTAACACTCTCCACTAATAATAATGATATATTATTTTAGTGAAATTTATAATATTTTGAATATTTAAATATATTATTTTAGTGAAATTTGTAATACTTTGAATAATTTAATATATAAATTTTATCATGAAAAAGTTAATTTATAATTTTGAAAATTACATTTAGGTTGTAAAATGATATTTCTTGTTGGACAAATTTAATTTGATATTTTGTATTTATTATTTGTTTTACATTATTAAAATTATAAAAATTATATATATATATATATATATATAAAAGAAATTAATAAGGCCTTGATGCCTTTTACTACTACTAGCTAGTTGTGCCATTTCTCTGCTACCTGGGCCAACCATGTAATCCCTCACACACCTGTATTGATCGTATGTTTGAAGGTGGGCCTCCTGAATCTAAAGGTATGTCTTGTCAGTTGGTAATTGAGTATTGGGTTTACTTATCATGGATACTTATGGGTATGGGTTGGTGGGGGGATTTAGCAGAAAGAGTGGGCTTAGAAGATTTATTTTTATTTTATTAGGGAGATTTTTAATTTACAAATAAATTTTTTTACAATATCATGGACCAATGTTGTGCTTTATCAATAGCACATGCCAAAAAAACCATTAACTCATTTCACATAGCACTAGTTCAAATAACCTTTTTTTTAATTAATTAATTTAATTTAAAATGAAAAAAAAAACAAAACTAATTTGAAAATAAATCTCAATTTTCAATTTGTATATATTTTAGTAAAAATAATATCATATGTGTCACATATCTATCCTGTCTTAAGCATGTAAAAAAAAAAAATTTGTTATGATGTTTGTACCACCATTGACTTAATCGAATGCAATCATGCCATACATAGCATTTACTATATTATTTGCACCTTCCTAAGCTTAGTCTGATGAACTTACGTTATTTATATTTGGCATGTACATACCGTTGTTATCAAATCAACGGTTAAAGATATTGTGTAACCCATATGTCAATCATCATAATGGTGTCGAGCTGTGTTGGTACTATGCCAAGGTTTATATATATTATATGATTTATCATAAACCAACCAACACATACGCTGGCGTTTTCTCTGCTAGACATTTGGACTTACCTTTAATACTGCTGGACGGATCACGTGGTTCGAGCATGGCTTTACAGGTTGGATCCTTCCCGCGCCTACACCTTGATCTTACCGCCATAATCGACGGTGTGAGATCTCCGGGAGGGATCGAGGGCAGAGAGGGTTCCACGTTTCAGGGTTAGACTTTATGTTTATAAACCCCATGTTCCGGATTCTTTGCGATTTGGCTGGTCATTTGCAGCGCTCCGACGCTCTGAGTATTCCTCCATTGCCTCTGAATGTATGTCTCATATTCCGGCGCCATTTCTCTGCTGCCGCTCCTTGTCTACAGCTTCATCACCAAGGTGTCTTCGCTCCGGATGGAAACCTCTGGATTTGCGGGGTAAGATCTACAACTCTAATCGTTCTTTAATGATTTTTAGAACAGTTTAGTTAATCTGTGAAATAACTATTGCATACTGTTGCTTGACAGATGGAGATAACCCTCACAGGGTTCTTTTGGCGGTCTGCTCTCCTCGCCGGCGTTAACCTTCCGGATAATTACAGGTACGCCACCATTTCCAACTTACCTTACGGTAGTTGCTCAAGGTTACACGTTTTTCAGGTTATATATTTTCTGTGGTTTATATTTCCGGGTTTATGTGTAAACCCCAGCCACCTTATACCTCCACCATTGACGCAGATGGCGGTCAAAGACCTTATGGGTTACAGGTCCATGCGTAGGGTTTGATTTATGGTGGAAGCTTTCTCTTTTCCACGGCGATTGAGTCTGAGTCTCCAGTCCATGAGACTATACAGCTTGACTGTGTCCGTGAAGCTACTGCACACTGTTTTGTAATATCTCATTTGTTTTGATGGCGAATCTTCACATACTCATCAAGTTTTCTACTGTAATAATTTATTTGGAACCGAACCATATGGTTTGACGGTCCTTAATGTAAATATGATGCCCTGTTAATTATACAGTTTGGCTTATTTTCAGTTCTCGTTCTGGGTTTTAGCTGATATGATTATATCTTGATTTATGACTGTATTTGTTCCTTCTATAGCCAGACTTGAGGGTTTTCAATGTGTTCACCCTACATCTCATTCTATAGATGTAAGGACGAACTCGCGGGTTAAGGCCTGGTACAAAAGGCCTTTGGTTTTACCTTCAAGCCTTGAATATATTCTATATGCTGTTTTTTTTCATTATTGAGAAGTAGTTTCTATGCGCTCTGTTAATTGCTCTGTAACTCTTGTATGAAATGTTATGAGTTATCCGGCTTTTATCTTAGTCACAACAGTTCTGGTTTTCTTCATGATTATACTGTTCATACATGACGACCCGTGTACTAGGATAAAATGACTTCTCAGGTTGTTATAGCTTGATTCCAACCGTTTGAATACAAGATACTGTCTGTTGCTTATAAAAAAAGGTTCTGTTACCTGTTGATAAAATAATACTGTTATCTATAGAGAGAGTAATACTGTTTTGTTGTTAAAGAACGAATACGGTCTATATATTGATGAACACGCTGTCGCGTACTCAGGTTTAATGCTATGAAAAGTCTGTTTACAAAGTTACCGCTCCGAGCTGATTATTATTTGCAAACCATGCACAGATTAGGTTAGGTTTTCGAACTGTTTATTCTTGAAAGAGTAATGGCTGTGACCGGCTACGGCCTGTCGCGGAAGTCATTGTCGCAGACTCGACTCGAAAGGAGTCTTAAGGGTTTGATACCGACTTTGACTATCCTCAGGCCTAACAACCCGAGAGCTACCTATAGGAATTCTTTTCCAATTTACAGTTATAATGTTAAGAGTTCTTTGACCTTCAATGTTCTTTATATGATAGGGTCGGTCCTTCTACAGGACCTCGGGTCTGTTCACAGGTTACCCGACCTTCACACTCTAACCCTATCTCTAGCTATAGTATGTTCATGCTATATAACAGTTATTTCCCTCATTACAGTTTTGTGATTAACTATGGTATTTGTTAAACATAACAGTCTGCGCTTCGATTCTTGCATAAACAGCTACAGTTATACTATCTACCAGTATTTTAGAGACTCTGTTGCTGTTAGCTATAGCTATTCTATTGACCGGTACTGTATAAATAACTGCAGATACTTCAGGGTTCTAGTTACTTACCTGTTTGCTGCTAGTAGGAAATCTCTTCAGTAAATCCCTGTATCAAGCTCGTTATCCACCCATCCGTGAGACTTGTCCTCCGGGACCTGAGTCTCCCCCCGAGCTTATGCTTACCGGATCCCAATCCTCAGTAAGACAGCACCTAGTGTCTTGACTATCTGGTCTCTACCAGACTTAGTCCAAAACCAGGTATGTTTTCTCTTTGTTTCTGTCTGTCCCTACAGCACAGAAAGAAAACTATCCACCCCTTTTCCTTTTTCCTGGAAATCCTTCCAGTTAAGGGAAGTGGTTATTTCCAGTTTCATTAACTGCTTTCCCTTTTGGGAGCCCCAATGCTTTTCTGAGTAATTCTTTTAAACACATTGCTTTAATGCATACTTTAAAATTAACAGATTACTCTTTAAAAGAAAATAAGTTTCTCAATGTCATTCAGTTTTTACCACAGTAAACTTTTAAATAATTACATTTACGGGGTCATCACATCTCCCCCCCCTGAGTTTGGACATCGTCTCGATGTCTAGTGTCCTTAAACAGCTCCGGATAAGCTTTCCGAAAAAGCTCTTCATCTTCCCAAGTAGCCTCATCCGGCCCATAGTGCTGCCACTGCACTTTAATTTGGGTAATAACCCGCTTCCGCAGCTGTACTTCTCTCCTGTCGAGAATGTTCAGCGGCTCGACCAAGACCTCTCCTTCCGGTTCGACCTGCACACAATAACAGTGTCAGTTCTCTATTTCTCGACACTTCTTCAATTAGTTCAATTGAAAGTAACTCTTACCCGTATATCTTGCCACTTGATCACATGCTTAGGATCATAAATATACTTTTTAAGCATGGATACATGGAAGACATTATGAATTCTAATGTGGCTAGGTAAGGCTAGCTGATATGCTACTGGCCCAACTCTTGCCAAGACCTGAAAAGGTCCAAAATAACGAGGCGCGAGTTTGGCACAACTGCTCCACTGCAGAGTACTCTTCCTGGCTTGTATTCTTATGTAAACGTGGTCGCCCACCTGATACTCTTTGAACCTTCTTTTTCGATCTGCAAAGTTCTTTTGCCGATCCTGAGCGGCTTTCAAGTTAGCTCGCACTCTTTTGACCGTGTCCTCCATTTCTTTGAGCATTTCAGGTCCCAACCTTAACTTATCCTCCGGGCCACTCCAGTTTGAGGGCGTCCGACATTTGCGTCCATACAGGACTTCAAATGGAGACATTTGGATTGATGTATGATATCCGTTGTTATAAGCGAATTCCACCAGGTGTAGATAATCTTCCCACTGAGTCGGTTTTTGCATTACACATGCTCTCAGCATGTCTTCCAACACCTGATTCACTCTCTCCGTCTGTCCATCAGTCTGGGGATGGTATGCTGTACTAAAGTTCAACTGTGTACCCAGTTCTGCAAAAAGTGCTTTCCAGAAAGCGGATGTAAACTTTACATCCCGATCTGATATTATAGTCTTCGGAAGCCCGTGGAGTCTGAACACGTTCTGCATAAATATGTGTGCAATTTGGACTGCCCTGTAGGTCGATTGCACTGGAATAAAATGGGCTGCTTTACTCAGTTTATCAACTACCACCATAATAGAGTCATTGTTCCTCTTTGTTCTAGGCAACCCAGTTATAAAATCCATGGATATAATTTCCCATTTCCATTCCGGAATTGGTAGGGGTTGCAATAGCCCAGCCGGATGCTGATGTTCTGTTTTGATTTGCTGGCATTCTAAGCATCGCGCTAAATATTCAGCTACATGTCTTTTCATCCCTGGCCAGTAGTACTCCTTCCGAAGTGCAGCAAGCATTTTCTGGTATCCAGGATGACCTGAGTAGTGGCTAGTATGAAACTCATTCAGAATTAAATTTCTAAGATTATTGTCATTTGGTACAAACAGCCTTTGTTTGTAAAACAACATTCCATCCTTGCTCACTTCATACCCTTGTTGGTTTTCCTGGCTGGAAAGTGACTTTTGTCGCTTCATTTGCTGATAATCGGCATCCAAGTTTGCTGCTGTTTTAATCTTTTCTTGCAATGAGTTTTCCCACTTGCTGAGAGTAACTTCATATAGACATTGTACTTTTCGGCTTAAAGCGTCTGCTACGCGATTTTCCTTTCCCTTCAGATGCTTGATATCAAAATCGAATCCACTTAAGAAATCTGCCCAACGGGCTTGCCTTTCATTCAGAGTGGGCTGACTGAAATAGTTTGTCAAGCTGTGATGGTCTGTTAATAACAGAAATTTCTTACCCAAAAGATAATGTCGCCACATTTTAAGGGCATGTATAACGGCTGCCAACTCCAAGTCGTAGGCAGAATACTTCTGCTCATGCTCCTTCAGCTTCCTCGACTCATATGCGATAACTTTCCCTTCTTGCATTAGTACACCCCCAATGCCTTCCTTACTGGCATCAGTACACACAACATAATCCTTATTAGGATCAGCTATGCTTAGAACAGGAGCCGTAGTGAGTAAGTGTTTAAGTCGTTCAAAACTTTGCTGACATTCCAAAGTCCATTTGAATGTCCTTCCTTTCTTCTGTAAAGATGTGATAGGATATGCCACCCTCGAGAAACCCTCCACGAATCTTCTGTAGTATCCTGCTAACCCCATGAAAGATCTGATATCTGCCACATCTTTAGGCACAGGCCAATTCATTATGGTTTTAATTTTCTCAGGATCCACTGCAATCCCTTCCTTGGTGATCACATGGCCTAAATACTGAATCTCTTCTTTGTAGAAATCGCACTTGCTGAATTTAGCATACAGCTGATGCTCTCGCAGGGTTTGCAGCACTATCCGGAGGTGCTCCTCGTGTTCCTCCCTGGAACGAGAATAGATCAGAATATCGTCAATGAATATTAGTACAAACTTGTCTAAAAACTGATGGAACACGCTGTTCATCAAGCACATGAATGTGGCGGGTGCATTAGTCAATCCGAAAGGCAACACTACAAATTCGTAGTGCCCATATCGGGTTCTAAAGGCTGTTTTAGCAATATCTTCCTCTTTAATTCTGATCTGATGATAACCAGATCGCAGATCGATTTTGGAGAATACTGTCGCCCCCTTGACCTGGTCAAAAAGCTCATCAATCCGAGGTAAGGGGTATTTATTTTTGATTGTGAGTTTATTCAGCTGCCGGTAATCAATACACATTCTAAAGGTCCCATCTTTCTTCTTGACAAATAGCACCGGTGCTCCCCATGGAGATACACTGGGACGGATATAATTTTTATCCAACAATTCTTGTAATTGCATCTTCAGCTCAGTCAACTCAGGTACACTCATCCTATAAGGTGTCCGCGAAACTGGGGCAGCACCTGGTATCAATTCAATGGTGAAGTCAATATCCCTCTTCGGAGGTAATCCAGGAATTTCCTCCGGAAACACATCCGCGTATTCCTTTATTATTGGAAGATGGTCTAGCGGACTCCCTTTATCTTTGGTTTCTGCATAATTTACCTGAATGGCATACACTTGGCATCTTTTCCGAATGCATTTCACTAACTGGGATGCAGTGATAGGCCGGACCTGCACTGGCCGTTTAATTCCCTGCATCTCCTGTTCCATTCCCGAGTCATCCTTGAATCGTATAGCTTTCGTTTTGCAGTTCACTAAAGCCCAATGCTTTTCTAACCAATCCATCCCAATCAGGACGTCATAGGACCCAAGTGGCAGCATGTTCAGATCTGCTACCACCGGCTGTCCTGCCACTGTTATGGAACAGTTTCTGATTTTTGCCATTACTCGTCTTTTAGCCCCTGTAGCTAGCTGTACCAGCCACAGATTCTTGAATTTTTCAGGCTGCAATTTACATTGTTCAACTATCTTTGGACTAATGTAACTTAAAGTAGCTCCTGGGTCAATTAGAACAGTGATAGAAAGGTCTGAAATTTTACCTTCGAATTCTACCATGGTGGGCTGATATTCTGCCTGGCGGTCGTCCAAGGCTGCATTAATTTTGTGCACACTTCGTCCCACGTCGCCCACGGTTGATGCCTCATGAATCTGAGAGATCTGATCAGTTCCCTTCCGCTGCGGGCAGTTCTTGACATAGTGTGGTCCGCCACAGCCCCAGCACTGTACTGGGGGTCTGGTTACTCCCTCATTATCCAATTTGATGGATGGCTCTCCCATTCTAGTTTCGCTAGCAGGCTTAGGCCTGAATGAGCTTCTTGGTGCTGCTCTGCTACTCTGGCCTTTGACACTTCCTTTAGCTCCACCAACCCGGCCTCCTCTATTGTTTCCCACAATTTTACTACCCTTTTTCTCATTCCATTTCCTGTTGGAACTGTCCCCTTTCTGTTTGTTCTGCTGGTAGCACATTCTAGCTTTACGGATAGCTTCGTCCATGGTTCTGGGATTGTCAAATTCAATCCTTTCTCTCATATACATGGGCAAGCTGCTAACGAACCTCTGCACCTTTGCTTTTTCTTCTTTAAGGTAGGGTACATAACGGAGCAAGGAAGTGAAACGATTAATGAACTCATCCATAGTCTGTTGTCCTAATCGCAGATCATGGAATTCCTTGGCTTTTTCATCATAAAAGCGCTCTGTCAAGTATCTCTCTTTAAAATACTTTTGAAATTTTTCCCATGTTATGGTTCGCTCACTCACTCCCTTTACGATTTTAACTTCTTCCCACCACAATGTTGCCTTCCCTTGCAACTGAAAGATGGCCAATCTCGCCTTCAGGTTATGGTCATACTCATATAGCTGAAAATATTTATTCATGTTAATCAGCCATGCTTCAGCTGCTTCCTCTTGCTCTCCATCGTAGTGTGGGGGTTTGATTTTCCGGAATTCTCCCTGCAATTCCACCTTCTGTCGCTTTGAAGTCTGTTGTTCAGAGGCATTATCAGATTGATCTTCTCCATCTTCTGGAATCTCAGATTCTGCGCGATAATGCTGCTCCTCCGTCATTCTCTGTTGCTCTGCACTAGGGTTGGCCAGTGGCGGGTTCTGTTTGTCAGACAAACTTTTTAATATCCTTTCTTGCTCCATTGTCAAACGTGCATTGTCTTCACGCAACCGAGCCATCTCATTCTTCAGCTCTTGAACTGTTTCTAATATGGCCAGATTTGTACTACGAGTCTCCTCTCCCAACTGCACCCACAACTCTGGGTTGTTTCCCGGATTCATTTTTCCCTGTATTCACCTGGTCTGTTCTAATCATAAAACAGTCAATCATTGTGAGCTTCTGGCACAATTTTTATCACCTCAATCAAGAAATATCAGTACTATAAGGACTCTTTTTTTTTTTTAAGGAAAACATGCTATTCATATCCCAGAGGCCACAGTATGGCAACCCGGGCTCTGATACCAATTGTCACATATCTATCCTGTCTTAAGCATGTAAAATTTTTTTTTTTGTTATGATGTTTGTACCACCATTGACTTAATCGAATGCAATCATGCCATACATAGCATTTACTATATTATTTGCACCTTCCTAAGCTTAGTCTGATGAACTTACGTTATTTATATTTGGCATGTACATACCGCTGTTATCAAATCAACGGTTTAAGATATTGTGTAACCCATATGTCAATCATCATAATGGTGTCGGGCTGTGTTGGTACTATGCCAAGGTTTATATATATTATATGATTTATCATAAACCAACCAACATATACGCTGGCGCTTTCTCTGCTGGACATTTGGACTTACCTTTAATACTGCTGGACGGATCACGTGGTTCGAGCATGGCTTTACAGGTTGGATCCTTCCCGCGCCTACACCTTGATCTTACCGCCATAATCGACGGTGTGAGATCTCCGGGAGGGATCGAGGGCAGAGAGGGTTCCACGTTTCAGGGTTAGACTTTATGTTTATAAACCCCATGTTCTGGATTCTTTGCGATTTGGCTGGTCATTTGCAGCGCTCCGACGCTCTGAGTATTCCTCCATTGCCTCTGAATTTATGTCTCATATTCCGGCGCCATTTCTCTGCTGCCGCTCCTTGTCTACAGCTTCATCACCAAGGTGTCTTCGCTCCAGATGGAAACCTCTGGATTTGCGGGGTAAGATCTACAACTCTAATCGTTCTTTAATGATTTTTAGAACAGTTTAGTTAATCTGTGAAATAACTATTGCATACTGTTGCTTGACAGATGGAGATAACCCTCACAGGGTTCTTTTGGCGGTCTGCTCTCCTCGCCGGCATTAACCTCCCGGATAATTACAGGTACGCCACCATTTCCAACTTACCTTACGGTAGTTGCTCAAGGTTACACGTTTTTCAGGTTATATATTTTCTGTGGTTTATATTTCCAGGTTTATGTGTAAACCCCAGCCACCTTATACCTCCACCATTGACGCAGATGGCGGTCAAAGACCTTATGGGTTACGGGTCCATGCGTAGGGTTTGATTTATGGTGGAAGCTTTCTCTTTTCCACGGCGGTTGAGTCTGAGTCTCCAGTCCATGAGACTATACAGCTCGACTGTGTCCGTGAAGCTACTGCACACTGTTTTGTAATATCTCATTTGTTTTGATGGCGAATCTTCACATACTCATCAAGTTTTCTACTGTAATAATTTATTTGGAACCGAACCATATGGTTTGACGGTCCTTAATGTAAATACGATGCCCTGTTAATTATACAGTTTGGCTTATTTTCAGTTCTCGTTCTGGGTTTTAGCTGATATGATTATATCTTGATTTATGACTGTATTTGTTCCTTCTATAGCCAGACTTGAGGGTTTTCAACGTGTTCACCCTGCATCTCATTCTATAGATGTAAGGACGAACTCGCGGGTTAAGGCCTGGTACAAAAGGCCTTTGGTTTTACCTTCAAGCCTTGAATATATTCTATATGCTGTTTTTTTTTCATTATTGAGAAGTAGTTTCTATGCGCTCTGTTAATTGCTCTGTAACTCTTGTATGAAATGTTATGAGTTATCCGGCTTTTATCTTAGCCACAACAGTTCTGGTTTTCTTCATGATTATACTGTTCATACATGACGACCCGTGTACTAGGATAAAATGACTTCTCAGGTTGTTATAGCTTGATTCCAACCGTTTGAATACAAGATACTGTCCGTTGCTTATAAAAAAAGGTTCTGTTACCTGTTGATAAAATAATACTGTTATCTATAGAGAGAGTAATACTGTTTTGTTGTTAAAGAACGAATACGGTCTATATATTGATGAACACGCTGTCGCGTACTCAGGTTTAATGCTATGAAAAGTCTGTTTACAAAGTTACCGCTCCGAGCTGATTATTATTTGCAAACCATGCACAGATTAGGTTAGGTTTTCGAACTGTTTATTCTTGAAAGAGTAATGGCTGTGACCGGCTACGGCCTGTCGCGGAAGTCATTGTCGCAGACTCGACTCGAAAGGAGTCTTAAGGGTTTGATACCGACTCTGACTATCCTCAGGCCTAACAACCCGAGAGCTACCTACAGGAATTCTTTTCCAGTTTACAGTTATAATGTTAAGAGTTCTTTGACCTTCAATGTTCTTTATATGATAGGGCCGGTCCTTCTACAGGACCTCGGGTCTGTTCACAGGTTACCCGACCTTCACACTCTAACCCTATCTCTAGCTATAGTATGTTCATGCTATAATAACAGTTATTTCCCTCATTACAGTTTTGTGATTAACTATGGTATTTGTTAAACATAACAGTCTGCGCTTCGATTCTTGCATAAACAGCTACAGTTATACTATCTACCAGTATTTTAGAGACTCTGTTGCTGTTAGCTATAGCTATTCTATTGACCGGTACTGTATAAATAACTGCAGATACTTCAGGGTTCTAGTTACTTACCTGTTTGCTGCTAGTAGGAAATCTCTTCAGTAAATCCCTGTATCAAGCTCGTTATCCACCCATCCGTGAGACTTGTCCTCCGGGACCTGAGTCTCCCCCCGAGCTTATGCTTACCGGATCCCAATCCTCAGTAAGACAGCACCTAGTGTCTTGACTATCTGGTCTCTACCAAACTTAGTCCAAAACCAGGTATGTTTTCTCTTTGTTCCTGTCTGTCCCTACAGCACAGAAAGAAAACTATCCACCCCTTTTCCTTTTTCCTGGAAATCCTTCCAGTTAAGGGAAGTGGTTATTTCCAGTTTCATTAACTGCTTTCCCTTTGGGAGCCCTAATGCTTTTCTGAGTAATTCTTTTAAACACATTGCTTTAATGCATACTTTAAAATTAACAGATTACTCTTTAAAAGAAAATAAGTTTCTCAATGTCATTCAGTTTTTACCACAGTAAACTTTTAAATAATTACATTTACGGGGTCATCACAATATGAAATTTAAATCTCTATCATCTATATAATATTTATTAATAATTGCATATTACCATCCAAAAATTGTCCATCTAAAATAATATTAATTATAAAATAACTTTATCCTAACTTCAACTCTATTGCAATTAATTTGTTAATATGTAGGTAGGAAAAACCACTTCAATTTTCAGAAAATAAAATAAAATTTCTTTAAAGAAACGCCTTGTCAACTTTGTTCAAGTACGTATCAACCTATAAAGAAAGAAAGCTAAACGCCTTGTCAACTTTGTTCGAGTACGCATCAGCCTACAAAGAAAGAAAACAACAACTCAGATAACATTATTTAATATGATAAGAACAAAGGTACAAATCCAATCAAACAATCTGACGTATTACACCGATTAATAATTGTGATAATTGAGACAGATTTTCGCTTAAGATATATTGATTTAAGGTTCCAATAATTCTATCTTCATGATGTCCACGTGCTAACCTTTTTTATGGTTTTTAAAAAATAACAATTATTAACGTGCCACATTTTTTATAATCTATTAAATACAATTAATTTTTTTTTAAAAGATTGCCGTGCTAACTCTGTATAACTTTTCAAATATATTTGAGAATAAAAATATATATATTCAAATTTCACGTTTAAAAAATAAACCCAAGAAACAAAATTGAGTAGGACATGAAATCCAGATATGTGGGAATGGCACTCGCTTTGAATATATTTAATTAGCGCGTGATTTAAGAGCATACGTGTATTATCCGATTAGAGTGGGAGGCTGTACAACACGTGATAATTGAGTGGGAAGCAAGTTGCTTCACTTGTATTAGGGATAAAAGTATCCTCCCACTAAATCCCAAGAGATCAACACGCGTGCGTTAAAAGAATAAAAGAAATGATTAAAGAAGTAGCACGATAAATAAAGTAAACGTTATTGGTGGCGGTTGATACATATCAAAAACTTTTAATTTTTTTATCCTCTCGACGGGATACACGGGTCTTTTCATGAAAACGTGAATCTATAAAGTAGGGTAGAATAGAATATCTATATTCATATTCATGTGAGATTTGAATATTAAGGAGATACACTGAAACATAAAAGAATATCTATATTCGTATTCATGTGAGATTTGAATATTAAAGAGATAGACTGAAATATATTTATATTTGGAATAGAATAATATATCAATCTATAAAATAGGGTAGAATAGAATAATTATATTTTTATATTTATGTGAGATTTGAATATTTAAAAGATTACATTAAAATATATTTATATTTAAAATATAATAAAAATATATATTTATATTTATAAGAGATGTTATGTCAGTTTAGTTTTGGATAGAAATTTTAAATTCTTGTTTAAAAGATTTCGGTGCATTGAGAGTTGGATTGTCCATTCTTATTGAAAAAATTGAATAAAAGTTTTAATGGTTGGATTATCAGCAAAAATTCAATTAAAGAAACAAATTAGAAGTGTTGACATTTAGATTATCAATGTAAATTTAAAATTTAATTTTTTATGTCAAGATCAAAGAACTAGGAGATTACACTAAGGAGCGGGTACCAAAACAAGCGAGAGCTGACTAAACAAACAGTGACATGTTGTTTCATGATTTTATATTGGAATCTGTTAGAATTTCCACGGATAGAGAGTAATCATCATGATAAACTATTGGTGTAATTAATTATTGTTATGTATGACTGATTTACTGTCATGTTTAATGATGCAGGAGGATCCAGCTGAGGGCACCATGACTGGGTGTTGGTCTCCGCCAAGGTAGAAAGCTTTATCAGTGTTTAGTTTCTTTATGTTTAATTGGTCAAAGCAAAATGTAGGGACTTGTTGGTTTTTTAATTTCATGATTAGTTAGGGAACAGTATAGTTAGTTAGGGTCACTGTCACAATTGTCTATCTTTTAGTGAGTGATTATCGTATAACTGTTTCTTCCATTTAGGAAAAAAAAGAAAAAGACATCTATGATTAATTGTAAAATCTTGCAGCGCAAGAAGAACCGAATGAGTTAACAGTTTTTTTTTTCAGAAGAAAAAAGCGATATATGATATATTGAGAAAATATAATGGTCAGAAATACATGAAGGCATGAACCATAGCCGCATGTCCAGAACAGGGACTGCAATAAGGCATAAAGTGGCAAGCAGAGCCACAAACCAAAGAGCCTAAAAAAAGCCGTAGATGGAGGAGAGGCCAGAAGGAGGCCGCGGTGATGACTGTATTACATGTACAGGAATTACAATGAGACAAAAAGAGTCTTGTTCTGAATAGTTAGAGGCAAAGAAGCCGCAAACAGAAAACCATATAGCCGCGTATCAGTAAGGATTAAATGAAGGAAAGTTGCCAGGTGTGTCCAGAAGGGACAGCAGAAGAATCTGTAGCCGCTGGAAACGTCGAACCAGGAAGAAACATTCTTTGAGAATGAGATGGAAAGCCCATCAAGAAGAGCACAGAAAGAAAAGTGCTGCGGGAGCAACGAACTAGTCCTGTGTAGGCATGTCCGGGAGTTAACAGTTATGTAACTAATAAAAGAAACAATTGAAGCGTAACTGTGCACAGTGCAGGTAACTGTGGGCAAACAGTACAAATATGAAATGTAAATCATTCTGAGGGGTTCAGCATATGAGAACAGTAATAGAACACAAAATAATTTTCTTTCATTCAAGTCCATCTGTAACAGTCATCGAAATATTTATCTACTTTTCCCTAATCATTGAATAAACCAAAATAAGAAGATACTATGCATGCATAACCTTTTCATTTATTTTTCTCTCCTAAGGAACAGAAGACAGACAAGGAAAATTGCACAAGAACTTCTAGTACGAAGGCTGGCAAACAACAAACAGAGTCCACGACTAAAAGAACCAGGCACATTACGAACAGTGCAACCAAGAACGAGTATATAAATGCTGAGTAACAAAATCCAGGACAAAGGTAACAAATACAACCGAATACACTGTATTTCCTTTCATTCCAAAAACAAAATATTTGTATACATATGACAAAGTCCAGGGATAACCCAACAAATAGCTAAAGAACCAACCAAACCAGTAGAACCCCAGACGAGGGTTCTGGACGGCCTCCAAACAGTATTTTTACAATTACACAATTGTGGATTACAAACAAGGGTCTGTACAAATTAACCCAGGTCGCATAGTGACGACAGAGGAGCATAAGCGAACAAGAACTGGGACTCTGTCTAACAAAACCGACAGAGACTAATAATAAAAACAAGTTGATAACAGTGGCATAGCCTACTAGGAGAGAGCCGAAGCGTTTACACTAACCACGCCAAAGAACGAACCCCCAACCTGTGCAATCAAAACAGGGCAACATTGTCAGCCCAAACGAAGAGTAAGGGACAACGAAAAGCAAACGAAGCATAAGGAATTATCTGCACAGTGAACGAATCGATTACCTGGAGGTTTAGTCGCATGGGAGAAATGCAAACCCACTGAGCCACAGTCCATGGTGACATCCTGAGACCAAGGAGCCGTTCTTGTTAGAGCCGGAGGAAGACAGAGGAGAAAGACGAATCATGGAGAGATAGCTTACCTGGAGCGAATTGCGAGTAGGAGGAGGTCACCGCAGCTATGACCTGTAGCATGCACATCCATTTATCAAATTTAATAAGTAGGAGAACCACAATAAAATTAGAATAGCGGAGAAAATACAAGTCGAGCAACCGAACAAAACATACAATAGCCATTTTTCTTACATAAGCGAGCAGAACCGTCACTCTGTTCCCAAGGAACCGAGTCTATAAGTCACCAGGACAAACGAAAGGTGTCATACTCACAAGAAACATAGCTCATAGCCGACGCATGCAAAGTTGTGGCTTACCACCATACACTTGTAGCATGAAAAACTTGCTTCCAAATCAAACCCTCAGTGCAGCAGGGTCGCAGAACAAAAAATGAAAGAATAACAATAGAAGATAGGGTTTTGGCATAGACTAAGGAGTGGGAAACAACAACCATGGCAAGGACCGCCAACACAATGAAATTAATGACTACCATAAATGCCACCAAATGCAATCCAGAAACAACCAAGGCAAGGACCGCCAGCACAATGAAATTAATGACTGCCATAAATTCCACCAAATGCAATCCAAAATCATCCTAATATTAACCACTAATCACCATTATTAAGTCACAAAATCATTGTTTCATCAATTACTTATTGATTAGTGCATTATTGTGTTTTGTTTAGTATTATTGCGTGGAACTATGGGCTGGTCCCATCATAGTGGTATTAGAGCAGGATTTTAGTGTTTTCCTGAGAAATGGAAGTTGGAAGATGAGTACGTGGAAGAGGTGCTCGGAGAGCAACAGATGAAGGATTACGAGAGGAGATCAGGATCCTAACTGCCCGTTTGGAGGCAGTTGAAGCAGGAAGGAGAAGGGATCTAGAGGTAGGAGATGGCATTGAAGAAGAAGCCATAGTGACAACAGATGGATCGGATGAAGAAGGGCTAGAAATGAGACTGTTGAGGTCGGTCCTATTAGCGAGCAACAAACATCAACTAAAAATCCCAAATTATGATGACAGCTTGTCCACAGAGGTTCTATTGGACTGGATCAGTGAACTAGACAAATATTTTGAGTGTGAAGAGGTCAGTGAAGATCGGAGAGTTAAGTTCGCTGCAACGAAGCTGAAGGGACACGTAGCCCTATGGTGGGACAATGTCCAAACAGGGAGAAGGAGGATGAACAAGTTACCAATCAAGAAATGGCCAAGGATGGTGGCCAAGTTGAAAGGCAGATTTCTGCCTAAGGATTACCATATTGCACTACATCGGCAAGTGCAGAATCTGAAACAGAAAGGGATGACAGTAAGAGAGTACACTGAAGAATTCTGTTGGGTAAATTTAAGAGCTGGTTATATGAAGGACACCCTAGAGAAAACATCCAGGTATGTGAATGGTTTAAGGTTATAAATATTAGATGAAATCAACATTCTTTCCCCGAAAAACATAGAAGAAGCATATCGAAGTGCTATGAAAGCAGAGGAGAAGATCACTAGAAAACAAAATGCTAGGAGAGGTGTTAGGATATTCCGACACATAGGAAATAGTTAAGTATAACTTGGTCTAGTATAGAGTTAGGTAAAGTGTGTTTCTTTACTATGTACATTTTGTAACTTACAATCCGACGGTCACGATATGTAGTGATCTGATGGTTCATTCTCTCCTCGGTATTATCGACACTTGATCCGTGGCTTAACACCCGATTGGTCCATGATCTCTATTTAAAGAGCATGGAGGGTCATTTGTAGGGTAACCGTCCATGATAGAAGCTTATGTAAATTTTCATTCTTTTATTAATAAATTGCCTGAAGTGGCTGTGTTTTCTCAGGCCGTGGACTATTTCCCTCTTTGAGGGTTTTAACCACGTCAAAAATACTGGTGTATTCATCTGTGATCTGTTTGTGAGCGATGTCCTTTGGTTTTCTATCTGAGGAACTTACCCTATAAATTCCTACATGGTATCAGAGCTATTTGAGGGTCGCGTCCGTTGGTGATCCAAATCTGAAGCCGGTAGAACTGCATCCGACTATCGTTTCCTAGATCTACTGTTTCTGACTACTTTCGGGCCGAGAGGACTGCTCTATTGTGTTAGGAGCATCTGTTCCAGTGAGGAACCCCTTTCGTTTCATGCGAAAAGGTTTCTGGTAGCCCTAGCTACGTCATTTTTAAGATCTGGAGGTATACAATGTTTTTTTTGCAGTTTCTAGTTATTTTCTCTCTGTTTATTATTTCGGTTTATTTAGATCCTTTTTTATTACCGGATCTATACCTTTCATTTCTGTGTATGCTCTTTGCCCTGTGACTCTGTGCGATCTGGGCAAATCCGAAACAGAAAGGAAGGTTTTTTCTCATGCATATGCTCTTTTCTGCTGCGCCTTAGTGTGATCTCGGAAAATCAAAAACATTGAGGAAAATATTTAGTTTGCGGCTAAAGCTAACTTCGAGCCGTAAGGTTCGTTTTTTTTGTATGTCCGTGTTGGGTTTTGTGTTTTTTGTTTTGTAGGGAAAATGAGCTTTCTCAAAGTAAGCACACATCCCAAAGCTTCAGCGATTAAAAAAAAATAAAAAAAACAAAAAAACAAAAACCCTTCCTCTTTTCCAAAAATTACTAAACTTTTAGTTTAGCTCACTTGGTCCAAAGCTACTTTATGAGAGTAGAGGTCTTGAGTTCAAGTCTTCTTTTTGTTGAGCTAATTAGATTAAGTTTGGAAAGGGGGCTGATTTTTTTTAACATTATCATTCATTTCCACACATTCCCGCACTTCGTCGGCATCTTCATCAAATTTTCTTCAAAAAGCCATAACTTCTTCATCCGAAAGCCGTTTTCAGAGCCCTTTTTTTGAACCAGCCTAATTTTTCGAGATCTTTCCATTGGAACACTTAGTTTCAACATCTATAGCTTCAGTTTCTGTTAAAATGGAAAGTCCATGCCAAGTTATTCTTGACAGCACCAACTGCTTCTAATGGTGGTCCTACATTGTGGATTTACTTAGAAGTAAAGGTCTCTACAGAATAGCCTCAGGCCAAGAAACCAAACCAAAAGATGAAGATAAGGCAGCTAAATGGGAAAATAGGCAAGATCAAGCACGAGGGTTGATAGGGATGTCTATTTCTCCAGATCTTAGATTCCATATTGCAGAACTTGATACTCCTGAGGAAGCAATGAAACAGATCACTAAAGTTTTTGGAATTAAAAATGAACTTAAAGCCCATCAACTCGAAAATGAGTTGCTTACATTGGACCCCAATAATTTTTCTTGCATTGAAGATTTTTTGTCCAAGTTCAAGACCCTTAGACTTCTCTTGGAAGGTGTTAAGGTTAAGAAAGAAGATAGTAACCTTATCTATTCCATTCTTACTAAGTTGGGACCAACCTACTCTGTGTTTGTTTCCACCTTCCATTCTATAAGAGAAGCCTTATTTCTCAAGGACAAGCCTACAAGTCCCCTTCCTTTGATTCCTTTTGTGATTCTTTAATAAGAGAACATGAAAAACTCTTACACCTTGGTCTTCTTAATCTTGGAAACTCTTCTAAGAAAGCGTTAGCTGCCCAGCAGCAACCAAATTCAAAGAATCCTAAGAAGTTGTATCCTAAAAGGAATGGTCCTAAACCAAACAAGGGTCCTAAGCAATTTCAACCTCAAAATGAAAAATCATTTCAACAAAATGATAAGACAAACAAAAACAAAGGGAAGAAGACTGATAGACATTGCAACTTTTGTAATCGAGATGGCCACTTAGAATCCAAATGCTTTAAGAAGATGGAAGCCTTGGAAGTAGCAATGAAGAAGCATAACATCCATTTGGAACACTCTTCAACTTCAACTTCATCTTCAGGAATAACACTTTCTGCATGTGGTTGTCAAGCATCTCGGTCTGGCTATGCACTAAATGTATCTTCTTCTTCTCATTCTCATGAGTGGCTCATTGATTCTGGAGCTTCTTATCACATGTCAAAAAACAGAGCCATGTTTTCTTCTTTAAATGATTGTAACACCAAAAATATATATGTTGGTGATGATAGATCTCTTAGTGTTGTATGGACTGGAACTGTTCATATAGACAATGGTCAATTTAATGATGTATCATGTGTTCCAACCTTATCCTACAACCTTCTATCTGTATATCAGATAACTCATTCAGGTGAAGGTAAAATCGTTGAATTTTCACCTCACGATGTTGTAATCAAGGACCTAAGAGATCCTAGATAGATTTTAGCTACTGGCATTGCTGATGATTCTACAAGGTTGTATAAGTTTCACAACTTTGGGTCATCAAATCTTCCCTCGGTATTTGTTGCTCATAACGATGAGGTGAGCAAACTTTGGCATGAGCGATTTGGTCACTTAAACTATCGCTCCCTTCAGAATCTATGTAAAGAAAATATGGTGACAGGTCTTCCAATGGTATCTTGCAGAGATGGTGTTTGTTCCAGATGTGTACTCGAAAAACATCATCGGGATAGTTTTGAAAAACGTGCCTCTTGGCACGCCTCAGCCCCTTTAGAGCTTGTGCATAGTGATTTATGTGGTCCACTTCCAGTTGTTTCATTCTATGGCTACAAGTATTTCTTAACTTTCATTGATGATTTCTACAGACGCACTTGGGTATACTTCTTAAAACTCAAGAGTGAAGTATTTAACATGTTCTTGGCCTTTAAGGCCTTTGTTGAAAAACAATCTGGACATAAAATTCTTAAGCTAAGATATGATAATGGCGGAGAATATGTTAACAACAAATTCATCAACTTTTGCACTGAGAATGGAATTCAAATGCAACATACTGTTCCATATACTCCACAACAAAATGGTGTAGCTGAAAGGAAGAATCACACCTTAAAGGAAATGGCTAATTGTATGCTTCAATCTAAAGGACTTGGTCTTAATTTTTGGGTAGAAGCAATTAACTATGCAAATTACAGAATAAATCGCACTCCTACTAAGGTTTTAAAGAATATCACTCCAGAAGAAGCATGGAGCTCAATTAAACCAGATATAAGTCACTTTCGTGTTTTTGGAAGTGAAGCATGGGCCCATATTCCAGATGAGAAACATAAAGCTTTAGAACCTAAGAGTGAAAAATGTATTTTTGTTGGATATTCTGAAGATGTCAAAGGATATAGACTTATTCCACTTAAGTCCAAAAATGTTATCATTAGAAGAGATGTAAAGTTTGCTGAAAATATATCGGCCTACGAGCCTAGTTCGGTGGATGTGCCACCTCTCCCTATCTCTTCTACTTTTGAAGATATTTCTTCTTCAGATGATGAAAGCGAGGATGACAATCCTCCCCCACCTTCTCAGGATCCTCCTTCAGCTCCTCAACTTCCAAAATGGGTTCGTGCTACTCGGGATGCAGCAGGTGATCTTGCTGGTGATCCTACAAATCAGTGATGTACACGTTCTCAGTTTGATAGAACCTCTTCTTTACTGGCTCAAGCTTCAGTGAATTATGATCCTAACACCTTTCCAGAAGCTTTAGGCCATCCAGATTGGGAAGCAGCTACGAATGAAGAATATCATTCATTATTGGCAAATGATACATGGGATCTTGTTCCTCTACCAAAGGGACGAAAACTTGTTAGATGCAAATGGGTTTACAGAACCAAGTATGGACCAGATGGGAATGTTGATAAACATAAAGCTCATCTTGTTGCTAAGGGTTTTTCACAAGTTGAAGGCATTGACTACATTGAAACCTTCTCCCCTGTTTCCAAAATGAACTCTATCTGCCTTGTTCTTTCCCTTGCTGCTTCTTTCAAATGGGAAGTCCATCATATGGATGTTAAATCTGCCTTCTTGCATGGGGACTTGCATGAAGAAATCTATATGGAACAACCTATTGGCTTTATACAAATAGACTCCAGCCTTGTATGTTGGCTTAAGAAATCCCTTTATGGTCTCAAGCAAGCTCCTCGAGCTTGGTATGCCAAAATGGATAACTTTTTTTTAGAAAATGGCTTTTCTAGGTGTCATTTTGACAATACTGTCTACATCAAGAAAGTGGGCAAGTCTCTTATCATTCTTGTTCTTTATGTTGATGATCTCATCCTGACTAGTAGTGATCCCAACCTTATAAACCGTGTGAAGTCTAGCCTTAAAAGGAAGTTTGAAATGATAGACTTAGGACACTTACATTATTTTCTTGGTCTTCAAGTCTTGCAATCCAAGGAAGGTATTTCCCTTTCCCAGTCCAAGTATGCATGTGATATTCTATGCCATTTTCACATGGAAGACTGTAAGCCAACCCCTTCTCCCTTTTAGTCTGGAGTCAAACTTTCAGTCACTTGTACTTTTCCTGAAGTTGATGCTACCTTATATCGTCAACTTGTAGGAAAAATTTTGTATCTAACCCATACTCGTCCTGACCTTTCCTTTGCTGTTGGCCTTGTTGCTCGGTTTATGCAAAACCCACATGAAAGTCATTGGAAAGCAGCTAAAAGAATACTTCGTTATGTTTGAGGTATAGTTCAGTTTGGGATTCATTACAGTGCCGAAGCATCTCCTCTATTGGTTGGTTTCACTGATTCCGATTGGGTTGGTGACCCTGATGATCGGAAGTCTACTGCAGGTTATGTGTTCACTCTTGGTTCAGGACCTATTACATGGGCTTACAAGAAACAAGGTGCCATTTCTCTTTCTTCAGCAGAAGCAGAGTATCGTGGTGCCATAGAAGCTAGTAAGGAAGCCTTGTGGCTTCGTCAGATCCTGTCAGAGTTTGGCTTTCAGCAACAACATCCGACTACAGTTTGGTGTGATAATCAAAGTGCCATTCAACTATGTAAAGATCCAGTCCAACATCAGCGCAGAAAACACATTGAACTGCACATGCACTTCATCAGAAATCTCATTCACGACCATGTTCTTGAAGTGCAATATTGTTCAACAAATGATCAAGTTGCATATATCTTTACAAAGGCTCTCACAAAGGCGAAGTTTACTAAACTTTGATTTATGGTTGGAGTTCAAGAAGTTGTCACTAAGGGGGGATAGGCTCTAGTGCCTCCTTCCTTCTCCTATTGTGTCATATTTGTAAATCCTTCAATCCTATCCCAAGTTGTTCTTAAGGGGGGATGTTAGGATATTCCGACACATAGGAAAAAGTTAAGTATAACTTGGTCTAGTATAGAGTTAGGTAAAGTGTGTTTCTTTACTATGTACATTTTGTAACTTACAATTCGACGATCACGATATGTAGTGATCCGACAATTCATTCTCTCCTCGGTATTACCGACACTTGATCCATGGCTTAACACCCGATTGGTCCATGATCTCTATTTAAAGAGCATGGAGGGTCATTTGTAGGGTAACCGTCCATGAGAGAAGCTTATGTAAATTTTCATTCTTTTATTAATAAATTGCCTAAAGTGGCCACGTGGCTCAAGCCGTGGACTGTTTCCCTCTTTGAGGGTTTTAACCACGTCAAAAATACTGGTGTATTGATCTGTGATCTGTTTGTGAGCGGTGTCCTTTAGTGTTCTATCTGAGGAACTTACCCTATAAATTCCTACAAGAGGATGGGGAACCGACAGAGGAAGGGAACAGTCTTATGGCAGAGGGCGAACTACCAGCAATAATGAGGAAGGCAGTAGTTCCAAAGCTTCCGAGACAGCAGAAAAAGGTGACAACACGAGAGGTGGCAGGCCATATCAGCGAGGAAGGGGAAATGGCCGAGGCAGAGGAGCTAATTATTAGTGCTACAGGTGCCATAAGTGGGGGCACAGATCTTTTGAGTGTCCTGAGGCAGAACAAGCTGGACAGAGGGGTGTGTATGTCGCACAACCAGAGGAAGTAGAGGCACCTCCCCAAGAAGCAGAAAATGTGTCGGAAACAGGGGAAGCCTTAGTTTTGAACAAGGTGTTGCTGAAACCAGCCAAAGAAACAGCTAAACAAACTCAAAGGAAAGCCTTGTTCCAGACAGTTTGTAAGTCACACGGTAAGTGTTGTAAGCTGATTATCGATAGTGGGAGTACAGATAATTTGGTTGCCACGGAAATGGTGGAGAAGTTGGGGTTGAAGCGGTTGAAACACCCCACTCCTTACAAGGTATCATGGCTGCAAAAAGGCCATCAACTATTGGTGGATGAGCAATGCGAAGTGGAGTTTCATATCGGCAGGTATAAGGATACGGTCATTTGTGACATAATGCCGATGGATGTATGTCACATACTGCTAGGCAGGCCATGGCAGTATGACAGGAAGGTAGTACATGACAGGAAGACAAACTGTTATAAGTTTGTCAAAGATGGGATCAAGCACACGCTTGTGCCCATCAAGGAAGAAGAGACAGCGGAAACAAGTGAGACAAGAGTGTTGTTAATGGGCGGAAAACAGTTTTTGAAGCAAATTGAAGACAATGAAGTGAGCTATGTTGTTGTCAGAAGAGCGAAGACAGTGCTGCTACACACAGAGTTGTCAGATTTTCCTGCGGAAATTCAGCAGATGCTGCAAGAGTTTAGCAATATAGTAGTGGATGACTTGTTAGATAAACTACCCCCTAAGAGAAGTATAAGTCATCACATTGACTTTATACCCGGAGCAAGTTTGCCGAATAAGGCAGCATATCGGATGAGCCCCAAAGACAATGAGGAGATCATAAAACAGGTGTAGGAATTGCTAGATAAAGGGCTGATAAGGGAGAGTTTGAGCCCTTGCGCAGTTCCAACAGTTCTCGCTCCCAAGAAAGGAGGAGAATGGCGGATGTGCACAGATTCGAGGGCCATCAATAAGATTACCATATGGTACAGGTTTCCACTGCCACGAATGGATGACATGATGGAATGCCTGAGCGGGGCAGCATATTTTTCAAAGATTGATTTAAAGAGTGGGTATCATCAGATTTGAATCCGAGAAGGGGATGAGTGGAAGACAGCCTTCAAAACTAATGAGGGACTGTATGAGTGGCTGGTAATGCCATTCGGACTGAGTAATGCACCCAGTACCTTTATGCGATTAATGAACGAAATGCTGAAAGAATACATTGGGAAGTTTGTAATAGTGTACCTGGACGATATATTAATTTTTAGTAGGACGAGAGAGGAACACTTTCAACATGTTCGAAAAGTGATGGAAAAATTACAACAGAATAAGCTGCTGATAACTCTGAAAAAGTGTACTTTTCTGCAAAAAGGATTGGTTTATCCAAGGATAATTTTAGGGGCGAATGTTCGCCCTTTGGCAAAATTAAGGGGTTTTAAATTTTTAGTGGGCTAATATTTTGTATCATAGTACATTTTTACAAATCACCTCAAATAGCCCACCTTATTTTAAGGGAGAGGGTAAAAAAGGTAAATTTAGCCCTTGAAATTAGGACTTACAACCTTCCATTCGCCCATTTTCAAGAATAGGTTTTATTTAAGTGAATCCATTCTCCCATTTTCAAGAATAGGTTTTATTTAAGTGAATCATATGGGCCAAATACCATATTTATAAAAGAGGTATGGTAAATTAATAAAAATATAAATAAATGAGAGGTATGGTAAATAAATAAAACATTTTTTATATTTACTCCATAAGTCACCTTATATACATGTAAGGGTGTAAACAAATAAAAATATAAGTAAAGTGGAGGTATGGTAAATAAATAAAACGTCTTTTTATACTTACTCAAAAGGTATGGTAAATAAATAAAAATATAAATAAACTAGACGTATCGTAAATAAATAAAACCTCTTTTTATATTTAGTCCATAACCCTCGTTCTATTTATGAAGGCTCAACAAAGAGGTTTTATTTAAGTGAATCCTATGGGCCAAATACCATATTTGTAAAAGAGGTATGGTAAATTAATAAAAATATAAATAAACAAGAGGTATGGTAAACAAATAAAACATTTTTTTATATTTACTCCATAAGTCACCTTATATTTACGAACACTCAAAAAAATGGATTATATTTAGGTGAAACCTATGGCCAAAATACTATGGGACAAATACCATGGACTAGATTGTTATTAATACCATGCAAAAAACCATTATTAACCCTAATATTAGAATTAATAAAAATAAAAATGGCACATGGTATTGACCCATGGTATTCACCAAAATGGCACATGGTATTGACCCATGGTATTCACCAAAATGGCACATGGTATTGACCCATGGTATTCACCTCGAATGTGGCCTATTTAAATGGGGGAATTAAACCAGCATGTAGCCTATGCTAAGATTCACTAGGACTTTACAAAGTTTTATTATTTAGTGAAAGACTTGCCAAGATCTTACAAGATTTTATAATTGAGTAAAATATTCGCCATGCCTGGGGAGAGATTCGCCAAAAAATTATATATACATATTATATTATTGATAAAATCGCCTTCCATTTTTCCTATATACCATGGAGATTCGCCCATTTATTATATTTATAAATTTAGGGGGGGTTCTTAAAATTTTCCCTGGGTTTATCTGGGTTTTGTGATTGCAAAAAATGAGTTGAAGATGGACTCAGAGAATATTGCAGCAATTGTCAACTGGCCCTCCCCGAAAAGTCTGTTTGAGGTACGTAGTTTTCATGGGCTGGCAAGTTTTTACTGAAAATTTATAAGCAATTTCAGTGAAATTTGTGCACCTATGTTGGATACTATAAAGAAGGCAAGTCAACCTTTTCGTTGGACTGAGGCAGCAGAAAGAAGTTTTCAACTACTGAAGAAGAAGATCACAGAGAGACCGATCCTGAGATTGTTATATTTTAAAAAGCTTTTTCAGGTTTGCTGTGATGCAAGCAGTACGGCCATTGGAGCTGTACTTAGCCAAGAAGACAAACCTGTTGCATTTTTCAACGAGAAGTTGAATGAAAGCAGGCACAAGTATTCATCCTACGACAAGGAATTCTATGCTGTCGTCCAAACACTGAAGCATTAGAGACACTATCTGTTGGGGAATGAGTTTGTTTTATTCTCGAATAATTCCGCACTGTAGTATGTGATGCAACAGTACAAGTTGAATCAAAAACATGCTAAATGGATTGAATCTTTGCAGAGTTTCACCTTTGCGTTGAAACACATTAGCGGGTAGGCCAACAAGGTGGCGGATGCATTGAGCAGAAGAGCCTTACTCTTGTAGGAGAGTACTATACAAGTGCTAGGTTTTGAGCACTTGAAAGATTTGTATCAGACTGACACGGATTTCAAGGAGGCTTACGAAGCATGTCAGAATCCTTTGGTGAGAGACAATAGTCCGTGGTTGGAGTATAATTTGCAGGAGAAGCTATTGTTCAGAGGGGGACAGTTATGCATCCTCGACTGCTCAATGAGAGAGAATATCATTCAGGAGAAGCACAGTGGAGGTCTAGCCGGACATTTCAGCATCGACAAGACATTAGAGCAGCTCAACCATTTTTATTATTGGCCAAAAATGCGTAGGGATGTGCAAAGATTTGTGACCAGATGTAAAGTGTGTCAGTTGGCAAAAGGACAGAGTCAAAATATGGGACTTTACACGCCATTGCCCATTCTAAGTAGACCATGTGACTCAGTCAGCTTGGACTTCGTCTTGGGTCTACCAAGGACACAGTGGGGTTATGATTTGGTAATGGTAGTAGTGGACTGGTTTTCGAAGATGGCACATTTCATTCCTTGCAGAAAAACCAGCGATGCCACTCACGTGGCCCACTTGTTCTTTATAGAGATCATCAGACTACACAGTTTACCTAAGTGCATTCTCTCTGACAGGGACGTGAAGTTTACAGGGCACTTTTGTCGCACCCTATGGAAGAAGATGGACAGACAGTTAAGTTTTAGCTCTGCTTATCACCTGCAGATTGACGGGCAAACAAAGGTGGTAAAAAGAAGTCTGGGAAACCTGCTACGAAGTTTGATTGGCGAAAATTCGCAGATGTGGGATCGAGTACTTGCCCAGGCAGAGTTCACTTACAATGACTCGCCCAATCACAGCACATGTTACAGTCCTTTCCAAATCTTGTATGGCATGCATCCTCGTGGAGTGCATGAGTTGCGAGATCTAGGACAACAGGAAAGACAGAATGTTGATGGGGAGGATTTCGCTAAAGCGATGAATGATTTGCACGAGCAGGTGAAAATAAAATTGCAGGACAACAGTCAAAAATATAAGTAGCGAGCAGATTTGAAACGGAGAGAGGTGCAGTTCAATGTAGGGGATGAAGTCCTTGCGCATTTGCGCAAGGAGCGTTTTCCTAGAGGTGCATACAACAAGCTGAAGTACAAAAAGATAGGCCCCTACAAAGTTTTCCGGAAAGTTTCAGCGAATGCTTATGAAATACAGCTACCACTAGGAATAGGCATCTTGCCCATCTTTAATGTGGCATGCCTGTTTCCATACACTGCTGATCCAGAGAAATATAGTACAGCACGGCTTACACGAGATACCCAAGACGGAAGTGAGACTTGGATGAGACAAATGCCTTACGTTCAGCCCCTCGAGTTCGAGAGGATCCTCGACACTCAGGTGGCCAAGCGAACTTGGCGGAAAGAGTATCTGCAATATTTGGTCAAGTGGAAGAATTGTCCTACTGAAGACAGTTCGTGGCTTGATGCTAGGTAGATAGAGCAGGCGGGTTATTCAATCGACAAGCTCATGGACCGAAGTCATGAATTTTTCTTACCGCGGGAGCCTGATGCAGGAGCATTCAGCTAAGGGCACCATGACCGAGTGTTAGTCTCCACCAAGGTGGAAATATTTATCAGTGTTTAGTTTCTTTATGTTTAATTTCTCAAAGCAGAATGTAGGGACTTATTGCTTTTTTTAATTTAATGATTAGTTAGGCAACAGTATAGTTAGTTAGGGTCACTATCACAATTGTCTGTCTTTTGGTGAGTGATTATTGTATAACTGTTCTTCCATTTAGGAAAAGAAAAATACATCTATGATTAATTGTAAAATCTTGCAGCGCAAGAAGAAATAAATGAGTTAACAGTTATGTAACTAATAAAAGAAACAACTAAAGCATAATTGCGCACAGTTCAGGTAACTGTGGGCAAACAATACAAATATGAAATGTAAATAATTCTGAGGGGTTCAGTGTATGAGAATAGTAATAGAACACAAAGAATAATTTTCTTTCATTCGAGTCCATCTGTAACAGTCATTGAAATATTTATCTACTTTTCCCTAATCATAGAATAAACCAAAATAAGCAGATACTGTGCATGCATAACCTTTTCATTTATTTTTCTCTCCTAAGGAACAGAAGGCAGACAAGGAAAATTGCACGAGAACTTCCAGTACGAAGGCTGGCGAACAACAAACAGAGTACATGACTGAAAGAACCAAGCACATTATGAACAATGCAACCAAGAACGAGTGTATAAATGCCGAGTAACAAAATCCAGGACAGAGGTAACAAATACAACCGAATACACTGTATTTCCTTTCATTCCAAAAACAAAATATTTGTATACATATGACAGAGTCTAGGGATAACCCAATGAACAGCTAAAGAACCAACCAAACCAGTAGAACCCCAGATGAGGGTTCTGGACAGCCTCCAAATAATACTTTTACAATTACACAATTGTGGATTACAAACAAGGGTCTGTACAAATTAACCTAGGTCGCATAGCGATGACAAAGGAGCATAAGCGAACAAGAACTGGGACTCTGTTTAACAAAACCGATAGAGACTAATAATAAAACAAGTTGATAAAAGTGGCAGAGCCTACCGGGAGAGAGCCGAAGCGTTTACACTAACCATGCCAAAGAACGAACCCCCAACCTGTGCAATCAAAACAGGGCAACATTGTCAGCCCAAACGAAGAGTAAGGGACAGTGAAAAGCAATAAGGAATTATTTGCACAGTGAACGAATCGATTACCTGGAGGTTTAGTCGCGTGGGAGAAATGCAAACCCACTGAGCCACAGTCCATGGTGACGTCCTGAGACCAAGGAGCCATTCTTGTTAGAGTCGGAGAAAGACAGAGGAGAAAGACGAACCATGGAGAGATAGCTTACCTGGAGTGAATTGCGAGTAGGAGGAGGCCACCGCAGCTGTGACCTGTAGCATGCACATCCATTTATCAAATTTAATAAGCAGGAGAACCACAATAAAACTAGAACAATGGAGAAAATACAAGTCGAGCAATTGAACAGAACATACAGTAGCCATTTTTCTTACACAAGCGAGCAGAACCGTCACTCTGTTCCCAAGGAACCGAGTCTATAAGTCACCAGGACAAACACAGGTGCCATACTCACAAGAAACACAACCCATAGCCGGTGCACGCAGAGTCGTGGCTTACCACCATACACTTGCAGCACGAAAAACTTGCTCCAGATCAAACCCTCAGCGCAAAAGGGTCGCAGAACAAAAAATGAAATAATAACAATAGAAGATAGGGTTTTGGCATAGACCGAGGAGTGGGAAACAACAACCAAGGCAAGGATCGCTAGCACAACGAAATTAATGACTGCCATAAATGCCACCAAACGTAATCCAGAATCATCCTAAGATTAACCACTAGTCACCATTATTAAGTCACAAAATCACTGTTTGATCATTTACTTATTGATTAGTGCATTATTGTGTTTTGTTTAGTATTATTTCATGGAACTACGGGCTGGTCCCATCATTTAATTTCAATAACTAAACAAATTGTGACATGTTGTTTCATGATTTTATATTGAATTCGTTAGAATTTCCACCGCTAGAGAGTAATCATCATGATAAACTATTGGTGTAATTAATCATTTTTATGTATGATTGATTTACTGTCATGTTTAATCTCAAGTGTTTCTCGACGGTGGAAGTCATATTGTGCAAGGTTAAGAGCCATGTAGGGTTAATCCATTATATTATGTTATTCACCAATGTTACTATTTTAAACATAATGACAAGAACTCAACAGTCAAAGGGAAAATGTGCCAAAGCATGTTTTGTTTTCATTTGACAAAACTCTATTTTTTCCTGTAAAAGATAGTAACTTTGGGCATTCATCATGATAAACTATTGGTGTAATTAATCATTTTTATGTATGATTGATTTACTGTCATGTTTAATCTCAAGTGTTTCTCGACTGTGGAAGTCATATTGTACAAGGTTAAGAGTCATGTAGGGTTAACCCATTATATTATGTTATTCGCCAAGGTTACTATTTTAAACATAATGACAAAAACTCAACAGTCAAAGGGAAAAGGTGCCAAAGCATGTTTTGTTTTCATTTGACAAAACTCTAGTTTTCCCTGTAAAAGATAGTAACTTTGGGCACAGTTTCCGAACAAATGAAAAAGCGTTTTTGAAAACCAAAAGAGGTTTTTTTAGGGAACGGACCCATTAACAAAAAACTCTCTCCGATTTGCATAACTATCACGGTTTTGTAGATTCAAATGGCTAGATGAAGCCTATTTTTTCAGGATTTCGCCAGAAATAACTCATGAACAACTGTTGATGATCCACCTCATCAATTCAACTTGGGCATCAAATCAACAAGTGGAAAAACACTTGTCAAAACAAGATTATTTTTCAAAGGATGAAGTGGAAACTAGATTACAAGGCATTTTCCAGATTTTGTGACAAAGGATCAGTAATCTGTTTTCGCGTCTCATCCTCAACAATTCTTTCAGCTACAGTTTCATTTTGCATATATGGGCTTTATCATCTATCATAAAGAGACAATGAACCAAACTTTATTTTTGTAAATATGTATTTAATTAGCATAAAGATATGATCTATTTCCTAAAGCAAGTTTTCCTACAAATATGAAGTTGTTGTAAATACTTTTCTATAAAGCTATTCTAGAAAATAGAATGGGGGTTTGATTTTCAAGAAAATAAACTTTGTATATTTTGGATTTTTTTTTTGAGAAATTAATGTAAGGCTTTTGAAGTATAGATACCAGGATATTATCCAGAGATTCATCTACCATTTATTGCAATCTGTTTTCTAGTTTTATTTCTACCATTTCAAGTCTTTCATTGATATGGAATTCATAGTACATGCTCTATAATTGTGATGTCTTGATGTTCATATGTTCAGTCTGATATATTAAATCCATAATTCATATTTAAATGATATGTTGTGACTAAATAAAACCTTTCCATTCTATTATTCCTACACACTGTAAGTCTTACAATAGTTGACTATCTTACTGTTATAGATCCAAATCTCACTCTTATGGTTTGTGATGCTGTACTCATGGCCTAGGGCAACCCCTCCTTCTAGACCTGGTCCTAAAATTTAAAAAATAGTGTTTTATCCCTTATACGCGACATTGCCCTGAGTTAAACGCGTGTATATGCGGGTCTGTGTATATCCAACCCGCGTGTATGTATTAAAACACTTAAAAAAAATATAAAATTCCTTCTTTTCGGGCGGAGATCGCGGGTTTTACCTGCTGATCACCTGTTAGTGCCCATGGCCCAACTGTTCCCAACCAACTCCTAACTAAAAAAATACTTTGGAGATGGTATAAAAAGACCTCAAAGGGAAGGCCTAAGGGGGAGGAGAAGGGAGAGAAAGGTTATTATGCTAAGATTTTTCCCTTGACCAGGTCTGAAGTCCCTTGTGCCTTCTGCACTTCCCCCATTTTGTACAGGAAACCTTTGTTTCCTTGTGTGTTGATGTTCATCCACCATTTATGACATCATGGAGAGAGTCATGGAAGGAGTTTTGTTAGAGGCTTGAGGCTGGAATGGATCCGGAAGGAAGCTTTGCTTGGAGCCTGCTGAAGGTGACTCAGGTGAACATATTCCTTTTTATGTACTTTATTTGTCTATAATAAAAGAAACACATGTCTTGGTTCCCGAAATGAATCTTCTTTATGTTAATGATATTCATGTTTTGAATTCATGTGTAAATGGTTGTTTGGATTTCATAACTAACTACTTTTATTTATAACATGAAGATGGTTTCTTTATAAGTTTTTGTCCATGTACTGCTGTGTTCTTTGAATTGTTTGTTTTGCAGGACAAAAGAGAAGAAGGGAACTCCAAGAAGGGTTTGGACCCTAAAGGCCTTCTCAAACGTAAGACTGAAGGTACGTACCCTTATCATAGAATTTGCTTATAATAGCATAATGGTTGTATGAATGCATGTTTCTTTGAATAGACAACTTTCAGTCTGCTAGGGTTTCACCCAAAAATCCCTAGGGGAGTAATTCCCTCTACCAGAATTGGCGACTCCACTGGGGACAACACTCTTGTTGTTCCTAGTTTGGGTGTTTTTCAAGCCAATCAGGGCTCAGCTGCCTTGTCTGCTTGTTGTTACTGTCTGGTCTGTTCTTGAACTTTAAGCTTTGCCAGTTTCTTCAGTTTTTCTTTTTTATTTTTCTTGAAGCTTTTCATATACGCTGTTTTTCTTAGATACAGTCGCGTATATACGCTTGTTTCTTTGAGTGAACCCGCATATACGCAGGTTTCCCCAAACACAGTCGCGTATACACGCAATCTGTACTACAGTACAGTCGCGTATATATTCCAATTTTCAAGATTTGTAAATCTTTTTGGCCTCTGAAGGTTTGTCTGGTGGTTTGAGTCAGTCTGAAACAGTCATTTTCCAGTATCAATTATTTGTTTTACAACGAGCATCTCGTTCTAAATTCTCTCTGATTATAAGGAGTGTTGGTCTTGTTTTTTGTTGATTGCAAGCGTCATCGTTTTTGGCTAAAGCACGCAAGATTTCTTGCTAGGAATCTTGGCTGCTCTGTTTCATCAGGGTAGGAAGATTGAATTCAATCTTTGTGTTAATCTTGCTTTTGGTGACTTTTTGTTTGCTTGACAAAATCGCTTTTTGTGACCATCTACTTCTTTGATTCATGAAAGTTGTTGTTTGACACTTTCTTGGAATTTGTCTTTTTGATCTTTTTGGTTTTCATTGCCAAGGCTTCCATTGCTGCTTTTGATTGTTAAGAGCGATTTCAAACACATTTATTTTTGTTGGGTTTTCATCCATTAAGTGGTGTTGATTCGCAAAATTGTTTAATTGCCTATTCTTCAATCACAAGTTTCAGTGTTGTTGAGAGCATTTTTTGAAAAGACTTTTTTGTTTGTTGCTTTGAAGAAAATCTTTTGAAAATCTTAGTTTTGCTTCCTTGAACTTGTTTTTCATTTGGTTTCCTTTTAGAGAAGTGAAAGTGCTTTATGTTTGTCTTAGAACTTGTTTTTAGTGTTTAGACGAAATGAATGGAAACATCTCATATTCCATCTAGGCATCTTAAGTGGCAAGATAAAGTTTGATAAGCAAGCAACTTTCATTTTTGTTTTTAGAGTAGTTTTGAATCTTGCATCCACATATAGTTGTTGCATTAGGATAGATTTGCATCCCCTTTTAGGCATACATAGCTTTGTTAGCTTTTGTGAGTGTGAAGTGTGCATTAACGAAAAGAAAATAAAAATTTGTTTTATTAGAAGTACCTCTGAACCCTATAGAAATTGCTCTTCATCGAAAAACGAAAAAGTGCATGTGCATGTAGTTAAGTTTTTATTAATTTCTTTTGCGTCAAAAAACACCACTAGTTTCACTTCTGTTACCTTGCGACTTAAAGAACAGCCTAATAAAATCAAGCGCTAACTAAAATTCACTAGAACTTTTGTTTTAGTCAGTTACACCAACAAGATTAGGATTTTAGGGCCTTGGATTAGGCGAGTGGAGAGTTAACTCTCCAAGGCCATATAAACGTCAAACGTAGGAGTCTGAATAACGAGAGAAAATCCAATAGCGTTAGGAAGACCAGGAAAGCTCCGGATCTGGGAGTTAAGCACGAGGGTCTGTAAAGACAGGGAAGAGAGATACCCCCTCTCCTACTTGTCCGAACTTACCTCACGACTATTCCGCCTGGCTTCTGCAACGAGTTGGTATCCATAGTTTCTTCTCCTAGGGAACTACACAGGTGGCTGCGGAGGGGAATCCCGTGGCACCTGAGGTTGACGTTGCATCACTCTCGACAGTACTACTGGAGGGCACCCTTGCGAAGCTTAGGGGCTTGCACCAGCGCAGACTGTTGTTAGGAGGTTAGCGTAACTTCCTCTGATACCTTCGCTGATAGGACTGGGCCCTCATCATCCCAGACTATCTTCGGAAGGCCCCTTATTTCACTTTCTCGTATTTTGGTGTCCGGTCTTAATCACCCGGAGCGGAAATACTTGGAAGTTGTTTGACTGGCTGTATCTTTAGGGACTTTATAGTGTGTGCTCTGTGCTCCTAGTTGGCCTAGCTTTCAATTTTTTGAGTCTTTAGTTAGATCATAACAAAAAATTCAAAGTGGCTGACCGATCTCCAAGACGGTCTCGAAGACTTCGTGGTCTCTCGCCACCAAGTTTAGAGCCTTCTCCTAGAAGGCGCAGAGGCAATACTACCGGTGGGTTCCGTCCCACGCCGGTTGACGCATCGGGGATTGATCCTCCTCTCGGGGGCATTAGCGGCCAAGCAAGGCCTGGCACTTCTGAGCAAGAGAGGGACACTCCAGTCCTTTCTCGAGTTCTCTTTCAAGCGGAGAATAACATAGAGGTAGAAGAACTTTCAGAGTCATTAGTGGCTCCAAATTCTCCACTACCATCTAGTCATCCAGACGTATTGCAATACGTTGGGACTCCGACGCATAGACCGTCAAGTCCAGGTTACGCTACGCGCTTACCATCGATGACCACTACTGGAAGCATGGCTTCTACGAGTGCTACGACTATGCAAACCCCAACATCGGTGCAAGGGGGAGGAACCATTTCCATCCCCTCCGCTTCCTTGTTCAGATCTTTTTCTAGCACATCTTTAGTTGGGTCTACCTCCATTCCGTCCACGAGTGGAAATGCCTAAACCAATTCTTTTGGTACCGGATTCTTCCCTTTTGGCACCCAATCACAGGGTATTCCATCGGTTCCGTTTAGTGCCGCTACATCCATGATGGGTGGATCGGCTTCATTCCAGGGTTTTCCTTTCGGAAGTGGTCATATACCACATTCCAACCCGACGGTAGGATCCATGCCTTTTTCTTCTGTAGGACAAAGCAGCAATCCTTTCCAAGGTTGGAACAACCCTGGGGTTAGTAGCGCGGGAACTTGGAATCTATTTATCGGCCAACAAGGGAATAGGCCGTACTCCACGATTAGCATGTTTCAAAGTATTCCTCCCCTTGCTTCGGCTTGGAATCCGTATCAGGGGTTATCAACTCCCTACAATCCTTTAGGAGGAAACTTTGCTGGTTATGGAGGTTATACGGCCGGAGTTGGTCAAACTCCGAATTTTGCTGGACCACAAGGCTTGCCTTTTGGTTCAGCCGGTTCTAATGGTTACTTCGGGCAGCCTAGTGCCTCCCAAATTCCAGGACAATCTTTTCAGAGCTTTGGGAGTTCTGCCCAGTCTGGGTGGAACCCCCAAGGTCCTCCTAGGCTTCCGTTTCTGGCAACGTTAAACTTGCCAGATCTCACTAAGTTAACAGATGACCCAATCAAGTACAATCCGGCCTGGCCTCCGGTCCCAACCAAACTCCCTTCCGACATTCCAAAATTCGAAGGGAAGAATGGTGAAGACCCAGGCGACCATGTAACCACATTCCATTTGTGGTGCTCATCTAACTCCCTTATCGATGACTCGATTAGGTTGAGACTCTTTCAGCGCACCTTGACTGGTAATGCGGCCAAATGGTATATAGAGTTGCCAGGAGGTAGCTTTACATCGTTCGCTGACTTAGCCAATATTTTCTTAAATCACTTCCAGTTGCCTGTCCGCTATGATGCCGGAACTGAACTTCTGGCCACCTTTCGTCAAGATAAGGCAACCCACATTTCTGACCATATTCAGGAATGGAGACGGAGAAAGAGGCTCATTAAAGCCAAAATCCCTCCGGAGTACCGTCTCGAGTGGTTTTTGAAGTCTTTACAACCCGAGATCTCCAAGGATGTCTCCATGTCCGGGGTCTATTCTGAGGAGCAACCATTTTTAGGGCCCAACAATTAGAATTGATCTACTCTCAGTTTGGGATCCTACAAAAGTACTTGCCAGATGCTCCTGGATCTAAGGTTGATGTAGCTAAGTCGAAGCCAGGTCCACACGCGGATGGTATCGTCGGGTCAGTAGACACAACTACCGTGAACTTGTTGAATCAATTGCAGCAGTTGTCCTTGCAAACTGCTTCTAACAACCAAGTCACATCGTCTAATCCCCCCGCTTCCCAAACTTCTTCAATAAATGCCGTCCAATCTGATAATCCCAAAGGAAATCAAAATTCCAATGGGAAAAATAAAGGACAAGGTAAGAAAAAGAACCAGGATGGGAAGCCTGATGCAAATAAATCGTGCAACAACGCTGGTGGTGGTAGAAATGAGTCGAGAAAGAAAGTCAAGTTTCCATGCAAGTTGTGCAGTGGAGACCATCTAACTCATCTCTGCCCTAAGATTGAAGACGCTCAGCGCTTGTTAGGACAGCAAGGGACTTCTAGTTCTCAAGCTGTGTTAACCAACCCGTTTCCCCAAGGGCAGCAACTTCTTGCTGGCGCGAGTTCGAACCCTGGAACCTCCGCTGGGGGCAACCAGGAAGGGGAAAAATCGTCAAATGTTTTCATGATGGGTTCTAACATCCATGTGGCTACTCAGTCACGTGATTATGGTGAAGCCGAAACTTCCAAGGACAAGACTGTTCCCGGAAGTACTGACCTTCATATTGAGCGACCCCCTGTCGAGACTATACCACGGATACCGAAAGGTTCCGCTAAACACGCGACGATTAATCCTAATGCTAGGGCCGCCCAGAATTACTCCATTATGGAGGATTTGGCTCAGAGGCCGTGCGCCATGTCCGCTTTAGAGGTTCTCCAGTCGTGTCTAGCTCAGAGAAGCGCTTTACTCTCCGCGATTGAAGCAGTCGATCCAGCTAACTCTTTAGTGCTCACTTTTGACATGTTAAATGTCAAAAAGCGACTCCCTCATCATATGGCTTTTCAAATAAAGTCTACATACCGGAAAATCAATATTTTTCGCACCGTAGTAGATGAAGGAGCTTCCACATGCGTTATGTCGATGTCATGCTGGAAGGCTATTGGATCACCTTTAGCTGTTCCTTCACCCACCGTCTTGACTGCATTTGACGGTCATTCTCACAAGCTGCATGGGATTATCCCAGCCTTTCCTATATGTGTTGGGGGAAAGGTCGTCAATATTGAAGTAGAGGTCATAGACGCTAACCTAGACTATAATCTCCTATTAGGAAGGAACTGGGTATACGAGATGGATGTCGTTGTTTCGACTCCGTTTCGTGTTATTTACTTTCCTCATGAGGGGAAAATCGTTAAGGTTGATCAATTGGACTATTGTCCAGTTGATCCTCAAGCAAGCTCTGACTCTACTGTCCCTTTAGTGGATAACCCTTGCCCGCCGACTGAGAATTTAGGAGTAGGGATGTATTACTCATTGATGGGTACATTTGATCTTCCCTCTCCTTTCGCTAAAATTAATGCTATTTCATCATCTAAGGAGTCTCCTCGAGAAGAGTTCTTCCGAACTCATTATTTTTCAGACCCTTGGACCTTGCCTTCACCTACGACCACATTAGTTGAAGGACAAGTAAATGGAATGGCATTCCCTATATCTGCAGCTGAGCTTAGATATCAGTCTATCGTAGACTCTGCAGACAACCATTCTACTCATTTTTCCGAAGAGGAGTTAGATGGTCATGTGGCCCCGGCTTGGAGCCTTGATTCTACCTCTGCCTTGGACTGCTTAGATTCGGTTCTGCCTTCTGAAGAAGCAATCCTTGAAGTAATGATGGGTATAGATCGACCTTGGGAAGACTTACACCATCGTTCATACTTTCTTCCTCCATTGCAGGAAGTAGAATCTAGATTCTCCGAGCTCTTCACTAGTGATGTTTGTACGGTGTCGAACCCTTTGGCTCCAACACACGTTCGTGTCGAAGGTAATATGTCGGTAATTTCAAAAACGATACCTATAAACATCTCTAGGGACCCTAACATCATCGAGAATATCTTCATCGGAATTGAGTGTTCCCCTGAAGAAATTCAAATTTACACCGACCTATTCAAGGAATATCGTGATGTATTTGCTTGGTCTTATGAGGAAATGCCTGGCATTGATCCTTCTATAGTTCAACATGAGATCAAGACGTACGAAAATGCAAAACCGGTTCGTCAAAGGCTTCGGTCGGTTAACCCTAGGAAAGCAGCGGCTATCAAAGCTGAGGTTGAGAAGCTGCAAAGGGCGGGTTTTATATACCCTATTCCTCTTATTGATTGGGTTTCTAATCCAGTCCCTGTGGACAAAAAGCAAGGAACAATCCGAGTATGCATCGATTTTAGGGACCTAAACAAGGCTTGTCCGAAAGACAATTACCCCACGCCATTCATTGATCAGATTATCGACGAGTGTGCGGGTAATGAAATTTTTTCCTTCATGGATGGTTTTTCGGGTTATAATCAAATCTCTATCCGTCCTGAAGATCAACATAAGACAACTTTTATATGTCCCTGGGGTACCTTTGCATATAGAAAGATGCCTTTTGGTCTTAAAAATGCTGGAGCCACTTTTCAGCGGGCCATGTCATACGCTTTCCACGACATCAAACATGTCATCGAGGCATACTTGGATGATCTCGTTGCTCGTTCTCGAAAGAGAACTGATCATCCTAGTCATCTTCGATTGGTTTTTGAACGTTGTCGTTTTTATAAAATCCGGTTGAATCCCAACAAGTGCGTTTTCGCGGTTACATCCGGTCGGTTGTTAGGGTTCATAGTGTCCAATGAAGGGATTCGGGTTGATCCCTTCAAGGTTGAGGCAATAGTTCAGTTGCCTCCCCCGTCCTCAATTCGTCAACTTCAAAGTCTTCAAGGGAAGGCTAATTTCTTAAGACGGTTTATAGCAAACTATGCCGAGATCACTAAAGGGTTCATGCGTTTGCTACGAAAAGGAGTTCCATTTGTGTGGGACGACTTTGCGCAGCGGTCGTTTGATGCTTTGAAAAAGGCATTAGTCTCTGCCCCGCTTTTGAGTCCACCGGATTATAGTAGAGACTTCCTTTTATATCTCGCTGCAGCAGAATCAACCATTGGTATGGTTCTAGTTCAAGAGGACGATGCTCTTGCCGAGCACGTGATTTATTATTTGAGCCGAGGCTTAATAGGTCCTGAACTCCGCTATTCTCCGGTTGAGAAGTTGGCCTTGGCAGCTGTCCACGCTGTCCAGAGGCTCCGTCATTATATCTTGCTACGCAAAACTTTTGTCTTAGCGGCGGTCAATCCATTTCAATTTGTCCTCAGTAGGCGAGTGATTGGGGGCAAATATAATAGATGGATAGTCATTTTACAAGAATTCGATCTCGAGTTCTTGTCTGCCAAGTCTAAGAAATCTATGGTTTTCGCGGAGCTAATTTCTGAGCTTCCTTGTGGAGAGGATACTGTTTATGAGGAAAGTTTTCCCAACGAACATTTATTCCTCATCTCTTCACTCGACCCTTGGTATGGAGATATCATTGTTTATCTCCAGACTTCGAAGTTTCCCTCTACTTTCTCCAAGGATGAACGTCGAAAATTACGTCACCTGGCTAAAAACTATGTTATCATTGGTGACACATTATACCGTCGAGGGATTGATTCAATCCTTCGGCGCTGTTTAACCTTAGAGGAAGCAAATTCTGTGCTCAATGATTGCCACAGTGGAGCTTGTGGCGGTCATCTATCAGGGCTTGCTACAGCCCAGCGCATCTTACGTGCCGGCTATTTTTGGCCTTCACTCTTTAAGGACTGTGTGAAAGCGGTAAAACGCTGTCACCCCTGTCAAATTTTTACTCGCAAGATGCGCACGCATCCAGCTCCCCTTTTTCCCGTTGTCACCGTCGGTCCCTTTACTAAGTGGGGTATTGATTTTACAACTTGTAATCCGCCTTCAGCGGCAAATCACAAGTACATTATCGTGGCTGTAGACTACTTTACGAAGTGGGCTGAGGCCATGCCTACTTATAAGAACGATAGTGACACGGCATCTTTGTTTCTTTTCAATCAGGTTATCTCAAGATTCGGTATCCCAAGAGAGATTGTCACTGACCATGGCAGTCATTTCCAGAATCAACTAATGTCTGAATTAGCTCTTAAATTAGGTTTCCGTTAGGAGCATTCGTCCCCTTATTATCCTCAGGCCAATGGATAGGTCAAGGCGGTCAATAAAACTCTTAAGACAATACTCCAATGGACAATCGATAAAAATCGGTCCAGTTGGCACATTATGTTGTATTCGGCTCTTTGGGCATACCGAACCTCCGTCAAAACGACTACTGGTTTTACTCCTTTTCAGTTGGTTTATGGGATGGAATCTATCTTTCCGGTCGAATGTGAAATTCCATCTCTTAAGTTGGCTGTGGATCTTCTTCCTGAGACTTCGAGTCTCGAAGAGCACCTAATTCACTTGGAACACCTCGATGAGCAGCGTCGAGATGCCGCCACGATGAATGAGGCCCATAAGAAAAGGGTTAAAACACAGTATGATAAGTCTGTCCGTCCTCGAGTCTTTTCTGAAGGTGACCTTGTCCTGGTCTATGACCAAGATAAGGACGCCTTGGGGGCAGGCAAATTTAAGCCTATGTGGTACGGTCCTTTCATTATTAAACGAGTTTTAGAAAAAGGATCGTATGAGTTAATTGATTTCGAGGGAAACAAGCTGGCGGAGCCCCGAAATGGGCTCTACCTAAAGAAGTACTTTGCTTAGTTTTGGCCAGGCAATGGCTTCTTTGTATTTTATGTATATTTGTACATATATCATCGAGAGTTTTCTGATATCAGCACTTTTTGGTTTGCTTTGGCAGGTGTTGATGGATGATTTGGTTTATTTTGGGTTCGCCGATGGTGCTAGTCGGCACACTCGGAATCTTGCTTCCGTAGCTTGGGTAATCTATTATCCAACTGGTCAATTGATGGCATCAAGAGGCGTGTGCATCGGTCCTGCTTCAAACAATATGGCCGAGTATACTGTTGTTATTAATTTATTATCTGAGGCAATCTCTCATGGGATCGACTCGTTGGTAGTTTATCTTGATTCTCAATTGATAGTGTCTCAATTAAATAACATTTATCGGGTACGGGATCCATCTTTATATCGCCAGTATTTAAGGGTGAGGTTGTTGCAAAGATCATTTACTTATATTAATTATTTGCATATTCCAAGATCTCATAATTGGTTAGCTGATTCTATCGCTAATCAAGCATTAGACTGGCATATTAATCATTCATCACAATAAAATCAAGCATCAAAAAGTCAAACTGTATATATATATATATATATATATATATATATATATATATATATCGTAAAGCATCTCGAGTGTACATATGTGTGTCCAAAAAATATACAAAATTGGGACTCAAATGCCCATAATCATGTCCGGCATATCTAATGCCTCGGCTCAGGATGAGCGTCTAAGTATGTCACTATAGCATTGGCCACGCGCCGAAAGATGCGAACCCAGTCACGTGGAATGCCAACCACATGACGCTGCATATCCTCAGGAAGGTCCTCTATGACGGCCATCAGTACTCGGCAGCTCAGTCTCGCCAAGTGTCGCTAGACGTTGTTTAGAGTCCGTTCTGTATCAGCAGCCGCCTCTTCGGCTCCTCAGCCACGCCGTCCATGCTGCGGGAATCCATCTGGTCGTACAGGCCCAATGTCTGGAACATGATCATCATATCAGTCATTTGAATCTCATCAAAAAATATTTTTCAAAATTCATCATTATATTTGAAAAATCCAAAAAATCATAAAATAAAAAAAAAATCTTACCAATCTCGCCCCATGCTGCATTCGGTGGTAACGCTAAATCAGGATCTCCTCGGAAATCCAGTCCAGCATAGGGGTAGTCATCCACGGCGATGATCTGCTGATCCCACCAGGTGAAGAAGTCATCGTCGAAGGCAGTCCTTGGGACCTCCCCACCCCCCAGACGTTTCATCAGATCAGCCCACTGGCCCATGCGTGGATCGCGTGGGGTGCTGATGGAAACTGCTACCCTGGGGCGGAGTGCGGGAACCTTCTCGAAAAAGAAAGTACACAAGATGCTTCCATATCCAAAGTTTTTAGTCTGACCCCTCCTAATAGAAGTGAGCTGGCTCTTCATGTTGGCCAGAAGAGGAGTACACCAGTCAAACACAGTAGTGAGACAGTCAACTGCCACGCTCATGTTTTGCCGTGACGCCTGATGCAGAGAGGATGATCCGTTCACCCGAGCCATGGTAAACAGGATTATCCTAAGTGACAAACTCGCCACATGTGTGATGGAAATCTGGCTCCCAACCTTCTTAGGATGTCCCGGGAAGTATATCTGTACATAGTCCTATCGAGAGGGCACTCCGTGACCTGCCCCGGGACTGTACTACCTCTCCCCTTCGGGAAAGGCCCGTGATAAAATAGATGTCCTCCACTTCTACCCTGAGCGGCATCTGATCTATCATAAAAGCTTCCTCATCGACATCCCAATAATCAATGAGCATCTCAAGCAATCGCGTGTTCGCTTTCATATTTGGAAATTTGAAAAATTTAAGCAAACCGCATCCCCGGAGTGCATCTAATGCTTCTGGACTGTTCATAACTTCAATGTCTACCACTGCGTGCTCTCTTTCGCGCCACGTGACAGGTATCCTGAGAAAAAATCGATTTTAAACCGTTAGTTTTTGTTTAAAAATGATTCGCGGCGTATACGCGGGTACCTGTGCACGCAGTCACGTATAGGGCTCGCGTATACGCGGGTTCAATATTACCAACCCGCGTATACGCCGCGAGCGAATTTTTGACAAAAATTTAACGGTGAAACATCAATAATAAATCTTAAAACCTGTCACAATCAATTGCAAGCTAAGTATAAGGGTTACCTGGAGGTATTCTACGAATTTGAACGGTTGAATCTGACTGTGGGAAGTTTGCTCCTTTAGCTCCAAATCTTTTGCTCTCAAACTCAAATGGTAAAAATGGTGAGTCCAAAATGCTTTTTATAAGTTTTGAAAATGCAAAATTTTTTCAAAATTTTATTTTGTTTGGCCTCATGTGACTTTTAACTTGGGAGCTTGGAATGTCGAGATTGGTTTATTTTTCAGGACATTTTGGATGTTTTTCGACAGTTCGAGACGGTTCCATGACTGCTGACCCGTCATGGTAGGTATCGTGTTTTCACTGGCATATAGGTTAGGGACACCATTTTTCCATTGCATTATGCATACTAGCCTCCATTTGACCGATACATCTGCCATAGGGTCGATCCCATCGTGTTATGGTTCGCAAGCCATCTTCACTCGCCGATTCTTTAAATCATGACACGATGGTAGAGCCATCCTTTACATGGGCATCCTAGTTAGCACCTCACTAACATTTGTTGCCCATGCTGCTCTGATTTGAGTAGGCTCGGGAGTCCTCTGTAGTCCCGCCATGACTTATGCGTTGAAGACTCATTCCTCTTAGCTTCTCCGCTTTGTTCTGGCCTTTTACCCTAGAGGCTCCTTTGTGTTGAGTTGTACTACTGCATTGCATGTTGACCACTTGCACCTTTTGGCCTGGAGTCGGCTTCACTTGGACTCGTGTTTAAGCAAACTTTTGACCATGACGTCTGCAAAATCAACCTTGCATACCTTTGACTTCTGCAGCTTGACACACCTTGACCCGTGGAAGGAACATACCTTTGAGTGTCACTGACCAGTTTTCACCTCCCTGCATTGAGCATAGGAACGTTCCTTTCCCGTGAACTAGATCATCTGTTTCATCGACACTCGTTCTTTCCACTGTACCATAGCATTCTTTTATTCTTTTTCCGGCTTAACAGAAAAAGACAAAAAAATTAAATATTCCAAAAAGAGCAGGAACGGGACATTATTTCCATTTATTGTTGGCAGCTAGAGTCAGTCGTGTCGCCCTTGAACAAAGCACTCAAAACAAAGTCTCCTCCGCATGGGTGGGATTTAGTTTGACTTAGGTATGCCATAACCTTGTTATTGAGTCAGTTCTCCCCCGATTGGTTATCTCTTCCAATCATATGGAGGGTTCGTTCGTGCCTCCTACATGGCAAACTTATACAGAGTCATCATATGCTACCACACAGTCACATTGAGTCGTGCTTTTGTTCAAGGGAAGTTAGCCTGAGTCGGCCTCTCTGCGGTGTCTCTTGACTCATTTTTCAGTCGGCCATCCCTGGTTGTCAGTGTCATGTCTATCATCACATCAATTATATTGGTCCTTTACTCGTGCCGGTTTGAGAAGGTCCCCATTGACTTCTTGCTGGCGGGTCTTGTCCTTATCGACGACGACACCTTGCTCTGAGGATAGGCCTAGAACCGCACCCTAGCCCTATTTTCATTATTGATAGGTTACCTTGTGCTCAGCATCGATCAGTATCATGGGTCTTTGACTGAGTGGTTTCCTGTGTTCGACATCAGCTTACATTATCACACATTGTGATTCGTGCAGTACCTTGGTTTCCATTTGACCCTATTGGTGGATACCTCGCCTTTGCGTCAGCTTTCATTATTGGTTGGTTTAGAGGGTTTCTGCCGTGCGCTAGCTACATCTTGTGTATGACGAAAACGTACTTTGGTTGGGTTACTACATCTTTTTCATCCGATTCCTTCCACATTATTGACCTACGGGTTACACTCGTGCTAGATTGATGAAGGATGCCTTAATGCCTTCCTTCTAGCGGATCTTTCCCTATCGACTCCGACTCATTGCTCTGGGGCAAAGATCTAGAGTCCATTTGGTAGTACCTTGGGGTTTGCAGTCATTAGTGACAGATCCTTCGCTATCGACAGTGGGAAACATTCATTGTCTCCTGATCGATAGATTCTTACATGTGTTCGACTCCAGCTCATCTATTCACACTTGTTAGATTGTACTGGGTACCTTGACGCTCATTATCATTATCGGTGAGTAGTCTCACGTTTGTTAACGGTATACATCAATGAGCGGTAATCAAACGATTTCTCACATGGTCGACTTCAGATCATTTATTCCCATGGTGTAGAAATGTACCACGGCGGTCGGTGAAGACCTCAAGTTGTATCATCATTCATTGGTTCACTTGACAGTTGCTCCTGTTGCTGCTAGTTGATACCACTCCACTTTATATGTTGCAGTCAGTCATGGCGACATTCTATATGCTGGCACCTGAGTTTGCAGTGTAGTACCATCCTATTCCATCATGTTCAGTTGGTACCTTTTGGGATCAGTCTTTGATATCAGTGATCCGTTGCATCTTTCAGCATCATTGACAGTCTTATATGTGATATTCAGACATGTACTTGTTCATTATGATCAGATGATCCATTATGTATCTTTCAGTCATTTATACTTGTATACTTAGTGGATCCGCTTGTACTTGATATGCGGACATGCTTTAATTTTTCTGAGCATGGGTATGCCCGCCTCCGACAACGTTTCTTTCTGATCTCCTTTGGTGGCTTGGCAGGCTGAATTCTGGTGAAGTCCTCCTCGGTTTTTGACAGACTTCCTTTCCATGTACTCGCATAATATATTTCGGCCATCATGTATCCCTTCTAACCTCATATATTAGGGGGCATCTGTTATAGCTCCAAATCTCACTCTTATGGTTTGTGATGCTGTACTCATGGCCTAGGGCAACCCCTCCTTCCAGACCTGGTCCTAAAATTTAAAAAATAGTGTTTTATCCCTTATACGCGACATTGCCCTGAGTTAAATGCGTGTATACACGGGTCTGTGTATATCCAACCTACGTGTATGTATTAAAACACTTAAAAAAAAATATAAAATTCCTTCTTTTTGGGTGGAGATCGCGGGTTTTACCTGCTGATCACCTGTTAGTGCCCGTGGCCCAACTGTTCCCAACCAACTCCTAACTAAAAAACTACTTTGGAGATGGTATAAAAAGACCTCAAAGGGAAGGCCTAAGGGGGAGGAGAAGGGAGAGAAAGGTTATTATGTTGAGATTTTTCCCTTGACCAGGTCTGAAGTCCCTTGTGCCTTCTGCACTTCCCCCATTTTGTACAGGAAACCTTTTTTTCCTTGTGTGTTGATGTTCATCCACCATTTATGACATCATGGAGAGAGTCATGGAAGGAGTTTTGTTAGAGGCTTGAGGCTGGAACGGATCCGGAAGGAAGCTTTGCTTGGAGCCTGCTGAAGGTGACTCAGGTGAACATATTCCTTTTTATGTACTTTATTTGTCTATAATAAAAGAAACACATGTCTTGGTTCCCGAAATGAATCTTCTTTATGTTAATGATATTCATGTTTTGAATTCATGTGTAAATGGTTGTTTGGATTTCATAACTAACTACCTTTCTTTATAACATGAAGATGGTTTCTTTATAAGTTTTTGTCCATGTACTGCTGTGTTCTTTGAATTGTTTGTTTTGCAGGACAAAAGAGAAGAAGGGAACTCCAAGAAGGGTTTGGACCCTAAAGGCCTTCTCAAACGTAGGACCGAAGGTACGTATCCTTATCATAGAATTTGCTTATAATAGCATAATGGCTGTATGAATGCATGTTTCTTTGAATAGACAACTTTCAGTCTGCTAGGGTTTCACCCAAAAAGCCCTAGGGGAGTAATTCCCTCTACCACTTACCTTTGAGATTTACTCCCTTTGGATTATTTTGAAAGCCTGATTTGATTTCACCATGACTCCATTGCCCAATGTTTTCGTCCCATACTTTGACCAATACCAATAATTTCATCATAAATTTGGCCTTTGAGCGTAAAGGAACTTGCTGCTATTGTGACCTAAAGTAGCAGAGTCTAGGAGATATCACTCTCTAGGTTGAAGGGCCAAATTTCAGCCTCAAAGTGGTTGGAGGTTACCTCAGTGATTTCCCTCCACAACCGAGGTTATTTTTGAGTGATAAACTTTTGGCGTCATTGCCAGGGAGGAAAAGTTTGATGTTGAATAATATTTGGGTAGAATGACAAAGAATCAATTCTGATCACTGATGGTGAACAATAATCAGGCACACGAAAGAAGTCGTACATTTTTCACCTGGCAACTCCATTGTCAAATGATCCAGAGTGGCGACTCCACTAGCCGAAGAATTTAAATTTTGAAAAATGTACTGGTGACTCCACTGGATTCAATGAAGGACTCATACGTTTCAACTATTATTTCATGGTATGAATGCTTGGAATTTTCAGACCTTCTTGGTTTTCCTAATCTTCTACCAACAAATGCATATTTTTTAAGGAATGGTCCTAAATTTAATGGAGATGATCTAAGCCTGGCCTTGAAACATATCACAAATTACCGTGACTTTACTGATCTCCTTAAAATCAAGAAAGAAGATGTATTCCTTAGACTGTTTTATGATTTGTTCCAAGGAAAATGTAGAAGTTGGGTTGAGAGTTTACTTGTTAAGTCCATAAGGTCTCTAACAAGTTTTTGGATTATCTTCTTGGAGACAGGGATGGAGAAACAAAAATTAGTGGCAGACTCTCCTTCCATTGAAGGTTTTAGAGAGTGGAACGATATGTGTACAAATGATGAAGTGGATAAAAAAAATCATTTTTGTCTTCTTACCTAAGGTCATGTAAATGTTGCTAAGGAGATAAGATCCAATTTTTGGAGGAATTCACCAAGGAAATTGAGAAAGATATTGAAGCCTTGTAGATTCAAATTCAGTCCCACAATTTCCAATGTCAAAATCAGTCCTTTGAAAACCTTTTCCAGTCGAAACGATACGAGGTAGTGTTGCCCTGTGATTTTCAGATTGATTAATGTTCTGATTTAGAACACAAGTTTGACAATGCACATTTGAAGTCATGGTTTGACTTATTGAATACATCTAAAAAATTCATCCATGACAATCTAGCCATTGAATGCCTTGAGGATCATCAAATAGAACATCACTTGTTTGATCCTGTAGAAGACTATATGGAGGTATTTTCAACTTATGTCCTCAACCATGTTTTCGTTATGGCGACAACATCCATTATGAGTTTCCATCGTCATACTATGTTCCAGTTTTCATTTTTTTGACGCGTAGTCAAGAAGCCACATTATTTTAGAAAATACTTGATTGGCCTCACTGACACTTTTGTGCTACCTAATTTCAATAGTTTTTCACTTGGAACTTGTGTGGCACTCGATGTTGTTCATGCCGCCACTTGTACTTAGCATTGGATTTGTCCAATATTTCATGAAAATACTGGCAGATGTGTTGAATGTTCTCAATGAAGCTATTTGCCTTGTCAGCTTCAGACTGGACATGAGCCGAATCTACTTGAGTCATTGCAAATGGTATGGCCACATCAATGGGACATAGTGGTTGGGATCGCAAGCCCACCCGAAAAGGACTATGGCTAGTCAAGCTGTGGAGAGCCCGATTATCGCTGTGTTGGACATAAGGGAGGCTCTCATCCCATGTGTGTGGATGCTTTGAGTTGTACATGCGCAAAATGTGTACAATCATCCTGTTGACGACCTGTGTCTGGCCATCAGTTTGGGGATGGAAAGATGTGGACTTAGTGAGCTTGGTGTCCAACATCGACCAGAGACTGGACCAAAATGTACTGAGGAACCTGTTGTGCCAATCTGAGATGATAGACTGTGGGATCTGAAAGTGTACCCACTCTCGTTCAAAGAAGAGTTTAGCAATGGATTCTGTTGTGATACTCTTCTTGTAGGCCACCATAATGACCATCTTCGAGAATCTATCGACGACCACAGAAACACAGTCATTGCCATGCTTAGTAGATGGAAGGCTTGACATGTAATCCATGGAAATGGATTCCCAAGGTTGACTAGGGGTAGGCAGCGTAGTATAGAGACCTTGCTTCTTGATGGTTGGTTTGGCAATGCATGATTTGATGTACTTCCCAACATCCTATCGAAGATTCAGCTAATAGAAATACTTCTGCAATACTGTCACCGTTTTCTCGACCCCGAAATGTCCAATGGCCCGACTGTAGTGCGCTTCCCAAATCATCTTCGCATGCTCGCTTGAAGGAACACAAAGGTGTCCTAGGTGGCATAACAGAGCATCCTGAAGGTGAGAATTTGGAACTTGTTGACCCTCTAAGAGTGTATGGTATGTGTGGCTGAATTTTGGGTCACTTTTGTAGAGAAGTGGCCAATCAGAAGTCTCGTGCCCACAAGAGTTGAGCATGGTGGTTAACACCATGATCGGTGGTCGGCTGAGGCAGTTTGCAACATTATTTGTGCTACCCTTCTTGTACTTGATATTCAAATGGAACTGTTGCAGGTATGTGGACCACTTCTGATGGCGATCATTCTACAACTTCCCTTACATCTGTATGAACTGCAAGGGTCGGTGGTCTGTGTGGATGACCGTTTCCTTCCCCAAAATGTAATGCTTCCATTATCGGTAGGCCTGCACAATGGAATACATCTCTTTGTCATAAGTGGGATACTTCTCGACTGTGTCTGAAAGTGTCTCACTATGATATGCCATTGGATGCCCCTGTTTTGTAAGGACAACCCCAATAGCATAATCAGAGGCATCTGTCTTGATCTCAAATGGTTGTTGCAAGTCTGGTAATGTGATCACTAGTGCAAAATAGAGGTTATGTTTCAACTCTACGAATGCCTTCTGTTGAGATTCAAATTAAAATAATTTTGCTTTCACTCCTCCTTTGATGACTTGACTCAAGGGCCAAGTGATATGAGAGAACCCCAACGTGAACATGTGGTAGAAATTGACAAGACCTAGAAAGCTACAGAGCTCCGTCAGAGTGGTTAGGGCTGGTCGATCCCGAATGACTTGGATCTTGGCTGGATCCACATGCACCCCTTGTTCATCAATAATGTATCCCAGATACTGAACCTGGGTCATGCCAAAAGTGCATTTCTCCAAATTGGCACACAACTTGTGTTGCTGCAGCGTTTGGAGAACATGTCGAATGTGGTGGAGGTGCTCTTCCCAAATCTAGCTAAAAATCAGGATGTCATCCAAATATACCGCTACAAATGAGCTGGTGAATGGCCACAATTAAACAAATTAAAATATCTAAAAATGAAGAAGTTCTTTTATTCATAATCATTTTATTTATTTATTGTAAATTAACATTTAATTTTCAAATCTTAGATTCTGCAATGTTCGTAATTTAGAGACTATTGTTCATAATATTATTCTTTATAAACTTAACTAAATTTTATGAAAAATTTTACAACGTTTTAACAGCCAACACTTGTAAACTCAATCTTGGCACTTGTTTCTTTCTTTGCTTTTCCCTTATTCTTTATAAAGTTAACTAATTAACTTTTACAACGTTTTCACACTGCGGGCAACATTTATATATTCAATCTTCGCACATGCTTCCTCCTTTTCTTTTCCCTTATTCTTTATAAACTTAACTAAGTTTCACGAAAAATTGATCAATTAACTTTTACAATCTACATACAATGCACTTGTAAACTCAATCTTGCCACGTGTTTCTTCCGTGTTTGCTTTTCCCTTTTCGTCATTAAACACTCTCCACTAATAATAATGATATATTATATTAGTGAAATTTATAATATTTTGAATAATTAAATATATTATTTTAGTGAAATTTGTAATACTTTGAATAATTTAATATATATAAATTTTATCATGAAAAAGTTAATTTATAATTTTGAAAATTAGATTTAGATTGTAAAATGATATTTCTTTTCAGACAAATTTAATTTGATATTTTGTATTTATTATTTGTTTTACATTATTAAAATTATATATATATATATATATATCTCAAAGAAATTAATAAGGCTTTTAATCATGAAGATTATTTTTATTTTATTATGAAGATTTTTAATTTATAAATAGATTTTTTTACACTATCATGGACTAATGTTGTGCTTTATCAATAGCATATGCCAAAAAACCATAACTCATTTCACATGACACTAGTTCAAATAATTTTTTTTAATTAATTAATTTAATTTAAAAAGAAAAAAACAAAATTAATTTGAAAATAAATCCCAATTTTCAATTTGTATATATTAATAAAATACAAAATTTAAATCTCTATCATCTATATAATATTTATTAATAATTAATTTAAAATTCTACCTAATTACATATTACCATCCAAAAATTATTACTTTTCCATCTAAAATAGTATTAATTATAAAATAAATTTATCGTAACTTCAACTCTATCGCTATTAATTTGTTAATATGTACGTAGGAAAAACCACTTCAATTTTCAGAAAATAAAATAAAATTTCTTTAAATAAAACGCCTTGTCAACTTTGTTCAAGTACGTATCAACCTATAAAGAAAGAAAGCTAAACGCCTTGTCAACTTTGTTCGAGTACGTATCAGCCTATAAAGAAAGAAAGCAACAACTCAGATAACATTATTTAATATGATAAGAACAAAGGTACAAATCCAATCAAACCATTTGACGTATTCATAGTTACACCGATTAATAATTGTAATTGAGACAGATTTTCGCTGAAACACTTAATATATATTGATTTAAGGTTCTAATAATTTTATCTTCATGATGTCTACGTGCTAACCTTTTTTTTATGGGTTTTAAAAAATACCAATTATTAACGTGCCAAATTTTTTAGTCTATTATATACAATTAAATTTTTTTAAAGTACAACACGTGATAATTGAGTGGGAAGCAAGTTGCTTCACGAACATTAGGGATAAAAGTATCGTCCCACTAAATCCCAAGAGATCAACACGCGTGCGTTAAAAGAATAAAAGAAATGATTAAAAAGGAATAGCGTCCCACTAAATCCCGAAAATTATAATGCGGAAATGGAGGTGATGATGATGGTATAAAGACACCCAAAAATTGCCCAATGATGTCCTTAATTTGTGGAGCAGTAGGTGGAGCGGTTTATGATTTGTGAATGATAAATAAAGTAAACGTTATTGGTAGCGGTTCATACATATCAAAAACTTTTAATTTTTTTATCCTCTCGACGGGATACACGGGTCTTTTCATGAAACTTTTCATGAAAATATGAATCTATAAAGTAGGTTAGAATAGAATATCTACTTGTGGAGATTTGTTGTTAATTAAATTTGGAGAAAATCTCATGAATGTGACAACAATAGGATTTGTTGCTAAATTAACTTTATTTATTTTTTATGAGGAGTTATTGCATCCTATATTTGTTGTGAGTGAATTTATGATTCAGTTTTTTACTCTTAGGTATAAAAATGTAAGCTCGTAGAGGATATGTGTGATGAGAAGGTGTGAGGAAAAAGAATTCCAGATGTGCAAATATATTGTTGTAATCCCCTGTTGAGTAATAAGATTGCTGATGCCTCTGTTTGGTGGACGTAGCCTAGATTGGTTGGGTGAACCACGTTAAAATCTCTGTTTTTCATGGTTGAACGTTGTGTGTGTCTTATTTGTTTTAAATTTCCGTTGTGTTAACTCTAACACTTGGTATCAGAGCTAGTTGAGTTGCCTGTTGCAATGATTCAATCTGACAACGTTTTTCAAAGGTGTCGTGGTGACAATCCTTGAGGTGTTGATCGGCGGCCCGCTGTGGATACAGTGTTGAATTCTGCTCATCTACGTGGAAGCTGCTTGATCTGCAGCGTGAAGGAAGGCAGCTTGCGTGAATGCCCAATCGAGTTTCACGTAGATGAAAGCAGTGACTGCTGTTGTTTTTTGAAACATTACGCTAAAGCCAGGAGTAAACTATGAGCTGGAGGGCGTATGCCATGGACCATAAACTGGATAGTTGAACGACTCAGGCAACGTCGATTTTGGATTCATACGTAGGCTGAAGTGAGATCTGCGTATCGAAGACCAGAGCTATGCAAAGCGGAGTTTGGAGAAGGCTGTTAACTGGTGTTGAACTGAAGCAGCGGTGAAAGGTGAACTGCACGGTGCTTGATCTGCACGGTGATTTCTGGCTGGTTAAGGCTGCGTTAAAAGCAACGTTGAATGGTGAATTTGCAGCGGTGAAAGGTGAGCTGCACGGTGACTTCAAGTTTTTTTTAACATCGATTATTAAAATGCCACGTTGAACCGTTGAAAAATCGATATTTGATTTGGAACGTTTTTTTGAAATGGGTCTTAAAAACGATTTCAAATGGGTCTCCTGTTTACATAAAAAAGTCGATTTGAAGTTTTTATAAAGTTGTATTTCAAAATGCCTTTTAAAAAAAAATGATTTGTATTATATATGATATTATAACTATATCATATTTCGTTTTTTAAATTGTAATATGCCATGATATTATAAGGCAAGGGATTTTTTAATCAAAACTAATTCCTTTTGAAATTGGAGATTTTTGTGACACGAGCTACTAAACATGGCAAAAACACAAAGTGCTCAGTTTGAGATCGAGAAGTTCAATGGCAAAAACAACTTCGAGATCTGGAAAGTGAAGATGTATGATCTACTCGTGCAACAAGGCGTGGCGAAGGCGCTGTTGGGAAAAGCCAAACAACCTTACACCATGACAGATGATGAATGGAGTGACTTGGATGAAAGAGCACTGAGTGACATTCGACTGTGTTTGGGGGATGATGTTTTGTTTAACATCGTGTTAGAGAAAAATGCTGCTGGTTTGTGGACAAAGCTTGAAAAGCTGTACATGACAAAATCCTTAACCAATAGGATTCTTCTGAAGCAATAGTTATACAACTTGCGCATGAAGGAAGGTACGATGATCACTGATCATCTGAATACCTTTAATACTCTCCTGGTGCAGTTAGAAAGTATAGAAGTAAAATTTGAATTAGAAGATAAAGATGTAACTTTATTATGCTCGTTTCCCGAGTCATGGGATCATTTTGTTACTTCTATAAGTCTTAGTTCATCGGAAACTCTTGAATTTGATGATGTTGTTGGAGCTATGTTGTCCAAAGAAACAAGGAAGAGGTCAAATTCAGAAACCTCCACATCAGAAGCAATGATGGTTAGAGGTCGTTCTAAAGAAAGACGCTTCAGTAAGCACAACAACTCACATTCAAAATCGAAAGGGAAGAAGAGTAAGGTAAAGTGCTGGTTTTGTGGCAAATCGGGACATTTGAAGAAGGACTGTTGGAAGAGACAGCAAACATCCAAAGAAGACTCTTCGACAGAGAAGAAAGAAGCAAACACGATAGATACAGGTTCGGCATCCACATCAGGTATGAGTGATGAAGTGTTATCAGTTAGTTTTTCTAATCATGATGAACATTGGTTGTTAGATTCTGGTGCATCAAATCACATGTGCATTCATAGAGAATGGTTTAAAACTTGTAAATCAATCAATGATGGAATTGTTTACATGGGAAATGATGTCTCATGTAATATTGTGGGAATTGGAAGCATCCAACTTAAAATGTTTGATGGGACAAATAAAATTCTAACTGATGTAAGACATGTACATGAACTAAGAAAAAACCTCATTTCACTAGGAGTACTAGACACTAATGGATATAAAACCTTTATTCAAGGTGGAGTAATGAAAGTTTATAAAGGAATTTTACTAGTAATGAAGCAAAGAAGGTTGGAAATCTTTTTTAGTTAGAAGGAAGAACAGAGTCAGATCATGCTTCTACAGTATCTGAAAATGACAGTAATTCTATTAGTTTATGGCATCAAAGGTTGGGCCATATGAGCGAAAGAGGATTAAAAATTTTATCTGATCGTAGGTTACTTCCTAGTTTAAAATCTTCTAAGTTAGATTTCTGCAAACATTATCTATTTGGGAAATAAAGCAAGCAGAAGTTTAAAACTAGAAAACATAATAGTAAAGGAATCCTTGATTATGTCCATTCTAATGTGTGGGGTCCATCTCCTACAGCCTCATATGGTGGATCATCATATTTTGTATCTTTTATTGATGATTTCTCTAGAAAAGTGTGGGTCTACATGTTAAAGAAGAAGTCTGACGTATTCACAGTTTTCAAACAATTTAGAGAATTAGTTGAAAACATCACTAGAAGAACCATTAAATGTTTAAGAATTGAGAATGGTGGTGAGTTTACTTCAAAGGAATTTGATAATTATTGCAAGGACGCTAGGATCGAAAGACATAAAACCACTATATATACTCCTCAACAAAATGGAGTTGCTGAACGCATGAACAAGACTCTTTTAGAGAGAGCAAGAAGTATGCTTAGTAACGCCAATTTGCAGAAGGAATTGTGGACAAAAGCGGTTTCTACAGCTTGTTACTTGGTAAATCGATCACCATCAACTGTGATAGGATGCAAAATTCCTCAAGAGGTATGGAAAGGTTGTCCATGTGATTATTCTAAACTGAAAGTTTTTGGTTGTGATGCATATGCTCTAGTTCCGAAACATCAGCGTTCTAAATTAGATCCTAAATAAAAAAGATATGTTTTTGTTGGATATGGTGATGGGACTAAAGGATATAGGTTGTGGGATCCTACTACTCACAAGATCATCATTAACAGAGATGTTAAATTCAATGAATCTTCACTCAATAATCTAGATGTAGATGATAAATTGAAACAGGATAATGTACCTAAGTTTCAACATATTTAGTTTGAAACCAGTTCAAATACTGATGATAGTCAAGATGAACAAGTTTCAGATGCAGATCATGAACAAGTTTTAGATGCAGATCATGAACATGTTTCAGATGCAGATCATGAAGAAGTTCTTATAGATAATAATCAACAAATTGTGGAAGTACCAGAAACATCTTTAAGGAGGTCCACGAGAATCAAACGTCCTCCTAAAAGGTATGATGATTATGTTACTTCAGTTGCTTTAACCGCTAATGATGATGAACCTTTGTGCTATCAGGAAGTTGTAGAAGGTTCTAAAAGTGATAAGTGGAAAGAAGCTATGAAGGACGAGATGATGGCATTAGTCAAGAATGGCACATGGGATTTGGTAGAACTTCCTAAAGACAGGGAAATTGTGGGATGTAAATGGGTTTACAAATTGAAAAGGGGTGTTGATGATACAGAGGACAGGTACAAAGTAAGGTTGGTTGCAAAAGGTTTTTCTCAGCAAGCAGGCATTGACTTTCATGAGATATTTTCACCAGTTGTAAAAATTGTTTCAATTCGGATTGTGTTAGCATTAGTTGCTTTACTTGATTTAGGATTACAACAACTAGATGTTAAAAATGCATTTTTACATGGAGATTTAGATGAGGAGATTTACATGGAACAATTGGAAGGGTTTGTTCAAAATCACAACAAGAAATTTGTCTGCAAACTCAAGAAATCATTGTATGGTCTGAAGCAGTCGCCTCGACAATGGTACAAGAAATTTGATTCTTTAATGATGAGTCAAAATTATATAAGAAGTGAATATGATCATTGTGTTTACTTTAAGAAATTAGGTAATGGCATGTTCATTATCTTAGTGTTGTATGTTGACGATATGCTTTTAGCAAGCAAAAGCATAACAGAGATCAACAGGTTAAAGGCTCAGATGGCTAGGACATTTGATACGAAAGATCTAGGAGCAGCAAGACAGATTTTGGGCATGGAGATTTTCAGAGACAAGAGCAATGGTAAGATGTGGCTATCACAACAAAAGTATATTGAGAAAATACTCTTGAGGTTTGGTATGAACAATGTGAAGCCTGTTTCAGTCCCTTTATCTCCCCATTTTAAGCTTTCTTCAAGTTTATGTCCTAACAATAATGAAGAAAAGGAATATATGTCTTGAATTCCATATGAAAATGTGGTAGGTTGTTTGATGTATGGGATGGTTTGTACTTGACCAGATATTTCACATGCAGTTGGGGTTGTCAGCAAGTATATGGCAAATCCAGGAAAAGAACACTGGTCAGTAGTGAAATGGGTGCTTCGGTATTTGAGAGGCACAAGTGATTATTGTATCACTTATAACAGAAGTAGTGAATTTGTTTGCGGATATGTTGATTCCGATTTTGCAGGTGATTTGGATAAGAGAAGGTCAGCTTCAGGGTATGTCTTTACTCTTGCAGGTGGAGCTATTAGCTTGATGTCAAAGCTACAGAACATTGTTGCTTTATCCACTACCGAAGCAGAATACATAGCTGCTTCACATGCTTGAAAAGAAGCGGTTTGGTTGAAAGGCTTGTTTGGTGAGTTTGGTAGGTTACAGGACAACATCAAGTTATTTTTTGATAGTCAAAGTGAAATTCATTTGGCTAAGAATCCAACCTATCATAGTAAATCAAAGCATATACCTATCAAGTACCATTTTGTAAGACAGGTTGTCACTGAAAGGGGAGTCTCTCTTGAAAAAGCGCATACAAAGGAAAACTGTGTAGACATTTCACGAAACTAGTTTGTTAGAGAAGCTACGATGGTGTCTGGCTTCTCTTCGCTTGCAGAAAAGATAAAATAATAATGGAACAGGGTATCAGGCTAATTGTTGTCAAGGTGGAGATTATTGAGATTTTCTGTTAATTAAATTTGGAGAAAATCTCATGAATGTGAAAACAATAGGATTTTTTGATAAATTAACTCCATTTATTCCTTATGAGGAGTTATTGCATCCTATATTTGTTATGAGTGAATTTATGATTTAGTTTTCTACTCCCAGCTATAAAAATGTAAGCCCGTAGAGGATATGTGTGATGAGAAGGTGTGAGGAAAAAGAATTCTAGATGTGCAAATATGTTATTGTAATCCCCTATTGAGTAATAAGATTGTCTACGCCTCTGTTTGGTGGATGTAGCCCAGATTGGTTGGGTGAACCACGTTAAAATCTCTGTTTTTCATGGTTGAATGCTGTGTGTGTCTTATTTGTTTTAAATTTCCGTTGTGTTAACTCTAGGGAGATAGACTGAAATATAAAAGAATATCTATATTCATATTCATGTGAGATTTGAATATTAAGGAGATAGACTGAAATATATTTATATTTGGAATAGAATAATATATCAATCTATAAAATAGGGTAGAATAGAATATTTATATTTTTATATTTATGTGAGATTTGAAAATTTAAAAGATTAAAATTAACATATATATATATATATATATTAAAATATAATAAAAAATATATATTTATATTTATGAGAGATGTTATGTCAGTTTAGTTTTGGATAGAAATTTTAAATTCTTGTTTAAAAAATTTCGGTGCATTGAGAGTTGGATTATCAGTTCTTATTTGAAAAAGATTGAATAAAAGTTTTAATGGTTGGATTATCAACAAAAATTCAATAAAAAAAAACAAACTAAAAGTGTTGACACTTGGATTATCAATGTAACTTTAAAATTATTTTTTTTATGTCAAGATCAAAGAACTGAGAGATTACACTAAGGAGCGGGTACCAAAACAAGCGAGAGCTGACTAAACAAACGATGACATGTTGTTTCATGATTTTATATTGGAATTTGTTAGAATTTCCACGGCTAGAGAGTAATCAACATGATAAATTATTGGTGTAATTAATTATTTTTATGTATGATTGATTCACTATCATGTTTAATCTTAAGTGTTTCTGGACGGTGGAAGTCATATTGTGCAAGGTTAAGAGTCATGTAGGGTTAATCCATTATATTATGTTATTCACCAAGGTTGCTATTTTAAACATAATGACAAAAACTCAACAATCAAAGGGAAAAGGTGCCAAAGCATGTTTTGTTTTTATTTAACAAAACTCTATTTTTTGTTGTAAAAGATAGTAACTTTGGGCACTCATCATGATAAACTATTGGTGTAATTAATCATTTTTATGTATGATTGATTTACTGTCATATTTAATCTCAAGTGTTTCTAGAGGGTGGAAGTCATATTGTACAAGGTTAAGAGTCATGTAGGGTTAATCCATTATATTATGTTATTCACCAAGGTTACTATTTTAAACATAATGACAAAAACTCAACAGTCAAAGGGAAAAGGTGCCAAAGCATGTTTTGTTTTCATTTGACAAAACTCTATTTTTCCCTGTAACAGATAGTAACTTTGGGCACAGTTTACGAACAAATGAGGAAGCATTTTTGAAAATCAAAAGAGGTTTTCTTCCAGAATGGACCCATTAACAAAAACCTCTCTCCGATTTGCATAACTATCAAGGTTTTGTAGATTCAAATGGCTAGTTGAAGCCTATTTTTCTCGATTTTGCCAGAAAAAACTCATGAACAACTGTTGATGATCCACCTCATCAATTCGACTTGGGCATCAAATCAACAAGTGGAAAAAAACTTCTCAAAACAATATTATTTTCCGAAGGATGAAGTGGCAACCAGATTACAAGGCATGAAACAGGGCATTTTCCAGATTTTGTGACAGAGGATTAGTAATTTGTTTTTGCGTCTCATCCTCAACAATTCTTTCAGCTACAATTTCATTTTGGATATATGGGTTTTATCATCTATCATAAAGAGACAACGAACCAAACCTTATTTTTGTAAATATGTATTTAATTAGCATAAAGATAGGATCTATTTCCTAAAGTTAGATTATAGTTAAGTTTTCCTGGAAATATGAAGTTGTTGTAAATACTTTTCTATAAAGCTATTCTAGAAAATAGAATGGGGGTTCGATTTTTGGGAAAATAAACTTTGTATATTTTGGAATTATTATTATTATTATTATTTTTATATTTTATATTTTATATTTTTTATATTTTTTTTTAATTTTTTTTTCACAGAAATTAATGAAAGGATTTTGAAGCAGAGGTACCAGGATATTATCAAGAGATTCATCTGTCATTTATTGCAGTCTGTTTTCTAGTTTTATTTCTACCTTTTCAAGTCTATCATTGATATGGAATTCATAGTACATGCTCTATAATTGTGATGTCTTGATGTTCATATGTTCAGTCTGATATATTAAATCCATAATTCATCTTTAAATGATATGTTGTGACTAAATAAAACCTTTCCATTCTATTATTCATACACACTTTAAGTCTTACAATAGTTGATTGTCTTACCTCTGAGATTTACTCCCTCTGGATTATTTTGAAAGCCTGATTTGGTTTTACCACGACTCCATTGCCCAATGTTTTCCTCCCATACTTTGAACAATACCAATAATTTCATCATAAATTTGGCTTTTGAGTGTAAACGAACTTGCTGCTATTGTGACCTAAAGTAGCAGAATTTAGGAGATATCCCTCTCTAGTTTGAAGGGCAAACTTTCAAACTCAAAGTGGTTGGTGGTTACCTCAGTGATTTCCCTCCACAGCTGGGGTTATTTCTAAGTGATAAATTTTGGTGTCGTTGCCAAGGAGGCAAATTTTGACGTTGAATAATCTTTGGGTAGAACAACAAAGAATCAATTCCGATCACTGATGGTGAACAATAATCAGACACATGAAAGAAGTTGTACATTTTCAACCTGGCGACTCCATTGTCGAATGATTCAGAATGGAAACTCCACTAGTCGAAGAATTTAAAGTTTGAAAAATGTACTGGTGACTCCACCGGATTCAATGAAGGACTCATATGTTGCAACTATTATTTCATGGTATGAATGCTTGGAATTTTGAGACCTTCCTGGTTTTCCTAATCTTCTACCAACAAATGAATATTTTTTAAGGAATGGTCCTAAATTTAATAGAGATGATCTAAGCCTGGCCTTGAAACATATCACAAATTATTGTGACTTTAATGATCTCCTTAAAATCAAGAAAGACGATGTATTCCATAGACTGTTTTATGATTCGTTCCAAGGAAAATGTAGAAGTTGGGTTAAGAGTTTACTTGTTAAGTCCATAAGGTCTCTAATAAGTTTCTGGATTATCTTCTTGGAAACATGGATTGAGAAACAAGAATTAGTGGCAGACTCTCCTTCCATTCAAGGTTTTAGAGAGTGGAACGATGTGTGTACAAATGATGAGGTGGATAAAAAAACATTTTTGTCTTCTTACCTAAGGTCATCTAAATTTTTCCCAGAAGATAAGATCCAATTTTTGGAAATTGAGAAAGATATTGAAGCCTTATAGATTCAAATTCAGTCCCACAATTTCCAATGTCAAAATTAGTCCTTTGAAAACCTTTTCCAGTCGAAACGATACAAGGTAGTGTTGCCCTATGATTTTCAGATTGATTAATGTTCTGATTTAGAACAAAAGTTTGATAATGCACAGTTGAAATCATGGTTTGACTTATTGAATACATCTAAAAAATTCATCCATGACAATCCAGTCATTGAATGCCTTGAGGACCATCAAATAGAACATCACTTGTTTGATGCTGTAGAAGACTATATGGAGGTATTTTCAACTTATGTCCTCAACCATGTTTTCGTTTTGGAGACAACATCCATTATGAGTTGCCATCGTCATGCTATGTTCCAGTTTTCATTTTTTTGACGCGAAGTCAAGAAGCCACATTATTTTAGCAAATACTTGATTGGCTTCACTGACACTTTTGTACTACCTGATTTCAATAGGTTAGAGTAGGAAATGTTGTGCAATAAGCTTACTGGGGCAAAGATTTATTTTAGTATGATTTTCAACATTTAGTTTTCCACGTGGTTAGTTTTAGCTTTTAGTTTGGTTTCAGTTTGAGAAGGAACATGTTGCAGGTAGAGGTTGGGAGCATCCCAATGGATCAGGAACATGGTCAACGAGTTCTTTGATGCCTCATAGGGAGGACAACATCCCCACTAGAGCTAGATGTTATCTCATTTTAGCTTTGGAGTATAAGGTTCAAATTTTTTAAATTTTTGTTCAAAAGATTCAAGCGCACCGACAGTTGGATTGTCAACAGTTATTTGAAAATATCAAATAAAGGCATTGATGGTTGGATTATCAGTGAAAATTTAATAAAATCCAAAAAACTAAAGTCGTTGACAATTGGATTGTCAGCGCGGATTTAAAATTTTAATTTTTATGTCAAGATCAAAGCGCGACATATCACACATCGTCAAAGGAGCGGTTACCAAAACAAGCAAGAATTGGCTAAATAAATGGTGACATGTTGTTTCATGATTTTACATTGGAATTTATTTGAATTTCCACCGCCGAAGGGTAATCATCATGGTAAAGTAGTGATGTAATTAATCATTTTTATGTATGATTGATTTACTGTTACGTTTAATCTTAGGTTTTTCTGGACATTTGAATTTATATTGTGCAGGGTTAATCCATTATATTATGTTATTCACCAACGTTATTATTTTAAACATAATGACACAAACTCAACAGTCAAAGGGAAAAGGTGCCAAAGCATGTTTTGTTTTCACTTGACAAAACTTTGTTTTTTCTTGTAAAAGGAAATAACTTTGGGCATGGTTTCCGAACAGATGAAAATTCATTTTTGAAAACCAAAAGAGGTTTTTTTCGGGAACAAACCCATTAACAAAAATGTTTCTCAGATTTTCTACATATGTCACGGTTTTGGATATCTGTATGGATCATTGAAGTCTTTTTTTTAGGATTTCACTAGAAAAACTCATGAACAATTGTTGATGAGCCACCTCATCAATTCGACTTAGGCATCAAATCAACAGCTGGAAAAACAATTGTCAAAAAAATATTATTAGTCAAAGGATGAAGTGGAAACTAGATTACAAGGAATTAAACATGGTATTTTCCATATTTTTTGATAAAGGATCAGTAATATGTTTTTGTGCCTCATCCTCAACAATTCTTTCAAATACAGTGTTATTTTAGATATCCAAGTTTTATCATATATCATAAAGAGACAACAAAGCAAACCTTGTTTTTGTAAATATGTTTTTAATTAGCATAAAAATAGGATCTATTGCCTAAAGTTAGATTATAGTTAAGTTTCATGCAAATCTAAAGTTGTTGTAAATACTTTTCTATAAAGCTATTATGGAAAATAGAATGGGGGTTCGATTTTTGGGAAAATAAACTTTATATATTATGGTTTTTTTAGAAATTAATGAAATGATTTTGAAGCGAAGGTACCAAGATATTATCCAGAGGTTCATCTGTCATTTATTGCAGTCTGTTTTCTAGTTTTATTTCTACCTTTTCAAGTATGTCACTGATATGGAATTCATAGTACATGCTATATAACTGTGATGTATTGATGTTCATATGTTTAGTCTTATATATTAAATCCAAAATTCATTTTTAGATGCTCTTTTGTGACTGAATAAAACCTTTCTATTCTATTATTCATGCACATTGTAAGTCTAACAATAGTTGATTATCTTGCCTATGAGATTTACTCCCTTTGAACTATTTTGAAAGCCTGATTTGATTTCGCCATGACTCCATTGTCCATTGTTTTCCTCCCATACTCTAACTAGTCCCAATCATTTCATTATTAATCTAGCCTTTGAGAGTAAAATACTTGCTGCTATTGTGACCTAGAGCAATAGAGTCTAGGAGAGATCCCTCTCCAAGTTGAAGGGCCATATTTCAACCTGAAAGTGGTTTGAGGTTACCTCAGTGATTTCCCTCCAAAGTTGGGGTTATTTCTGAGTCAGAGAGAGAGAGAGAGAAGGGGAAGATAGAGAGATGGAAAGGAAGAGGGAGAGATAGATAGATATATAGATAAATATGGGAAGATAGAGAGAGCATGGCATATGTTTATGGGGTTGAGATAAAGATACAAATAAGGAGAGATGGAGGGAGGTATAAATATAGATGGCAGGGGGAGAGAGGAAATAAGAGAAAGGTAGAGAAAGTTAGGGAGAGGCAGATAGAGTGAGACGAGGGAGAGAGGGAGGGGAAGAGAGAGAAGGAGAGGAGGGAGATAGACACATAATGGAAGGTAGAGAGAGAGGGAAGAAGAAAGAGACTCACAGTGACAAATACAGGCGTAGAAGTTAGATCTAGAAAGTCATGAATATTTTAGATTTTCACTAAAATAGATTTATTGATTTCAATGTAGTTGTTGATTTCTAATCCTATTTGATCACATGCACTATATGCATTGATTTTAGTGTAGATGTCAATTTATAATTCTATTTAATACCTTACACTAGATGCATTGATTTAAGTGTTGATGTTGATTTCTACTCCTATTTGATTGCTTGCACAAGATGCATTGGCTTCAGTGTAGATATTGATTTCTCATCCTATTTGATTGCTTGCACTAGATGTATTGATTTTAGTGTAGATGTCGATTTCAAATCATATTTAATACCTTACACTAGATGCATTGATTTCAACGTAGATGTTGATTTCTACTCATATTTGATTTCTTGCATTAGATGCATTGGTTTTAGTGTAGATATTGATTTATAATCCTATTTGATTGCTTGCACTAGATGCATTGATTTTAGTTTAGATGTTGATTTCTAATCCTATTTGATTATTTTCACTAGATGCATTGATTTTAGTGTAGATGTTGATTTCTTCTTTGATGCAACAAGATGTATGATGTACATTAATTTCAAAGTAATTAGATTAATAGTTTGCATTGTGTTGTAGCATTTTTTGGTTTTGATAAGATAGAATATTTGAAAAAAATGTTAAGTTAGGATATGGACATAATAATAGTGAATAAAATGTTAGTAAAAGAAAATATCTTGATAATGATGTCCATATTAAAGAAAATGTTAGGTAAATGCTCTAAAAAATTAAGGTAAAAAGAAAATGTTTGGTTAGAAAGAAAATAAAACAAATAAACTCTGAAAGTGAGCAAGTCTAAATGCCACTACTACTTTTGCTGCAAAATAATGGTTGTGTGCAGCTTGTGTTAAATGCCACAACCCATGATAGTCAAATAGCTTAATCTTGACTACTTCAAGCTTTAAATTTGATGTTATAGTTAGAGAATAAAGATCTAACTACCTCAGAAAATTACAGAGTGCTAACATATGGGTGGGTCGCAAAATTTTCCATATATAGATTTTTTAAATTATAATATGGATGACTTTAGAATTCAAATACTTTATTTTTAAAATCATTGTAATAACATACATGTTGATTGCACTAAAAGACATTTTCTACAAGCCAATATGAAACATATTTGTAATTCTTTCCATGCTCAATATTAAATTGATACATGATATATTTTAGTTCAATTTAAGTATCAAAGTGACTTGCATCATAGTAAGATTGTAGTTATATCATCTTATGACTAAGCTCTTGTAAATGGCTTCAAAATAAATAAAATTGAATAAAACTTATTTGTTTTTTACAAGACATCTTTTCAAATTGAATAAAACTTATTTCAATTTCATTTGTGTTTTTTAATTAAACCTTGAGATAGCCAAGTAAATTTAGGAAAATTAACAAAATTATGTATAAAATTATAGAAACATATATCATTAATTGTTTTTTGGTATCTTAAATTTCAATACATATATGGCTTAAATATCATGTTATGACTAAGCTTTTTTAGATGACCTCAAAAGAAAAAAATGAACAAAACTTATTTGTTGTTTACCAGGCATCTTTTAAAATTGAATTTAAAACTTATTTCAATCCTATAATTTGTGTTTTCTAATTCAACCATGGTATATTTTAGTTCATTTTAAGTATTAAAGTGACTTGCATGATAGTAAGATTGTACTTATTTTCTTAGTCTATTAAACCATAAATAAAAATTGTTGTCTTTTTTAATAAAAATTATACTATATAGAAAAAAATTAAACTAGCGAAATAATCAACAAATCCATAAATAAGAATTTAATGAACATCCATAAAAAAAGATTAATAAACATCCATAAACTGAAATAATAAGCATCCGTAATCTGAAATAATGTTCATGCACATCCATAAATTGTTGATGTATGAAAATATACTAGCACAACCACATTAATAAATGTGGTTGATATACACCGAAGGCGTATAATTATGATTATTATGGTTATTACTACTATTATTAACTATAATTTTTATTGTTAACTAAAATAATAACATTATTAATTAATAATATTTAATTAACAATATTAATATTAATCATATTTAATATTAACATATTAATACATTAGATTTATAATCATGGTCAACCTTGATTTTAATAATATTTATATTAATAGTAATTAACAATATTTAATTAATCCATTGGGTTTATAATCATGGTCAACCACGGTCAAATTTGAGTTTTACAATATTAAAATTAATATTTAATACTAAAAAACACAACAGATTAATACTAGAAACCCAAGGGACTATAAACCCAAGGGAATAATATTAAACCCAAGGGATAAATATTATAAACCAAAGGTATATAAACACTAAGATAAATATTATAAACCCTAAAATAAACATGGTTGACCATGACTGATTTTCATATTGACACACTCTTTGTCACAATGCGATGTTGGACTATTGTTGGCCATGATTGATTTTCATATTGAGACAACCTTTGACACAATGCAACGTTGGAAAATGGATGACCATGGTTGATTTCATATTGAGACAATCTTTTTCACAATACGATGTTGGACCATGATTGACCATGGATGACCAAGGTTGTCACAATGTGACATTGGCCCAAGAGACAATCTTTATCACAATGTGACCATGGTTATTCAACATGGTTGACCATGAATGACCATGGTCAACACCACTATGATTGGCCATGGTCCAACGTCACAATGTGACATTGGACCATGGTTGACCATGATTATAAACCGAATAGATTTATATTAAACCCCAAGATTAATATTATAAACCCTATGAATAATATTATACCCTAGGAATATGAACCTTGAGATTAATAAACCCAAAAGATTAATACTAAAAAACCAAGGGAATAATATTCAAACTAAGGGATAAATATTATAAAGCCAAGGGAATAATATTTAACCCAAGGGATAAATACTATAAAATCAAGGTATATAAACCGGAATATAAATATTATGAACCCTAAAATAAACATGGTTCACCATTGTTAACCACAGTTGATTTTCATATTGACACAATGTTGATCATTATGCGATGTTGGACTATGGTTGAGCATGATTGATTTTCATATTGAGACAACCTTTGGCATAATGCCACATTAAAAAATGGTTGGCCATGGTTAACCATGGTTGATTTTCATATAGAGACAATCTTTGTCACAATGTGGCATTGGACTAGGGTTGACCATGGATGACCATGGTTGTCACAATGCGGCCTTGGACCAAGGGATTGATAAACACAAGGGATATGAACCCTTAAATTGATAAACCCAAGAGATTGATATTTAAAACCCAAGGGATTAATTTTAAAGCACCAAGGTATTATAAACCCAAGGGACTAATACTAAAAACCAAAGGGATTATAACCCCAAGGGAATAATATTAAACCCAAGGGATAAATATTATAAACCCAAGGTATATAAACCCTAATATAAATATTATAAACCCTAAAATAAAATAGTTGACCATGGTTGACCATGGTTGATTTTCATATTAACACAATATTTGTCACAATGCAATGTTGGACTATGGCTGACCATGATTGATTTTCATACAGAGACAACCTTGGCACAATGTGACATTAGGCAATCGATGGCCATGGTTGACCATGGTTGATTTTCATATTGACACAATCTTTGTCATAATGCAATGTTGGATCATGATTGACCATGGATGGCCATGGTTGTCACAATGTGACATTGGACCAAGAGAGTTGATTTACATATTGAGACAATCTTTGACAATGTGACATTGGAACATGGTTGATTTTCATATTGAGACAAGCATTGTCACAATGCGACATTGTTTGGTTTTCATATTGAGAGAATCTTTATCACAATGTGATGTTGGACCATGGTTGACCATGGTTATAAACCCAATGGATTTATATTAAACCAAAATATTAATATTATAAACCCTATAAATAATATTATACCCTAGGAATATGAACCATTAGATTAATAAACCCAAGGGAATAATAAACCAAAGGGAATAGTAAACCCAAGGGATTAATACTAAAAAATAAGGGATTATAAACCCAAGGGATAAATATTATAAACCCAAGGTATAAAACCCTAAGATAAGTATTATAAACTCTAAAATAAACATGGTTGGCCATGGTTTATCATCGTTGATTTTCATACTTAGACAATCTTTGTCACAATGTGATGTTGGACCATGGCTGACCACGATTGTTTTTCATATTGAGACAATCTTTGGCACAATATGACATTGGACCATCGTTGACCATGGTAGACCATGATTGTAAATGCAAGGGATTTATATTAAATCTTATGCTTAATATTATAAACCCTATGAATAATATTATACCCTAGGAATATGAACCCTTAGATTAACAAACCCAGTGGATTGATATTATAAACCCAAGAGATTAATTCTAAAACCCCAAGGTATTATAAACCCAAGGGAATAATTTGTGACATGCCCATAATTACTCATGGTCAACCATGTTCCAATGTGACATTGGAACATGGTTGACCATGATTGGTTTTCATATTGAAACAATATTTGTCACAATGGGACTTTGGACCATGGTTGACCATAATTGACCACACTTGGAAATTGTTAATGATGGTTGACCATAGTTTATTTTAATATCGAGGCAATCTTGATCAAAATGTGACGTTTGATCATGGTTGACCATGCTTAGAAATGTAAGGGATTTATGTTAAACCCTAGATAGGCATATGCATCAAGTTGATCTCCTCCATTTATTGCACACCTACATCACCGCTTAAAGGAGCTAGATGAAAGGATGAAATGCATAGATTAGCACCTTCACATCCTACCCTTGGCTGGAGACCATGTAACAATGGTCAACCATGTAGCAATGGTCAACCATGGAGAACAACGAAAAACTAAGGATAAACATAATATTTCGTCTTAACCCCTAGTAAACCATAATAATCATTATCAAATATGTTTAGTGGAGGTCAATCATGGTCACCATTGTGAACCATTCCCAACCCCATCAACCCACTTTAACCATTAATGCAACAATTTTTGTAATAGTAATGTTACATTTACATTCATATTAATGTAACATGAAACATTGTCAACCATGATCAACTAAACAATGGGCATCTACATTTCAAATTTACATTGCAATGACTACCAATTCAAATCATACTCTTACTCACTATCCAAAGTTCCCACCAAGCACTCATTATTTTCCTACAATGCAAAAGACCACCAGTCTTCATCAAACTAAAGAAGCACTAAAATAGTTGAGTTTCTTGTTTACTTGAATCTCTAATTCGTGATTTGAATCAAGTATGCAATGCCGAGGATGCCCTGTGTGGAAACAACATGTACAATAATCTACATGTAACAACTATATTTCATAATATTCTCAACTTTTACAATTGACATAAAATATGGCTTTCCACTCTATTTTACATAGGGATTGATAAACCCAAGGGACTTGAACTTTTATATTGATAAACATAAGAGATTGGTATTATAAACCCAAGGGACATGAACTTTTATATTGATAAACATAAGAGATTGGTATTATAAACCCAAGGGATTAATTCTAAAACCCCAAGGTATTATAAACCCAATGGAATCATATTAAACCGAAGGTATTAATATTATAAACTCAAGGTATATAAAACCTAAGATACATATTATAAACCCAGAGGATTAATACTAAAATCCCAAGGGATTATAAACCCAAGGAAATAATATTAAACCCAAGGGATAAATATTATAATTCCAAGGTATATAAACCCTAATATAAATTTTATAAACCATAAAATAAACATGGTTGAACATGGTTGATTTTCATATTGACACAATCTTCGTCAAAATGCAACATTGGACTATGGTTAACCATGATTGATTTTCATATTGATACTGTAACCTTTGGCACAATGTGACATTGGAGAATGGTTGACCATGTTTAATCATGGTTGATTTTCATATTGAGGCAATCTCCCTCACAATGCAATGTTGGACCATGGATGACCATGGTTGTCACAATGTGATGTTGGACCAAAAGACAATCTTGGTCACAATGTGACCATGGTTGACTCTTAGCGCTTGAAATTTCACCTAAGGCTGAGAAAGGCAAACTCCAAGGCAACATCAAACCACTTAGCCTCGTAGCTAGCCCTACGGGGCAGGAGAGGGCTCTCTCCGGTCTATCTCGGTAGGGATCTTCAACGGGCGAGATAACCAATGAGGAAACACTGATTTTAGGCTAGTAAACTGATAAAAGGTTTGATTTGGGATTTTTAGGGTTTTGGTGGAAAGTTGGGGAAAGGCAATTTTGGGTGCGGGGATTGGACACAGTTTTTGCAGGGGGTTCTTTGGGGCAAGGTAGGAGACTGTACTGATGCCTTTGAATTAAGTGAATGGATAGGAATGGCCGGTGAGAAAGCTAAAGAGAGCAAGAAACCTTCAAGGGTTCTCTTTAGACAGATGAAAACATAAATATTAAGCAAACTTAAAAGCAGAGCATGGCAATCATGAATTCTACTTTAACACTTCATTTGCCTAATTTGCAGAAGGAGAAGTAAGAAGATGAATCACATAACAAACTTACAAGTACAAAGAGAAACACACCATCAATACATGTAACCACAGGAATCCCAAAAAGGACTCCAAAACCCTGGTCTTTCTTCCTTTGCCAAAATTGCAGAGATACAATGAGTAATACAATAGAAGCTTTCTCCCTCAAGAGTCCAACCATGAAAATGACCAAGAAAGTACATAATATAGGCAATCTAACATCTTTCCTTGCCTGTAGGGGTCGAGCTCATCCTTCTAGGAGTTGTTTCAACCAATTCTAAACTGAGCACTAAAATCTAGGCAGTCAAAACAACTTGCCTCTATAAGCTAGGAAACCAATTCATTCATTAAATGTTTGCTATTTCATGAATGAATCTTCTAGAATAGATAAATAAGTGTCATGTCAACATGAAAATACATTAATTACATCAAAGAGGGTGAAAAATCCCATCACAAGTCAAAACTGGTCAAAGCTGGTCGAATTCCTGAGCTGTAGATGAAAAATTGGCAAACTTTCCCAACAGGTCGCGCCCTGATCCTGAACAGGTCGCGGGCCTTTGGAGCTGTTTTTGAGGCACTTCCAGGTGTCCAAATGAGGCAAAAGTGGGCTTGTTGGAAAGGTCTGGATGTCTACTTTCCAACCCAAGTGGAATTTCTGAATGTGGTGGCCATTTGCCCCTCCAAAATTGCAATCTCCCAAGACTGCTTCCTGTGTGTCAAAAAGGTGGCAGAAAGTCATTTTTTGCTTGTTTTTTGACCTTCTGGAGGCTCAAAACTTGATGAAATCTCTTGGTAATTGCTGAGCAGGTGTATCTTTGCATGAAAAATCAAAAAATGCTGAGTTTTCTCGAAATGGAGTTGCCCATCGAATAGGTCGCGCGTGGCACGCGACCTGTTGGGGAGGAAAACCTGTGTTTGGCACAAAAAATTCTCAATTGACAAAATTTCTCCAAATTTCTTGAAATTTGGGCTGGGAGTCCCGAATCAAGTACCATGCTCAGTCAAAGAGGCTTTGGCCAAAATTTGGAGTGGATCGGGCCTTTTCCGTTGTTTTAACGCCTTGGCCAACCTCCTTGGATCTGGCGATTGTATTTTTAACATTTCTTTAAAACCATGACACCTGTGCAAAAAGTGAAGGAGGTTTTTATTCCTTAGCCTGTTGTGGACAAAAACCTCTCTCAGGTTTCCCAAATTCATCTTTGATTGCTCTGAAACATCTTTTGAGTGAAACTGATCCCGATGTGTGAAACAAGGAATTTCGTGGAAATGAAGCGAAATGAAGGGGATAAGGGGCTTCTAAATTCTTGGGGAAATTTTTGGAAGTAGGGAGGGATGTTAGGAAGCAGGGGAAAGTGGAATCGTGGAGATCGAGTGAGGGGAAGGGGTCCAAAAGGGCAAAACACAGGCCAAACCTAGAAAATTGCCAGGTTGTAGGTAGAAACTAGGGTTTGTGCAAAAATGAGGAATTTGGGGGATCTCAGTGATGGAAATTGTTTGATAAGGTACATGAAGGATAGGGGAAGGTGTATGAACATTTGGATACAAGTTTTGCTAATGATTTGACCATTCAAGAGAAATTAGCTTTCAAAACCCTAGGAGAGGGAAATGACCTTGCCTAGGTGCAACTGAAGCATGAACCAGGTGTAAAAAGACTCATTAGACACTGAGATGATAATGAAAACCCTATGAATGATGATAGAGTCAGCTGAATAGTGACATAGATTGGCATTTGGGCAACTTTGAAAAGAGTGAGAGCAAACCCTAGACCTAATGCCTAGTAACCAAATTTTGCTTGAAGACTCTTTGAAATGACAAAATTTGACCTTGACACTCTGAGACCACTTTGTAAGAGCATATTTGATCACTGGAGGAAGGCTGGAAAGACTGACACTAACAGTTGACCATAATTGACCATGGTTGATTTACATATTGAGACAATATTTGACATAATGTGATGTTGAAACATGGTTAACCATGATTGACCATGGCTGATTTACATATTGAGACAATCTTTGACACAATGTGACATTGAAACATAGTTGACCATGGTTGATTTTCATATTGAGACAATCCTTGTCACAATGCGACATTAGTTGGTTTTCATATTGAGATAATCTTTGTCATAATGTGACGTTGGACGATGGTTGACCATGATTATAAACCCAATGGATTTATATTAAACCTAAATATTAATATTATAAACCTTGTGAATAATATTATAACTTAGGAATATGGACGCTTATATTAATAAACCTAAGGGATTAATACTAAAGACCGAAGTGATTATAAACCCAAGGTATAAAAACCTTAAGATAAATATTATAAACCCTAAAATGAACATGATTGACCATGGTTTACCATCATTGATTTTCATACTGAGACAATATTTGTCATAATACGATGTTGGACCATGGTTGGCCATGGTTGATTTTCATATTGATACAATCTTTGTCACAATGCGACATTGGACCATGGTCGACCATGGTTGAAATTTGATGATGATGGTTGTCATAATGTGACATTGGCCCAGGAGACAATATTTGTCACAAAATGACCGTGACTATTGACCATGGTTAACAATGGTTAACCATGAATGAGCTTGGTTGAGCATGGTCGATTTTCATATTGAGAAAAGTTTTGTCATAATGTGACGTTGGACCATGGTTGACCATGATTAATTTTTATATTGAGAAAATCCTATGATAAACCCTAAGGTAAATATTATAAACCAAGGTATATAAACCACATGATAAATATTACAAATGGTAAAATAAACATGTCTGACCATGCTTGACCATGGTTGATTTTCATATTGAGACAATCTTTGTCACAATGTGATGTCGCACCATGGTTGACTATGGTCGAACATGATTATAAATACAAGGGATTTATATTAAACCCTAGGATTAATATTTTAAATCCTATGAACAATATTATACCCTAGGAATATGAACCATTTTATTAATAAACCCAAGGGAATAATAAACCCAAGGGATTATAAACCCAAGGGAGTCCTATTAAGCCTAAGGGATTAATATTATAAACTCAAGGTATATAAACCCTAAGATAAAAATTATAAACCCTAAAATAAACATGGTTGACCATGTCTTAGCATGTTTGATTTTCATATTGAGACAATCTTTGTCACAATGCAACGTTGGACCATGGTTGGCTGTGGTTGACCATGGTTGTAATAATATGATGTTGGATTATGAGACAATATTTGTTATAATGTGACCATGCTTATTGACCATGATTGACCATGGTTGACCATGATTGATTTTCATATTGGGACAACCTTTCTCACAATGCGACATTCAACCATGGTTGATTTTCATATTTTTCACAATCTTTGTCACAATGCGAGGTTGGACCATGCTTGGCCATGGTTGACCTTGGATGATGATGGTTGCCACATGTATTGTAGCACCAAAAGACAATCTTAATCACAATGTGACCATGATTGATTCTCATACTGAGACCATCATTCATTTTCATAATTGAGATAAATTTGATATATATATCTATATATATAATTTTATTGAAAATATATTTATAGAATTTTTTTTTTTTTTTTTTTTTAATTATAAAATAATAAAAATAATATATGAAATTACCAATAATTTAATAGAATTTAACCAAGTAATCAATTCAATTATAAACTAATCAATAATAGAATCTATCGTTTTGAATTTTTCTCTTTGTTAATATAATATGTATGAGAAATGACTTTCTTATCTATGGTGTCTATGAAAATTACAAATTATTAAGATTTTTTAAAAATATAAAAAAAACCTGTAAAATTTATATTAAAATATTTATTAAAAAATTCTACACATTCAGATATGAATGTAAATGGTTATTTATTATATTTATTATATAAAAAAACCAAAAAAAACTAATTTTAACCAATCATAATAATATATATATATTAAAAGACGTTTGAAATAACATTGCAGAAAGTTCCATTTTGATCATGGCATTGAACTCTTTTTCATGATATAGTTTGCTTGTCATCCTACGTGTAATTGAATTTTGCAGGACTTTCATATTATATAAATAGAGTGTCACATTGTCTGCTTATCGATTTTCTAGTAAACGTTGTAGAAAAGGTAAGAAGTAGTTCGAACATTTGTTGTAACTTCTGCGTTTAATATTCAAGAAAGAATTTATGAGTAGTTGTTTATATCAAACTTCATTACTCTTGGAGAGGCTCATAAACATCACAAAATTCTTTATCCACACTGTAACTGTGAATGCAGGGCAAAACTAAATCAAATAAAATAATTAACTGTTTCATAGAACTTATTCATATAACCTCATTATCAAAAGGCAGATCCTCAGCCATAGTAGTCGGTCTCTGGTTAAATCGAATTCGGTCACCCTTCTCTGAAATTCATAAAATTATGTAGAGAGGTTAGAATTTGACACATTCGGACGTAACTCATGCATGCTCAGTCCATGCATCTTACGCATGCCATATATAATATAGACAACTGATTTACAAATTTGAAATTCAAATTCAGTAAATATGTGCGTTGTATTTATCGCACGCCCTCTGAAACTCCCCATTGATTATGCCCACCCTAACAGTGCACTTGGTCTTTCAAATACATTTCCACGGTTATAATTTTTATTCAGTGTGATTAGGTTTTGTTGACTATGACCCTAAATTAAATATCTACTGCACTTTTCGAGTACCCTGCGCTCATGACAAAATACTAAAATATCAAATTACACACTCAATTTTTCACACACGGAGAAGGGTATTTTAATTATAAAATGCAATTTGATCATGAAAGAATAAAAATCGATATATTACCTAAATGACTCTCCAGGTTTGTTACGTAGAGAGTGTATAAACACTTATACACACACGCACTATCTATCACTATCTATTACATATCAGATAAGGAGAACAGCAAAGTACATACATGCTTTCACACAATCAGGTGGTTTGAACCACTTCCTAGATAGTAGGATCTGAGACCTAATTTTAGAGTCTCAATCCTATCCTTAAACAACTAACTATATCTTTCTCCATTAATTCTAACACTTCCCCTTAATGGAGAAAGGGTGCTGAACAATAACATACGCCTGTTGGTCTCAGTCTTAGCTAGTGATGACAATCTCGAGGAGGGACATGTAGCAATGACCGTTTAACTTTTGTCGATTTTTCGAATAAACAATAGCAGGGTTTTGGTGTGAGGTTTTAATGCACTTTATGTTTTCAGCCTGCCCTTCGTATTGGCCTTGGTTTCTCAAACGCGGTCATTTCACACCTGCCGAGAGAAATTTGGAGTTCATTTTTATATTCGCCATGGTCTGGTTCGACTCTATGGGTGCTCTGTGCCTTTGCTTGTTTCTTGCGGTGGTTTATTTTGCTGGTTCTCGGAGGTTTCAGGTCGACTTTGAACCTGCAAATTGTTTCATCTCTGTTACCCGGATCATGCTTTGTCTCTACTCTGCTCCTGATGATTTTTTTTTCTTGGTGTTGGTTATGGTGATGATTTGGCTCTGTGTAACCACAAGCTTTTTCCTTGCTACTGCGGTGGACAGCTCAACGAACTCAACTTCAGGTAATTTCTTGTTCCAATTTCATTTCCGCTTTCGTTTTTATGTCTCTAACCCTCTGGCTTGGTGAGCAGATAAATTTCTCCTATGGCATTCCTGTTGGGAGAAACCCTCTGGCGAGAGACTTGGTTCTTGTCCTATGGCACGGAGTCAGGACTTTTCTAGGTAAATTCCCGCTCCTTTCTTCGTTTGTCTGCTCACTGTCCTTTTGTTTTGTTGGCCCTACTATTTTCTTGATTGCCACCTTGTTTTTGTGGTGGTGTGCAGGTCGTTCTTGGGGAACGCTGCTCCACGGCCTCATCCTTGGGAGTCTTTGCAAGCTTGGGGAAAAATAGGGTAGGATCCCTCCGTGGCTATATTGTGGTTTCTCTATTCTCTACTTGCATTGCCTTTGGTTGGGTATAACCCTTGGAGTTTCACTTTCTTTGTGTGTTTGTATGGTTTCGTGGGTTTTCATATCCTCACTGTTTGACTAGTCTAGGCCTACAAATTGTTGTTTTCGGTGTTCGTGAGTTTCAAAACCCTCTACTATTTTTAGGTTATATAAATGTATAATGAACTGTTAAATTTGGAAATGTAGCGAATGCACAGGTGCGCTTGAATATTGAATGTAAATGTACTTGGTTTTTTTTTTTTTTGAGAAAAGTTGTATTGTCTTTGCTAGCTTTACCTTTGTGTAGTTCCTGGTCTGAGATGCCTTTAGTCACAAGATTTTGTTGATATCATTCGGCTTCTTAATGAATTATTTCACTATTTTGCTTTTAACACAATGTGTGAAACATTAATGCACAGGAAAAGAAAAACTGTCTTGTTTCCTTAATGATAGGTTCTAGATTCATTTTCTTTCATAGATATTTCAAGAAAAAATGTAATTTCAAACTCTATGTCCTTTCTTCTCTCTGGATGGCAGCCCCTTCCATGAGGCTCTAGTTTTTCTCTTTCAATGCCTTACTAGCAGTTTATTACAGTTGATGAACTGTTCCTCAGTTATCTAACAGTTTCTTTAAAAATGCTCTTAACTAATCCTATTTTTACTTGCTTGCTTAATTTTTAAAGAACAATGGCTATGTCAGCCTTAATTTAAATAAAAAAAAATAAAACAGAATTCGAAATATTTTTCTTTCTTTCCAGCAAAAATAAAAAACCTTTTCCCAGTTGTCACCTTTTCAGTCAGATGCTCTTGCATCAGGCTCCCGGGGTAAAATAAACTCATGGATCCTATCCATGAGCTCTTCAATAGAGTACCCAATGCTTTGAATCTGACCAGCATATAACCAAGAACTATCTTTAATAGGATGGCCCTTCCACTTGACTAGGTACCGCAAATATTTTTTTCTTTGAGTCCGTGTGGCCACCTGGGTGTCTAGGATCTGTTCAATTTCTAAAGGCTTTGCTGGGGGCATCTGTTTAATCCATGAGTCGTTCTCATTCTGGGTGTCCTATGTTCATCTTTCCGAACCGTCTTCTTCATTTTCCGCAATGTATGGGTACAGATTTGCCACATTAAAATGGGCGAAATTCCTATACCTAGAGGTAACTGCAACTCATAAGCGTTTGCATAAAACTTTCGAAGAATCTTGCAAGGCGCAATTTTCTTCCATTTTAACTTGTTGTATTCGCCTTTAGGAAACCTCTCCTTGCATAAATGTGCTAATACCAGGTCCCCTACGTTGAATTGTACCTCCCACCTTTTCAAATCTGCTTTCTGTTTGTATCTTTGGCTGCTCTCTTGTAATTTTAATTTCACCTGTTCATGAAGATCGTTGATTGCCTTTGCAAAATCTTCACCATCAGCACTCCTGCACTCCAACTGATCCAAATCCCACAACTCATGTACTCCATGTGGGTGCATTCCGTATAGGATCTGAAAAGACTACTGCCTGTGCTTCTGTTGGGCGAATCGTTATAAGAAAATTCCACTTGTGCAAGTACATGATCCCATTGTCAAGAATTTTTTCCAACCAAACTCCTTAATAGATTTCCCAAACTTCGGTTCACCACTTCAGTTTGCACGTCGGTCTACGGATGATAAGCTGAGCTGAAGTTCAGTTTGGTGTCTAATTTTTTCCATAAGGTCTGCCAAAAATGACCTGTAAACTTTACGTCTCGGTCCGAAATAATAGACTTCGGCAAGCCATGTAATCTGACTATCTCTGTGAAGAAAAAATGTGCTACATGTGTGGCATCACTGGTTTTCCTGCACAGAATGAAATGTGCCATTTTGGTGAAACGATCCACCACCACCATGATGGAATCGAATCCCCGTTGTGTCTTCGGCAAACCTAAGACAAAGTCTAAACTGACTAAGTCCCATGGTCTATTCGGAATAGGTAAGGGCGTATACAACACTATGTTCTGGCTGTGTCCCTTTGCAAGCTAACACACTTTGCATCTAGTCACAAACCTCTATACATCTCTACGCATCTTCAGCCAATAGTAAAAGTGGCTCCACTGATCCAAGGTCTTGTCTATGCAAAAATGCCCGGCTAAACCTCCATTATGATTTTCCTAGATTAAGTTCTCTCTCATAGAACATTTCAGGATACACAATTGCCCTCCTTTGAACAACAACCCTTCCTGCATATTATATTCCAGCCATGAGCTGTTATCTCTCAACAATGGATTTTGGCAAGCTTCATAGGATTTTTTAAAATCTGCATCTGTTTCATACAAGTCGTTAAGATGTTCGAATCCTAATACTTGTATCGTACTTTCCTGTAGGATCAAATTCCTCCTGCTTAATGCATCTGCCACTTTGTTGGCTTGACCGCTGATGTGTTTCAACACAAATGTAAAACTCTGCAATTACTCCACCCACTTTGCATGTTTATGGTTCAACTTATGCTGTTGCATAATATACTGTAACGCAGAATTGTCTGAAAATAAGACAAATTCATTAGCCAATAGATAATGTCTCCAATGCTTTAGCACTTGAACCACTGCATAAAATTCTTTGTCATAAGACGTATACTTCTACCTACTTTCATTTAATTTCTCATTGAAATAGGCTACGATATTGTCTTCTTGTCTGAGTACTGCACCAATGGTTGTCTCACTGGCATCACAATGAACTTGAAAAAGTTTGTTAAAGTTTAGAAATCTTAAAATTGGTTTTTCAATGATCTTCCTTTTGAGCAACTGAAAACTCTTCTTAGCCGATTATGTCCAATGAAAAGGTTGATTTGCTTTCTTAATGGTGTCCACCATGGGTGCACAAATCCCACTAATTTTTTTAATAAACTTTCAATAAAAACTCGCCAATCCATGAAAACTTCGTACCTCAAACAAACTCTTGGGAGACGGCCAGCTAACTATGGCTGCAACCTTTTCCAGATCCATTTTTAGTTCATTCTCGGAAACCACAAATCCCAAATAAATTAATTCTTTCTTGAAAAGATAACATTTCTTCAAATTTATTAGTAATCTATTTTGTTGCAATTTTTCCAATACATACCTCACATGTCGAAAATGCTCTTCCTTCGTCTTGCTGAATATAAGTATATCATCCAGATATACAATCACAAATTTACCCATGAATTCTTTCAGCGTCTCGTTCATCAAATGCATGAACATGTTGGGGGCATTGCTCAATCCAAATGGCATAACCAACCATTCAGATAAGCCTTCATTAGTCTTGAAAGATGTCTTCCACTCGTCACCTTCTCGAATCCGCATTTGGTGGTAGCCGCTTTTCAATTCTATCTTTGAAAAGTATGATGCTCCACTCAAACAATCCATCATATCATCCATTCGAGGTAAAGGAAACCTGTATTTGATAGTGATCTTGTTAATTTCCCGGGAATTAATGCACATCTGCCACTCACCTCCTTTCTTGGGAGCTAAAACAATCAAAACCGCACAAGGGCTTAGACTTTCCCGAATCAGTCCTTTATCCAACAACTCTTGCACCTGCTTCTTGGTTTCTTCATTGTCCTTCAGACTCATCTAGTAAGCAGCTTTGTTTGGAAAATTAGCTCCTGGAATGAAATCAATATGGTGACTAATGCTCTGCTTTGGTGGTAATTTGTCTGGTAGATCATCTACCACAATATCACTAAATTCATGCAGCATGTCATGTATCTCTTTAGGTAAGTCAGTGATTTCAGTATGGATCAATACTGGTTTTGGCCTTCGCACAACTGCATATTTTACCTCATCATCCTCCATCTATCGCATAAACTCTTTTCCACCTAACAGTAATGCTTTCGTTCCACTGGTTTTCGCAGCATCCTCTTCCTTTATGGGCACTAGCGTATGCTTTATCCAATATTTAATAAAATTGTAACAATTTGTTTCCCTGTCATGGACGAATTTCCTATCATACTTCCATGGCCTGCCCAACAGAATATGGCACACGTCCATTCGCATGATATCGTAAGTCACCTTGTCCTTGTGCTTGCCAATATGAAACTCTACTTCGCAGTGCTCATCGACCAATAATTGGTGACCTTTCTGCAACCAAGACACCCTATATGGAGTTGGGTGCTTCAACTTCTTCAAACCCAATTTCCCCACCATTTCAGTAGCTACCAGATTATCAGTACTTCCACTGTCTATGATTAATTTGCAGCATTTCCCATGTGACTTGCACACAGTCTGGAACAATGATTTCCTCTATGTCTGATCAACTACTTCCTTAGCTAGTTTCAATAATACCTTGTTCAACACCAAGGCTTCCCCGGTTTTAGGCATATTTTCCACCTCTTGTGGCGGTGCCTCTACTTCATTGGGATGAGCAACATATGCTCCCCTCTGTCCAATTTTTTCATTTTCAGGACATTCAAAGGACCTGTGTCCCCACTTGTGACACTTGTAACACTGATAGGAATTTCCTCTGCCTCTGCCATTACCTCTTCCTTGCTGGTATGACCTTCCTCCTCTGGTGTTACCTTCCCTTTCAGTTTGTCCTGAAGTCTTCGAACTACTACCCTCTTCATTGCTGTTGGCAGTTCTACCTCTGCCAAAGGACTGTCCCCTACCTCTACCAGAACCACATCCTCTTCTAGCATTCTGTTTCCTGGCAATCTTTTCCTCCGCCTTCAAAGCACTCTGATAGGCTTCCTCTATGGTCTTAGGGGAAAGAATACTAATTTCGTCTAGGATCTCCATTCGTAGACCATTTACAAACCTTGTTGTTTTTTCAGGGGTATCTTCAACATAACCAGCTCTCAGGTTTACTTTATAAAATTCTTCAGTATATTCCTTTACGGTCATCATTCTTTGTCTCAAGTTCTGTACTTGTCTATAAAGGGAAATTTGGTAATCTTTAGGTAGAAATTTGCTCTTCATCCTAGCAATCATCCTGTCCCATTTTTTAATCAATGGTTTGTTCAATCTTCTCCTTTCTGCCTGCACACTATCCCACCACAGTGCTGCATGTCCCTTCAACTTGGTGATAGCAAACCTGATCTTCTTGTCTTCGCTGATTTCTTCATATTCAAAATATTTATCTAATTCACTTATCCAGTCTAACAATGCTTCTGTGGACAAACTACCATCATAATTAGAAAGCTTTGGTCTTGGCTTGCTACTAGCCAAGGAAACTGACCTCAATAGTTTAATCTCTGGTCCCTCTTTATCTGACCCATCCGTCGTCGTTGTGTTTTCCTCCTAACTGTCATCCCCACCTTCTGGATCTCTACGCCTCGCCACTTCCAATCCTGCCAAACGTGTAGTTAAAGTCCTAATCTCTTCTCGTAGCCCATCATCTACTACTCTTCTGATGGTTCTACCTCGACCCCTTCTTCCTACCTCCATATTCACTAAGAGAAAGGAACTAACTTGGCTCCGATACCAAAAATTGATGGCAATCCTGAGGAGGGACACGTAGCAACGTCCGTTTAACTCTTGTCAAATTTTCAAATAAACAATAGCATGGTTTTGGTGTGAGGTTTTAATGCACTTTATGTTTTCGTCCTACCCTTTGTATTGGCCTCCGTTTTGCAAATGCGGTCATTTCACACCTGCTGAGGGAAATTTGGAATTCATTTTTGTATTCGTCGTGGTCTAGTTCGGCTTTATGGGTGCACTGTGCCTTCACTTTTTTCTTTTGGTGGTTTATTTTCCTGGTTCTTGGAGGTTTCAGGTCAACTTTGAACCTGCAAGTTGTTTCATCTCTGTTACCTGGCTCATGCTTTCTCTCTACTCTACTCGTGATGATTTTTTTTTCTTGGTGTTGGTTCTGGTGATGATCTGGCTTTGTGTAACCACAGGTTCTTTCCTTGCTACTGCGGTGGACAGCTCAACGAACTCTACTTCAGGTAATTTCTTGTTCCAATTTCATTTCCGCATTTCATTTTTCTGTCTCTAACCCTCTGGCTCCTTGGTGAGGAGGTAAATTTCTCCTATGGCATTCTTGTTTGGAGAAACCCTCCGGCGAGAGACTCGGTTCTCATACTCTGGTGCGGAGTCAGGCCTTTTCCAGGTAAATTCCCACTCCTTTCTTCATTTATCTGCTCATTGTCCTTTTGTTTTGTTGGCCCTATTGGTTTCTTGACTGCCACCTTGTTTTTGTGGTGGTGTGCAGGTCGTTCCTGGGGAACACTGCTCCACGACCTCGTCCTTGGGAGTCTTTGCAAGCTTGGGGAAAAACAGGGTAGGATCCCTATGTGGTTGTATTGTGGTTTTTATGTTCTTTACTTGCGCCGTCTTTGGTTGGGTATAACCCTTGGGGTTTCGCTTTCTCCGTGTGTTTGTATGGTTTCGTGGGTTTTCATCCCTCGCCATTTGACTAGTCTGGGCCTGCAAATCGTTGTTTTCGGTGTTCATGGGTTTTAGAATCCTCTACTATTTTTGGGTTATATAAATGTATAATGAACTGTTAAATTTGGAAATGTAACGAATGCACAAGTGTGCTTGAATATTGAATGTAAATGTACCTGGTTTTTTTTTTAGAAAAGTTGTATTTTCTTTGTTGGCTTTGCCTTTGTCTGGTTCCTGGTCTGAGATGCCTTCAATCACAAGATTTTGTCAATGTCATTCGACTTCTTAATGAATTATTTCACTATTTTTCTTTTAACACAATGTTTGAAACATTAATGCACAGGAAAAGAAAAACTATCTTGCTTCCTTAATGACAAATTCTAGATTCATTTGCTTTCATAGATATTTCAAGAAAAATTGTAATTTCAAACTCTATGTCATTTTTTGTCTTTGGATGGTAGCCCCTTCCATGAGGCTCTGGTTTTTCTTTTTCAATGCCTTACTAGTATTTTCTTACAGTTGAGGAACTGTTCCTCAGTTACCTTTCAATTTTCTAATAGTTTCTCTAAACATGCTCTTAACTAATCCTGTTTTTACTTGCTTGATTAATTTTTAAAGAACAATGGTTGTGTCGGCCTTAATTTAAATAAAACAAAAATAAAACAGAACTCAAAATATTTTTCTTTCTTTCCAGCAAAAATAAAAAACCTTTTCCCAGCTGTCGCCTTTTCAGTCAGATGCTCCTGCATCAGCTAGGCTTATAATGGTAAAAGACAGAGCTTTCATTTTTGTCTTCTTGCAGCAGAGGCCATACTTGTTCATTTGTAGATGAGACTTCATCTTCACTTTCTTTTTTATGATTTAGTGCTATATCTTCACCTCATTTCTTCCCTTGTGAAGGAAAGCTTGAATTCTTATTCTTCCCCTTCTCAGAATTATGGCAGGCTGGATAGGAGAATTTTCTTTCTCACTATTTCCAGTGTCAACAATCTGAATGCCAGCGATGATGTCTTCACCATTCATTAATGCAACTTATGTGTTGACTTCATAAAGACATGGTGTTTCAAGCCATGCTTCAAGAAACTTCAATTCTTCTTCATAGTTCGTTGCTTTTTCTTGCCTCCCAATATTTGCACAAGAAACAATGTTAGATTTATAAAGAGGACCACATTTGCTTTTATCTTCATGCTCCTTTAGGAGAGCTTTCATTTCTCCATCTCTCCCTACTTCATGCCTTTCCGCTGTCATAGTTATGCCTTCAACTTCTTCACTAAGTTCTATTGCTGCAGGCATGTTCTGCATTTGATCTGTATGTGAGGATAGGCCTTCCTTCTCACCAAATAGTAATTCATCAATAAGATGTTTTTCAATCATCAAATTGATCCACTTATCATGAGGTATATAAGTCTCATCAAATTTGATTTTTGTATCAGGAAAACTTTCAGGTCCTACAATAATGGATGTGTTTTCATCATCACAAGTTTCAGTTACAGACACACATTCACCACCCATCATTGCATCTTCAGTTTCACAATCAAATATGGGATCATTTTCAAGAGTAATATCTTCAGCATCATTGTCCTCATTCAAATAGTATCTCATTTCTAAAACATCCCATAAGAATTTTTCACTAAGAATCTCTCCATATTCATATATTATGCTGCGTATGATGTTGTCATCTACTGCAGATGTTATAAGACTTAATGCTGATGCATCTCCACTATCATTAATAACATCTTCAACATAATCTAGTAAATTTACCTTCCATAATACTATTTTCATTTCATTTGCCCATATTTCATAATTCATACCTGAAAAATATGGTAAATATGGCATTAACCATTTAATAATTTCACCAAATTCCAAATCTGCATCTTGATAAGCTACTAGTCCATCATCGTCGACCTGAAACACATCACTAAATTAAAAAAAAACAATATTTTTCATTTCTCCTTTGATGCTTTCTCAGTTTTCTTCGAGACTCTTTCAATTTTCTTTGATGACCCATTTTCTCCCCTACCAATTTTGGATCTAGAAATCTGTCCACCACGCTCAAACTCTCCACCAGCACTCGGATATCTCCACCGGCTCTATGACTCCACAGACAGGTTAAACAGTCTCCTCTTTAGGAAAATACACACACAGTGAGAGATTTCCTCACACTGTTGGCAGCATCCCATGGCTCTCACCAGCCCCACGCAGATCACTTCACAGGAAGTTCCTCAACAGCATCCACAACTGCTTTCCTGAACAACAGATCTTCACACAATGAATAAAATCTAATAATGTCAATTCAGGATTTCCACAATAGCCACCAGTGTCCCACGTGAAGGCACCATGCTGAAACTTATTTTGCACTAGGCTATGGCCAATTTTGATGGGTTATGCCACCACCGTGTCCAATCTAACCTTTTGTTGCTGCACAATAATGCTTCCACCAGCCAATCTCCTCAGACTGGTAAGGGCTTCTTGGGATCTCAGATTTCGGCACAAGTTTAGGGAATTCATACCACAACACTCATGGAAGGTTTGTTGCTAGCCCTATGTAGTCATGCAAACAACAAAATCCAATTTTGGATCTAGAACCAGAAAATGAACATGAAGACAAGCATGATTTTGATCCTTGAAATGGCAAGGCACCAGTAAATTTAGTCATATTTTGATCCCAGTAGCCACACTAGGCTCCAACTTGCAACCAATGAGACTCACACTCCTTGGGTCTGTCCCTAGACTACGCAACGGCCACACAATCCGTTTCTCAGTCACCGGGGGGGACGAATGACAAAAAAATTAATAAACTGATCGATTATCTTCTTGTCTTTTAAAGACAACGCCGAAGAAGCTTCCTCTAGGCCTTTGAAACAACCATTTTCTACACTGTTGCGGCGGGTTAGTTACAAAATGTGTATTTTGCTGCTTAAATGCCCAGATTTACTCCTCTCCCTCTCTACACCAAGCATCCCCAAACGAGATGATTTTGCTAGATGGTTGCGATTACGAGCCAATTACATCATCCACGGATCATGCATCCACATCACTGATTAGATCACTTCATGGAAATCTAGGCCAGCAACCACACCAGAGTTTTCACCTCCACTAATACATCACCTCTCAGATCACGCTCTCCGACTGGTAGCTACACCACGAATATGCTGCCAAAGCCTATGATAATGCTGCTCTTGGGTTCAGAGGTCCCAAAGCCAAGCTTAGCTTTCTAGGTGAAGCACTTGCTAGGAGCCAGCACGCTAAGCCAATAAACCTTTCTATAATGGCCGAAAGAACAATTCAAACTACACCCATATCACATGAATATTTGTCCATGTTACTGCCATCAGCATTTGTGCGTCCTATGACACAGTTCCAACACCCATCTCCTGCATTCACATCCATAAATCATGTGGACCCCTTCATCTCTCCTCGAGTTCGAGCTTCTCAAGCGTCTTTGCACCTTTGGCTATTCTCTTCGCCTGAGTATTCTATGTTACATAGATGATTAGAAGTACTGCCATGGCAACAATATGTTTTCTCTCACCAAAATTAGCCTATTGGTTCCAGCCACATCTTCCCCAACAGTATGGATTAGCAGTCAACTGGAGCAAACAAATCTTACAGTGGATCTTTCTCCATTAATTCTAACATGAAACGATGGTGAGAATAAGTAGAGAAGTAGCCCTTGATGTGCATACAAAATATCAGCAATAAAATGTCAAATTGATAACCATAACATATCATCTATTCACAATATGGTACAATACGTGAGAGATAAATTACCTGAGAAAAAAGAGATATGGAGAAAGATGGACATAAGGAATGAGAATTAGGTTTTAATTTAATTATCGTTTCAGTGGCAAGTTCTAGCAATATGCTCTATGATTAAATTCAATTAGATCAGTAAACGAAATTAAAAAAATTAGCAGGCACTACTCCACAAAAATTATAATTTGATATTCTTTATGTGCATCCAAATTAATAGAATAGTATAAAACCTCCTAAATTTTTAATAAGAAAAATTTAAATTGATATTCTTTGTGTAGAACTCAATTAAATTATATTATATTAAAATGATTTATTATCTTTGAAAAGGTAATCCACTCTGTACAACTAAGATGAAGTTCAACTAATAAGTTCATATAGTTAAAAAAATTACTCATCGAATTACCTAAGGGAATCTTGATATGAACGACCATGGTCATCCATGAATTCAACACCACTTTCCCTCAGCTTCCTATAGGAGGCATCCTTCATTCCTTCATGATCCAATTCATCGTCAAAACATAGAATTTATATATACAGATTTTTATTACGATCTATTAGTCCAATCTTTATTACAAAAGATTTTAAAACCACCAAAACAATATTTGTTGGAATATGTAATTCTTACTTGTCTCAGTTGTGATTATTTCTATTTTGTTTCCTAGATTTGTGTGTGGTTTAGATATTCTCTCAATCAACAGATTGTGTGTCTAAGATAGTTTCCCTGGCTTGAGACAACACTTCATATATTTATTTGTAACATTATTTGATTAATGATAATATAGATTTCCTCATGGAAATTTAACATGGTATTAGAGCCCCTGAGGGCTTGGCCCATCTTGGCTGAGGGAAATAAAAAATGTGTATTGAGAGTAGAGTGAAAGGGTGTGAATGTTTTTCCATTATTTGATTGTTTTGTTGATTATTGTTTACACAAGCGTTGCATCAGGAGGAGCAACGTTTGGATCCACTGCTCATGGATTGTAGCAGCAACGTAAAGGTGGTGTTGGTAACCAATAGATTGAGGTGGAGCTGTGGCATTTTGGATCTATGATTGAGATCCAACATCTCCTCAGTTGACAAAGTTGCGTGAGGAGGGCTGAGTTGACGTAGGTGGATCGACTTGATCTGAGGTAGGGGTCTGATCTATCAACTGCAGCGGGAGCTGAGCAATGGATCGTGAATTGTTGTAGAATTATGGTGTGCAGCAGATTTCCCTTGTGCCAGTGGAGCGATGATATGCTGATCTCATAGTTAACCAATCAGTTTGCTGGTTTCAGGCGATTTGAAGAGGCGGTCATGGTGGGAAATTTTTTCCGTTGCCTAAACGACCCTGATTCCAATGTTTGCGATTCCTGTCTCAAGGATCACAGACTCGAATTAGTCAATTTCTGTGTTTTTTAAGCCTTTCTGGGTAGCTTAATTCAGCTGGCATTGGGATTTTCAGTCGTTTCAAGTTCACTGCAAGTATTGGATTTGTCGGATATGTCTCAGATTCATTCGATCAGTATGAATGAGGAGCAAAAATGTCTTTACTGTGTGTTGTGAAGGTTTGAAGCAACATTGGAGTCAGTCCAAATTGTTGACCAGATCTTTCGTGGAGAGAAATGTATTCCTGGAGAGAAATTTGTAGTCATGGATTTTTATGGTGGGGTCCAACATCATTGGTAGGGATTTCATCGTTGGAGATTCAGCCATGGTTAAGCATTGAAGTTATGGAGCTCTGGAGCTGGAGTGCGAGAGTAAAGAGCCATGAGTCAACCTCTTTGGTGTCATTGAATGTATTCGTGGGCCAACAGTAGACAAGTAGATTTATTGTTGTCTGGAAGAGACTGAGCTTTTGGTACCATTGTGAATGTTGTTTATTCAACATTTAAAAGTATTAAAGGAAAGAGCCACCTGTTGCAAGAGAAGTTTTCATTGTGGAACGCAGACCTGCATGGAGTTGCAACGGTCTAGTGATGGCAATGATCCATTCGGATGGACGTAAGATTGACATGAAGTTGATTTGAAAGTTGAGCCTGAAGAGGTGAATATAGTAAAGTATCAAAGCGTGGAGGGACCGCACGCAGTAGAAGCACGATGGTGTTTTGTCGTAGAAGAGCCAACCATCCTACTTTATGGACCGATCTTCTATCATTTGGAGGACCTGAGCCGTTCGCGATACCAACAGAGATATGTTGGCGTTGTTTGGAGAGCCTCCCTGCCAATCTGTCATAAGAGCCTTAGAACCAAGTTTGGAGAGTCGATTTGTCATTTGGAGAATGCCATTGTTAAATTTTTTCCCTTTTTAGAAAGTGTTATGTCGGTGGTGTAATTTTGGTTAAAATGATACAGCGGCATTTAATTTGGACAACTATTGTCACACATTTGTGTCTCTGTTGGAACTAGCCATTCCAACTATAGACAAATTTATTTGCAGGAATTCTTAACCACCAAATATGATGAAGAAATGACAATGAAGATTGAATTAGAGGATGGTTGGAGCTACATCAAATATTAAAGGATGATGGACAACTGAGTTTGTGTGAGTTAGTGTGAGTTTGTGGAATAGACTCACTAGCATGTTGTATTATGAGCCACACATTTTATTATTAAGCAAGTCTACGATGTTTTGTAGTGTTATTTGTAATGTATGTGCCTGGTAACTCCAAAAATTGGAGTTGTAGTGTACGCCTTGTAAGGCATGTGTACCCCCATACAATTCGTGGTAATCTAAAAACCACTTTGTATTTGCAGTGTCGGTTTGTGGTAAGTCAGAAACCACATGTGAGAGTGAAGTGGACATGGATTCCTATAGGCATGGTTTAGGGTTAGCCGAGAAAACCTTCGGCCTGGTTGAGTTGGGTCTTTGGTGAGCCTTAGTAGCTGGAGTGCCCTAGTGGTAGGTTTGTAGCCTAGAGTGGCCGGAGTTCCCTAGTGGCAGGTTTGTGGCCAATAGTGGCTAGAGTTCCCTAGTGGCAAGTTTGTGGCCCATAGTGGTTGGAGTGCCTTAGTGGTATATTTGTGGCCTAGAGCGGTTGGAGAGCCTTCATGGCTGAGTTGAGCCTTTATGGTTGTGTTGAGCCTTGGTGCTGAGTTGAGCCGTGGTGGCTGAGAGACCTTGGTGGAATGGTTGAGGGTGATCCGATAAAACCTAGAGCATGGTTATAGGTAATCCGATAAAACCCATGATGATGATATTGGAGGGGGTTTACAGGTACAGGTACATGTATGTAATTATAATGGTTGATAGAATCATGTATGCAAAGGACATCCTACAAGACTGGCAGTTGTAGAGGTTGGTACCCATGTATTCCGATGGATGGTTGCTCTTTTATATGGACGTTGACATATTCTTCTGTTATGTTTGACGACAACTAGACTTTGCAGATTGATATCAAGACAAGTACTCATTAAGGGGGTGTGTTGGAATATGTAGTTCTTACTTATCTTAGTTGTGATTCTTTCTATCTAGAGGAGTATGCTCCTATTTTATTTCCTATATTTGTGTGTGGTTGAGATATTCTCTCAACCAATAGATTGTGTGTCCAAGATAATTTCCCTATCTTGAGACAACACTTCATATATTTATTTGTAACATTATTTGATTAATGATAATATAGATTTCCTTATGGAAATTTAAAAATAATATCAACAAATGTTGTAAAATTTCAATTATGTGTACTAAAAGAAATATAAAATGTAGGAAAATTTTCACGTGTTTGAATTAATTACCTTCTGTGGGAGAGTTGAATATGTTCTGGATCAGGCACCTAATTGCAAGAAACCAACAATGCTTTAAAAGCCCTCCATGGTCTGATCATGTAAGAAACCTTGCATGGGTTGATCTATATCTCAGGGATGCACGTAATTACTTACAAATATAGAGGGGAGATTCTTTACTAAGTCGATAGAATGACCTTTTCATAAGCTTAGTCTCGTAAGCCAAGTGGAGGGGTTGAGTGTGAATATATCACCCCATGACTGTTGTTAGCTAATTTGCTCGCACACTAGGGTGAAGTTCAAGTGAACGAACTAATACACCAGGTATTTCGAGCGAACGAACAAATACAGGTAAGGACGTTGATCCAAATTTAAACAGGAACAAAAACAATTACAGATATAACCATAAATACATAGATGCAGCAAAAATAACAATTCATTTCATTAATATCAAACACTGAAATATGCTTACAAACAAAATGGAAATAAGACTAGCTCGAGCAATGGTAGCTTATCTTTGAGAAAAGATGTGTCGGCTACATGCCTCTTAGCTATGTTACAATGAGACTCAAAAGCCTATTTATTATTAAGAAACAATGGAAAACCCTAAACATCCAAAAACTAACCCTAGGAGATGAATCACCAATACTATGGGCGTTTTTTGGGTAAATTGGTACATCAACTTCCTAGGGTAAGAAATTTGGCATATGATATCCATTTGACGCACACAATACCTCATTAGAAATATTTATTTGAGGAATACAACTTTTGAGTGGAAAAATTTAGTCTATAACCCATGTTTTCGCCAATTTTCCCTAAAATCTTCGTTTGGGCCTCAAAACGACTCTAAAAGTCCAGGACCCGAAAAACTACAAAAAATAGTAAATTGTGCTACAATTAAGGAAACCAAAATACTAAAAGAGACAGTGGTGGGGGTCCAAGTGGAATAGGCGGGTAGCGACCAACATCCACGTGGATCATTCCTCCCCCATTTGGAAGCAATGGTCCCCATTGCATTGAGTGCCTCCATGAGATGGGGAAACTTCTAGTGAACTTGGTCCCTATTGAGCCACTTGCCTTGGTGTAGGAATTGGCTATCTTTGATAACCAGATACATTTGGATATTCTACTAGCAAGTGTTCCTGATCTCTGTGTCCATAATATGATCCATTGTGGCATGTTCCATGCAGTTTGGGTTTAATTCTATTGGTGTGAGTTGTTTTACAATGTCTGATATTGTGTCCAGTAATGGTGGGAAGTATGGTTGAAGGCAGTCTACATTGTAAGCCAATGAATGGGGGAATGTTAAGCTCAAAAGTATTGTCTCCCACAACCTTGGTAATGGTGTAAGGACCATATCGGAGTGATATGAGCTTCCAATGGACTCTAGTAAGGCGTTATTTTTGTAAATGCAAGCAAAATTTGTCGCCCACATGAAACTTGTGTGGCACCCGATGTTGATCATGTCGATGCTTGTACTTGCAATTTGACTTCTCCAATATGTCATGAACGTATTGGTAGATGTGTTGGATGCGTTCAATAAATCTGGTTGCTTTATCTTCGTCGGATAATACATTTGTGGATTCCATCTATGTAGTCACATGACACATGACAACATCAATCATAAACTTGGTTGACATCCTAGACCCACTTGAAAGGGACTGTGACCAGTCGAGCTACGGAGAGCTCTATTATAATTATGTTGCACATAGGGAAGATTCTCATTCCAGGTTTGTGGATGCTTGACCCAGTAGTGCAAAGGTACCCATGTGGGTGAGGAGAAGATGTCCTTGTATTATTCCACGACCATATCCACTTGATTCTACTACATGGAGGAACCCTTATTGGGGGACATGGATTTGGCTATGATCTTCCCCTTACTTTGAGAGCGAATCAGAAAAAAAAAAAAAAATCTCCCAGTCTGGGAGATGATCTTACTGCATTTCTTAGTAGAGATCAAAGAGATGGCAGTAGGCTAGGGCTACCTCTAGTATGTTGTATAATGTATTACCCAAAGAAATAATAACAGAAGGAGGTCTAGACTCCCATACATCATGCCTCTTCCACAATTATGGTTTTCCTAATAATACATCACAAGAAGAGAAACATCACACAATACCTCATTCGTGAAGGGCTTAATGTTGTAGGGAAGGCAACACTGCTCGCTGACTGAGAGATCTCCTTAGTGAAGCCACCCAATGCTATATGACTGTGGGTTTGGTGTGGTCAGTAGACCCAACCGCTTCATGACCTCTACTGAAATGAGGTTATTTTGGCTGCCACAGTTAATATCTAATTGCAACGGTGAACCCTTCACCCACATCTGTGTGTAAGATATTCTCCCCCTCCTTTGGATCTTCGGGCTCATTCTTCAGGTTCTTAGTGGTGGTAACATTGGCACTGGGCTCCACATCAATAATTTGCTTCCCTTTGTAATTACTCTTGTCAGATTTTGACTCAGAGTCAAAACATCCATATGATTCTGAAGCCTTCAACTCAGCCACCAGTGATTGCTTGGCCCAACACTCACTTGAGTTGTGAGTGGGGCTCTTATGGAACTCGCACCACTTTCCTGTGTCCTTCTTTGACTTCGTGGTGTTATTATTTTCTTGTGGCTTCGACAGTTTGTATTGGGTCACCCCGCCTTGGCTTTGTCCTTTTTGCTCTAGGTTGGGACTGTCTTTCCCTTGCTTTAGATTCGCGGATCCGAAGTCTCACTTCTTTTGTTTAAACTTATGCTCAATCTTAACAATGTATAGGTATGTCGTTCCAAACCAGGAGATTTCCAGGAACTCCATCTCATCCTGGATGTATCTATGTAGGCATCCACAGTAATTGAGCACCAAATGTCACTCAGAATCCTTGATACCTAACTTCGTGCGAAGGGTATGAAAAACATTAGTAAATTTTGGCACGTCTTGGTCCCTTCCTTGTCACATCATGGTCCACTTTATGTATTTATCCTCATAGCTCCCAATAGGGTAGTACTTCTCCTTGATGGTGTCCTAGAACAAGTTCCAATTCGGTGCATCTGAATATAGTGAGGGTGTACTTTCATCCTTCTTCTGACAGTAGGTTTTCCTCCAGTCCTTGACATTGGGGGCAACTTTTAGAAGTGCAAAAGTAATGTTTTCTAGGCCAGAAAATCATGGATAGAAAAATATTTGTCTAGAATATTTAACCATTTATCTACGACGTCTGCGTCTATATGACCTTCAAATATGGGGATGTCAAAGTTAACTTGTACCTTAAAGGGTGGTGCTTCCAGAGTAGCTGTTGGAAGGAGATGCATTGCCTTTGGGTAGTCGCTAAAGGATTTGGGAAAAGTTTTCCATCATTGTGTTCTTCTATCGTTTGAGGGCTTCTTCGAGTAAGATTTTGAAAGGATATCCTACCCTCTCATCTTTCTTCTCTTCCACCATGGGAGGCCTTCGGGATTTGCGATGTTGGTCTTGAAAAGGTTCGACCAGTTTGAGCCCTAACTCCTTATATCTCGAACTCGTTGGAGAAATGCAAAGAAAAAAAGAGAAAGAGAAGATTGCCTGGATGCCACTTATCTGAAATTAAACAGGAACACAAAAAATAACACATATAACCATAAATACAGAGATGCAGAAAAAAAATACTTCATTTCATTAATATCAAAGATTGAAATATGCTTATAAATAGAATGGAAATAAGTCTAGCTCGGGTGATGGTAGCTTATCTCTGAGAAGCGATGTTGCGGCTACATGCCTCTTAACTGTGTTACAATGAGGCTCAAAGACCTGTTTATTAATGAGAAATAATGGAAAACCCTAAAAATTCAAAATCCTAACAGTACGAGATCAAGCGCCAAAATTATGGGCCCCGTTTGGGTCAATTGGCACATTAACTTCTTGGGGTCGTAACTTTGGCATACGATCTTCATTTGATGCGCACAATACCTCGTTAGAAAAATATATCTAAGTAATACAACTTTTGAGTGGAAAAACTTGGTTTACCTTGATTTTCCAAAAAATGTCATTTAGGGCCTCAAAGCAATTCCGAAAGTTCACAACCCAAAAAACTGCCAAAAATAGTAAAATGTGCTACAATTAAGGAAACTAAAATATTGAAAGAGACAATGTTGGGGGTCCAAGTGGAATAGGCGGGTGGCCACCAACATCCACCTAGATCAGATGCCTGGTATTTCGAGTGAACGAACCAATACAGGTGAGGACTCTTCGGACACGTATTTCGCCAGCCAACATTTCAACTCCTTAAATGAAACAACTCATAAACCAGTTGCTGTAGTTGATGAAGCGTCATGGAATTTGAAACCATGGAGATTTTCCTGGCCACGTAATACAATGCCTACCCATAGATAATGATTTAGACGAAGAATATTCTTAGCACATTGAATCCTGGCCATTGATTTAAAAAGTCAACACCGGTACATCCCCTTAGGGCTGATACAAAAACGCTTTTGGCGAAGAAAGCCTATATCACATGTCAATGTGCCTTATGAAATGGTCCTGAAAATATACAAACTCTCCACTCTAAGTACCACCAAAAATCCTATATGAGTTATGTTGTGCAAGGTAATAGTCCATAATCTAGTACTGCAATATAACACATTCAAATTCAAATAAATTAGATCATTATTTGTATAAAATAAACAATTTGGAAATAAATGATTTTGAACCTCATTTAATTACATATATGAATCTACTAACCTCACTCGAGCCCAAATGAAATTCAAGTGGGATGGGGGTCTGATAAATCTGGGCTTGGTTCTCCCCTGCCTGTGGCTCAAAGATTGGGGCCTACATTGATGGAACTGTATCGTCAATGCCTCTATACCCAAAATCCCACTCATGTCTCCACATACTTGCAACATCGACAACACTTTTCCTATGGGCTTATCTACACAATGGTAAAGATAAATTATAATTAGTCCACGAATTAATGAACATGCATGTAACTTAAAAAAATGAAATGTTGAAATCTTAGGAATAAAAAAGTTTACCTCAACTTGTGGTCCATGTGTTTGTACATAGTGAATCTCCTCCACATGAGTGTTATGAGTTAGAGTTGTAGGTGGAGTTGGAGGAGAATCCATGGAAACATATACTGGTGGAGGCTACTCTAGCTTATCGATTGTCCCCTCAGATGACCTCCAAATCTCATCCATGTAGCTGGTTTGTGTGTACATGTTATCATGAACTTATTAATTTAATTGAAATCTAATACAAACTAAATTATTATAATTAATGTATAATTTAATGATAAGAGTGAAGATTTTCATATATATGTACCTGTTCTGCGTCGCATAGGTTGTGCACCCTCCAAGTGTCATAAATGGCACCATGACACATACATGCTTATGACAAAAGATGGTCAATGGGTACACTCGCAAGATATGGATCATCATATAATGGGACTGGCGGGTCATGAGGTACCGATGGTGGTCTTCTCATCTCTCCACGCAATGTGACATGCGCACTAGCCAATGTTGTCTGCATGTTATCTGCAATGGTATGCTTGGTCCTAACGCTAAGTTTCCACGACTCCTCTAACTCCGTTAGAAATACCATGCTTCGAGATGGTAGTGGAAACAATCTCGGAGGTGGTGGTACATGCCCAAGGTCCCTACGAGCCTTGTCATGATCATAAGTACGTCCCATGCCAGGTCCATAAAAGTTGCTAGTGTAATTAGGCCTCATATGTAGCACGAAATTTGAATATATATGCTTTGCAAGGTAAATTGTGACCTGTTCATGGTGGGGGAACTGGCCCCAAGCCCCAATGAATCGATCATTGACAAAAGAGGCCACATCAACATTCTTAAAATATTTGATTGGAACTAGACCTCGATGTCTGGCATGGTTCTCTAGAGGGATGTTGAACAACTCTCCATGAACATCAATATCCTTGGTGGAATCCTTCACCACCTCCCAAGTATGTGGGCCTCTAACCTCCTGCCTCTTAATCATATGTATGAAATGTAGGAGGCATCTTTGTGGGCTGGCCCTCTGGTATGTCTTGATCAAACTATCGATTTTCTCTAGCATCAAACACAAACTACACCTAGTAAGTGAACTAGTAGATATTTTACCCAGCTCTCTTGTGGTCCATGTATGTTGGGCCCTAACATCCTCTAGTGTGATATTGGTTGTAGCATCATCCCATGGAGGGATTGATGTTGCACTTTGATCCTCAACTTCGCCTTGCTGAGGGTCTGCAAATCATAAACATAATTTAAAATATGTATAACAAACTAGAAGAATAATAACATATACATTAAATTCAAACACATAAATTGAAAACTATTTAAAAATTAAAGGAAATTTCAAGACATAAACACATAACGTTTAAAGCGGATTTAAAAATGCATGAGGCGTACCTTCAACTGGTGAAGAAGGGCCACTATCTGTAACAGGATCATCCATAGAGACAGAAACATTGCCTCTAACACTCTGACTAATGCCAAAGTGAGGATCTATGAGTGGAACACGCACTCTGGTTGGGCTACGTGATTTATCACGAGGCCAACCATGTATAACATATCCCCCCACACTCCTATGACCTATGGTTGGGGGGCATATATGAGATGCCTCTACATATTACAGATAATACATATAAATTAATCCAAGAAAAAAATGTTGACTAAACTATTACATATATAATACATATAAACTAATTCAAGAAAAAATGTTGGCTTAGAAATATTGTTGGCAAGAAAACTATTTCTAAACTCAAGTAGATTAATCTAGCCTAATGTACTAAACTTTAGAGTCTATTTTTCGATAATTTATAAACTAAAGTATTGAGTTCCATGTAAACAAAATCGAAAGAGGTGATCAAATATAACTTCATACATTTTCCCTATTCCAAATAATGCATTTTATTCATAGAGCATAAATATTTGAATATATGTAAACAAATAAAATAAACCTATTTACAAAACTAATAAAAATTCATGCCAATCAAATACTTCATAAGACAAGTTCTTGTAATGTTTTACTTTGATATATGACATGTACTAGGTTCAAGGACATGAAGACAATGTTTCTGGTACAACATAGTGCATAATGAAACAATATGGAAAAGTTAGTTATAATGTCAACATAATTAGATATAGCTTTACATTACAATTTTTTCTTTGGAATTTTTGCTTCAATTGTCTTATTAGTGTTCGCCATAATTACTTATAGTTCATGAGTAGTTATTCTACCCTAATCCATGATTATTTTGATGTAGGGTCAAATTAATAAAATCTATTATTAATGTAGAAAGTGTAAGTTAGAAATCATTACTGAACTAATAAATTTAACAAGGGTGAGACCTAAGAAATATAGTTGTCATATCATTAAATTAAAATAATTCTACAAATATGAACATTGGAAATTTTAAAGAAAATTATAGTTTATAGATAAACTTGAGTCTTAAAAAGTATTATGAAGAGCACATTATGTTAACTAACTAACTATATATATATAATTTAATTAAATAAGAAAATTTCTCTTTTCGGATTTTTCATTTAATTAATATTTTATTTAAGTACAATTAATTTTCTAAAACAAATTATTATATTTACTATTAGAAAAATATTTAAAATATAAATTAATTTAAATTTAAAATTTTAAAAATGAAATAAAATTTCTTATTTGATAAATAGAGGTTCACCATGAGCAACCATATTCATCATGTCAATCTCAAGCTCCTAATTTATTTATTTATTGGTTATAGTTTGGTTATTTTTTGTTTTGGAGTTTTTTTGGACATATTTTTTTGTCAAATTTGTTCAAAATTTAAAATCAAAATTTAAAATGTGATATATATATATATATATATATATATATATATATATATATATATATATATATATATATATATATATATATAATTATTTCACCAAATTCCTAAGAAAAAAAATTAAAACCTCAAATAATTAAAAAATAAAGTTTTTACCATTCAAAATCAGGAAAAAAAAAATCATAATAAATGTACTACCATTGCAATTATTGAAAAATTTATACAATGAAATGAAAAAAATTTAAAACCTAAATTATAGTTTTTTTGTGGTTTTCAAGGGTTTTCTTGACAATTTTTATGGTTCTCTAGCTAGTTTTTCGTGGTTTTCAAGGGTTTTCTTGGTGATTTTTTTGTGGTTTTCATGGTGGTTTTAGTAGTTGTTTTTTGTTTTGTTTTGTTTTTTTTTTTTGTATGGTGTGTTTTTGTTTCAAATTAATTTATTTTATTTTGCAAAAAAAAAAAGACAAAAAAGATAGAAAACCTACCTCGGCTTGAGCCTCTGGGTCGTTGGTGGGGTCGCTCGGCAACTGGATCCAGCTTTAATCCCTTGGTTGAGCATTAAATCCCTCAGTCGAGCATTAGATCTCTTGGTCGAGCTCTTGTCTCCTCGCGCTTTGTGCAAAAAATGGCTAACACAGACCGTTACCGAGTTTTTAATAGAAATTAACGGCTTGATCGAGCCCTATAGCTCGATCGAGCCCTAGAGTTGATCGAGGTTGTTTTAAATGCTCAATGGAGCTATCACTTAGCCCTTAAGTAGTTCGATCGAGTGCTTAAAAAAGGCTTTATTGAGCGCTTAAAGTGGCTTTATTGAGCTTCTTTATTTCACCTAAACACACTCTACCTTTGCCAAAAAAATGTACCCTAGCTCCATGCATAGACCCAAATAAGTAATTATATAATTTTAACTGAATTGTAAGGCTATGGTTTTTTGAAGCTATTTCTCCAATGTAATAACCATGATATGATATCATTAGCTTCTCAGAGGAATGACAACCATATTTTTCTATCCTTAGACCTGTCCTAGGCCTACATCAATTTATTATATTTAAATGAATACTTATAATTTTGACTTGTTCAAATATAATGAAATTGAATTTTTATATCAGTGGCATTTTCCAAAAAAAAAAAAAAATTGTGATATTGACAAAATGATTTCAGAATTTGTATTGTAAAGTGACTTGATTGAGCTTTGCATGTCATGATGATGAGTACTATAAATTGTTTGAATTTGATTGTCTTTTGAAAACATCAATTTTGGTTTTTCTCAGCATATTGTTTAACATTTCATTATCCATGTAAAATTGTGAGATAATTTCCAAAAATAAATATTTTAAAGATATCTCCCAATCAAGAAATCCTTATCCCTTAAAAAAAAAAAGTCGCTTATGAAAAGGCACACTTTTGCATTAAAAATAATTTTAAAATATGCAATGCATCATCTTATTAGTAAAACCATGAAGGCATATAACTACATAGCAACCTGACTTCCATCTTAAAGAAACATCAAACTAGACGGTACAGTTTAAACTAGTTATATATAGTTGAATTTTAAGATTAAAGCATCAATTTATTTTATGCTTAATCCTGATACAGGTATCACTAACTGATGAAAATTGAAAACCTCTTTTAATACGTGTTGTAAAATCCATTCATCAAAATTGGAAAACTAAGGGGTTGTGACACTTGCAATTGAACTAACATGGAATAAATATAGTTGTTATTGAATAGACTTATGGCTGCGTTCATATAGAAAAGGATTTTATAATTTTTACATTTTGATAATGAACCACAATTATAAGTTCGAAACGTTAATCTCCAAATTAACATGAATAAGATAGATTTAAAAAAATCGATTATAACAAAAATAACTCCGAAACCTTAAAATACATAATAAATTCTAAAAACAATATTAAATTGAATTAAATTCTTATAAGCAAAAAATTGATCTGAATTCTTATGTTGACTTTTATTTGTTACTTTTGATTTTTTGTTTCCATTGAAATGGACAGTTTCCAATATAAATATAAATACTCATAGTCTCATCATGGGAACTTCAAATGTAAATAGATATGGTCTTTATGAAACCATTATATTGGTGCAATTAATTATGAATATGTGAAATTGTTGCAATTTTTTACAGGTTTATAGAAATTATTCAATTATGATATTAAAAAATGTCAATATTGGAAAATTTACTTTAAACTTTTAATATCACATGGCCTGTAAAATTGGAAAAATAGAGATTCAAACCACCTTATTAAGTCTAATAACACTAGTAATATTAAATTTTCAATCTTTCATAAAGGAAAAAAATAGTCAATATCTATTAAAATTCTAAGAACATTCAAACCACTCATATATATATATATATATCTCCATAATGATGTTTTTTCAATTGAATCTATAAACTCAATTGGAAAAGTTAAACAAATATAATATTACCTAGGTTTAGATTTTAAAGTTGGTATTCTAATCCTTGTGGTTTATATTAAGTATTTTCTTATTCAAATTGTGAGACATGGCTTTTTGAATAGGCAATTCAGAAAATGCAATTGAGCAAATGTTCATTGGAGAGTTTATTTTCCTTTCTATTTTATTATTTGAAATTTAGATATATTGTGGGAAGAAACATTTACCAACTTAATCTTTGTGAAGTTTGAAGTGATACGTTGCTAAATTATATTTCCTCTTTGCCTAATCAATTATTAGCTAAAGATTCTCCCATAATCTGTAATATAAGACACTTTTTCTTTGGTTTTTGGATGAGATATAATGACTTTTATAAAGAATAAGATGTCTCTTGCCGAGATACCTCAGACCCTTGACATGCTCCTTTAAGTTTTGCAATGCCATCTATTTATTTATTTTTAGGACATTTATTATTTGGGATTTTTAATCTTTAATGGTTTACAAATATCGCTATAAGCAAAATTGACTTTGTCACTAATCTATATGGGAAGGATATTGATATGATTTCATTTCTTACCAAAGAACTTTCTTGGTAAGACAAAGCCTTGTGATTTGAAACCGATTTATCCTTATACCATCTCCCATAACAATTAGAGATTATTTGAGAGTCACACCAAGCTTATTTTAAATAGAGTTAGTGTACTAAAAGGGGATCAACATATTCATCATAATTCTTATACATAATGCACATAAGTTCTTTTCTTGTTGTTGTACCATGTGTGCTCTTGTTGGATGGTGAAAAATGTAAAAATGCCTTGTATTAAGGGATAATTCAACTTCCACATAGATTCACATCACTTTTTATCCTTTTTTACATTACTTGCTTCCATCTTAGTCTCACAATGCAATTTTATTTTGTATTTTCTGGAGCTTTTGTTCTTTAAACCAAATAATTTTCTCTCTTCCTTGAGTCTAATAGCATAATGTAAGTGTAGATATTCACTATTTCCATTCTATTTTGATGTTAACCTTGTAGATCTGGCTGAATAGAAAAATTCCATCATTAATTATTTAAAGGTCCAAAAATCTTATATGTTTTGTTAAATGTTCATCCATCGACCTTTATCCAATTCATACTCTATATTCTTCCCACATTTCAAACCAACCATCTTCTAGTAAAGTTTTTAACTAAATCCTTTTAGATGGTTGAAGTTGCTCCATTTTCCTTCACATCTATCATATTCCAACCCTCCATTAACTTGGGAGTTATGTACTTCTCAAAAATTATTTTTTTCCAAAACCTTTTATTTTTCATACTTCTCCAAATGCTCTTGGTAACCAATCCTTGTCCTAATGGGTGTATATTATTTAATCATATCTTTGAGTATTGTAAGCTTCTTCCACTTAACCAAAGATATTCCCTTATTTTATCTTTTCTCAATGCACAAGAAACTAAAACATTTTCTCTTGATTTTTTCCAACATTCCCTTTGGAACATGAGCAAAGGATAGGGTATGCTTACCTCCTTTGGACAACCACTTGTAGCACGAAGTATTTGTTGGAATCACGATTACTGTTACACCAAATCCCACAGGTATTAGTAAACGAATGCATCACCAGAGTTAACGTTTCTGCGAGAGGCAGTTAAGCACATGTAGCGAAACACACAGGGAACGATGGTTTATCCAATGTCCAAAAATCTTCCCCCCAAAGCAAGATAGGTGTGATTCGAACGCGAGACCTTTGGATCTAATACCATTTGTTTGAATCATGCTTTTCGTTACACCAAAACTTGTAGGTGTTAGTAAATGGATGCATCATTAGAGTTAATGGATACATGAGAGGCGTTTAAGCACATGTCGTGAAACACAGAGAGAGCATTGGTTTATCCAATGTCCAACAATAGTCACTTTTCCTTCTGTTTTCATAAACATAGTGTCAATATTTAAATATATATTCATGAGGTATATGATAAAATCCCCAAGTATCTTAATCTATTGTGGAGAGAAGAAGGGATAAAATAAAATATTTGGAAGAATAATTACATCTATATATATTACTACTTTACCATATAAATGAAGAAATTCCTCACACATTTATTCTTCCATTACCTTTTCCAAGTCACAATCTCTACATATAATAAATGAGAGCAAGAATTATGTATTTTGGTACCATTACTATTGCCTTCTCTTTTGGTTGTTGTCACCAATAAAAATAAAAAGGGATAAATCAAGCAACTTTTAATAGTGCCTTCTCTTGTGGTTGTTATCACCATCCTAAAAAGAGAGACTTCAAGCATCTTTTCCTAAGTCCCTCTGAAGCATAGAAAACCTTCAATGCTAAACCATTTACAAATGAGGTCAAAGAGGGACACCCCATTCTATGATCTAGTACTACTTGAATTCTTATTCCTATATGAATTAGTAATGGACTAAGAAATACCCTATTAGCCAAATCATTTTTCATCTTTGAGAGATTATTTGATAAATATCTTGTGATTGGTACTTTTAAACTCTCCCATGCTTGCAAATAAGATAAAGATCATATTCCATCAAATTCTTCTCTTCTGCATGGACTTCCTACTTGTAACTTTTATTAATGAGGTAATTTTCTTATGTTCTAGTCAGATTACATACTAGTTTAACATGCCTAAAATAAAATTGTTTTTACAAATTTAAAATATGCCTCTAATTGGGATTTTTCTTCATTGGTGACTTGCATGAGCATTGATTTCTTCACCAAAGGTCCATGTTACTATGATTTATGCCTTCCAACATGTCATAATTTAACTATATTTTCTCATGAACTTGAACAAACACATTAAATAGAATTCCACCAAATTTGTTAGACTACATGCACAAAATCCACCTATACAAAGAAGTAGTGAAATGCGACCATAATGATGTTTTGAATATTTTTATGTAGGCATGTAAATCTAATAAGTTGTCTTTTTTTTTCCTTTCTTAATTAGGTTTAGTCTAGGTCAGGTCCAATCTCAATGTTGGATGGAAGAACAAACTATTCAAGATTATGCGAGGCTTGATTGGGCTTGGAAACCACATGGGTCATAGTGGCTCCCCCTCCTCAACCCATCCCCATGATATTTGAACTAGTGACCTGATGGGGACTAAGCCCATACAAACCAACTAGTCTACACCTCACAGGTACAAGTTAAGTAACATATTTAAGTATTTATGTTGAATTGAATTCTTTTTCTTTATTTCTTTATACATGGGACAATATATAATCATAGGCACTTCTTACTCAATTAATTCTTATTTGCAAAGTAAACATAAACATTCTTATTTATTTGTTATTTTCCATCTTCTTGTTTCTACTTTATCTATAAACCATCATAGATATTCCATTGGAACACTATGTCACAACAAAGCTTACAAGATTTTACATTCTCTTTATTAAGTAATGATTTACTTTAGATTCATATTTAATATTTCTATCTTAGCATACAAAACACCAAGATAAGATGAAGTTGAAATGAAAGAGGCTAAATAAAATAACACACCATCCATACAATGAATACAAGATGTACCTAGGAATATCAATATGGGAAAAAACCCAATAAAAAGGTGAGGATGGTGCCTTGATTTTTCCTTCTCAGTTATGAAGTGTATATACAAAGAAAGTTCACTCACTATAGAGTTACCATTCACATTGTGGCATGTATGGTTGTTGGAAAGATACCCAACATTATGGCCATGTTTTTGAACTCTGTGGTATACACCTATACACTTTGCCCCTACTTATGCATGAAGTAGTGCCACCAGATTCGTAGGTATTCTACATACTTGATAGGGTAAAATTGTGACATTCTGAGGGTTTTAAAGTTCTCCAACTTAGTCATTGGAGGATATCCCTCCAACATCAAGTTATTCATGTGGATTTCCCACCAATTCAAGGCGTTGGCCCCTCTAATTTCAACCACACAAATGAAATCTTCTATTCTTCCTCTATATGATGAACATGGAAATAAAATTTTAATTGCTACAACCTATGATTTATCTGCATAACATCAATATCACCTTGGTATGGCTTGACATCGACCTTTGTTTCCATTTTAAACATGGACTATGAATGGTTAACGATCTTCGAACTAGGTTGATCTTTTTTGGGTCCTTTCTTCAGCTCATCTCTATTACTTCTCGATCTCACGATCTCCCCTTAGATCAAACTTCTTCGTTTGAACCCCCATCTTCTCCTAATATTCCAAGATTATTGGTCACGGCCACGATGAGGAGATTTACATTACGAATTATATTTACAACTTATGTTTCCAATAGTGAAAACCTCTCCTCTATAGGACCACGAAGGTTATTCACAATGTTATCACGCATGACTAGGGTTTTGTTACTTTCGGTTTCATCGATCTAGATCCCTTGAAAATATCCATAATATGCAAATATGATCTATAAACTACCGTGGATATTCCATTGGACAGTTCATCATAATAGATCTAATAAAATTATACTTAAAATTATGAAAATCTACACTATGAGGGTTTATTTCTCTTTAGATTTATGGACTGATAAATTGTTATTTATTGTGCATGTGTGAAAATTATAATTATGTATAAAATAGAGAACAATAAAATAAAAATCTCATAAACTATGATTGACATAAGATATAACCTAGGAAACCCTTTTGAGAGAAAACCCAACTCGAAAGTGAGGTCGCTTTGCTCTCTTTCTTTGAATAGAAAATGGCTATGAGTATAAAGAAGTAAGGCCCATGGCTCATGGACTCCTATAGTGAAAAAATCCTCTCTGTGTGCTCTCTTCCTATTCCTCTTGGTTACTCTTCTTGTATATGGAACAAAATTCTCTTGAAAGAATGAAACCCCATTTCCCCCTAGTGGCTTGATTAAAACACAACCCAATAACCTACTAGTGCCTAGGTTTGACTCCCTCAACTCTTAATCAGAGTTATAATATGGGATATTATAGAGTATTATTCATCATGATAATATGACTAACCCTTTTTCCATGAATAATGGGGCTGACATGTCATTCTCTTGAATTATGGTGGCCAAAACAAGAAGGTCATCTTTTGAGTGGCATAAATTCTGCACACAGACTTTTATTAAGGCAATTATTATGCCATTTGAAAGGTCTCTCTGTGTCGAATAGGAAAAAAAGGTGTGGTGCTAAAATGACAAATTTTTACCCCCAAAAAACATCATTTGATGCCACAAAATGTTCCTAGAAGGTTTCAAACCCCAATTTTCCAAACTAAGTTCCACTAGTGAAAAAAGGTCTTATGAGTTGATACCTCCATTTTTTTTCCACTCTAAAAGCATTGAAATGAACAGAAAAAAATATAATTATCTAATACAGGTTAAAGGTTATACCTAAATATATGCAAAGTGAGTACTCGTTGGAGGAAAAATTTAATTATACATCCAATGAGTGTCTACATTTAACATTTGAGTAAGCCTGTAAGGAGATAAGCCAAAAATAAAATTAAAAACTAGTTTTCTTTATTTTTCTTTAAAAATTGATAACTCTTATTTTATTATTTTTCTCAGGAGGCTCATTATTGATGTTAAAATCCCCCTAAAGACCTTGTTGACCAATATCTTATTATGTACATTCATAAAGGGTGTTTTAAAATTGTGGAAAATAGAGTCAATATATTGTAGGCATTGGGGTGGGGGGATTTATAAGTATTTTGGGGTATAAAAAAGTGTATTCAGTGAAAGTAGGGATGTCTATTAAAATAGGGGTTATTTTTATTAAAAAGATGTCTTGGGAGAGGGGTTCGACAAAATGATATGGGGATGTATTCTCTAATATCCCACGAATGTAGGTGTTATGACACATGCTAACTAAGTGGAGGCCACATGCTGAAATGCTAGACTATGAACCCTTGGCTACTCCTATTTTGCCAAAGTTGAAGGTGTTTGATAATTCAAAATCTAATGGTAGATCCATCTATATATAAAAAATAATTGGTTCCCTTATGTACAATGTGAATATCAGGTTTGATGTTTTTTTTTATCCCAAAACATTTAGTTGGTTGAAGGTTGAATGTAAATATATTCATTGTGAAGATGGCAAGCATGTGCTCCTACATTTGAAGTACAAAATTCATTATAGCATGGAGTATGTGGAAGATGGAACATTGCTAGTACATGGATTTGTAGATTTAGATTTGGTAGGAGATGCAAGATTAAGGGTGATTACTGCAAGTTACTATTTCAACTTGGGATCATGTATAATTTCTTGGTTTCACAAGAAGTATTTGGCAAATGCACTTAATTAGGCTTAAGTAGACTATATGACAACATTATCTATGTGTTATGAGGCCATTTGGCTCTACAAGTTGATTGTAGAGAATATAATCATATGTTGGAGGTCTTTGTTGTGTCTTCTAACAACATAAGTTGCATTAACCTCTCTAGAAATCTGGTGCTTTATGATTGCTAGAAGCATATGGATAACAAATTTTTATTAATGAAACCCCAAATGAGGAAGTTTTAGATTCTAAGAGAAAAGATTGCGCTGGTTCAACACACCTTCCTTGCAAAGAGAGAGCATTCTCCTAAAAGTATGGTGCATTAAGCAAGGAACAATATGTGTGTTGGAAGTGTTAAACACACATGCGCAACAAGAGAATCTGAAGGATAAAACATGAGAGTACATTTTTATTAACAAGAGATATACATTTATAGTACATAGTTTGACCGTTTGGTTTCACATCCCAAGGTCTCTTGGACTTCTTTTTTTCTATTCGGCTTCCACACTAACCCATTGAGGATTAGGTGTCCAACATTCCCCCCCTTAATCTGAAGGGTTATGTATGAGTCCAAGAAGATAGCTCTAATACAAAAATGTGCAAAAATGCATGGCAGCACTAGGCTGAATGTGCTCTTTGAAATGTTGGTATAAAGGGCAGTGGTTTAAGGATGACCACCAACACTGGAATGCTTAGTGTAGTTCCCGGAACTCTTCCAAAACTGGCAAGAAGATGAAGTCTTCTGCTAGAGGGAGTGCTCCTATTGTTTTGAAGAGGGAAACCTTCAACCATGAAAGGGAGGTCTCACCTCGCATAAAAAGGGAGAACTTCAACCTAAAAAGGGAAGTTTCAACCTGTGATGGTTTAAGGATGACCAACAACTCTGGAATGCTTAATGCAATTCCTGGAACTCTTCCAAAAATGGCAAGAAGCTGAAGTCTTCTGCTAGAGGAAGTGTCCTCAATTTTGTTCTTGGAATACTTCTGAAACTGGAAAGAAGCTGAAGTCTTCTGCTAGAGGAAGTGTCCCAGATTACCAACTTAAGGCATGCTCAGGGGCATCTTTGTCTCTGGCTACAACTATGAAACTGGTGTGGCAGGTTGTGGCTTAGGCTCACTTGATGTGACTTTGAAGCTTGTAGATGACCATCATTCCCCCCCTTGTCAGATACAAGGTGAGACGATGGAGAAAACTCAACTACAAGACTGTTCAATACTCTAGAAAATTTTTTGACATGTGATTGGAATATCTTCTTGGCTGTTGATGCCCATTGCCAAGAATCGATCCATCCAAGATGAATCTTTGTTCTTGAAGGACGTTTGTTTCTGAAGCATCTGTTTGAAGAATGACTGGTTTTATGATAGTGCTTACATGGATGAAGATAAAAACAGTGATCTTTCAGATGGCTAACTCGGTCACAGTGTTGACATTTCAAAATCTGTTGTTGTTGCTGTGGAAGAGGAGTAGAATCTGGAACAGCTGGTAGTGAACTGTCATGAGGAGCAGGTGAACTATCATGAATGAATCCAGTGCTTTGAAATTGGATTGGTTTGGAGTAGTCTGGAATATGAAAGGACAAGTTCTTGTCATATCCAAGACCAGTTCTGTGCTTGTTGTGGACAAGTTGTTCCCAAGGTCTGGTGATGGGCTTGGGAAGTGCAGACTGAGTTTCTGCATATGCATGTACAACTGCTGCTTTATTGGGTACTAAATCTGAACCAACTGTAACATTATTGACTTGCTTCTGATGGGTTGTAGTTTCAATGTTCTGAGCAGAAACATGTTCAGAATGACTCCTTTGTTTTAGTTCTTCTTGCTGTATTTAAGATTCGAACTGCAAAAAATCAATTTTCTCTTGTGCATTTTGTAGATAGACCTAAATGTCTATGAGATAAATTTTACTGATTTTTAATATATCATGAGTGGTATACAATATCAGAGTTTTGAGGAACTCTAATACTTCATTGATTCTGGCCATTTTTTCTTCAATGTCAGAATTACACCTTAAAAAACTGAACAACTACTACTCAATGCAGAAAAGTAATATCACTCATAGTACACAACAATATCCTTTATAAATGTGCAGCAAATGATCAGTGTGCAACAAGCAAGCACCAATTACAAAAAATGACCAGCATTATGTTCTGACAATACAACCGACTGAACTTTTCTCCACAAAAGACTACTTTTATAAAACAATCATTGCCTTTATACAACCCACCAAACTCTTATGCAACACTTGAAATAAAGAAGATGATAAGAGGAAACAACTTCTTCAATCTGATTACATAGGAAAAAGGGCACCAACAACTTCCTGATCAATATTTCAATAAAATGAATGCTTTCGCTTTGGATGGATACTTCTACAATTTCCATGATGTTTGTCAATAAATTTTAAGATGCAAACTACACCTTTAATTTCTGTTACTGAATGCAAGGCAATCTTCTGGCATTTATAACACAAGCTTATCACACAAGTATTCACACAAGCTTATCTTCTAGATTTGTTTCAGAGAAAATACTATGCGAACCTGCCTGACCAGTTCAAACTTGGGCTTTTGAAACCTAAAATCTGTGAACATCACATTTAGTTTGTGGTTTAAACTCATCGGATCATTCTCAACCTTGTTCTCGTAGTCTTTTGGCAGAGCTGCTTTCTCTGGATCACAATCACTTTCCAATTGCGCAGAGAATACACAATTGTGACTCTCCTTTAAAACTTGTGTTGATGATGAATAGATTGATATATTCTGTAGTCCAGGTCAACCAATACATTTTTCTCCCTGAGAAAATTCACAATCATAATCGATATGAATGGAACGAGGCATTATGTGACTGAATGTCGCATTCTTGAGCGATTTGACGGGAATGAGGCCGACTTGGTGATGTGAACCTCTGAGCAACAGAATAGAGATATGATGGCTACTTTCAACGGAATTAAAATACAAGTTATTTTAGGGCATGGTTACTTTCAACACCAAGTTTGTTTATTCATATAACAAAAGCAATCTGTCAGTGCATGATTATTTATTTTGTGGCAAGTTTGTTTGTTTTAACAAACGCTTCAGCCTAATAGACATAAACAATGGGTATATATATTTTAAATTTACATAGAAATGAGTGGCTATTTCAAATCATACACGCGCTCACTATCCAGAGCTCCGACCGAGAGCTCATTGTATGCCTCATCTCTAATTCGTGATTTGAATCCAGGCTGCGAAGCCGGGGATGCCCTGTGTCAGCGGAAACAACATGTAATAAGTTGGTGGTGCGATATTCCTGTAGGGAGGAGTCGTGATAGCGACAGAACATGTATTGGTTCCCACACGAATAGCTGCCATAAATTATCTCCTCCAAGAACGATCAGAGCCGCCATCACCACTGTAGAAAAATTTCAAAAATCTACAATGATTAACAAACAAATGGGACAACAAATTTAAATATCATTACATGTTAAAAACGTAATACTCAAAACTGTATATCAAACCAGAGAGGCCACCACGTTTCCGCTCTCTTCTCCAGTTCCACGCTTTACAACCTTCTTCTCGAGGGGAGTCACCACATTTTTTTTTTTGGTGCACTGCTTATCAAGTTTCCTTCCATAGGCACAACAATGTTATGCCCTCCAACTGAGAAATCTAACGTTTTTGAACCCTAAACTGACGGAGGTTTAAACGCACGCTCAGTTCCTGAACTCGAAATTGGGCGAGAGCTAGACCCACATGGTGTTGGAAATAATACTGAGAGGGGGGGTGAATCAGTATTATCTAGCAATTTAACAAATCTTCTTTATTTGATCTTTGAATTATTCTTGCATATCAGTACCATAAAATAATGAGCATGAACAAAGAAAACAGATAGTCACACCAAAGAACACAAGATGTAAGGTGGAAACCCAATGTGGGTGAAAACCACCTGCTGCAATATGTCTCTATCTTCTTTCAAATTAGAAACTCCTTTTACAATGATTTTGTACTGGTGCAGTCCTTTACCAGTACGCAGGCTGCAACCTGCAGAGAGCTACAACTCTCTACTTCTTTTCATAAAGCATCAAATGATCATCAAGTACATAACAGTTACTGTCTACTACAGTTATCAGATCAGCAATAACAGAATTAACCCAGAACACCATATCAACAGAGAAATACAATCAACAGAACAGAGACACAGTTTTCCCTTCTGTGGCCTGCGTACAGACGCAGTTCACCTTCTGCTTTCCTGCGACCACCCGCAGAGATCCTTCTGCTGCACTGCGTGCCCACGCACTGTTCCTTCAACTGCTCTACGTCCTTTTGCTGCAGGGACGCACCAAAAAACACTATCGCGCCGCGTCCAGTTGCTCAAAGGACGCACCCAGAGATACTATCGCGCCGCGTCTTTTTGCCACAGGGACGCACCTGAACCTGGTCTGTCCTGCGTCCCCACGCAGATCTCCCATTACTGAACTGCGTCCCGGACGCACCTGAGCCACGTCTGCCCTGCGTCCCCACGCAGGTCTCTCTCTGCTGCGCTGCGTCCCGGCGCACTTTCCCTTCACTGTACCTGCGTGCCTTCGGGTATGAATGATTTCAAGACTTTAAGAGAAACCCAAACACACAGATCTATAGATCTGATCATGTGCCAAAGAGATCTTAGTCCTTCAGTAGATTCACCTTCTTTAGATTTAGACTAGATCTCACCCAATAAGATATTTAACCAAAGACATACTCAAACCAAATGATCTCCTTTGCTTTATATAGGCAAGCTCCTCCTCAAATCAAGGAACAATACCACGAGCCGACACCTTAAAAACACAATACCGTCGGCTAGATACCAGGAGTAAATCACAAGAAACCCCCACGTGTGCTTTTCTCTGCCTTAAAAAATGTGCACTGGGTGGACGCACCTTCTGAACGGCTGGACTGCGTCCCTGGACGCGGTCTATGCATGGATTACCTGCGGGTACGCACTTTCTGAAAGGTGTACCTGCGTCCTTCTTAAAATTTTCAATAAATTAAGAGCTGATCATCAATCTTTGCTGCTGACATGAAGAACAACGATCTACCACCTGAATGGGTTGCCATCAAGGACAACACCTGAACCATAATGCCAACAATCTCCCCCTTTGGACTTGATGGAAACCTCATAATCTTCAGCTTCATTCTCCCCCTTTGACATCAAGGGCAAAGGGTATGCTCCCCCTAAGATCATGCTCCTCCTGAATAAGAACCAGATCTGTAGCGACGAACCATAATCTACCATGAAAGAGATAGAGACATATTGCAGCAATTTCCAAGATCTCCTTCTGACCATCCTCCATAATGCCAACAGTGCATTATGTGCTCCCCCTGAGCCTGTATCACCAATAAGAAGAGGTTCAACAATAAGATGATGCATCAACAACCCCCAGCTTTTGCCTGAGGTATTCAAAAGTGTCCCTGGGCAATGGTTTGGTGAAAATATCAGCAACTTGTTCCTTAGAAGGAACATACTCCAATTTGACCTTCTGTTCAAGTACTTGTTCCCGGAGAAAATGGTACTTGATTGGTATGTGCTTGGTTTTTGAATGCATAACAGGATTCTTTGAGATGCTGATTGCACTTGTGTTGTCACATAAGATAGGGATTGGTGGTGTACAAGTGATTTGAAAATCCTGCAATGTCTGCATCATCCAAAGGAGTTGGGTGCAACAAGATGCAGCAACAACATATTCTGCTTCAGCTGTAGACAAGGCAATTGAACTCTGTTTCTTGCTGAACCAAGATACCAGTCTGGAACCCATAAAGAACGCACCACCACTTGTGCTTTTCCTGTCATCCACGCTTCCGGCCCAATCTGCATCTATATAAGCATGAAGTGTAAGATTTGTATCTCTAGGATACCATAAGCCATAATTTTGAGTCCCTTGAAGATATTTGAAAATTCTCTTCACTGCCTGAAGATGAGTCTCTTTCGGATTTGCTTGAAATCTTCCAACTATTCCAACTGCATGCATGATATCTGGTCGGGTACCTGTCAAATAAAGTAAACTTCCAATCATAGATCTGTAGGTTGGTTGATGTACTGCTGCAGATTCATCATTTGCACTGAGGCTACATCCTGTGACCATGGGTGTACATACTGGTTTTGCATCTTCCATGCCATATTTCTTCAAAATCTGTTTGAGATACTTGGTTTGAGATAAAAAGATTCCTTCTTCCTTTTGTTGGATTTGCAAACCAAGGAAATATGTCAGTTCTCCTAGTAAGGACATTTCAAATTCTTTCTGCATGACCGAGGCAAAGCTTTGACTCATAGCTTCTTCATTGCTGCCAAAAATAATGTCATCTACATACACAACAAGAATTAGCAATTTTTCATTTTCAACTTTTATATAAAGATTGCTATCTGCTGAACCTTTTGAGAACCCTTGTTGATGAAGATATTTGTCCAAGCGGTAGTACCAAGCCCTTGGAGCTTGTTTGAGACCATAGAGGGCCTTTTTCAATCTGCATACGAGGCTTGGATCATTTCCAAGAATAAACCCATCTGGCTGTTCAATGTACACTTCTTCTTCCAAGTCTCCATTCAGAAAGGCTGATTTCACGTCCATTTGAAATACTTTGAAGTTTTGAAAACTTGAGAGAGCAAGGAACATTCGGATGGCCTCAAGTCTTGCAACGGGAGCAAAAGTTTCTTCAAAGTCTATTCCTTCTTGCTGTGCGTACCCTTTACAAACAAGTCTGGCTTTGTTTCTAATTACTTCTCCATTTTCATTCAATTTGTTTTTGAAGACCCATTTTGTCCCGATAACATTCTTATCTTTTGGTCTAGGAACCATCTCCCAAGTGTTGTTCTTTTCGATCTGCTCAAGTTCTTCATCCATTGCTTTCACCCAACATTCATCTTTGCATGCTTCCTTCACATTTTTTGGTTCAGTCGAGGAGAGTAATGCCAAGTAGCTTGAGGCTTCTGCAACTGTTCTTCTAGTTTGTACACCTGCTTCTTTCTGTCCCATAATCTGAGATTCTGGATGGTTTTTCTGAACATATCTGGATGGAGTCTTTTCTTCTATTCTTGTTTGCTCCTCTGGTTCTTCTTGAGGTTCTTCTTGAGGTTCTTCTTCTTCATCATTCTGTCTTTGAGGGTAGCCTTCATCTTCTTCGATATCTTCCCGATGTACTTGCCTAGGAATGTATCCCTTCTCATCAACCACCACATCAATGCTGTCAACAATTCTGCCAAGTCTTTTATTGTAGCACTTGTATGCTTTGCTATGTGGAGAGTAACCAAGAAGAATGCCTTCATCTGCTCTAGGTTCAAGTTTGCCAAGCTGCTCATCAGTATTCTTGATATAGCATTTGCTCCCAAAGATTTTGAAGTGCTTTACCGAAGGAGTTTTACCACTCCAGAGCTCATGAGGAGTTTGAGTGCTGTTTACCCGGACATTTGTTTTGTTGAGAATAATAACCGCAGCATGTGCAGCTTCACCCCAGAAAGTTGCGGGAGTTCCTGATTCATCAAGCATAGCACGAGCCATTTGTTGGATTGTTCTATTCATTCTTTCCACAACTCCATTTTGCTGGGGAGTTCTTGCTGTAGAGAATTCTCTTCTTATCCCATGTTCTTCACAGAAATCGAAAAATTCATTTGAAGTAAATTCCCCACCTCTGTCGGATCTGAGGCACTTAATTTTGTGACCTGATTCATTTTCAACCAAGGCTTTGAAGGATTTGAATTTTTCGAATGCTTCATCTTTGTGCTTCATAAGTCCTAACCAAACAAACCTAGAGAAATCGTCAATGAATAATATCAAGTATTCTTCTCCTCGAGGTGTCCTTTTTCTGAAAGGACCGCATGTATCTGTATGTACTAGCTCAAGAGGCATGCTAGCTGATCCCTCTTTCTCTGGAAAGTTAGTTCTGGTTTGTTTTCCAAACTGACATGATTTGCATATGGTGTTGTCAGGAATTTTGATATCTGGAAGATCGCGAACTGCCTGATATTTGCATGCTTTCCTTATTTGTGAGAAGCTTAGATGTCCCAACCTTCGATGCCATAACCAGTGCTCTTCATCCTTGCTTAGATAGCATTGTTGTTGTCCTTCTTCAAATATGTACAGATTATTTGGAGTTCTTTTGCCTTTGAGCACTGTTTTACCTGTATCAAGATCACGAACAAGACATCCATTTGATCTGAATATAACCTCGGTTCTTTGATCACACATCTGGCTGACACTTAGTAGATTATGCTTCAATCCATCAACATACAAAACATTTCCAGCCTTGACATTTTCTTTTAAAGGAGCAATACCTTTTCCTTTTATAGTTGCAGGAGTATCATTTCCAAAAGAGACTTTCTTTCCCTTTTCTAAAGTAGAATAAGACTCAAGTTTTTCTTTATCACCTGTCATATGCTTCGAACATCCACTGTCAATGTACCATAGATTTTCCTGTCCCTCTGCATAGAATGCTATCCCACATCTTTCTGTTTGAGGTTCCTTTATTCTCCATGTTTTGGTGCTTGAGGCTTGTTCCTTTTTCCGCTCTTGTTCCTTTCTCTCCTGAAACCTGCTCCTGCATTCAGAGTCTTCATGACCAAAATTATTGCAAATGGAACATTCGACTTCATTTTCAAGAGCCGAAAAGTTGTTATAGGTCCTTTTTGTAATCCCTGTCATGCTTCTTTGTTTTTGAGCTTCCCTAGTCATGATTGTTTTATATGCAACACATTGAGCTGCTTTGTGACCAAAATTATGGCAAGAAAAGCATTGTCCATTGAAGAAGCTTCTGCGGTTATTGAATCTACCTGCCAACTGATTGTAATTTCTATTTTCATCTATTCTTGAACCATACTGAGAAGATTTTACCTATGGCTGGTTGTAGCTTTTGTTCACCCTTAAGATGGATTGCCCTTGATAGTTTCTGTTTGTATTTCGTCCCTGCTTCACCTGATTATCTTCATTGTTCTTCTGCTCATTTCTTCTTGCCGCATCAAGATAACTTTTTGAGGTGGATGCTTGAGAGGTTTCTCCATTATAACCCAAACCTGTCTTGTTTAGAGGAGACCGCTGCACATTGATAATCTCATCCAAAGTTTCAGATCCTTTGACAAACTTAAGATTAATAGCTTTTGTTTTCTCAATTTCTTTTCTGAGACCAACAATTTCACCTTCTAATTTTTCAAGATGTTTTTCCTTTTCATCAATTTGAAATTGTAGAGTATCAATGATCACATTCTTTTCTTCTATACACATCTTGAGTCTAGTAATTTCATCATAAAGGTTATTCACATCTACAGCATCCTCATAATCATCATCTTCAAATGCCATTAACAACTTATATTTATTACCTTGTTCATCTTCATCACTGTTTGATAAACCATCACTGTCTTCATGGGTGTAGTAGCTTTTCTTATTTGTACTTTGTTTCTTGTTCCATCTAGCAGGTTCCTTACCTTTATCCTTATAGGGACATTTTGCAGCATAATGACCTACTCTTCCACAAGCAAAGCATTTGAAAGGTAGCTTACCTCTGAACCTTCCAGAACCCCTTTGAAGATTTCTGACAAAATTTGATTCTTCTTCCTCTTCTTCTGGAACATGGCTTGCTTCATAGTAATCTTCCTTGCCTGATGCCTTGAAAGCAGCTTCCCTTCTGTCTGATGGACCTCCCTTGCTCATTTCATAAGCAGTTAGAATTCCATGTAGCTGAGACATAGTGAGAATTCGGAGATTTTCCTTTTCTTCTATTGCAGATACTTTAGATTCAAACTTGGGGGATAATGATCTTAGAATCTTTTCAACTACTATAGCCTCTTTTATTTCTTCACCCAAATTGTTCATACAATTAACAATCTCATCTACCCGAAGAAAATAATTAGCCACACTTTCATCATTATACATCTTGAGAGTCTCATACTGAATCCTGAGAGTTTGAAGTTTAGCTCGCTTTACCTGTTCATCTCCTTCATAGCTCGTGACCATTTTGTCCCATATCTCTTTTGCTGATTTGAAGTGCATTACCTTCATGAATTCCGTTTGGGATATACTTCCTAATAGAGTACTGACTGCTTTTGCATTTGTTTCATATTTCTTCTTCTCAGCTGGATCTGTAGGAGTAGCTGAAGGAAAAGCGTAGCCTGTTTCTACAATGTCCCAAACTTCTGTACCAAGAGATTGAAGATATGCAGTAACTCTTACCTTCCAATAGTTGAAGTTTGTCCCATCAAAAACCGGTGGCCTGATTGATGCTTCTCTTTCGTAGTTGCTCATGATGAACGATCTACCTTCAAGCGATCAAGCTTCTCTGAAGGACCTGCTCTGATACCAATTGTTGGAAATAATACTGAGAGGGGGGGTGAATCAGTATTATCTCCAACAATTTAACAAATCTTCTTTATTTGATCTTTGAATTATTCTTGCATATCAATACCATAAAATAATGAGCATGAACAAAAAAAACAGATAGTCACACCAAAGAACACAAGATGTAAGGTGGAAACCCAATGTGGGTGAAAACCACCTGCTGCAATATGTCTCTATCTTCTTTCAAATTAGAAACTCCTTTTACAATGATTTTGTACTGGTGCAGTCCTTTACCAGTACGCAGGCTGCAACCTGCAGAGAGCTACAACTCTCTACTTCTTTTCATAAAGCATCAAATGATCATCAAGTACATAACAGTTACTGTCTACTACAGTTATCAGATTAGCAATAACAGAATTAACCCAGAACACCATATCAACAGAGAAATACAATCAACAGAACAGAGACACAGTTTTCCCTTCTGTGGCCTGCGTACAGACGCAGTTCACCTTCTGCTTTCCTGCGACCACCCGCAGAGATCCTTCTGCTGCACTGCGTGCCCACGCACTGTTCCTTCAACTGCTCTACGTCCTTTTGCTGCAGGGACGCACCCAAAAACACTATCGCGCCGCGTCCAGTTGCTCAAAGGACGCACCCAGAGATACTATCGCGCCGCGTCTTTTTGCCACAGGGACGCACTTGAACCTGGTCTGTCCTGCGTCCCCACGCAGATCTCCCGTTACTGAACTGCGTCCCGGACGCACCTGAGCCACGTCTGCCCTGCGTCCCCACGCAGGTCTCTCTCTGCTGCGCTGCGTCCCGGCGCACTTTCCCTTCACTGTACCTGCGTGCCTTCGGGTATGAATGATTTCAAGACTTTAAGAGAAACCCAAACACACAGATCTATAGATCTGATCATGTGCCAAAGAGATCTTAGTCCTTCAGTAGATTCACCTTCTTTAGATTTAGACTAGATCTCACCCAATAAGATATTCAACCAAAGACATACTCAAACCAAATGATCTCCTTTGCTTTATATAGGCAAGCTCCTCCTCAAATCAAGGAACAATACCACGAGCCGACACCTTAAAAACACAATACCGTCGGCTAGATACCAGGAGTAAATCACAAGAAACCCCCACGTGTGCTTTTCTCTGCCTTAAAAAATGTGCACTGGGTGGACGCACCTTCTGAACGACTGGACTGCGTCCCTAGACGCGGTCTATGCATGGATTACCTGCGAGTACGCACTTTCTGAAAGGTGTACCTGCGTCCTTCTTAAATTTTTCAATAAATTAAGAGCTGATCATCAATCTTTGCTGCTGACATGAAGAACAATGATCTACCACCTGAATGGGTTGCCATCAAGGACAACACCTGAACCATAATGCCAACACATGGGCCACTGGTAGTTTTATCAGCGATATGACTTTGTGCAGAATTTCGAATTGTTGATGCAGATTTCTTGCAGGCCTCTAGTTTCAATACCAAGAAGGACTTTCTTGTTACCGAGAATATGGTTGTCCTTCACGCAGGATACCAAATCTCCAAACTCCCAAAAACAACAAAGAACCCAGTGAACGGTAACAACAGGCGATGGAGAGACTAGATAATAGCTTTGATCACACCCAATAATCATGCGCGGAACAAGGAAAGAATATGGAAAACCCTGTGCCTAAATTAGAAATTGCACAGGTCGGCCAATATCAACGTAGAAATCAATTATAGGAAAACGGATAGGGTCAAAGCAAGCACATGTGAACGAGGAGAGTTGCAGCAAGCCGACACTATTCAGTTGGACCAACAATTGCAGCAGATCATTCAATGCACAGAAAATAGGGACAGAGGTTATAATTAATGAAATGGCCAGACGAATAGTGGACATTGCAAAGAAAGAGCACTGACAATTGTAGAGAATGCCCAAAAATGAGAAAATGCATTTCTGACAGAGGCCAAATTAGTGGAGCGGTCATGCACGCAATTAGAGCACTCAAGTTCTGGCAAGTAGGATAGAGCCAATAGAGGAAAACTGACAAAACCAGGGCTCAAATTGGAGTAGGGTTAGAATTCGCCCGCTTTGATACCATGTTAAACACACATGAGTAGCAAGAGAATCTGAAGGAAAACATGAGAGTACATTTTTATTAACAAGAGATATACATTTATAGTACATAGTTTGACCATTGGGTTTCACATCCCAAGGTCTCTCGGACTTCTTTTTGTCTATTCGGCTTCAACACTAACCCATTGAGGATTAGGTGTCCAACAGGAAGTGATTCCTTGTAGCATTAGTATGCAACATGGAAGAGGTTCCCTTACACCCCTATGATAGATTCCTTGGACTTAATGATGATATATTCCTCTTACATAATTATGATAATGCCATGAAATATTCTTCTTACATATTCATGAAATAACTATGCCAAATTCCTTTCATGAAATAATGTGTACACGTCATTATAGACATGTGTAGGGGACTCACTAGGATAGGTTCCTTGGGATGAGTGATGCCACCCTTGAGGTTATTATTAGAAAGTGGTTTTGTAACCACCCTTTCCTCTTAACAAGTTTGACTAGGTAAGAGTTAGTACACTAGTTAGGTTTTTTTTTTTTCATTCTTACATGTGTGTGGAGTGTGAGCGTGAGCCGAAGACTTCTAAGAAGATATTGTAATCAGTTGATGACATTATTATATTTTTCTCATTTCTAAATGAGAAGATACATATCATTTTTTTGAATCTCTATTTGTTATCTACCATATTGATATTGTTAATATAAATAAAATTTTATCTAATTATAACACTAATCTCATTTCTTAATAGGTGTTATTTGCACTTTTAAGTTTTCATTCAACATTGTTTTCATATAAAATACAAATAATGCTAATGATATGATGATTAAGTTTTGATTCAACATTGTTGTTATTTTACATGTTAAAGAAGTGTAATATGCAACATTGATATCATGCAAAAACTAATATATATATATATATATAATGTCATGTGGATAATTGCCCACCATAATTTAAGCAAGTAGTTGCATAAAAAATGGATAAGATGTAAATAAATGTAATATGAAGTTTATTAAGCTCTTATTACGTTAAATTTTTATATTTTTATTTAATATGATATTAATTCAAAATTATATTAAAGTGTGATAATTATTATGACACTTAGTGAAACTCTTTTTTGATTTTTTATTTTTTTAATATAATTTATTTTATCTTACAATTCTATTTAAAACCAACCAATTAAAAAAAGCAATTTACATTTAAAAAATAAGAAATTATTTTTTAGTTTTCAAATATTTCAGTTTAATATTTTTTTTTTTTTCTAAAACTTTAATAAACTTCATAGAATCTATTTAAAATTTTCAAAACTAATTGAAAATAAGATTTTTGACCAAAATAAAAAAAAAACATAACCTACCCAAAGTAATTATAATAATTATAATGATATGATGATTAAAATCGTTTTGGAATAAATGATCCCATAACTTTTTGGTAATGAAAATTTTCAGCTCGATATCCTTATGAAGGCCTTCATTTCATAACAAAAAGTATTGATCATTTTAATGGCTATGATTTCACTCTCCTTGACTTTTCTATGAAATGGGATCAAAGTTTGAATTTGAAGTTGTTATTGTCTATAAAGAGTTGTATAGTGTATCATTGAAGGGTATACGATTAAAAAGTAAATAAACTCTTCATTATATATTTTATTTCTTATTTTTTTTTTCTTTATTAGTAATTTTTTTAAGTGTATAACAAAATTTCACATACCATGATAATTCAGAAAAAGAAAAGATATCATTTGTATACAATAGAATCATATTCTTATGGAGTCCATGTATGCATGTATCACTTATTTATATAATTTAGTAGTGGGCACTAAAGAGAAAGTGTTTTGGTTGTGGTGAATCGTCTTTATGTTCAAATAGGAAAAATAATTCCTATTTTACCTAGTCCCCAATTTTTTCTTACTGCTTGGATGCATAGACAACACTTACCAATCTTATATGTATCTTCCTTTTGCCACTCCATTTGCTATCTTCTTTCTACCTACTCCATTTGATTACATTTACTCTCTATCATATTTGCTTGCATTTACTATGTTCCAATAGCTTGGATTTATGAATAGTGTATATATTTTATTTTTCTAAATATTTAATATAAAAAACACAACAATAGACACTAAACATCAAAATTGATTCAATATAATTAAAAAAATTACGCACTAAATAAGTATTTAATCTAAATATTCACTTGTTTCCAAAAATAACGTTATTTTTTACAATAGAAATAATATTATACATTATAATGCACCAAATCCACCCATCGTTAGTTCCACAATTTTCATGGACTATATATATCATATAGATGTTGAAGTGATTTCCATAAAACAATACTATGACGGTGGACCGGATTCCGTGTGTGTGAACCATGTAAAGCATATCTTGTTTTATATATTCCATGCACTCGATGTTGTCCGATAGTTGACAACTTGACATTGGCTCATACTAGTTGGCGCGCTTTCGAGATTCCGTGGACCGGGGAAATTAGATGTTATTGGATGAATGTGGATGTTGGGTACCGCTGAGTCACAATTCCATTGTACATTCAATATCCATGTATTCCACGATGGGATGGAATTTGATAGTATGACGTTTATGATTTAGAAATTAGATGTTAGTGGATGAACGTGGATGTTGGGTATAGTTGGGTAACAATTCCATTGATATTCATGTATTTCGGGACGGGATGAAAATTAAAGGGCAAATTGTTTGTCAAATGCAGTTTAAAAATTTGTAAAAGTATTAAGAATTTTTTGAAATGTTTATGATTTAGAAATTAGATGTTATTGGATGAATCTGTTAGGTTCCTATACTAATAGGAGTCATAATTTTGAATGATTAAAGTTGGGCCTTGTAATATTGTACATACTTTTGCTTTCTGCAAATGTTTTCCATATTAAAAAAAAAATAAAAAATGTAAAGAGGGTATGTCTTAAAAGAATAATCAAAATATAAAAAGAATGATAAAAGGTCAAAAAATGAAATATATGAACCCCGAAAGACAAAAAAATACCATGAAAGTGTGCAAGTCAATATCCCACTTCTATTTACTTTTTATGCATAATAAATGATTGTGTGCAGCTTGATACTTATGCCACAATCCATGATAGTCAAAATGCTTAAATTTGGCTATTTCATGCTTTGAATTTTATGTTCATAGGTAGTGAATAGATCTGACCAAACAGTGTAATCTTGGCAAATCATCAGATATGTAGAGTGAATAAAAGGAGCTCATCAGTTTAATCGAAGCCCTTGGAGGATATAAGGTTAGAATTAGATAGTTTATTTTGTAAAGAAAATAAAAAGATTGATAAGGGTTTGCTAGCCTAAATGCACTCAAATAAATTGAAGAAAAAATGATAGGATGAGTAAGTGGGTAAGTAGTAGAAAAGTTGTCGAAATATCATGTCATTTGATACAAAAATCACTTATGTCATTGTTACAAATGCATCCTTTAAATATGCATATGTGGTAAACAAAACAAAAGTAATAGTTCACAATTTGGCTCACTAATTTCCCTTTCATAACAAAAATATTAGTACCTATAGTTTTTAAGTCAAAAAGGCTCAGATCATTTCTTTGACTTCTGGTGGGACCAGCGCATCGGCTTGATGACTTAAGAAAAAAAGGTGTTAAATTTCATCATAATTCATTCATCCCCCTCACAAAACCCCTTCCCCTAAGGTTAAATTCTTTTGCCTAGCAAAACCCCTTTATAAACATGTTTTATGTAAAAAAACCCACCAAATATATTTAACCTAAATACTAAGTATATGGAAAACACACAACATTTCATATACCTAAGCACACTATCCCTTCCACTCATTTCACTTCATATTAGATTTTTAATTAAATATATAAAATTCCCAAACACCCACTACCCCGTATATATTTAACTTCTTATTTAAATTAACCCCACCCTTAGTTTATCTATAAACTGTGTTACTAACTCTTATCCCGTAAAAAATATTAAAACCCCGTCCTCAATTCCTAATTCCTCATTACAGTCTGGCCTGATCCCTTAAACCTAGATTAGTCCTTAAACTAATCCCGAAACCACCGCGATTAAGTCCTCAGGCCCCCCATTAAAATCCATCACTCTCCCCCGTGCAACTCCCATCTCCTGATCACCATTGATCGTCTCTCTTCCACATCCAACGCCCCACAAGCATATCGAGCTGGCCTCACATACGCCCTTTACCCACTTGATAAAACGGTTTCCCCCTTAGCCCCCGACACTATGTGTCAAGTGCTGAATGGAATTGGGCGACCCCTCCCGAAGACTGCCCGCACCACAAAAGCAATGCAATGGACCTCTCAAACCACTTACCCCTTCCAACTGAAAACCATCACTATTCATCAATTAGTGAAACCCGCCAAAATTAGCTGTTTTTTCTATAAAAGCCTCATTACCCCTCTTTTCACCCTTTTCGCACATTTTGAATTTGAGAACACAGAATGTCATTGCGACCCTTGCAAATAGCCAAATTTCTCACAAACCTCCGCCATTGCTCCACAGATGCTACAGACAACCCAGCTCATTCATTAGTCCGTACCAGTACCATACGAACCTCTATAGCCACCTTCAACCACTATTCACAGTCAATTCCGCCCAATTCCAGGTATTTAACTATGGAATTCCAACTCCGTTATCAAATTCAGAGTCAATTCACCCTCGTGACACTGTTAGTTAAGTAAAAAGATCAAATTTACTTAAAATTTAACATTGTGAGCCATAAACAAATTGTAGAACCTCCATTGCCCTAAAAGCTCTTATCACCCTCCACATTCAAATCCATAAGAACTGAGTATGGTTGCCTCAATTGCTATGGATGTAAGGCCCATCACTACATCTCATTTAGACGTGGACCACCTTCCTTTGGTGGATAAATATTTCCAAATAAAAGATACCACAGTCCTAGAACCTTTGTTCAAAGTACATTGGCAAAGTAGGGATAGGTCCCTGAACCATGCTGATGAACTAGACCTTTGGGAGTCAATTTTTCCCAATTACCAGTTCCTCCAAGTCCACATTTTTCCTGAAATTATGCATATGTGCTATGCTTGCTACGTCCCCAGTCACAAAACTGTTATGTCTCATGACCAAAAGTTCGTTTTCACCATCACTGCTGAGTCTATAAATGAAATTATGCAGCTCCAACTAGGACCAAGCCTAACCCCACTCATAATTGGAGACTTGTTGTACTTGTATCCAAAACTTAGCTCTACAAAGTTGGCCCAACTGTTCCAAACCTTCATCAAAGAAGAGAAACACATCCCTAAGGACTCCCCTCCATATGTATTAGTTATTTTTTCTCCATGGGGCCAGAATATTGTGGCCATCATATCTTTTGTTTTGGGTTACTCCACCAGTGAGTACATTGATGAAATAATTCTTGCCTTCATGTCCATCTACACTCTAGGGCAGCGTCCTGCTGTCATTTATGACTATGTCAAATTTATAGCTGATAGGATGCATGAGAAATTTCTTAGAATGAACAATGAAAGGGTTTTAAGTACTCCTTAGTTTTATACCATATTATCAATCAAAGAAGTTCCCATTCACCCTTCAAAATCTGGACACCAAGTGTTAGCCTAGGTCAGTGATTTTTTGACCCCATTGATCCACCAATACCAGTCTCCGTACACTTACTCTGATTTCATTGATTTATTTGTACATCCGGTCCTGGAAATGTTGACTGGAAACTCTCCTCCTAGAATCAGTCAAGAAATAAAGAGTCCTTCAATTATCTAAACAGACCAAAGTTGGTAACTGGTACCTTTACCAGAACCATACAGAAATAAGGATTTATGGTTGCATGCTGGCACCATACAAGCTACCAAGATACCTCCCAATGATGTTGTTTGCATTAGAGTACTATTGGAAAATTATCAATGCAGATGAATTAAACTACATCAATGCCAAGAAGAAGGCCAATTTTAAAATAAAAGACCAAATAGGCCCCTTCATATGCAACTCTAGAGAGGTTGGAAAAGAGACAAATTTGATATTACAAAATATGAATTTCCAAAGAAGTTTTGTCTGGAGACATGATCCTTTGGAATTCATCACAAAAAATAGACAAAAGGTCAAGCTATGACCTTTGATTCACCATCCCATACCTGAAATAGAAGCTTATGCAAATCAGACAGAATGGGTGGAGGGTGCCCTAGTAAACCAAGAAAGCACCAGAGTAGATGTAGAGAATGCTCTAATTAATTTAGAAAAGCGGCTTGATGACAACTCTTTTTTGCAGGTACTAGAAGAAATAGAAAGGGCTATGAGCACCCCTCCAGTTATGCAGACTCCTCAGAATGAGGAGAAGATCCCAAAAAGAAACAGAGAAGGGCTTCCACTTCAGGAATGGCCACCTCTGATTCGCAACAAGAATCAAACAAGAGGCAAAGGCTAAATCCAGCCTCTAAGCAAGAGTATACTGAAGACTCAGCTGAGGTCACAAATATAGGAGTAGAAAGAAGTAGGCCTACCACTCCATCTGGAGGCATGAAAGAGCCTTCCACATCACAAAATCAGATGTTGGGAAGGCAACTCAGTGTTGAAGTATCTTCCTTCAGAATGCCTGCTGACAATGACCAAGATATCAATGAAAGATATAAAGAAATCAAGGCTAGAAATGAGAGGCTTAAGGCTCAAACATATGCTCAGTACCTGAAGCTGACTCCCACTAATCAAACAAAGCTAATGTTAGCCTTTGACGTTAAAGCGGGAAAGTTGCAGATGACCTTTGTTAAGCCTACAGTGCAGTAGCCAAAAACAACATTAGATTTCAAAAGGGTAGATTTTGAAGTGTTGGCAAGGGATATTCATTCCATAGACCAGATTGAACTACACAAACAGGCTGGGGAAATGATATACTCCACCCTGACAGGTAAAGCCATAGCTGCTCATCAGCTATAGAACTCTCTGAACAACATATCAACACAATTCCAGTTAGAGAAGGCCTCCTCATTGGCCAAGGATACCAGGATCAAGTGCTTAGAGGACTTAATGATTGAATTGGGACATGATCTCAAGGATAGAAAAGCTACAGAGTAGCTTATTAAGAAGAAAAATGATGATATTGCTGCACTTAAGAGGTAATTGAAAATACCGTAGCTGCAACATCCTCAAATTCTAGAAGTCATATAGAATCAAACCATACATGAGGAGTTTATGGACTTGGTCCTGAAGCTGAATGATCAACTTAAGGAGACAAAAAACGAATTGGAAAGGAAACAAAAAGAAGAAGCACAAAAGGCCTAGAGAATAGGTGAAAGAATCAAAATCCTAGAGAAAGATTTAACACTAGAGAAACCACTTGGACAAACCAAAGAAATGTTGTGGGCCAATATCGTTGACTATGTCAATGATATTTTCCCATCAATCCAAGTAATTTTTGAACAAATAGAGCTGGTAAAGATAGCCACAAAAGTTATCCTGATAGTGAAGGAGGAGTTGGGAGATAAGCTAGAGGAGGCAAATAAACTTATCCACTTCCTCAATAGCAAGAATAGGTATGAACTCCAAGAGCTAAATATAGAAGATAGGACTGCTACCGTTTTAGAAATAAGGAAGGTCCTTTCTAAAAGGAACCTTATGCTTAATTTGGAAGAAAAGTGCCACAATACGCAGGTAGCCAATGATAGGTTCATGGTTAAATTCCAGATTTTGAGGGAGAAAGGTCTGCTCAGTCCTATGGTCATCAATGACAAACTCATGACATAGTTGGACTATGGTGATAGACTCAGAAAATTGGCTAAAGAACAAACCAGTTCTTCATCCATAAAAGCCCTTCCAATAGGGAAAGTGTTATATGATACATTTGAAAACCTGTTTTTCCTTGAGCATGAGGTAAAACATTTGTTCCTCACCAAGCCAAATTTTGCCAAATATACCGAAGCTGATGAAATCTATAGGAGAATGATAAATGTAAAGTTACCTAATGCAGAATGCTGGGAGAAAATGACACATTTACTGTGATAAGTTTACATCAAAAAGTTAATGCATAGTAAAAATGAAGGCAACCAGGTAAAATAGGTGAAAACAGGGCAACAGGGTCAAAGAGTATCAGGGTTAAAGAGTATCAATTGAAAGATGAAAGTAAAGAAGATTCCAGCATGAAAATCCACAACAACAAGCCAACATAAATGGATACACTTCAACAATAAAGGCCAGCACAACCATAATAAAAGGGACAGCATGAAACAATTCGTTAGTTTTCTCTATCTTGTTTGTATTTCCTAGATTAAATCTCAAGTTGTTTTGAGATATTTTGTAATATTTTTCTGTATAAATACTTCATAATTCGAACTATGTAGGGTGGATTCTTAGCCATTTCTATAGTTTTCTTGATCAAAGACTGTAAGCTATTGTATCACTATTGGACCAGCAAGCTGGATTATTGAATAAAGCAAAGACATTTCATTGGATTCATGTGTAGTGCAAAATACAAACAAGTATCTTCTTTTGTGTTGTCACTTTTCTTTAAAAGTTTTTCCATAATCTTAAATGTATATGAAATCTAAATGCTATAATATGGAATGATATCTTAGAACTTGCTTCACTGCACTTTGTTTTGACTATTATGCATTTTTATGTTTTATGCTAAATTATCTAAGTTAAGGAATTCTTGATTGCTCCTTAGTTCAAGTAGTTTCCTTCTGGTCTATAGTAAATGATTCTTAACTGCCTTTTGCTCATGGTCATTCTGTGTTCCACCTTTTAATCCTGGTTTGAGGATTCTTAAGTGCCCTCTCACCCTGGTTAAAATATTTCACCCATTCGACCTAAAAACCTATGTTTCACTCTTCTATCTTGCCCATTGAACACTCCCTTTAATGATTTAATCCCAGTTCTGCTGCCCTTATTTGAATCCATAGCCCAATAGCCAGAGACATCATTCTATCCATCTGTTTAAGGATTCCACCATCCAACTTCCAATACAAAACCAAAACCCCAATGAACATTAAGAACTAGCCTAAAATCGTAGAAAAACAAAGTTAAATTATATAGAGAGAGCCCTCTCTGAGTCATAGGTTGGATAGAGCCTATATTTAAAAGATTGGTTTGTAGTTACCTCGGTCTTTTCCTTATTCTGATAACTTTTAGGGAAAATTTCTGAGAGATAACATAGTGGTGACCATACTGGGGAAAACCCTAAGTCCTAATAAATCTTTAAGAAATTTTTAATTCTGTGTTTTGAGCCTCTCAAAGTAATTTATTAGAAGTTAATTCTCAAAAAAAGAAAACAAGTAGAAAATTTTTGAAATTCTGGCTTCAAGGAGAACTCATTATACTAGGGCTAACCTAGATCCAAACCCTCCCCTAGTATTTAATAATCCTAACCTGATTTCAAGAAAATCCAAAACAAGGGAAAGTTCAACTAGCCACACACCCTTAGTTAAAGCTAATTCATGCCCTGATGAATGGTTGTTTTTAGAAGATTTTCCCTTTGTCGAGCAATTTGATTTGTCATTATTTAAGTCAAGGTCCGAAAGTCAAATTTGTGACACTATCCTAGATCTTGAGTTTATTGCAGACCTTGAAGTCCAGAAAGCTAACAAATCAATTGATGAGTACATTCTGAATTCACCGCAATCATCCCTTAGTACTGCCAAGATCCCTGAACTTTCTAAGCAATTATCCACTACTCTTAGTTCACCACTATTCCCTTCAACTTCTAAAGCCCATTCCCCACCTCCATTCATACCCTCACTCCCTTACCAACCTAGTACAACTCACTTATTACTCACCAGTCCTAGTTCATCATCCACTACAGTATCATCTTCCAGTGCCTCAACCCCACATCTTAGCTCTTCCCAGCTTATAGCTATGGCAAATAGATATGGTTCCCTTGTCTTACCTGCTCCACTTGGTTCCATGCCAACAAACTACCAAAGTAAAATTGTCCAATTTTATGGCATAGGACACTACACTGCACAACACCATGTTAATAAAATGACAGACTACTTTGAATTTCATGAAATTGATATTGTGGATGTCCAAATGAGATTATTTGCTGAGACTTTAGCTAGTGATGTGTTGAAGCCCCGGAAATCGGGTCTACAACAAGGGGGATACCCACCCGATCCGGACCTTGGTTGGAAGCTCCTTATCCGTTTGGTATAGCGGGTCCCACTGGGGATATGGGACCCGTTTCCCAATCTATGAGTGTGTGTGTGTGTAGAATTTGATGTTCCTGATCTAACAATTCCTAATTAAAATATTCTAATTCTAAATTTAATCTAATGCTATGCTATTGTTATCTAATAAGCAGCAACATCTAAGTCTATACTAACCCGAGATATAATTCTTCTATTATGCGATCTACAAAGATTTCAAATAACAACTGGTAATAAAGATCATTAAGCTATTATGAGAAAGGAAATCGATAAGGATGAACCACTTTGCATAAAAAGTTAGACGAAACAATTGCGAAAAACATATCGCATAATGAGCTATTCATACATTAAGCATAAATAAATAGCTATCACAATACAAAAGTGCCAAATGATAACTCAGGCATTCATGCAATAATACATAAACAACTAAAAACTGTATATCACTTTAACACATAAGCAGAAATGGTCAAGAGATAAAAGTACCATTTATGACTAGTCCTACTCATGAGCTTCAAGCGACAATGATTTATCTCTCTTTGCTCTAACATCCACTAAGAGTACAAAAGTGCAACATCAGTAGCAGATATCAAATGCAAACATCAACAAATCCTATTCCATTCATTCACCAAAACCTCCTCTGAGGGTGCAAAAGTGCATGTTCTGAGGACAAGTTTTTGATAAATTTCTGGACCCTTCTCTAAATGCATGAGAAGGGTTTAAATACTACTAACTAATTAACTTAATTACAAAAATTCAAGATACGGTTTAAATGACCGCCCTGTTTCTAAGCAAAAATAAAGCAAAACTATTTCTAAAAATTAAATCTAATATCTAACTATTTCTGCATTTGCCCCTTAACGTTGCAAGCATTCAGTGTTTGCCTGAGTAGAGTCGGCTGACTGTCTTCCGCTTTTGGTTGAGCTAAGCAAACAGAATTGGTAAGAGCTGGCACCATCTTCTCAGCAAAATCGATGATATACTCGAGAGTCATCCTCTGACTATGTGGCTTTACCGCGTATGCCCAGTAATAATCTCAGTTCAACTTGGTTAACCCTTTGGATTTCTTTTACCTTTTCTTTAGCTTTCTATTTCCTGTTTGTTTTTTACCATTGCTTTCTTGCATTTTTCGGGCTTACAGGTGACTAAGCAGTTAGAGGCTTTCCTTCTCGAGCAATTTTCTCAGCGATGCGCGATTAGCGCTAGGCACTAATCGCGCATCGGAAACTGCCTCCGTTCTTTGATCCGGGCTTCTCTGATGCGTTTTTTGCTTTTGCGCCTCTTCATCTTTATCGGGCATAAAGCTTCAAAATTTGTAAAAATAATGACTTCGTGTGTTGTAGATCTAACCCAGAAATATTATAGATCTGATATAAAAATATAAGACAATGCAAATAAACCCAGAAATGATATGAAATGATTCTTTATTGATCAAACCCTTAAGGTAGGGCAACACCATACATTCACTCCTTAAGGAAGGAGAACACTCCACAAGCCATATGCCTGTTCATACAAGAATACTTCTCTTCATATCCTCCATGTGGAGTCTCTAGCCTCTATATAGGCCTCATACATACAATACCATGGGTCATTACCATGGTTCCCTCATACCATCAACTAATACCATGGGCCCATTACATTATTATTAACTACTTGTGGTCCTTTACATGACATGGGTTAACCACCTTATTTATTACTATGGCCCATCCCATTATTACATTATTACCTTGGGTACCTTCCTTGGTACCCCATATTATACCCCCTAGGTATATAACATTCCACCCCCCTAAGCATGTTTCGTCCCCGAAACATGGGAAGAGCACAAATAATAATATCTACTCAAAAGAGTAGTCCACTGATACCATGCACGTGCATCTAGCCATCCAAGAGAAAGGTGAACCCTCGATCTCGCTGGTGCCTCGCTCGCTTGAGATGGAAGTTGACCGTGGCAGCTCTTCTGTGTTGATGTGTAGTGGGTGGATCTTCTCTCCTCGCTATCCGTCATGTGACTACTTGGTTTCCATCTTGATGGTTGTCTTGCGGGGTGATTTGGGTGATGATATGTTGAAGTTTTAACCCACGATTGCTTTTTCTTTACTTCACCCTGCTGTGGTGCCTGTTGTGGTGTCTTCTTTTTCAATATGACTTCAACCACTGAGCCATCCTCGGATGTATCAGCACCTGTAGCCTTTTTTGCTTCAGCCTCTGTTTGTGTTTGATTATCTATCATTACTAGCTCATCATCAGACTCTGGAACATCTTCTGCTTCAGCCTCCTTGGACTCTACCTACTTATTAATGTAAATATCTTGTAATGCAATTTTCTTCTTTTTATACCAGAGCTTCAGGAATTTCTTCTGCACATTAATATTTATGGTACCCACTGATTCCATCCAAGGGTATCCCAAAACAACATCCATGTTATCCATATTTGAAGCATAAAATTCACCATGCAACACATATTTATCCATAAAAATCTTCAAATCCTTGTACACTTGAACATCCTCATTATCAACTTGTGCAATTTCAATGAGTTTTTCTGGAATTTGCAATCTTTTTGCCAAATTAACACTTATAAGATTTTTCTTGCGACTAGGATTTATAGAAACAATGATTTTCTCTTTCTGAATCAATCCATGAATCTGCAATAAAGATATAGCAGTAGGAAATAACCCCACATGTTTCCCCTTATCTTGTTTTCTAGTCTGAGACCATTTGTCCATAAGGAGTTTTTCAAATTCTGCATCTGAGAGTTTGGTCAACTGTTTGTTATCAAGTGAGAAATTCCATTTTTGAGCCTCACCTCTCATATTAGACAGTATTTGAAACTTCCAAAATATCCCATATGTGGTTTTGTATCTTTGTATGCATTCTTCAATAGTAGGACCATCATCTTTTCTTGTAAAATATAGAGTTGCCATGAAGAAAAAATTCACTTACTTGGAGAAAATTTGTAATTGTCACAGTTTCGTCAATATTGCTCAGAATCTCTATTATAACCTGTTTTTGGAAATGGAGCAACCATTCTGCATCTGCCCATGTGATAGAAATCCTGATTCAGACACTGGAATTACAGATCTGCGATGCTACTTTCCCGCCGTCACCAAAAATTTCTGCAAAAAGAGCTGATGTTAAATCAGCGATATATCCCTCATACGGACTCCGATTCGACTGATTTTTTTTTTTTTGAAATTAGGTGTTTTTTCACAAAGATTCCAGATATAGAATTAGATCTTGCAGATCTTGCACCAGGACTTCTATATCTGCGCCGCAAACTCGCTGCCCTGAAAATTGTTTGCAAACCCACTGATTTTAAATCAGCGATATCTCCTCCATCCGGACTCTGATTCGACCGATTGTTTTTTGAAATCGGGTGTTTTTTACCAAAGAATACATATATACAATTAGATTTCGCCGATATTGCACCAAAACGTACAGATCTGATCTGCAAATTCGCCACCCAAAAATCCCTGCAAAAAAAAAAAAATTCTCCACGGTTTGCCCAAGAAAGAGCTCTGATACCACTTGTTGTAGATCTAACCCAGAAATAATATAGATCTGACATAAAAATATAAGACAATGCAAATAAACCCAGAAATGATATGAAATGATTCTTTATTGATCAAACCCTTAAGGTAGGGCAACACCATACATTCACTCCTTAAGGAAGGAGAACACTCCATAAGCCATATGCCTGTTCATACAAGAATACTTCTCTTCATATCTTCCATGTGGAGTCTCTAGCCTCTATATAGGCCTCATACATACAATACCATGGGTCATTACCATGGTTCCCTCATATCATCAACTAATACCATGGTCCCATTACATTATTATTAACTACTTGTGGTCCCTTACATGACATGGGTTAACCACCTTATTTATTACTATGGCCCATCCCATTATTACATTATTACCTTGGGTACCTCTCTTGGTACCCCATATTATCCCCCCTAGGTATATAACATCGTGAGCTCTTGACCCTGAGCATTAAACTGCCTATTGATATCAGCATCGTTCAATACTCATTCAACCATGGATGTATATGAAAGACATGTAATGGATGGCTCAACAACATTCTGTGAATCTGCGGCTCTGTTGCATGCGGTATCCGTTTATGAGGACGTCTTTTCTCTGTCTTTGAACATTGGAGCTCTACCCTTTTTCCTCATAGCTTCCTGCACATTGCTTTGTGTAACTTTTGTTTTTCGTTTCTGCAGTTCACAAGTGAGGAGAGAGTAATGATAATAAATAACGACAGGAAACCTTTAAATGCTACGGATATGAAAAAACACGCCACCTTACGTGAACTGGCTCTTCGAACAACACAAAACCATATTTTATTAACAACTGGCATATAACTCATTAATTATCATTAAATCACGTAACTAGTTCTTGGTTCATGGAAAAACCTTTTCTTAAATATTGAGCCAGGAAAATCTGCAGTGGAATGTTTCTGCGATTTGCATCGCAGTATCACATTTCTCTGTATCGCATTACTGCAATTTTTTCGTGTTGTGCTATCGTAAGGTTGTTTGATCGCGCTATCGCAAGGATCGCAGATCGTAGTATCACAAGATCGCGGATTGCAGTATCGCAAGATCGCAGATCACTCAATCGTTTAATCGTTATGTGTCTTCCATGCAATTTTGCGAGATGCAATATGCGATATCGTATATCGGCGATTTTTAAGGTTTTCAAACGTGAGTGTTTATTAATGCATGTGATGTGATGGAGTTCGCGTCGCAATCTCGCATTTTATCATTTTGACTCATAAGAAAAAGCCCTATCATTCTTTGCGCGATGCGATATTTCTTAAGGAGTGACATATATGAGCACTAATTGATTTTTTGAAATTTTTGACTAAGGGTCCCCACTTACATAGTGTTATTGCTAATACTAAATAAGGAGGGGGGTTGTTGGTGGCCACAACATGATGTTAGGAAATGGTTTAGATCACTGCCTGATAATAGTATTGATAGTTTAGAAGTATTTCATCAATTTTTTTTGAATAGATTGGAAAAGAAAAAGAATCCTCTATAGATCCTTTCAGATTATGAAAATATTAGGAGAGGACCCAAAGAGACTGTTCAAGATTACTGCACCAGATTTAACAATATATACAATGCAGTTCGAGTTAATCTTAGACCCCCACCTGACTTAGCATTAGTAAAGTTCCTTGATGGTTTTAATATTTGTCCATCCTTATATACCCATGATCCTGACCAAATCAAGAAAACAATGCCAAATCAACCCAAGAAAATCAAAGAAGCTTCGGTTTCTAAAATCCTCCAGATTCTCCCTAGACAAAACCAGAATCCTTCTAGCCCCACCATTGTAGATATAACCCCTAATCAACCTTTTGATGATCAACCCTCTACTTCAATTCCCCCTAAAAAACCAGTGGACACACCTCAAAACACTAGATTGGAAAATTCACAAAAAGAGGTCCCCAATAAAGGAAAAGAAGACCATCCCACTCAAATCCTTATCATGAAAACTCAAAATCCTCAAACAGAAAAAGCCCCTTTGCCATTCAATTTGGGAGCAGAGGTAGCTAAGTTAAAGATTTCAGTCCCTTTAATAGAGTTAATCAAGAATGAAACCTACAAAACACAGATAAACCAGACCCTGAACATTGCTGAAAATGAGGATCTGTTAACCTGTTTGATGACCAACCAGAACTTATATTTGGTCCAGATGTTAATGGAAAACCACTAGAAGGAGGAATACCACCTTTCTACATTAGCCTTAGCATCCATGACAAAATTCTTCATAATGCAATGTTGGATTTTGGGGCCTCCCACAACTTAATGCCCAAATTAGTAATGGAGAAATTGAACCTAGACATTACAAGGCCTTACAAGGACTTATTTTCATTTGACTCAAGTCAAGTAAAGTGTCTGGGTTTGATTAAAGACTTGTGTGTTAACTTAGTTCAATATCCTACCAAGAGCATCCTTATGGATACTATGGTTGCTGACATCCCATCAAAGTATAGCATGCTGTTATCCAGATCATGGAGAGCCAAACTTCAGGGATCTTTACAACTTGATATGTCATATGCAACAATTTCTGCTTTTGGACAACCCAAGAAGCTGTACCGAGAAACTTTAAGGAAATACATGGTAAGTAGCCAAGTTTGGCCTCAAAACTTTCCTGTCTACTCTGTACATTCAGACATTGATTCTTTTATTTTGTATAATGCTGATCAAACACAGGGAACTCTTTTAGACAATGTTGACACAAAACCAAAAGAAATTGCAGTTTCAAAACAAGAGGAAACTGTCCAAACTTTAGAACTTTCCACTAAATAAGGTAGTCAAAATGAGGAAATGTTGGTGGCAACAGATGATGCAAAATATGAACATGAGATATTGTGGCATCTTCAGTTTGATGTGTAAGTCAATAAGTTTGGAGCAGGAGTAGGATTTTGGATAACAATGTGGAGAATGATCACTCGGAAGGCCATGCATACAGACTAAATTTTAAATGTACTAACAATATGGCCGAGTATGAAGCACTAATTTTAGGTCTTAAATTAATTAGGAATCTAGGAACTATAAGAGTTTCTGTCATGGGAGACTCTGAACTAGTTATAAAACAAATTAATGTTGTATATATGACAAAATACTCTAGGTTAAGTTGTTACAGAGGAACCATTGTAGAAATATTAAACACTTTTTTAGAAACCAAGGTTGCTGTAATTCCTAGAAAACATAATATGCAGGCTCATAGTTTAGAAATGTTTGCTAGCACCTACAAGTTACCCTTTCAACCTAACCATCAATACCTTGCTGAAGTTAGGCACATACCTGCAATTCCAGATAATTTGAAGAACTGGAAAATATTTGCTGATGACAGACAGATAAACAATTTTTTAATCTCAGAAGAAGAATTTGTAAATAGCAATATAGATACTGACACATCAATAGATTCTAAAGTTAAAAACAAAATGGAAATAAATGAGATAAAAGGTGAAGAGATAGATAGATTTCATCCCACTAACTTTACAAAATCAGATGTTAGAAGCCTAAAGCAAGTTGAGATTGGTGAAATAATTAATGAAGACACTGAAGTAATCAACCTCAAAGACAATTTCTTACCAAAAGGATTAACTCCTTTGGAAGATTTGTTTGATTCATATGATGTTCCTAGAAAGCCTAAAATGGAACCTTTGAAATCTGATATAGAGGAGTATAATATAGGCACTAATGAAATTCCAAAATTGATCAACCTTTCTAAATCATTACCTCCCACTGAAAGAGTAAAATACATTGATTTATTAAAAGAATTTAAGGATGTATTTGCTTGGAGTTATGAGGACCTCAAATACTATGACACCAGCATCATACAACACACAATCCCTATAAAATAAAACCAAAAAACATTTCAGACAAAAACTTAGAAGAATTAATCGTGTCCTATTACCTTCGATTGAAAAGGAAATCGGGAGAATGTATGACGCTAAGATAATTGCACCAAATCAGATTTTATGATTGGGTTTCAAACTTGGTGCCAACTAAGAAGAAAACGGGTGAGATCAAACTCTGTGTGGACCTAGGAACCTCAACAAAGTATCACTTAAAGACAATTACCCTCTCCCCAAAATGGATCATATTCTGCAAAGAGTAGTTGGATCAACTAGAATCTCATTATTGGATGGGTTTTCTCGTTACAATCAGATCTTAGTTCATCTTGATGACCAAGCCAAGACTGCCTTCACTACTCCTTGGGGCAGATTCATGTATGTGAAAATGCCTTTTGGACTAATGAATGCAGGAGCCACTTTCGAAAAGGCTATGGATATAGCCTTTGCCAAAGAAATTCATGACTTCCTTGTGACATACCTAGATGACATTACTGTATTTTCAAAATCTGATAGCCAACATTTGGATCATTTAAGGTAGGTTTTTATTAAATGCAGGAAATATGGAATTTCTTTAAACCCCAAGAAGTCTTTGTTTGGGTTAGAAGAAGGAAATTTATTAGGCCACATAATTTCAAAAGATGGTATCCAAATAGACCCTTCAAGAATAGAAGCCATCTTACAGATAAAACATCCAAGGAACATTATGGAATTACAAGCTTTCTTAGGGAAAATTAACTTTCTTAGAAGATTTATTCCTAATCTAGAAGAATTAATTAGATCGCTCAACAATATGTTGAAAAAAGATTCGACCATAAAATGGGCTGTTTAGGCTAAAAAATCCTTTGAAGACATTAATCTAGCCTTAACTAGAACACCAGTTCTGATCAGTCCAAAATTTGATAGAGATTTCATCTTATTTTCCTTTGCTTCTAAGCACACAATTGCTGTAGAAAAATGACCAGGGCTATGAAAAAACTATTTCTTTCTTTAGAAAAGCCCTGAGAGATGCCCCTTTAAAGTATAACATAATGGAAAAAAAGCCTTTGCTTTGGTTAAAGCTATCAAGGATTTTAGGGTGTACATTTTATATTCTCATATAATAGCCTATGTTCCTAATTCAGTAGTCAAAGACATCCTAACTCAAGGTGGCCCAGATGGAAAGAGGGGAAAATGGGTTGCTACTATTCTAGAATATGATATAGAAATCAAACCAACTAAGTTAATCAAGGGCCAAGGTTTAGCCAAGCTCATGGCTGAATCAAACTGTCAAACCCTGGATATAAAATTTATTGCACAAATAGATAATGAAGAGGAGATGATGACTCCACTAATCTGTCAGGCCTTTATTGAATCACCATGGTATGCTGATATCATTTATGTTTTACTGAATTTACAAGCTCCTCCTAAATTATCTAAGACCAAAAGTAGATTTTTAAAGATGAAATCCTTAAAATTTTGTATATTAGACAATGCTTTGTTTTGGAGAAATCATGAAGGTATTCTTCTCAACTGTTTATTAAAAGATGAATCTGACAAGGTATTACAAGAATTTCACGCAGGTGTTTGTGGAGGACACCTTTACTGGAAAACCACTATTGATAAGATTCTTAGAGCCAGTTTCTACGAGCCCACCTTGTTTTTTGATGTAAAGAAACATGTGACCTCCTGTCACAAATGTAAAACTTTTGAGGGAAATAAAAAGATTCTACCTTTAGCCCTCAAGCCAATCTCTGCTGAAACACCTTTTCAACAATGGGGTTTAGACTTCATTGGTGAAATTCACCCACCTTCCTGTGCCCAACACAAATGGATCCTCACTACCACATACTATTTCACAAAATGGATAGAGGCCATACCTTCAAGGCAAGCCACTGACACTGTTATCATAACCCTCCTTGAAACCAACATTCTATCAGGATTTGGATGTCCAACTAAGCTCATTACTGATAATGCAACAACCTTTAAATCCAAAATAATGATAGATTTCTGCAACAAATATCATATAACCTTGGGCCATTCCACAACCTATTATCCCCAAGGAAATGGACTGGCAGAATCCTCAAACAAAAGTCTGGTGAACATCATCAAAAATTTGTTAGAGGACAATAAGAAAATATGGAATAAAAAGTTAGTCAATGCCTTATGGGTAGATATACTAACCACTAAGAGATCAATTGGTACCTCTCCCTACCAACTAGTTTATGGGATGGAAGCTATTTTTCCATCCTCCTTGGGAACACCAGTGATGAAGATGCTTCAAGAGTTGAAGGTTGAACCTAATAATATCCAAAGAAGAATCAATCAAACAATTCATCTTCAACAAACCAGGGAGGATGTATACATCAGGTTTCAAATTGTGTAGGAAAGGATTAAAAGGATTTTTGATAACAGAACCAATGCTAAAGATTTTTACCTTGGTGACAAAGTCCTAAAATGGGATTGAAGGAGGGAAGATAAAGGTAAACATGGAAATTTTATTTTCTATGGAAAGGCCCATATGCCATTTATGCTTTTAGAGGTAATAATGCTTTCTTCCTAAGAGAAATGGATGCTATAGAAGTAGAAGGTGGACCAGTGAATGGTCGAATGATCAAACAATATTTTGAACCTAACAACTGATTTTTACTTCCCATTGTACATATTTCATTTTTCTTCAAAAAGTTTAGTTTGGATTGGATGATGATCTTTGAAGTTGAAGCCCAAAGAGAAGGCCCTAAAGTTTAAGGATTCACTGTCATAAGTATCAATAATGCAGAGGCATAGAGGATCAATTTTGCAAGGTAACATCAATGGAAATTCAAAGGCTACTAATATACACAGTTCTTGACATTTCACCAGGAAATGCCATCCCCTATTGGAGCCACTGTTAGGTTCCTATACTAGTAGGATTCATAATTTTGAATGACTAAGGTTGAGATTTTTAATATTGTACATACCTTTGCTTTCTGCAAATGTTTTCCATATTAAAAAAAATTAAAAAATGTAAAGAGGGTATGTCCTAAAAAAAATAATCAAAGGACAAAAAGAATGAAAAAAGGTCAAAAAAATGAAATATATGAACCCCGAAAGACAAAAAGAGACCATGAAAGTGTGCAAGTCAAAATGACACTACTATTTATTTTTTATGCATAATAAATGATTGTGTAGCTTGTTACTTATTCCACAATCCATGATAATCAAACTATTTAAACTTGGCTACTTCATGCTTTGAATTTTGTGTTCATAGGTAGTGAATAAATCTGATCAAACAGTGTAATCTTGGTAGATCATTAGATAGGTAGAGTGAATAAAAGGAGCTCATCAGTTTAATCTGAGCCCTTGGAGGATATAAGGATAGAATTAGATAGTTTATTTTGTAAAGAAAAGAAAAATATTGATAAGGGTTTGCTAGCCTAAACGCACCCAAATAAAGTGAAAAAAAAACGGTAGGATGAGTAAGTGGGTAAGTAGTAGAAAGGTTGTAGAAATATCATGTCATTTGATACAAAAAGCACTTATGTCATTGTTCCAAACGCATCCTTTAAATATGCATAAGTGGTAAACAAAACAAAAGCAATGGTTCACAATTTGGCTTACTTAACATCCCCTCATTCATTTTAATCCCATAACACTCACTAATTTACCTTTCATAACAAAAATATTAATACCTATAGTTTTTAAGTCAAAAAGGCTGAGAGCATTTCTCTAACTTCTGGTGGGACCAGACCTTCGACTTGACGACTTAAGAAGGAAAGGTGTTAAATCTCATCATATTCATTTATCCCCCTCACAAAACCCCTTTTCCTAAGGTTAAATTCTTTTGCCTAGGAAAACTCCTTTATAAACATGTTTTATGTAAAAAACCACAAAATACATTTACCCTAAGTACTAGGTGTTATAGACATTTTTGTGCCTTACAACATGAAGCATGAAATGTCGATAATCTAAGGGATCCAAAGTCCCTAAACATGTTGTTCCTACCCCTAGAGGAACAAGGTCAGCAAACCACAGCACTGAAAATCAGTTCTCCACATGAAAACACTCAAAAACAAGCTATTTCTGGATCATGTCAACTGCTCCACTGAGCATCTGCGTTGAATGTCAACTCCAATGAAGGCTACCTGCGCTGGGCAAGTTTGGCCAAGTGGCACAATCATTCCTCAAGGTGTCAATGCCCAGGAAGCTTCCAAAATGACACTTGGATCAAGGAATTCGCCTAGTGATGAGTAAGAGGGTCTAGATCTCCAAGTGGAAGCAAGAACCTCCAAGTGGACTCAAGAAATGAAGAATAACTGAAGTGGGAGAGGACACTAGTCAGCTCCATGCCAAGCTCAAGCTGACTCATCCTTTCTCCAAATCTCCTATATATAGAGCTCTCTCATGAGGTCTAGGGAGGCGGGAATCTTGTGACTGTAAGGAAGTGCTGTTGGTTTGAGTATAGAACTATTGGGTGATTTGCTTGAAGGAGGTGAAGAGGAGATTTCTTTCTGCTGGGAGGTGATGCTGGATTGGGCCTTTTATGGTTGTATCACTTCCTGAACTTTACTTCTTCCATTAATAAATCATTTGAGGTTCTTCTATATGCATGTGTCTCAATGGTGTATTGTTATGCTTGTGTATTTGATTTACTCTAATCCTTGAATCAATTATGAATGTATGCTTCTTGTAGTTTCCCTCTCTTGTTATTTTGCAGGATCTTGGTGTAGCTAGGCCAGTGAAAGAGCAAGGAGCTGGGAGCAAGCAGCAAAGAGAGAAGATTGGATCAATCATTAGCGGAAGACATCGGTTAGTGGATCTCTTCCTCCTCTCTTTTACATCTCATAAAGAAGTAATCTTGAATAAGCTTTGCTTTGATTGTTGCTGAGGTACTATCACCCTTAGAGTGGGATAGGGTCATTCCGTATTGGATACTTTTCCCAACAACAAATTGGCGACTCCACTGGGGAAACATCTTGTTGGTTGTTTGTGTTTTTGCTATTCATTTCATAAACACAGGGAGTACCGAATCGAACTGCACTTGGATCTTTCAAATGCAAAGTAGAGGGCAACTACTCTAGCTCAGTTTCTGGGCATGTTTATGATTTGAAGAGCTGATTCACAAGGACTCTAAATAGCTCTTAGTGATAGCTTTTCATCCTCCTTTTCATCCCTTAGTGTGTACTTGACTGATAGCTTCCGATTTGGCCAAAAACTGTGAATTTTTGAGCAATCTGTGACCCGGAAACTGAGAAAAACGAAAGTTTGAATCTTCAGTGCAGGCACTGTGAAGGCAGTCTGCATTTCAGCGCAGTTCCCGAAGGGGCTACCTGCGCTGAAGGTCAAACTGCCAGTGTACTACCTGCGCTGAACCAGTTTTGCCTAGTGCTACTGGGGTTCCCTCCTGTTTATTGCCCTGTTTTCACTATTGTTTTTGCTGCCTGTTACCAGTCAATGTACCTATCTGAAACCAACTATCCTTGCCACTATTCCGCCTCAGTTGTATAAAGAAACTGTGTTTGTTCTTTGTGTATTTCTTATATCATTTACAGGTTCCCATAACGAAAGTGAACTAGTCTTGCTGTGGCCTCTTAGATCTAGACCTGTGATAAAGTGTCGTTCTGATCTTATGAGTTAGTTTATTTGCTGTTCATAGCTGATTGAGCTTTTGCTTTCGTCATATGGTTTGAATTTATATATTTCTAGTGTCGAAACAAGTAAATCTTAAGGTGTCTTTCGATTTTGGACAAGCTTGTTTGCTTTCGCTTGAAATTGAATTCAAAATTATACAACAGCTTTCTTTTTGTATCGCACCAACATTAAGAAAGAGAAAAGAAATACCTGCATTCTCCATTTTGCATTTGATAAGTTTGCATGTTGATTTAGGGAAAAGTGCATTAGTGTATGCTCTTTGATCTGTGTGAAAAGATGATGTCTTTCTTTTCCCTCAGTAGTTAAGATTTTCATAAGTCAAAAAGATTGAAAAAAGCCTTCTTCTCATCTTAGACTGCATTTAGGAATTTGTATCAAACATCTCGTGGTGAACCTTGAAAGGCAAACTTTAAAAAGATCAACTTAAAATATATTGAATGAACATAACAACGCTTTGAAACATAACGCAAACACATAGAGGTCTAAGCTAGAGACGTGTTCCGGCGTCGTTAAACGTAGTGACTGCCGATCTCGACGAAGGTGGGTGATTCCTCCTGAGAGTCGGTGGCACTAATACGGACTTGTGCTCCCACGTACCGTCGCGTATATATTGGGAGACCCCTATAGGATCAAAGCCTTTATCCATAGGAAACCGTGTCGGTCGCCCTACTGATCGCAATGCAGTGAACACAGCATTCACGAAGATCGACCACTCGTACCGTAAAACGTATTCTGTGGTTTTGCGAAAGGTTTGGCACACCCTCTGCCTAGATCTCCAGAGTAGTTTCTTTTGGCCTTTTTCAAACTCTATAACTGAAAAAGTCCAACCGAGCATTTGTCACTTCGGGCTCGTTAATACATCGAAGGAGACTAGAGTCATCTTTAGCTTTTTCTCGACTCTTAAAAAGTGAAAAAGCAAGTTGTGTCTAAAAGCGTCTAATAAAATTCATTCAATTCGGAAACACAAATTTCCCCTTTTAATATTTTGGTTGATCGAGTAATCCGCAATCGTGGAAGAAAGTCAATTGAAACCCTGTCGTTCGCGGAGGCTTACGAGTCAACCGTCTTTGTCTCCGGAATCGAAAACAGTATGGACAAAGCGAACTCGTTTAACCGGTTCAAAATCTCCTTTGAAAGTTAGAACAAGTGTTCCAACTACATCTGAGGTTCCGGTTACTCCAAACATTTTTGGAAACCCTGCCTCTATAGAGGAAGTTCAACAGCCACAGAAGGACAGTAATACTGATCCTAGTCTATGGGAAAATACTTGTATAACTGAACCAGTTCCATCTGTAACCGGTCCAGAGAGTTTTGCTCCTCAAACAACTGTCGCTGTCGAAACAACCACTTCTTCGGCACCAGAAATATTTTACGGACCTGACGGTCTTCCTCTTCCACCAGGTTTGATTGCGATAGAGGAAATTGCAGAGGATCCGCAAGCAAGTACTCCAACTCATTTTGGGGTAGGGGTCACTCTATTTCCTTCATCAGAAGTTAATCCACCACAAGTGGAAGTTCCTGTAGAATCGCTAGGCAATCTATTGGATAGACTTAAAATGTCTGAACAACCGTCATCATCTAGGACTGTGTCAAATGACACAGCGACAGCAGAAGCCCCTGCCGTCACTCCGATGATGTTTGCCGGCATACCAGCTGTCTCGACTAGCTCTCAACTGCTAGAAGGAGTCCACCAAGGGACTATTTCGACAGTGTGGTCTGTTCCAGTTTGTTCATCCGGAGTAACACCTGGCAACTCTTATGTTGAGACTCGACAGATTGATCCTCATGGAGGTCAATTTTGGCCATCTAGTCCTCAAGGAGTAACAATCCCTCTGAGTTCCGGATTGCTACCGTATGGGGGGCAGTATGCCCTTTCATTACCTCCTCCGGGAGGATATCCATACGGTAGTTCTCAACAGTATTCAGGTTATACTGGAATTGCATCAAGTAGTTGGGTACCTATGCTACCTCAACAACCAAGAGTTGTATATTCTATGCAACAGTGTGTACCTGTGACGAACATCCCAACCATGCCGGCTATTGTAACAATGTCACAAGTTCAAGCGATACCTGTTGCATGTCAACCTCAGATTTCTCAGGTTGTAATGCAACAGCCACTTGATCATGGGTCACAACCACAATCGCCAACTGGTGGGGCGACACAAGTACAAACGGGTACAATTACCCCACACCTTGGTCCAACGGTTAGCATAGCACAACAGAACATGGATTCACAACCATGGCTTGTGCAATACCAACAACCGCAATTCCAGCAAGTGTACCAAGGTTCTGAGCAGCAGATCTTTGCGAATAGTGGACAACCGTATATCCAAAACGGTCAAAATCAACCACTTTACAGTGGCCAAGTCCACCAACCGTATCATTCATACCAACATCAATTACATTATGCTGGTATGCAAAGGCCCACTGCTCAAGCGATTCCATCGTACCCTGGTTACGCTTCGCCTAACCTGAATCAACAGTTACCATTCGTGGAAACTTTAGAGTTACCCGATTTACACCGATTAACCAACGATCCGATTGCTTATGCCCCTTGGTGGCCAGTGATTCCTCATAAACTTCCATCTGACATTCCTAAATTCAATGGAAATCCAGGTGAAGACCCATCGAATCACGTGATGACTTTTCATCTGTGGTGTTCTTCGAACACCCTAAACGACGATTCGATAAGGCTTCGCCTGTTTCAGAGGACATTGACAGGTCCAGCGGCTAAATGGTATATTGAATTGCCAAGAGCCTCTTTCGACAATTTTAGTTCCCTAGCCACGACTTTCTTAACCCATTTTCAATTACCGATAAGGTATGAAACGGGAACAGAAATATTAACCAACTTCAAACAGACAACTGCCACCCATATATCTGATCATATACATGAGTGGCGTCGTCGCCGTAGAATGGTGAAAACATACGTTCCTGATCAGCTATTAGCTGAATGGTTCATAAATTCGTTACTTCCGGCTATTACAGAAGATGTGGCAAAGGGGGGAGTTGTAACAGAGGAGCAAGTTATTGCTCGTGCACAATATTTGGACTTAGTTTATACTCAGTCCGGCACGCTCTACGACAAAATACCTGACGCCCCTAGACCGGAATTTTCAATTCCTCCCCCTCCTAAATCAAATAGTGACTCTCATGCCGGTGACGGTGTGATTGGCACGGCAAACGCGAAATCGATAAAGGCTTCATCAAAGAAAGCCCGTAAGAATTCGGATCAAAATGCAAAAGAAGAAATTCTTGCTTCGGAAGTAAATGCCGTATCAGAAGATAAAGGCAAAGAAACCAATCAACCAGGAAGCAAGAAGAAACAAAACAAAGGGAAGAAGAAGAAACAGGGTGAGTCATCCCCTGGAAAAAATTCTTCAAACCCTCCTGGGAAAGGGAAACAAAATTATCCATGTCTAATATGTGATGATAAGGATCATGGCACAAAGAATTGCCCATTCAAAGATGAGTTAAAGAGGTTCTTTAAAAGTTCCCAAACCTCAGCTGTGTTAACTGATCCATTTCCCAACCCAGGTCAAAATCTGGTTGATAGTGGAAATTCTTCCCCGTCGCAAGTACTTATGTTGTCGGTTTCAAAACAACAGAATGATGCTTTGATCTCGACAAGGAACAAAGATTATGGGAATCCTCAGCTGTCAAACGAAAAAGGTAAAGATCAACCAAGTAGTTCGACAACAACTTCGGCAGAAGTTGTACCACCCATCATCCCTGAATTAACAATAAAACTGCCAAAGGGTGTAGTACACAAGTCGACATTTAATCCTCGCGCCAGAGCGGCGCAACATTATAACATAGTGGAAGATTTGGCACAATCGCCATCCGCTATGTCGACTCTTGAGGTACTACAAAATTGTCCATCCCAAAGGCAGGCCTTGTTATCAGCAATTGGTGGGGTTGATCCTAAGGATTCCAATCTTGTATCCTTTGATCACAAGGGATATGATCCTCAGTTACCAGCTCAACTAGCTTTCCTTATTCAAGTGAAAGCCCTCAACAAAACTGTTCACAAAACGATTATTGATGAGGGGGCATCGACATGTATTATGTCGATGAGCTGCTGGAAAACTTTAGGATCTCCAACCTTGTCTTGATCATCGACAACATTAAAAGATTTCGACGGAAGGACCTATACCCCTTACGGTATCCTTAATAACTTGAAAGTTGAACTAGGAGGAAAGACAATAGAGATTGATGTTGAGGTCATTGATGGAAATCTTGAATATAACATCCTACTGGGTAGACCGTGGATTTATGCCATGGCAGCTGTCGTGTCGAATTATTTTAGGAAGATCGCATTCCCGTTTGAAGGAGGGATAACGGTCGTCGACCAACAGAACTTCCTCCCTAATGGTTCACAAGTTACAGGAAGCATTCCCATGATCCATGATAGTAACCATTCGATTGAAGATATCGGAGTAGGATTATTGAAAGACCCCACATTGATGGGAACTTTCGCGCTACCACCTCCTATTTATATGGGAAATGTACCGTTTGTAGCAACCTGCAACATGATATCTTCCACGAAGGTCAACATGGATCGTTCAATGGTTTTTCCCCCAAGCCCTTTAGAAATATTGTAACAATCAATGTTTCAAGCATGGGAGGCGAGCCCAAATCAACGCTCGTCAAGCGTTTGGGTAGATAGGTCTAGAGAATATGGGACCCCATTAGATCCTTGGTCGAAAGTACATGGGACTGACGAAGGAATCTTACAATCAATGATGATTGAGGGGACGCCATGGAATGATCACCACCATCGTTCCCTTCTTCCGGAGTATGAAGAAGATACTCAAAGTGACCTTTATCACCCTTCAGTATTTGAATTCCTAACAAATACTGTAAATACGGTGGATTCCGAGCGAAACCTATCCAATATTGAAGAGACTATAGCCATAAATATCTCGACCACTGTTGTCGAGAATATTTATGTCGGCAAAGGTTGTTCCCCTTCAGAACTGGAAATATATAACGCTCTTTTTCGCGAATTTAGAGATGTCTTTGCTTGGTCATATGATGAAATGCCAGGCATTGACTCGAGTATCGTTGAACATGAAATTAAAATGTATCCTGATGTCAAACCAGTAAGACAACGGCTTCGGCAGGTGCACCCCAAGAAAGCCGCGGCCATTAAGGCAGAAGTTGAAAAACTTCTCCATGCTGGATTCATCTACCCGGTTCCTCTAACCGATTGGGTATCGAATATTGTCCCTATTATGAAGAAACAAGGGACGATTAGAGTGTGCGTCGATTATAGGGATGTAAACCAAGCTTGTCCGAAGGACAACTACCCTACACCCTTTATCGACCAGATAATTGATGAATGCGCCGGATGTGAAATCTTTTCATTTATGGATGGATTTTCCGGGTATAATCAAATAAATATCCGCCCACAGGACCAGTCAAAGATTGCATTTATTTTTCCGTGGGGCACATTCGCTTATCGAAAATTACCCTTTGGTTTAAAGAACGCAGGGGCGACGTTTCAGAGGGCAATGAATTACGCCTTCCATGACATCAAGAACATTGTTCAACCTTATCTCGACGATCTTCCGGCTCATTCGCGAAAGCGGACTGATCATCCGCAGCATTTAAGAGCGATATTTCTACGTTGCCGACACTACAAGATAAGACTCAATCTGCACAAATGTGTGTTTTGCGTCGGTTCTGGTCGTTTACTTGGCTTTGTAGTCTCTAAGGATGGGATTCGTCTCGATCCCTGTAAGGTTCAGGCAATCATTAATTTGCCTCCACCTTCAAATTTGCTTCAGATTCAGAAACTCCAAGGGAAAGCAAACGTTCTGAGGAGGTTCATTCCAAAATACACAGAACTTGCTAAAGGTTATACTCGTCTTTTGAAAAAGGATGTACCTTTTGTCTGGGACCAGGTGGCGCAAGCTTCCTTTGATGCTCTGAAAGATTGTCTAGTAAAAGCATCATTAATGTACGCCCCGGACTATCAAAGAGATTTTAACCTGTATCTGGCTGCAGCGGATACGACCATTGCGATGGTTTTAGTTCAAGAAGTCGATGGAATTGAACATCCTATATATTATTTAAGTAAAAACTTAAATGATACAGAAAGTAAATATTCTTATGTTGAAAAACTAGCGCTTGCAGTTGTTCAAGCGATTCAAAGGTTTCGACATTATGTCCTCTTTCGGAAAACTACCATCTTGTCAGATTGCAACCCCATGACTTATATACTGTCGCGACAGTTTCTGGGGGGCAAATATTCAAAATGGATAGCGATCCTTCAAGAGTTTGATCTGGAATTTGTAAAATCCAAATCAAAGAAAGCTCTAGTTTTCGCAGAATTATTATGTGATTTCCCATCGTCGTCCAACGATGAAACATCGGAAGAGTCAATCGTGGACGAAAGTTTGTTTCTGATATCTACAAGCGATGAGTGGTATGGAGATATCATAGTTTATCTCCAAACCCAAAAATTCAGGCCTAACACCTCTCGCTCCGAACAAAAACGTATACGATACCAAGCAAAAGACTACATGATCGTCGGTGATTCACTTTACCGTCGTGGTGTCGATATAGTTCTGAGGAGGTGCCTTACCCATGATGAGGCCGAAAAAGCCCTGAATGAATGTCATTCAGGTGCGTGTGGGGGGCATCAATCTGGATATGCAACAGCACAAAAAATCTTACGAGCAGGATACTTCTGGCCAACCATGTTCAAAGATTGCATAACCGCAGTCAGAAGTTTCCATGCTTGTCAAATTTTTGATAGAAAAACCAGACGACCACCCGCACCTTTACAGCCGATAGTTGCTGTTGGGCCCTTCGTCAAATGGGGCATCGATTTCATGCAATATAACCCCACCTCGACCGGGGGGCATGGGTATATTATAGTCGCTGTTGACTATTTTACCAAATGGGTCGAGGCGATGCCTACATTGGATAACACTGGTGAAACATCCGCCCTTTTCTTTTTCAATCATGTAGTCGCCAGGTTCGGCATACCACAGGCTATAGTTACAGATCATGGGTCGCATTTTCGCAATCACATGATGGTCGAATTAGCTGCCAAGCTAGGGCTATCTCACGACAGCTCTACCCCGTATTATCCGCAAGCCAACGGACAAGTTGAGGCAATCAACAAGGTCCTGAAGTGTATGTTGGAAAGGATGATCGGGGTTCATAAAAGAAGGTGGCACCTAATCCTATACTCAGCCTTGTGGGCTTACCGAACCTCGGTAAAGAACGCAACCGGGTTCACACCTTTTCAACTGGTGTATGGCCTGGAAGCAGTCTTGCCGATCCAGTGCGAAATTTCGTCGCTTAAACTCGCAATTGATCTCCTCCCTGGAACTTCAGAAGAAGAGGCTCATTTCTTGGAATTAATCCAATTGGATGAAACCCGTCGTGATGCCGCTTTGGCTAACGAGGCCCATAAGAAATGAGTCAAGGCTCAGTTCGACAAAAATGTCAAACCCCGTGTCTTCTCAGAAGGTGATTTGGTCTTGCTTTATGACCAAGAATCCGATAAATTCGGAGCAGGTAAATTCAAGTCCTTATGGATGGGCCCTTATATTGTTAAAAGGGTGTTAACAAAAGGAGCCTACGAGTTAATGGATTACGATGGAATTCCACTGGCGCAGCCCCGCAACGGGCTGTACCTCAAGCGTTACTATGCTTAAATAGTAACATGCATGCTTTTGTTGTATTTTGTTTTCGCTAAAGTATTTGTTCTGGTCGAGTAATCCACCTTTTTCATTTGTTGCAGATGTCGAACCTTCTGGAGACATGTGTTGGATATGCCGACGGAGCGAGTCGTAGTTCGCGGAACCTATCTTCCGCAGCCTGGGCCATTTTTGATCCAAGCGGCGAGTTAGTAAGTTTCAGAGGTGTGTGTATTGGGAAATCAACGAATAACATCGCTGAGTATAGCGCGTTGATAGAACTACTCTCTGATGCCACCACACGTGGCATACGCCGACTAATTGTCAGGCTAGACTCACAACTCGTAATACTACAACTCAATGGTATATATTCTGTTCGCAATCCAGCTATTTATCGCATGTTCCTAAGGGTTAAGATCTTGGAAAGATGATTTGATTCAATTCAATATCAACATATTTCAAGAAACTTAAACACATTAACCGACTCATTAGCAAACTATGTGTTAGATAGACATTTGCAACATTTATAAAAAGGACATATCATCAAAGATTGTACATATGGATCGTATAACTCAAACAGAATAAAACTCGAAAATCAAAATACATATAAGCTGTTTATAGTTCATACATAATGTTCTGTAACCAAGACAAAATTGGTCATATGACCTAAAACTCAAAAAGATGCTAGGGGGCACCCTAGCCTAGTGGTGCTCATGATAGCACGTCACGGCTTGTGCAATCATGCGCAAGAGACGAGTCCATCGTCTAGGTATGCCAGTGGTGTGTCGCTGCAGCTGTAAAGGTAACTCATCAATCCTCACATCAGGAATGCTGAGAGTAAGGCTCTCAACCTGCTCCTATACAGCTGTAAGGGTCTCAGTATCCTCAAGGTCGCGGAGAATAGCTCTCCTAGCAGGCTCTGCTGCCGGGGCAGCAACTGGCGGTCTCGGACGAACTGCTGGACGAACAGGACCAACATTTGCATGCACCCAAGAGTATGATTGAAAGTCTTGATAGAATAAAGCACAGCAACATTATGAATAAGAACAGTAAACAGTAATGTGGTCAAAGAATTTACCAATAGCGCCCCACTGTTCGCCATCCGGTAACACCAAATCCGGGTCACCTCGGAAATCCATACCCACATATGGATACTCGGAGAAGACCATCTCCTGGCGATCGAACCACCTGAAGAAGGCCCCAGTAAAAGTAATCTGAGGTTGACCAGCATGCCTCGACATGTGATCAACCCACCTCTGCATGCGTGGCTCGGTCGGAGAAGGCAAGTCGAGTATGATGTACTGGGGCTGCATCAGTGGGATTTTCTCCAAGGCAAAGGCAGTCAGAATAGAACCAAATCCAAAGTTCTTCAGCTTCCCGTCCTTTACCTTGGTCAATTGACTTTTCATCTGAACAAGTACTGCATCACACCAGTTGAATACTTTCGGTTGGAGACACTCCAAGGCGTGCTGCATATAAGATCTGTTGGCAACATGTAGAGCTGCGTTGCCGGCCATCCTACCAATGGTAAACAGAATGGACCTGAGAGACCTGTCAGTAATCTCACGGATAATAATCTTGCCGTCTCTACTCGGCTGAGAACCTTCCCTGCAATACTGGCGGACATAATCTCTGGTGGAATCAGTCCCCCGGGCCGTACCTGACAAGGAAATGGGGGCACCTCGTCTTGACAACCCAGTCAAGAAGTACATGTCCTCTATGGTCAAGGGGATGGACTCTCCCCTAATCTGGAATACTTGGTTAACAGGATCCCAAGCATCAAGCATGTACTGCAGCAAAGTAATCTGTGCCCTCATGCTAGAGATACAGAAAAACTTCAGCAGGCCACAGTTCCGCAGCGCGTTCACCGTGAGAGGGTCATGGAGGGCAATCATGTCCTCCTCTTCATGTTCTCGTTCTCGCCACGTAAGGGACATTTTGTTCAAAGTTCCCTGCAAAGAAAACAAGAGAAGGAGTAAGTTCCTGATTTTGATGAAAAACTGGTGAAAATTCATCAAAAAATGACCTGAAAACCCAGTTTTCTGAGCCCAGCGCAGGCAGAGAGTCTCCCACCTGCGCTGAGGGTCAGTCTGCCTTAAGGCAGCTTGACCTTCAGCGCAGGTTTCGAATGGGGAACCTGCGCTGAAGCTAGGGCGATTTTGCAAAACCCCCGGGGCTCAGAAACACTAAAAAACAGGCCTAAAACTAGAAAATGAAACCATGAAAAGAAAGAGCTAGGGTTTAGCTCCTACCTAGTCCAGACGGCGCCGAAAATCGTCCACAGAATCTCCCGGAATCAGCTGATGAAAATCAAGGGGGAAGAGGCACCTCCAGAGCTCCAACAAACCAAATGCAAATGAAATGGTAAATGAGAGGTACAAACACCTTTTAAATAGCTTTTTACGTAGTTCAAAGTGAAATATTAGGGTTATAATCTCATTTTCATACAAATATTATTCATTTCTAACAAAGTTTGTTGCAGCAATTGAAAATGCAGTACTATACTTGAAAAGAGAAAAGCTAGTAATGGTAAAAAATCAAAATTTGACCATATAATTCGAGCAGTTTTACCGCAGAATTTATGCTCGTTAAAAAATATAAAAGCGAGATCCGAGCAGTTTTACACATAGTTCATGCTCGTTAAAAAATAAACATAAGATCGAGCAGTTTTACCATGGAATTTATGCTCGTTAAAAAATAGAAAAGCGTGAGCAAGAGTTTCCTCCAGAGTTTAAGCTCATTAAAAAATGAACCTATCCCGGTAAATAACCATTGTGATCGTAAATTCATTAGCCATAAAAAGCCTTGGTCGTGTTTGCACCTGCAACCTCCATTCTATTTGGCCGATCGTTCACCCCCATATGATTGTTTACCCATTTTGAGGAACAGCTCCGAAGAGTGATTTCACGTAGCCATCCTTGTGACACTGCCGTGATTGGAAAATTCCAACCTGTACCTGGAATCTGCTGCTATCCCTGTTTATCACTCGTTCCTCAAAAGACGAGTCTTCTTTGAGCTCTTTTCATCTGACTCGTAAAATATGAAAAGTTTTCCGAGTTTTGGCCTTCCAGCTCGTTAAAATGACCGGAAGAGCTATCCCTCCTCTAGATTTTAATCTTTTTGGACCTGAGGGATTATTACACAAAAAGGTCGAGCGCTTGTTTTATTCGGCTCGTTAAAATTATTGAAAACTCATCCCTTCTGTATTGTTTTATACTTTTTCGGACTTAAGGGATTAGATGACGAAAAAGGAATTTTGGAGTTAACTTTCTGTACCTTTTCAGACTCTCTAAAAATGAAAAGGACCGAGTTTTCCTTGTCGTTAGACTCGTTAAAATGATTAAATAGCGACAAACTTGTCTTTAGACGAGAACGAGTTTCCCTATCGCTAGGCTCGTTAAAACATAGCGATGGGCTTGCCCGAAGGGCAGGTTATAGAACAAGCATATGTTATCCTCCTCAAGCTTGACAAAAATAAAGAGGTACTGGTCAGAAATGACTGGGGAAAAATTGGGAGAACCTCAAAGCTTTAATGGTAGCAAGTCGCTCTTGAACATGACACTTTTCCTCCGTATCACATCGGGTTGGGTTGTTTCATTCACCGGTCTCATCACCATGGTCCTCGCCAAACCATCCACATTTGGGGTAATGCTACCGATCCATCACATCAGTGTCGTTATGTGATCAAGAGATGTTGTTCAGAAAGAGTCAACCGTGTCCCATCCACTGCGATACATTATCTTTCATCCACCCATGATCGCCACCCTGAATCATATTTCACAGATTGTTTTCACCTCCACTAAAATCATTAGCTCCATTCCGTGTCACTGATGTGGGATTCATTAAGGCCCTCCTTTGACGGATCGCTTCTTGTCGACTTCAGCTCATTATCCAAGAAGTTGATGTAGGAACACCCCCCTCAGTACTTTGAAGCTTGCATGCCTCAATGGCAAGTTTCTCACTTCCGGCGACGGGTATACATCAATGACCTTCGACCAGAAGATTTTGCGTGGTGTTCGATGCCAAGTCCTTTATTCACACCGCGTGAATTGTACTGCAGTACCTTGAGGGTCATTATCATTATCGGTGATTCCTCTCGCGCTTGTTAACGGTTTACATCATTGACCGGTAATCAAGCGATGTCTTTCCATGTTCGACTTCAGCGCAATTCTCACATGGATCGACTTGTACTTAGAGTGAAGATCGAACGAGTTTGAAGACCCCGGATCTAGTTTCATCCATCCGGGCTGCGATATATATTCAGGAAACATAAATACATTTGACATGTACATCATTGCAGCAGATGATCATCCTACTCAAAGGATGATAATTTCAGCAGAGAATTATCAGTCTATCATCAGACGATCGTCTGTTCTATGTACCAAAATGAATTTATAAAGCTGAGCATGGGAATGCCCGCCTCAGCTAGATCATGAAAGCAGAATGAAAAATAATGTATTGTATTGTATTTTATTACAGGTCACCTCTCAGCGATTGAATGAACTTCGGATCCTCCTGGTAAAGCATTTCACCCGATAAACGACCTCATACTTTAGGGGGCAACTGTTATAGACATTTTTGTGCCTTACAGCATGAAGCATGAAATGTCGATAATCTAAGGGATCCAAAGTCCCTAAACATGTTGTTCCTACCCCTAGAGGAACAAGGTCAAAAAACCACAGCACTGAAAATCAGTTCTCCACCTGAAAACACTAAAAAAAAAGCTATTTCTGGATCATGTCAACTGCTCCACTGAGCATCTGCGCTGAATGTCAACTCCAATGAAGGCTACCTGCGTTGGGTGAGTTTGGCCAAGTGGCACAGTCATTCCTCAAGGTGTCAATGCCCAGGAAGCTTCCAAAATGACACTTGGATCAAGGAATTCGCCTAGTGATGAGTAAGAGGGTCTAGATCTCCAAGTGGAAGCAAGAACCTCCAAGTGGACTCAAGAACTGAAGAATAACTGAAGTGGGAGAGGACACTAGTCAGCTCCATGCCAAGCTCAAGCTGACTCATCCTTTCTCCAAATCTCCTATATATAGAGCTCTCTCATGAGGTCTAGGGAGGCGGGAATCTTGTGACTGTAAGGAAGTGCTGTTGGTTTGAGTATAGAACTATTGGGTGATTTGCTTGAAGGAGGTGAAGAGGAGATTTCTTTCTGCTGGGAGGTGATGCTAGATTGGGCCTTTTATGGTTGTATCACTTCCTGAACTTTACTTCTTCCATTAATAAAGCATTTGAGGTTCTTCTATATGCATGTGTCTCAATGGTGTATTGTTATGCTTGTGTATTTGATTTACTCTAATCCTTGAATCAATTATGAATGTATGCTTCTTGTAGTTTCCCTCTCTTCTTATTTTGCAGGATCTTGGTGTAGCTGGGCCAGTGAAAGAGCAAGGAGCTGGGAGCAAGCAGCAAAGAGAGAAGATTGGATCAATCATTAGCGGAAGACATCAGTTAGTGGATCTCTTCCTCCTCTGTTTTACATCTCATAAAGAAGTAATCTTGAATAAGCTTTGCTTTGATTGTTGCTGAGGTACTATCACCCTTAGAGTGGGATAGGGTCATTCCGTATTGGATACTTTTCCCAACAACACTAGGTATATGGAAAACACACAACATTTCATGTGACTAAGCACAATACCCCTTCCGCTCATTTCACTTCATATTAACTTTTTAATTAAATATATAAATTCTCAAAAACCCACTACCCCGTATATATTTAACTTCTTATATAAATTAACCCCACCCCTTAGTTTATCTATAAACTATGTTACTACCCCTTATCCCGCAAAAAACATTAAAACCCCGCCCTCAGTCCCTAATTCCTCATTACAGTCTGGCCTGATCCCCTAAACTTGGATTAGTCCTTAAAATAATCTTGAAAGCACCAAAATTAAGTCCTCAGCCCCCCCATTAAAACCCATCATTCTCCCCTGTGCGACTCCCATCTCCCGATCACCATTGATCATGCCTCCTCCACATCCAACACCCCACAAGCATATTGGGCCGACCTGACATCCGCCCTTTAACCACCCGATAAAGAGGTTTTCCCCTTGGTCCCCGACGCTACATGTCAAGTGCTGAATGGAATCGGATGACCCCTCTCGAATATCGCCCGCACCACAAAATCAGTGCGATGGACCTCCCAAATCACCTTCCCCTTCCAACCAAAAACTGTCACTGTTCATCAATTAGTGAAACCCGCCAAAATTAACCGTTTTTCTTATAAAATCATAATTACCCCTCTTTTCATGCTTTTCGCGCATTTTGCCTTTGGGAACACAGAAAGTCATTGCGACCCCTGCAAATAGCCAAATTGCTCACAAACCTCCGCCATTGCTCCACATATGCTGCAGACAGGCCATCTCGTTCATCAAACCATACCAGTACTGTACGAACCTCTGCAGCCACCTTCAACCACTATTCACAGTCAATTTCGCCCAATTCCAGGTATTTAATCGTGGAATTCCAACTTCGTTATCAAATTTAGAGTCAATTCACCCTCGTGACACTGTTAGTAAAGTAAAAAGATCAAATTTACATTAAATTTAACATTGTGAGCCATAAACAAACTGCAGAACCTTCATTTCCCTAAAATCTCTGAAGCACCCCCCACACTCAAATCCACAAGAACTGAGTATGGCTACCCCAATTGCTATGGATGTAAGGCCCATCACTACACCTCATTTAGACCTGGACCACCTTCCTTTAACGGATAAAGATTTCCAAATAAAATATACCACAGTCCTAGAACCCTTTCTCAAAGTACATTGCCAAAGTAGGGACAGGTTCCTAAACCATGCTGATGAAATTGGCCTTTGGGAGTCAAATTTTCCCAAGTACCAGTTCCCTCAATACCAAATTTTTCCTGAAATTGTGCATATGTGCTATGCTTGCTACGTCCCCAATCATAGAACTATCATGTCTCATGACCAGAAGGTCTTTTTCACCATCACTGCTAAGTTTATAAATGAAATGCTGGAACTCCAACCAAGACCAAGCCTAACCCCACTCTCAATTGGAGAATTGTATCCCAAACTTAGCTCTGCAAAGTTGGCCCAACTGTTCCAAACCTTAATCAGAGAAGAGAAACACATTCCTAAGGGCTCCCCTCCATATGTATCAGTCATTTTCTTTCCATGGGGTGAGAATAGTGTGGCCATCATATCTTATGTTTTGGGTTACTCCACCAGTGAGTACATTGATGAAATAATCCTTGCCTTCATGCCCATCAACACTCCAGGGTAGCCTCGTGCTGTCATTTATGACTATGCCCAATTTATAGCTGATAGGATGCATGAGGGATTCCTTAGAATGAACAATGAAAGGGTTCTTAAGTACTCCTAAGTTTTATACGATATGTTTTTATATTATCAATCAGATAAGTTCCCATTCACCCTTCAAAATCTGGACTCCAAGGGTCAGCCCAGGTCAGTCATTTTTTGGACCCCATTGATCCACCAATACCAGTCTCCATACTCTTACTTTGATTTCATTGATTTATTTGTACATTTGGTCATGGCAATGTTGATTGGAAACCCTCCTCCTAGAATTAGTCCAGAAATAAAGAGAGTCATTCAATTGTCTAAAAAGACCAAAGTTGGTGACTAGTACCTTTACTAGAACCATACAGAAATAAGTGTTTGTGGTTACATGCTGGCACCATACAAGCTACCAAGATACCTCCCAATGAGTTTGTTTGCATTAGAATATTATAGGAAAATTATCAATGAAGATGAAGTAAACTTCGTCAATGCCAAGAAGAAGGCCAATTTCAAAATAAAAGACCAACTAGGCCCCTTCATATGCAACTCTAGAGAGGCTAGCAAAGAGGCAGATTTGATATTATAGAATATGAAGTTCCAAAGAAGTTTTGTTTGGAGATATGATCCTTTGGAATTCATCACAAAGAAGAGACAAAAGGTCAAGCTAGGACCTTTCATTCACCATCCCATACTTGAAATAGAAGCATATGCAAATCAGACAGAATGGGTGGAAGGTACCCTAGTACACCAAGACAACACCAGAGTAGATGAAGAGAATGCTTTAATTGATTTAGAAAATCAGCTTGATGACAACTCTTTTCTGCAGGTACTAGAAGAACCAAAAAGGGCTATGAGCACCCCTCCAATTATGCAGACTCCTCAGAATGTGGAGAAGATCCCAAAAAGAAACAGAGAAGGGGATTCCACTTTAGGAGCGGCCACCTTTGATTTGCAGTAAGAATCAAACAAGAGGTAAAGGCTAAATCCAGCCTCTGAGCAAGAGTATATTGAAGACTCAGCTGAGGTCAAAACAAGAGTAGAAAGAAGTAGGCCTACCACTCCATCTAGAGGCATGCAAGAGCCTTCCACATCACAAACTCAGATGTTGGGAAGGAAGCTTGTAGGTTTTAACCCCGTATAGAAATTACCTGCATACGAATTCTAAAACACATAAAATAAATAATGCGAGAGCATAACACATAAAACACACATACACAGAGATTTTGCCATGGATCCCAAAACCTGGACTACCAACTTGATTTGTCATTATGTTCCTTTCAATGTTATAATACATATTATACATGCCGAAGCATCCAATACCATGGACCGAAAACCATCGCGTCCAAAACCATGTGCGAAAATCATGCACAAAACCATAGGTGGGTCTGCCCAACCTAACATAGGTTCCAAAACCAAAATTTTCTGGGGTGCTGCCCCAGACCCCATAAAATGGGGTTACATGCACCCATCAAATCCCCTGTGACCCCCCCCGACTATGCAATCGATGCAATGAAGGGGGGGCTCTGCCCCCCCTCTAACCCTTCGGTTAACTACGTGGGCTAGTCATGGAAAGAATATAACACAACCCAGCACAGCTCAGTGTTGAAGTACCGTCCTTCAGAATGCCCACTGACAAAGACATGCTATCAAGGGAAGATATAAAGAAATCAAGGCTACAAATGAGAGGCTTAAGGCCCAAAGATATGCTTAGTACCTGAAGCTGACTCCCACCAATGAAGCAAGGCTAATGTCAGCCTTTGACATTAAAGAGGGAAAGTTGCAGATGACCTTTGTTAAGCCTACAACCCAACAACCAAAGATAGCATCAGATTTCAAAAGGGTAGATTTTGAAGTGTTGGCAAGAGATATTCATCCCATAGATCAGATTGAACTACACAAATAGGCCGGGGAGATGATATACTCCACCCTGATAGATAAAGCCATAGTTTCCCATCAGCTATAGAATTCTCTGAAAAACATATTAGCACAATTCCCGTTAGAGAAGGCCTCCTCACAGGCTAAGGATACCAGGATCAAGTCCTTAGAGGACTTAGTGATTGAAACGGGACACGATCCCAAAGATATAAAAGCTATAGAGCAGCTTATTAATAAAAAAATGATGATATTGCTGCACTTAAGATGCAATTGAAAATACCCCAGCTGCAATATCCTCAAACTCTAGAAGTCATAGAGAATCAAACTAGACATGAGGAGTTGATGGACTTGGTCCTGAAGCTGAATGATCAACTTAAGGAGACAAAAGGAATTGGATGCTCTAATCCAATTAAAACAAGTAGATGTGGCCACTTCTTCAACAAATGTTATCCCATAGTCTCCACAGCAGTGCAATCCACACTAGAAGCATCTTTGGAACCTACAGCTCCACTTGCAATAGCCTTGCCAGCAAAAACAGAGTCTACATCAGTAGAAATTGCGTCAGGAGAAAAAGCAATAGGACTTGTCAAAGCCATCGAAGAGATGTCTATCCAGGCTACTGAAATGAGCAGGTTAAGAGAAAAGGTTGCAAGTTTGGAAACAGACTGCAAACTTGCCCAATTGAAATAAAAAGAAGAAGATCAAAATGCCTAGAGAATGGGAGAAAGAATCAAAATCCTAGAGAAGGATTTAACACTGGAGAAACCACTTGGATAGACCAAGGAAATGCTATGGGCCAATATCATTGACTCTATCAATGATATTTGGCCATCAATCCAAGTAATTTTTGAACAAACAGAGTAGGTAAAGTTGGCTACAGAATCTATCCAGAAAGTGAAGGAGGAGTTGGGAGATAAGCTAGAGGAGGAAAATCGACTTATCCACTTTCTCAACAGCAAGAATGGATATGAGCTCCAAGAGCTAAATATAGAAGATAAGACTGCTACCATTTTTGAAATAAGGAAGGTCCTTTCCAAAAGGAACCTTATGCTTAATTTGGAAGAAAAGTGCCACACTATGCAAGTAGCTATTGATAGGTTCATGGCTAAATTCCAGATTTTAAGGGAGAAAGGCCTGCCCAATCCTATGGTCATCAATGGAAAACTCATGACACAGTTGGACTAGGGTGATAGACTCAGAAAATTGGCTAAGGAATAAACCAGTTCTTCATCCATAAAAACCCCGCCAACAGGCAAAGTGTTATATGACACATTTGGAAACTTGTTTTTCCTTGAGCATGAGGTAAAACATTTGTTCCTCACCAAGCCAAATTTTTCCAAATATACTGAAACTGATGAAATCTATAGGAGAATGATAAATGTAAAGTTACCTGATGTGGAATGGTGGGAGAAAATGATAGATTTACTGTGATAAATTTACAGTAGAAAGTTACTGCACAGTAAAAATGAAAGCAACCAGGTAAAACAGGTGAAAACAGGGTAGCAGGGTCAAAGAGTATCAGGGTTAAAGAGTATCAGAAAGAAGATTCCAACGTGAAACTCCACAACAACAAGCCAACAACAAGGGCTACACTTCAATAATAAAGGTTAGCACAACCATAATGTTATCGGGAAAACTAGTGTCTATGCAGAGCTGCTAGTCCCACTAAGGCTGGTAGCTACCTTAGAAACAAACAAACTAAAACTACATTCATTTTCCTTTATTAGAAATAGATAAGAGGGGAATAAGGAGACCAATCTTTGTCTTGCGCTTGGTTCCTTGCTTGATTCCTCTCCCTTCTGATAGATCTTTTCTACTCGCTTCCTTGTCTACCCAGCTTCAAAGAGCACCTGTAGAATCAAAGCAGCATAACACTATCCAAGAACATAGATCTATTATCATAAACAATATAGGACCGGATATATGTTGACCACAAAAATGCATATAACATCAATCATATAAGAATGTGGAAGAAAACTTGAATAAATTTATTGATAATCAAGAAAGAGCAAAGAGGATTACAACCAATTGTTCTGAGCCAGCATTATCCTCTCAGCAAGAAAGCCCTTCTTCACCTCATGAAAAGCTTAGATCACCCAACACTATGATATTGCACCAAGAAACCAGCAACACTTCCTTAAAAGATACAAAATTCCAGCCTTTGGATCTCTGGGATGAGGGATCCATATATAGATGTTTGCAAGGGGTGTGAGTTAGCTTTTTGAGAGTTGATTAGTGTCCTCTCTCTGATAGTTCTTGATTGCACTTGGAGATTGATGATCTCTTACTCATCCCTGGGCGAATGCAGAGAGGCAAGTGTCATAGGAGAAGTTTCTAGAAGATTCCATGAACCTCCACCTTGCAGATTGACCCTGCCATTTGTCCACTCTCGCCCATCGCACCCCATAGAAGGGATTTTCAAGATGCATCACACCTACTGTGTGTATTTAGGTGGGATGCAACGCACTTTGACCATCGAGCAGGTGGGATGGTCCAGTTTTGACCAGTTCTGAGCAGTTTTTCATGGAGAACTTCTGGGAGAAGATGTAATCAGTTGACCTTGTTCTTTTAGAGGTTGGAACAACACTTTTAGGGACTTAAGAGCCCTTGGTTTATGAACACTTATGATTGGGGTTGCAGTGCCCAAAAATGTCTATAACAGCTGCCCCCTAAAGCATGAGGTCATTAATCTGTTGATGTCGAGTGAAATGCTTTATCATGAGGATCTGAAGTTCTTTCAAGCTGGAAGGTGACCTGTAATAAGATACAACACAATACATTATCTTCATAATATTTTCATGATCTAGTTGAGGCGGGCATTCCCATGCTCAACTTTATAAATTCATTTTCATGTACATAAGACAGACAATCGTCTGAGTGTAGACTGATGATTCTGGTAGAGCCATCATCCCTTAGGTTGGATGATTATCTGTGCAGTAATGATGTACATTTGATGTATTTATTTTCCTGAATATATATCGCATCCCGGATGGATGAAACTAGATCCGGGGTCTTCAATCTCGTTCGATCTTCACTCAAAGTACAAGTCGATCCATGTGATAGATGTTCTGGAGTCGAACATGGAAAGGAATCGCCTGATTACCAGCCAATGATGTAAGCTGTTAACAGGCGCGAGAGGAATCACCGATAATGATGATGACCCTCAAGGTACTACAGTGCAATTCACGGGGTGTGAATAAGGGACTTGGTGTTGAACACCACGCAAAATATTTCAGTTGAAGGCCATTAATGCAAACCTGTCGTCGGAAGTGAGAAACTTGCCATTGAGGCATGCAAGCTTCAAAGTACTGAAAGGGTCATTCCTAGATCGAATTCTTGGATAATGAGCTGATTTCGACAAGAAGCGATCCGTCATAGGAGGGCCTTAGTGAATCCCACATCAATGACATGAAACAGAGCAAATGATTTTAATGGAGGTGAAAACGATCTGGTGATATAAGGTTCAGGGTGGCGGTCATGAAAGAATGGAGCGTAAATGTATTGCAGTGGGTGAGACACATGCGAATTCTCTGAGCGACTTCTCTTGAACATATCGGCGACACTGACATGATGGATCGGTAGCATTAACCCCAAATATGGATGGTGTGACGGAACCATGGCGATGTGACCAGTGAATGGAACAACCTAACCTCACTCGGACGTGGAGTGAAAGTGTCATGTTCAAGAGCGACTTGCTACTGATAAAGTTTCTTCAAGTTTTCTTCCCACTTTTTCCCCAGTCATTGATGACCAGTACCTATTTATTTTTTTCAAGCTTGAGGAGGATAACATATGCTTGTTCTATGATTTTCCCTTCAGGAAAACCCATCGCTATGTTTTAATGAGCCTAGCGATAGTGAAACTTGTTCTTGTCTGTATGGACAAGTTTGTCGCTATTCGTTTTTACTAGTTTAACGACAAGGATAACTTGGTCCTTTTCAATTTTAGAGAGTCTGAAAAAGGGACATAAAGAAAACTCCAATAATCCTTTTTCGTCATATAATCCCTTAAGTCCGAAAAAGTATAAAATAATACAAAAGGGATGAATTTTCGGTATTTTTAACGAGCTGAACAAAACAAGCGCTCAATATTTTTGTGTAATAATCCCTCAAGTCCAAAAAGATTAAAATCTAAAGGAGGGATAGCACTTCCGGTCCCTTTAACGAGCTGGAGAGGCCAATCGCTCGGCAATCTTTTCATTTTTTACGAGTCAGTTGAAAAGAGCTTAAAGGAGACTCGTTTTTTGAGGAATGAGTGATAAATTCGGGTAGCAGCTGATTCCAGGTAAGGTTTGGAATTTTCCAATCATGGCAGCATCACAAGGAGGGCTAACAGGATCACTCTTCGCAGATGTTCCTCAAAAAGGGTAAACAACCAAATGGAGGTGAATGATCGACCAATACAGAGTGGAGGTGATGATGAGAACATGACCAAGGCTTCAAAGGCTGGTGATAATACATCCATGATGTTTATTTACTGAAAAATGGTTCATTTTTTAATGATCTTAAGCTCTGGGGAACATTTTCTCATTGCTTATGTTTATTTTTTAATGAGCTTGAATTCTGTGTTAAAACTGCTCGATGTAATGGTAATTCATTGTCTTGATTTTACCATTGTCCACTTTGTTCTTTCAAAGGTTGTACTGCCTACTCAATCACTTCATCAAACTAGTTAGAAACGAACAATACATGTTTGAAAAATGAGTTAAAACACTAATATTTTACTTGAATTACGTAAAAAGTAATTTAAAAGTGCTTTTTACCTCTCATTTTACCATTTCATTTGAACTTTGGTTTGTTGGAGCTTTGGAGGTGCTTTCCCCCTTGATTTTCACTAGCTAATTCTGGGAGATTTTGTGGAAGATTCGCGGCACCGTTTGGACCAGGTAGGAGCTAGACCTGAGCTCTTTAATTTCATCCTTTCCATTTTGCATTCTGAGCATGTTTTCTGGTTTTTCTGAGCCTCTAGGGTTTCAAAAACTCTCCTTGGCTCCATCGCACCTTTTCTACATCGAAAAGTGCAATGCATGCTGGCTTGGCCATTGTCCAGTCAGCATGCATCCCACCTAGAACACTGTTGGGGGTGCGATGGGCACAAAGAGGGCCATTTATGCACATTTTTTCATGGAAATTTTTGCCCGTTTCTCGCCAAATTAGGACCTCGACTCTTCTCTTGTTTGTTTCAGAGATTCATTGGAGAAAAATTCCTGTTACATGGCGAGAATGAGAGCATGAAGAAGAGGACATGCTTGCTTTACATGATCCGGTTATGGTAAATGAACTACGGAACTGTGGCCTGTTCAAGTTTTTCCGCATCTCTTGCATGAGGCAACAAATCAACTTGTTGCAATATTTTCTTGATGCATGGGATCCTACCACCTAGGTGTTCCAGATTAGGGGCGAGTCCATCCCCTTGACTGTCGTGGACATCTATTTTTTGACCGACTTATCGAGGCGTGGTGCCCCTATCTCATTATCAGGTTCGGCCCATGGGGGTGAATCTGTGAGAGATTACATTCGCAGGTATTGTAGAGAGGGATCTTAGCCGAGTAAGGATGGCAAGATCATCATCCGAGATGTCACTGACAGGTCCCTGAGGACCATTCTGTTCACTTTTGCTAGACTGGCTGGTAGTGCAGCACTTCACGTGGCCAACAGGTCTTATATGCAGTACACCTTGGAATGCCTTGAACCAAAGGTGTTCAACTGGTGCGATGCAGTACTCTCTGTGATGAAAGAACAACTGACCAAGGTGAAAAATGGAAGATTGGAGAACTTTGGATATGGTTCTATCTTGACAGCTTTCGCCATGGAAAAGATCCCGCTGATGTAGCCACAGTATGTTTCACTTGGTTTACCTCCATCGACTGAGCCACGGATGCAGAGATGGGTCGACCTTATGGCCAGACATGCTGGTCAGTCCCAAATTTCCTTCTTTGATACCTTTTTTGAGTGGTTCAACCATCAAGAGATGGTTTTTTTCGAGTATCCATATGCCGGTATGGATTTCCGGGGTGATCCGGATTTGGTACTGCCTGCTGGCGAGCAGTGGGGTGTCATCGGTAAATTCTCTGACCATATCTCTGTTTATCGTTTCTCTTTACAATGTTCTTGTGCTTTCTTCTATCAGGACTAATCAAAACTCATGTGATCATGCAGATGTTGGACCAGTTCAACCAGTAGTACGTCTGAGAGTGCCAGCTGCTGCTCCAGCAGGAGAGGGTGCGGGAAGGGCTATCCTTCGCGACCTTGATGTGGTCAAGACTCTTTCAGCATTGCAGGACCAGGTCGAGGGCCTTACTCTTGGTATTCTGGACGTGAGGACCGACGAGCTGCCCCTGAGGTTACAACGACATACTACTGGTGTGCTGAGTCGGTGGACTAGGCTTTTACGCATGATTGCACAGGTGGTGACTTGTTATCACCAGCATCATTAGACTAGGGTGCCCACTAGCATTTTGAGTTTTGGGTCATTTGACCAATTTTGTCTTGGTTACAGAACATTATGTGTAAACCATAAACAATTATATATATATTTTTGATTTTCGGAGTTTTATTTTGGTTAAGTTACATGATCTTGATGCAAATACTGATGAAATGCTTCTTTTTATAAATGTTGCAAATGTCTATCTAACACATAATTTTCCAATGAGTCTGTTAATGTGTTTAAGTTTATGGAAATATGCTGATATTGAATGAAATCAAATTGCCTTTCCAAAATCTTGACCCTTAGGAATATACGATAGATAGCTGGATTTCAGACGGAGTAGATACCAGTGAGTTGTAGTATGACGAGCTGTGAGCCTAGCCTGACGACAAGTCGGATTATGCCATGTGTGATGGCATCAGAGAGAAGTTCTATCAACACACTATATTCAACAATGTTATTTGTTGACCGACCAATACATACCCCTCTGAAACTTACTAACTCGCTTCTTGAATAAAAAATGGCCCAGGCCGCAGAAGATGGATTTTGCGAACTACGACTCGCTCCATCGGCATATCCAACGAAAGATTCCAATAGGTTTGACATCTGTGACAAATGTAAAAAGTGGATTACTTGACCAAAACAATTACTCTTAGCGAAAACAAAAATGTAACAAAACCATATAGGTTACCACACTAAATCATGCGTAGTAATGCTTAAGGCACAACCCGTTACGGGGTTGCGCTAATGGAATCCCGTCATAATCCATTAACTTGTAGGATCCTTTTGCTAACACTCGCTTAACAATATAGGGGACCATCTATAAAGACTTGAACTTACCAGCTCCCAATTTATCAGATTCTTGGTCATAAAGTAAGACCAAGTCACCTTCCGAGAAGACACAGGGTTTGACATTCTTGTCGAATTGCGCCTTGACTCATTTCTTATGGGCTTCGTTAGATGAAGTGGAATCATGATAGGTTTCATCCATTTGGATTAGTTCCAAGAAACGAGCCTCCTCTTCTGAAGTTCCAGGGAGAAGGTCGACTGCGAGTTTGAGGGACAAGATTTCACACTGAACTGGTAAGATTGCTTCTAGGCCGTACACCAGTTGAAAAGGCGTGAACCCGGTTGCATTCCTTACCGACGTTCATTATGCCCATAAGGCTGAGTACAAGATTAGGTGCCAACTCCTTTTGTGGACTCCAATCATCCTTTGCAGCATCCGCTTCAGGACTTTGTTGATTGCTTCAACTTGTCCATTGGCTTGCAGGTAATATGGATTAGAGCTGTTGTGGGACAACCCTAATTTGGCAGCCAATTCAACCATCATGTGATTGCGAAAATGCGATCCATGATTTGTGACTATAGCCTGTGGAACGCCGAATCTAGCGACTACATGATTAAAAAAGAAAAGGGCAGCTGTTTCACTAGTGTTATCTAATGTAGGCATACCTCAGCCCATTTGGTAAAATATTCTACGGCTACTATGATATACCCATGCCCCCCAGTTGAGGTGGGGTTACATGTCATGAAATCAATGCCCAATTTGGCAAATGGCCCAATAACAACTATCGGTTGCAGAGGTGCGGGTGGTTTTCTAGTTTTGCTATCACAAATTTGACATGCATGGTAACTTGTGACTGCGGTTATGCAATCTTTGAACATTGTTGGCGAGAAGTATCCTTCTCGTAAAATTTTGTGCGCTGTAGCGTAACCAGATTGATGCCCCCCACACGCACCTGAATGGCAATCATTCAGGACTTTTTCGGCCTCCTCGTGGGTGAGGCAACTCCTCAGAACTGTATCGACACCGCGACGGTAGAGTGTATCATCGACGATTATGTAGTCTTTTGATTGGTATCAGATACATTTTTTTTGTCCGAGCGGGAGGTATTAGACCTATATTTTTGGGTTTGGAGATAAATGATTATATCTCCATACCACTGATTGCTTGAAGATATCAGAAACAAAGATACATCCACGATGGTTTCTTCGGATGTTTCATCGTTGGACGACGATGGGAGATCGCACATAGTAATTCTGCGAAAACCAGGGATTTCTTTGATTTGGATTTTACGAATTCCAGATCAAAATCTTGGATAATTGCTATCCATTTCGAATATTTGCCCCCCAGCAACTGTCACGAAAATATATAAGTCATGGGGTTGCAATCTGAGAAAATGGTAGTTTTTCAAAATAGGACATAGTGTCGAAATCTCTGTATCGCTTGAACAGCTACGAGAGCCAACTTTTCAACATAGGAATACTTGATTTCTGTATCATTTAAGTTCCTACTCAAATAATATATAGGATGTTCAATTCTGTTGTCTTCTTGAACTAAAACCATTGCGATGGTTGTATCCGCTGCAGCCAGATACAGGTTAAAGTCTTTTTGATAATCAAGAGCGTACATTAATGATGCTTTTATTAGGGATTCTTTGAAAGCATCGAAGGAAGCTTGTGCGACCTGATCCCAGATGAAGGGCACTTCCTTTTTCAATAGATGTGTATAACCTTTAGCAATTTTGGCATAATTTGGAATGAACCTCCTCAGAAAGTTTGCTTTCCCTTGGAGTTTCTGAATCTGAAGCAAATTTGAAGGTGGAGGAGAATTTTTGATTGCCTAAACCTTACATGGGTCGAGATGAATCCTGTCCTTTGAGACTACAAAGCCAAGCAAACGACCAGAATTGACACAGAACACACATTTCTGTGGATTGAGTTGTATCTTGTAGTGTCGGCAACATAGAAATATCGCTCTCAAATGCTGCGGATGATCGGTCCTCTTTCGCGAATGATCTGGAAGGTTGTCAAGATATGGTTGAACGATGTTTTTGATGTCATCGAAGGCATAATTCATTGCCCTCTGAAATGTTGCCCCTGCGCTCTTTAAACCAAAGGGTAATTTGCGATATGCAAATGTGCCCCACAGACAAATAAATGAAGTCTTTGACTGGTCCTGTGGGCAGATATTTATTTGATTATATCTGGAGAATCCATCCATAAATGAAAAGATTTCACATCCGGTGCATTCATCAATTATCTGGTCAATAAAGGGTGTAGGGTAGTTTTCTTTCGGACAAGCTTGATTCACATCCCTATAATCGATGTGCACTCTAATCGTTCCTTTTTTTTTCATCACAAGAACAATGTTCGATACCCAATCGGTTAGAGGAACCGGGTATATAAAACCAGCATGGAGAAGTTTCTCAACTTCTGCCTTGATGGCAGCGGCTTTCTTGGGGTGCACCTGCCATAGCCGTTGTCGTACCGGTTTGACATCTGGATACATCTTGATTTCGTGTTCAACTATACTTGAGTCAATGCCTAGAATTTCATCATATGACCAAGCGAAGACATCTCTGAATTTGCGAAAGAGAGCGTTATATATTTCCAGTTCTAAAGGAGAACAACATTTGCCAACATAAATATTCTCTACAACATCCGTTTTGGTCGAGATATTTATGGCGATAGTCTCTTCAATATTGGACAAGTTTCACTCGGAATCCACCGTGTTTACAGTATTTGATAGGAAATGAAAAACTGAAAGATGATGAAGGTCATTAGGAGTATCTTCTTGACAATGTGGAAGATGGGAACGATGGTGGTAATCTTCCCATGGCGCCCCTTCAATTGTCATTGACTGAATAATTCCTTCGTCGGTGTAATGCACTTGTGACCAAGGATCTGAAGGGGTGTCATATTCCTTAGACCTATCTATCCAAACACTCGATGAGCATTGATTTGGGTTTGCCTCCCATGCCAAAAACATTCATTGCTACAATATTTCTATTGGGCTTGGAGGCAATACCTGCGGATAATCCATGTTAATATCGTTTTCTGAGATCTTTTGATTCGAAGATATCATATTGCAGGTTCTTATCGTCGCCACTTCCACCAGATTGATTGGAGGCGAGAGGGAAAAAGTCCCCATTGATATAGGGTATTTTAGTAGGCCTACTTCGATATTTTGAAGCGAATGGGGGCTTCCATGGATCATCAGAATGCTTCCCATAACTTGGGAACTATTGGGGAGAAATTTTTGTTGGTCGACGATTGTAATTCCTCCTTGAAAAGGAAATGCAATCTTCCTAAAGTAGGTCGACACAACCGCAACCATAGCATATATCCATGGTCTTCCGAGTAGGATGTTGTAATAGAGGTTTCCGTCGATTACTTCGACATCTATTTCTACTATTTTCCCCCCTAGTTCAACTTGCAAGTTACTTAGAATACCATACGGGGTATATGTTCGTCCGTCAAATGCTTTTAATGTCGTCAAAGATCGTGACAAGGTTGGAGATCCTAAATTTTTCCAGCAACTCATCGACATAATACATGTAGATGCCCCCTCATCAATAATTGTTCGATGAACAATTTTGTTGAGGGTTTTCACTTGAATGAGGAAAGCTAGTTGAGCTGGTAACTGAGGATCATATCCTTTGTGATTAAAGGACACAAGATTAGAATCATTTGGGTCTATCCCACCTATAGCTGATAATAAAGCCTGCTTTTGGGTTGGGAAATTTTGTAGTACTTCAAGTGTCGACATAGCAGATGGAAATTGGGCCAGATCTTGTACTATGTTATAATGTTGTGCTGCTCTGGCACGAGGATTAAATGTCGACTTGTGTACTACTCCCTTTGGCGGTTTTATTGTTAGCTTTGGAATGATGGGCGGCACAACTTCTGTCAAAGTTGTTGTCGAACTACTAGGTTGATCCTTATCCTTGTTGTTCAACAGTTGTGGACTCCTATAATCTTTATTCCTTCTCGATATCAAAGCATGATTTTGCTGTTTTGAAACCAACAACATCAGCACTTGGGACGGGGAAGCATTTTCACTAGCAACCAGAATCAGTCAATACTGTCGAGGTTTTTGAATTCTTGAAGAATCTTTTAAGCTCGGCTTTATGTCGACAATCTCTTGCCCAATGATCCTCATCACATATTAAGCATGGACTTTTTGGTTTCCTATCTCCAGGAGGGTTTGCAGAAGAATTTTCGGGTGATGATTCCTCCTGTTTCTTCTTCTTCCCTTTGTTTTTCTTCTTGCCTCCTGGTTGCTTGGTTTCTTTGACTTTTTCAGTCGAGATGGCATTTACTTCCAAGGCGAGAAGTTCTTCTTTTTCATTTTGACTGGAAATCTTATGGGCCTTTTAAGATGTAGCCTTTGTCGATTTTGTGTCTGTCGTACCGATCACGCCATCGCCGACATGAGAGTCATTGTTCGATTTAGGAGGAGGGGGGACGGAAAATTCCGGTCTGGGAGCATCAGGGATTTTATTGTAGAGCGTGCCAGACTGAGTATAAATCAGGTCTAAATATTGCGCACGAGCAATAACTTGCCCTTTAGTGACGACTCCCCCTTTTGCCACATCTTCTATAATGGAAGGTAATAATGACTTAATAAACCATTCAGCTAAAAGCTAATCGGGAACATACGTTTTTACCATTCTTCGACGATGTTGCCACTCATGAATATGATCGGATATGTGAGTGGCCGTTGTTTGCTTGAAATTGGTTAAAAGTTCTGTTCCCGTTTCATACCTTATTGGTAAATGAAAATGGGTTAAAAAGGTTGTGGCTAGGGCACTGAAGTTGTCAAATGAAGCTCTGGGTAACTCGATATACCACTTTTCTACCAGACCAGTTAACGTCCTCTGAAAAAGGCGAAGCCTAATCAAATCATTGTTTAGCGTGTTTGATGAACACCATAGATGAAATGTCATCACATGATTCGATGGGTCTTCACCCAGATTTCCATTAAATTTAGGAATATCTGACGGAAGTTTATGCGAAATCGCTGGCCACCAAGCGGCGTAAGTAATTGGATCGTTCGTTAGTCGATTTAGATCCGGTAACTCTAAAGTTGCCACGAAGGGTAACTGTTGATTCAAGTTTGGTGAAGCATACCCAGGATATGACGGAATTGCCTGAGCAGTTGGTCTTTGCATACCAGCATAATGCATTTGATGCTGGTAACTTTGGTAAGGTTGATGGGCATAACCATTATAGAATGGTTGAACTAAACCGTTTTGAATATACGACTGCCCACTATTTGCAAAGATTTGTTGCTCAGACCCCTGGTAAACTTGTTGGAATTGTGGTTGTTGATATTGCACCAGCCATGGTTGTTGTCCAATACTGACCATTTGACCAAGATGAGGGGTAATTGTACCCGTTTGGGCCTGTGTCATTCCAATAGTTGGCAATTGTGGTTGAGTTGCAGGGACAAGAGGATGTTGCATTACAACATGAGAAACCTGAGGTTGTGTTGAAGCCCCAAAAATCGGGTCGACAACAAGGGGGATACCCACCCGGTCTAGACCTTGGTTGGCAACTCCTTATCCGTTTGGTATAGCGGGTCCGACTGGGGATAATGGGACCAGTTTCCCAATCTAAGGGTGTGTGTGTGCAGAGTTGGATGTTGCTGATCTAAGAATACTTAAAGCTAATCTAATTCAAACTTTTAAACTAACTTTACGCTATTGTAATCTAATGAAAAACATCACATCTAATCTATGCTAACCCGGGGTGTATTTCTTCTATTATGCGATCTAAAAAGATTTCAAACAATAACTGGTAATAAAGATCATTCAACTATCATAAGAATCGAAATCAATTAAGATGAACTACTTTGCATAAAAAGTTAGGCAAAACAGTTATGAACAACATATCGCATAATAAGCTATTCATATATCAGACATAAAAAAATGGCTCCACCGTACAAAAGTGCCAAATGGTAACTCACACATTCATGCAATAACATATAAACAACTAAAACTGTATATCACTTTAAGAATATAAGCAGAAATGGTCAAGAGATAAAAGTACCATTTATGACTGATCCTACTCATAAGCTTCAAGCAACAATGATTTATCTCTCCTTGCTCTAACATCTACTAAGAGTACAGAAGTGCAACATCAGTAGCAGATATCAAATGAAAACATTAATAAACCTTGATCCATCCTTTCATCAAAGACCCCCTCCGAGGGTGCAAAAGTGCATGTTCTGAGGATAGGTTTTTTGACAGATTTCTGGACCCTTCTCCAAATGCATGAGAAGGGTTTAAATACTGCTAAATAATTAATTTAATTACATAAATTTAGGATACGGTTTAAATGACCGCCCTTCTTCTAAAGCAAAACTATTTCTAAAAACTGAATCTAATTCCTAACTATTTCTGCATTTTCTCCTTAAATGTTGCGAGCATTCAATATTCGCCTAGGAAGAGTCGGCTGGTTGCCTTCTGCTTTTGTTTGAGTTATGCAAACAGAAATGGTAAGCGCTGGCACCACTTTTTAGTACACTAGAAGATATTTTTGAGAATTATCTTTTGGTTGGGCGAATTTACTGCGTATATACTTGGCAACAACCCAAATTTCCCTCAAACTGCTTCTGCTTTTGCTATTTCAGTTTCCGGACTTGCGAATGACTAAGCAAGTTAGGGACTTTGCTTTCTGAACAATTTTCTTAGCGATGCGTGATTAGCGGTAGGCGCTAATCGCGCATCGAAAACTGCCTCTGTTCTTTGATCTGGGCTTTTCTGGTGCGTTTTCCTTCTTTAGCGCCTTTTTCCTTTACCGGGTAGAAGTTTCAGGATTTTTTGTAAACATGATGCTTTTGTGAGCTTTCTGACCTTGAATGTTGAATCACCTATCGACCTCAACATCTATTGAGTGATACTCTGGAATCTGTGGTTCTGTTGCATGCGACATCCGTTCATGAAGGCATCTCTTCTCTATTCTCCGAGCATTGATGCTTTCCCCTTTTCCTTAGATGTTTCCTGCTCATTACTTCATATTGTTTCCTGTTTTTCATTCTTGCAGTTCACGCAAAGGAAAAGAGTAATGATAATAAATACTGATACGAAAGCTCTAACCTCTATGAATGTATAAAATCATGACACCCGTCGTGAACTGACTCTTCGAAAAACACAAAACTGTCCTCCACTGACACTTTGGCATATGTTCATTAATTTCCTTTAAGGCGCGTGCCTAATTTTGGTTTATAGACAGCTTTTCTTGAATTTTGAGCCGAGGAAATTTGGGATGGGTGATAGCAGAATCGCGTCATCGCATTACCTAGATGTGTCATCGCAAATTTTTTCAGATCGGATTATCGCAGATCGCAGATATCGCAAGATTGCAGCATCGCGGATCGTATGAGTCATTAAATCATTGTGTGCTGCTTATGCGATATTGCGTTATGCGACATCACACATCGGCCATCGGATATTTCTTAACATTTTCATTTAAGAGCGCTTCTTAATGTGTGCGATGCGATGAATTTCGCGTCGCTTCTTCGCAGTTTTTATTATGCTCATAAGGGGGTGTTTTATCTTCTCCACGCGATGCGACATAATTTCAAGGAGTAGAATATGAAAAGTTTTATAAAATGTTTTTTGAATTTTTTATTAAGGGTCCCCATTTTCTTAGTGTTATTGCTAATACTAAACAAAGAGGGGGGTTGTTGGTGGCCACAACAATGGCAATTCACTTGGAAGAACTAGTTATCTCTGCTTTTCTATTGAATTTTTCTAAACTTTAAAAACAGAAAAATTTTCATAAATATAAGCTTTGTTATGGACAGATAGAGTACATTATGCCTTATCCTGTCAATGATATTTTGTTTCAACCTCTTTATATTCTAATTGTTTGCTTCCTCAGGCTTGTTCTTGTACTTATATCAGCCACTACTTGGTCTTTTTAAAGATAAAATAAAGTCTTCTCTGTGTGCTGGCTTTAAAATATGCTCATTTGTCGTAGGTAGAGCCTCTGCTGCCAGTAGGCGTCCATAGCCTCGACAGGGTTACCTGTTACCCAGCAATGATCCTTTATCCTACTTAAGGCTATCTACAACCTTCGAAGAAAAATCCACATCGACACTTTTTCCTTTTTTATTCTCAAAGAACAATGTCTTGGTTTGGTAGCCAAAATTATGACACAGTCATTCACTTGATTTATACTTTTGCTGAAGAAGCTGGTTTGTGATGAGACCCCTTGTCTTTTGATTGCAACAATCTTGAGTCGTTGCCTTGTTTTGGTGGACACTATTCGCAAAGTCAGCAAGTTATAATATCTGTGATCCTGATAAGCCGGCTCGTGATGAGACCTATTATTCTTTGAGATATAGTGTTTCTCGGATTGTTCCTCTGAATGCTGCGATTTTCTTTAGCGGGGAGGAAGTCATTGTTTTTCCTTAAGAAAGCTCTGGACGACAATAATAGAGTTTGAAAACAGCAGTCTTACAGAGAAGCCTTATTTTGCTATTGATACCTTTCACTGTGCTCATATAAAAAAATTCCTTCGCTAAAGGTTGCTTTCATCAAATTTTGAGGTTGAAACTAGTATCATATCTAGGCTAAAGTTTTTAACTGTATCTGTCAATAATAAAAATCAGATTTTCAAAATTTTTTGCTACTTATACAAGCGAAAGCTCAAAATCTGAAAGAGAATTGGTGTCTTTTCCGCGAATACCTGTAGTAATCACTCACAACTGGTTTTATTATGAAAAAGAAAAGAAAAACTATTCTACAAAAATAGAAGAATAATCTTCTATGGAAAATATATTTTAAGGATTTGTCCATTAACAGGCAAAGAATCCCTTCTACCTGCTAAATCCTGCAACACAAACGTTGATGGACCTATGACTTCAACAATCTGAAAAGGACCAAGCCACATCTTTTGAAATTTCGTATGTTTGCCGTTTTCTTCATGAGCCTTATCCCATTTCAAAAGTAAATCTCCCATCTGAAAACTTTTTTTGGTCATTATGCTTGAATCGAAAGAGGATTTTATTAGTGCTTGGTGATGAGCATGGGTTTTCTTAGCTTTTTCTCGTTTTTCTTCTAATTTAACTATTTCCATTTGTCTTAGTTGTATGGAGGAAGTAGATACTTCATAGTTGTATTGTACTAAAGACAAAGAGGGGATGACTAAGTGAGTTGGAAGAACCTCTTCTTTCTCATAAACTAAATTAAAGGGAGAAGTGCCGATTGAAGCTTTCTTCGTTATTCTATCTGCCCATAAAGCATTTACCAAAGATTTGTGCCAATTATTTTGGTTCTGGTCAACTGTTCTTTTAATAATCCTGATTAGGTTTTTAATTGTTGACTCAGCTAACCCATTACCTTGCGGATAGTAGTTGGCTGAATATTTCAGTTTGAACCCTCTTTTAAGTGCAAACTCAGTCATTGCATTTCCAGAAAAGTATGATGCATTATCAAACATTAAAGCCGTTGGCAATCCAAACCTAGTGATTATAAATTGATCTATGAATTCAATAATATTTTCAGAATTAGCTGTCTTGAGAGGAACTGCTTCTACCCATTTAGTAAAATAATCTGTTGCCGTGAGGATGTATCTATGCTGCTTAGAAGAGTGAGGAACGATCTCACCTATTATGTCCAAGCCCCACTGACTGAATGGTTTCTCGATGTTTACCGGCTGTAGTGGTAGGGACGACTTCTTTTTTCTTCTAGCAGTTGTTTGGCAGACTTGACATTTCCTTATGTAACAGTGTGAGTCTTTGAATAGCGTAGGCCAGTAATATCCTGCACGTAAGATCTTATGTGCAGTAGCATCTCCAGCATAGTGCCCGCCTGCTGGTCCGTCGTGGAGTTCCTGCAAAACTTTTTCAGCTTCAGTTTTCTCAAGACATCTAAGAAGAACAAAATCATAATTCTTTCTAAAAAGAACATCATTTATGAGCTGATATTGTTTAGCTTTTAATCTCAGAGCTCTTTTCTTAGTGTGATATAGGTGTGATGGAGCATATCCGTTCCTAAGGTAATAAATGATGTCAACATATAATGATTCTGCATCGTTTTGGCTTACCTCATACAGTTGTACCTGTTCAGATGAATTTTCAGGAATTTGCGATGCTCCGGCCAATATTTTGCAGAAGCCTTGACCTCTTACAATGTTTGTTGGCTTGATCTCAAGGTCGTATTCTTGTAAAGCAGTGATCCAATTTGCTCTTTTCTCACCCACATCCTTCTGTACTAGAAGATTTCTTACCGCTGTAAACGGTACTATGACTGTAGTATGGGTTTTAAGTAAGAAAGGTCTGAAATATTTGACCGCTTTGAAAACAGCATATGCTTGTTTCTCCACGTCTGAATAGTTGAGTTTAGAACCTTGTAAATTCGAGCTAAAAAATGTGATTGGAGCTTCCGCTTTTTCTTGATTTGCTTGAGTTAGAATCGCAGCGTATGATTTCTTTGAGGCAAATGTGTATAAGATAAAAGATTCTGAAAAATTCGGGGTTGCTAAAGATGGAGCATTAATGATAGCTTGTTTGATCAGGTTGAATGCTTCATGTTCATCTTGACCCCATTTGAAATTTGAATTCTTTTTAATCATGGTTTGTAAAGGAGACACAATTTGTGAAAAATCTGGGACAAATCTCTTTACAAAATTGATTTGACCAAGGAAAGATTGCATGGATTTTTTATTATGAGGTAGGGATATTTCAGAAATTTCTTTGATTCTGTCAGGCTCGATGTGAATACCAGATTTTAACACTATGAATCCTAGAAGTTTCCCTTCACTTAGTGCGAAAAAAGATTTCTTTGGGTTAAGTGAAATCCCATACCTTAAACATCGTTGAAATATCTGTTTTAAGTCTCTGAGATGCTCGCTTCGTTTCTTGGAGTACACTCTTATATCATCCAAATAAATTACTACGGATTTATTGACTAAACCCTTGAATGTGATGTCCATGTCTCTCTGAAATGTAGCACCCGCATTGATCAAACCAAATGGCATCTTTCGATATGCGTATGTGCCCCATTTAGTTCTGAATGTGGTTTTCAACTGATCATCGGGATGTACCAGCACTTGATTATATCCTGAAAATCCATCCAAGAAAGACATCAGTTCTGAGCCTGCTACTGCCTGTAATATCTGCTCCATAGGTGGGAGAGGAAAATTGTCTTTTAGACAGGCTTTGTTGAGATTCCGAAAATCGATGCAGATTCTAATATCTCTGTTTTTCTTTCTAACGGGTACCATATTGGAGACCCATTTGGAATGTCTGACGGGGAAAATTATTTTGGCTTTTAACAACTTATTTAGCTTGGTTTTTATCTGATTTTCTAAATTGGGGTGGATCTTTCTCAGTTTCTGTTGGACAGGTTTTTCATTGTCAATCATAGGAATAGTGTGGTAAATGATAGAAGTTTCGTACATCTTCAGCTCATCGTAATTCCAGGTAAAGATATTTTTGTATTGTCTCAAAAGACAAATATACGCTAGTTTTTCTTCAGGGGCTAAGCCGATGCCTAGATTAATGTTTTGTGGTTTATCATCGGTTCCTAGGTTTACTAATTCGTAGTTCAGAGTTGAATTGTAGAGCTTTGAATTGGTAGACCTTTTAAACCGATTTTTTAAATCGTATAGGTCTTCTAACTTAACCATCGATTTAGGTATAGCATTATCAATGCCATTTTGTTGTATTAGTCGATCGTGATGGTCTTTGTCAATTATCTAATTGGAGTAGGATCCTTCAGAAGTGAGGAAATTTACAATATCAGGATCGTCGTTGAATACTCTCCAATTTGTAATGTTGTCAGGGATGGATGATCTAAAGATTAATTCTATTGAGAATCTATCTGGAATAAACTCTTCGGAGGGAATAAGCCTAGAGGCTACGTTAGCCAAAAGGTCTGCGCTTGCGTTTTGGAGTCTCGGGATTGAAGAAATATTGAATGCTATGAAATGCTTAGTCAGATCTTGCACCAAAGATTGATATTGTTTTAAATGACTTGATAGGCAATGAATAGTGTTATGTACCTGTTGGACAACAATCTCAGAGTCTTCGAAGACTTGAAGATACTTGACGTTCAACCCGATTTCTTTGTATAGGCCTTGCACCAAGGCCTCATATTCTGCTGTATTGTTTGTGAAATCGAATTCGAGTTTGCACGTAAGCATGGTCTTATTTCCTTCAAGACTAATCAGAACGCATTCTGCTCCTGCTCCTTCGCTAGATTTAGAGCCATCCAAATACAATTTCCAAAACAAAGATGTATTTACAGGTTTATCTACAAAATTAACACACTTTGAATTATCAGTTTCGGAAAAATTTTCAACTTGGGACAAAACTGAATTTTCTAAGTAAGGTGATGTATGAGCATTGAAATTGCCGAGAAAAGAATCTACCGAGTAATTGCCTATGACACTGCTGTTATACGCTACTGCTTCATTTTCTCCCTCCAATTCCATTACTATGTACTTCTGGTGTTACTCTCGTTCAACCTTTATTTGATTCGGTTTACCATTATAGGGTAACCACATGTGTGACCAGTCGGTTGAAAAGTATCCATGGAGTTTTTCGGACCAATCCTTACTAAGAATCAAGCCATAGAATTCTGGGATATCAGCCACTAGAATGTCAATAACCTGACATACCTTTGGGTTGGATGACAATCTTATGGTTACTTGATTAAGTTCACCAATCACTTCGACTTGAGATCGATCAAGCTAAACTATGCGCACTGCAGATTTTTGTGGTTGAAAATTTAACTTGGCACATATTGATCTGGGTAAAATATTCGTTGAAGTACCAGAATCTACCAAACAATTGTGCACATTTTTATTGAAAATTTCATAAGTGAGAAGGAAAGGGGGAGTGTGAGACCTTGATCTTCCTCCAATCAAGGCGATGTCATTAGGATCAATCTTATTAATCGTGTTGGTTGGAGGTTTTCCCATGTTGTGGGAAGCTACAAATGTAGGCAAAGATGTAATAGGCACGGCATGTAATTCTTTCATCATTATCTTCTGTTGATGTTTCAATTTGCTCAATTCGTAAAGGGTAATATTAGCCCTAGTCTTTTTCATGTCGTCAATAATGTTGTATTCCATTTCATCCGACACTACTAGTGTTTTTGATGGAGTTGTTTGATCTGATTGGACTGGGCTAGGTTGAGTCGCTTTAGTGGTCGTTTTTTTGTTGTGACTTTATCTTTTCCTGTAGAGCTTGTGCTCTTTTGCTTAGGGGTAGTTTGGGGAGGATCAAGTTGATTTTTGCTTCATGTGCTAACTGGAAATGCTTCTTGATCTTCTTCTTGTGGGAGGATGAAATCCCACATTCCTTGTAATTCCACAACTTCTTCGTCATCAGTCTGCCCTTCAGTGGTATTCTCTTCTTCTTCCTCTTCTTCGGATTCGGCATTTGAAATAGCGTTGGGTGGTTTCACATCCATCGAAAGACCTATTGAGGGCCCCGAAGTCGGGTCAACAACAAGGGGGATACCCACCCGGTCCGGAACCTGGTTGGCGGCTCCTTGCCCGTTTGGAGTAGCGGGTCCGACTGGGGATAATGGGACCAGTTTCCCAATGTGAAGGGTGTGCGTGTGTGTGTAGAGTTTGATGATATTAATCTAAAAGGTTTCTCTGAACTAGTCTTAATTCTAACAGCTAAACTACTTCTATACTAATGTGATCTAATGAAGAGAAAACAATACATCTAATCTACGCTAACCCGGGGTGTTCTATTTTGTTATGCGATCTAGAAAGATTTCTAACAACAGCTGGTAATAAAGATCATTCAACTGTTATCAGAATATAAATCGATAAAGATAAACCATTCTGCATAAGAAGTTAGGCAGAGTAGTTGTGAACAACATATCGCATAATCAGTTTTCCATATGTCAAGCATAAATATATGACTCCACCATACAGAAGTGCCAAATGGTAATACAGACATTCATACAGTAACATATAAAGAACTCAGCTATATATCACTTTGAGGATACTAGCAGAATTTAGTCAAGAGATAAAAGTACCATTTATGACTGATTTCACTAATAAACTTCAAGCAATAATGATTTACTTCTACTTGTTCTAATATCTGTTAAGAGTACAGAAGTGCAACATCAGTAACAGACATTAAAATGCAAACATAAATAAATCTCGATCCATCCATTCATCAAAAACCTCCTCTGAGGGTGCAGAAGTGCATGTTCCGAGGATAAGTTTTTTGACAGATTTCCGGACCCTTCTCCAAATGCCATGAGAAGGGTTAAATACTACTAGCTAATTGATATTAATTACACGAATCTAGGGAATCGGCTTCAAATGACCGCCCTTTACTAAAAGAAAATTTATTTCTAAAACTTTAAATCTAATCTCTGACCGTTTCTGTATATTCTCTTTAGTGCTGTCAACTGCGCAACGCTTTCCTGGAAAGAGTCGACTGGCTGCCTTCTTCTTTTGCTCGGGAGATAAAAGTGGAAACAACAAGAGCTGACACCTCCTTCTGACAGACCAGAAGATATTTTCGAAAACCTTTCTCTAGCTGGGTGTATTCGCCGCGTGTATACCTAGCACAACCCAGGTTCTTCTCGAACTGATTTTGTCGTTGCTGTTTCGGTTTCCGGTCATGCGAATGACTGAGTGGGTTAGGAGTTGCGCTGTATGGACAACCCTCTGTTTCGAGAATTATTTCCGCTCTTTGTTCCAGGTTTTTCTGGAGCGTCCCCCTTCTTTTGCGTTTCTCTTTTTGCTTTTGCCAGTCTGAGCTTTAAGATCTTTTGTGAACACGCTGCTTTTGTGTGCCTTTGACTCTGAGTCCTGGATAGTCTAATTTCATCAGTGTCGGTTGTCTGATAGTCTGGAATCCGCGGTCCTGCTGCATGCGGCATTCGTTTGCGGAGGCATATTCTCTCTGCTATTTAATTGGTGCTTTCCCCTTTCTCTCAGATGTTTCCTGTATATAGATTTATATCAGTTGCGTGTCTTGCAGTCTACGCAAAGAAGAAGGGAAATGAAAAGATTGACATAAAAGCATTAAACTCTAATGAATGCATAATCCTGACACGAATCATGACTTGACTCTTCGATAAATGCGATGCAATCATTTCTTGATACTCAAGCATGCGGTCATTAATTTCCTTTAAGGCGCGCGCTTGGTTTTGGGTTTATCATGTGATGAGTCTTTTCGGATCGCAGATCGCAGTTTAGTGATATCGCAGTTTACAAATATCGCAGATCGCAGTGATCGAAGATCGCGGATTTTATTCAATGGTTCATGGTGCCATAGCGTGACGTTTGCGATGTGCGATGTCGCATATCGGCGATCGGCGCTTCTTGGAGGTCCCCTTTTTAGAGCGTGTTTGAGGTGCATGCGACGCGATGAACTTCGCGTCGCATTTTCGCATTTTTACGTTTTGTGCTCTAAGTAATGCTTCGACCTTTCTTTGCGATGCGATTTAAGCCTTAGGGAGAAAAATACAAAAAATTAACAAAATAATTTTTTGGGATTTTTTGTTCAGGGTCCCCCCTTTGATCGACGATATTGCTAATATCAAGCAAAGAGGGGGGGTTGTTGGTGACCACAACAATGGCGATTCACTGTGAAGAACCAGTTATCTCTGCTTGTTCTATTGCATTTTCACTTCCAAAACAAAAAAATTTTCTTATGTCTAAATTTTGTTATGGACGGATAGAGTATTACCCCTTATCCTGTCAATGATGTTTCGTCACAACTTTTTATTTCATTCCGATTGTTTGCTTCCTCTGGGTTATTTCTTGTATTCATACCTAGACATTACTCAGTCTTTTCAAAGACGAAATAAGGTCTTCTCTGCGTACTGGCTTTGTAAAGTATGCTCATTTGTCGTAGGTAGAGCCTCTGCTGCCCGCAAGCGTCCATAGCCTCGACATGGTTACCATATTATCCAGCAATGATCCTTTTTCCTGCTTGAGGTTATCTACAACATTCCAGAGAAAAATCCTTTTGACACTTTTCTTTCTTTTTTGATTTTTTTTTTTTTTTTTTTTTTTATATTCTCTAAAGAACAATGTCTTGGTTTGGTGGCCAAATTATGACACAATCATTCACTTGATTTACACTTTTGCTGAACAAGCTGGCTCATGATGAGACCCCTTGTCTTTTGATTGCAACAATCTTGAGTCGTTGCCCTGTTTTGATAGACAGTAGTGGCAAAGTCAGCAAGTTATAATATCTGTGATCATGATAAGCCGGCTCGTGATGAGACCTCTTATTCTTTGAGATATAGTGTTTCCTTGGATTGTTTCTCTAGATGCTGCGATTTTCCTTAATAGGGAGGAAGTCATTGTTTTTCCTTAAGAAAGCTCTGGACGACAATAATAGAGTTTAAGAATAGCAGTTTTGCAGAGAATATTTATTTTTCTATTGATGATACTTTTCATAGCGTTGGCATAAAACAATTTTTTTCCAAAAGTTACTTTCACCCCAGATTTCTTTGTGAAGTTGAAACTAACATCATATTCAGGCTAAAGTTAACTCTATCTGTCAATAATAAAAGTTAGATTTTTCGAAAAGTTTTGCTATTTATACAAGTGAAATCAAAATCTGATAGAGAAATGGTATATTCTTCATAAACACAATTTATGATCACTCACAACCAATCCTTATTTGTGAAAAATAAAACTAAAATAAAACTAAAATTATCCTACAAAAATTAGAAGGATAACCTTCTATTGGAAATACATTTTGAGGATTTGTCCATTTACAGGCAGAGAATCTCTTCTGCCTGTCAAGTCCTGCAACACAAAAGTCGACGGGCCTATGACCTCTACAATCTGAAAAGGACCAAGCCATAGCTTCTGGAATTTCGTATGCTTGCCCTTTTCTTCATGTGCCTTATCCCACTTCAAAACTAAATCTCCCATCTGAAAGTTTTTTCTGGTCATTATGTTCGAATCAAAAGAGGATTTTATCAGCGCTTGGTGGTGAGCATGGGTTTTCTTGGCCTGTTCTCGTTGTTCTTCTAGCTTAATTATTTCCATTTGCCTTAGTTGTAGGGGAGAAGTGGATACTTCATCAATGTATTGTACTAAAGACAAGGATGGAATGACTAAGTGAGTAGGAAGGACTGCTTCTCTCCCATAAACTAAGTTAAAGGGAGAAGTGCCGATAGAGGCTTTCTTTGTAATTCTGTCTGCCCATAGGGCGTTTACTAGCGCTTTATGCCAATTCTTTTGGCTTTGGTCGACTGTCTTTTTGATAATCCTGATTAGGTTCTTGTTCGTTGATTCAGCCAACCCATTACCTTGTGGATAATAGTTGGCAGAATACTTCAGTTTGAACCCTCTTTTGAGCGCGAACTCAGTCATGGTGTTTCCAGAAAAATATGAAGCATTATCGAATATTAAGGCCGTTGGCAATCCAAACCTAGTAATGATAAACTGATCTATGAATTCAATAATATTTTCAGAATTAGCTGTCTTGAGAGGAACTGCCTCTACCCATTTAGTAAAATAGTCAGTTGCCATGAGGATATACCTATGCTGTTTAGAGGAGTGAGGAACGATCTCACCTATTATGTCCAGGCCCCATTGGCTGAACGACTATTCGATGTTAACCGGCTGCAGTGGCATGGATGACTTTTTTTGTTTTCCTGCAGCAGTCTGGCAGACTTGGCATTTTCTTACGTGATTGTACGAGTCTTTGAACATCGTGGGCCAGTAGTATCCTGCACGTAAGATTTTGTGCGTGGTGGCTTCTCCAGCATAGTGTCCACCTGCTGGTCCATCGTGGAGTTCCTGCAAACCTTTTCGGCTTCAGTTTTCTCAAGACATCTAAGAAGCACAGAATCATAATTTCTTTTAAACAGGACATCATTCACGAGTTGGTATTGTTTGGCTTTTAATATTAGGGCTCTCTTCTTGATGTGATCCAGGTGAAATGGAGCATGCCCGTTCTTTAGAAAATAAATGATGTCAGCATATAATGATTCTGCGTCGTTTAGGCTTACCTCATACGCGTGTACCACTTCAGACGATTCTTCGGGGATTTGCAATGCTCCAGCTAACATCTTGCAGAAGCCTTGGCCCCGAACGATGTGTGCCGGCTTGATCTCCAGGTCGTATTCTTGCAAGGCGGTGATCTAATTCGCTCTCTTTTCGCCCACATCCTTCTGTATCAGGAGATTTCTTACCGCTGGGAACGGTACTATGACCTTGGTATGGGCTTTTAGCAAGAATGGTCTGAAATATTTAATCGCTTTAAAAACGGCATATGCCTGTTTCTCTACGTCCAAATATTTCAGCTCAGCACCTTGTAAGTTTGAGCTAAAGAATGCGATCGGAGCCTCTACCTTTTCTTGATTCGCTTGAGTCAAGATTGCAGCATAAGAATTCTCCGAGGCAAACGTGTATAAGACAAAAGGCTCTGAAAAGTTTGGGGTTGCTAGAGATGGAGCGTTGATGATGGCTTGTTTGATTAAATTAAACGCTTCGTGTTTGTCTAGACCCCATTTAAAGTTTGAATTCTTTTTTATCATTTTTTGTAAAGGAGAAATAATACGTGAAAAATCTGGGACAAATCTTTTGACAAAATTGATCTGTCCTAGGAAAGATTGCATGGTCTTTTTGTTATGGGGCATGGATATCTGAGAAATTTCTTTGATTCTGTCCGGTTCAATGTGAATGCCAGATTTGGACACTATGAATCCTAGCAATTTTCCTTCACTCAACGCGAAAAAAGATTTCTTCGGGTTAAGCGAGATCCCATATCTTAAACATCTCTGAAAGATTTGCTTCAAATCTTTGAGGTGGTCATTTCGGTTCTTGGAGTACACGGTTATATCATCCAGGTAAATCACTACCGATTTGTTGACTAAACCTTTAAACGCGATGTCCATAGCTCTTTGAAAAGTAGCGCCGGCGTTGATCAGACCGAACAACATTTTCCGATACGCGTAGGTACCTCATTTAGTTCGGAATGTGGTTTTTAACTGATCATATGGGTGTACCAACACTTGGTTATATCCTGAAAATCCGTCCAGGAAAGACATTAACTCTGAGCCTGCGACTGCCTGTAATATTTGCTCCATCGGTGGGAGGGGAAAATTGTCTTTTTGACAGGCTTTGTTGAGGTTCCGGAAGTCGATGCAGATTCTAATATCTCCGTTTTTCTTCCTAACGGGTACCATATTAGATACCCATTTGGAATGTCTGACCGGGAAGATTATTCTGGCTCTCAACAATTTATTCAGCTCAGTCTTTATCTGACTTTCCAAGTTGGGGTGGATTTTCCTGAGCTTCTGCTGGACAGGTTTCTCGTTGTCAATCATGGGGATAGTGTGTTGAATGATAGAAGTGTTGTAGGTATTCATCTCATCGTAATTCCAGGCGAAGACGTTTTTGTACTGTCGTAGAAGACGGATATATGCTGATTTTTCTTCAGGAGCCAGGCCTTGGCCTAAATTAACGTTTTGCGGCTTCTCATCGATTCCTAGGTTCACTGATTCATAGTTCAGAGTTGAACTGTAAAGTTTGGCATTAGCTGACCTTTTGAACCGACTTTTCAAGTCGTATAAGTCTTCTAGTTTGACCACCGATTTGGGTATAGCATTATCAGTGCTATTTTGTTGTATCTGGTGGTCATGACAGTCTTCGTTGATTATCTGGTTTGAGTAGGATCCTTCGGAGGTGAGGAAACTTACGATGTCTGGGTCGTCATTGAATACTCTCCAGTTAGTGATGTTGTTAGGGATGGACGGTTTAAAAATCAATTCTATCGAAAACCTATCTAGACTAAAGTCTTCTGAGGGAATGAGTCTGGAGGTTACGTTAGCTAACAGGTCTGCACTTGCGTTGTGAAGTCTCGGGATTGACGAAATATTGAATGCTGTAAAATGTGCAGTGAGATCTTGTACTAAAGATTGATAGTGCTTTAAATGACTAGACAGGCAGTGTATGGTGTTACGTACCTGTTTGACGACGATCTCGGAATCTCCAAAGACTTGAAGATATTTGACGTTGCAGCCGATTGCTTTGTATAGGCCTTGCACCAAGGCTTCGTATTCCGCTGTGTTGTTCGTGCAATCGAACTCCAGTCTGCATGTGAGCATGGTCTTATTTCCGTCAGGGCTAATCAAAACGCATCCTGCTCCCGCTCCCTCGTTGGATTTAGAGCCATCAAAATATAATTTCCAAAATAAAGAAGTATTTACAGGGTTATCTAAGAAACTAACACATTTTGAATCATCAGTTTGGGAAAAGTTTTCTACTTGGGACAAAACTGAATTTTCTAAATATGGTGATATGTGAGCATTGAAATTTCCGAGGAAAGAGTCTACCGAGTAGTTGCCTATGATGCCGCTGTTGTATGCTATGGCTTCGTTCTCTCCTTCCAAATCCGTCACTATGTATTTTTGGTGCAATTCTCGTTCAACCTTTATTTGATTTGGTTTCCCGTTGAAGGGTAACCACATGTGCGACCAGTCGGTTGAAAAGTATCCGTGGAGTTTCTCGGACCAGTCCCTGCTAAGAATCAGGCCATAAAATTCAGGGATGTCAGCCACTAGGATGTCGATAACTTGGCATACCTTGGGGTTAGACGACAGTCTTATGGTCACTTGATTCAGTTTGCCTATCACTTCGACTTGTGATCGATCAAGTTGAACTATGCGCACTGCGGATTTTTGCGGTTGAACGTTGAGTTTGGCACATATTGACTTGGGTAGAATATTGGTTGAAGCACCAGAATCAACCAAGCAGTTGTGCACGTTTCTGTTAAAGATTTCATAAGTGAGGAGGAAAGGAGGAGTATGAGATCTAGATCTCCCTCCAATCAAAGCGATGTCATTTGGATCGATTTTATTGATCGTGTTGATTGGAGGTCTTCCTATATTATGGGAAGCTACGGATGTAGGTAAAGGCGTAGTAGGTACGGCGTGTAACTCTTTCATCATAATTTTCTGTTGGTGTCTCAATTTTCTCAACTCGTACAGGGTGATATTAGCCCTAGTCTTTTTCATGTCATCGATGATGTTATATTCCATTTCATCCGACACTATTAGTGTCTTTGATGGAGGCGTTTGCTCTGATTGGACTGGGCTAAAAGAGGTCGCTTTAGCAGTTGTTTTCTTCGGTGCGACCCTTTCTTTTGCTGCAGGGCTTGCGCCCTTCTGTTTTGGGATATTTTGGGGAGGATCAAGTTGATTTCTGCTTTGTGTGCTGACTGGAAGTGCTTCTTGATCTTCCTCTTGTGGGAGGATGAAATCCCACATTCCTTGCAGTTCCACCACTTCTTCATCGTCGGTCTGCGTTTCGATGGTGCTCTCTTCTTCTTCTTCTTCAGATTCAACATTTGAGACCACGTTGGGTGGCTTCGTCGCCATAGGAGGATTTATCTTAAAACACCTAAAAGGCTTTCTTGGGGACGATTCTGCTACTTGTTTCCTTATATCAATCATCTCATTGGACATGGCTTTCAATACCTTTTGTAATCCTTCCATGTCGAAAGGATCTTTCGTTTGCTTCTTCTTGGTGTCTTCTTTGAAAGAGATTTTCTTAGATTTACGCTCTTCGATTGTAGATCTCTTTTCTAGGGCTACTACGCGTCTTTCAACTGCCAATGCCTCAGCAAAATTTTCGACTAAGGTTGTCTTGCTCGCCCTATCTACGAAGATGGCCAAGTTTGAAGGTAAGGCCGTGATGTACCATTCACATCTTACTTCCTCGCTGGGTTGAGAAGCAGCGGGGATTTTGTTGAGGATCTTGTTGAACCGTAAGTTAAAATCTTTAATGGGTTCTCTAGCCTCAGCTTTGAGATTGGATAAATCGTTGATTAGTGTCGTTGTCGATCTATCATCGCCGAATTTGGCTAGAAATTGATTTTGAAAAATGTCCCAGCTGGTGATAGATCCGGAGGGCAGCGAAAAGTACCATGACCCGACTGTCCCTTGCATTGTATAGGGGAAAAGTCAGACCACGACATCTTCGTTGGTAACTCCGTTGAGATTAACAAAAAGCATGAAATTATTGATATGTTCTTCAGCTAGCATTCCTATTTCCGGATTGAATTTCGGCAGCCATTTCTCAGGATGGGCAGGTATTAGACTTAGGGGTGGAGGCATTAAAACCGCCCCAGGATTGTTCCATGGAGATTGGGCCATCGCTGAGTGACTAGTTAACAAAAGTGCAGAAGATGATTTTTGATGTTGAGAAGATGGAGATACTACGAACTTCGACGATTGCGGAGGAAGAGTTGTAGGAGATGGATGCGTGTTTTGAGGTGACGACGTGGGTGGTAGACTTCGCGGAGAGGGAGTTGAGATGGACGAAGTGGATGAAAGAGTCTCTCTGTCAGACTCTGGAAGTGATTTCCTTGCTCTTTTCCTAGTAGGGAGAGGGATTTCAGTTGGCTGGATGCCAAACTTTTCACTCTTCAATCGGGTCAGGGGATGAGCAGGGTTGTATTGCGAAGTCAAGCTGCCTTTAGATTTATCAGACTTGTGGGTGAAGATAGAGAATCCCTGGAGTTTACGGATCAAAGTTTGAACTTCAGGGGGATCAATAATAGGACGGTCTGATGTATCGGGGTGTATAGCAGCGGTGGATGTCCGAGCGACTTCTAGTTCCGAGTTTAGTCGTACTGGAGAAGTCGGGGAAGTTGGTGAGGGTGATTTGCTCTCAGAATGGTATTTGGATTTTGAATTATGTGCCATTCATAGCTCGTGCCCTCCTTCTAGCGCCAGAAATGTTGAGGGCCCCGAAGTCGGGTCAACAACAAGGGGGATACCCACCCGGTCCGGAACCTGGTTGGCGGCTCCTTGCCCGTTTGGAGTAGCGGGTCCGACTGGGGATAATGGGACCAGTTTCCCAATGTGAAGGGTGTGCGTGTGTGTGTAGAGTTTGATGATATTAATATAAAAGGTTTCTCTGAACTAGTCTTAATTCTAACAACTAAACTACTTCTATACTAATGTGATCTAATGAAGAGAAAACAATACATCTAATCTACGCTAACCCGGGGTGTTCTATTTTGTTATGCGATCTAGAAAGATTTCTAACAACAGCTGGTAATAAAGATCATTCAACTGTTATCAGAATATAAATCGATAAAGATAAACCATTCCGCATAAGAAGTTAGGCAGAGTAGTTGTGAACAGCATATCGCATAATCAGTTTTCCATATGTCAAGCATAAATATATGACTCCACCGTACAGAAGTGCCAAATGGTAATACAGACATTCCTACAGTAACATATAAAGAACTCAGCTGTATATCACTTTGAGGATACTAGCAGAATTTAGTCAAGAGATAAAAGTACCATTTATGACTGATTTCACTAATAAACTTCAAGCAATAATGATTTACTTCTACTTGTTCTAATATCTGTTAAGAGTACAGAAGTGCAACATCAGTAACAGACATTAAAATGAAAACATAAATAAATCTCGATCCATCCATTCATCAAAAACCTCCTCTGAGGGTGCAGAAGTGCATGTTCTGAGGATAAGTTTTTTGACAGATTTCCGGACCCTTCTCCAAATGCCATGAGAAGGGTTAAATACTACTAGCTAATTGATATTAATTACACGAATCTAGGGAATCGGCTTCAAATGACCGCCCTTTACTAAAAGAAAATTTATTTCTAAAACTTTAAATCTAATCTCTGACCGTTTCTGTATATTCTCTTTAATGCTGTCAACTGCGCAACGCTTTCCTGGAAAGAGTCGGCTGGCTGCCTTCTTCTTTTGCTCGGGAGATAAAAGTGGAAACAATAAGAGCTGACACCTCCTTCTGACAGACCAGAAGATATTTTCGAAAACCTTTCTCTAGCTGGGTGTATTCGCTGCGTGTATACCTAGCACAACCCAGGTTCTTCTCGAACTGATTTTGCCGTTGCTGTTTCGGTTTCCGGTCGTGCGAATGACTGAGTGGGTTAGGAGTTGCGCTGTATGGACAACCCTCTATTTCGAGAATTATTTCCGCTCTTTGTTCCAGGTTTTTCTGGAGCGTCCCCCTTCTTTTGCGTTTCTCTTTTTGCTTTTGCCAGTCTGAGCTTTAAGATCTTTTGTGAACACGCTGCTTTTGTGCGCCTTTGACTCTGAGTCCTGGATAGTCTAATTTCATCAGTGCCGGTTGTCTGATAGTCTGGAATCCGCGGTCCTGCTGCATGCGGCATTCGTTTGCGGAGGCATATTCTCTCTGCTATTTAATTGGCGCTTTCCCCTTTCTCTCAGATGTTTCCTGTATATAGATTTATATCAGTTGCGTGTCTTGCAGTCTACGCAAAGAAGAAGGGAAATGAAAAGATTGACATAAAAGCATTAAACTCTAATGAATGCATAATCCTGACACGAATCATGACTTGACTCTTCGATAAATGCGATGCAATCATTTCTTGATACTCAAGCATGCGGTCATTAATTTCCTTTAAGGCGCGCGCTTGGTTTTGGGTTTATCGTGTGATGAGTCTTTTCGGATCGCAGATCGCAGTTTAGTGATATCGCAGTTTACAGATATCGCAGATCACAGTGATCGCAGATCGCGGATTTTATTCAATGGTTCATGGTGCCATAGCGTGACGTTTGCGATGTGCGATGTCGCATATCGGCGATCGACGCTTCTTGGAGGTCCCCTTTTTAGAGCGTGTTTGAGGTGCATGCAACGCGATGAACTTCGCGTCGCATTTTCTCATTTTTACGTTTCATGCTCTAAGTAATGCTTCGACCTTTCTTTGCGATGCGATTTAAGCCTTAGGGAGAAAAATATAAAAATTTAACAAAATACTTTTTTGGGATTTTTTGTTCAGGGTCCCCCCTTTGCTCGACGTTATTGTTAATATCAAGCAAAGAGGGGGGGTTGTTGGTGACCACAACAAGACCTCTTTTAAAAGCTCTGTATGGCTTTTTCGAAGAAGTTTCTGCTACTTTTTTTTTATGTCAATCATCTCATTGGACATGGTCTTTAATAATTTTTGCAATCCTTCGAAATCGAAAGGGTCTTTCGTTTGTTTCTTCTTGGAGCCTTCCTTGAAGGTGACTTTTTTAGACTTGCGTTCCTCTATCGCAGATCTCTTTTCCAGGGCTATTACGCGTTTCTCTACTGCTATCGCCTCTGTCAAGTTTTCAACTAAGGTTGTTTTATTTGCCCTATCCACGAAGATTGCTAAGTTTGATGGCAAGGCCGTAATATACCATTCACATTGTACTTCTTCGCTGGGTTGGGAAGCAGTGGGAATTTTTTTGAGGATCTTATTGAACCGTAAATTGAAATCTTTGATGGGTTCTCTAGCCTCGGCTTTAAGATTGGATAGGTCATTGATTAACGTTACCGTTGATCTGTCATCACCAAACTTGGTAAGGAATTGACTTTGGAAAATGTCCTAACTTGTGATAGACCTAGAGGGCAATGAAAAGTACCATGACCCGGATGTTCCTTGCATTGTATAGGGAAAAAGCCGAACAACAACATCTTCGTTAGTAACTCCGTTGAGATTGACAGAAAGCATGAAATTGTTTATGTGTTCTTTAGCTAGCATGCCTTCTTCTGGATTGAATTTGGGTAGCCATTTCTCAGGATGGGTCGGTATTTGACTCAAGGGTGGAGGCATTAAGACTGCCCCAGGATTATTCCATGGAGACTGGGCCATTTTTGAGTTTCTAGTGAATGAAAGTGCAGAAGATGATCCCTGTGGCTGGGAGGATGAGTACACTATGATCGTAGGTGATTGAATAGGGGTTGTGGGAGTTCTAGTAAGCGGATGGATGATGGTTTGGGATGAAGATGTGGGTGGTTGACTTTGCAGTGAGGGAGTTGAAATGGACGACGTATATGAAAGAGTCTCACTGTCAGACTCTTGTGGTGTTTTCCTCGCTCTTTTCCTGGTGGGGAGAGGCAATTCAGTTGGCTGGATGCCAAATTTTTCACTCTTTAATCTGGTTAGGGGATGAGCAAGATTGTACTGCGAAGTCACACTGCTTTGAGATTTATCAGACCTCTGAGTAGAAATGGAAAATCCCTGGAGTTTGTGAATCAGAGTTTGAACTTCAGGGGGTTCAATGGTAGGTTGGTCTGAAATATTAGGGTGCGTAGCAGCGGTTAATACTTGAGCGACTTCTGACTCTAGATTTGAACGTACTGGGAAGTCGGGGGAGATGATGAGGGCGATTTACTGTCAGAATGGTATTTAGATTTTGATTTAGGTGCCATTCATAGTTTGGGCCCTCCTTCTAGCGCCAGATATGTTGAAGCCCCGAAAATCAGGTCGAAAACAAGGGGGATACCCACCCGGTCTGTACCTTGGTTGGAAGCTCCTTATCCGTTTGGTATAGCGGGTCCGACTGGGGATAATGGGACCCGTTTCCCAATCTAAGGGTGTGTGTGTGTGCAGAGTTGGATGTTGCTGATCTAAGAATACTTAAAGCTAATCTAATTCAAACTTTTAAACTAACTTTACGCTATTGTAATCTAATGAAAAACATCACATCTAATCTATGCTAACCCGGGGTGTATTTCTTCTATTATGCGATCTAAAAAGATTTCAAACAATAACTGGTAATAAAGATCATTCAGCTATCATAAGAATAGAAATCAATTAAGATGAACTACTTTGCATAAAAAGTTAGGCAAAACAGTTATGAACAGCATATCGCATAATAAGTTATTCATATATCAGACATAAAAAAATGGCTCCACCGTACAAAAGTGCCAAATGGTAACTCACACATTCATGCAATAACATATAAACAACTAAAACTGTATATCACTTTAAGAATATAAGCAGAAATGGTCAAGAGATAAAAGTACCATTTATGACTGATCCTACTCATAAGCTTCAAGCAACAATGATTTAACTCTCCTTGCTCTAACATCTCTTAAGAGTACAGAAGTGCAACATCAGTAGCAGATATCAAATGCAAACATTAATAAACCTTGATCCATCCATTCATCAAAGACCCCCTCCGAGGGTGCAAAAGTGCATGTTCTGAGGACAGGTTTTTTGACAAATTTCTGGACCCTTCTCCAAATGCATGAGAAGGGTTTAAATACTGCTAACTAATTAACTTAATTACATAAATTTAGGATACGGTTTAAATGACCGCCCTTCTTCTAAAGCAAAAATATTTCTAAAAACTGAATCTAATTCCTAACTATTTCTGCATTTGCTCCTTAAATGTTGCGAGCATTCAACATTCGTCTGGGAAGAGTCGGCTGGTTGCCTTTTTCTTTTGTTTGAGTTATGCAAATAGAAATGGTAAGTGCTGGCACCACTTTTTAGTACACTAGAAGATATTTTTGAGAATTATCTTCTGGTTGGGCGAATTTACTGCGTATATACTTGGCAACAACCCAAATTTCCCTCAAACTGCTTCTGCTTTTGCTACTTCAGTTTCCGGACTTGCGAATGACTAAGCAAGTTAGGGACTTTGCTTTCTGAACAATTTTCTTAGTGATGCGCGATTAACGGTAGGCGCTAATCGCGCATCGAAAACTGCCTCTGTTCTTTGATCCGGGCTTTTCTGGTGCATTTTCCTTCTTTAGCGTCTTTTTCCTTTACCGGGTAGAAGTTTCAGGATTTTTTGTAAACATGCTGCTTTTGTGAGCTTTCTGACCCTGAATGTTGAATCACCTATCGACCTCAGCATCTGTTGAGTGATACTCTGGAATCTGTGGTTCTGTTGCATGCGACATCCATTCATGAAGGCATCTCTTCTCTATTCTCCGAGCATTGACGCTTTCCCCTTTTCCTTAGATGTTTCCTGCTCATTTCTTCATTTTGTTTCCTGTTTTTCATTCTTGCAGTTCACGCAAAGGAAAAGAGTAATGATAATAAATACTGATATGAAAGCTCTAACCTCTATGAATGTATAAAATCATGACACCCATCGTGAACTGACTCTTCGAAAAACACAAAACTGTCCTCCACTAACACTTTGGCATATGTTCATTAATTTCCTTTAAGGCGCGTGCCTAATTTTGGTTTATAGACAGATTTTCTTGAATGTTGAGCTGAGGAAATTTGGGATGGGCGATAGTAGCATCGCGTCATCACATTACCTAGATGTGTCAACGCAATTTTTTTTAGATCAATTTATCGCAGATCGCAGATATCGCAAGATCGCATCATCGCGGATCGCATGAGTCATTAAATCATTGTGTGCTGCTTATGCGATATTGCGATATGCGACGTCGCACATCGGCCGTCGGAGATTTCTTAAGATTTTCATTTAAGAGTGCGTCTTAATGTGTGCGATGCGATGAATTTCGCGTCGCTTCTTCGCAGTTTTTATTACGCTCATAAGGGGGTGTTTTATCTTCTCCACGCGATGCGACATAATTTCAAGGAGTAGAATACAAAAAGTTTTATAAAATGTTTTTTGAATTTTTTATTAAGGGTCCCCATTTGCTTAGTGTTATTGCTAATACTAAACAAAGAGGGGGGTTGTTGGTGGCCACAACAATGGTGATTCACTTGGAAGAACCAGTTATCTCTGCTTTTCTATTGAATTTTTCTAAACTTTCAAAACATAAAAATTTTCATAAATCTAAGCTTTGTTATGGACAGATAGAGTAAATTATGCCTTATCCTGTCAATGATATTTTGTTTCAACCTCTTTCTATTCTAATTGTTTGCTTCCTCAGGCTTGTTCTTGTACTTATATCAGCCACTACTTGGTCTTTTTAAAGATAAAATAAAGTCTTCTCTGTGTGCTGGCTTTAAAATATGCTCATTTGTCATAGGTAGAGCCTCTGCTGCTAGCAGGCGTCCATAGCCTCGACAGGGTTACCTGTTACCCAGCGATGATCCTTTATCCTGCTTAAGGTTATCTACAACCTTCGAAGAAAAATCCACATCGACACTTTTTCCTTTTTTATTCTCAAAGAACAATGTCATGGTTTGGTAGCCAAAATTATGACACAGTCATTCACTTGATTTATACTTTTGTTGAACAAGCTGGCTCGTGATGAGACCCCTTGTCTTTTGATTGCAACAATCTTGAGTCGTTGCCCTGTTTTGGTGGACAGTATTCGCAAAGTTAGCAAGTTATAATATCTGTGATCATGATAAGCCGGCTCGTGATGAGACCTATTATTCTTTGAGATATAGTGTTTCTCGGATTGTTCCTCTGAATGCTGCGATTTTCTTTAGCGGGGAGGAAGTCATTGTTTTTCCTTAAGAAAGCTATGGACGACAATAATAGAGTTTGAAAACAGCAGTCTTACAGAGAAGCCTTATTTTTCTATTGATACCTTTCATTGTGCTCATGTAAAAAAATTCCTTCGCTAAAGGTTGCTTTCATCAAATTTTGAAGTTGAAACTAGTATGATATCTAGGATAAAGTTTTTAGCTGTATCTGTCAATAATAAAAATCAGATTTTCAAAAAATTTTGCTACTTATACAAGCGAAAGCTCAAAATCTGAAAGAGAATTGGTGTCTTTTCCGTGAATACCTGTAGTAATCACTCACAACTGGTTTTATTATGAAAAAGAAAAGGAAAACTATTCTACAAAAATAGAAGAATAATGTTCTATGGAAAATATATTTTAAGGATTTTTCCATTAACAGGCAAAGAATCCCTTCTACCTGCTAAATCCTGCAACACAAACATTGATGGACCTATGACTTCAACAATCTGAAAAGGACCAAGCCACATCTTTTGAAATTTTGTATGTTTGCCCTTTTCTTGATGAACCTTATCCCATTTCAAAACTAAATCTCCCATCTGAAAACTTTTTCTGGTGATTATGCTTGAATCGAAAGAGGATTTTATTAGTGCTTGGTGATGAGCATGGGTTTTCTTAGCTTGCTCTCATTTTTCTTCTAATTTAACTATTTCCATTTGTCTTAGTTGTATGGAGGAAGTAGATACGTCATCGATGTATTGTACTAAAGACAAAGAGGGGATGACTAAGTGAGTTGGAAGAACCTCTTCTTTCCCATAAACTAAATTAAAGGGAGAAGTGCCCATTGAATCTTTCTTCGTTATTCTATCTGCCCATAAAACATTTACCAAAGCTTTGTGCCAATTCTTTTGGTTGTGGTCAGCTGTTCTTTTAATAATCCTGATTAGGTTTTTATTTGTTGACTTAGCTAACCCATTACCTTGCGGATAGTAGTTGGCCGAATATTTCAGTTTGAACCCTCTTTTAAGTGCAAACTCAGTCATTGCATTTCCAGAAAAGTATGATGCATTATCAAACATTAAAGCCGTTGGCAATCCAAACCTAGTGATTATAAATTGATCTATGAATTCAATAATATTTTCAGAATTAGCTGTCTTGAGAGGAACTGCTTCTACCCATTTAGTAAAATAATCTGTTGCCGTGAGGATGTATCTATGCTGCTTAGAAGAGTGAGGAACGATCTCACCTATTATGTCCAAGCCCCACTGGCTAAATGGTTGCTCGATGTTTACCGGCTGTAGTGGTAGGGACGACTTCTTTTGTCTTCCCACAGTTGTTTGGCAGACTTGACATTTCCTTACGTAACAGTGTGAGTCTTTGAACAGCGTAGGCCAGTAATATCCTGCACGTAAGATCTTATGTGCAGTAGCATCTCCAGCATAGTGCCCGCCTGCTGGTCCGTCGTGGAGTTCCTGCAAAACTTTTTCAGCTTTAGTTTTCTCAAGACATCTAAGAAGAACAAAATCATAATTCGTTCTAAAAAGAACATCATTTATGAGCTGATATTGTTTAGCTTTTAATCTCAGAGATCTTTTCTTAGTGTGATCTAGGTGTGATGGATCATATCCGTTCCTAAGGTAATAAATGATGTCAGCATATAATGATTCTGCATCGTTTGGGCTTACCTCATACAGTTGTACCTGTTCAGATGAATTTTCAGAAATCTGCGATGCTCCGGCCAACATTTTGCAGAAGCCTTGACCTCTTACAATGTTTGTTGGCTTGATCTCAAGGTCGTATTCTTGTAAAGCAGTGATCCAATTTGCTCTTTTATCACCCACATCCTTCTGTACTAGAAGATTTCTTACCGTTGTAAACGGTACTATGACCTTAGTATGGGTTTTAAGTAAGAAAGGTCTGAAATATTTGACCGCTTTGAAAACAACATATACCTGTTTCTCCATGTCTGAATAGTTGAGTTCAACACCTTGTAAATTCGAGCTAAAAAATGTGATTGGAGCTTCCGCTTTTTCTTGATTTGCTTGAGTTAGAATCGCAGCGTATGATTTCTCTGAGGCAAATGTGTATAAGATAAAAGATTCTGAAAAATTCGGGGTTGCTAAAGATGGAGCATTAATGATAGCTTGTTTGATCAGGTTGAATGCTTCATGTTCATCTTGACCCCAATTGAAATTTGAATTCTTTTTAATCATGGTTTGTAAAGGAGACAGAATTCGTGAAAAATTTGGGACAAATCTCTTTACAAAATTGATTTGACCAAGGAAATATTGCATGGCTTTTTTATTATGAGGTAGGGATATTTCAGAAATTTCTTTGATTCTATCAGGCTCGATGTGAATACCAGATTTTGACACTATGAATCCTAGAAGTTTCCCTTCACTTAGTGTGAAAAAATATTTCTTTGGGTTAAGTGAAATCCCATACCTTAAACATCGTTGAAAGATCTATTTTAAGTCTCTGAGATGGTCGCTTCGTTTCTTGGAGTACACTGTTATATCATACAAATAAATTACTACGGATTTATTGACTAAACCCTTGAATGTGATGTCCATGGCTCTCTGAAATGTAGCACCAGCATTGATCAAACCAAATGGAATATTCCGATATGCGTATGTGCCCCATTTAGTTCTGAATGTGGTTTTCAACTGATCATCGGGATGTACCAGCACTTGATTATATCCTGAAAATCCATCCAAGAAAGACATCAGTTTTGAGCCTGCTACTACCTGTAATATCTGCTCCATAGGTGGGAGAGGAAAATTGTCTTTTAGACAGGCTTTGTTGAGATTCCGAAAATCGATGCAGATTTTGATATCTCCATTTTTCTTTCTAACGGGTACCATATTGGAGACCCATTTGGAATGTCTGACGGGGAAAATTATTTTGGCTTTTAACAACTTATTTAGCTCGTTTTTTATCTTATTTTCTAAATTGGGATGGATCTTTCTCAATTTCTGTTGGACAGGTTTTTCCTTGTCAATCATAGGAATAGTGTGCTGAATGATAGAAGTGTCGTACATCTTCAGCTCATCGTAATTCCAGGCAAAGACATTTTTGTATTGTCTCAAAAGACGAATATACGCTAGTTTTTCTTCAGGGGCTAAGCCGATGCCTAGATTAATGTTTTGTGGTTTATCGTTGGTTCCTAGGTTTACTAATTCGTAGTTCAGAGTTGAACTGTAGAGCTTTGAATTGGTAGACCTTTTAAACTGATTTTTTAACTTGTATAGGTCTTCTAACTTAACCACCGATTTAGGTATAGCATTATCAATGCCATTTTGTTGTATTATTCGATCGTGATGGTCTTTGTCAATTATCTGATTGGAGTCGGATCCTTCGGAAGTGAGGAAATTTACAATATCAGGATCGTCGTTTAATACTCTCCAATTTGTAATGTTGTCAGGGATGGATGGTCTAAAGATTAATTCTATTGAGAATCTATCTGGAATAAACTCTTCGGAGGGAATAAGCCTAGAGGCTACGTTAGCCAAAAGGTCTGCGCTTGCGTTTTGGAGTCTCGGGATTGAAGAAATATTGAATGCTATGAAATGCTCAGTCAGATCTTGCACCAAAGATCGATAGTGTTTTAAATGACTTGATAGGCAATGAATAGTGTTACGTACCTATTTGACAACAATATCAGAGTCTCCGAAGACTTGAAGATACTTGACGTTCAACCTGATTGCTTTGTATAGGCCTTGCACCAAGGCCTCATATTCTACTTTATTGTTTGTGCAATCGAATTCGAGTCTACACGTAAGCATGGTCTTATTTCCTTCTGGACTAATCAGAATGCATCATGCTCCTGCTCCTTCGTTAGATTTAGAGCCATCCAAATATAATTTCAAAACAAAGATGTATTTACAGGTTTATCTAAAAAATTAACACACTTTGAATTATCAGTTTGGGAAAAATTTTCGACTTGGGACAAAACTGAATTTTCTAAGTAAGGTGATGTATGAGCATTGAAATTGCCGAGAAAAGAATCTACCGAGTAATTTCCTATGATACTGCTGTTATACGCTACTGCTTCATTTTCTCCCTCCAATTCCGTTACTATGTACTTCTGGTGTAACTCTCATTCAACCTTTATTTGATTCGGTTTACCATTATAGGGTAACCACATGTGTGACCAGTCGGTTGAAAAGTATCCATGGAGTTTTTCAGACCAATCCCTGCTAAGAATCAAGCCATAGAATTTGGGATATCAGCCACTAGAATGTCAATAACTTGACATACCTTTGGGTTGGATGACAATCTTATGGTTACTTGATTAAGTTCACCAATCACTTCGACTTGAGATCGATCAAGTTGAACTATGCGCACTGCAGATTTTTGTGGTTGAACATTTAACTTGGATCATATTGATCTGGGTAAAATATTCGTTGAAGCACCAGAATCTACCAAACAATTGTGCACATTTTTATTGAAAATTTCATAAGTGAGAAGGAAAGGGTGAGTGTGAGACCTTGATCTTCCTCCAATCAAGGCGATGTCATTAGGATCAATCTTATTAATCGTGTTGGTTGGAGGTTTTCCCATGTTGTGGGAAGCTACAGTTGTAGGCAAAGATGTAATAGGCACGACATGTAATTCTTTCATCATTATCTTCTGTTGATGTTTCAATTTGCTCAATTCGTAAAGGGTAATATTAGCCCTAGTCTTTTTCATGTCGTCAATAATGTTGTATTCCATTTCATCTGACACTATTAGTGTTTTTGATGGTTTGTTTTGATCTAATTGGACCGGGCTAGGTTGAGTCACTTTAGTGGTCGTTTTTTTTGTTGCGACTTTATCTTTTCCTGTAGAGCTTGTGCTCTTCTGCTTAGGGGTAGTTTGGGGAGGATCAAGTTGATTTTTGCTTCATGTGCTAACCGGAAATGCTTCTTGATCTTCTTCTTGTGGGAGGATGAAATCCCACATTCCTTGTAATTCCACAACTTCTTCGTCATCAGTCTGCCCTTCAGTGGTATTCTCTTCTTCTTCCTCTTCTTCAGATCAGCATTTGAAATAGTGTTGGGTGGTTTCACATGCATCGAAAGACCTCTTTTAAAAGCTCTGTAGGGATTTTTCGAAGAAGTTTCTGCTACTTGTTTTTTTATGTCAATCATCTCATTGGAAACGGTCTTTAATACTTTTTTCAATCCTTCCAAATTGAAAGGGTCTTTTGTTTGTTTCTTCTTGGAGTCTTCCTTGAAGGTGACTTTTTTAGACTTGCGTTCCTCTATCGCAGATCTCTTTTCCAGGGCTATTACATGTTTCTCTACTGCTATCGCCTATGTTAAGTTTTCAACTAAGGTTGTTTTATTTTCCCTATCCACGAAGATTGCTAAGTTTGATGGCAAGGCCGTAATATACCATTCACATCGTACTTCTTCGTTGGGTTGGGAAGCAGTGGGAATTTTGTTGAGGATCTTATTGAACCGTAAATTGAAATCTTTGATGGGTTCTCTAGCCTCGACTTTAAGATTGGATAGGTCGTTGATTAACGTTGTCGTTGATCTGTCATCACCAAACTTGGTAAGGAATTGACTTTGGAAAATGTCCTAACTTGTGATAGACCCGGAGGGCAATGAAAAGTACCATGACCCGGCTGTTCCTTGCATTGTAAAGACGAAGAACAACATCTTCGTTAGTAACTCCGTTGAGATTGACAGAAAGCATGAAATTGTTTATGTGTTCTTTAGCTAGCATGCCTGCTTCTAGATTGAATTTGGGTAGCCATTTCTCAGGATGGGCCAGTATTTGACTCAAGGGTGGAGGCATTAAGACTACCCCAGGATTATTCCCTGGAGACTGGGCCATCATTGAGTTGCTAGTGAATGAAAGTGCAGAAGATGATCCCTGTGGCTGGGAGGATGAGTACACTATGATCGTAGGTGATTGAAGAGGGGTTGTGGGAGTTCCAGTAAGTGGATGGATGATGGTTTGGGATGAAGATGTGGGTGGTTGACTTCGTGGTGAGGGAGTTGAAATCGACGACGTAGATGAAAGAGTCTCACTGTCAGACTCTTGTGGTGTTTTCCTCGCTCTTTTCCTAGTGGGCAGAGGCAATTCAGTTGGCTGGATGCCAAATTTTTCACTCTTTAATCTGGTCAGGGGATGAGCAGGATTGTACTGCGAAGTCACGCTGCTTTGAGATTTATCAAACCTCTGAGTAGAAATGGAAAATCCCTGGAGTTTGTGAATCAGAGTTTGAACTTCAGGGGGTTCAATGGTAGTTTGGTTTGAAATATTAGGGTGCGTAGCAGCGGTTAATACTCAAGCGACTTCTGACTCTGGATTTAAACGTACTGGGGAAGTCAGGGGAGTTGATGAGGGCGATTTACTCTCAGAATGGTATTTAGATTTTGATTTAGGTACCATTCATAGTTTGGGCCCTCCTTCTAGCGCTAGATATGTTGAAGCCCCGAAAATCGGGTCGACATCAAGGGGGATACCCACCCGGTCCGGACCTTGGTTGGCAGCTCCTTATCCGTTTGGTATAGCGGGTCTGACTGGGGATAATGGGACCAGTTTCCCAATCTAAGGGTGTGTGTGTGTGTGCAAAGTTGGATGTTGCTGATCTAAGAATACTTAAAGCTAATCTAATTCAAACTTTTAAACTAAATTTACGCTATTGTAATCTAATGAAAAACACCACATCTAATCTATGCTAACCCGGGGTGTATTTCTTCTATTATGCAATCTAAAAAGATTTTAAACAATAACTAGTAATAAAGATCATTCAGCTATCATAAGAATAGAAATCAATAAAGATGAACTACTTTCCATAAAAAGTTAGGAAAAACAGTTATGAACAACATATCGCATAAAAAGTTATTCATATATCAAACATAAAAAAATGGCTCCACCGTACAAAAGTGCCAAATGGTAACTCACACATTCATGCAATAACATATAAACAACTAAAACTGTATATCACTTTAAGAATATAAGCAGAATGGTCAAGAGATAAAAGTACCATTTATGACTGATCCTACTCATAAGCTTCAAGAAACAATGATTTATCTCTCCTTGCTCTAACATCTACTAAGAGTACAGAAGTGCAACATCAATAGCAGATATCAAATGCAAACATTAATAAACCTTGATCCATCCATTCATCAAAGACCCCCTTCGAGGGTGCAAAAGTGCATGTTCTGAGGACAAGTTTTTTGACAAATTTCTGGACCCTTCTCCAAATGCATGAGAAGGGTTTAAATACTGCTAACTAATTAACTTAATTACATAAATTTAGGATACAGTTTAAATGACCGCCCTTCTTCTAAAGCAAAACTATTTCTAAAAATTGTATCTAATTCCTAACTATTTCTGCATTTTCTCCTTAAATGTTGCGAGCATTCAACATTCGCCTGGGAAGAGTCGGCTGGTTGCCTTCTGCTTTTGTTTGAGTTATGCAAACAGAAATGGTAAGCGTTGGCACCACTTTTTAGTACACTAGAAGATATTTTTGAGAATTATCTTCTGGTTGGGCGAATTTACTGCGTATGTACTTGGCAACAACCCAAATTTCCCTCAAACTGCTTCTGCTTTTGCTATTTCAGTTTCCGGACTTGTGAATGACTAAGCAAGTTAGGGACTTTGCTTTCTGAACAATTTTCTTAGCGATGCACGATTAGCGCTAGGCGCTCATCACACATCGAAAACAACCTCTGTTCTTTGATCCGAGCTTTTCTGGTGCGTTTTCCTTCTTTAGCACCTTTTTCCTTTACCGGGTAGAAGTTTCAAGATTTTTGTAAACATGCTGCTTTTGTGAGCTTTCTGACCCTAAATGTTGAATCACCTATCGACCTCAGCATTTAATGAGTGATACTCTGGAATCTGTGGTTCTGTTGCATGCGACATCCGTTCATGAAGGCATCTCTTCTCTATTCTCCGAGCATTGATGCTTTCCCCTTTTCCTTAGATGTTTCCTGCTCATTGCTTCATATTGTTTCCTGTTTTTCATTCCTGCAGTTCACACAAAGGAAAAGAGTAATGATAATAAATACTGATACGAAAGCTCTAACCTCTATGAATGTATAAAATCATGACACCCATCGTGAACTGACTCTTCGAAAAACACAAAACTGTCCTCCACTGACACTTTGGCATATGTTCATTAATTTCCTTTAAGGCGCGCGCCTAATTTTGGTTTATAGACAGCTTTTATTGAATGTTGAGCCGAGGAAATTTGCGATGGGCGATAGCAGCATCGCGTCATCGCATTACCTAGATGTGTCATCACAAATTTTTTCAGATCGGATTATCACAGATCGCAGATCGCAGATATCGTAAGATCGTAGCATCACGGATCGCATGAGTCATTAAATCATTGTGTGCTGCTTATGCGATATTGCGATATGCGACGTCGCACATCGGAGATTTCTTAAGATTTTCTTTTAAGAGCGCTTCTTAATGTGTGCGATGCGATGAATTTCACGTCGTTTCTTCACAGTTTTTATTATGCTCATAAGGGGGTGTTTTATCTTCTCCACGCGATGCGACATAATTCCAAGGAGTAGAATACAAAAAGTTTTATAAAATGTTTTTTGAATTTTTTATTAAGGGTCCCCATTTGCTTAGTGTTATTGCTAATACTAAACAAAGAGGGGGGTTGTTGGTGGCCACAACAGGTTGGCATACAACAGGCAACGCTTTTACTTGAAACACCGTCACAATAGCCGCTGTAGTTGGTATATTTAGCATAGGTAAACATTGTTGCATTGAATATACAACTCTGAGTTGTTGAGGTAGTATTGGCACCCAACCGCTAGATGTAATTCCAACATAACCTGAATATTTTTGTGAACTCACATATGGTTGTCCTCCTGGAGGAGACACTAAAAGGGTATACTGCCCCCCATACGGCGGTAATCCGGACTCAAAGGAATTGTTTTTCCTTGAGAACCAGATTGCCCAAATTGACACCCTGAAGGATCAATTTGCTGAGACTCAACATAAGGGTTCCATGATACTATTCTGGATGAACAAATAGGAACGGACCATACTGTCGAAATATCCCCTAAGTGGGCCCCTTCTAGTGATTGAGAGCTAGTTGGGACATATGGTATGCCGACGAACATTGTTGGAGTGACAACAGGAGGCTCTGCTATCGCTGTGTCAGATGACACAGTCCTAGATGTCGACGGTTGTTCAAACATTTCTAGTTTATCCAAAAGATTTCCTGGTGATTCTACAGGAGCTTCTGATGACGATAAACTAATTTCTGATGAAGAAGGATATAGAGTGATCCCGACTCCAAATCGCGATGGAGTACTAGTTGGAGGATCCTCCACAATCTCTTCTATAGCAATCAGACCAGGTGGAAGAGGTAGACCGTCAGGTCCGTAAAATATTTCTGGTGCCGAAGAAGGTATAGAATCTTTAGCGACAGATGTTTGGGGAATAACACCTTCCGAATCAGCTGTAGATGGAGCTGGTCCAGTAATACAAGTGTTTTCCTTCACACTAGGATCAGTTATACTGTCCTTTGGTGGCTACTGAACTTCTTCTGTAAAGGCAGGGATACCAGAAATTTTTGGAGTAACCGGAGTCTCCGATGGTGTTGGAATGTTTGTTCTAACTTTACTAGGGGATTTGGAACCAGTTAAATGAGTTCGCTTTGTCCGTAACAGTTTCGATTCTGGAGACAAAGACAGTTGACTCGTAAGCCTCCGCAAACGACGAGGTTTCAATTGACTTTCTTCAACGATTGCAGATTACTCGATCAACTAAAAATCAAGGGGAAGTATGTTTCTGAATTAGATGAATTTTAGACGCTTTGACACAACTTGTTTCTTCAATTTTTAAGAGTCGAGAAAAAACAAAAGATGACTCTAGTCGCCTTCGATTTTTAATGAGCCTGAAGTGAAAAGTGCTCAGATGGACCATTTCCTTTAAGGAGTCTGAAAAGGAATGAAAGAGACTGCTCTGGGAATCTAGACAGAGGGATTAATAAACCAATCGCAAAACTGCAGAATACGTTTTACGGTACGGCGGGCAATCATCCCGAACGCTGTGTTCAGTGCATTGCGATCAATAGGGCGGCAAACACGGCTTCCCATGGATAAAGGATAAAGCCTATTGTGGTCTCCAAATATATACTCGATGGTACGTGGGAGCACAAGTCCGTACTGGCACTTATCGTCTCAAGGTGGAGGAATCACCCAACCAAAAATGAAAACAATAGTTACCAGGTTTTACGACGCTGGAATACGTCTCTAGCCTAGACTTCTAAATGTTGTGCGTTAGGTTCCAAAGTGTTTTTAGATTCATTAAATTTATTTTACAGTTGATCTTTCTTAAGAAATTTTCCTTTCAGGTTCACCGTGTGATGTAGATGTACAATTCCTAAAATGAAATCTAAGATGATAAATAGTCGTTTAATCTTCTTTTTGCAATGAAAATCCTAGATACTAAGGAAAGAGAGATAGTGTTCTTTCAACATAGAGCAGAGAGCACACACTAGATGCACTATCCTAAATCACACCAACAAACAGTGTAAATGCAAAATGCACGTGCATGTATTTGTTTTTAGCCTTCTTAATGTGTGAATGATAAAAAGAAAGCTAAGCGCAAATCTGAATTATTTTTCAAAGCGACATTACTAACAAGTTTCTTTTCAAGACAAAATGAGCACAATGATGACACTTTGCGATTTGGAAATCAAAACTTGCTTTCGACACTTGAAAAACTACTAATTCAAATCAAATACAAGAGTAACAGTGTAATCGACTATCAAGAACAATCAGATTCCCTTCTATGACTGAAAATGACACTTTCAAATCAAGAAACGACGGTATGATAGCGCTACTTCTTTGTAAAAGAGAACTGAAAATGGCTCAAAATACATAAAAACATTTATAGTCATTTGCACAATGGAGGAGAAATAATGGCAAGGAAGGGGGTTTCAACAGAGGTGTATTGACTACAGGCAGTAAAACTGTTAAATAGAGTTGAAAAGAGTGAACACAGAAACCAAATCTAGGAGCAGGAAAGGCCTTGTCTGATCAGCGCACCTGTAAAACAGTGAACTAGAGATGCAACCCACCTACTACACTCGGGAAGTGCGATGCATCTAGAATTCACAGAAGAGACAGTGCGTTGGACCAGGGACGAGACTTTAACTGGGTTCCAGGTCACAGTTTGCAGCTCAGTTCAGGGATTTAGGCCGAGCAAGTGGTAATCAGTAAATCAATCACAAGGGTAGATCTAAAGAGGTTACAAGAGCCACCACAAGGGCAGTTAGAGAGCTTGTAAATCAATTGTTCAGTTCATAAACAAAACCTGGAGATAGACTGAAGCAGCATTGATCTACTTTGCACTTGCATAGAAAATGCAGTTTGAAGGCTAGCTGGCTTAACTTCAGGCTCCGTCTGTAAGTTTATAAAGTAAACAAATGTAGATAAACAAATAATCTATTCATTCCCTAGTGGAGTCGCCATTTTGTTATCGGGAAAACTAGTGTCTATGCAAAGCTGCTAGTCCCACTAAGCCTGGTAGCTACCTTAGAAACAAACAAACTAAAACTACTTTCGTTTTCGTTTATAAGAAATAGATAAGAGGAAATAAGGAGATCGACCTCTGTCTTGCGCTTGGTTCCTTGCTTGATTCCTCTCCCTTCTGATAGATCTTTGCTACTCGCTTCCTTGTCTACCCAGCTTCAAAGAGCACCTGTAGAATCAAAGCAGCATAACACTATCTAAGAACAGAGATCTATTATCATAAACAATATAGGACCAGATATATATTGACCACACAAATGCATATAACATCAATCATACAAGAATGTTGAGGAAAACTTGAATAACTTTATTGATAATCAAGAAAGAGCAAAGAGGATTACATCCAATTGTTCTGACAGCATCATCCTCTCAGCAAGAAAGCCCTTCTTCACCTCATGAAAAGCTTAGATCACCCAACACTATGATATTGCACCAAGAATCCAGCAGCACTACCTTACAAGATACAAAATTCTAGCCTCTGGATCTCTGGGATGAGGGATCCATATATAGATGTTTGCAAGGGGGTGAGTCAGCTTTTTGAGAGTTGATTAGTGTCGTCTCTCTGATAGTTCTTGATTCCACTTGGAGATTGATGATCTCTTACTCATCCCTAGGCGAATGCAGAGAGGCAAGTGTCACAGGAGAAGTTTCTAGAAGATTCCATGATCCTCCACCTTGCAGATTGACCCTGCCATTTGTCCACTCTCGCCCATCGCACCCCATAGAAGGGCTTTTCAAGATGCATCACACCTACTGTGTGTATTTAGGTGGGATGCAACGCACTTTGACCATGGAGCAGGTGAGATGGTCCAGTTTTGACTAGTTCTGAGTAGTTTTTCATGGAGAACTTCTGTGAGAAGATGTAATCAGTTGACCTTGTTCTTTTAGAGGTTGGAACAACACTTTTAGGGACTTAAGAGCCCTTGGTTTATGGAAATTTATGATTTGGGATGCAGTGCCCAAAAATGTCTATAACAGTTGCCCCCTAAAGCATGAGGTTCGTTATTTCTCTTTGTTGATTTAATTGAAGTCTTCCTCCCAGAAGCAATCTTTCAACACATATAACAGTTTACGGGGTCCTTTTATCTCCGTCAGAACTAGCCATTCCAAACGAAATTAGATCTAATTGGGGTCTGCAATTGGGTTAGTTCACCTTGTTGGCATAGCAAACATTTGCCATGTCAACAAATTGGCGCTAGAAGGAGGGCCTGAACCGCCATCCACAGCTTTTTATGATTTCATCTATAAATTTCACGCATGTACTCAAAAAGATTAATGCATGGATCATAAAGGTCGAAAAGACCCTTCCTCCCATTTGGAAAAACCTCATCTCGAAGAAGAGACGCTGTGGGAGTATCCTGTCACTCAGGAACAACCAGTTAGAGTACGTACTGGGGCTTATGCTCGTTCCCTCTCTTATCTCCCCATCTTTCACTCTTTACCTTCGACAACTAAAAGAAAGCCAAGGATCTATTCCATAAACGAAGAGACATCTGCAGCCTCGTCTCTTGAAGATATTGTGCTAGAGTCCTTGAAAAGTATCGACACTCCCTGGGAAGAAATTCCTGAAGATCCACTCTCTGAATGTAATCCCTGGCCTAATTTGGGAAATTCTAATAAAGAAAGCCTCGAAGAAACCTTCAACTAGAACGTTACTCTTCCAAATGGGAACCAGCTTCAACCGGGTGGGAACCAACTCCCACTTCCTCTGGGAGCACTCCCTCCCTCGCTCACTCAAGATGTCGTAGCGGTACCTGGGCAGCAACATCCCTTACCCAAGAATTCAGAAAGAGTACTACCTAAATTCGACCCTGAGTGGGGAGACACCACTGATAACCATATTCACTCTTTCTTCCTGGTCGTGCGCATGTTGGGGGTAGCTGATGAAGATATAGTATGTCGCCTATTCCATTTTACTCTGATTGTTGCAACCTACACATGGTACTTTATCTTGAGAACAGGATTGGTCACCTCATGGGCTGCATTTCAACCTACCATTTTAGACAAGTATGGCGATGACAAAACACCTGCAGCCTTAGTTTTAGAACAACCCCGTTTGAAAATGGAAACCAAATAAAAGATCAAGGATTTTAACATCCGGTTCAACACTTTGTTCAACAGAATCCCGGCTAATGCTAGACCTACTGAGGAGATGCTCATGGAATTATACATCACTGATCTCCTTGTCCCTACTGCGATGCGGGTCAAAAGGAGTTATGCATAAAACTTACAGGGTGCTATCAAAGAAGCAGTAAAATTCAAGAATGAAATGATCAGTCTCACATCATGCCATAATACAACTGGAGAAAAGAAAGCCTCTCAAGCATCCAAGAAGAATAATGGGAGTGATGACAAAGGGGTTGAAACCAAAGAAAATAATACCACAGACGTGGAAGTTTTGCATCAGATCATTAATAAGTTGACAAACATAGTCATCGATATGAAAAGGAATTCTGGAGAGAGTACAAGCAAGAATGGAGGAGATTATAACAGCAGAAACCTTTCAAACCTTTCTATCATAAGAACACAGAAGGTGGTCATGGCCAACTTGCATTGCCTGCTCCACCCAATGAAGGGAATTTAAATATGGAAGAGTTGGCTCTTATCAGATCACTCCTTAACAATGAAGAAAAATAGTGGAGCTGGAGCCAAAACAAGAAAATGAGGAAGAATACCAAGTAGAAGAGCCTTTGGACGAAGAATCTCAAATCATTGTACTGTGGGATTTCTATATAAATGAGAATGATGATGACGAAGAAGATAGTAGGCAAAAATCCACACTAATGAAATCCACACATGGAATAAAGGGCCACTTGCGGGTGTGATGAAGCCTATAGACCAAACAAAGAAAGTTGTTCACCCTTTGAAGGCACCCGCTCCCAAAGTTCTCGTTGAGAAGGGTAGACCTAGTGGTGATTCCAAAAGTACTCTAGTTATGAACTATCCACAGAAAGATAATACATCTCAGACTGCAATGAAGGAAACTCATAATGGTAAACTCCCATCTAATAATGGAAAAACATGTATGTTTACTCTGCCCTACCCTGTTTATAATATTGATTACAATATTGTGGATGATATTAAGAAATCCCGAGCTAATATCACATACTTCGATTTGTACAAGTTAACGAAACTAAGAGATTTGCTGTTGAAAGCTATGAATGAATGGAATTGCAAAACCCCCACCATCCCGAGCAGCCAAACCAAGAATTCAGTGTCCAAACCTATCAGTACTTCCAGTACATCCCAAACACCATAAACTATGGAAGCCACTTCGTAAAAAATGAATCGAACCCCCCAAGATGTCAGTGCAGCCATGATAGGGAGGAAATCAAAATCCATGACTCCACCTTTCCTTATCACAATTGAACTCTTTAACATGAACGTATACAATTGCTTGGTAGATTCTAGTGCCTCGTCCACTATTATGCCTTACGCTATTGCTAAAAGACTTCATGTAGTACATGAGAAAACTGAACTCGAATTATGCAACTAAACAAAACAAATGTGAAAGTAATTGGAGAATTGAAAGATGTGTTGATTCAGATGGCTGCCAAACCACAATACACACAAGTCATTGACATAGTGGTAGTCGACATACCTGAGGCTTATGGAATGCTGCTTAGTAGGGGATGGTCATCAAAACTAAATAGATATTTCTCAACTGATTGGTCCCATATCTTGCTGCCTCAAAAGGGAAAAGGTGATATGCTAAGAGTTGATCGAGAAAGATACATGAAGTATGTGATGATGGAACTAAATGACCCCAATGAACCTGTAATGTTTACTAACTCTATCATTGGGAATTATAGTTTCAATGTTTGTGCCATTGAAACTCGTTTCAGAGAATTCCATGCAAAGATAGTTGAAGAAACTGTAATAAACACATGGTTGGAAGCTCTCCCCCATAGTCTAACTAATGAGATGCCCTATAATATGGTAGATGATAGGGCCAATTTCGTAGAAGGCAGTTCATTTGATATAATGTCAGATTCTATGTTTTGGACACTATTTTTATGGCTCTAATTTCCTAGAAGGTGCAGGTGCTGGGAGCATTCTCACTAACCTGCAAGGGCACCAACATTCGATGGCCAGCCGGTTGGAGTTCGTGTGAATCAGCAATGCAGAATAATACAAAGGCTTGCTACAAGGCTTGAAAATGGCCATTGATGTGAAGGTGAGAAATATTAAAGCTTTTGGTGACTCACAGATAATTGTGGACTAGGTAAAGAAAAGGATACATTGTAATTCACCACACTTGGTAAGATACCAATATGAGGTATGGAGCTTAATTGACAATTTTGAAACTTTTAATATCATACACATACCTCGATGGAAAAACCAAGATGCTTATCCGATGACTGGTATGTCTGCAAAACTTTTACATGATCTTAGATTAAACAAGAATAAATATTATGTTGAATTGATTTTCAAACCATCCGTACCTAATAACATCTCAAATTGGCAAGCATTCGAAGGTGACAAGTATATCGTTGAGCTCCTGCATTGCGAGAAGACATTAAAAAATGCACTCATTGATGAAAAAGAGCATTACGGGATTACAAATGAGAGTAAAGATGAAGTAATATCATTTATCGAGAAATTAATTATCAACAGGTATGGCATCACTGACGCTCTCATGTTTGATAATGCTTCTTATTTTTCATCACTATAGTTGATCGAATTTGCTATTGATAAATCAATTCGCATAAGACATGCATCGAGCTATTACCCCCAGGGAAATGGAGTTGCAGAGTCCTCAAATAAAAACCTCATCCGCGTAATCCATGCATCTATCACCGACAACCAGAGGAATTGGTACAATGCTATAACAGATGCTCCCTGGGCTGATAGGGTCACCCCAAAGGGAAAGCACGCGAAATTCCAACACTTATGGTTGGGACCGTTCCAAGTTGAGGAAAAAAAATGGTTAGGGAACTTACATATTGAAAACTTTATAGGGAGACACTGAAAAACTCCCTGTTAATGGCCAACATATTAAGAGATACTTCCAGTAGCCACCACATGGTGGTTACTTCCTAAGTAGGTTAGAATTCATTTAATTATCTTGTTAGCTTAGTTATATTTTCGTCCTTTCCGTTCTTGTTTTTCTGCAAAGTTAATTTTCCTTCTGTTTTGAATTTCAGTCCTTTTTAGCCAACTGATTTCGATCCTCCAGTCTTGTTTTTACCTTTTATAACTCTCTTTAGATTTCCCTCATTCTCTACCTTTAGCTTTTGCCTCCTTCATTGATGAGTCTGCTGATCCTAAATCCATCGTTACCTTGCAAATCAAACAAAATTTCAATGATCCCATGAGAACTTGAAAATTAGATATGGAATTCAAATCGAATTCACTCATTAACATCTGTTGGGAACTAGGTAAGATTTGTTGATAACCTGGATACTTGGAGCATGTAGGGGCATCTTTATAAAATGAGAAAATGTGTAACCATGGCTGGACTGGCATGGTGGAATGTTGCATTTTAAATCCCACTCAGACCTAGCCTATACTTGCTAGTAAGGTTTACAGCCATTCTCCATTGATCCCATCCACCACACTAAGTTTCCAATACCTGTCATCTACAAGTAAATCTCCTTTCATGGGCTAAACTCACTGTCATATACCCTATGGAAAATTCAATTGTGCTCTAGTCCTTGTGCCTAAAACTAGAAGGACTTATTTAAAAGAAAATGAAATGTCGAGTCCATGTGCCAATCTGGAATGATATGTTGTTTGGGAAGTCGGTTGGAGTAGGGACTATTGCTGGGCTCAGAGTACCGGTTGACACAACAAGCCCAACCTTGCTTAAGCGGTTTAAAAATATGGCATGATCCAGGACTGCGCCCCATTCAATCATATGCAAATATAGCACTAAAATTATCATATAAAGTGCAGATAAACATATCTACATCAAGTTTGATGAGCAATAAAGAGCTGAGGTACACACCTAAACACGTAGGGACAGAACAATGATGGCCCCGAAAGGATTTTTGGAAGTAGGAAACATGTAAAGGAAGGTCAATAAATCCCATAATACTACCATTGGAGAATGCCTGTCAAAACCCTATCGATAGGTAGAAGCTATTTGTCTTTATCCCACATGTGGCAATTAATGTTGAAGTGGAACCCATGCTTGTCTGTCTATACAATTTACATTTCAAGTTTATCTTAACACCCTGATGTTCTATTGATCCAAGGTTTATTTGGAAACAGAGATAACTGGTTCGCCCAGTGGTTCGCCATTTGCTGTGGCCACAACCACAACCTTATTAAAACCTGCCTTGGTAGAAATTTTGAATGGGTCCCCTAAAAGTCAATCTTTCACCTCTCCGAATAATCTGTTTTATCCCAGAGACTTTAACTCTTTTCCAAGTCGAATCTTCATGGTTAAGCCCCCCTTTATAAATCTCTGCTACATGGTTCATTCATGACCCAGGCTAGCCCTTCATGCATTTCCTTCATCGGGACTTTTTCAACCCTCGAAAACCTTCTATCTCACCTTTATTTTCATTATAACTCTTTACAATGGAAATGCTTCGCAACCATGCATAACTCACCCTTTTTTGCCTGTCGCAATCAACACTAAGGCATAATGTTCACCACTATACTCCAGACCTGATGGCATTATTAACCATCATATATATATATATATATATATATATATATATATATATATATATCGGGTCAGGAGCCCCATCGCAATTGCAATTGGCTAGGTCCAAGGCTATATATATATGGCGCACCAATGTCTACTGGACCTGATGGCTTTAACCACATATATATATATATATATATATATATATATATATATATATATATATCGGGTCCGGAGCCCCATCGCATATCGCAATCAGCGGGAGTCAAAGCCGGGCCATAAGGCCGATGCGATATAACAGACCCGACAGGACTATCAAATATAGTACATACATTATCGGGTCCAATTCCATAATCGCATGTCGCAGTCGCCGGAACCCAAGGGTTGTATATAAGGCGCGCTGCGATATACCAGACCTGCCGACAACTATGAATTTGAGTATATAATATTTCAAGTCTGGCCTTATGGTCGAATGCGGGTTTTCCCATGTATTCCCATGTTTTCAATAAAGTGTTATGATCCAATATTTAAAAGGAAAAGCGCATAAGGCAGAGCCACCGAGATTATTAAGCGCAACATATGCATATATCAGGTCTGCTTCCCCAATTGCATATTGCAATTGGGCTTCGATAACACCCAAGGTTCAATCACTCGCCATTGAAGCGTTGCGATGCGATATGGTGGACCCGATGATAAATATATTCCCTGGTGTATATCATTTGAAGTCTTGCCTTGTGGTCGACCACGGGTTTCCTCGTGTTTTCCTATGTATTTCGCAAAAATGGTGTGGTCCGGGTTTTTGAAGGAAAATCTTGTAAAGTGAATAGGCTTTCCCTTGGAGCATTGTTAAGACAATCCTTGAGTAAAATGATATTAGGGGCAATGAGAATACGTGTCACAATAAGGCCCGATGGTTTCATAATTATAGTTTCTCTGCGTGCAATATTAAATAGAAACTGTGGCTGAATGCAGGGTTTGTTTATGATCATGTTGTGCTGTTTCATAATCATAAAACTAATGTTAATTATCTCTGCAGGTGAGGAGTAAAAGAAACACATGAGTAGATCCAAAAAATCCATATATTCCTATGTGTTCCATTTAAAGATGCATCCTTAGGCTTTCTCAGTTGGGTTTCCATGCGTTTCTTGTGTATTCTGAAAGCGAAATTGTCCCAAGTTCATCATGAAGAGATGAAACATAGTCATCCTCTTCTAATCAACATTTATTCATTTCCCCAGGAAAGGAAGCACTCTAACAGATATGCCTTCTATGTCTCAGCAGTGACACTGACTGTTCTACGTCAATGTATTCTGATCTGTATATTGAAAAGAACAGGGGGAAGGCGAAAGGTTATGGGAAGACCGAGAGTCATTTCTAGCGGCATAAGTATTACCTCCAGATAAGAGAGGAGGACTTTTCTTGGGTAGAATAAATTTGATTTATTGTGAATAAAGAAGACTATTTGGTCGAGAAAGAGCCTTTTTCAGATTCATTTTCCTCTCCTTTCATGTGTTTAGAATTAGGATGTTGCTGCTGGCATAAATATAATTGTGATTTATTTTGTGCATAATGATAATAGACAGTTCGTGACTAGTCTTGGTTATTCAAATTTGATTTGTTACCATGGTTAATTCATGAGAAATTGCTGATTCGAGACCTTGTTAAACATCAGTTGCAAGTTTTATTTGTATGGAAAGGAATGTGTATTCCCGTATAAGTAATTAGATTGCAATTAAGATTTAATACAACCTTGTTCATCTATGAACCAGTGATTGATTCATTTGGACTTGGAATCTATATATGATGTTTAATCACTTTTGTTATGCTCCTATAGGATAGATTAAAATAGTTAGGATTAGAATAAGTAGGTAAAATTAGTGTAGATAGGATCTGATACTTATAGGTTAACTGTTTCTCTTTGTTGATTTAATTGAAGTCTTCCTCCCAGAAGTAATCTTTCAACACATATAACAGTTTTCGGGGTCCTTTAAAACCCGTCGAAACTAGCCATTCCAAACGAAAGTAGATCTAATTAGGGTCTACAATTGGGTTAGTTCCCCTTGTTGGCATAGCGAACATTTGCCATGTCAACAGTATCTGAAATCTAAATGCTATAATATGGAATGATATCTTAGAACTTGATTCACTGCGCTTTGTTTTGACTATTATGCATTTTTATGTTTTCTGCTAAATTATCTAAGTTAAAGAATTCTTGATTGCTCCGTAGTTCATGTTAGGTCCCTATACTACTAGTGTAATCCATTATTATTATTATTACAATCCCCTTATTATGATGTTGTGCCCATTTAGTCCCCGTATTGTTATTATTGTGCCCCATAGAAGCGCACTATTGTTATTATTGTTCCCTTACATTATTATTGTTATGTTGGCTCTGATTATATTATGAACCCTTAGACTCCTACATATAGAAAGGAGGCCTTGTCATTTGTATCATCGAAGAATTATTCATTTGTGTAATGTAAAGGAGGTTTCCCCCTCGAATAATCTTATTTCTAAGGTGTTAATCTATATTTTCAATCTTTTTGTGAGCTGGTTTCATAACATTTGGTATCAGAGATATGGATTCTAGGGTTTTGCTTCTCCAAACAGGTCATCATGGCATTGTTGGAGAGGTAAATCCCCTCTACCGATAGAGGCGATCCCTACTAGCCCAGAACGGGTCTAGCAAAAATCAGTCAATGCTACTATGCAAGTTCCTAATTGCAAATAAAAGATAGGAAATGGACACCTACTTGGATTCCAACGCTGTTGTTCGATGAAGAGATGTCGCTCTCGCTCCTTCGCTGTAGCCGGTCATGATCCTCCGCGATCTCTGCGAATAGATACCTGCACACACGAAGAGAAAGAAAAACACAAGCGCGAAATCTAATAAAAGCAATTATACATCAGTCAGAAAGGATGTAATTCACAATAACCATTGCAGAGACAAATGAGAATGGAACCATAATAGTAGTCATATATTATTAATCAATAACAGAGAAGAGTACAACGAAATGTTCTGACGTCGATATCCTTCTCAAGAGGGTCCAGCTAGCAAGTCTCTCAAGCATTCACCCTTAGAGATAGATCTCCCAAGACAAGAACTCTCTCTCTCACACAAGCAACACTCCACAACCTCCCTTAAGCTATCTAGCAATTCCACACTTATCACACCAACTACCTACAGTAGCAGCAATCTGAGCACTATAAACTCCACACAATCCAAACTAAAAACTAGCTGCTCATGGTAATGGTAGAGGTATAAATAGGAGAAGGAGTCTCCATGAATGGTGGAAGGATGAGCTTATCTTCAAGGGAGGTGGTTTCAAATGATGAACAGACATGCCATAGAAGGGAGGCGATACTCACAAGGCCAACAACCAAGTCTGGAGTTATCTGGAAGGCTGGCTGTTGGAACAAATTCGCCCAAACTGGATCAGCGCGGGTGCATAACTGGACTGGTGCGCTGACATCGCAAAGTAATAATAGACAGGCCCATGTCAGCGCGACTTAATACAAACAGAGACTGCGCTGGTCATGAACTTCGACCAGCGCGGAAAACTCGTGTGCTTCCGCGCTGGCAGCGCATGTGGTCTGCTATGAAGCACCAGTCAGCACGGTTATTTTAATAACAGTCGCGTTGATGATGAAAACTTTGGAAAAGTGGGTTATTTGGCCAGTTCAGAGGGCATGAACTTGATTATTGTGAACTTCTGACATAGTAGGGTGACTGACAGGGGGACAGTGAGAAATTACTGTGTAACAGATGCCCCCTAAAGCATGAAGACCGAGAGAGTGGGAGGGGTGAAATGCTTTACAAAACTCGCCGAACTGGAACACCACCAGGAAGGACCGAATATCTCTGATAATCAAGAACATGCATTCTAGGCATGGGCGCAGCCATCCAAAAGACATGCAAAGAAGGTCCATGGAATGGACGCAGCCACCCAGCTAAAGAGACCATAGTAATGATAAGGTATGGTCGCAGCCATCCATGAAGACTCAGGTATGGGCGCAGCCATCCATCAATGAGTCATGTAATGATCATCCACAAAATCGCAGCCTGGACCATAACACACAGAGATCCAAGGTCTTGCGCTCCGTCTCGACCCAAACAAAGTACAAGTCCAAGCATGTGAATACATAAGCTGGAGTCGAACATGTGTGAACATCGTCTGATTACCAGTCAATGATGAAAACTGTTAACAGATGTGAGAGGTACCACCAATAATGACAGTGGTCCTCAAGGTACTATAGGTACAATCTGCGGCGTGTGAATCAATGAGCTGGAGTCGAACACCCGCAGAATCATTTGATCGGAGGCCAATGATGAAAACCTCGCGTCGAACACGAAGAACCTGCCATTGTGGCATGCAGGCTCCAAGGCACCTGAAGGGAGTCTCTAAGTCACCTTCCCGGATAATGAGCTGAAGTCGACAGGAAGTGACCTTGACCGAAGGTGGGCCATAATGTTTCCCACATCATCGACGTGAGACAGAGGTAAAATGATTTGTGTGAGATAGCAGATGAGGTTGCACTGTTGCAGAGGTCAACTTATCTTGAACATATCGGCGGCACGACAGTGGATTTGGCAGTATCTGACATCAAATGAGCAGAGGGTATGATGACGAGGCAATGAGCAAATGAGAGGTCAAATAGGATAACCCGCACCCAAGGAGGCCAGTGTGAAACAAGATGAGAAATCCCCACTCGACACGAACGCAGACCTGTGCCATGTTCAAGAGAAACATACTGCCGACACGACAATTATTACAGTTCCATTTTCCCCACCATTTCTGGCAGGTACCCCGATTATTTTTGGATGACAAGCTTGACGGGGATAGCATATGCTTGGAGAGTGTCATTTCGACAATGCCCGATGTCATTTAAGTCTTAACGAGTCTGACAAAGGAAAAACTCGGCGTCTTTTCTTGTTTAGAGAGTTTGAAAAGACAGCGGAAAAGAAAACTCCAGGGGGGTCCTTTTTCGTAAAGTTGTGTCTCTCGAGCCCGAAAAAGTATAAAACAATGTCCAAAAGAACCGCCCGACCAGTATGATCGAGGAGTACTTTTCGTAAATAGTGACTTCGACCCGAAAGAGTAAAAAAGTGGTAGGAAGTACGTCGTTTTGGGGCCGATAGCGAGTGCGAAACAACAAACACCCGGCAATATTTTTAAGTTAAATGGTCGAAAAAAGAGCTTTAAAAGTGACCACCCCTCGTTCCTTTTAACTAGTCGAGAGGGAACCCGGCAATATTTTCTTGATTTATGTCGGAAAAGAGCATGAAGACGACATTGTGAGACCAAGTGTGAACAGGGCTATTATAACTCCATCGAGACGGAAATCTGCACAAGAACACTACCCACGTAAAACCTGTTCGACATGTTAAAAACATCGTAAATCATGTAGAAAATCATAGTACAGCGACATAAGCATAAAATATATGGCAAAATTTCATCAAAAACCCACATTTATGAGTTACCATAGTCAAATATAGATTTTTTTACCATAAATAGGGGGTAAATGAACTATTTTTACCATTGTTACCATTTGAGCTGTGGAGAACGTTGAGAAGCTGCAAAGTTGACGGAGCGAATTCCATCTCGTTTGGGCACCGTTCATCCCACAACTTGTTCCAGGTAGGTTCTTCTCTCCCTACGCTCCATTTTGAGTCCTTTCTTCAGCATTTTAACGGTGGGATTTGGCCATTTGGGTGAATTTTTGGAGCGTTGGTGCGCTCTCGGTCAGCGCGGAAATCCCTATCGGGTCCGCGCTGATCGATAAATTATTATACAGACCACCTCCGGGTCAGCGCGGAAAACACGTGTGCTTCCGCGCTGACCCAATGGAAAAAACACAGGTCCGCCATGGTCAGCGCGACTGTTTTAAAAACAGCCGCGCTGACGCCGCAAAGAATTATTTTTTTAATTTTGAACATGTGAACTTTTGCAGGCAAGCTTCTAATGTTTTTTAATGGCCATGCAGGACAAAATGGCGTTTGTATGGTAAGAGAGAGCCCATGATAACGAGGATGTTGCTGCATATGCCGATGCTGGGAGCTGCAATGCCATGCGGGCATGCGGATTTCTCAAATTCTTTCTCACTCCGCGCCTACAAGCGCAACATGATCTTCTGGAGTTCCTGATCAGAGCCTGGAACCCAGTTGATGCCAAGTTCACAATCCGAGGCCGTGACATCGATTTCAATTCCACAGATATTTATTTCTTGACTGGATTATCTCGCCGGGGTGAGATGCCCATTCTGGAGGGGCAGCGACCTAGCGGTGAGACCTTGGACATATTGATGGCTCGGGTGTGCCCACGGGCACGCAAGACACAGAGTGGAAAGGTGTCCATTCCGTCAGTGGACGACATCATCCTTCAGATCATACTGTTTATGGTGACCCGGGCAGCGGACTCTTTGGCCAATCATGAGGCCTCAAAGACCCATCTACTACTGGCTCTCGAGTGTCTGCAACCCACCATATTCAACTGGGCGGCAGCGGTAACCACGAGCATGAAGAGACAATTGAGCAACTGCCGACGTGAGGAGTCGAAGCAGTTTGGTTATGGGTCTATTCTGGTCCCACTCATGCTGGAGCGGGTGCCAGCGTTAAAACTGTAGGACATGGCCCTTGATCCACCTAGGGGTCCCCGAGAGATGAGCGCCAGTCGGTGGGGCGACATCATGCCGCGAGGAGGTGGCGGCCGCCCAGTGGCATGGGGGCATTATTTCCGAGAGTGGCTAGATCGCCAGGTGATCTTTGTAGAGGACTGGCCATATGTCGGGATTGACTTCAGAGGTGACTCAGACATGCCACTGCTTGCGGGGAAGCAATGGGACGATGGTGGTAAGCCACTCGATCTCTTTTTTAATTATTTATGTTTTGTAATGTTTTTTGATTTTTCATGTACATTCCTTGACGATAAATGCTATGATATGCAGATGTAGGACCAGTGAGACCCCTTGGTTTGGCTCCAGATGCGAGGAGAGAGGCGCAGGGCAACAGAGTCTTGGCCCTGGCTCCTCCAGGAGTCAACACGCCTGAGATCGTAGTGTAGAACCTTGAGGGCTTACTGGAGGGAGTCCCAGATTACCAGGGTATCGAGGAGGTCCCCATAGCATCCCAAATTCACACAGTGGGAGTAGAGCCCAGGATGCACCGCCTTTTGAGGCGGGTGGCACGGGCGGTAGTATGCTATAGAGAGCATAACCTACCACAATAGTCACCTAGGTTATATTTCCACTGTTGTTTTTGAGAGACACGTGTCTCAGATGTACTGAGGACATCGGCCTTATTTTTGACATATACACTTATTTTTGAGCGCCTTAGTGCGCCACACGATATATATATACATACCGATTTTGGATGGATCTTGTTACATATGATGATGTTTTTTATATGCTATGCAAATGTTTAGTACAAATGTAATCTCATGTATCAGTTGCATAACACACGACCCACATATTTTAATTTTTTGAATGCAAGCTTAAAAGCACACACAACACGCATGCAAACTATGCTTGGAAAAATATTTTATTTACATATGCTTTACTCTATGGTCTTATTATGCTTTCTATGTCTTCTTGTATGATGTTTATCTATTTCACAAATTCCTGTCCAACACACGATTTGCCAATGCATCAGTCAACGTGTTTAATCGTCTCGGAATATGTTGATATGTGATATAATCAAAATTTCTTTCTAACAATTTGACACGCAGATACAACCTTAGAATGCGTTGGTCCCTGACGGAATATCACCCGTTGAGTTGATGGATGACGAGCTGAGAGTCCAGGTTTACCACCATTGCACGAATGCCGAGATCAACTGCTTCGGCTAGTAACTCAATTACGACACTGTATTCGGCAACATTGTTAGTGGTACGACCCAGGCAGACTCCTTGAAGGTCTAGCAACTCTCCATGAGGATCATAGATTTCCCATGCCGCAGAAGACAAATTACAAGTACTACGGCAGGCGCCATCAGCGAAACCAACATAAGGTGCACTAGACATCTGCACAAGAAGCAGAGAACACAATAAGAGGCAAACACGCCTTCACACCAAAGCAAAATGTGAAATCATGCACACATAACACACTAAAACACGCGTATGTACAAGCTAGGTGCACGAAATCATGCATAATATTTCTTCAAATAAAGCCCGTTGCGGGGCTTGTCGAGAGGGTTTCCTTCGTAATCAATAAACTCATATGCGCCCTTCTGCAAAACTCTTTTCACAATATAGGGACCTAGCCACATGGATTCGAGTTTTCCTGCCCCCAGCTTATCCTTAGCTTGATCATAGAGCAGTACTAGATCTCCCTCAACGAAGGAACGAGGTTGAATATTATGGTCGAAGTGAGCCTTAACTCTCTTCTTTTGCGCTTCGATAGCTAGAGAAGCTAAACGACGGGTCTCGTCTAACCGTTCTAGGTAAAGAAGCCGTTCCTCCACCAGAGTGGTGTTGGGAAGCAACTCGACAGCTAATTTCAACGAAGGAATCTCACACTCAACAGGAAGGGTGGCCTCCAGTCCATAAACAAGCTGAAAAGGAGTAAAATCGGTGGCGCCCTTCACAGAGGTCCGGTAGGCCCACAAGGCGGGGAATAGCATCAGATGCCAATTAGACTTGTGTGTATTGATGGTGCGTTGAAGCATAGTGATCAAAAATTTGTTCACAGCCTCGACTTGACCGTTGGATTGGGGATAGTAGGGTGTCGAACTATCTTGGCGCAAGCCTAGTTGGGTTGTTAGTTCCGTCATCATGTGATTACAGAAATGTTTTCCGTGATCCGTGACAATAGCCTGAGGGACTCCGAAACGAGTAATGACATGATTAAACAAAAACTACGTCACTGTGTAACCATCTTCGTTCAGTGTAGGCATCGCTTCGGCCCACTTGGTGAAATAATCCACGACAACGATGATATACCCATGCCCCCCAGCCGAACGAGGGTTACAGGACGTATAATCGATGCCCCATTTGGCAAATGGACCTACGGTAAGAACAGGGTGCAGTGGTGCAGGAGGTGCACACATTTTCCGGTGGTAAACCTGGCATTCATGTCATGCACGGGGGGCAAGAATGCAATCTTTGAAGATAGAAGGCCAGAAGTAACCAGCACGGAGAATTTTCTGGGCGGTAGCATATCCGGACATGTGGCCGCCACAAGCACCAGAGTGGCAGTCATTCAACACCCGCTCAGCCTCCTCGAGAGTCAAACATCGCGGAGAACAGAATCAGCGCCGAGGCAGTACAGGGTATCGCCGAGAATGCGATAGGGTTGAGATTGGTGATGAATCCGTCGTCGAGCGTCTTTCGACACATTGGGACGGAAGGAAGATGTCTGCAAATATACTATAATGTCCCCATACCACGGGTCGAGGGTGCTGATGAGGAACAATGTTTCATCCGGGATATGCTCCTCCGAACGAGATGGTGCAGAATGAGATGGCAAGGAACAGAGCAGTTCAGCAAAGACCAGAGACTTCTTAGACTTGGCCGCAGTAAATTCCAAGTCGAACTCTTGGAGGATTACAATCCATTTCGAGTATTTGCCCCCCAGCAGTTGACGCGACAAAATGTAGGTCATTGGGTTGCAGTCAGAAATCACGGTCGTTGTGCGCAACAGGATATAGTGCCGGAAACGTTGAACGGCGCAGACAGCTGCCAATGCCAACTTCTCGACATATGCGTAGCGAGTTTCCGTATCCAGAAGGTTGCGACTAAGGTAATAGATAACGTGCTCGGTGCCGTCATCATCATCCTGCACTAGAACCATGCCGATGGTGGTGTCGACGGCAGCGAGATAGAGAGTGTAATCACGGTGGTAGTTCGGTGGTCTTAAGAGCGGAGCCGAAACAAAGAGGTCCTTGAGTCGCTCGAAAGACTCCTGGGCGATAACATCCCAACGAAAGGGTGTGTCTCGTTTTAATAACCGTGTGAAACCCTTAGCCACCTCGGCATAATTCGGAATGAATCGTCTAAGAAAATTAGCTTTGCCCTGCAAGCTCTGCAATTGCTGCAAAGAGGCAGGGGGAGGAAGATTCAGGATGGCCTCGACTTTGAGGGGATCCAGACAGATGCCTTCTCAGGAGACGATGAACCCGAGCAGTCGGCCAGATTCTATGCAGAAGACACACTTGTGCGGATTGAGTCGAATACAGTAGTGTCGACAGCCGAGAAAAGTTTCGCGTAGATGAGATGGGTGGTCCTGACGCTTAGCTGAATGAGCTGGGAGGTCATCCAGGTAAGGCTGCACGATGTGTCGAATATCATGAAAAGCATATGACATCGCGCGCTGGAAGGTGGCTCCGGCATTCTTGAGACCGAAAGGGAGCTTCTTATAGGCAAAGGTGCCCCAAGGACAGATGAAAGCTGTCTTATGCTGGTCTGCAGGAGCTATGTTGATCTGGTTATAGCCAGAGAAGCCGTCCATAAACGAATAAATCTCACTTCCTGCGCATTCATCAATAAGCTGATCGATGAAGGGCGTAGGAAAGTTATCTTTCAGGCAGGCACGATTGATATCGCGATAGTCAACACAGACCCGGATAGTGCCCTGCTTTTTATTCACAGGGACTATATTAGACACCCAATCCGTAAGGGGAATGGCGTAGATGAAACCAACTCTAAGAAGCTTTTCGACTTCGGCCTTGATGGCTGCAGCCTTTCGAGGGTGCACTAGGTGTAGGCGCTGATGGACAGGCTTGGCCCCTGGGTACGTCGGTATTTCGTGCACCATGATACTAGGGTCGATGCCGGGCATTTCCTCGTAGGACCATGCGAAGACATCATGGAATTCGCGAAATAAGGCAGTATAGAGTTGAACCTCCTCAGGAGTACACATGACTCCAATGTAAATGTTCTCGACAACCCCTGGTTTGACAGAGATGTCGATGGGTTGGGTTTGCGTGATGTTGCCCATATTGCCCTCAGAAGACACTTGATACAGCTGAACAGGTGTTTGGAGGGGTGGGGATGGGACACATGAAGCAAACCGCTCGAGACATGCGACCATTTCCGAATGTGGAGGGAGAAACGAAGAGCGATGGTGGTGATCTGACCAAGGGAGCTCTTCGAGAGACATGGTCTCTATGATGGCTTCATCGGAGGGAAATGTTTCCTTCAGTGGATCAGAAGTAGCCTCATCCCCTAGCCAAGGGAAATGATCATATGAATCGGGAAAACTGCTTGGAAAAGCATGTTCAGCAGGGGAAGCCAATGCAGCGACAATATCGACGTAGTTGAGCTCGGCAGGACTCAACGGCATCATATCACCCCAAGAGTCTTCCTGATTCGGGGGAGGAAGAACCCATGGATCAGAACGTACTGAGATCATGTTGATAGGGGCGAGATTCGGAGGTGGGAGGGGAAAGACTCCCATTAAAGTGGGATCTTTGAAAAGTCCAGCACCCACACTCACTAATGACTTGGAGATATGCTCCACGAACGGCACGTTACCCTAAGAAGAAGAAGCGAAAAAGGAGAGCTGGTCCACCGTGACAATCTTCCCCTGGTGAGGGAAACGAACGACACGGAACAAGGAGGAAGCCACGACTTGCATGGCGTACATCCAGCTACGTCCAAGGAGGAGGTTGTAGGTGAGATTGGCATCAACAACTTCGACCTCCACCTCTACGGTCTTCCCTTCTAAAGAGATGGGTAAGCGTTGGAGGATACCATATGGAAGAGATTCTCTTCCATCGAAGGCTTCTAGGGTCGTAGGAGACTGGCTCAAAGTAGGAGAAACAATAGCCTTCCAGCAAGAAACAGACATGATGCAGGTTGAGGCACCTTCATCAATAACTGTACGGTGGATCGTTTTGCCATTGATGATGACCTGTATAAGGAAGGCCACTTGGTGAGGCAGTCTCTGTGTAAAACCCTCGAGATCAAAAGAAGTCAAATCTGAATCTGTCGGGTCGATGCCACCAATAACTGATAGCAAGGGCTTCCTCTGGGAGGGGCAGCTCTGGAGGACTTCTAACGCGGACATAGCAGAGGGAGCCTGAGCTAAGTCCTCAACAATGCTATAATGCTGGGTAGCACGAGCATTAGGGTTATAAGATGACTTCCTGAGTACACCTTTTGGAGGGGGTCGGGGGATCATCTCATCTCGATGTGGACTAGAACTGGACGGAGGAGCGTTGGAGGGAACCTCCGGCTCTTTCCCGGCATGAGATGGATAATCTTTTGCTCGAGTTGAAACATGGATGGGAATCGTTCCAGCCATGAACACTTGAGAACCGAACGAGGAAGAGGATTGAGACGGGTCTGCCACCATTTGAGTCTACTGGGAAGGGAAAGGCTCTTTAAGCACAGCAGGAGGCCCAGGAGCACCTTTCAAAAGTCGACTAACTTTGGACCGCCTCGGCCAGTCCTTAGTGTAGTGATCCTCATCGCAGATGAGACAAGGATACTTAGGTTTTCGTTTAGCTCCTTCCTCGGAGGGAGGCTTAGGGGGATCCTGCTTGGGCTGTCCAGATTTGTCTTTAGCTTTCCCTTTATTTTTCCCTTTTGAGGATTTATCCGCCGCGGTGGACTGAACGGCGTTTACCTCGGAGGTACTCCCAGAATTAGATTGGCCCTGAGAAGTATTTCCATTAGAAGCGTTCTGTTTTTGCTTCCCAGGGTTCGCGACCGATTTCTTCGATGACGAGTTTACAGAGCCAATGACTCCATCAACAGATGGCTTTGGCGGAGCCTTGGACTGTCCAGGCCTCGGGGCATCTGGCAAATAGTCATATAACGTACCCGACTGAGAGTACACTAAGTCGAGGTACTGAGCACGCGCGATCGCTTGCACTTCAGTTACACAAGCTCGCATGGCGATTTCTCGTGCAATTGCAGGGACAAAGGAAGTCGTGAACCAATCGGTCAGGAGTTGATCAGGAATCCAGAATTTGATCAAGCGACGACGCCTTCTCCATTCATGTATATGATCAGATATGTGCGTAGCCATGTCCTATTTGAGAGACGTGAGGAGATGTGTCCCTGTCTCGTACCGAATGGGTAACTGAAAATGAGTTAAGAACGCCATAGCCAACGAGTTGAAATCTTGAAACGTGTCGCGGTTCAGCTCAATATACCACTTAGCGGCTAACCAGTGAGAGTTCTCTGAAAGAGGCGGAGGCGGATAGAATCATCAAGCCATGAGTTCGATGAACACCAAAGGTGATAGGTCATGACATGGGCTTGAGGATCTTCACCAGCTTTGCCATCAAATTTTGGGCAATCACCTGGTATTTTGGTTGGAACTGGTGGCCAATACGGATTATGCAAAATAGGATCATTTGTCAACTTGGACACATCCAGAAGTTCCAACGTCGCTAAGAAAGGCAACTGAGGGTTGAAGGACATTTGTGGCTGCGGATTCGAGGCAGTATTAGGGTTCCAACCAGACGGTGGTTGCCCCCACGGACGCTGTCCAGATGGACCCGGCCCAAAAGGACTTGGTGCATAGGGACCTTGCCATAGGAGTTCTGTCCATACAGATTTTGGCCATATGCAGACAGTTGTCCCTGGGTCTGCCCCCCAGCTCCCCATGTATTAGCAACTTGCCCTGCAGGTGCAACATACTGATAATTTTGGTAAGGAGTGACCTGCATCTGTTGATAATTTTGATAAGGAGTAAACTGAGTTTGCCCCTGGGGTTGCTGGTAGCCATACATTTGCTGGGCTCCATACTGAGCCTGATAAGGAGGTTGCATTTGGTAAGAAGGTTGGTGCCGTGGCCCGCCTTGCATTTGATAACCCATTTGAGTTTGGGGCCCAGAATAATGTCCTTGAACCGGTTGGGCTTGGATCATTTGGCCGAAAGGTTGACTTGGTTGGGTTTGGGATGGACCTGCCTGCCCAGAAGGACGAATTTGCTGGGTGCCAGGTTGTTCGTGAACCACCAAGGGTTGTCCTTGCGAAACAGATGGCTGAGCCAGCTGGATGGCTGGTTGACCCTGAGGTTGGCCAGCCTGTCCAGATGGATGATTAGGGCGGACAGTGGGTTGGCCTTGCTGCATAGAAGGCTGGTCCATCTGCCCGGAGGGCTGCACAGGCTGAGCAGTGGGTTGGCCTTGCGGCATAGAAGGCTGTCCCCCTTGCCCAGGAGGATGCATGGATTGAGCAGTGGGTTGGCCCTGCTGTACGTAGGGTTGCCCCCCTTGCCCAGAAATATGACCAGACTGAGCAGTAGGTTGGCCCTGCTGTATGTAGGGTTGCCCCACCTGCCCAAGAGGATACCCCTGCTGGACTGCTGGTTGACCTTGAGGAGTATAAGCTTGCCCAGCTTGTCCAGATGGGTAACCCTGCCGGAGACCAGGTTGGCCTTGTTGGATATAAGGCTGCCCTGGTTGTCCAGTTAGGTAACCTTGCTGGAGACCAGGTTGGCCTTGTTGGATATAAGGCTGCCCTGGTTGTCCAGTTGGGTAACCTTGCTGGGTACCAGATTGCCCTGGGTAACCAGAAGGTTGACTTTGATAGGAAAACGACGGACCACTAACGGCCGAAGGTTGTCCCGGGTAGGGTTTTCCTTGCGGGCCCCCAGATTGTCCTGGGTAAGGCGGGCCATAAAGTGGCTGCCCTTGAGGGGTTTGCACATAAGGTGGCTGGCCTTGATTTGGCGGTCCTTGAAGCTGCCAAGGGATTACCTGGCGCCCACGAAAAGTATGAGTACTGGCGTCGTAAGAGATGGAAAATGGTACCGAGACTTCTTTGAAATGAGGAAGTGGCGCGGATTGAGCGAACTGGAGGTACTGACCAGTAGAGTCATAATAAAAGAGGGGACCTTGGTAATTCGGGTCCACAATGGGCTGCCCCTGGGCATCATACGACCCCCCTCCTGGAGCAGGACCAGAAGAGGGTTGAGTATTCTGTGCAGGGTCAACGACTCCAGATGAAAGTTCCGGCTGGCCATTACTCACTTGACTGTGAGAAGGACCAGCACCATCGTTTGTAGATGAAGACGCTGTCACGGCACTAACGACCGGAGTCGAGTATGCTACACAAACGGTTGGATTGGTGGGAACCGAGGTAACAGGCGTATTAAGGGGTTGTGAAACAAAGGGTCCCGTGGTGGCAATAAGACTAGGATCCCATATAGTCGTAGACGGACTTCTGGCAGCTATTCTATCCCTCATCGACTGATATCGTGGAGGGAGTGGAGAAGTAGCCGGAATGGGAGTTTCAATATTTGACACCACGGGTGTCTCACCTGTGCTGGGAGATGTCTCATCCATGTGGGAAGTGGACATCGGAGACGACATACCGGGAGGGGTAAGAGGAATATCGTCTTCGTCAGGCTCCCAGATAGGATTCCAATCTTCTTCGTAATCCTCGTCGCCCGGGGCACGTACGTTGATAGGCTGGATACTCGGGATAACAGGAAGAGTATCGCTTACAACTGGTACCTCAGGAGCAACAGAAGATGGAGAACCTTGATCACTTGGACCGGGAGTTGACGGGTCAGCCAGGATGACAAGACCCCACAGAAAACCTAAAGGAAACTAACGATAAAGACCCTACTCAAGCTAACGCACACAAGATCTAACCAGGTAATGTTATCGTGGCCGAATAAATTTTTAAGACACAGGAACCAAACTTGACCTTTTCATGTTTCAAGAGTCGAGAAAAGGACAAAAAGATGACTCCAGTCTCCTTCGAATGTTTAATGAGCATGAAGTGACAAGACGCTCACTGGCACCTTTTCTTTTAGGGAGTCCGAAAAGGATCAAAAGTGACTGCTCTGGAGACTCTAGGTAAAGGGTTTACCAAGCAATCCGTAAAACTGCTTATACACCTTGGCAATCGTATGAGAACCAAGGACTTTCCGTACTGCAGTCAATCTTCCCGAATGCTGTGTTCGGTGCGTTACGGTTCACAAGGCGGCAGACTCAGCTTCCTATGGATCAAGGATAAAAGCCTAGTGGGGTCTCCCTATATACGCGACGGTACGTGGGAGCACAATCCGTGTTAGACCACTATCGAGTCACAGAAGGAGGAATCACCCAACTGTAATGTGAAACAATAGTGACTATGTTTAAAGACGCCGGAACACGTCTCTAACCTAGACCTCTAGATGTTTGCGTTAAGTTCCAATGCGTTTTTAGGTTTATTCAGTTTATTTTATGGTTGATCTTGAACTTAAGTTTCGATTTCAGGCCTTATCGTGTGATCTCTCACAATTACCTAGATGAAAGCTATATGCCAAAGAACACCATTTCGTTCGATGAATTCTAACTATGAGAAGGTTAAGAGTTTTCAATCAAACAAAACGAACTCAAACAACCAAACAATCTATTGTAGCTAATGACAAAGAAATGAGACTTTTCTTTCGAGAATGCAAATCAATAAAATGCTCTTCCTTTCATTAACTATTGAATGCAAAAGATATTAGTTCGATTTCTTTTCCAATGGCACAATGCACTCGCAATGAATTTTGAGAGACAGCAACACCGAGTAAAAGGAAACAAATTCACTCAATGAAAAACACAACAAGCGTGAAAAGAGCTGGTTGAACCCAAGCAATTGTAATCTATGTCTGGGTGGCGAGAAGTAATCGAAATAACCGAAGGACTGGTTCGAGGACAATCACCTAAACAACCAAGCAAAGAAAGAAAAAGAGGAAGGTTTTCGCAAAAGCAAAGGCAAGTAGCAACGGATCTTCGTGAACAAACGATAAAAGAAAATCAATCCAACGAAAACGGGATGACAAGACTAGGTCACCGGACACAAAACAAAATCCGCCCGACAAGACTTCGCAAGCAAGTGTCTCACAGTTTAAACAATGAAAAACAAGCCATAAACCAAGTGGAAAGAGTACGGGACAGTCAAACCAACAGGCTCAGGAGGCAAATTTGAAGCAAATTGAATTCTACAGGATCAGCGCGGGTAGAACTCAGCATCAATGCGCTGACCAGAGGTCACGCGTAGCAACAATGTGTTGTTAGCGCGGAAGGACATGGGTTATCCACGCTGGTTCGATTTCAGAACCGTCGCGACTGTTTAATGAGAAAGCGCGATGATCGCGAGACTCAAGAAACAGGCAAGCGATGTCAGCGCGACTGTTTCAATTAAAAACGCGCTGAGGCTAAAAAACAAGCAGAATCAAGCAAAAATCTCCCAAACCAAGGCAAAGGTTCTTCAAACAATTAAATCACTTCCGCGATTGACCCAGGAAATCCAAAAGTAAAAGACTAACCCCTAGTCTTCAAAGAGAGAGCAATCAAGCAAGCTCAAAACAAGAGTGAATGAAAAGGGACAAAGGCCAGCTCCCCAGTGGAGTCGCCAAATTGTTGGAGAGGTAAATCCCCTCTACGGATAGAGGCGATCCCTACTAGCCCAGAATGGGTCTAGCAACAATCAGTCAATGCTACTATGCAAGTTCCTAATTGCAAATAAAATATAGGCAATGGACACCTACTTGGATTCCAACGCTGTTGTTCGATGAAGAGATGTCGCTCTCGCTCCTTCGCTCTAGCCGGTCACGATCCTCCGCGATCTCCGTGAATAAATACCTGCACACACGAAGAGAAAGACAAACACAAGCGTGAAATCTAATAAAAGCAATTATACATCAGTCAGAAAGGATGTAATTCACATTAACCATTGCAGAGACAAATGAGAATGGAACCATAATAGTAGTCATCTATTATTAATCAATAACAGAGAAGAGTACAACCAAATGTTCTGACGTCGATATCCTTCTCAAGAGGGTCCAGCCAGCAAGTCTCTCAAGCATTCACCCTTAGAGATAGATCTCCCAAGACAAGAACTCTCTCTCTCACACAAGCAACACTCCACAACCTCCCTTAAGCTATCTAGCAATTCCACACTTATCACACCAACTACCTACAGTAGCAACAATCTGAGCACTATAAACTCCACACCATCCAAACTAAAAACTAGCTGCTCATGGTAATGGTAGAGGTATAAATAGGAGAAGTAGTCTCCATGAATGGTGGAAGGTTGAGCTTATATTCAAGGGAGGTGGTTTCAAATGACGAACAGACATGCCATAGAAGGGAGGCGATACTCACAAGGCCAACAACCAAGTCTGGAGTTATCTGGAAGGCTGGCTGTTGGAACAAATTCGCCCAAACTGGATCAGCGCGGGTGCATAACTGGACTGGTGCGCTGACATTGCAAAGTAATAATAGACAGGCCCATGTCAGCACGACTTAATACAAACAGAGATTGCGCTGGTCATGAACTTCGACCAGCGCGGAAAACTCGTGTGCTTCTGTGCTGACAGTGCATGTGGTCTGTTATGAAGCGCCAGTCAGCGCGGTTATTTTAATAACAGTCGCGCTGATGATGAAAACTTTGGAAAAGTGGGTTATTTGGCCAGTTCAGAGGGCATGAACTTGATTATTGTGAACTTATGACAGAGTAGGGTGACTGACAGGGAGACAGTGAGAAATTACTGTGTAACAGGCATTTTTGCTATAACGTTTTCATTACGAAGTTTCAGAAGCTAAAAAAAAACCCATTTCAGAAGAAATTGGTCTGAACCTTGCGTCCGAATTTTAGATCTTGTCTCGTTATATTTTTGGATTTTGACCTGAGGGAGTTAGGGTTTTGGCAGACTCCCGAATTACATTTTAAATAGGTGACCTTGGAAAAATTGTCATAACATTCTCTCTGAGCATAAGATTGAAATTTCGTAAGAAGTTTCGTAAAGAGGACGGGCTATAGTTTTCTGTATATATTTTTCAGATCCGAAGTCAAAATTGTGATATGTGGAACTTCATACAAGTTTGATCTTTTGAAAAGGTATATAATTAGGTCATCTTGGGATATTGTGCATAAGTCTTTCTTGGAGAATCCAATTTTGATCAGACTGGTGGCATTGGAAGGAGGATGCAGAGGGCTATGACAGGTCGTGATTTCAGAACTTAAAGATCCGCAAGTACAAATTTATAGTCGTTTCAAGATCGTGCTCCTAAAATAAATAAAACACGAGATGAGGAAGTTTGATGGCAAGGATCCAGTAAATTGGATACTACAGATGGAGAAATATTTTGATCTGCATGGTGTATCACTGTTAAAAAAGGTATGTATTGCATCTTCATATTTAGAACCAGATCAATTTTTATGGTATAAAGGGCTTTAGTCTCATAAACCAATTGTTACGTGGTCAATATTCATGGAGGAAATGATAGCACGATATAAAGAGAAACACATTCTTTAGCCAATCGATAAATGTCAAACAAAAGGGTTCAATGGTAGAGCACATTGAGGAATTTCAAAATTTGAATATAAGGGTAAATGATATTCTAGAGAAGCAAAAGATAAATAGTTTTATCTATGCCATGAAAGTTGATATCGATGGTCTGAAAGCATATTGCAAGAAAGGCATGGAATATTTGAAGAAAGACATGGAAGGTTTTAAGGAAGGTGGGACAAAGATGCTACAAGAAAGGCCTCCTAATGACGAAAAGGATCAAGAAACATCAAACGAAGAGGATATACATCAGGAACCAACCCTAGAGAAAGAACAAATGAATCTGACCATATCTTGTACTGCAATGGCAAGAATTACCACTCCTCAAACTCTCAATATTGAAGGACATATCAAGAAGAAAAAGGTTCAAGAAGTGAAAGATCACATCAAGAAAGAAGAAATGAATCTGACCATATCTTGTAATTCATTGGCCAGAATTACCACTCAAACTATGAGGATAGAAGGAGATATCAAGAAGAATTATGTTCAAGGAGTGAAAGATTACATTGAGCATCAAGAAATGAATCCAACCATATCTTGTAATGAATTGGAGAAAATTACCACTCCTCAAACTCTCAAGATAGAAGGACATATCAAGAAGAAAAATATTCAAGTAGTGAAAGATCACATCGAGCATCAACAACAAGTTATCCAACTTTTGAAGGATAATGCTACTTTCGTGCAGAATCGAATGAAACAACAGGTAGATCAACATCACAGTGAAAGAAGTTTTGATGTAGGCAATTGGGTATTTTACGGCTACATGTCAAGCAAGCTATTTATGAGAAGGAAATGTATGAAATACTACATGCACTTAAGAAATGGCGACCTTACCTAATGGGAAGACACTTCAAAGTAAAACTGGATCATGATAGTCTTAAATACTTTTTAGAACAAAGATTATCTTTAGAAGAACAGAAAAAATGGGTCACGAATATGTTGGGTTACGACTTTGAAATCATCTACAAAAAAGGGAAGAAAAATGTTGTTGCAGATGCAGTCTCAAGAAAGGATGAGGATGTGGAAGCATTGTTTTGTGCTATTTCTATTATCCAACCAGATTGGATAAACAAAGGAAGGGATGAATGGAAGAAGGACGAAGAAGTGTGGCGACTCATTCAAAAGTTTCAAAAGATCCCAATTCAAACAATATTGTTAGAACTTTACGAGGAAGGAAAAATAAGATTGGAACCTGGAGTAGTCCTAGAAACTAGAACCCGACATCTATGAAATCAATCAATTTCATAGTATCTCATCAAGTGGAAGAACTTACCCACTGAAGATTCCACATGGGAGGACAAGAATTTTGTACAGAAGTGTCAAGAACTACTCAAGCATTGAGGACAACACTTTTTGAAGGAGAGGGGCGTGTTAGGTCCCTATACTACTAGTGTAACCCCTTTTGTTATTAGTACAACCCCCTTATTATATTGTTGTTCCCATTTAGTCCCCATATTGTTATTATTGTGTCCCATAGAAGCCCACTATTGTTATTATTGTGCCCTTACATTATTATTGTTATGTCGGCTTTGATTATATTATGACCCCTTAGACTCTTATATATAGAAAGCAGGTATTTTCATTTATATCATTGAAGAATTGTTCATTTGTGTAATGTAAAGGAGGTTGCCCCCTCGAAAAGGCTTATTTCTAAGGCGTTGATCTATCTTTTCTATCTTTTTGTGAGTTGGTTTCATTACAATTTAGGTAGTTTCCCTCTGGTCTATAGTAAAGGATTCTTAACTACCATTTTCTCATGGTCATTCTGTGTTCCTCCTTTTAATCCCAATTTGAGGATTCTTAAGTGCCCTCTCACCCTGGTTAAGATCATTTCAGCCATTTGACCAAAAAACCTGTGTTTCACTCTACTAGCTTGCCCATTGAACACTTCCTTTAATGATTTAATCCTAGTTCTACTGCCCTTCTTTGACTCCATAGCCCAATAGCTAGAGACATCATTCTATCCATCTGTTTAAGGATTCCACCATCGAACTTCCAATACAAAACCAAAACCCCAACAAACATTAAGAACTAGCCTATAATCCCAGAAAAAAAAAGTTAAATTATATAGAGAGAGCCCTGTCTGACTCATAGGTTGGCTAGAGCCTATACTTAAAATATTGGTTTGTAGTTACCTCGGTCTTTTCCTTCTTCTAATAAATTTTGGGGAAACATTCTGAGAGATAACATTGGGTATTGCTGGGTCACAATTTTATTGTACATTCTATATTCATATATTCCACTCAGAGAAGGAATTTGACGGGCAAATTGCTCGTTAGATACGATTTAAAAATTTGCAAAAACGTCAGGATCCTTCTTTTAAATAGTGAAGACGGATTACGGAAGTGTGAAAACTGTCAAATTTGATAAATAGGTCTATTTTGAAACTCCAACCTTAAAATTTCCATGGAGAAAACCTATTGCATAGCCACTTTTGTAATAGCACCGCAACAACTACTTTATCAGCAAATTTTCATCCGTACATGTGATTCCGATAAACCAATAGTAATGACAGGTCCAATGGGTAAATTGCTCGTTAGGGATGGAATAACTTGACGGGAAATTTTCCCAACCACAAGGCATTTTGACCATATTTGATGGTTATAAATTTTTAAAGTTCATTTTTTTGAATGGAACTATTCAAAACTTATTTTTAACGGTTAACATTTTGCTGAAAACGTCATTCAAGAAAGCGGAAGAAAAGGTAGTAGACTGAGTCGCCATGCTCTTGTTCTCCTCGATATGGGCACTTGTTCGACCTCCCATAGGCCATCCTATCTTCGATAACGTTCATCTCCCACCTTTCAACAACTTCCTTTTGGTGTATGTTTTTGTTATGGTCATGTTGTATGTGATAATGATTATATTTTAGGAGTTTTTTTGTTTCTGGAATCCTTCAACCTGGTCAATTTTTGGTCAGTTGGGTCAGTGTATGTCAATAGCAGGCTGAGCATCCCGAAATATTTCGACAATGAAGTTAAATGAGCCTCTTGGTATCCTTAGATTAGTTAAACATGTTATTGGCTCTATCATCAGGGTGCATGCGAGACAATATTAATGGATCTTTGAGTCTGTTCTTTTGCAAAAGATAGTTGGCTAGTTTTGTGGTATGGAGGAAGTGAGTATGAGGTATGCATCTTTGCTATTATTCGTTTGTATTGATAGTTTTTTTCACCTTTGTCCCGAGGATGAACCTTATTAATTGGTTTGAAACATCAACCAAATCCTAATGATGTGATTAATCCAAAAGACATTCTCATTTACAATATAGATCACAAAAATATAAGATCTAACATTGCATAAAAGTTGCAAAGGTTGCTATGTCTTTTGACTGGTGTTTCCTTTCTTCATCAGGGATCAATGTTATTTTCTTTCGTTTTGCTCTGCCTCTTATCTGGTGGAATTTGTGTTATGTTGTTTTTGCCCCTTCATTTGACCTGCTCATCTATTCTCAGTGTTTTATCTTCTATAGGTTTTGTAAAGAGATCTTATATTCTTGTTACTTTGGGATCTCCTTGTCTCAAAAATATTTGCGATGAACATCTTGCTCAATGTAAGCTCTTTTATGGAATTTTAGGATTCTAGATCCACATAATTGTAACTGTCCTTTACTTTTAATAGAAGAGGGAGTGTTTTTTCTTCTTGAAAAAAAAGTGATAATGCTTATGTGTGGATAATTTTACATCCACCCCATGTTTCAACTTAAGCATGGGACAATGAAATGAAATTTTTAAATCCTGGGAAAGGCATCCACAAAAATCCAAAGGAATCTGCCCTTTCTTTTATCTTTGTTTCTGCACATTATTTTGTCAACCAAATCACAGAATGAGCTTTTGGTGGATGGTTGGTTGCAGATTCTCTACCATTTCTGAGCGTGTAAACTCAGAGTTGAATCAAATAAATGATTTGATGAAAGCGGTTCATTTAATCGAACATTTTCAAATTAAAAGGGATTATATTGGTATGTTTTGTGGAGACCGCCACAACTAATCACCCTCTGGAATAATCTTCAGCTTTATGGGAAGTGAATCCCAAGAGGCAATGCACTGCCACCGATAGAAACAATGATGCATTTGAAGAAATATTTCCTCTGCTGCAATGAATGTAGGCTTCCGAGGAGAACTACTTCAGGAGACGCAGGGCTAATTTGCAAGAGGGCGTTGCAAAATTTGTTGGGAATTTCTGATAGTTCCAGAACAAAAACGAATAGAGAATAATGCTCTCTTTCTTAACACAGGAAAACTAAAAATGTTTTTGGGATGACATAGTTTCATGCACACAAGAAAACTTGTATTCATTAACAAAACCAACTGTTACAAAAATATTCCTCTAACAGAGGGATTACAACAAGACTGCTTCAGAGGCAGTTCGAAAAACTTCACTTTGTCTCTCACCAAAAAAAATTAACACTGCTGTGCATTACATTCCATCACACGGAAAAAAACATATAACATTACATTTTCCTTGTATTGTAAAAACCGACTCCCGTGAATTAAAAAACAATAAAATAAGTTCTCCACCTACATTCAACAACCGTAGTAAATTTACATTAATTACTTCATGTGGCGATATTTTTTGTTTTAACCATAGATTACGGTTGTTTACAATATCGCACGACCTCTTTTACCAAACTTTACGCGCCGGGGAAAGGTTGTATTGACAAATCGCTCAGGGTACATGTCAGCCGATGAGTGTGTTCTTTGCCCCCCGAAGAATTACCACCATTCCGTAAAACTGGTGTGGGGAATCCATGACGGTTTTGGCGCTGTAGTTGAAAGTAATATTTCAACACTCCCCTTTCATTTCAACTGCTGGGTTATCAGTCATACCCAGACATTTCCTAAAAAACTCAAGACTTTTCTGCCCCAATGGTTTGGTCAGAATATCTGCAACCTGCTCCCGATTTCTGCAGTGTTCTAAAACAATTTCTCCATTGTTTACCAATTCCCTGATGTAATGAAACTTTGTGTCAATGTGTTTCGTTCTCTTATGAAACACAACATTCTTGGATAATGCAATAGTTGAACTATTGTCACAAAAAATCATAGTTCCTTTTGCTTTCTCTTGGCATAAATTCCTTAACATCCTTCTCATCCAAATTGCTTGACACGTTGCTGTTGTAGCTGCCACATATTCTGCCTCTGCTGTAGACAACGCTACAATAGGCTATTTTTAGAAGCCCATGAAATGGCTCTTGAACCCATGTGAAAAACATAACTGGATGTGCTTTTCCAATCATCTCAGAATCCTTTTTGCTGCCTGCCAATGTGCTTCTTTTGGCCTCTCCATGAATCTGGAAATCAAACTGACAACATGCATTATATTTGACCTAGTTGCAGTCAAATACATGAGGCTGCCAACTATAATGTTGTACACACTAGGATCAAATTCCTTGCTGTTGTCCTCTTTGCTGAGTTTTAATCCCATCACTATGGGAGTGATTGCTGCTTTGCTCTCCTACATATTAAATCTTTCCAACACTTCATTAACATATTTCGCTTGTGAGATAAAAATACCATTTCCATTTTGTTCTACTTCTATTCCTAAGAAGTATCTCAACAAACCCATGTCAGTCATTTCAAATTCTTCTTTCATGATTGTTTTGAAATTTTCAATAAGGTAATCGTCATTACCTATGAAAATAACATCATCAACATATAACAAAACAATTAGTATTTTACCATCCTTTTCTTTGATGTAGAGTGTGGGTTCTCCCTCAAACTTTTCAAATCCATTTTCCAGTAGATAGGAATCTATCCTACTTGTTATTGGGAAATCTAGTGTCTATGTAGAGCTGCTAGTCCCACTAAGACTGGTAGCTATCTTAGAAACAAACAAACTAAAACTACTTTCATTTTCCTTTATGAGAAGTAGATAAGAGGGGAACAAAGGAGACTAACCTATGTCTTGCGCTTGGTTCCTTGCTTGATTCCTCTCCCTTCTGATAGATCCTTGCCACTCGCTTCCTCGTCTACCTAGCTTCAAAGAGCACCTGTGGAATCAAAGCAGCATAACACTATACAAGAACAGAGATATTGAATCATAAACAATATAGGACCAGATATATATTGACCACACAAATGCATATATCATCAATCATACAAGAATGTGGAGGAAAACTTGAATAGCTTTATTAATAATCAAGAATAGCAAAGAGGATTACAACCAATTGTTTTGACCCAACGTCATCCTCTCAGCAAGAAAGCCCTTCTTCACCTCATGAAAAGCTTAGATCACCCAACACTATGATGTTACACCAAGAAACTAGCAGCACTTCCTTACAAGATACAAAATTCCAGCCTCTGGATCTCTGGGATGAGGGATCCATATATAGATGTTTGTAAGGGGGGTGAGTCAGCTTTTGAGATTTGATTAGTGTCCTCTCTCTGATAGTTCTTGATTCCACTTGGAGATTGATGATCTCTTACTCATCCCTGGGCGAACGCAGAGAGGCAAGTGTCACAGGAGAAGTTTCTGGAAGATACCATGATCCTCCACCTTGCAGATTGACCCTGCCATTTGTCCACTCTCACCCATCGCACCCCATAGAAGGGATTTTTAGTATGCATCGCACCTCCCGTGTGCATTTAGGTGGGATGCAACGCATTTTGACCATGGAGCAGGTGAGATGGTCTAGTTTGACCAGTTCTGAGTAGTTTTTCATGGAGAACTTCTGGGAGATGATGTAATCAGCTGACCTTGTTCTTTTAGGGGTTGGAACAAAAATTTTAGGGACTTAAGAGCCCTTGGTTTATGGACATTTATGATTGGGGTTGCAGTGCCCAAAAATTTCTATAACAGTTGCCCCCTAAAGCATGAGGTCGTTAATCTTTTGATGTCGGGTGAAATGCTTTATCATGAGGATCCGAAGTTTTTTCGGGCTGGAAGGCGACCCGTAATAAGATACAATACAACACATTATCTTCATTATATTTTCATGATCTAGCTGAGGTGGGCATTCCCATGCTCAGCTTTATAAATTCATTTTCATGTACATAAGACAGACAATCGTCTGAGTGCAGACTGATGATTCTGGTAGAGCCTTCATCCCTTAGATTGGATGATTATCTGTGCAACAATGATGTACATTTGATGTCTTTATTTTCCTGAATATTTATCGCAGCCCGGATGGATGAAACTAGATCTGGGGTCTTCAATCTTGTTCGATCTTCACTCAAAGTAGAAGTCGATCCATGTGAGAGATGTTCTGGAGTCGAACATTGCCTGATTACCAGCCAATGATGTAAGCTGTTAACAGGCGTGAGAGGAATCACCGATAATGATGATGACCCTCAAGGTACAATTCTCAGGGTGTGAATAAGGGACTTGGCATCAAACACCATGAAAAATCTTTCGGTCGAAGGACATTGATGTAAACCTGTCACCGGAAGTGAGAAACTTGCCATTGAGGAATGCAAGTTTCAAAGTACTGAAAGGGTTGTTCCTAGATCGACTTCCTGGATAATGAGCTGATGTAGAAAAGAAGCGATCCGTCATAGGAGGGCCTTAGTGAATCCCACATCAATGACACGGAATGGAGAAAATGATTTTAATGGAGGTGAAAATGATCTGATGACATAAGGTTCAGGGTGGCAGTCATGAAAGAATGGAGTGTAAATGTATTGTAGTGGATGAGACACAGGTGAATTCTTTGAGCGACTTCTCTTGAACATATAGGCGACACTGACATGATGGATTGGTATCGTTAACCCCAAATATGGACGGTGTGATGGACCAATGGTGATATGACCAGTGAGCGGAACAACCCAACCCGACTCGGATGCGGAGTGAAAGTGTCATGTTCAAGAGCGACTTGCTACTAATAAAGTTTCTTCAAGTTTTCTTCCCAATTTTTCCCCAGTCATTGCTAACCAGTACCTCTTTATTTTTTTCAAGCTTGAGGAGGATAACATATGCTTGTTCTATAATTTCCCTTCGGGCAAACCCTTCGCTATGTTTTAACAAGCCTAGCGATAGTGAAACTCGTTCTTGTCTGTATGGACAAGTTTGTCACTATTCGGTTTTAATGAGTTTAACGACAAAGATAACTAGGTCCTTTTCAATTTTAGAGATTTTGAAAAGGAACGAAAAGAAAACTCCAATAATCCTTTTTCATCATATAATCCCTTGAGTCCAAAAAAGTATAAAATAATACAAAAGGGATGAATCTTCGGTAATTTTAACAAGCCGAACAAAACAAGCGCTCGATCTTTTTGTGTAATAATCCCTCAGGTCCAAAAAGGTTAAAATATAAAGGAGGGATAGCACTTCCGGTCACTTTAACGAGCTGGAGAGGCCAATTGCTCAACAATCTTTTCATATTTTACGCGTCAGATGAAAAGAGCTTAAAGGAGACTCGTTTTTCGAGGAACGAGTGATAAATTTCGGTAGTAGCTAATTCTAGGTAAGGTTTGGTATTTTCCAATCACAACAATGTCACAAGGATGGCTAAGAGGATCACTCTTCGCAGTTGTTCCTAAAAAAAGGGTAAACAATCAAATGGAGGTGAATGATCGGCCAATACAGAGTGGAGGTGATGATGAGAACACGAACAAGGCTTCAAAGGCTGATGATAATTCATTCACGATGGTTATTTACCAGAAATTAGTTCATTTTTTAGTGAGCTTAAACTCTGAGGGAACCTTTTCTCATTACTTATGTTTATTTTTTAACAAGCTTGAATTCCACGTTAAAACTGCTCGATCCAGTCGTATAATAAGGATGCCTCATTTAAAATGGCATTTTTTCAAAGCTTTTCCCTGCATCCTTTCTTTATGCAAGTTAGGAAACGATCAATCCTATGAGTTTAAAGGGTTAGAGGACCTACAAATTTAAAAAATAAATGGTCACTCTTCGCTTTCACGCCAAAAGGTTTGCATGCCCCTAGGTATAGCGAAAAATTTCCAAGTTAACGAAGATTGTTCTATCCGTACTGCAGACAAAACAATTCCTCGGCAATGTCTACTGAAATAAACAAAGGTGAGTGGTGCAACTGGCTCCACTCACATAAATTTGACGAAGGAATATTATTCTAGTATAATCTCATAAACCAATCATATATCTTTCGCGGAAACCTACCCTATACCCAAGGTTTTCCTGTCGAAACAAACCAGGGTGGATGCCCCCTGGGTTTCAGTGATGTCCTTCGAATCACTCGCGCTCATCAGGTGGACAGATTGGGAATTGATGAGACATTCCTTGTGTGAAAAGACCATTCAGGGATGGTATTTGACTATTTGCTATGTGTGAACCGGGGAATGAAAGCTGGTCTACGAGCTTGACCACTCTTCCTTCATGTGGAAAACACATTACTCTAAAGAGTGAGGAGACAATGGCTCCCATGCAATAAATATAGTCACGTCCAAGGAATAGATTATAATCCAGGAGTCCTTGGACTACCATTACATTCATGTAAATGATTTTCCTTCTCAATGTTATCGGCACATTGGGAAGGATCCCTAACGGTCGACTGGTTCCTTTGTCAAAGCCTGTTAGATTTCTCATTTCAGGCAAAAGCAATGGCGGACCAAGCACTTTGCAAGCAGTTGAGGAAAGGATACTCAAAGAAACCCCTTCATCTATGATGGTACTGGCCATGACCATTCGATATATTTGAGCAATTATTCGAAATGGTACACTAGCCGGTAAACGGGGTCTGCCTAGTAGATTCCAATCGAAGGAAACAACTAGGTTGCTTGGAGGTGGGACGGAATAGATGGCCGGATATGACTCTGACGAACTTCCTTCCTACGGTAAAGGAACGGGTAGACTGCCCCCATGTTCATCAGAGTCTGTGCTTACGAAGAGAATTTGAACGATGTCGTTCTTTTTCTCTCTGGTGACTGTATCATTCGAAGACGGACCTTCTGAAGGTAAGATCGGGTCAACTGCCACCTCGAGCTTTTGACTTTCATTTGGTATGGATTCAAAGGTTTCATCTTCAATGATAGACGCTTCGATCGACCACAATGGCGTGTCAGTTGGATTTTCAACTAGTGATGGACTTGGCAAGAATTTCTTATATCCAGGAGGAAGCCGTAATGGTGAAGCCAGACGGTCGTCCAAAACTCTTTTAGCCTCGTCTAAGAAGGGCAACGGTGGACGACGTGATCGCATTCACACAATTTACAAGGAAATTTTCGTTTTCCTTTTTTTCTAGGGGCTTCACTTTCACTAGTTGACGGTGTATTCTTTACATGATCATGAGAGGTTGATGACACCAGATTGTGCAAACGAGGAGACCAGTCCCTTAGGATCCGAGGGATGCAAGGAAAATCTCGAAGATAGTGGTCTCCTTTGCAAATGACACATGGCGATTTAGGTCTGGATGGTGCAGTGTGTGGATTTTCACTAGATGACGCCTGGTTGCCCTTTTTCGCCTTTGGCTCCTTCTTCTTCTTCTCCTTCTTCTTCTCAGTTATTTGATTTTTGGCTTTACCAGCTTCATTAAGCGAAGAGGAAGGAAGAGAGGAGAATTGGATGAAGTAGAAGGTTTGTGGGTAACTTTGGTATCGTTTAGTTGCTAACTTGATTGTTCAGGAATCACGGTGTTCTTAATGATAGAGGTCGAGAAGAGGCATACGGGCAGGCCAATTGTCAATCTTGGAAGCGACAATGTGGCCATATGGGGTGCACCAACATCTCCCCAAGAGGAGAAAGGACTAGGATTTCCTCCAAGGGGAAATCCTTGGTTGGTGGAGTCCATTTTTCTCAACCTAAGACCAACGTAGGAAAGGTGATGTTTATTCCGATTAAAATAAATTTTAGATGCTTTGACACAACTTGTTTTTCAATTTTTAAGAGTCGAGAAAAAACAAAAGATGACTCTAGTTGCCTTCGATTTTTAATGAGCTTGAAGTGACAAGTGCTCAGATGGACCTTTTCCTTTAAGGAGTTTGAACAAAAGAGACTACTCTGGAAATCTAGACAGAGGTATTACCAAACCAATCGCAAAACTGCAAAATACTTTTTACAGTACGACAGTCAATCTTCCCGAATGTTGTGTTCAGTGCATTGCGATCGATAGGGCGGTAGACACAGCTTCCTATGGATAAAGGATAAAGCCTATTGTGGTCTCCCAATATATACTCGACGATACGTGGGAGCACAAGTCCGTACTGGTACTTATCGTCTCAAAGTGGTGGAATCACCCAACCAGCAATGAAACAATAGTTGCCAGGCTTTACGATGTTGGAATACGTCTCTAGCCTAGACTTCTAAATGTTGTGCATTAGGTTCCAAAGTATTTTTAGATTCATTAAATTTATTTTACAATTGATCTTGCTTAAGAAATTTTCCTTTCAGGTTCACCGCGTGATGTAGATATACAATTCCTAAAATGCAATCTGAGATGATAAACAATCGTTTAATCTTCTTTTTGCAATGAAAATCCTAGCTACAAAGGAAAGAGAGACGATGTTCTTTCAACATAGAGCAGAGAGCACACACTATATGCATGTCCTAAATTAAACCAACAAACAGTCTAAATGCAAATGCACATGCATGTATTTGTTTTCAGCCTTCTTAATGTGTGAATGATAAAAAGAAAGCTAAGTGCAAATCTGAATTATTTTTCAAAGAGACATTACTAACAAGTTCCTTTTCAAGGCAAAATGAAGACAAAGACGACACTTAGCGATTTGGAATTGAAAACTTGCTTTTGACACTTGAAAAACTACTAATTCAAATCAAATACAAGAGTAACATTGTAATCGACTATCAAGAACAATCAGATTCTCTTCTATGACTGAAAATGACACTTGCGACACTTCCGAATCAAGAAATGACAATTCAATTACGCTACTTCTTTGTAAAAGAGAAATGAAAATGGCTCACAATACATAAAAAACATTTACAGTTATTTGCACAATGGAGGCGGAATAATGGTAAGGAAGGGGGTTTCCAACAGAGGTATACTGACTACAGACAACAAAACTCCTGAATAGAGCTGAAAAGAGTGAAAAAACCAAAGTCTGGAGGCAAAATTAGCCCTTTCTGATCAGCGCACCTGTTACACAGGGATTCCAGTATGCATCCCACCTACATCACACGATAAGTGAGATGCATACTGATATCCTTGAAGAGACGGTGCGACGGTACAATGCGAGACTTTTGATCCAGTTCTTGATCACAGTTTGCAGCACAGTTTAGGGATTTAGGCCGAGAAAGTGGTAATCAGTAAATAAATCATAAGGGTAGATCTAAAGAGGTTACTAGAGCCACCACAAGGGCAATTAGAGAGCTTTTAAATCGATTGTTTAGGTCATAAACAAAACCCGGAGATAGACTGAAGCAGCATTGATCTACTTTGCATTTGCATAGAAAATGTAGTTCGAAGGCTAGCTGGCTTGACTTCAGGCTCCATTTGTAAGTTTATAAAGCAAAAAAATATAGAAAAACAAACAATCTATTCGCTCCCTAGTGGAGTTGCCATTTTTTTATCGGGAAATCTAGTGTCTATGCAGAGATGCTAGTCCCACTGAGACTGGTAGCTATCTTAGAAACAAACAAACTAAAACTACTTTCATTTTCCTTTATGAGAAGTAGATAAGAGGGGAACAAAGGAGACCAACCTCTGTCTTGCACTTGGTTCCTTGCTTGATTCCTCTCCCTTATGATAGATCCTTGCCACTCGCTTCCTCGTCTACCCAGCTTCAAAGAGCACCTATGGAATCAAAGCAGCATAACACTATACAAGAACAGAGATCTACTATCATAAAAAATATAGGACCAGATATATATTGACCACACAAATGCATATATCATCAATCATACAAGAATGTGGAGGAAAACTTGAATAGCTTTATTAATAATCAAGAATAGCAAAGAGTATTACAACCAATTGTTTTGACCCAACGTCATCCTCTCAGCAAGAAAGCCCTTCTTCACCTCATGAGAAGCTTAGATCACCCAACACTATGATGTTACACCAAGAAACCAACAACACTTCCTTACAAGATACAAAATTCCAGCCTTTGGATCTCTGGGATGAGGGATCCATATATAGATGTTTGTAAGGGGGGTGAGTCAGCTTTTGAGATTTGATTAGTGTCCTCTCTTTGATAGTTCTTGATTCCACTTGGATATTGATGATCTCTTACTCATCCCTAGGTGAATGCAGAGAGGCAAGTGTCACAGAAGAAGTTTCTGGAAGATTCCATGATGCTCCACCTTGCAGATTGACCCTGCCATTTATCCACTCTCGCCCATCGCACGCCATATACGGGCTTTTCAGTATGCATTGCACCTCCCGTGTGCATTTAGGTGGGATGCAGCGCACTTTGACCATGGAGCAGGTGAGATGGTCTAGTTTTGACCAGTTCTGAGTAGTTTTTCATGGAGAACTTCTGGGAGATGATGTAATCAGCTGACCTTGTTATTTTAGGGGTTGGAACAACACTTTTAGGGACTTAAGAGCCCTTGGTTTATGGAAATTTATGATTGGGGTTGCGGTGCCCAAAAATGTCTATAACACTACTGTACCACGCTCTTGGTGCTTGCTTCAGCCCATAAAGAGCTTTCTTCAATCTGCACACTTTGTGCTCTTGGCCTTTCTTTTCATAGCCTAGAGGTTTTTCAATGTAAACCTCTTCCATTAACACTCCATTTAGGAATGTTGACTTCACGTCCATTTGGTAAACTTTCCACTTGTTTTGTGATGCCATGGACAATACTGCTCTCACAGTTTCCATTCTAGCAACCGTACGAAAGTTTCCTCATAGTCTCTCCCATGCTGCTTCTTATATCCTTTGACAACAAGTCTTGCCTTGTGTCTTTCTATTTTTCCTTCAGCATTACTCTTGGTCTTGTAGACCCATTGAACTCCAATGACTTCCTTTCCTTTTGGTAGTTCAACTAAATCCCATGTCTTGTTTCTTTCTATGGCATTGATGTCCTCATCCATAACTTCTATCCATTTCCTATCCTTAATTGCTTCTTCGAAATGAACAGGGTCATCAACATGAAAATATAAAGTAAACAAAGAATTCATACCTTCATTTGTTGCCTCTTGTTCATAAATGTCATTTAAATTTCTGAACTTCTTACCTCTTTCATTTGGTGTACAAGTGCTTGAAGAAGCACTTGAATTTCCTCCTTGTGGTGTGCTTGGAGAAGCACTTTCATTTCTCCTCAAGGGTGTCTCTTGCTTCCCTTGTGTTGGTGTTGCTATTTGGGGATGTATTTCAGCCATCTCCTCATCATCTTCATCATGAGACAAAGAGTTTTTAACATTCATTGTTTTCTCTATGCTTCCATCCCAAGCTTCCTCCTCAATGAACTGAACATCCCTACTCACAATAAGCTTCTTGGTGGATGGGTTATACAACATATAAGCTTTGGATTCCTCACTGTATCCAATGAAAATACATTTCTCCCCTTTGCTGTCCAACTTCTTCCTTAGTTGATCTGGAATGTATGCATAGGCCACACATCCAAAAAATTTCATGTGGGTGACTCCTTGCTTTGTCCCACTCCATGCTTCTTCCGGCACTTTGTTCATGACTTCTTTTGTAGGGTATCTATTCAAAATGTACATTGCAGAGTGTACAACTTCATCCCAATAATCATTTGGAAAATGCTTTGCCTTTAACGTACTCATCGCCATATCGATGATTGTCCTATTCATCCTTTCGGCAACTCCATTTTGCTGCGGAGTGTACCTAGTGGTAAATTGCTTATGAATTCCATTTTCTCTACAAAAACGTAGAAATTATTTGGAGATATAATCACCTCCTCTATCAGTTCTAAGAACTTTGATATGCAGCCCACTTTGGTTTTCTACAAGTGCTTTGAAATTGCAAAATGTTTCAAACACTTCACTTTTGTTCTTCAGGAAATAAACCCAAGTTTTTCTAGTAAAATCATCAATAAATGTTAACATATAGTGGTTGCTTGCAAGTGATGTAGTTTGCATCAGTCCACATAAATCTGAGTGGAAAATCTCTAAGGGTGCTTTTGCCCTTATGCTTTTCCCAGATGGAAAAATTTCTCTGTGTTGTTTCCCCAAGATACAACCTTCACAAAGGCTGTCTGGTTTCTCTATCAATGGTAATCATCTTACCATTCCTTTTCTATTCAAAAAGTTAAGAAATCCAAAGTTGAGATGTCCAAATCTCAAGTGCCACAACCAGTTTTCATCTTTTGGTTCGCTTTGGAAAGCCTCTTGTGTCACTGCTGCTAATTCTTCTCCATTTTTTAAATCTTCTTTTATTTTGAGAGGGAACATCCTGTTCCTTGTCATCTTCGCTTTAGCAATACATTGTTTGCTGGGTGTTTTATCCATGATGGTGCATACATAATCCACAAAGAAAACATTGTACCCCTTTTGAATAAGTTGTCCAATACTCATGAGGTTACATTTCATTCCAGGAACATAATAAACATCTGCTATGGTTTTCTTCTTACCTTTCCTTGTTAAGACATTTACTTCACCTTTTCCTTCACACTCTGATCTAACATAGAAAACAGGGCTATGTTTCCTGTCATATGGTTATTGCAACCGGAGTCTAGAAACCATACATCTTCACTCTTTGGTTCAGTCATATTATAGGCTAAAAACAAATTATCTTGGCTGATATTTTCTCTAGTGAAATTTGCACTAGTTCTATTACTCATATCATGCTGCTTCTTCCTACATTCATTTGCATAATGCCCATATTTTTTACAATAGTGACATTGAACATTGGATTTATCATACCTTTGTCCTTGAGCATGATGTTATCCACTTTGTTGGTTGCTGCCTTGGCCTTGGTTCTGATTTGGATTGTTGCCTATTCCTTGAGCATTTGCTGGACTGTTTCTTCCACCTCTGTTTTGGCTTCTGCCTCTTCCTCTTTTGTTTCCTCTGCCTTGACCTCTTCCTCTTCCAAAGAACATCTAGGTCTTAAAGGCATGTTCTAGAGATGAGCTTTCATTTCTACTCAATCTCTACTCATGTGTCATCAGTGAAGCATGTAGTTCATCAACTGAGAAGTTTGTGAGATCCTTTGTCTCTTCTATGGTGGTGACAATCACATCGAACCTTGAGGGTAAGATCCTCAATAGTTTCTCCACAATACTCCTTTATTCAAGAATCTCTCCATGAGACCTTATCTGTGTGACCAAACCAATCACATGTGTGAAGAATGAGTCAATATTATCTGATTCCTTCATGCAGAGAGTCTCAAAATCTCTCCTCAGAAACTCTAGTTTTCCTGTCTTTACTTTCTCCATGCCTTGATAGGCTATCTTCAGAGTTTTCCATGCTTCTTTGGATCTCTTGGCTGCTGCTATCCTTGGAAACACACTATCATGCACTGATTGATACAAAAAGTAGAGGGCTTTAGAATCCTTCTTCTTATTGCTCTTCAACAGTTCTTTCTCTGCCTGAGTCAAATTATTAAACTCATCTTCATTTGCTGGTTCTTCAAAACCATCCTCAACAAATTCCCATAAGTCTTGGGAAGCAAGCAAAGCTCTCATAGTTATTGCCCAATAGTCATAGTTATTCCCATTAAATTGTGGGAGTTGAGTATTACAGATACCTATGCTAGTGCTGGCTCTAGCCATACTTGCACTCTTAACTATGCTTCAAAATACTTGACTATGTATTTAAAATAAATGACTGCCCTCAAAAGTAACACAAAAAACTAACTTGAGAAATACCTTGGATTCTTTCTTGACTGAGTCTTCACTCTGCTGGAGAAGCTGCTGCAACAAGAAATCCTTCCTTCAGCTTCTTTGACACCTTCAAAGAGCTTGGACAAGCTCTGATACAATGTTGGGAATTTGTGATAATTCCAGAACAAAAACGAACAGAGAATAATGCTCTGTTTCTTAACATAGGAAAAATAAAAATGCTTTTGGGATGACAGAGTTTCACACACACAAAAAAACTTGTATTCATTAACAAAACCAACTGTTACAAAAATCTTCCTCTAACAAAGGGATTATAGCAAGACTACTTCAGAGGTAGTTCCAAAAACTTCACTCTGTCTCTCACCAAAAAAAAATTAACACTCCTGTGCATTACATTCCATCACACAGAAAAAAAACATATAACATTACATTTTCCTTGTATAGTAAAAACTGACTCCCGTGAATTAAAAAACAATAAAAATAAATTCTCCACCTACATTCAGTAACCGTAGTAAATTTACATTAATTACTTCACGTGGCAATATTTTTTTTGTTTTAACCATAGATTACGGTTGTCTGCAATATCGCATGGCCTCTTTTACCGAACTTTACGTGCCAGGGAAAGGTTGTATTGACAAACTGCTCATGGTACATGTTAGTCGATGAGTTTGATCACTTCCCCCTGGAGAATTACCACCATTCCGTAAAAGTGGTGCGGGGAATCCCATGACGGTTTTGGCGCTGCAGTTGAAAGTAATATTTCAACAAAATTCATTGAGGTGAGGAAGGCCAGTGATGCAACAAATTTGCAAGAGCTCACTGCAAAATGAATTGAGGTTCAAGTGAGGAAGGCCAGTGATGCAAAAGCTGTTACATCTCAGGAATCGTGTCGAACTACATACAAGGGGTCAGATTTTTTTAAATCGTGGGAGTAGAACCTCTTACATCCATTGGAAGGCCAATGAAAAAAACTCAAGGGGAAAAGGCAAGAGTAAGTCTCACTGGAGGTGAGCCTGGATAGAAAAAGAAGTGTATTTCTAAATTTACGATCGGAGTTAACATCCTTGTGATTAATTACAATAAGTTTTAGTGGCTTAATTTTTTTTGTTGTTGTGCCTAAATGGAAGACTCACACATTATATATATATTCACTAGAAAGATATGACTTTACAATGGCCCATGTAAATAGTTGAGCAATTCATTGAAAAAATATCAATGACTATGTAAATGCATGTGATGTCATATTTTATGTTTTTTTTTTTTTTTTGTAAATTGGGTATCTTGGGCTTAAGACGGATGTGGTTTATTTGAATGTTAGTATTTTCAAGTAGTAATGAATAATTTATTTTTTGGACATGTATAATATTTTCATGCTTGTGCTGCTAGGCAAGATTTGGAGCATAAGGTCAATTTTGAATACATTTAAACTAAAATATTTTTATGAATAATTATGAGAATTAGTGTTTTTTAATTAGTATGGTAAGGTTTATTTGCTTTCATTTGAAATCATATACTAAAAGTTTAATGCTTATATTAAAAATAATTATGATTTTTAATTTAATTTATTATAAGAGAATTTATTTTCTTTTAAACAATAGATAGGAAAGGTGTACTTTAATTTATATACGAAATGAAAATTTTCACCATGTCATACAATATCAAGTAAGATTGTGATTTTGTGTTATTTAAAATTATTTTTGAATGCATAAGTGGACTAAACACACTAATAAAAATATTAACTAGATTTTGATTAAAATTAACAAAAAAAACCATGAAAAAAGTCATTTCGTGGATAAGAAATAATTCAATTAGTATAATAAGCATTCTAACATATTTAAATAGACTTCTCTAAATTAAATAATCAATAAAAAAATATACATTAATTAAATGGGGATATTTTTTAATATTGTAGTTGAGTAATGAATTTTTCATTTAATAAATTTGTTTTGATGTAAATATTGTTGGACATTTGATGGTTGGCTATGTATAGGTGGTTGTGTAAGTATTGGCATGGATGTCAAACAAGGGTCAAAATGATGGTTTGGTGATTGGACTACAGGCCGAGATTTTTGTAGTCACTTTCCTTGCAATATAAGGACTCAAAGTCCACATCAAACCCTCTCCATTGGAAAGTGCTCTAGAAGAGCTTTCCAGCGATATATAGAAATCCAGAAATGGATTCCTGGTTCAAAAGTTATGGCTTGTTGAAGTTCGGGGTCTTGAAACTTTATGCAAGGAAGAATATCACAATCAAAGGTAAGCACTTGAGCATATTAGCAATTGTAATAAGAGGTTAGAGATTAATCCATATTAGTGATCACAATCAGAGTTCAACACTTGAGCATATCAGTGATTACAATCAGAGGTCAGCGATCAATCCATATTAGTGATCGCAATCGGAGGTCGACACTTGAGCATATCAATGATTGCAATCGGAGGTCAGCGATTAAGCCATATCGATGATTGCAATCAGAGGTCGGCACTTGAGCTCATCGGCGTATCAATGATCGCAATCAACAATCGAAGGTTTGGCAGACTGCCATATCAGTGATCGAAGTTGATTGACACATGGTTGTATGCTAGTCAACAATCACAAATCGGAAGATTACAAGGGTGGACTATTTATTAAGTGTTGTGATTCGAGGAAAACGCCGATTGTGACTATAAACTGTGAGGAAGGCCAAAAAGAAATTTACAAAGGACTTCTCTGAAAAAAAAGGTTGATGGGGTCCCTTTTTCTCTCTCCAATGGCTAATGCATGGCAACTTCAGGCGAGCTCCGATGAGGACACGTGGAAGGAAGTTTCAACCATATTGGGTGGCCTAATGGGCCATATTTGAGTGACACATGTCACCACTAAAAAAGTGCCACGTGGCAGTGTGACATCATATCGGAAGTCAACAATCATAGGTTAGAGTTGTTGGCACTTGGTAATATATGAAAAATGCCTATGAGTGGGGCTCCGATGTGTTAAACGCATGGCCAAGAGTGTTTAAGCACTTTTCCGTGGACTTGAGGGTGCATAGCTTTAACATAAGAGAAAAGGACCTCGACATATCGCAGAAAGTCTTAGAGCCTTAAGGCTAAGCCTCAGGTCATGGAACTCATTCCTATGATGGAATTCTAGTAGGGAGATAATACAAAAGGGGCTAGACATAATCGGAGGTCAGAAATCAGCAGTTTCTCAGTGTTGCACCACTACACAACACTACGATGGGAGAACGTCGATATAATGGTATAGGTAGCCATTAAAGGCATATGAGTTGACAATTGTAGTTTTGAATGCATAGCAATAATGTTGGTGGCCGAAGACCTCCCATGCATCCTTTGTAGATGTAAATGAAGAATATTAATACCATGTAGAGGTACAAATAAATCTCTTTGAGGCATAAATAAGCATGGGAAGTCTCTCTGAAATGTGTAGGGGGACAAAAATTAAATACAAAGCATGGAGAGTCATGTAGTGCGACAAAGAAGTGATCAAAGCCCATTCTTATGAATTAATGTAGTGACATAACTGGAGAAAGCATGAAGCATCAGAAGAATGGAGTGCCATGCCAGGGGTACATGCTTGGGAAGTGTTGATGGTGACACTGGATACATCGAGCTCAATGTGGCATAAGAACAAAATATTGAACTTCCATTGATTTGAGTGGGGAATTAAGCAGATGCATGAATGCTTTGATCAGTGAGTGAAGAGCAGATTGAGCATCTGAGTGGACTTGGCCTATGTGTGCAGCAAAAGAAGCAAGTGTGCAACGTGGAGTATGGTAAGGGTAGTGCTGATGCACAATTAGTGAAGAACCCTTAGCGGTGAAGGGAGAGTGTAGAGGAAGTGTTGTTGTCAGCAACAAGAGGATACCTTCTGTAAGAGAACAGTGAAACCAGAGTGCAAAAGTTGAATTTGCATACAACCATTTAGTGGTATTTTACTTGTAAAATTGTATGACCTTGTTTTCAGTTTGAAAATTGTATGAAATAGTAGAACAATGGTAAGGGTAGGTTGGTGCCTGCATTTTGAAGAGGTTGGTGCCTCTTGCGAAGTTGGTGTGGCCTTAGGTTGAGTTGACCCAGGTTCAAAGTTTATTGCCCACCAACAAAACCCTCAACCACTGACCCTCTTGACAACGACCTACAAGTAGATCACAGTCTCACCCAAAGGGATTATGGGAGGATGTAGAACTAGGTTTCTACATCCCGAGGGATGTTTTAGTGTGGCACTTTTGTATTCTCTTTGTGCTTCAATGCTTATAAATTACTTCACAGTTATGATCTACTTCACACTTATACATTACTTTGCATAATTACATTAATCACTTAAACATAACATAAACATCCATAAAGTTCACAGTACTTAAATAAACTGCATATATTAAGCAAATAAACACATGAGACACAAACTTTACTGTGGTTCATCCCAAAGTGGGACTACATCCACAAGAAATGTTGCTTATAAGATAAAAATTGTACAACAAGCAGTTCTTCACTGCACACATAGCTACAGGGTGTTTGCAGACTAAGCCGTAGATGGTCTGTGTACTAAGTTGTAGACCTAGGCCTCTGTGCACACAACTGCGAATCCTCGCCCTTCTTCGAAGTACATATCGACAAAAGACAACCATAAAAACATATTTCCAATCCACTTCATGCCTTCCTTCATTATTATTTATCCCAATATATACTATTACATCAAGGGATTACATCGCTACATTAACATGGAGTACTTGTTGGATATAAAATTTAATTCCTCATCTAAGGAGTACCCCTGTTGCATACTTTCGATGGAACCTGTTACACGAAAAATGAGAAATACATGAAAAAAACGTGATTGCAATCAAATTTTTCATGTATTTCTCAATTTTCATGTAGGAGAGTCCATCGAAAGTATGGAACATGGGTAATCCTTGGATTATGAATCAAATTTTGCATCCAATGAGTGTTGCCACACGAAATTGAGTAGACCCACAGGGAGATAAGTTGAAAATACGAGTTTAAAAAAAATAGGTCCAACCTACCTTCTTGCTAAGTTCCTTGCTCTCAAACTTAAGCCCCTTGTCGACCGCACTGAGTCCTTCGTTAAAGGCTCTGCTTCCTTCATTAAGGAGCTTAAGGATATTAGGCTGGACCCTGAGGACATTCTTGTCAGCTTTGATGTGGTCTCTCTTTATACTTGCATCCCTATAAAGGAGGCCTTGGAAGTGATCTATCGACTAACAGATCCCGATACCGTGCATCTGGTTGAGATCTGTCTCACTTCCACTTTCTTCTGTTTCGAGGGTGAATTCTTTGAACAGACTTGTGGTGTTGCCATGGGCTCCCCCCTTTCCCCGATTGTTGCGAATCTTTTTATGGAAGATTTCGAAGCCAAAGCTTTAGCCTCGACTCGTCTCCTTCCAAAGCTTTGGAAAAGGTATGTGGATGACACTAATGTCATCTGGTCCCATGGCCAAGAGGAGCTGGATCACTTCTTCAATCACCTCAACAGTCAGTCCTCTGCCATTAAGTTCACCATGGAGAAAGAGGTCAATGGTTGCCTCCCTTTCCTAGATATTCTTATTTCTAGGAATAAGGATGGCCATCTCTCCCACTTTGTGTTCCGGAAGAAAACACATACTGAGCAGTATCTTCATGCCGATTCCCATCATTTCCCTACTCAGAAGATGGGTGTCCTTAACACCCTCGCTACTCGTGCCCTCAGGATTTCTGATAATGAGAGCTTTGATAAGGAGAAATCCTATCTCCTTGATGTCTTTGTGGAAAATGGATATATTAGGCGCCTAGGTCAGAAGGCTTTCCTTAAAGCATCTAGAAATGCAGTTATTAGGAAGGAGCCTAAAGAGCGTCGACTAGGTGTCCACCTTCCATATGTCCAAGGAACCGCGGAAAATATTACCCGGATCCTTAAGAGGTATGATATTCCCTCTTCATTTAGACCCCTCAAAACTATTCGTAATTCCCTCCGATCGGTTAAAGATCCTGTTAACCCCAAGGACATGAAGGGTGTCTACTTGATCCCTTGTTCGTGTGGGACCCCCTACATCGGGGAAACAGGGCGCTCCATCCATCAGAGGATTAGCGAACATGCAACTGACCTAAGACATGGGAGAACCAAGTCTTCAGCGCTAGCAGAGCATGTGGATAAGACCAAGCATCACATTAGTATTGAGGAGGCTAAGGTTGTTGCCAAAGTTGCCATGTTCCATCATCGTAAACTCAGGGAAGCTATTGAGATCGAAAGAAGGCCTAACAATCTCAATAGAGATGACGGCTGGAAGATTAGTAGATGTTGGATCCCTGCCCTTTCATCTTAGTCTCCCCCCCCCCCTCTTTCATCTTTTTCGCTTTCGTCGTTCCCCTGGAGCTTTCCTATCTCCTATGGTTCATCCTTCTTGCTCTGGACTCTTTTCAATCCTTCTCCTGTGTATTTTGTGTTGCTCCGTTTTCCCTGATTGATATTGGTATTTATTATCATAAATAATATTTTTTTACTTATTATTATTATTATTATTATTTAATTTAATTTAATTTAATTTAATTTTTTTTTTTTTTTTCCTCCTATTAACGAAGGTATATTATTATTATTTATTTATTTGCTGATTTTTAGTATTATTATTTATTTGATTTAACTAACCTCTTTCATTTACCTTGTTTGTAAAAAAGTTAGGTCCTCAATTTAACTAATCCCCACCTAACTTTTATCTTAATAACCTAATATTATATATTTATATATATATATATATATATATATATATATATATATATATATATATATATATATATATATATATATAGATATATAATTATTAATAAATAATTTAAATAAATAAACTAAATTAAAGTTTTTAAAACTAACCATTAAAATTATTTTATTTACCTAACTTAATTTAACTTATTTCCATAAATAAGAATAATAATAATAATATTAAACTAATAAATAATAATTTGACTATTAATATTATCAAGACTATATTACCAATATATTATTTATTATATTTAATAAATAGTTTAATTAAAATTTTTATCTATATTAAGACTATATTATTAATATATTATTAATATATAATAATAAATAATTTAATTAAATTAAATAAACTACCTTTTCTAACTAACCATTTAAATTATTTATTTATATTTTTAACCCTAACTTTATATATATATATGATTATTAATAAATTAATAAATTACTTGAAATTATTCTCGTATAAGCACAACATACTTAGTAAAGCCTCAAGTCTAAAAGGAACGGGAATATTCATAAATGAAGATCTCATTCCAGAAGATCAAGCAGAATTAAGAAAGGAGGTTCAAAAGGTAAAAGAAGCTAGAAAGGAAGGAAAACGGGCAATAATCAGAAATAGAAAAGCCTTTATTCGAGACAAAAACCAAAAAGATAGTAATCAATGGCAATTAAACATGCTCCGGATCCTTTCTTGGAACTGTTGGGGCTTCCCATGGAACAAAGGCCCCAAGCTAAGTTGGATCTCAAATGATGTTGATATTATTTTGCTTGTTGAAACTTGGGAGCACGAAGAATCTAAGGTCCCTAACATAGATGGCTTTACGCTATGGTCTACGTGGAACAAGCGATCCTCCCGTAGAGGCATTGGGGGAATAGCTTGTTACATTAAGAAGAACATCTCCCCCTATGTTAGGATTTATAAAAACGACCCTTACAACCAATTTAGTTGGATAGAGATCAGAGACATTAATAATAAAAAGTCCTACATAGCAATATGTTATTTCCCCCCCATTAATTCTAACTTCTATAAGAAGAAGAATCTAGATAAAACTAACCCTTGCAATAGTTTAGAGAACGATATTTCTAGGCTAAGGAATGATGGTAATATCCTTTTAATAGGTGACTTCAATGCTCGAACTTCAAACAACCAAGCTATTATTTTAAGCAATCGTTCCAACCCTAATCCTCTTTGGTTAGACAAAGACCCTACCCTGGCTAGTAGGTACAAAAGGAGCTCTGAAGACCTCGGGGAAAATTTGTTTGGGTCAGAGCTAGTCAAGCTCTGTAGTGCTCAGGATCTCATAATTTGCAACGGTCTAAAACAGTGGCCCAATTCTAGCAAGATGACCTACATCCATGGTCTTGGTAGCAGCGTGGTAGACTACGTTATTTCCGATCTTCCATTATATAACGAAATGATAAACTTTGACATCTTAAACGACCACGAGCCTGACTCCGATCATAGGCCTTTACTTATAACCCTCAATTTTGTCATGCATAGAGTTCCCATAGAAAATAATACTTACAACCAAAAGAACTTAATATTTGATAAAAATAAAAAGGACCTCTTCCTAAATGAATTAAAACCTAATTTGCCTCCTTTATCTAATATAGACAATATAGAAAACCTATATCATAATTTTACTACAACCCTCTCATATTCTATTAAAAAGTTATCAATTGAAGTCTCAAATAATAAAAGAAATAGCAAAACCAATCCTTGGTATGACAAAGATTGTAAAAATGCGAGGAGAGCAATTAAGGAAGCTGTTGATGATTCTCTTAAAATGGACAAGATAAGAATATACAAAGCCCTAATTAAAAGGAAAAAGAGGCAGTACATTCGTCAAAGACAGGAGAATCTCTTACACCTGTCTAAGGTTGCTCCTAAGAAATTTTGGAAGCAGATTCTGACTAGGAAGACTAAGGATAATAATAAAATTGCTCTTCACGATTGGAATTCTTATCTTAAAAAGCTTTATGAATCTCCTAATGTCATGGATAATTTGGAAACCCTGCTCACAACGAAAGAAGTCTTCTCTTTAGAAGACATTAAGTTTGGGGTTAATCGCCTCGCGAATGGGAAAGCTAAGGACATTGAAGGTTACCAGGCAGAAATCTTAAAAATTGGAGGCCTTGTCCTCATCCCCCACATCCACAAGCTTTTCAACCAAGCTGTTAAGCGAGGGTTCCCTAAACCTTGGACTGAGAGCCTCATTATCCCTATTTTTAAAAGTGGAGATACAAATAACCCCTCTAATTATCGGACAATTATGATCATCCCTCTCTTAGCCAAGTTGTATGGTAGTATTCTAGAAACAAAGTTAAGCATATGGCTTGAAAGTGAAGGTAAGCGGGCTAAAGGCCATGCAGGTTTCAGAAGGCATCACTCAACAACAGACCACCTTGTTACGCTTAGGATCATTGCGGATGATCCGGATTTAAACAGGAACGCAACAAATTACAGAGATAACCATATACACAACGATGCAACGGAAATAATACTTCATTTCATTAATGGAAAATACTGAAATATGCTTACAAACAGAAATGGCAATAAACTAGCTAGGGCGATGGTAGCTTATCTCTGAGAAGAGATGTGATGGCTACATGCCTCTGAACTGTGTTACAATGAGGCTCGAAGGCCTATTTATTGTTGAGAAACAATGGAAAAACCCTTAACATTCCAAAACCTAACCCTAGGAGATGAAAACGCCAAACTGTGGGCCCCGTTTGGGGGTAAGTTGGTACATCAACTTCCCGGGGTTGTAACTTTGGCATATGATCTCCGTTTGACGCGTACAATAGCTCATTAGAAAGATCTATTCGAGCACTATCATTGTTGGAACGGGCAACACAGTCCATTCCATGGACTCGTGTTGCCCCCGGATTCCCCAAAAAACGTCGTTTAGGGCCTCAAAACGGCTCCAGAAGTTCAGGACCCGAAAAACTGCTAAAAATAGTAAGTTGTGCTACAATTAAGGAAACTGAAAATGCTGAGAAAGACAATGGTGGGGGTCCAGGTGGACTTGGCAGGTGGCCACCAATATCCACCTGGATCATTCCTCCCCCCTTAGGAAGCAATGGTCCCCATTGCGTTGAGCTCCTCCATGAGATGAGGAAACTTCTGCTGAACTTGTTCCCTGGTGAGCCACTTGCCCTGCTGAAGGAGTTGGCCCGCTTTGAAAACTCGATACAGTTGGATATTCTGTTGGCGAGTGTTCTTGATCTGTGTGTCCATGATCCGATCAGTTGCAGCTTGTTCCATGCAATCTGGATTTAATTCTGTGGGTTTGAGCTGTTCTGCAATGTCGGATGTGTCTAGCAATGGTGGAAAGTATGGCCGAAGGCGGTCCACATTGAACACTGGGTGCAGGCCAAGGAATGGGGGAATGATAAGCTCGAATGCATTGTCTCTCATAGCCTTAGTAATGGTGTAAGGACCATATCGGAGTGGTCTCAATTTCCGATAGGCTCCAGTAAGGCGTTCCTTTTGCAAATGCAACCAGACTTTGTCGCCCACCTGAAACTTGTGTGTCACCCGATGTTGATCATGTCGCTGCTTGTACTTGGCATTTGATTTCTCGAGAATTTCATGGACCTGCTGGCGAATATGTTGGATGTGCTCAATGAAGCTGGTGGCCTTATCTGTTTCGGACTGGACATGAGCTGAATTTATGTGAGGAGCTGCAAGTGGCATGGCCACATCAATGGGGCATAGTGGCTGGAATCCCAAACCCACCTGAAAAGGGCTATGGCCAGTGGAGCTGTGAAGAGCTCAGTTGTAGCTGTGCTGAACATAGGGGAGGCTCTCGTCCCATGTGCGTGGATGCTTTGAGTTATACGTGCGCAGAATGTGCACAATCATCCTATTGACAACCTCTGTCTGGCCATCAGTTTGAGGATGGAAGGCTGTGGACTTCGGGAGTTTGGTGTCCAGCATTGACCAGAGACTGGACCAAAATGTGCTGAGAAACCGACTGTCCCGATCTGAGATGATAGACTGTGGGATCCCAAAGTGCACCCAAACTCGTTCAAAGAAGAGCTTAGTAGTGGCTTTTGTTGTGATATTCTTCTTGCAGGCCACCATAATGGCCATCTTCGAGAACCTGTCGACGACCACAAAAACACAATCATTTCCATGCTTAGTGGAAGGAAGGCCTGACATGTAATCCATGGAGATGGATTCCCAAGGTCGACTAGGGGTAGGCAACGGGGTATAGAGGCCGTGCTTCTTAATGGTCGGTTTGGCAATGGCACAGGCAGTACATGATCTGATGTACTTCCCAACATCCTGTTGAAGATTCGGCCAATAGAAATAGTTTTGCAATACTGCCACTGTTTTCTCGACCACGAAATGCCCAGCAGCCCGACTGTAGTGTGCTTCCCAAATCATCTTGGCACGCTCGCTTGAAGGAACACAAAGGTGACCGAGGTGGCATAATAGGGCATCCTGGAGGTGAAAATCTGCAACCGGCCGACCCTCCAAGAGTGTCTGGTATGTGTGGCCGAATTCTGGGTCGCTTTTGTAGAGAAGTGGCCAATCAGAAGTCTCGTGCCCGCAAGAGTTGAGCACGGTGGTTAGCGCCATGATCGGTGGTCGACTGAGGCAATCTGCAACATTATTAGTGCTGCCCTTTTTATACTTGATATTCAAGTGAAACTGTTGCAGGTATGTAGACCACTTCTGATGGCGATCATTCTGCAATTTCCCTTGGGTCTGTATGAACTGCAGAGGTCGGTGGTCTGTGTGGATGACCGTTTCCTTCCCCAAAATGTAATGCTTCCATTGTCGGCAGGCCTGTACAATGGAATACATCTCTTTATCATAAGTGGGGTACTTCCGGACTGTGTCTGAAAGTGTTTCACTGTGATATGCCACTGGATGTCCATGTTGAGTAAGGACTGCCCCAATAGCATAGTCAGACGCATCTGTCTCGACCTCAAATGGTTGTTGTAAATCTGGTAACGCGAGCACTGGTGCCGTGCAGAGGCGATCCTTCAACTCCCTGAATGCCTTCTGTTGAGATTCAGACCAAAAGAATTTTGCTTTCGCCCCGCCCTTGGTGACTTTACTCAAGGGCCAAGAAATATGAGAAAATCCCAATACAAACCTGCGGTAGAAGTTGGCAAGACCTAGAAAGCTGCGGAGCTCTGTTAGAGTGGTTGGAGAGGGCCAATCCCGAATGACTTGGACCTTGGCTGGATCGACATGCACCCCCTGTTCATCAATGATGTATCCCAGATACTGAACCTCGGTCATGCCAAAAGTGCATTTCTCCAAATTGGCACATAGCTTGTGTTGCCGCAGTGTTTGGAGAACCTGTCGGATGTGGTGGAGGTGCTCTTCCCAACTCTGGCTGAAGATCAGAATGTCATCCAAGTATACTACTACAAAGGAGTTGGTGAATGGCCGCAAGATGTCATCCATTAGCCTCATAAAGGTTGCAGGAGCATTCGTCAATCCGAAAGGCATGACCAACCATTCGAAGAGGCCCTCCTTGGATTTGAAGGCAGTCTTCCACACATCTGAGGGTTCAATTGGTACCTGGTTATATCCTGACTTCAGATCGATCTTGCTGAAATATTTCGCCCCCTTTAGTTGGTCTAGGAGGTCATCAATCCACGGGATCGGGTACCTATTACGGACAGTGATCTTGTTCAGTGCCCGATAGTCAATACAGAGTCTCCATGTCCCATCCTTCTTCTGTACCAACACTATCGGGTTCCCACAGAGCGAAGAACTCGGACGGATGTGACCTTTCTGCAGGAGCTCCTGAATCTGCCTCTTGATTTCATTGTTCTCCAGAATGGAGCGCCGATAAATTGGTCCATTGGGTAGCGGCGCACCTGGGGTCAGATCGATGGAGTGCTTGACTTGACAGTGCAGAGGAACCCCTGTCGGGGAGGTGAAGATGTCCTCGTACTCCTCCACAATCTTGTCCATCTGTAGCTGCCGTGCAGAGGGACCCCGTTTGGAGGCCGCAGCCACTGTCTTCTTCTTCCCTTGAGGGCGTATCATCAGGAAAACAAATTTCCTGGTTTTGGAAATGATCTTACTGCATTGTTTTGCAGTAATCAAAGAGATGACGGCAGGTGGTGCTACCTCTGGTATCCTGAACAACTTATTTCCCAATGTAATAATAACAGCACGGGGCCTTGATTCATACACAGCATGTCGCTTCCACAAGTATGGTTGTCCTAGTAAAACATCACAAACTTCAAGGGGAGCAATGTCACACAATACCTCATCCGTGAAGGGCTTGATGTTGTATGGAAGGCGACACTGCTGGCTCACGCGAAGATCTCGCCCTTGGTGAAGCCACCCAATGGTGTATGGTTGTGGATGTGCTGTGGTCGGTAAGCCCAACCGCTTCATGACCTCTGCCGAAATGAGGTTCTTTTGACTCCCGCTATCAACAATGAACTGTATCGGGGAGCCCTTTACCCACATCTGGGAGTGGAAGAGACGCTCCTCCTCCTCTGGATCTTCGGGTTCATTTTTCTGGATCTTTGCGGTAGCAACAGTGGCGCTGGGATCCGCATCAATGATCTGCTTCCCTTTTTCATACCCCTTATCGGGTTCTGACTCAGAGTCGGAACATGCATCTGATTCTGAAACCTTTAGCTCAGCCACCAGTGACTGCTTGGCCCGACACTCACTTGTGTTGTGAGTGGAGCTCTTATGGAACTCGCACCATTTTCCAGTGTCCTTTCTCGGCTTCGCGGCGTTGCTCTTTGCTTGCAGCTTTGGCTGGTTGTCTTGGGTTGTCCCGCCTTGGCTTTTTCCTTTGTTCTGTGGTTTAGGGGCACCTTTCCCCTGCTTTGGATTCGTAGATCCAAAGTCTCGCTTCTTTTGTTTAAACTTCTGCTCGACCTTGACGGCATACCGGTATGCTGCGCCAAGCGAGGGGATGTTTAGGAACTGTATTTCTTCCTGGATGTACTTGTGCAGGCAGCCACGGTATTTGAGTATCAAATGTTGCTCCGAATCCTTGATACCCAACTTTGTGCGAAGGGTATGGAAAAGATTGGTGAACTCCGGCACGTCTTGGTCCCTTCCCTGCCGCAGCGTGGTCCACTTTATGTATTCATCCTCATAGCTTCTGACAGGGTAGTACTGCTCCTTGATGGCATCCCGGAACGAATCCCAGGTGGGTGCGGCTGAAAATAGTGAGCCAGTACTTTCATCCTTCTGCTCGCAGTAGGTTTCCCACCAGTCCTTGACGTGGGGGGCTGCTTTGAGAAGAGCAAAAACAATCTTTTCCCGACTCGAAAATTCATGAACAGAAAAATAACCCTCTAGCAGATTTAACCATTTATCTACGGCATCGGCGTCTATCTGACCCTCGAATATGGGGATTTCAAAATTAACTTGTACCTTAAAGGGTGTGGCGTTTCCAGAGGAGCTGCTGGAAGCCGATGCGCCGCTTCTGGGTAGCCGCTGAAGGATCTGCGCAAAGCTGTCCATCATCGCGTTCCGTTGTCGCTCGAGCGCTTCTTCGAGCAAGATTTTGATGGGATCTCCTGCCCCCTCGTCTTTCTTCTCGTCCGCCATGGGAGGCCGTCGGGATTTGCGAGGCTGGTCTTGCAAAGGTTCAACCAGTTCAAGCCCTAACTCCTTATATCCCGACCTTGTTGGGGACATGCAAAGAAAAACAGAGAAAAAGCAGACCACTCTGATACCACTGATCCGGATTTAAACAGGAACGCAACAAATTACAGAGATAACCATATACACAACGATGCAACGGAAATAATACTTCATTTCATTAATGGAAAATACTGAAATATGCTTACAAACAGAAATGGCAATAAACTAGCTAGGGCGATGGTAGCTTATCTCTGAGAAGAGATGTGATGGCTACATGCCTCTGAACTGTGTTACAATGAGGCTCGAAGGCCTATTTATTGTTGAGAAACAATGGAAAAACCCTTAACATTCCAAAACCTAACCCTAGGAGATGAAAACGCCAAACTGTGGGCCCCGTTTGGGGGTAAGTTGGTACATCAACTTCCCGGGGTCGTAACTTTGGCATATGATCTCCGTTTGACGCGTACAATAGCTCATTAGAAAGATCTATCCGAGCACTATCATTGTTGGAACAGGCAACACGAGTCCATTCCATGGACTCGTGTTGCCCTCGGATTCCCCAAAAAACGTCGTTTAGGGCCTCAAAACGGCTCCGGAAGTTCAGGACCCGAAAAACTGCTAAAAATAGTAAGTTGTGCTACAATTAAGGAAACTGAAAATGCTGAGAAAGACAATGGTGGGGGTCCAGGTGGACTTGGCAGGTGGCCACCAATATCCACCTGGATCAGCGGAGGAATGTCGTAATGATAAATCCAATTTATTTTGCAGCTTTGTAGACTTTAGAAAGGCTTTCGATACGGTTCCTAGATACAACCTTTGGAATAGGTTAGAAGAGCTAAAGGTTCCTCTTGAGTTGAGAGCTGCTGCTATAAGGCTATACGAGAATGTAATTTCCAAGCTAAAGAACAATGAGGGGTGGTCAAAAGATATTAAGTGTAACATCGGAGTTAAACAAGGTTGCCCCCTCTCCCATACCCTATTTGGCATTTACATCGATAAGCTCGAAGGTTATTTAGAAGAAGAAGGATGTGGTGGCACAATCTTAGCTGGGATAGTCGTTATCCTTCTTCTCTATGCTGACAATATTGTTCTTTTGGCAAGGTTCCCTTGTGATCTTGATAAGCAACTCAAGCTTCTTAAGGATTTCTGCTCTACCATGGGTATGACTGTTAACACTGACAAAACAAAAGTTATGATTATCAAATCCAAGAAGGACACTTGTGCTAATTTTATGTATGATAATAATAACTTGGAGGAAGTGTATTCTTACAAGTACCTAGGAATTGATATCCATCACAAGCTCAACTGGAACCATAGCATTGAGAAAAGGATCAATGGGGGATGGAAAGCTTATTTTGGTCTTGAAAATAATTGTAAAACAACAAACCTCGTAATGTGGGATAAAAAGAAGTTCCTCTTTGAAACTTTAGTCATCCCTGTTATCTTATATGGCTGTGAAGTTTGGGGCTGCAACATCTCCAGAGAATCATGGAGAAAGATTGAGCAAATATAGAAGCGTTTTATAATTTATAACCTGAAAATTAAAAATAATACACCCTATCCTATTATCCTTATAGAAGCAGGTCTTTCTCCTATTGAGAGCCTAGCTATGCTCAGGTTTCTGGTGTACAAGTACAAGCTCAATAACATAGACAATCATAGACTTCCTAAGCTAGCTTTAAATTCCAGCCAAAACCACCTAAGGCTTAACCGAGGATGGAATAAGGACACAAGGGCCTGGTTAAACTATTGGGAGATCAATGAGAATGATGCTTTGCAAAACGTAAATAAAATTAAAGATATTGTTACTTCTAAGTTCAAAGAAAAATTGTGGTGTGAGAAAGATTTAGTGTCTAAAAGAAAATTAAGTTATTATAAGAAGGTCATCAACCCCACCCTTGAAGATCAAAAATATCTCTCTATTTTAACTAGCTCAAAGAAGAAAATTAATATAGCAAAGATTAGAACGAATTCTCATGAGCTCCATAGTGAAACTGGCCGTTGGGCAGTTCCTAAAACGCCATGGATAGAAAGGATCTGCCATATTTGTGAGAATAGGAGCATCGAGGATGAAAACCACTTCCTCTTAGAATACCCTGCATACAACCACATTAGATCTCAATTTCACAACCTTTTTTACAATACTGACCTTCCTAGCCTTTTACAATGCCAAAATTATAGTGAACTCGGGAGGCTTCTCTCCAAGCTTTTTGAGCATAGGAATAAAATATTAAATCAAAATAAATAATTTGTCTTTTTAGGTCCGATAGATCATTATTTGGTCTCAGCGGACGTTAACCATCATCATCATCATCAACAACATATTATTATGTATGTATTATTAAATTATTTAAACAAATAAGTAAATTATCTTCTTAAACTAACCTCTAAAAGTGTTTTATTTATTTATTTTTATTATTTTTATTTTTATTTTTATTTTAATTTAATTTAATTTTATTTTAGTTTTTATTTATTTATTTTTTAACCTAATTTTATAACTTTAATATATATATATCTATATATATATATATATATATATATATATATATATATATATATATATATATATATATATATTAATTATTATTATTATTATTATTATTATTATTTTAAACTAACCATTAAAAATATTTTTGTATTAATATTAAAAATAATAATAATATTAAATTAATGAATAATAATTTGACCTGGGTCCTAAGGTCAAATGTAGCCGTTGTTCGATTGAGCCGTTGGAGTCTCTGCTTAGACTATTTAACATGCTAAGCTGGATCTGTTTCTTCAATTTGTCCTGACGATGAACCACACTTGTTGGTTCGAAACGCGTCGACAAAAGTCTTTCTATATGTGATTTATGCCGAAGCTCTTCTTATAATAGTTTTTTTTCTTTTTTCCCTCTAAAATTTGATGATGTAATGTAATCTTATTTTTATTTCCACTATTATTTTATAATTTCCTTAGGAGGCTCATTTTAGACCTCAAAATTCCCCTAATTAGTATGTTGTGTCATTTAATATAATATTAGTATGTTGTGTCATTTATGACTAAAATTTGGTAGAAATTTTTAAAAATCATAAATTTAAGTTGTTTAATCTTCAAAGTTTGAATGCCTCATGTGTGTTTCAAGGCTAAATCAATTTATACATTCAATTTCCATTTAAATAAGAAAAAATCACAACCTTGCTCGGAATTGTATTCATTGATTCTAACAAAAAAATCAATTTTTTATTAGTTAGATTTGCCCTAAAATATTTATTATTATATTAAAATATGTTTTTCCATGTGATTGTTTCCCAAAGAAAACTTTTAAGATGTTTTTTAATGATTTATTATAAGAGATGTTTGTTTCTTTCAACATACAGTTAAGTGTAATATTTAAAAAATATCAACAAAAAGTAAAATTAATATTGATAATGAATAAGATATTCTATTGTTCATCTAAAACAATATATTTTTATATCAATTTTCTTTCTTTAATTGGGTTTGTTTCAGAAGGTTTAGAAAAATGATTGTTATCCTTCCCCTTCAAGTTCAATTGCAGAAGTGACAGGATGAAAAATGTTGTAATGACTTCCACATTTCTCATGCAAAATATTTTGATAGAGATAGAGTCATTGGGATTAAAATATCAAATAAATAATTCAACTTGGACATAAATAAAATATTTCAAATTTACTTTACGTAAAACATTTCAATATAACTCAATCTCTATGTTAAATAAAATATTTGAATATAAATGTTTAGACACACACTTCTATATTACAACTAAAAGATGTGTAAGTCTTTGTCTATTCAAGATGGAGTTGATGTAAATTGGGTTTATCTTAAGTGTTTGGAAAGAATAATTGTCATTAAGGTAATTGACTTAGACCACTTGCCTAATAAATGAGCCTGGAATCCCATAATTGTCAATATAAAAATAGTAGAAATATCAGCACACATTAGCAATAGCAAAAGAAGAACATAAAAATAAATCACAAATTAAAACAACATATGTCATATAAGAAAAGAGGTTGGGAAATATACTTGAACATAAAGGTTGGTTAATCCATGTGTAAGTAAGTTGCATTGACCATATATTTGGCATATTTAATGAACCTCCAAGATTAAAAGGGTGAGGAATATTTATATATGAAGACTATGTTCCAATAAAGCAAGTTGAGTTTAGGAAGGAGGTTCAAAAGGTAAAGGAAGCCAAAAACAAAGGAAAATGGGAAACACTAAAAAGGATAAAAACTATTATTAAGGATACAGACCATATTAATAATAATAAATATGAATTTGGAACACTCTGAATCCATTTTTGAAACTGTCATTATTTTCCATGGCATAAAGGTCCTATGTTAAGTTAGGTCTTGAGTGAAATTGATATTGTTTTTCTAGCTGAAACATGGGAACATGATGAGTCTAAGGTCCCTCACATAGATGGATTCATCTTGTGGTCAACATGGAACAAGAAATCTTCTCGTAGAGGGGTTGGAGGAATAAATTCTTATATAAAAAAATATTGTTTCTCCTCATATTTGGCTTCATTATATAGACCCTCTAAATCAATACATTTGGATAGAAATCTTTGACATTAATGTTAAGAGGATATATGTTGAAATTTGTTATTTTGTGTCTGTTAATTCTACTGTTTATAAGAAAATCAATCTATATAAAAATTTCCCATATAATACCCTACAACAAGATATTCACAGTCTCAGGAAGGAAAGTAATATTATCTTACTAGGAGACTTTAATGTTAGAATTACAATTATACAAAACTATTTTCTAAGGAATGATTCCAACCTCCATCCTATATGGCCAAATGAGGGCCTTGTTATTTCTAGTAGATACAAAAGAAACTCTGAAGACTTGACCGAGAACTTATTTCGTACTATTCTAATAACGATTTGTAGTTCTCAAAACCTAATAATTTGCAATGGTGTAATTAAGTGGCCAAATTGTTAGAAACAATGGAAACTAGGACACCACTGAGAGGGGTGTGTGTGGGGGGGGGGGCAATTAGTAGTGTAGCCAAATTATACTATTGGCATTGTGATGCATGTTTTATACTTGATGGAAACCCCTTGTAGAAGAACAACTCACTTATATATAACTAGATGAATCTACAGAAGATATATCAGATGTGACAGAATACATGGGATGCAAGACAGCTCAAAGGAATCAGTTCAGATGTAATGAACAATGACAACTCATTAAGATGACAGTTCTTAGTATGGCAAGTTAGCTTTGCCATCAAGTCCAAAGGGGGAGATTGTTGGCATTATGATACAAGTGTTGTCCTTGATGACAAGTTTCATAGATGACAGATCATAGTGCAGCAGGACAGTAGCAAAGAATTGATGATCAGACTACAAAGAATGAAGGAAGAAAAGTATATATGCAGGTTCACTATATACCAAGTCGCGTACATATGCAGGTTTACTATATACCAATTCGTGTACACACATAGGTTCACTATATACCAAGTCGCGTATATACGCAAGTTCGCTATATACCAAGTAGTGTATACATGCAGGATCACTATATACAAAGGTGCGTATATCATACACACACAGTTTCATGCAAGGAAAGGCATGTACATGTCAGAAAACTAAGTTTTGGGTCTGTGCTATTTAGTCCTTAGTATTTGGACCTATGGTTTTGGACCATGGTATCTCTTCCAAAGTGTTGAATCCGGGAATTGGGTCCATGGTATTGATTCTCTATGGTTTTGGACCATGGTATTGAGTAAGGCCTAAGAATATAAAAGGAGAAGAATATCATTAGGCAAAGGTATACAGAAAGACTTGAATATTTGATGAAGTATGAGATCTAGTATGCAGGTTATGGGTTCATAATGCTTTGCTAAGGAGGAATATGAGCAGTTGATGGAGAACAAGATCTAAGAATAGATCGGGATCTAATGGCTTGGAATGAATCATCTCTATATGATTTGCTCATGTTTATTCTAGATCGGCATACTAACGCATGTAATGTTCTGTAAATATTATAATTTGGGTATAACTCAAGTTTGGAATAGCTGCAAATCGTGAATGAATATTTACAGATGTATACGCTGGTTGACTATGATAAAAGCGCGTACATACGCAGGTTAGATACATCTAAGTAGTGTATACCATATGAGCTATGATGTTTGAAGTTACAGGTGGTTCTGGTTGTTGATGAGTTCTGATGACTGTTTACTGGTGTCGGTATTCTGCATATTCAGTTTGGTTGATTGTGTTTATCTTCAGTGTTGATGGATGAGATCTATAATGGATCAGGATCGTAATGACTTATCTTTATGTGATTTGATGGACTAGATCTTGTTGCTAACATACATATTATCCTTGTATATGTAATGATCTGGGTTTGTCTGGATTCAGGAAGTGCAGCGAAGTTATAAGTAAGTATTTAATGACATATATGCTGGTTCGCTTTGGTGAAGTTGCGTATACATGTTGGTTCGACTCTTCCAAGTAGCGTATGCACTCTGATACATGATTTTTGATGATATAGTTAGATATGAACATTGTTGCAGAGTTCTGTGTTCTGCTCTATGTTCTGGTGATTGCATTTTGTTGACTGTGTTTCTATGATTCAGTATTGGGAGATTCAGAGATTGATGATGCTAGTGTTGATTGATTGTGTGCTTCATATTGATGGGTCCAATATGAAAATTGGATGAAATGTGGCCTTCATATTTTGATGATGTGTTCCATGAGTATCCAGATTGAAAATTTATGAAACGTGGTACCTGGAGGAAGAAAGAGAAGGTTGTAGCCTTCTCTAGGTTGGCACCTACGTACTAGTACATTAGCTAGTACAAGGGCTAAGGGGGTTGTAGCTCCCTTCCAGGAGAGTTTGGAGAACAAGAGAAGGTTGTAGCCTTCTGCAGGTAGAAGCCTGCGTACTGGTATAGGACTGCACCAGTACAGAACCATTGTAAAAAGAAGTTTCTTATTAAAGGAAGTTAGAGATGAATTGAAACAGGTGGTTTTCACCCACATTGGGTTTCCACCTTACATCTTGGTGTTCATGTGTGATTATATGTTTTGTTTTACTGCTCCTGTTTACTGTTCATGTGGTTAATAATGTTCTGATGCACTCATTAAGGATCAACTAACTGAATCATAAGTTTACTGGATATACGCTTGTTGCATTACACACAGTTGCGTATACACGCGGTTTGCCTTAACTAAAGTAGCGTATATGAATCTGAATATGGAAATGAAAAATTTATATTGATTGATTGATTCCCCCCCCCCCTCTCAGTATTATTTCCAACAATTAGTATCAGAGCAGGTCCTTTTCTAGAAGCTTTATCGCTTGAAGGAGATCCATAGAACAATGGGAAAGAAGCTTAAGAAGAAAGCGCCTAAGAAAAATAAGACATCCCAGAAGAACTATGACAATTGGGAGAATTGATTGGGGAATATGTGGAAGAAGCACTTCATATTCAGAATCACTTCAGAATGAAGATGAACAAGCTAAAGAACTATCAGGTATGAATTTGTTATCCTCTGGTGATACATTTCTCCATCCATTTGAAGATGATGAAAGTGATAGTGAAACAACTGCATTTGTTCTTATGAGTGAGAAAGAAAGATATCAAATAGAGGAAGAATTTAAAAGGCTTACAGAGAAAATTAGAGATCAACAAGATCTATTGCACAAAAGGGAATGTATCTCCAAAGAAGAAGTAACCAAACTAAAAGCTCAACTAGAGGAAGGAAACAAGGTAAGGAAGCTATTCAAGGAAAAGGAAGATCAATGTCAAAAGTTGCAGGATGAAGTGACATCATTAAGAAGTGAAGTAAATGAAAGGAGCACAACAATCAAGAAACTCAGAGAAAGATCTAGTTACTAGGAAAGTCTTGAAGCTACAATCCTCTCGCTAAAACAAGATCTTGAATAATCAAATAAGCAGAATAAAGAACTACTCCAAGCTCTTCAAAAACAAGAAAATGAAGTTCTTGAATTAAGACACCAGTTGGAAGAAGGAAGAAAAGCTGAAGAAAACATGAATAAGTAGTATCGTGAAAAGGAAGAGCAACTTTAGGTTGAGGTAAATATTCTAAAAGATAACTTAGAAGAAAAGGATAAGCTCTTACGATTTCAAGATAGTACTAAGATCTTGGATGATATCCTTGGTAGTCAAAGGTCTCTTGCTATCAAAACTAGTCTTGGTTTTCATGAATCTATTGAAGGTGAATCTAATTCACAAAATAAGACAAGGAACTCTAATGCACAATTTGAAATACTCAACAAAGAGATGAGAGGTCAATCCCATCAATAACCAAGGAAAGAAATTCTTCAAAGAAAATCTTTTACTCCTCTGATGAATAATGTTGAATGTTATGTATGTCATAATCTTGGACATGTTGCACCCAAATGCAGAAGTAGAATGGTTCAAGACCATCACACAGAAAGATCATCACGTTCTAGGTACTTTAAGGGATATTGTTTTTCTTGCAATATGTTTAGTCACAAAGCTGTTGATTACTATAGAAGGAATATGAAACATGTAAGATGTTATGCATGTAACAAGCTAGTACATATAGCAAAGGAATGTAGGAACAAAGTACGGGCGCCATACCAACAGGAGAAAACATTATCACACTTGAAGATATGGAAGAAGAAGGAAGTACAGTCAGAAAGATGTGGCACAACACAATGTACAAACATAACAGACTCAGAGGAAGCTGAAAGTGTAAAACTTTAGTGTTCTCAATCTCATACACAAGTTTCATAAAGAGAAGTCGCGTATATACGTGAGTTAGATAGTGCATAGTCACATATATGTCAGTTTGAGAAAAGAAGTGGGATAGGTTCAGGAAAAGGGTCTGATATGATTCAATCCATTACTTGCTCTATTTGATAATGGTTACAATTTGCTGATGACGTGTGGAAATCTCTTGATACTTGTAAGATGTTTAGAAGTGTTTTGATCCTAACTTGTTGATGATGATGCCTTGATACTTCTTGTTGATATATGCATGATCAAATATGACAGTAAACAATATGGCACAGGTTCAGGGGGAGCATATACTTTTAATAATGCATTGTTGGCATTATGGTTAGTAGTCCTTGGTGATGATGCTTATATGGATAAATGATACATCTTGCTATGATATGGTTATGATTTTTCTATAATAAAATATCATATGATTCTTGGGGTTACATAGTTGGTGTTCAGATCAGATTTGTGGTTGATTCTCTGATGATGCATATATGGTGCTTACATGGTGATCTTCATAAGGATAAGGAGAAGTACAAAGCTTGAATACACAATTTCATAAATTGATGATGAGTCACTCATATGCTGATGTCGACATATAATACAGTTATGATGCAGGATTCCTATAGTTCTTGGCGTTCACATGGATGACGATTGTTGCTATTGATGATATCAAGAAGTCTTGACAAAAGATCTTGAGCTCAAGATACATAGTGCTATATACAGTATGTTGGATACATGGATGATTACTCAAAGTTTCATTATTGGAGACATGATGATGATGAGTTCTTACCCATATGATGACAGGTTGATACTTACATATGTTGATTGATACAGATGAGGGATGTCCCCGAGTGATGATACATGGATGATATATAAGATCATGCAGATCTTGATGTTCATGAGATGGCTATGGTGTATTTCGCATATGATATAATATGAATGATTTTATAATGCTCAAGATCAAGAGGATGAATTTATATCTATATGCATACATATCTTGTCACAGGTTGATGTTATCTACACTAATGGACATATACAAGTTGCTGGTCTAGATGCTGTTGACAGATGCTTATGGAGCAAATCATACACTGTGTATGATAGTTGCTGATGACTATCATGGTCTTATTTAGATGTTTGGTCTCTGTTATAAATGTCATGTATATCATTCAATGTAAAGGTCATATCAAGACTCATGATGTAATAGTTTGTCTCTGTTTATTGTAGTCATTTGATGAATCCCTTTTGCTCATATGATGTAAATTTTACCCCCACTATGCATGGGAAGAATGATGTAATATTTCAGTCATGTATAAACAATTGGTATCTGGTATATCCCCACTTGGTTGGGTGGATGAGTCAATATTGGTATATCCCCACTTTGTTGGGAGATGGATGTATGTATGAGTCTTTGGTGATAGGAAGGTCATTTATGATGTATAGAGTCATGTTCTTTTTGTAGAACATCTTTTTGCAGACCTTTCTTACAGTTAGGGGGAGAATGAACAACACACTTCAGCAGAGTAGACATTTTAGCATGTACTCAGAGGGAGCATGGATAGATTGGTACACCTTGGCATATACAAAGGGGGAGCTCAATCAGAGATTTCAACAGGTACTTAGGGGGAGTATGGACATCAGAATGTATATCAAGGAAGAGAATATCTTGGTTCGCCCTTTGCCCTTGATGTCAGAGTGACTTGGTATGGTCGTTTCCATCAAGTCCAAAGGGGGATATTGTTGGCATTATGATGCATGTGTTGTACTTGATGGCAACCCCTTGTAGAAGAACAATTGACTTATATATAACTAGATGAATCTACAGAAGAGATATAAGATGTGATAGAATATATGGGATGTAGGACAACTCAAAGGAATCAGTTCAGATGTAATGAACAATGACAACTCATTAAGATGACAGTTCTCAGTATGGCAAGTTAGCTTTGCCATCAAGTCCAAAGGGGGAGATTGTTGGCATTATGATACAAGTGTTTTCCTTGCTGACAACTCTCACAGATGACAGATCATAGTGCAGCAGTCAATAGAAAAGAATTGATGATCAGACTACAAATAATGAAGAAAGAAAAGTATATATGCAGGTTCACTATATACCAAGTCGCGTACATACACAGTTTCACTATATACCAAGTCGTGTACACACGTAGGTTCACTATATACCAAGTCACGTATATATGCAGGTTCGCTATATACCAAGTAGTATATACACACAAGATCACCATATACAAAGGCACGTATATCATACACATGCACTTTCACGCAAGGAAAGGTGCGTACATGTCAGAAAACTAAGTTTTGGGTCCGTGGTATTTGGACCATGGTATCTTGTCCGAAGTGTTGAACCCAGGAATTGGGTCCATGGTATTAATTCTCTATGGTTTTGGACCATGGTATTGAGTAAGGCATAAGACTATAAAAGGAGAAGAAGATAATTAGGAAAAGGTATTTAGAAAGTCTTGAATATCTGATGAAGTATGAGATCTAGTATGCAGGTTATGGGTTCATAATGCTTTGCTAAGGAGGAATCTCAGCAGTTGATGGATAACAAGATCTAAGGATAGATCGGGATCTAATGGCTTGGAATGAATCATCTCTATATGGTTTGATCATGTTTATTCTAGATCGATATATTGCCACATGTAATGTTCTGTAAATATTATGATCTGGGTATAACTCAAGTTTGGAATATCTATAAATCATGAATGAATATTTATATATGTATACACTAGTTGACTATGATAAAAGCATGTACATACGTAGGTTAGATACATCTAAGTAGTGTATACCATATGAGATATGATGCTTGAAGTTACAAGTGGTTCTGGTTGTTGATGAGTTCTGATGACTGTTTACTGGTGTCAGTATTCTGCATATTCAGTTTGGTTGATTGTGTTTAGCTTCAGTGTTGATGGATGAGATCTATAATGGATCAGAATCATAATGAATTATCTTTATGTGATCTGATGGACTAGATCTGGTTGCTAACATACATATTATCCTTGTATATGCAATGATCTGGGTTTGTCTGGAGTAAGGAAGTGCAACGAAGTTATAAGTAAGTAATTAATGACATATACGCTGGTTCGCTTTGGTGAAGTTGCATATACACACTGGTTTGGCTCTTCCAAGTAGTGTATGCACCCTGACACATGATTTTTAATGATACAGTTAGATCTAAACATTGTTGCAGAGTTCTGTGTTCCACACTGTATTCTCGTGATTGTAGTTTGTTGACTGGGTTTCTGTGATTCAGTATTGGGAGATTCAGCGATTGATGATGCTAGTGTTGATTGATTGTGTGCTTCAATGATATTGATGGGTCCAGTATGAAAATTGGATGAAACGTGGCCTTCAAATTTTGATGATGTGTTCCATGAGTATCTAGTCTGAAAATTTATGAAACGTTGTACCTGGAGGAAGAAACAGAAGGTTGTAGCCTTCTGTAGGTCATCACCTACGTACTAGTACATTAGCTAGTACAATAGATAAGGGGGTTGTAGGTCTCTTCCAGGAGAGTCTGGAGAATGAGAGAAGGTTGTAGCCTTCTACAGGTAGAAGCCTGCGTACTAGTATAAGACTGCACCAGTACAGAACCATTGTAAAAAGAAGTTTCTTATTAAAGGAAGATAGAGATGAATTGCAACAGGTTGTTTTTTACCCACATTCGGTTTCCACCGTACATCTTGGTGTTCATGTGTGTTGCTTATGTGTGATGATCTATTCTGTTTTACTGCTCATGTTTATTGTTCATATGGTTAATAATGTTCTGATGCACTCATTAAGGATCAACTAACTGAATCATAAGTTTATTGGATATATGCTTGTTGCATTACACACAGTTGCATATACACACGGTTTTCCTTAACTGAAGTAGCATATATGAATCTGAATATGGAAATGAAAAAGTTATATTGATTTGATGATACTGATTCACCCCCCCCCCCCCCCCTCTCAGTATTATTTCCAACATATACAATTTTCAATCACTTTAATAATTATTCATGGATCAACAACACAAGCATGTACGACATAACATCATCAAACAGATGAGAAATATATACACAAGATACTAATCTTCTTTTTATTACAATATTCAACGTGATTACATCATGGTCCTGCAAGATACCACTTGTAGCTTTATCAGCTAGTACTGAAAGGAACGCCAATCCCTGCTTGTTTATCAGCTACCAATGAAAGGGAGTACTGCCCCTTCTCATTTACCAATATACATTGGAAGGGACTCCCACCCTTGCTTATTTATCCGTCTCTTCTAAAATGGAATATTTCCACCAAATATTCTCTAACACCCACTAGAAGGAGTTGTTACCCCTGTTCTGAAAGCTACCACTTGCCATCCCTACTGATCCATCTTTCATCTATTTTCAAACTCAGATCAATAAGCCTCTTAACTCATAAATCAATAAAATTTTTCTTATTTCAATTTCTCACCAAAGCTACCTTAAACATCTTCATCAATCTCTAGTTGTTGACAAAATCACCATCACCTTCATCAATTTTTTATTGTGGAACCACCAACACAACCAACTGTGCCTCATACAATTTATTTCTCTCTCATGCAACACCCTGATACAACTCACCTCTCATACCAATACTAGCTTCAACAACACTCTGTTGCTCTCATAATTCAGTTGTGCACACCAACAACATCAGCACCAATCATAAATACTATGTGTCTCTCACAATACTACTGCTCACACTAGTAGGCTTTTGTGGCAACTCACCTCTCATACCACCACCAGCTTCAAAAACACTTTGTTGATCTCACAATTTTGTTGTGCACACCAACAAAATCAACACCAATCACCAATACTTTGTTGCTCTCACAATATTGTTCTGCACACTCGGAGCCATATGTTGTTATGCAACCACCCCAAAATATATCAAAAATTACTTCTCACACTCATTCAACCACCCAAATCCAACGACTCTCTACTGCTCTTTCTTATGCATCCCTTATTCATGTAGCACCCTACTACTCTCTCTAATCCACCAACAACCCTATGTTGCTATTCATATTTCTGTTGTGCACCCTAGCAACTATTTACTCATAACCTACCAGTAGCCACCTATTGCTACTCACCTCTCATACATATCTCTTTCGCTTGAGCTCTCCTTTATATAATTTTGCATGGCTATTTTTTAAATTGGACTGTTGTTATCTTGCTCTTTAAATCTTGCTGCATGAATTTGTTTATTTTTGCTTTGTCTTGTTCAATTGAGTCTTTTTAGTTTTCTCTTCGAGTTCTTGATCTTTGATCTGGAGCTTTGGGCTCATTAGCTGAGTTAAACTGTTGTTTTCTTCAATTCTGGCTTTGTTACAGGAATTAGTTGTACTTTTCTTATTTTTAACAATAGTTAGTTTTTTCTTAATTGCCAAATTTACTGCCAAAACTGACAGTTCCTCCATTTTGAACTTAAGTCCTTTTTCTTTGTTTCTTATCTATTTTTCTTCCAAATTTTCCACCTAAACAAACAGTCTCGTCAAAGACAAGTTGTCAATTGTTCATGTCAAAGTCACAAGGCCTTTTATGATGCTTCCACTAAAACGTTGTGCTGCAAAATAATTCATTCATGCACAACACTTTGTTGTAGCCAAAAAGGTCTTCGTGGCCCTTTCTAATTTCAATACAAAACATTGCAAAATTTACCTCCACATGACTATTCTATTTTTAAACAAAATTATGCCAAATTTGTCGAATTGGCCTTAAGGCCCCTTTTGCTTTCACCTTACCTACTTTCCACCACATAATTGGGTCTCTTCGACCATCGGTCAAAGGTTCTGGGCACTTAGCCCTTTTATTCCCTACGTGGGCCAAATACCACTATAAATGACTCTAAGTTATTGTTAAAATTTTTATGTGAAACATAAAATAGCAACCCAAAGGCCAGGGCTTAGTTGTGCTCTCTTGTTTCTACGCAAAACAACCTTGGGCTATATCTAGGTGCTATGCCGGATCTCCCCAAGAGCATACATGGATCCATTCTCCATGTTACGGGTTCATTTCTATGCAAAATGCCCCAAAACAATTCCCATGTGCTAAGGCCTATCCAAGAGCCTCTACGACTTTTTACAATTTTTGCACCCACAGTCACTTCTTGTGGAATATAGCCCAGTGTGGGTGCTTAACTTGTAGCACCCTTCCTTCGAGCGTATTGTTTATGTGCCTTTTTGCAAACTTCTAGGATTGATATGCCAAGTTAATGTGTTGAGTGGGAACTGCCTGACACTTTTCCAATTGATTGTCTCTATACACCATCAACCTTCCAACATATCCCAACTCCCCCTATTGCCTGACACTTCCTCTTAGTGCACACCAACCATACTGTTGGGCTTATACTGGCAGGATGGCGTCACAATGATGTTACATGTGCCATACGTCAACATGTGATAAGTGACACGTGTCACTTGAAAATGACCCCTTTTAGAACCTGAAAACCTTGAAGTTGTCTACCACGTGTCCCTACTGACATCACCACCTGACGTCACTTGAGCCAATCAATTGCAGCCAACTGTCCTCCTAGAGGAGAGAGAAACAATAATCCAAGGCCTATTTTATGACCTTTTCATTTGTAATTTGTTTTCCTCAAAAACCATGGTTTCGAGATTTTTGTCTCTAGAACCACTCACAAGTAGATTGTGGTTTTGGGGGAGGTTCCCCTGAAGTATCTCTCCACCATTGATCTGCACGATCAAATTGTGCAGGAAACCACTTTCAGGACCACAAAGGCTATCGAATGGGATGTCTCCAGTGCCCCTAGAAAGTTGCCACATGGCCCGACCCTTTCCTTTGCTTCCTTCCAGGCCAACTCTCTACTATGATTCCTCTTTATCTTATCTCTGGGGTTTTCCTTCTGGTCTCACCTTGCATAGGCTGAGTTAGCGGAGTGGGCCTCCTTCTTTGTTATGGAACGACACTTTGCTATCATGTCGCAACACCAATAGTCTAGCACGTAGCGATGGGATTCTATCACCAGGTAATACACTGGACAGGTGGGATCCACCTGCTCTGTTCCTCCTGATACTTTATTTATGTGTGCCCTTTGCACATATTTGAGGTACACTCGCTGAGGTGATATTATTAGGCCAGCCTGTATGCTAGGATCCACCTATGGACAATCATTATGCTCCTTCATCCTGCTATTGTAAGCTCCACATATGCCCACTTCGTTGCATATCAATCACTTAGACCTGGGAAACATAAAATACCGTTGGGGTATTACCTATGAGGTAAGCTCGCCAGGTGGGCTCCACCCAATTCCAACCACTCCAATGAGAACTGTCTCTGTTTCTAACATGTCTTCCACATCTTCTGGGGGTTCTCGCTTAAAGGCTTTGCCACCATCTCCATTGAGTTTTGAATTTCTTCCAACTTTTACTGCGTGCCAAAGCTCATCTAAACACCTTTTAGCTCTACAAACTTTGACTTAGGTTCATAGAGCTTTTACCTTCTCTATCTCACGATCTATGAGGCCAATTTTAGAATTCTTCATGACACCAGAATTCTTTTTCTGAGTTCTTTCCATTAGTGTGGGTTTCACCTAGACTTGAGATGGTATGTTGCTCCAAAATTGGTTATAAAGCCTCTGCACCATACTTTTTCCACCAATGCTTGCCATGCTTTTCCTTTACCTTAGCCACCTATGCCATTTCCTTTTCCTTTTCCTGTGCCACCTTTGTTATTGCAATATTTTCCCTTGGCAATATTTTCCATTTCCTTTGCGATCAATGACAACACATTTTTATCAATATCCCCATTTTGCAATGATGGAAACACCAAAATAAAACAACACATAATTTCCATTGATCATTATCATGTGGAGTTTGCTGGAAACACCAAGATCAAACAACACATCATCACCAATGATCAATTACATCTTGATTTTGATGGCAACACCAAGATCAAACAACACATCATTACCAATTATCATTACCATCTTGAGTGTGATCATCACTACTTATCCCCCTTTGACATCAGTGGAAAAGATACTAACATGCTCCCCATGTCAACAATCTCCTTCCATCTTCTCATCTTGTGAACCTATCAACTACTTCTCCTTAAGCTAAAAAAAAAACTTAGATGCCTTCGATATGATCCAAACAACTTCCTCTTTGTCTTGTGAAGAATATTGGAAAGAATGGAAAGGAGTATTTACTCCCAATATTTTCCCCAAGAAAACAAGAGGGATCTCTGCTGAAATAACCCATGCTTATGCTTCACCTGGCAGAATTCTAATGACAATAGAATCACCATAAATTTGATGCTTGATACCAATTGACACTACCTTATATACTCGTGATACCGATAGCCAAATGGAATGACATCATAATAGTCAATCCACACGGATTACTCTCATATGCATCAAACACCATTAGCCTTTGTCTTACAGCACACAACTAATACCAGATAATGCTACCAATTGTCAATGCATAGTCTCATACTCAAATATTGACTTGAATATACTACCCCTCTGGTCATGCTCCCTATTTTAATTTGAAATCTGTAAACAATACTTGCTAAGGAAGCCTGTAAATAGATCATCACCAAACTATACATTCTTAGACTACCAATTGATCAACCAACTATATTGCCCATAAAAATTGGCATACTTCCATTTTATTCTTTAGATGCAATCCTTGACATATTTCTTTCTACTCCTTGCATTTTATTTTTTTGGCTTCCCTTGAATCCATCCTCTTCTTTTCAATGAAGAGGAACACGGGATCTACTCCTCCTGAGTAGTCTATTTTCCTTTGTCTTCTACACCTGCACATGCTGAATTTTCTCAACACCACAAGCTTGCTTCCTATGCTAATCTTCCTAACTGGGTGAATTTTTGCCATTGCCTAAGCATGCACATCACTTTTTCTCTTCTTTCTCACTATCTTTCTTTGGTAAATTGTCAAGGCTGATGTTTCTTCTTTTAACTAATTGAAGTCTTGATGAGACATCAACTGGAAGAATCGTAGAATCTGATATGTTAAATTTCTGGTGATTTTATTCATAGCCAAACACTATTTTGCGATGTCTCCATTTGCTATTTGAGGTGCTGAAATATCTGTTGAGAATGCAATAAGATGATGGAGCTTAGTGGAAAGAAGTCGCCTTCACTAAGTGGGCCCGTAGGCTATTTTTGGCGCAAAGTCTATTTTTAGACATATGGATCATGGTCTATGAGTTGCAGGATGCTGTTTATGGATGATTGGTCATGTTGGGAAAAATAGATGGAATTCTACTTTTGGTTCACAACGGAGTGATCAGAGTCTATTTTTAGACTGCCAGGCTAAAAATAGAAACAGTAAAATATTATTAGCCCTTAGTAATATTTGGACTCTAAACATTATCTTATTCTCTTGGAGCACTTCAGTTCGAGCTACGGATGTGGCACATGCAGTTGATAGAAGGAATCACGTGGTTTCTTATGTGTTATTTGAGCTATTGCATGGAGGACTTCAGTTAGAACTCATGCATGTGAGTTTTGTGGAGTTGGATGTGGAGTTGATGGATTTGTGTTCAGTTTGACTTAGTTGAACTAGTTGTATTTAGTCTAACTAAAGAATACACTAGTGATGAATTGTGTGAATTGATTGTTAATTAATTCACTAATTATTAACTCATAAAGAAACTAAAGAATACATCAGTTAACTCAGTGCATGGATAGTTCAGTGGAGACAGGTGTTAGAGGTTGAGATTGCTATCAGTTGTGACTATAGTTGTGCATGAGATCTTGCACAATCAGTTGGATTGAGTAATGCCAATGAGGACTGCATAGTGTGGGCCAATACCAAGGCAATTGTAGCTTGTGCTCACGTGATTTTGGATCAACCAAGGTAAAAACGAGTTTGGTCCAGCCATTCTCATTCATTCTCATGCAGGATTGCGCAGTGGAGGCAGGAAAATAGTGGAGGAGATTTGAGGCATCAGATCTGAGCTAGTTTGTGTGTAACAGGTGGAGATAGTACTGAGTACTTGTGAGGAGTATTGTACTATGTATTGTTACATGTTCTCAGTCATTATAATATACAGATAGTATGGGGTTTTCAGCTGTATGTTTTCCCCGGGTTACATACTGTGTTAATGTGCGCATGCGATTGATGTTTCATTGTTTTTAATGCTGCTAAATTGATGATCAACGTAGAGGAGGTTATGTATTATGCATGTATTCCATAATAGTGTATAATCGGGATAATATCTGTGAATAAGTGTTTATTATTCAAAATTTCTACAATATCTTTCACATTGTTATTTTTGTTGGCTCTCAACTCTATTTGTAGCATTCTAGAATAAGAATTTCTTGCCAGACTTGCATGCATTTGCTTTATGCTCAAATTTCTTACAACTGTAGCATGTGATATTATTCAAGAAGAGGGAAAAGGAGTTAAAATTTTTACTAACACTTCTTCTTTTCCAATTTCTTAGACTAATACTTGCTCTCTTGCCACTATTTGGCCACTGAAAATATTTTCTTTGAGGGGGAGTTGATTTATGTACTTGGATGTTCGAATTTCCCTTCTGGGGAATTCATTGTTGTGGCTGAACCTGCACATTCCATCTATGTCATTGAACCTCTGATTTCCTCTCTAGACACTTGGAGGAAAAGTTCCCTGCGTTGTTGCAATAAAAAAAAAATAGGGGCTTCATCCCTTCTCCTAGATGTTATGTTCTTTTCTTTTTTGATGCTATGCTGTGGGATTTTCGTTAACACATATGGTGGGTCCCTTTAACATTGTTGCGTTGTTGGATATATTTTTGATAAAGATGGAGGGATTCTCTAATGATGCTTGTCTGTCATTGTCAACTTCCAACATTATTTCAGCATGATAGGAACACTCGCTGGTCTGAATGTCTTTAAACACTTCATAATTATTTGGTTTCTTCTAAATATTCAATACCTGTTGTTTTAGCGTTTTATTCTCTTCTTCCAGCTTCATTTTTATAGTTATGAATTTCTTAAACTCATCAAGAACTAATATTAGACATTGCTTCTTCAAATTGATCTGTTCTTCAAGATCTTACAAATCCATAGAGGAGCAACTAGATTCACCACAAGTGTCAAACTCACTCTCAAAATTTTGTTCCCTTGATGACTTTGGAGATTATTTTACTTTTTTTTCACCAGAGGTGGACCCATTATGAGTCTTGACCAATATCCATATTTGTTATTGCTACTAAGATAGCGCCTTCTTCACTATAACTAGATAAGCAATTCTCACTTTCACTAGTACTTGCAACTGAGAAATTTAAAAATAAATGGCCTATTGTTCTACAAACAATCGAACAAAAACTTACTTTCATATTGCATCTCCTTTGGGTGTTGATAAGTAATTTGGCCACTTGATATAGAAGAATCATCATCTGATTCATGATATTTAATGCTCTTTTAATTTTTTACTGTTTCATCCTCCAAGGAAAGCCTCTTGACATCACATGCAACTTATATGTCTACTTCATAGATAGACTGCAATTTATCCCATATCTTCTTGGAAGCCTTATAAATATATTAATTTCTCAATGTCTATCTTAGAAAACCCTCTCATGATTTCCTTGCTAATTAATTTATCAAAATTATTATTGATTACTCCATTCTATATAGATATCCATACATCAAAATCAAGAGCTTTCAAAAGTATATTCTCATCCTTTCCTTCCAAGTTGTATAATATGAGCCATTCAAAAATGGAACTCCATCTGAGGTGATCCAATCATGGTTCTCCATGATCCCTGATCTTCCTTCCAATTGTTAAATTGATCCTGAAGGACACTGTCTTTGATACCAATTGTTACAAATAATGGAAACAAGGAAACGACTTGGGGGGGGGGGGGGGGGGGTGAATCAATAGTGTTATGTGGGATTTAGGATTGCAGATAGAGATATCTCCCCTAGGTGTGGTGGCTAACCTAGAGCAACAGAATGATAAAAGACCCAATGTTTTCCTTAAATTAAGTAGATGACGGGATGAAACCAACTTGGAATCTATCGTATGTTTCGCTCCTTCTTTGTCTTGAATGCTCCAATCCTAGATCCAACTGCCAAAATTAGAACCTGTACAACCAGACAACACAAGCCAAAAAACTACGAGATATATTTAGAATCATCTTTCTACTTCATTCAATAGATCAACATGGTATTGAAATATATGAAATAATGACATCACATATTGGAAAACAAAAGAACTCTTTGTATTGATATAAATGGAGTGAGTTACAACCATAAATAGGCGTCGATCTTGTAGAAGAGCTCCTCCAATTTGTTGAATTGTCCTTCCTTTGTCACAAAGTGTATCTCCAATCACCCTAAATGCATGAAAGGATAACTCTCACAACAACATCATAAGGGTAGAATCACTCTCCAGAAGCCAACCCCTTACATATGGAATGATGTAAATATATAGAGTGAGGTAAGTTGGGAGTTCTTATCCTATTACCAATATTCAGATTGAGATCCAATCTTGGTGGGAGGATGAGATGTAAGGATAAGGGATGGAAACTCCAAGGTATGATAGGATAGGATTCGAAAGTTTTATCTAAACTAAATGGTTACAACAGTTCCTGGAGGCTTATGGAAATGGAGACTTCAATATTCTCTCTTATTTTCCCAAATTTATAGAACCAACATAGGTGGAAAGGAGAGAAACCTGTAGGTGATCAATGCAAGCCACAATGGAGCAACCTGCAGGTGAACGTGTCCAGCAAGAGGCCAGGGAGTGATAGTCCAAAATTTGCCTTAGTGATGTTTTTTAGGAAAAATGGAATGAGAGAGTCATGCATAACACTTTGTGCAATGTTGATGTAAAGGGAGAATAATATGTGAATGATCCTATTAGAAGGCTGATTGATCAGGTGTGAAAAAATAACCTATAACAGAGAGCCCTTAAAGCACAATGTTAGAGATGATGACTGATGACTGAAGTGCTTTACCTTGTGACAAGTCGACATTAAGAACAACTGGCGAGATCATCTTTTGTTACAATAAATTTACATCATGACATCATTTTTCTAAGGGTGACATACTGATATTCAACACATAAGCTAATATTACATGTAAAATGATCAAAAGACATGTCCATTGATGACTGATGGTGGACCCATAACTAGATGACTTTCAGTATGATCATAACATCATATGTAGTGATCTTTGTACAATCCTGAAATCACAACCCAGATGGTGGAAACTAGATCTGGGGTCCTCTATCTCATTCACATGACCAACCAACGTATTAATCTAACCATGTGAATCAATGAGCTGAAGTCAAACATGGTATACACCATCTAATTAACGGCCAATTATGTAAGTCATTAACAAACACGAGAGAAACCACCGATGATGTTAATGGCTCTCAAGGTACTTAAGTACAATCTATATGGTGTGAATAAATGAGTTGATGTCAAATACCACCAAGAATATTTCTGTCGAAGGCTAACGATGTAAGCATGTAACCAATAGTCAGGACACTTGTTGTTGATTTATGCAAGAACCATGGTACTGATGGATGTTTATAAGTCAACTTCTTGGATAATTTGTTGATGTTAATAGGAAGTGATCCGTTGAAGGAGGTCCTTGATGTATCCCCCATGAACGACACGAAATAGGTATGAAGATTGAGTCAAAATTATCAAAATGATGTTGATATGGAGCTATATCAGGAAATGAAAACACGAAATGAATTCTTAAGAGTATTGTAACGAATATAAACTAAATGACTTCTCTTGAACACATCAGCGAGACTAAAACGGAGTTGGAAGCATTGTCCCAAAACCGAAATGGAGGTTTTGTAAAATGGTATGATAACCAAAAGATAAGAATACTAACCAACCCAATAACCACGAAGATGAAGTAGAAGAGTGTCATGTTAAATATTGACTAGCTGCCATTACCAAATGGAGTACCCTGTTTTCCCAAGTTCCCCAACAATATTGGCCATTGCCTATTTATTTTTTAACAAGCTTAAGGAGGATAACATATGCTTGATATGTAAGTCCATCCTTCAGATGAATCCCTCTAAGAATATTTAATGAACCCAAGGAGTGGTTTGGTCCCGTCATGATCGAAAAGTCCATCACTATTTGATGTTTTTACGAGTCTAGTGAGGGCAAAAATTGGACTTATTTTTCATGTTTAGAGAGTTTGAAAAAGAGGTGAAAAAGAAAACTCCAGATGTTCCTTTTCGTCGGTAGTCCCTTAGGTCGAAAAAGGCAAAAGGCAATACCCAAGAGAACCTCTTAGCCATGTTTGACTAAGTTATTCCTTTTTTGTAGTTAGTCTATCTTCTTCTAGAAAAGGGGTAAACTTATACTGAGTAGACGTCTTTTCATTTACTTTTACGTGTTTGAAAAGGAAAGTGATCGACAATATTTTAATATTTTGGGAGTCTGAAAAGAGTTGAAAGAGGACTCCTCCTGGAGGAATGACTGCTATAAATGGTATCAAATGGTTTTGGTCATGATGGAACTGGTCAAAACACACAGGGTTCAAGAGGCTGGCTAATAAGCTGTAGAAATTCAGGTAGATTCACAAGCTAATGCAATTTTCTAAAGCAAGAGATAATAATCTACTTCTACTCTTTACAGAAGAAGCCCATAAACATTGAGCAAACAATAATTAATAGAGGAAGAGAATCAAAGGCACACAACACAATAAATATTTGGGGAAAGCCACAACTCAAAGCCCCACTATCTATTTTGTATTAATCCAGAAAATCAAGATGAAATTACAATTCTTGTTCTCTCTACAACAATCCCAGCACTCAGCAAATTCAATCTCCAACTCATAAGAAAGATCAAGGACAAATCTTAACCTCTTCACAAGCTCTCGAAGGCTCTATTCCAATGAGTAATTCCTATGGAGGATATGTTGTATGTAAAGGGAAATAAAGCCTCTAAAAACTGCACAATCCCTCATGGATCAGTTCCTGAATGCATGAATTATCAATGCAACTCAAAAAAATATAAAACAAATAGTACACTATCCCTGCACTCTAGTCTTAACTCGGTCTTTCTCAGAATCGACATGTGTTAATGTCGGTATCTTCATCCCTCTGTCAGAGATCAAATCTTATTGTTGCATTGCATATTAGGTTTCCCGCCCAACCATCTGCATTCCATTAGGAGCATGGATCATCTAATAGTAGTGGCTCGTTGTACATTTTCCTTCATGTTATTTACCTGCTGGCCCATTTTTATTTATCAAAATCCTCTGCAGTCACTTTTTGTCTTTACAATTTCAATAGTCTTTTCTAGGGTTTCACTGTCATTAGGTCTAAGGTTTCATCAAAAAGGTTTTCGTAATGTCCAATAACAGTCAACAGGCACATGAGGAGGTTCCAGTACCAATAAATTTCATAATCAAGTGCTCAGAGATGTATTTTCCTCAAAACTCTATTTTGAGTAAAAACAGAGTATTTTAGGTTTTATTGTATAAATTGATGTAATTTCATTTCTTTCATATGTGAATCACTTCGGCGGTAACCCTGGTCACTTCCCCAAGCCTCAGTATCTCCAATCCCTTGCAAATAAAACAAAAAAAAAGTCATTCAGTTCATCAAAAAGCTCAAATAAAGTGAAAAGCTCAAAAAATAGAGTTAAAAAGTAAAGTCATATTCTAAACATTGTAAAAGTGGGTTTTTATGAATCAAAAATTAAAAAGCTCCTTGTATATAAATTATTTTCTCAATTTAAAAGCTCATTTTTATCCAAAAAGAAGAATTCAGCAAGGTGAAGGCCGTGTTTGAGCAAATGAATTGAGCTTGGAGAAAAACTGTCCAAATTTAGGGGCGCAACGCATTGGGTGAGAGGCGCAGTGCAGACACCTATTGCGGTGCATAGAGCCGCGATTTTAAGTGTAAACTTGTTTTGGCGCAGCGCACTTAGGAGGTGTGTTACACTAAAAAATGTCACCATGGCTATTTACAGTTGGTATGGCTCTATCAACAATCATACTACCCTCTTAAGCAAGTCTTATGCCTCTGCTATCCATGTCAAACTCCAAGAAAGAGAGAAAGTCTTTATAAATATGTTTATCTCTGGGTACGCAGGTTCTCTCAAACCTTGCCTGCGGATACGCACCTATTGTTCATAAGGTCTGCGTCCAAGGACGCTCTGTATCTAAAGGAGTAGGTGCGTCCCTCTGAAAAGGTTAAAATGCGCAAGTTTTATCTTCAAAAACTTACTTGCGGACACAACCGACCTTCCTAGAAGTCTAAGACGTTCTAATGACAAACAAAACAAACTGGAGCTATCCTTCTCTAAACATACATTATGATATGAGAAATCAAGTGTTTCGTTCTTACCTTTGTCCAAACGCTGTTGTAGAAGTCCAAGCTTTGTTGATCTGGATGAGCTCCTCCTTTTCTCCAAAACCTGCAATCACCAACAGTCAAACAATTAAATAGCACCTGATTATAACATAAAACAAAGCATATTCAACATATAGACCAAGGAGTACATGAAATAACCCATAAACAACAAGTTATTGAGAAGAATGGACCAATTTGCATTAAAGGTAATCAAAAGGAACCATTACAACCTGAGCCTTGGTGTTGTGCAAGCTCCTTCCAGGGTCCACAAGTGTCTTCCTCTACTTTGACAAAGCTCACCCACTTCCAAATAGAACAAGTAAAGATGGCAATCTCTCCTCACAAGCTTCTAAATGGGAGTCCTAATTCCTGCAGCATTTACCCTTAGAAATCTATAGCTTTCCACCTCCCTCCTTCTGGCCCAATGCCTGTATTTATAGTGCTCAAGAGGAAATTAATCAGGTCCACCATCAATGGGATAGTCCCCTCTTTGGATGGGATCACTCCCTTATTGATGGGATAAGTTCCTCTTTGGTAGGAGTGCATGAACCATCTGGAGGCGCTCAATACACGTCAAACAACCTTCTAGGGTGCGGACACAACTAACCTTCCTAGAAGTCTAAGACATTCTAATGACAAACAAAACAAACTGGAGCTATCCTTCTCTAAACATACATTATGATATGAGAAATCAAGTGTTTCGTTCTTACCTTTGTCTAAACGCTGTTGTAGAAGTCCAAGCTTTGTTGATCTGGATGAGCTCCTCTTTCTCCAAAACCTGTAATCACCAACAGTCAAACAATTAAATAACACCTGATTATAACATAAAACAAAGCATATTCAACACATAGGCCAAGGAGTACATGAAATAACCCATTAACAACAAGTTATTGAGAAGAATGGACCAATTTGCATTAAAGGTAATCAAAAGGAACCATTACAACCTGAGCCTTGGTGTTGTGCAAGCTCCTTCCAGGGTCCACAAGAGTCTTCCTCTACTTTGACAAAGCTCACCCACTTCCAAATAGAACAAGTAAAGATGACAATCTCTCCTCACAAGCTTCTAAATGGGAGTCCTAATTCCTGCAGCATTTACCCTTAGAAATCTATAGCTTTCAACCTTCTTCCTTCTGGCTCAATGCCTCTTTTTATAGTGCTCAAGAGGAAGTTAATCAGGTCCACCATCAATGGGATAGTCCCCTCTTTGGATGGGATCACTCCCTTATTGATGGGATAAGTTCCTCTTTGGTAGGAGTGCATGAACCATCGGGAGGCGCTCAATACACATCAAACAACCTTCTAGAATTCTCTAGAAATGACCACAAGTAAGTTTTTGAAGATAAAACTTGCGCATTTTAACCTTTTCAGAGGGACGCACCTGCCCCTTTAGATACAGAGCGTCCCTGGACGCAGACCTTATGAACAATAGGTGCGTACCCACAGGCAAGGCTTGAGAGAACCTGCGTACCCAGAGATAAACATTTTTATAAGGACTTTCTCTCTTTCTTGGAGTTTGACATGAATAGCAGAGGCATAAGACTTGCTCAAGAGGGTAGTATGACTGTTGATAGAGCCATACCGACTGTAAATAGCCATGGTGACATTTTTAGTGTAACAGATTGCCCCCTAAAGTGCGAAACCTGGAATATATTAGGGTTTTGTATTATCTAGGAAGGGTGAAGCGCTTTATCATTTCGAGGATTATCTCGTGGAGAACCTGGTCAGAACCTGCAATTTTCAACACAAAATACATGGATAAGATTATATCATCACTGAGGTAGGCATTCCCATACTCAGATAAAAACTTTAACTAACAGACTAACTACTCTGATACAGGAATGCTTTTGCAGTACATCATAATCATAGACTTTTGTAGACACAGTATGGACGCAACCATCTGTTTATGGTTAGTCTACTTAGATAATGAATACAAAACTCCTCGCAGCCTGGATGGTAAAGATTTGATCCAGGGTCTTCATTCCTACTTCTCGAATTGGTACGATTCTAGCCATGCGAATAAATGAGTCGATGTCGAACATGGTAGAAACCACTTGATTACCAGTCGATGATGTAAACTGTTAACAAGTGTGAGAGAGACCACCAGTAATGTCAATGGTTCTCAAAGTACCCAGTACAATCCGTGAGATGTGAGTGAATGAGTTGGTGTCGAACATTTCACGGAATCCTTCGATCAAAAGTCAATGATGTAAACTGACGTCAAAGGCGAGAAACCTGCCATTGATGCATGCAGACTTCAAGGCACTGACGATTTCTAAGTCATCTCTCTAGATAATGTGTTGATGTCGATAGAAAGTGACCCGTTGCAGGCAAGCCCACAACACGAAATCATTGTTCAAGTTGAAGAAATGTTGCTGTAAGGACTGACTCAGGGATGGTCAAATGGATGACAAGTATTTTGCAGATGAAAGTTTTGTTTGCAGACCTCTTGGACACATAACGACACGACAGATGGTTTGGTGTTAAATAACTCAAAGTTAATCCCCGGAACCCGGTTGAAAACTTTCAAAAGTGGTTTGATCGACTGTGAGGTAAAAGATTTCCCAACCCAGGTGAATGAAAAGTGTCGTGTCCAAGAGAGGTAATAAAGTTTCTTCTGAGACAAAAGGTAACAAATAGGCTCATTCTTCTCTCTTTTCCCCCACCATTTCTGGCAAGTACCTCTTTATTTTTAACAAGCTTGAGGAGGATAACATATGCTTGATTATAAGCTCATCCTTCAGATGAGTCCAACCTAGTTTTGGTTCGAACCCTAGGAAGGAGTGGTTCGTTCCTGTTTGTAATTGAACAGGTCCTTTACTGTGAAATGTTTAACGAGCCCAGTATAGGAGAAACTCGGCGTTTTTCAATTTTAGAGAGTCTGAAAAACTTAAGAAAACTCCAAGTTGAACTTTTTCGTAAATTTGTGTCCCTCAAGCCCGAAAAAGTATAAAATAATACCTGGGGGAACCGCTTGATCTTGCGACCAAGGAGTACTTTCATAATTAGTGTCACTGACCTGAAAAGTAAAAAGCTATCAAGGACACGTCGTTTTATTTCCGTATCGAGTTTGAAACGACAAAAACACGGCAATCTTTTCCTGATTTTACGGTCAGAAAAGAGCTATAAGGGGACCGTCTTTTAATTTCGTTTTAACGAGTGTAAAAGAAACGCTCGGCAATCTTTTCATGTTTTAGGAGTCAGAAAAGGGCTTAAAAGATGACTCTGAGGTTTCACTTTTTCGTAAGTTTTAACGAGTTCGAAAAAAAATGATAAAAATGTACTCATGGTTTTCACTTTTTCGTAAGTTTTAACGAGTTCGAAAAAGGGATAAAAATGTACTCATGTGGCCGACTTTCAATTTAATTTACGAGCAGGAAAAGACGGAAAGAACTCGGCATTTTCATTTGTTTTACGAGAATGAAAAATAGCAAAATAATCTCGGTATTTTCATGAATTTAACGAGTCTTGAAAATAACTAAAATTGACTCGAGATAGGTTTCATTTTTACAAAAGCTTGAAACGGAGAAAAACTATGCTTCAAAGTAGTTTCATTTTTACACAAGCTTGAAACAGAAAGAAAACTGTGCTTGATGCCCCCTAAGCGTAACTGCTAGAGCGCATGCCCCCCAGCTTCATTTCATTCAACCAGTTGGATGAAATGAATGTTGGGTTACGAGATCATTTGAAAGACTCAACCTAAAACTGTAAGAAAATTATGCAAAAAACTGAAATAACTAACCTAAATACTTAACATTTATGAGATCTAGTCAAACTCGCGACTCAAGAAGAGGAGGATTTGTTTCATTTTTTAACGAGCTTGACACAGGAAAAGAACTATGCTCGGATTGAGTTTCATGTTTACGCAAGATTGAAACGAAAAACTATGCTTGTTATAAGTTCACATGCCCCCAGCATAATGACTATCCCAATTTTATTTATGCACTCATGTGGTCCATAAGGACTGACTCAGGGATGGTCAAATGGATGACAAGTATTTTGCAGATGAAAGTTTTGTTTGCAGACCTCTTGAACACATAACGACACGACAGATGGTTTGGCGCTAGATAACTCAAAGTTAATCCCCGGAACCCGGTTGAAGACTTTCAAAAGTGGTTTGATCAACTGTGAGGTGAAAGATTTCCCAACCCAGGTGAATGAAAAGTGTCGTGTCCAAGAGTGGTAATAAAGTTTCTTCTGAGACAAAAGGTAACAAATAGGCTCATTCTTCTCTCTTTTCCCCCACCATTTCTGGCAAGTACCTCTTTATTTTTAACAAGCTTGAGGAGGATAACATATGCTTGATTATAAGCTCATCCTTCGGATGAGTCCAACCTAGTTTTGATTCGAACCCTAGGAAGGAGTGGTTCGTTCCTGTTTGTAATTGAACAGGTCCTTTACTGTGAAATGTTTAACGAGCCCAGTATAGGAGAAACTCGGCGTTTTTCAATTTTAGAGAGTCTGAAAAACTTAAGGAGACTCCAAGTTGAACTTTTTCATAAATTTGTGTCCCTCAAGCCCGAAAAAAGTATAAAATAATACCTGAGGGAACCGCTTGATCTTGCGACCAAGGAGTACTTTCATAATTAGTGCCACTGACCTGAAAAGTAAAAAACGATCAAGGACACGTCGTTTTATTTCCAGTATCGAGTTTGAAACGACAAAAACCTGGCAATATTTTCCTGTTTTTACGGTCAGAAAAGGGCTATAAGCGGACCGTCTTTTAATTCCGTTTTAACGAGTGTAAAAGAAACGCTCGGCAATCTTTTCATGTTTTGAGAGTCTGAAAAAGGATTAAAAGAGAACTCCAAGGTTTCACTTTTTCGTAAGTTTTAACGAGTTCGAAAAAGGGATAAAAATGTACTCATGGTTTTCATTTTTTCGTAAGTTTTAATAAGTTCGAAAAAATGATAAAAATGTACTCATATGGCCGACTTTCAATTTAATTTATGAGTAGGAAAAGACGGAAAGAACTCGGCATTTTCATTTGTTTTACGAGAATGAAAGATAGCAAAATAATCTCGGGATTTTCATGAGTTTAACGAGTCTTGAAAATAACCGAAATTGACTCCAGATAGGTTTCATTTTTACAAAAGCTTGAAACAAAGAAAAACTATGCTTCAAAGTAGTTTCATTTTTAGACAAGCTTGAAACAGAGAGAAAACTGTGCTTGATGCCCCCTAAGCGTAACTGCTAGAGTGCATGCCCCCCAGCTTCATTTCATTCAACCAGTTGGATGAAATGAAGGTTCAAGTACGAGATCGTTTGAAAGACTCGACCTAAAACTGTAAGAAAATTATGCAAAACACTGAAATAACTAACCTAAATATACAACTTAACATTTACGAGATCTAGTCAATCTCTCGACTCAAGTAGAGGAGGATTTGTTTCATTTTTTAATGAGCTTGACACAGGAAAAGAACTATGCTCGGTTTTGGTTTCATGTTTACACAAGCTTGAAACGAAAAACTATGCTTGTTATAAGTTCACATGCCCCCAGCATAATGACGCAAAATGAGGTACATGCCCCCCAAGCTTCATTGCATTCAATGAGGTGGATGGAATGAAGCTTTACTTTCAAGATCTTGGAAAGACTTAAGGGAGTTGTTTCATTTTTTAGTGAGCTTGACACAGGAAAATAACTATCCTCAAAACCCTTGTTTCATTTTTTTAAACGAGCTTGACACAAGATAAGGAACTATGCTCATAACTACTCTCTACAATCTACCTAACAAAAACTTTACTCTAAAAACCTTGATTCATTTTTTAACGAGCTTGACACAAGACAAGGAACTGTGCTCTAAAATCCTTGATTCATTTTTTAATGAGCTTGACACAAGACAAGGAACTGTGCTCATGACTACTCTCTACAATCTACCTACTTAACCTACCCTTGTTTCATTTTTTAACGAGCTTGACACAAGACAAGGAACTATGCTCAAAACGTTCGCATGCCCCCAGCATAATGACGCAAAACGAGGTACATGCCCCCCAGGCTTCATTGCATTCAACCGGCTGGATGAAATGAAGGTTTACTTTCAATATTTAACTTGAAAAGGGAGTTGTTTCATTTTTAAAGAGGTTGACACAAGAAAAGAATTATCCTCATACCTGATTCATTTTTTAACGAGGTTGACTCAGTAACAGGAACTTTCCTCATACCTGATTCATTTTTTAACGAGGTTGACTCAGTAACAGGAACTATCCTCAAAAAGTTCGCATGCCCCCCAGGCTTCATTGCATTCAACCGGCTGGATGAAATGAAGGTTTACTTTCAATATTTAACTTGAAAAGGGAGTTGTTTCATTTTTAAGGAGGTTGACACAAGAAAAGAACTATCCTCATACCTGATTCATTTTTTAACGAGGTTGACTCAGTAACAGGAACTATCCTCAAAAAGTTCGCATGCCCCAAGTTTAATGATGAAAAATGAGGTACATGCCCCCCAAGCTTCATCGCATTCAATGAGGTGGATGGAATGAAGCTTTACTTTCAATGTCGAGTTCTTTCCGTCTTTTCCTACTCGTAAATTAAATTGAAAGTCGGCCATATGAGTACATTTTTATCATTTTTTCGAACTCATTAAAACTTACGAAAAAATGAAAACCATGAGTACATTTTTATCCCTTTTTCGAACTCGTTAAAACTTACGAAAAAGTAAAACCTTGGAGTTCTCTTTTAATCCCTTTTCAGACTCTCAAAACATGAAAAGATTGCCGAGCGTTTCTTTTACACTCGTTAAAATGGAATTAAAAGACGGTCCCCTTATAGCCCTTTTCTGACCGTAAAAACAGGAAAAGATTGCCGGGTTTTTGTCGTTTCAAACTCGATACTGGAAATAAAACGACGTGTCCTTGATCGCTTTTTACTTTTCAGGTCAGTGGCACTAATTATGAAAGTACTCCTTGGTCGCAAGATCAAGCGGTTCCCTCAGGTATTATTTTATACTTTTTTCGGGCTTGAGGGACACAAATTTACGAAAAAGTTCAACTTGGAGTCTCCTTAAGTTTTTCAGACTCTCTAAAATTGAAAAACGCCGAGTTTCTCCTATACTGGGCTCGTTAAACATTTCACAGTAAAGGACCTGTTCAATTACAAACAGGAACGAACCACTCCTTCCTAGGGTTCGAATCAAAACTAGGTTGGACTCATCCGAAGGATGAGCTTATAATCAAGCATATGTTATCCTCCTCAAGCTTGTTAAAAATAAAGAGGTACTTGCCAGAAATGGTGGGGGAAAAGAGAGAAGAATGAGCCTATTTGTTACCTTTTGTCTCAGAAGAAACTTTATTACCACTCTTGGACACGACACTTTTCATTCACCTGGGTTGGGAAATCTTTCACCTCACAGTTGATCAAACCACTTTTGAAAGTCTTCAACCGGGTTCCGGGGATTAACTTTGAGTTATCTAGCGCCAAACCATCTGTCGTGTCGTTATGTGTTCAAGAGGTCTGCAAACAAAACTTTCATCTGCAAAATACTTGTCATCCATTTGACCATCCCTGAGTCAGTCCTTACAACAACATTTCTTCAACTTGAACAATGATTTCGTGTTGTGGGCTTGCCTGCAACGGGTCACTTTCTATCGACATCAGCACATTATCTAGAGAGATGACTTAGAAATCGTCAGTACCTTGAAGTCTGCATGCATCAATGGTAGGTTTCTCGCCTTTGACGTCAGTTTACATCATTGACTTTCGATCGAAGGATTCCGTGAAATGTTCGACATCAACTCATTCATTCACATCTCATGGATTGTACTGGGTACTTTGAGAACCATTGACATTACTGGTGGTCTCTCTCACACTTGTTAATAGTTCACATCATCGACTGGTAATCAAGTGGTTTCTACCATGTTCGACATCGACTCATCTATTCGCATGGCTAGAATCGTACCAATTCGAGAAGTAGGAATGAAGACCCTGGATCAAATATTTACTATCCAGGCTGCGAGGAATTTTGTATTCATTATCTAAGTAGACTAACCATAAACAGATGGCTGCGCCCATACTGTGTCTACAAAAGTCTATGATTATGATGTACTGCAAAATCATTTCTGTATCAGAGTAGTTAGTCAGTTAGTTAAAGTTTTAATCTGAGTATGGGAATGCCTACCTCAGTGATGATATAATCTTATACATGTATTTTGTGTTGAAAATTGCAGGTTCTGACCAGGTTCTCCATGAGATAATCCTCGAAATGATAAAGCGCTTCACCCTTCCTAGATAATACAAAACCCTAATCTATTCCAGGCTTCGCACTTTAGGGGGCAATCTGTTACACTAAAAAATGTCACCATGGCTATTTACAGTTGGTATGGCTCTATGAACAGTCATACTACCCTCTTAAGCAAGTCTTATGCCTCTGCTATCCATGTCAAACTCGAAGAAAGAGAGAAAGTCTTTATAAATATGTTTATCTCTGGGTACGCAGGTTCTCTCAAACCTTGCCTGCGGGTACGCACCTATTGTTCATAAGGTCTGCGTCCAAGGACGCTCTGTATCTAAAGGGGCAGGTGCGTCCCTCTGAAAAGGTTAAAATGCGCAAGTTTTATCTTCAAAAACTTACTTGTGGTCATTTCTAGAGCATTCTAGAAGGTTGTTTGACGTGTATTGAGCGCCTCCAGATGGTTCATGCACTCCTACCAAAGAGGAACTTATCCCATCAATAAGGGAGTGATCCCATCCAAAGAGGGGACTATCCCATTGATGGTGGACCTGATTAATTTCCTCTTGAGCACTATAAATACAGGCATTGGGCCAGAAGGAGGGAGGTGGAAAGCTATAGATTTCTAAGGGTAAATGCTGCAGGAATTAGGACTCCCATTTAGAAGCTTGTGAGGAGAGATTGCCATCTTTACTTGTTCTATTTGGAAGTGGGTGAGCTTTGTCAAAGTAGAGGAAGACTCTTGTGGACCCTGGAAGGAGCTTGCACAACACCAAGGCTCAGGTTGTAATGGTTCCTTTTGATTACCTTTAATGCAAATTGGTCCATTCTTCTCAATAACTTGTTGTTTATGGGTTATTTCATGTACTCCTTGGTCTATATGTTGAATATGCTTTGTTTTATGTTATAATCAGGTGCTATTTAATTGTTTGACTGTTGGTGATTGCAGGTTTTGGAGAAAAGGAGGAGCTCATCCAGATCAACAAAGCTTGGACTTCTACAACAGCGTTTGGACAAAGGTAAGAACGAAACACTTGATTTCTCATATCATAATGTATGTTTAGAGAAGGATAGCTCGAGTTTGTTTTGTTTGTCATTAGAACGTCTTAGACTTCTAGGAAGGTCGGTTGTGTCCGCACTTCTGACTGATTCCGTGTGACAAGGTGCGGCGCGTTGGGTTTGAGGCGCGGTGCATAGAGCTGCCAAGATCGATTTCTTCAACAACTCCCTCAAATCATCAAAATCGCTCAAATCTTCCATTGTGCAAGTAAGTCATGATCTCTTCATTGCTAGTGAAGGAGTTTTTCATAAAATTTATGGTGGTTATGTAAAAGAAAAATCAAACCCTACTTCCTTGCCATTTCTCAAGAAAACATTGCTTAGGGTTTTCACTTATCATTTGGTTGCCAAGTTCATTCTGCCATTCCCTCACTTTTTCACTCCTTCATTCATTTTCCCAGTTTATTTCCCCATTCCCTAACTCCCATATTCCCAAAAATAATCTACCCCTATCCCCAAATCCCATTTTCCCAAATCCTCAATATAAATCCCCAAACTCTAATTGTTGTCCCTAAAGCATACATATCACTCCCTAATCCCTTGTTTCCCAAACCAAAACCTGTCCTAACAGTCCCAAAATCCCTCATACTCTCTCCCTCCATAGTCCCTCATATACTTTTCCCTTGGTGGCAGAAAATTAAAGACACCATAAATTTCCTACTCCTCATCAAGAAAACTCACTTACTAGCAAGCATGGAGTCTGATCCTTCATATGATCGTGAAGAAGAGACACACAGTGACTCTCCTACAGAGGTACATGCACCAAGGAGGCCTCATAAGGGTGGCAAACATATATGGGAGGAACCTACTACCCTTGCTAAGCTACAGGCCTAACCTCTCGCCATCAAATGCTTCCAACACCAATCCTGCTATGAGTTCTGTGAGATGGTTGCTAGAGTCTAGTTTCACCATGAGTTGGCCTGGTTGTTTGTGCTTCATTTACATGATGGTCAAGCCACTCTAGCTGGTGTAACATTCACTTTAACACCAGAATATATTTCTCTAGCAACCGGTATTCCTAATATTGGAGATAAATGGAATAAAATGCAACAAATTGATAGGAAACATTATGAACCATACATCAAGCCCGGTTATTTGAGACAACTCAGTGGAATTTTTCCCTTTCGGTACCTGAAAGATTCCTATGCTCCTTTGATGAAACTAATAATGAAGTATTTCAGCTGTGAGGGCCAGTTTTCTCGTTTATATGCCTATCATATCAGGTTGCTGATGCATTTTACTAGGGTGAGGATGATGAATCTCCCCTACTTCATGTGCCGAAATATTGAGAATATGACCACCCTAGTACAACAAAAGACTCCTCAGCAGCAGTTCAACAGTATTTACCATTTTGCTCTCATTAAGATTATGGTCATCCATAAGCTTGGTGTGCAAGGCATCACTTGGGAGGATTTCATTTCTCATGAGTTCTTCACAACTCCTCAGGGACCTCCAGAGGCTTTGCATGACACAGGTGGACCTTCACATCAGCATGAGGGTCATGAGACACAGACTTCTAGTATGCCAGTGTTTGTCACCTATCAAAAGGGCAATAGACGGTTATTTGCAGCAGCCAAGTGAGTATTATCTCCACTTGGGGTGGAAGGGGTGTCGCTTCCTTCATTGGCACAATAGGTTCAGGACAAAGGTAAGAGGCCAATACAGGATGAGGGACCATCATGTGAGTGGGAGACTGAATTCATTCTCATTGAGGGTGATGATACTGATTTGGGCCCACAAAGCTCAAATGTCAAAGAAGTCGTCTAGGAGCAATAGATGGACATCAATGCTTTGTCCCTCAACTTGGAAAGAGCCAAGTGGATAATAAAGTACCTGGAGTAAAGAAACAAGTAGCTTGAGGATCAACAAGTGATTATGGAGTTGCAAAACATATGAGAAAATTGCGAAGTTTCCAAAAGAAGGAAGGTGAAACTCACATCACTTGAGTAAGAAATCAATGCCGATCTAGAATCATGGCTTGAAAGAGCTAATATCCACTTGGAGAGGGGGTTGGAGTGTTGGGTTGTGTTATATTCTTTCCACGACTAACCACCGTAGTTAAAAGAGGGGTTAGAGGGGGGCGGGTAGCCCCCCTCTACGGGGTCCGGGGCAGCGCCCCGGGAATTTTTTTTTTTGGACCCTATATTAGGTTGGGCGAACCTACCTGTGGTTTTGTGCATGATTTTCGCACATGGTATTGGACGCGATGGTTTTTCGGTCCATGGTATTGGATGCTTCGGCATGTATAAATATGTATTGTAACATTGAAAGGAACATAATGAAAAATCAAGCTGGTAGTCCCGGTTTTGGGATCCAGGGAAAAATCTCTGTGCATATGTGTTTTATGGGTTATGCTCTCGCATTGTTTATTTTCTTTGTTTAAGAATTCGTATGCAGGTAATTTCTGTACAGGGTTAAAACCTACATGGAGAAATCCCTCAATGAGAATAATATGTTGAGAAACATGGCATATCATTATTTGTCAAGGAATATGGTGTGCCAAGCTAGAATCAGGAGCTTGAAGGCAAAATTGAAGAAGAGACCGAGGAGACAAAAAGCACAAGATAAACTTCAAATATTGGCTGAGGCTTCCTTGGCCCAACACAACAGTTGATGGAGAGTACTCAGCCCAAATTTCAAAAAATTTGGGACACTTTTTGCATTTTGAAAATTTTGGGCTAAAACACAGAATTTTTTGCCCTATGCGCCGCGCCACCTGGTGCTCGCTTTTGATGGAAGCCTCCAAATGACAAAAAATTAGAATTTTTGGTTTTGGCATGAAAAAATATGCTTTCCTACCAATGGAAAAGAAATTTTGATAGGTTTTGAGCCCTTAAAGAGGTCAAAAACACTCAAAAAGTGACCTTACTGCCCCTATTTTGACACAGAGGAAGCAGTGTTGGGAGAACTCAATTTTGGAGGGGAAAATGGAGGCCAAATTCAAAAATTCCACTTGGGTTGGAAAGTAGACATGTAGAAATTTCCAACAAGAACACTTGGAGCGAATTTGGACACCGGGAATGCCTCCAAAAGTGGCTACAAACAGGCGCTACTCATAGAGAAATCAGCACGGTGCATAGGGGAAATTTTGCTCAGTTTGACCAAGTATACTCTGTTTTTTGCCTAGTTCCTTGACAGTTTGACTTTCCTCTTTCTTAATGTCAAAATTATGATGTAATTTAATGTAAATTGATGGATCTTGATGTAATTATGTCAAATTTTCACCCATGGAGGTAGATTCATCCATAAAAAGTTAGTTTGCAACTGAATGAATCGGTTCCCTAGTTTTTAGAGGCATGTTGTTCCATTGCCTAATTTTTAGTTCTCAGTTTAGAATTAGTTGAAAAAGATCCTAAACTCATTATCTCGACCCATAGAGGCTAGGATGAGTTGTTTTTTGCCTATATCTTATCTTTTTTCAGTCATTAGCATGGTTGGACGTTTGAGAAAACAAGGAGCTTCATTGTATACTCATTCAGCAGTTTTGGCTAAGGAATAGACCAGTGGTTTGGAACACTCTTTGGGATTCATGTGGCATGTTGCTTTGATATTTTGTTTCCTTTTGTAAATTTTAAGTTCATATGTGTTTTTGTATGCCATTATCTCTCTTGCTTTCTTCTTAACTAAAACAAACAAGGATAAAGGTAGAATCCATTGAAATTGCAGTGCTCTACCTAGGGTTTGCTTAGTTATTGATGTTTTCAGCTGTTTGGAGAGGATCCTTGAGGTTTCATTGCCCTCTTCAACCCCTCACCTGTCTAATTCTATCCATTTCATTCAATTTTTAAGTATCAAATCACTTTCCTACCTTGCCCCATTTAGACCTTTGAAAAACTGAGCCTCATTCCCAAGGCCCAAAAACCGCCTTTCCATTTGAGCCAACAGAACATCATCAAATTCAATCAAGCCCTTTTGCACAAATACCTAGCCTAAAATTAGTCTTCATTCAAGTCATCTCAAGCCTCGTTTGCACAAATACCTACACATGATGATGGAAAACTTCCATCTTGAATTTCCTAAGTTAAGTAAGTTCAATAAACTTAATTAAATAATTTTAAGTTGCTATGAGAATATAATTCATATTTGATTCACAGTTTAATTCAAGGACAAATTAAACTGGAATTTCTTGTTTCCATTTCTCAACACACCCTCTCAACAAGAAAGGGATTATCAACTACCTTGATCCCGACTCTGTGGAACTCGAATTTACATCTTGACAATGCCTTTGTCAAGATGTCAACATCTCTCTCCTATGTGGGAATATAATCTAACAACATGATCGACCTCAATACATAATCTATGAGATGATGTACCGAATATCAATATGATTGGATCGATAATGAAAGACTGGATTTTCAAAGAGTTTGTTACAACTCTGCTTATCACAATAAATCATTGTCGGATCCATTTGCTGACCAAAAGAACCAACCATGATCTTCCTCATCTAGATAACCTCACATGCTGCCTGATTTGCAGCCATGTACTCTGCCTCTACCGAACTGAGTAAAATCGATCTTTGTTTCCTGTTGTACCAAGAAACTATTGCTGACCCAATACTAAATATCCCTCCTGATGTGCTCTTCTTATCGGATGGACTCCCTGCCTAATCTGCATTGGATAAGCCTTGAAGCTTCACCCCGTTTGTCCATCTTTACTGTAACCAAAACTAAGTAGTGCCTATGAGGTATCTCCATACATGCTTTTTCGCCTTTCAATACAGCTTGGTAGGCCTAACCATCGCTTAACTAAGCTGGTTAACTGCATAGCACATATTTGATCATGCGTTCACCAAGTACATGAGTGAACCCACAAGCTACCTGTAAACAGTAGCTTCCACTACTTCCCCTGAAGTAGCATCATCCTTCCTCTAGTTACCAGCCATAGGAGTCTCCATGGGTTTACTGCTCTCCATGCGGAATCTCTTGAGTATCTCGTCGGCATACTTTCCCTGAGATACAAAAAATCCCCATCTCCTTGCCATACCTCCATGCCAAGAAATTAATGCATGAGCCCCATGTCCTTCATCTCAAACTCTCTTGCAAGGTCCTCCTTGCAAGATTTGATAAGCTTCTCATCACCTATCAGTATGAGATCATCTACATAAAGTACAATGATCAACAACTTACCTTCCACCACTATGTGATATATGTTCACATACGCTTCACTCTTCGTGAAGCCCAACCAAGTGAAGTAGCTATCTATCCTGGTGTACCAAGCATTGGGTGATTGCTTCAACCCATACAACGATCTCTTGAGTCGGCACACATACAACTCATGGTCTAAGGTTTCTAAACCTTTAGGTTGCTCTATGTACACCTCTTCCTCAACCATTCCATTGAGGAAGGCGGTCTTCACATCCATCTGATGGATCTTCCAACCCATTTGTGCTGATAATGCCAAAATAGATCTGATTGACGAGTAACTTGCAACAAGAGAAAAGGTCTCATCATAGTCAATCCCCTCTACCCGTGAAAAGCCATGCGCCACAAATATATCCTTATGCTTCTCCACACTACCATTTGCAGCTTTATTTACCTTGTAAAGCCAACGAGATCTCTAGTATCGAGACTACATCCCAAAAAATATTTCGAACTATGGAGTCATACTCTTCTACCATCATATTAACCCAAATAGGTTGCTGCACTACTTCCTGAAAGGAATATGGCTATGTCACAATACATGCACCAATAAGTACCATGTATCCAGTGTACCTCTCTGGTGACCTCCTCTGTCTACGCTAAGAAGAGGGTGCTCCCACATTCTCCTGTGCATCATCTAACAATCTATTAGACTCTGTCGTGAACTTTATTTCCTCTATGGAAGACTCTGGTTGAGTGGATGTCTCCACTCTCGGAACCTCTACATGTGGATGGTCCACATCAATCTGAGGTCCCTCAACCTTAGGAGCTAAAAGCTCCTCATCTATATGTAGCTCAAGCTCCCTCTCAAGGGATACTCGCATGGCCTTCTCCTCATTGAACCTGATACCCTTGCAAACCACTGTCGTCTGGCTAGTCGGCATGTACACTCAATAGTTGTGGGGTGTATCAGTGTACCCCACAAAGATCCCCAACTCTGTTGTTGGATCAAGCTTCTTCCGTGCATCTTTGGTCACATGGCAATAAACCGATGACCCAAAAATTGTGAAGTGACCAACATGTGGCCTCTAACTGGAATAAGCCTCCTCTCATGTTTTCATCCCAACTATCTGATGTGGGCTACGGTTCTGGACATAAACCATTGCGTTGCATGCCTTAGCCCACAACTGTAGTGGTAGGCACTGATCATGCAACATCGCCCTTGCTGCCCCTACTATGCTCCTATTCTTCCTCTCGGAAACCCAATTCTGTTGAGAGTTATGGGGTGTTGTCAACTCTCATTTAATCCGTTCCACTACACAGAAGTTATTAAACTCATTGGAGACATACTCACCATCGTTATCACTTCGTAGAGATTTAACCTTCTTTCTAGCCTCTTTCTCTACCAATGCTTTGAACTCACAAAAATTTGTGAAAGTTTGAACCTTTTTCTGCATAAGAAACACCCAACATTTATGAGAATAGTCATCAACAAATATAACATAATACCTGTGTTTGGCCATGGATGGTGTCGAGAATGGTCCACAGACATCTGAATGGAATCTCCCTAAAATAGACTTTGCTCGACTGTCTCTACCTCCAAAGGAAGACTTGGTGTATTTTTCCAAAGTACAACCCTTGCATGTATCAACTTGCTCAAACGTACCTTTGGGAAGATCAGTAGAGATTTGCTGCAATATCTTCAAAGCCCCATGATGAAAGTGGCCTAGTCGCCTGTGCCACAACTCGCCGACATCTTAGATTAACACCTTTTCCACTTTTGAACTCAAAGCAGCACAATCCTCTACCTCTATCTTATAGATATTCTGAAATCGAATCCCTATCTTCTTTACTTGACCCATGGCTTGTGTCAAAGGAATGCCTTTCCTTTCAAAAATATCAGATCATAGCCTCTATCCTCAAGCATAGCAATGGATACCAAGTTCTTCGTCAGTCTAGGTAGATGCATAACATTCTTCAAGGCGAGTGGAGCTGCATGCTCCCTCTGAAAAGTAATAGTGTCCACACCAATAAAACTATACTTACCATCATCACCGATCTCGATATGCATCTTGAGATATTTCTCCTCTAGTTCACTGAATAACTCTTTGTCGCTAGTCATGTGGAATGAAGCTCCATTTTATAAGTACGAGACACTTCCCATCATTGAAGTCACCATTCATATAATGAGGGAAAATTCCAATTTGAATTGGGAGGCCAAAGCCTCACCTGTTTCTCCTCCTTAGGAGTTCTCCTTGGAATTCTTTAATGGACAATTTGTAGCAAAGTGTCCCATCTTGTGACAATGAAAGAATTAAAGTTGCATCACGTCCATCTTCTTATCTCCATGATAAGAATCTAATTTGGAATGGGAAATTTTACCTTTCCCCTTCCTCGTCTTAATCACTAAGGCACATTTCTCTTCATCATCAGTATTTGATGAAGAGCCATCCCTAGTTTTCCTCCTGATCTCATCCTCCATCAAATATGACCATAGTTGTTCCTAATTTGGCAGCTTCTCTTGACCATTGACAGAGTTTTGATAACTATGACAACTCTTTGGGAGTCCAGGAAGAGTAAGGCTCACCATATCCTCCTTAGCAACCATGATTCCAACACTTCCAACTTCATCTCGACATTGAGTGAACTTGGTCAAGTACTTTGGAATCGTCTTGCCTTTCTCCATCTTGATTTTACGAAGTTTATCCTTTAGTGCCAACTTCCTTTGATCACTACTATTATGAAAGAAGTCTGTCAATGTTTTCCACATAGCATGTGGGGTTTCCTTTCCATGGATACTCGAGACAATATGATCTCAAACTCCCTCAAGGATTATCTACCTTTCCTGTTAGTGTTTGTCAGTCCTACCAGTCACCAGTGATCTAATGTTATCTTTCAATTTTTTTGTTAGGGTCCTACTGCAAATTTGTATGGTTTCAAATAGGTTTTCAATAAAAATTTGGTCATTGGTTAGGTTAGCTAGGGCATTACTACTCCTTTAATCTTCACGGTCAATGGACATCATCATTCCTTGTTTTAGGGGTGTGATAGTCATTATGGTCATCATTCTAATCTTTCTTTCCATGTCAATTCATCATTAGGTCATTGGGTCAAAATCATAAAAAATAAGTCATTTCACCATCAAAGTCATCATTTCAAGGAGCAGCGATGGAAAAATTTTAAATAATTTTTTCAAAAAGTGCTTTATATTTTTAGTATGATGTATTATGATTCATAAAGTTTCAAAGCTGCATTCTCAAAAGAAAATGTCAAAGTACATGGTGGGCCCACTACAACACCCATGGAGAAAATCAAATTTTCAAAGAAATAAAAGACCAAATAACCTCTCATTTTCTCATTTCACTTCCAAGAGACCTCTATCTATCCTCAAGGAGATTTGGCACCCTCAAAGAAGCGATATCTTCCCACCAAAGTGCCTCTTTTGGCCAGCACTGCGCTTATCCCAGATTTGCTACGCTTTCCTCAAGGACATAAAAAATCCATTTCATTCGATTCTACATCAACACACAGGGTTTAAGATACCATTTACAAGTAAGTGGATCATCTCTTAGCTTGTTTGTGCTTGAAAGTCAGCTTTCCCTCTCCTAGGGTTTTCTTGCTTTCATGGTCTCTGTTGTACCTTAAGAAACCAATTTCCTCACTGTGGAGAAATTGTGCCTAAGACATTAATGATTATTGTTTGTTGTCACTTATTTGTCACTTTATTGTTTGTTGTATTCTTAAATGAAGGACCTGGGAAACTTGGTCTTCAACCTTTAATACATATGTGATCGGAAAATCTCAGAATGCCATTTGTTGCTAGATATAAACGATGAATGAAGAAAGCTTGAAGGAGAAGTTTAAGATAATATGTTGCTTAACATAGAATCTACTATCCGTCACTTAGAAGAATAATGAAAACGAGAACTGAATCATAGAAAATATGCTGCTTGACACAGAAACTATTATCTGTGACCCTTGGAGAAGTTAAACATAATATGCTGTCTTACACAGAAACTATTATCTATATCTTAGAAAGGGAGATGAAAACTTCAAGTATAGGAGCGCTCTTTTAAGGGATTTTAAATTTATCTACATAAGCAAATAAATACCTGAAACTTCATTACTATACTTGAAAGAAGAAAACATAAGATGACAGAGAAGTTACAAAATTATACCCAACAGTTCGTGGAAAATTATGATTCTTTCATTAATCAACAACTATATCAGGAATACAGTGGCTTAGTCTGCATGTTCTTCAAAATCCGAACAACCCCTTTACAATTCCATTTTTTGGCTTTTAACTCTTCCCTCTCTGATTAAATATCAAATCAATTTTGGAAACTGATTTCTCGAAGCAGCTAATAAACCACTTTATAGCAGTTTTAAAACTATTTTCTATTTGAAATTATTCAACTCTATTACATATAGAATATTGAAACTCAGAACATATGTAAAACTGCGCCAAAAGCTTTGGAAGGGGTCCACATATATGTCGGGAGTGTTCTGATTGGTGGAAACACAAAGAAAACCAACTAGTCACCTTTTCTTCGGACTTGGTTTTAACACTGATTTTCCCTTTATACAACAAAATTAACACAAAACACACAAAATAAGAACTGAAAAAGAATTAACCCAGTTTAATAACTCTATCTGATCCGCTCGTTCAGCGTTGCATTAACTTCCCATTGAAAATCGAAATCAGCCCATTTCAAATGATGTATCAACCCAATATTTAACAATCTGAGACATGACGGACCCACCGGAGTTATTAAACGTAATACATAACAATATCGGGTCCGGAATCCCATCGCATATTGCAATCGGTGAATGAACTAATCACACATATAATATGTTATGCTATATGACGAACCCATCAAAATTATAAAACGTGATATATATATTTTTGGGTCCTGCCATTGCATATCGCAATCAGCGGAACCCAACGCATATGCATAAAGCATTATGTGATATCGTGGACCCGTCGGGCTTATAAAATGCAACATATATGTTTTCGGATCCGCCTATTGAAAATCGCAATCGGCGGAACCAACATCCAATTCTATGCGGACCCACGGAAGTAATAAATGCAATATATAAGCTTTCGGGTTTGGCCAAGGGTGATATCATATAGCTTCTCATTGCAATCAAGAATCACTGATTCCTATGGTAATAATATAATTGCCCGCTGCATCTTTGTGATTGCGATTAAACGCATTGCTTAACACACACACACACACACACACAGATATATTTTGGTTATGACTCCATATAACCCTTTATAATATGATTTAACTTGGTCGCATGGGTACAACAGGGCCGATTCTTTTATACTTGTTGTTTTAGCAATTCCACTATGCAATTACCACAAATAAAATACTTCTTTACTTTTAGGCTTTGCGGGGTGGTAAAGAACATAAAGGAGTTTCATTGAGTTTGAACTCCCGATAGTGATATAACTGATAAATAAACTTCAAACAAAATATAAGCTACACCATCTGGCTCCAACTGGGGATAGTGCTTTTTCCCCAGAAGCACTAAGAACCACAGATTAGTGCCTTATCCATTTGGGATGGAGTCATATATCGCTTCGCCAAGATTAACTGTGTGAAAATTTGTACAGTGAACCGACGGCGATATCTGCAGTGATAGGATGCTTGTTCTTTGACAGCATAATATTGAGAATCGTAGATTAGTAGCCTTAGTTGGGCATCGAGTCCAAAACTTCGAAAACCCTGAAATTTGAAAAACTGAAACCTGACATTCTTGAAGTTTGAATCCTCTCCAAACCGGTTTTCAACTGGGAAAGTCACCTTTTTTCATCAGCTAATGATTAAACTGAAGAATTGCAATTGGAAACCAAATGCTTGACACCTGAGCTTATTTATGTACAAGTTGCTACATATGTACATGATTGATCTCCATCAAGTGAAGTCAATCTTCCAATGGTACCAGGTTAGCATTTGGATGCTTAAACTAGAACCATTCTTCCAGTGAATCTTGAAAATGTAGTTCATCCTAAACAGAAAATAAATTATGCATAAAATCAGCTCACAAAAAAAAATTAGGAGTACATCCACAAAATGATATGTGTAGACTACTGATAAATTCTTCCATGTAATCTGCCACAGGATCTTCAAAAGTATAAGAAAATATATGGTCCTGATCAGCTCCAAATTTTTTTTTCTCTATGTGTGAATGTTCTTGCTCAATTAAACCTTCTGTTGGGATAATATGTTCAACAGAACAATCAACAACATCTTTAAGAAGATGATCTATTTCAATTTCATGTATCCACTTTTCATCTCTAAGCTTTGATTGAAAATAATTTGTAATTCTAACCTCAAGAAGAAAAATAATTTTTTTCTCATTAATATACGACATATGATCAACTTCAAATAGATTGTTTACCTCTAATCCATGGGCATCATTATGTTCTTCAATGCAATGATATACAATCTCTTTATCAACTTTCTTTTTGCATAAGGTAGCCTCTTTTTCTATGATAGATGGCTCAATACATTGTTGTCCAACATGTCCCACTTGCTGGTTTCTTCCTGTATGTTCAACACCCAACTGATGAATTTGAAGAGCTTTGTCATGTTCCCCATATAAACCATTTTCATTATAGATAGGAGGATCATCAAATTTAACAAAATAGGAAATTTGGGGATTTATTTGCCACTTAATTATTTTTTTATCTTTTCGACTGTTGAGCGTAAATTCTTGATGCATGTTTGAACTTTCCTCCATCTGAATACTCTTTTGATTTTCTTGGAACAAAGTCAACCAATTCTTTGCTTGGGAGATTATTGGAGAGAAATGCTTTATAAACCTCTCCACATCATTTTGAGAAAATGATGCTCGATCTACTTGGAACATAGTCAACCAATTCTCTGCTTGGGAGATTTTTGAAGAGAAATGCTTTATAAACTTCTCCGCATCATTTTGAGAAAATGATAATTCTTCAATTTCAGAGACTTGCTCATAGTTAATCTGGCTATAACTTCTCCAAATTCTTGATATATTATCAACAAGATCATTAGTTTTCTCAACAAGATTATCTTGAGCTTTTAAAGTTTCTTTAAAATCATAATATTCAAAACAACCTTCAAAAAGAAACTTGTGTGGATAATAAGTTCTACAATAAGAATTGAATACTGAATGGAAATATTTCAGATATGAAATGCTTGAATGAGGCAGAGACCTAAACCAAACCCTAGGTTCTTGGTCCTGTTGTGGCCAGCAACAACCTCCCTTCTTATTTAGTTTTATTACTAATGCTAAATAAGTGGGGACCCTTATTCAAAAAATTTTAAAAAATAAATTAGTGCCTGTATTCCCTTTTTGAATAAAACTTACTACCATAAACTTAGGAGAATACCCAAAAAACCTAAAAAGACTTAAGTTTTATGAAAAGCGTCACATCACAAAAAGGTAATGGATGCCTTCCTACAAGCGGAATCCTAATATTGTGAAATCATGATGCGAAATCACACAACAAAAGATCCTCATCGCATCACATGGCTCAAATTTCACTTAAGCTGAAATGCCTCAAACCGCCGATATGCGATGGCGCATCTCGCAAATCACATTTCACAGAAATTTTTTTTTTAACAGATGTTTGCCACACGCAACAAATTTTCGATATTGCGATCTGCGATATTGAGAAGCAAATCGTAAAATCGCCTTATCACAAATCTGCAGGGCTCGTTGTTCGAAAAAGATTTTTCCATAAACCGATGCCCAGTCATGCACGTTAATGTTAATTTAATGAGTTAGTTGGAAATCATTAATGAAATATGGTTTTGATCTGATCGAGGAGCCATTTCGCGTAGGGTGATATATTTTATATGTTTTCAACATTTAAAGCTTTCTCGTCACCTTTTTCTTATCATTATTCTTGACTCATTTGTAAACTGCAGGAGCGACGAGAAGAGAAGTGTACATAGTAGTGTTCAGAATATTATGGGAAAGAAGGGTAAAGCTCTGAGTTCTGAAGATAAAGAGATGATGCCCTTATACACAGACTAACAAAGATGTTGGTATTACTGCTTGGGAAGGCATGTATAGTCTACTCGAGGAAGAAATCCCCAAAATAATGGAGGTTACAGCTACTGATGACTCACACGGGTCATCTGAGGCATCTATTACAGAACTAGCATGTTCATTCTTGCACCAGACAGCGGCGAGGCCCAAAATTATTCCATACACAGACATGGTCAAATGGGTACTAGATAGTGCTGATATCACGAATGGAAAATTTAATACTCAGGGTCAAGGACTCATTGGCTTGTTCACTCCACAAGATTTGAGGCTCATGTATCATCTACCAGAGCCACAGGCGACTTATAAAAATAAGTTCATGGAGAAGTTCACTAAAGAAAATGAAGATTTGGCAGAATGCACCAAGGACTGGTCAAGAAGGGATGAACCATTAAAAAGGGATAAGCACGGTATGTATAGTACTGGTTCTCTCACCTCCCCATATTGCTTTGCTGGTGCTATGCTTTGTAGACTTTTTGGAAAGCCAGGCGTTAACAAATTTTCATCTGAATGGCTACCATTATTGGATGCTGCCACTAGTGCTACTATTGTGGATTGGTCTAAGATATTTTCCGACAATTTAGTCACAGCCATTTTGAATTACCAGTCCAAAAGAAGTACCGCTCAGAGGATTTATCCCCCTTTCTACTTATCTTCTTATGTGATGGATGCAATCTGTTATATTTCCAAGTTTCCTCTAATGGGCTGGAAATGGACTACTCAAGACCCTTTACCCATTAATATTGGCCACAAAGAGTTATGGGATTCCAAGTTCTGTATTTCTACAAGATTTGTCATGGAATCATGCTACCTCTGTACAAAATGTTGTATGATAAAGACCCTCCAAGATTTTCTCCCGAAGCAGAGGTCGATATGCTCCCTGTCGCTAGATCATTTGGAGAAGAACTTTTCACATATGTCAGGGTATTCGGAAGTCTCGCCTCCCCTCATGTCCTACCTTTATATGTTCTTGATAAACTATTTGTGTGAGAGATTGCTTATCAGACCTGTGGAGAAGGAGGTATGAGTAAAGATTTGAAGGACAGGAAAAAGACCATTTGGCCGCAACTTCTAGTGGCCTGTAGTGCCTTTTCACTATTTGATTTAGGCCATGCATTCAAAGAAGTAAACAACATGTTATGTCTACAATTGTTCAAATTTCTAGGAAGACCGTTTGACCCTCTAATATCGTTAAGAATTTCACTACTGCAGTCAAAATAAAAGTATTTTCTAAGGAAGATGATCTTTTTGATGATACTTTTCAACAGAAAAGTACACTTAAAGAAGTTCTGCATTCGGCCCAAATGTGATTTCCTCCAGTAGAATTTCAAGAGTTAAAAATGTATAGGGAAAGAAGGTTGGCTAATATCCCTTTGGATAAATTATGCCTGGAACCTGTGAGGGAACCAACTCCCAGTATCAGTCTCAGTGGAATTTCAAGCACAGACAGGTATAAATCTAAGTTGGGAAGATAAACGTCAAAACACTCCAAGAGGTCCGAAAGTGACCATAATAAAAGCGAAGGGTCAGTAAGAGATACTGCCCCAGTCTAAGGAGCACCCAGAACAATAGGTTTTGACCTCTCCACAGGTAAATCTTCCCCCTCTCATCGTCTAGCCACCACCAATCAAAACTGAGCTGGATAAAGAATGGAAAACATTCAGTGACTTAATCAATACTGAAGGAAAGAGCACAAAGACACCTGGAGTTAATGTACATACAGTGAATGATATAGTCACAGAAACAGTCAGCAATATCCCAGAAATGGGACATATTCCCATTACCCCATCTTCTGAACTTATGCTCAAAATAGAGGAAATTCCTCCTCTTGATGTATTTTATACTCCGCAGCATAAGGCGGTGGTGAGAAGACAAAGAAAGAAGAGGAAATTGGAAAGCATGATCTCTCATGATGCAGAGCAATTAGACATCCTTTGGCAAGATCCCACCATTGATCCTACTGAAATCTCACTAAATTATCTCAAATCGCAGGAGCATATGCTTCTACGACCATTGATAAAGCATCTAAGGTACAACAAATATTGAAAGAAAAATAAGATCAAATACAGGTTTTGCAGCAACAGCTACAACAAGCCAGCGCCAACAATGAAGCATAGAAACAACTTGAAAGACTACAACAGGACTTTCAACAAATGCAGCTAGGATACTAGAACAGTTTGGTTGAAGGAGAAAAATAGTTACAGGTTATGCAAGAGATGCACAAGGATGATCCTAAGCTTATAGAATTCGTCACCGAATCCAATTCCTTAAATGGTCAACTACTGCAGTATCACAATGGAGCTCTTATTGCGAAATAAGTGATAGAATTACTAATCAAGTCGTGGACTTGCGACATTATTATGATTTAATTGATGGAAGAGTTACTAAATATTTGGCTTGGCAGGAATCAGAAGAAGGAAAAAGGCAGGTTCACCCATAATCAATGAAACCCACAAAGAAATTCTCTTTAACAAGTGGGATGCATAGATCAGGAAAGCAGAACAATCAACAGAAGAAGCAGCCACAGTAGCAAACAATCTCATTGATTGCATCAATGAAAATTTGCACAGGGAAAATCTAATATCAAAGACCACTCCAGGATATCTACCAAATGTACAGCATCTACAGACAAGCTAGAGACAGAAGGTTCAAGAAAAAGCAAAGTCCATCAAAAGGTTAACCAAGTTGAATTGGGATTCTTAGATACATAGATAGTTAGTTATTAGTTTTAGTTTTAGATTCAGTTTTAGTTTTAGTTTTGCTTTATTTTTGCCTAAAATGAGGATGGTCATTTAAACCATATCCTACATTTTTGTAATAAATTATGTTTAGATTTAGCTAGTAGTATTTAAACCCTTCTCATGCATTTAGAGAAGGGTCCTGAAATTTGTCAAACGTTTATCCTTAGAACATGCACTTTCGCACCCTCCGAGGAGGTTTTGATGAATGAATGGAATAGGATTTATTCATATCTGCATTTAATATCTACTACTGATGTTGCACTTTTGTACTCTTAGTAGATGTTGGATTAAGAAGAGATAGATCATTATTGCTGAAGCTCGTGAGTAAAACTAGTTATAAATGGTACTTTTATCTCTTAACTGTTTCTGCTTATGTGTTAAGGTGATATTCATGTTCAGTTATTTATATATGAATTCTTGAATGCTTGAGCTATCATTTGGCACTTCTATATGATGATAGCTATTTATTTATGCTTTAGTATATGAGTAACTTATTATGCGATTTGTTTTTCACAATTGTTTCATCTAACTTTTTATATGAAATGGTTTATCTTTATTGAATTATTTTCTCATAGTAGTTGAATGATATTTATTACCAATTTCCATTTGAAATCATTTTAGATCGCATAACTAAAAGATTAAATCTCGGGGTAGTTTTAGAATTAGATATTTCTTTTTATTAGGATACAATTTCGTGTCGCTACATTAGATTTAAAATAAAAGCATTTTACTTAGAAATTATTAGGAAAGAACATCAATTCTCAACACACACACACATAAATTGGGAAACTGGTCCCATATCCCCAGTTGGACCCACTACACCAAACGGAAAAGGAGCTGCTAACCAAGGTCTGGACCGGGTGGGTATCCCCCTTGTTGTAGACCCGATTTTCGAGGCTTCAACAGCTCCAAAAAAAAACAACTTCGTCTTCACATCTTCGTGAATGATTCCCTACTGCTCGATGCATTCATGAAACTCTTGGAGATGTTGAGCTGGATCTTCATATTTCATTCTATTGACTTTTGGAAGATACTTCAGACGTATCATGAGGATAGCCGGTGATCCCAGTAAAAACAAATGGATCAAGTTTATGGACTAAGAATGTAGGGAGAGCCATTAAAACCCAACAAAGAAAACTTCAAAGCACAATTGATTCGCCAATCAACATTGTAAGTGAAAATCACAAGTGCGAATGTAAACCAATTGCTGAAACTTGTCATTCTCAAGAATTAAAACTTAATAAACCCAAGGAAAAGTGCTCTTATTCAATTGCTTCTATTAAAAACAGCCAAAAATTTCCTCCTCACTAAACAACCAGAGGAAAATATTGAAAACCCAGGGAAAATTGTTCTTGTCTTCTCTCCCTGACAACGGCGTCAATTAATGTCGTACCTTAAGAAACCAATTTCCTGGCTGTCGAGAAATTGTGCTTAAGACATTAATGATTATTGTTTGTTGTCACTTATTTGTCACTTTATTGTTTTTTGTATTCTTAAATGAAGGACTTGGGAAATGTGGTCTTTAACCCTTAATACATATGTGACCGGAAAATATCAGAGTGCCATTTGTTGCTAGATATAAATGATGAATGAAGAAAGCTTGAAGGAGAAGTTTAAGATAATATGTTTCTTAACAAAGAGCCTACTATCTATCACTTAGAAGAATTATGAAAATGAGAACTGAATCATAGACAATATGTTGCTTGACACAGAAACTATTATCTGCGACCCTTGGAGAAGTTAAAGATAATATGTTGCCTTACATAGAAACTATTATCTATAACTTAGAAAGGAAGATGAAAACTTCAAGTATAGGAGTGCTCTTTCAAGGGATTTTAACTTTATCTACATAAGCAAATAAAGACCTGAAACTTCATTACTATACTTGAAAGAAGAAAACATAAGATGGCAGCGAAGTTACAAAATTATACCCAACAATTCATGGAAACTTCTGATTCTTTCATTAATCAATAGCTATATCAGGAATATAGTGGCTTAGTCTCCAGGTTCTCCAAAATTTGAACAACCCCTTTACAGTTCCCTTTTCGGGCTTTTATCTCTTCCCTCTCTGATTAACTATCAAATCAGTTTGGAAACTGATTTCTCGAAGCAGCTAATAAAACACTTTATAATAGTTATAAAACTATTTTCTATTTGAAATTATTCAACTCTATTACATATAAAATACTGAAACTCATAACATATGTAAAACTGTGCCAAAAGCTTTGGAACGGGTCCATATATATGTTGGGAGTGTTCTAATTCGTGGAAACACAAAGAAACCCAACCAATCACCTTTTCTTTGGACTTAGCTTTAACACTGATTTTCCCTTTATACAATGAAATTAACCCAAAAGACGCAAAAGTGGAAGTGAAAAAGAATTAACCCAGTTTAATAACTGTATCGGATCCACCTGTTCAGCGTTGTATTAAATTCCCATCGCAAATCACAATTGGCCCATTTCAAATGATGTATCAACCCAATCTTTAACAATTTGAGACATGACGGACCCGCTAGAGTTATTAAACGTAATACGTAACAATATCGGGGCCAGAATCCCATCGCGTATCGCAATTGGTGATTGAACTAATCACATATATATAATACATTATGCGATATGACGGACCCGTCGAAATTATCAAACATGATATATATATTTTCGGGTCCGGCCATCGCATATCGCAATTGGCAGACCCCAACGCATATGCATAAAGCATTATGCGATATCGCGGACCCGCTGGGCTTATAAAATGCAACATATATGTTTTCGGATCCGCCTATCGCAAATCTAAATCGACGGAACACACATCCATTGCTCTATGGACCCACAGAAGTAATAAATGCAATATATAATCTTTCAGGTCCGGCTGGGGGTGATATCATATAACTGCTTATTGCAATCAGGAATCGATGATTCTTGTGGTAATAATATAACTGTCCACTGCATCTTTGTGATTACGATTAACTGCATCACTTAACACACACACACACATATATATTGGTTATGGCTCCATATAACCCTTTATAATATGATTTAACTTAGTTGCATGGGTATACCGTGGACGATTCTTTTATACTTTTTCTTTTAGCGATTCCACTATGCAATTACCACAAACAAAATACTTCTTTAATTTTAGGCTTTGCAGGGGTAAAGAATATAAAGGAGTTTCATTGAGTTTGAACTCCTGATAGTGATATAATTGATAAATAAACTTCAAATACAATATAAGCTACAACAGTCTCTATGTTTTCCATTTTGATAAGAGCCATATAAAAACATATCACTCACTTAATACATGTCCCATATATCCCCATTGACACATTCCCACACCCCTATCCCCCATCTACTCCCTTTTCACAAAACCCTAGACTAGACCCTACATTCACAGCCTATGACTATGTTTCTCTCTTTTGGACCACTTCCCCTCATCATTTCCATGAAATTCCACTTTTCTCTACTCCCTAACATCCCTCCCTATCTCCCCAAATTTTCCCAAGAATTTAGGGACCCCCTAATCCCTCTATTTCACTCAATTTAAAAAACTACCCAAATCCCCTGTTTTTCCCTACACCAAACCCTAATTTCCCCTCCCATTGAGCTAGCGTTTGCTATGGATTTGTTGTGGTGGCTACAACCACCCTCCAAAATTTTTCCTTAGCTTTGTTTTGGAGCCTCCCTACCAACCATCCTTACCAGCATGTCTTCCACTGTCAAGTACATGAGCTTCAGTGGTTTTCTAGCAAACTGGCAGGATATGCATGATAGCTTGTTGCATCCGCCTCATAGGTTATTTCTCCGGGCTTGGTTTAGCTGTAGGCTGAACGGCTTGTTACACAGTAATTTCTCAATGTCTCCTTGTCAGTCACCCTACTGTGTCAGGAGTTCACAATAATCAAGTTCATGCCCTCTGAACTGGCTAAAAACCCATTTTTCCAAGATTTTCATCATCAGCGTGACTGTTATTAAAATATCCGCGCTGACTGGCGCTTCATAACAGACCTCATGCGCTGCCAGCGCGGAAGCACACGACTTTTCCGCGCTGGTCGAATTTCATGAATAGCGCAGCCTCTGTTTGTATTAACCCGCGCTGACATAGGCCTGTCCGTTATTTCTTTGCGATGTCAGTGCACCAGTCCAGTTATGCACCCGCGCTGATCCAGTTTGGGCGAATTTGTTCCAACAGCCAGCCTTCCAGATAACTACAGGCTTGGTTGTTGGCCTTGTGAGTATCGCCTCCCTTCTATGGCATGTTTGTTCGACGTTTGAAACCACTTCCCTTGAAGATAAGCTCATCCTTCCACCATTCAAGGAGGCTCCCTCTCCTATTTATACCTCTACCATTGCCATGAGCAGCTAGTTTGGATTGCGTGGAGTTTATAGTGCTCAGATTGCTGCTACTATAGGTAGTTGGTGTGATAAGTGTGGAAGTGCTAGATAGCTTAAGGAAGGTTGTGGAGTGTTGCTTGTGTGAGAGAGAGAGTTTCTTGTCTTGGGAGATCCATTTCTAGAGGTGAATGCTTGAGAGACTTGCTGGCTGGACCCCCTGAGAAGGATATCGACGTCAGAACATTTGGTTGTACTCTTCTCTGTTATTGATTAATAATAGATGACTACTATTATGGTTCCATTCTCATTTGTCTCTGCAATGGTTAATGTGAATTACATCTTTTCTGACTGATGTATAGTTGCTTTTACTAGATTTCACGCTTGTGTTTGTCTTTCTCTTCGTGTGTGCAGGTATCTATTCGCGGAAATCGCGGAGGATCGTGACCGGCCAGAGCGAAGGAGCGAGAGCGGCATCTCTTCATCAAACAGTAGCGTTGGAATCCAAGTAGGTGTTCTTTGTCTACCTTTTAATTGCAATTAGGAACTTGCATAGTAGCATTGACTGATTGTTGCTAGACCCATTCTAGGCTAGTAGGGATCGCCTCTATCCGTAGAGGGGATTTACCTCTCCAACAATTTGGCGACTCCGCTGGGGAGCTTGCCTTTGTCCCTTTTCATTCATTTTTGCTTTGAGCTTGCTTGATTGCTCTCTCTTTGAAGATTAGGGGATTATTCTTTTACTTTTGGATTTCCTGGTTCAATCTGGGAAGTGCTTGAATTGTTTGAAGAACCCTTGCCTTGGTTTGGGAGCTTTTTGTTTGATTCTACTTGTTTTTTTGCCTCAGCGCGTTTTTAATTGAAACAGTCGCGCTGACATCGCTTGCCTGTTTCTTGAGTTTCACGGTCATCGCGCTTTCTCATTGAACAGTCGCGACAGTTCTGAAATCGAACCAACGCGGATAACCCGTGTCCTTTCGCGCTGACAACGCATTGTTGCTACGCGTGACCTCTCATCAGCGCATTGTTGCTGAGTTCTACCCACGCTGATCCTGTAGAATTCATTTTGGTTCAAATTTGCCTCCTGAGCCTGTTGGTTTGACTGTCCCTTACTCTTTCCACTTGGTTTGTGGCTTATTTTTCATTGTTTGAACTGTGAGACACTTGCTTGCGAAGTCTTGTCGGACGGATTTTGTTTTGTGTCCGATGACCTAGTCTTGTCATCCCGTTTTCGCTGGATTGATTTCATTGTATCACTTGTTCACGAAGATCCATTGCTACTTGCCTTTGCTTGTGCGAAAACCTTCCTCTCTTGCTTTCTTTGCTTGGTTGTTTAGGTTATTGTCCTCGAACCAGTCCTTCGGTTGTTTCGATTACTTCTCGCCGCCCAGACATAGATTACAATTGCTTGGGTTCAACCAGCTATTTTCACGCTTGTTGTGTTTTTCATTGAGTGATTTTTTTCCTTTACTCAGTGTTGTTGTCTCTCGAAATTCATTGTAAGTGCATTGTGCCATTGAAAAGGAAATCGAACTAATATCTTTTGCATTCAATAGTTAATGAAAGGAAGACCATTTTATTGATTTGCATTCTCAAAAGAAAAGTTTCATTTCTTTGCCATTAGCTGCATTAGATTGTTTGATTGATTGAGTTCATTTTGTTTGGTCGAAAACTCTTAACCCTCTCATAGTTAGAATTCATCGAACGAAATGATATTCTTTGCCATGTAGTTTGCATCTAGGTAGTTGTGAGAGATCACACGGTAAGGCCTGAAACCGAAACTTAATTCAAGATCAACCATGAAATAAACTGAATAAACCTAAAAACGCATTGGAACTTAACGCAAACATCTAGAGGTCTAGGTTAGAGACGTGTTCCGACGTCTTTAAACATAGTCACTATTGTTTCACATTACGGTTGGGTGATTCCTCCTTCTGTGACTCGATAGTGGTCTAACACGGACTGTGCTCCCACGTACCGTCGCGTATATAGGGAGACCCCAGTAGGCTTTTATCCTTGATCCATAGGAAGTCGAGTCTGCCGCCTTGTGAACCGTAATGCACCAAACACAGCATTCGGGAAGATTGAATGCAGTACGGAAAGTCCTTGGTTCTCATCCGATTGCCAAGGTGTATAAGCGGTTTGACGGATTTCTTGGTAAACTCTTTGCCTAGAGTCTCCAGAGCAGTCACTTTTGATCCTTTTCGGACTCCCTAAAAGAAAAGGTGCCTATGAGCGTCTTGTCACTTCATGCTCATTAAACATTCGAAGGAGACTGGAGTCATCTTTTCGTCCTTTTCTCGAATCTTGAAACATGAAAAGGTCAAGTTTGGTTCCTGTGTCTTAAAAATTTATTCGGCCACGATAAAATTACCTGGTTAGATCGTGTGTGCGTTAGCTTGAGTAGGGTCTTTATCGTTAGTTTCCTTTAGGTTTTCTGTGGGGTGTTGTCATCCTGGCTGACCCGTCAACTCTCGGTCCAAGTGATCAAGGTTCCCCATCTTCTGTTGCTCCTGAGGTACCTGTTGTAAGCGATACTCTTCCTGTTATCCCGAGTATCCAGCCTATCAACATACGTGCCCTGCGCGACGAGGATTACGAAGAAGATTGGAATCCTATCTGGGAGCCTGACGAAGACGATATCCCTCTTACTCCTCCCGGTATGTCGTCTCTGATGTCCACTTCCCACATGGATGAGACATCTCCCAGCACAGGTGAGACACCAGCTACTTCTCCGCTCCCTCCACGATATTAGTCGATGAGGGATAGAATAGCTACCAGAACTCCTTCTACGACTATATGGGATCCTAGTCTTATTGCCACCACGGGGCCCTTTGTTTCACAACCACTTAATACGCCCGTTACCTCGGTTCCTACCAATCCAACCTTTTGTGTAGCACACTCAACTCCGGTCGTTAGTGCCGTGACAGCGTCCTCATCTATGAACAATGGTGTTGGTCCTTCTCACAGTCAGGGCCAGCCGGAACTTTCATCTGGAGTCGTTGATCCTGCACAGAGTGCTCAACCCTCTTCTGGTCCTACTCCAGGAGGGGGGCCGTATGATAGCCAGGGGCAGCCCATTGTGGACCCCAATTACCAAGGTCCCCTCTTTTATTATGACTCTACTGGTCAGTACCTTCAGTTCGCTCAATCCGTGCCTCTTCAACATTTCGTTGAAGTCACGGTACCGTTGTCCATCTCTTATGACGCCAGTACTCATACTTTTCGAGGGCGCCAGGTAATCCCTGGGCAGCCTCAGGGACCGCCAAATCAAGGCCAGCCACCTTATGTGCAAACCCCTCAGGGGCAACCACTTTATGGCCCGCCTTACCCAGGACAATCTGGGGGCCCGCAAGGACAACCCTACCCGGGGCAACCTTCGGTTGTTGGTGGTCCGTCGTTTTCCTATCAGAGTCAACCTTCTGGTTACCCAGGGCAACCTGGTACCCAGCAAGGTTACCCAACTGGACAACCAGGGCAGCCTTATATCCAACAAGGCCAGCCTGGTCTCGAGCAAGGTTACCCACCTGGACAAGTTGGGCAAGCTTATACTCCTCAAGGTCAACTAGCAGTTTAGCAGGGATATCCTCTTGGGCAGGGGGGGCAACCCTACATACAGCAGTTCCAACCTACTGCCCAGCCTGGTCATCTTTCTGGGCAAGGGGGGCAACCCTACGTACAGCAGGGCCAACTCGCTGCTCAATCCATGCATCCTCCTGGGCAAGGGGGGCAGCCTGCTATACAGCAAGGCCAACCCACTGCTCAGCCTGTACACCCCGGGGGGCAGACGGGCCAACCTTCTATACAGCAAGGTCAACCCGCTGTCCGCCTTAATCATCCATCTGGACAAGCTGGCCAACCTCAGAGTCAACCAGCCGTCCATCCAGCTTAGCCATCTGTTCCGCAAGGACAACCCTTGGTGGCTCATGGACAACCTGGCACCCAGCAAGTTCGTCCTTCTGGGCAGGCAGGCCCATCTCAAGCCCACCCAGGTCAACCTTACGGACAGATGATCCAAACCCAACCGGTTCAAGGACATTACTCTAGGCCCCAAACTCAAATGGGTTACCAAATGCAAGGTGGGCCACAGCCTCAACCTTCTTACCAAACGCAGCCTCCTTATCAGGCTCAGTATGGAGCTCAGCAAATGTATGGCTACCAGCAACCCCAGGGGAAAACTTAGTTTACTCCTTATCAAAATTATCAACAGTTGCAGGTCACTCCTTACCAAAATTATTAGTATGTTGCACCTGCAGGGCAAGTTGCTAATACATGGGGTGCTGGGGGGCAGACACAGGGACAACTGTCCGCATATGGTCAGAATCCGTATGGACAGAACTCCTATGGGCAAGGTCCCTATGCACCTGGTCCTTTTGGGCCCGGTCCACCTGGACAAGGTCTGTGGGGACAACCACCATCTGGTTGGAACCCTAATACTGCCTCGAATCCGCAGCCACAAATGTCCTTTAACCCTCAGTTGCCTTTCTTAGCGACGCTGGAACTTCCTGATGTGTCCAAGTTAACAAATGATCCTATTTTGCATAATCCGTATTGGCCACCAGTTCCAACTAAAATACCAGGTGATTGTCCAAAATTTGATGGCAAAGCTGGTGAAGATCCTCAGGCCCATGTCATGACCTATCATCTTTGGTGTTCATCGAACTCATGGCTTGATGACTCTATCCGGATCCGCCTCTTTCAGAGAACTCTCACTGGTTCAGCCGCTAAGTGGTATATTGAGCTGAACCGCTGCATGTTCCAAGACTTCAACTCGTTGGCTATGGCCTTCTTGACTCATTTTCAGTTACCCATTCGGTACGAGACTGGGACACACCTCCTCACGTCTCTCAAACAGGATACGGCTACGCACATATCCGATCATATACATGAATGGAGAAGGCGTCATCGCTTGATCAAATTTTGGATTCCTGATCAACTCCTGACCGATTGGTTCACGACTTCCTTTGTCCCTAAAATTGCAAAAGACATCGCAATGGGAGCTTGTGTAACTGAAGAGCAAGCGATCGCGCGGGCTCAGTACCTCGACTTAGTGTACTCTCAGTCAGGTACTTTATATGAGTATTTTCCAGATGCCCCGAGGCCTAGACAGTCCAAGGCTCCACCGAAACCATCTGTTGATGGAGTCATTGGCTCTGTAAACTTGTCGTCAAAGAAATCGGCCGTGAACCCTGGGAAGAAGAAACAGAACGGTTCTAAAGAAAATGCTTCTCAGGGCCAATCAAATTCTGGGAGTACCTCCGAGGTAAACGCCGTTCAGTCCACCGCGGCGGATAAATCCTCAAAACGGAAAAAGAAAGGGAAAGCTAAAGATAAATCTGGACAGCCCAAGTAGGATTCCCCTAAGCCTCCCTCTGAGGAAGGAGCTAAACGAAAACCTAAATATCCTTGTCTCATCTGTGATGAGGATCACTACACTAAGGACTGCCCGAGGCGGTTCGAAGTTAGTCGAATTTTGAAAGGTGCTCCTGGGCCCCCTGCCGTGCTTAAAGAGCCTTTCCCTTCCCAGCAGACTTAGATGGTGGAAGATCTGTCTCAATCCTCTTCCTCGTTCGGTTCTCAAGTGTTCATGGCTGGAACGATTCCCATCCATGTTTCAACTCGAGCGAAAGATTATCCATCTCATGCTGGGAAAGAGCCGGAGGTTCCCTCCAACGCTCCTCCGTCCAGTTCTGGTCCCCTTCACATCGAACGGCCCAGCACTGAGACGATCCCCTGACCCCCTCCGAAAGGCGTACTCAGGAAGTCATCTTATAACCCTAATGCTCGTGCTTCCTAGCAATATAGCATTGTTGAGGACTTAGCTCAGGCTCCGTCTGCTATGTCCGCGTTAGAAGTCCTCCAGAGCTGCCCCTCCCAGAGGAAGTCCTTGCTATCAGCTATTGGTGGCATCGACCCGGCAGATTCGAACTTGATTTCTTTTGATCTCGAGGGTTTCACACAGAGACTACCTCACCAAGTGGCTTTCCATATACAGGTCATCATCAATGGCAAAACGATTCATCGTACAGTTATTGATGAAGGTGCCTCAACCTGCATCATGTCTATTGCTTGCTAGAAGGCCATTGGTTCTCCTACTTTGAGCCAGTCTCCTATGACACTGGAAGCCTTCGATGGAAGAGAATCTCGTCCATATGGTATCCTCCAACGCTTGCCCGTTTCTTTAGAAGGAAAGAATGTAGAGGTGGAGGTCGAAGTTGTTGATGCCAACCTCACCTACAACCTCCTCCTTGGACGTAGCTGGACATACGCCATGCAAGCCGTGGCTTCCTCCCTGTTCCGTGTCGTTCGTTTCCCTCACCAAGGGAAGATTGTCACGGTGGACCAGCTCTCCTTTTTTGCTTCTTCTTCTGAAGGTAATGTGTCATTCGTGGAGCATACCTCCAAGTCATTAGTGAGTGTGGGTGCTGGACTGTTCAAAGACCTCGCTTTAATGGGAGTCTTTCCCCTCCCACCTCCGAATCTCGCCCCTGTCAACATGATCTCAGTACGTTCTGATCCATGGGTTCTTCCTCCCCCGAATCAGGAAGACTCTTGGGGTGATATGATGTCGTTGAGTCCTGCCGAGCTCAACTACGTCGAGATTGTCGCTGCATCGGCTCCCCCTCCTGAACCTGCTTTTCCATGCAGTGTTCCCGATTCATATGATGATTTCCCTTGGCTGACTGATGAAGCCACTTCGGATCCACTGAAGGAAACATTTCCCTCTGATGAGGCCATCATAGAGACCATGTCTCTCGAAGAGCTCCCTTGGTCAGATCACCACCATCGCTCTTCGTTTCTCCCTCCACATTCGGAAATGGTCGCATGTCTCGAGCGGTTTGCCTCATGTGTCCCATCCCCGCCCCTTCAAACACCTGTTCAGCTGTATCAAGTGTCTTCTGAGGGCAATATGGGAAACATCATGCAAACCCAACCCATCGACATCTCTGTCAAATCAGGGGTTGTCGAGAACATTTTCATCGGAGTCACATGCACTCCTGAGGAGGTTCACCTCTATACTGCCTTATTTCGCGAATTTCGTGATGTCTTCGCATGGTCCTACGAGGAAATGCCTGGCATCGACCCTAGCATCGTGGTGCATGAAATACCTACATATCCAGATGCTAAGCCTATTCGTCAGCGCTTACGCCCAGTGCACCCTCGAAAGGCTGCAGCCATCAAGGCCGAAGTCGAAAAGCTTCTTAGAGCTGGTTTCATTTACGCCATTCCCCTTACAGATTGGGTGTCCAATATAGTCCCTGTGAATAAAAAGCAGGGCACTATCCGGGTCTGTGTTGACTACCGTTATATCAATCATGCATGTCTGAAAGATAACTTCCCTATGCCCTTCATCGATCAGCTTATTGATGACTGCGCAGGAAGTGATATTTATTCATTTATGGACGGCTTCTCTGGCTATAACCAGATCAACATAGCTCCTGCAGACCAACATAAGACAACTTTCATTTGTCCTTGGGGCACCTTCGCCTAGAAGAAGCTCCCTTTCGGTCTCAAAAATGCCGGTGCCACCTTCCAGCGTGCGATGTCATATGCTTTTCATGATATTCAACACATCGTACAACCTTACCTGGATGACCTCCCAGCTCATTCAGCTAAGCATCAGGACCACCCATCTCATCTACGCGAAATTTTTCTCCGCTGTCGACACTACTGTATTCGACTCAATCCACATAAGTGTGTCTTCTGTGTAGAATCCGGCCGACTGCTCGGGTTTATCGTCTCCCGAGAAGGCATCCGTCTGGATCCCCTCAAAGTCGAGGCCATCCTGAACCTTCCGCCCCCTGCCTCTTTGCAGCAATTGCAGAGTCTGCAGGGCAAAGCTAATTTTCTTAGACGATTCATTCCGAATTATGCCGAGGTGGCTAAGGGTTTTACACGGTTATTAAAGCAAGACACACCCTTTCGTTGGGATGCTATTGCCCAGGAATCTTTCGAGCGACTCAAAGACCTCCTTGTCTCAACTCCACTCTTAAGACCTCCGAACTACCACCGTGATTACACTCTCTATTTAGCTGCTGCCGACACCACCATGGGCATGGTTCTAGTGCAGGATGATGATGATGGCACCGAGCACGTTATCTATTACCTTAGTCGCAACCTTCTGGATACGGAAACTCACTACGCATATGTCGAGAAGTTGGCATTGGCCGCTGTCTGCACCGTTCAACGTTTCCGGCACTATATCCTGTTGCGCACAACGACTGTGATTTCTGACTGCAACCCAATGACCTACATTTTGTCGCGTCAACTGCTGGGGGGCAAATAATCGAAGTGGATTGTAATGCTCCAAGAGTTCGACTTGGAATTTACTGGGGCCAAGTTGCTTCCCAACACCACTCCAGTGGTGGAACGGCTTCTTTACCTAGAACGGTTAGACGAGACCCGTCGTTTAGCTTCTCTGGCTATCGAAGCGCAAAGGAAGAGAGTCAAGGCTCACTTCGACCATAATATTCAACCTCGTTCCTTCGTTGAGGGAGATTTAGTACTGCTCTATGATCAAGCTAAAGATAAGCTGGGGGTAGGAAAACTCAAATCCATGTGGCTAGGCCCCTACATTGTGAAGAGAGTTTTGCAGAAGGGTGCATATGAGTTGATTGATTACGAAGGAAATCCTCTTGACAAGCCCCGCAACGGGCTTTATTTGAAGAAATATTATGCATGATTTCGTGCACCTAGCTTGTACATATGCGTGTTTTAGTGTGTTTTGTGTGTGCATGATTTCACGTTTTGCTTTGGTGTGAAGGCGTGTTTGCCTCTTATTGTGTTTTCTGCTTCTTGTGCAGATTTCTAGTGCACCTTATGTTGGTTTCGCTGATGGCGCCTGCTGTAGTACTTGCAATTTGTCTTCTGCGGCATGGGCAATCTATGATCCTCACGGAGAGTTGCTAGACCTTCAAGGAGTCTGCCTCGGTCGTACCACTAATAATGTTGCCGAATACAGTGCCGTAATTGAGTTACCAGCCGAAGCAATTAATCTCGGCATTCGTGCAATGACGGTAAACCTGGACTCTCAGCTTGTCGTCCATCAACTCAACGGGCGATATTCTGTCAGAGACCAACGCATTCTAAGTTTGTATCTACGTGTCAGATTGTTAGAAAGAAATTTTGACTATATCACATATCAACATATTCTGAGACGATTAAACACGTTGACTGATGCATTGGCAAATCGTGTGTTAGACAGGCATTTGCGAAATAGATAAACATCATACAAGAAGACATAGAAAGCATAATAAGACCATAGAGTAAAGCATATGTAAATAAAATATTTTTCCAATCATAGTTTGCATGCGTGTTGTGTGTGCTTTTAAGCTTGCATTTAAAAAATTAAAATATGTGGGTTGTGTGTTGTGAAACTAATACATTAGATCACATTTGTATTAAACATTTGCATAACATATAAGAAACATCATCACTTGTAACAAGATCCATCCAAAATCGGTATGTATATATATATCGTGTGGCGCACGAAGGCGGTCAAAAATAAGTGTATATGTCAAAAATAAGGCCGATGTCCTCAGTACATCTAAGACACGAGTCTCTCAAAAACAACAGTGGAAATAAATCCTAGGTGACTACTGTGGTAGGTTATTCTCTCTATAGCATACTACCGCCCGTGCCACCCGCCTCAAAAGGCGGTGCATCCTGGGCTCTACTCCCACTGTGTGAATTTGGGATGCTATGGGGACCTCTTCAATCCCCTGGTAATCTGGGACTCCCTCCAGTAAGCCCTCAAGGTTTTGCAATACGATCTCGGGCGTGTTGACTCCTGGAGGAGCCAGGGCCAAGACTCCGTCACCCGGTGCCTCCCTCCTCACCTCTGGAGCCAAACCAAGGGGTCTCACTGGTCCTACATCTGCATATCATAGCATTTATCGTCAAGGCATGTACACGAAAAATAAAAAAACATTACAAAACATAAAAATTAAAAAGAGATCAAGTGGCTTACCACCATCGTCCCACTGCTCTCCCGCAGGCAGCGGCATGTCTGGGTCACCTCTGAAATCAATCCCGGCATACGGCCAGTCCTCTATGAAGATCACCTGGCGATCCAGCCACTCTCGGAAATAATGCCCCCATGCCACTGGGCAGCCGCCACCTCCTCGGGGCATGATGTGGCCCCACCTACTGGCCCTCGTCTCTCGGGGACCTCTGGGTGGATCAAGGGCCATATCTTGTAGCTGTAACGCTGGCACCCGCTCCATCATGAGTGGGACTAGAATGGACCCGTACCCAAACTGCTTCGACTCTCCGCGTCGGTAGTTGCTCAATTGCCTCTTCATGCTAGTGGTCACGGCTACCGCCCAGTTGAATATGGTGGGTTGCAAACACTCGAGAGCCAGAAGTAGGTGGGTCTTTGAGGCCTCATGCTTGGCCAAAGAGCCCACTGCTCGGGTCACCATAAACAATATGCTCCGTAGGATGATGTCGTCCACTGACGGAATGGACACCTTTCCACTCCATGTCTTACGTGCCCGTGGGCACACCTGAGCCATCAGCTGATCCAAGGTCTCACCGTTGGGTCGTTGCCCCTCCAGAATGGGCATCTCACCCCGGTGGGATAATCCAATCAAGAAATACATATCCGTAGCATCGAACTCGATGTCACGGCCTTGGCTCGTGAACTTGCCGTCAATTGGGTTCCAGGCCCTGATCAGGAACTCCAAGAGATCAGGTTGCACCCGTAGACGCGGAGTCAAGAAGAATTTGAGAAATCCGCATGCCCGGATGGCATTGCGGCTCCCAGCATCGGCATACGCGGCAATATCCTCATTATCGTGGGCTCTCTCTTGCCACACAAATGCCATTTTGCCCTGCATGGCCATTAAAAAACATTAGAAGCTTGCCTACAAAAATCTGGACGTTCAAATTTGAAAAAATAAAAGCTTACGGCGTCAGCGCGACTGTTTTTAAAATAGTCGCACTGACCATGGCTTCCCTTTGTTTTTTCCGCTGGGTCAGCGCGGAAGCGCACGTGTTTTCCGCGCTGACCCAAAGGTGGTATGTGTAAATTTTTATCGATCAGCGCGGACCCGATAGGGATTTCCGCGCTGACCGAGAGCGCACCAACGCTCTAAAAATTCATCCAAATGGCCCAATTCCACCGTTAAATTGCTGAAAGAAGGACTCAAAATGGAGCGTAGGGAGAGGAGAACATACCTAGAACAAGTTGCGGGAAGAACGATGCTCGAACGGGATGGAATTTGCTCCGTCAACTTTGCAGCTTCTCAACGTTCTCCACGGCTCAAATGGTAACAATGGTAAAAATAGTTCATTTACCCCCCTATTTATGGTAAAAAATCTATATTTGACTATGGTAACTCATAAATGTGGGTTTTTGTTCAATTTTTTCCATATATTTCATGTTTATGTCAATGTACTATGATTTTTTGCATGTTTTACGATGTTTTTAACATGTCGAACATGTTTTATGTGGGTAATGTTCTTGTACAGATTTCAGTCTCCGTGGAGTTATAGTAGCACTGATCACACTTGATCTCGCAATGTCGTCTTCATGCTCTTTTTCGACATAAATCAAGAAAAGATTGACGGGTTCCCTCTTGACTCGTTAAAAGGAACGAGGGGCGGTCGCTTTTAAAGCTCTTTTTTCGACCGTTTAACTTAAAAAGATTGTCGGGTGTTTGTTGTTTCGCACTCGCTATTGGCCCCAAAACGACGTGCTTCTGACAGCTTTTTTACTTTTTCGGGTCGAAGTCACTATTTACGAAAAGTACTCCTCGATCGTAATGGTCGGGCGGTTCTTTCGAGTATTGTTTTATACTTTTTTGGGCTTGAGAGACACAACTTTACGAAAAAGGACCCCCCTGGAGTTTTCTTTTCCGCTACCTTTTCAGACTCTCTAAACAAGAAAAGACACTGAGTTTTTCCTTTGTCAGACTCGTTAAAACTTAATGACATCGGGCGTTGTCGAAATGACACTCTCCAAGCATATGATATCCCCGTCAAGCTTGTCATCCAAAAATAACCGGGGTACCTGCCAGAAATGGTGGGGAAAATGGAACTATAATAATTGTCATGTCGGCAGTATGTCGCTCTTGAACATGGTACTGGTCTGCATTCGTGTCGGGTGGGGATTTCTCATCTTGTTTCACACTAGCCTCCTTGGGTTCGGGTTATCCTATTTGACCTCTCATTTCCTCATTGCCTCGTCATCATACCCTCTGCTCATTTGATGTCAAATACTGCCAAATCCACTGTCGTGCCGCCGATATGTTCAAGAGAAGTTGACCTCTGCTACAGTGCAACCTCTTCTGCTATCTCACACAAATCATTTTACCTCTGTCTCGCGTCGATGATGTGGGAAACATTATGGCCCACCTTCGATCAAGGTCACTTCCTGTTGACTTCAACTCATTATCCAGGAAAGTGACTTAGAGACTCCCTTCAGGTGCCTTAGAGCCTGCATGCCTCAATGGCAGGTTCTTCGTGTTCGACGTGAGGTTTTCATCATTGGCCTCCGATCGAATGATTCTGCGGGTGTTCGACACCAGCTCATTGATTCACACGCCGCGGATTGTACCTATAGTACCTTGAGGACCATTGTCATTATTGGTGGTACCTCTCGCGTCTGTTAACATTTTTCATCATTGACTGGTAATCAGACGATGTTCATGCATGTTCGACTTTAGCTCATGTATTCACATGCTTGGACTTGTACTTTTCTCGGGTCAGGACGGAGCGCAAGACCCTGGATCCCTGTCTGTTATGATCTAGGCTGCGATTTTGTGGATGATCTTTACATGACTCATTGATGGATGGCTGCGCCCATACCTGAGTCTTCATGGATTGCTGCGACCATACCTTATCATTACTATGGTCTCTTTAGCTGGGTGGCTACGTCCATTCCACAGACCTTCTTCGCATGTCTTTTGGATGGCTGCGCCCATGCCTAGACTACATGTACTTGATTATCAGAGACATTCGGTCCTTCCTGGTGGTGTTCTAGTTCGGCAGGTTCTGTAAAGCATTTCACTCCTCCCACTCTCTCGGTCTTCATGCTTTAGGGGGCATCTGTTACACAGTAATTTCTGAATGTCTCCCTGTCAGTCACCCTACTGTGTCAGGAGTTCACAATAATCAAGTTCATGCCCTCTGAACTGGCTAAAAACCCATTTTTCCAAGGTTTTCATCATCAGCGCGACTGTTATTAAAATATCCGCGCTGACTGGCGCTTCATAACAGACCCCATGCGCTGCCAGCGCGGAAGCACACGACTTTTCCGTGCTGGTCGAATTTCATGACCAGCGCAGCCTCTGTTTGTATTAACCTGTGATGACATAGGCTTGTCCGTTATTTCTTTGCGATGTCAGCGCACCAGTCCAGTTATGCACCCGCGCTGATCCAGTTTGGGCGAATTTGTTCCAACAGCCAGCCTTCCAGATAACTACAGGCTTGGTTGTTGGCCTTGTGAGTATCGCCTCCCTTCTATGGCATGTTTGTTCGACGTTTGAAACCACTTCCCTTGAAGATAAGCTCATCCTTCCACCATTCAAGGAGGCTCCCTCTCCTATTTATACCTCTACCATTGCCATGAGCAGCTAGTTTGGATTGTGTGGAGTTTATAGTGCTCAGATTGCTGCTACTATAGGTAGTTGGTGTGATAAGTGTGGAAGTGCTAGATAGCTTAAGGAAGGTTGTGAAGTGTGGTTTGTGTGAGAGAGAGAGTTCTTGTATTGGGAGATCCATTTCTAGAGGTGAATGCTTGAGAGACTTGCTGGCTGGACCCCCTGAGAAGGATATCGACGTCAGATCATTTGGTTGTACTCTTCTCTGTTATTGATTAATAATAGATGACTATTATTATGTTTCCATTCTCATTTGTCTCTGCAATGGTTAATGTGAATTACATCTTTTCTGACTGATGTATAGTTGCTTTTACTAGATTTCACGCTTGTGTTTGTCTTTCTCTTCGTGTGTGCAGGTATCTATTCGCGGAAATCGCGGAGGATCGTGACCGGCCAGAGCGAAGGAGCGAGAGCGGCATCTCTTCATCAAACAGTAGCGTTGGAATCCAAGTAGGTGTTCTTTGTCTACCTTTTAATTGCAATTAGGAACTTGCATAGTAGCAGTGACTGATTGTTGTTAGACCCATTCTAGGCTAGTAGGGATCGCCTCTATCCGTAGAGGGGATTTACCTCTCCAACACAGCTCCCTCAAGAAATTGCACAATTCTAGAGGGGAACCAACCTTCCCTCCAGAAATTGCACAATTCTAGAGGGGAGCCAACCTTCCCTCCCGAAATTGCGTAATCTTGACTAGCAGCTTGCTGAGCTCCAGAATTGAGTAATTCTGCCTGTCAAGCTTCACTGAAAAAACTGTGAGTCTGTCCTAGCAGGACTGCTAAGCCTAGAAATTGTGAAATCCCTTTGGGCAGCTAGCCTAGTTCCCTCCAAAAAATGAGCAAATTTTACCTTCAGTCAAGCAGGTTGTTGCATGTGCCTTCAGGTTGACTAGCTCCCTCCAGGGCTGAGCAAAACTGAATTGCATACATAGAATACCTCTCCCAAGGAAGCATGTAAAGGCATCCCTTGATTCAGGGATCTATTTTTAGCAGTTGGAGGTTACATGCAAGGATCGTTTCAAAAACCTCCCGCCAAGTGTCGCTTTTCCCAGATTTGTGGCATGCACGTCACAACCTTGATTTTATCAAAACTCATCAACTAGATGCTGCAGAGCTCATTCCTCAATTTTCATTGTAGCTCTGACTTCCCACACTGCATCTAGGAGTCGTTGACACATTCAGTTCATCTGTTTTGGGGTAAGCCTGCTTTTCATATCTTGCGTTGAGTTTCTATCGCTTTTTATGTTTCACTTTGTGTGAGTGTTGTCTGCGTGATTTCAGTGAGTGCTTGCTGTCATTTTTATGTATGTTAGCTTGTAGAAGATCCGTTTCAGTTTTCGTTCACATCTCACTCTGTCGCATGGATGACATTATTTTGCAAGGATGGTCGACGTTGCAGTGACTCGCTTCACAAACATGCATGGTTTCCCACTTTTTGAATACTACACTTGCTCTTTGTGTGAATGATCATTCACTCTTGTTTTCACTCATCTCACCATGCATTCAGAATTCTCATGTTTTCAATCGCTCGTCGGGTGATCTATGTTGCCTTGGCCTAGACCATGCCCTGCCCAACTAGCACTATGCATTTCCACAAGAGAAGGCTCTACCTTCCCTCCAGGAATTTTGCAAGTCTCGCCCAACACTGATCTTTAGGCTTGCACTACAAAATCCTTGGAAGCAGTCTCCTGTTGGCCCTAGAAACTTGGCAATGCAGTTTTCTAGTTGCATGTCACTGCTGAATAAAATTGTGCATTGCGTAGTTTCAGTGCTCAGAAAGCTAGGCTGGATTGTGCATTGAACAGTTCCAATAGTCAGTCAACCTCTTGAAATTTTGGACTATGCCTTGTGCATTTTTGGCACTGAGTCTCCCGACCTCTCACCATGGTCTTAATTCCGCTCAGTACCTCCATTAGGTCATTAGGGTTTCAAAATCACCAAACTCTCATTCCATGCATAAAAATTCGGCAAAGGAGGAGTGGTAATAAGAAAGTTTCTTTAATAAATTTGATATCAAGTGTAATTTTATGTTTTAATATGTAATAACTACTTCAAATTTGTAAGTTTAAAAGGCTGCAGTTCATAGTTCCAAAAAGGTTCAATGTCTCAAAAAATGCCATAAAGTTACCAAGTTTCAAATATTAGAGATCATAATGTTAGAAAATTATATATTACGGAGCAATGGAACACATAAAATATTGCAGAAATATAAACATAGAAAATGCATAAAACAAGAGAGACACAGATATACGTGGTTCACCCAGTTTGGGCTACATCCACCCTGAACAGCCAGTCCTTCCTTTCTATTATCCAGCAAAATGAAGAGACACAACCTACAGCAAATCCGTTGTAATATCCTCTGTTTTCTCTCACAGTATCACCTCTCAGTTTCTGGCTCAGAGAATACACATCTATATCACAGCCTCAAATACAATGCCCTCATACAAAGAGAGGGGGTTTCCTTCTAGGGAAAAAAACCATAAACTAAACATAAGTTCTACTGTCAGATCATCCGCCTAATGAACGACCCAGATTGACTAGAAATTACTATACTTTTACAAGGCAATTTTGCATCTATTTTTTGCTTCGGGGGCACTGCCCCTGAGCCGCCGCTGGCCCCCAGACCCCCCAGTTGGGGGGGATCGGCCGCCCCGGACCCCCACAGGGGGGACAAGTCCCCCCCGCACCCCCCCATGAGGAGGGTTGTACAAACTTCCTAGGGTATACATCCGGCTGAAACAAAGACCTCTGAGCAATCATGCTCCACACATAACACATAAAGTGTCAAGGGTCCCAATTTAAGTTTAAAGGGCTAAGAGGAGTTTCTTTTTAACTCATTTTCACTTTCAAATTTCCAAGCATATCTCAGTTATTATCGTGCAGGAGGAAAACTTGGTGAAAATTGAGGGTTTTGCTGTATTCTAAGTGAAATGTGACCCTTTGGAGTAAATGCGACCCTTCTGTGCAAAAATGGGACACTTCTGTGCAAAAATTCGACCCTTTTGTAAAAAAATGTGACCCTTCTGTGTAAAATTCGACCCTTCTGTGCAAAAATGCGACCCTTCGAAAGTGGAGCGCAACCCTTTTGTGGAAGACCACGACCCTTTTGTGCAGATTGTGACCTTTCTGAGTGGAGCGTGACCATTTTGTCTAGAAATGCGACTCTTTTAAGGGAAGTGTGACCTTTTTGAGCGAGAGTGACCCACAAGGATTTCTTCTTGTTTCTAAGGATATTTTCAACTTCTTCAAAACTCCAAAGATAATTCAAGGACTCTTAAAGATTCTTAGAATAGTAAGTGGGCATCTACACCATCCTTTCAAATATTTTTCTCAATGTGAATTGATTGCTTCTCAGGGTTCTCTCCAACAAATTCTTGGTGAATAAACCTAGCTTCTACTAATTTACCACTATCATCTATCATCCAGAAATCCCTAAATTTAAAATCTCATATCATTCCACCATTCGTTTTCCATTTATTTCATCAAACTCTAGCCTCCCACTAAATTTTCACCTTAAGAAAAACTTCCACTTCAGTTTTATCAACATCATCTGGCTAGTGTTTTACCATTCAACAAAATTAATGGAAAGTGAACAAGAGAGTGAAAACAAAGTGCACAAGGGAGGACATCATTCAAGGTTTGAGCCATCCAACCTAAGAGAAATCAATGGTTCTCCATTTGCCCAAAAATATTTCAGAAATTTTGGTTGTTTGAAGTTTTGTGAGTAGGTTGCAGAGTATGGCTCCCATGTCCCTTTGACAAGCATATTTGCCCAAAACTTCAACATAGATAAAGCTATCATAACAGGTATTTAGTTCTGTGTTTCAATAGGTATTATTTCTTCAGCCACATGTATTCCAGATCATGGTGACACCTGGTTCAAAGGCATGGAATTGTCCCTTGATGATTATAAGATGTTCCTAAAACCTAATGTCAGAGAGACTTCTGAAAATGTTTTTCCTTTTAGACATATACTTAACAAGTATTCCCCTTTAATGAATCTTATCATGAATTATTTTACATGTGAAGGTATATTCTCTAGATTATACGGGTGTCATGTTAGGTTACTTATGCATTTCACCTCTACGAGAACACTTAATTTGTGCAATTTTCTGTCTAAGAGTGTGGTGAAGCAGACTGAAAAAATTCACAAGGGGACAACCTCATATCACAAATTTTTTTCACCATAGCCTAATCAATATTATGGTTATGCATCAACTTTCAGGTAAGTAAATCACTTGGGAAACATTTTTGGATAAATTAAATACTACGCCTGTCATTAGTCCCACTGTTTCTCCTAGCAAAAGAACATCATCAGGGGCGTAGATTCACAAGGTCTATGAAGCATGCTTCAAAACGTAAGTAGGAAAATTTTTCAGAGGCACTTAGACCTAAGGTAACCAAGACATATCAAAGAGGGAACAGACTTGTGTTTTCTCCACAGATTGTGGAACTAGTCAAGCCTTCTACATCAGCACAACAGGGATCACATTTGCAGGATGAGGAGGCTATCCATCATGACATACAAATAGTGTAATTGGAGTCCCAAAATGATAATAAAAACATAAAACTAGTTATCACGGAGAAGGATTCTCAGATCATGGGGCTTTTGGACAATGTGGCAAGAGCCAAATTCATCATTTCCTTCCTTAAGCAAGAAAATGAGCAGCTGAAGGCAAAGCAACTACTTCTAGAAAATGATTTGTTTAAAAGTAGTATGCAAGAGTCCAAAGGTAAATCAGTGATGGGGCATGATAAGCCAGATGAACAAGAGATTCAGGTTGGGAGGAAGAGGCCTAGGACAAGTAGAAGGAAAAAGACCGAAACCTACTGAATGAGTATTTGAGTCTTGAAGATAGAATAGGTATGGAGATTAATGAAGACAGGGAATATTGGTTCAGCAAAATAAATGACCATCTAGAGAAGATTCTTGAAATATCTAAAAAGGACAATAAATTTTTGAGGCACATGTCCCATAACTATCAAACAAGGAATCAGATTGCACAAATTAGAATGAAGAAATTGAAAGAAAAACTGAAAGAGGTCCAGGAAAAGAAAAGGGAATCAAGAAAAATGGGTAAAAGAGTGAAATTGGTGACTAAAACATCGAAGAATGTTTATTCTATCTTCCATAACATATAAGGAACAAATTTTGAAAGTTTCGGAGAAATGTTGAATTTTTTGAAATTTTGCAGGAAAAGGCACATAGAAGCGCCGCGTTGAGGTGCGTCCCTTTTTCCCTGGACATCCAAATGAGGTTTTTTCTACATGGATGGATGAATTATGATGATTACATGCCAAATATGATCCTATTTTTTCATTAAGGATTCCCATTTTAATTAGAAACTAAAAAAACCTCACCTTTTTCATGTCTGTACCACTAAATCTGGACTGGTGCAACACTTCTGAGTAAGGTTGGGAGAATGAGTTTTTGGAGGCCTTCCCATGGGTAATTTTCCAAAATTCAAGATGATCAAGAAACTAGACAAAAAACTCTAGTTTACCATTCTTTCATATTTCCTTTTTTACTTGAGGAAGATACCTAAAATTGGCTTCAAAAAGGTGTGACCCTTCTACAAAATTTCTTGTTTTGGTGCATGCTAGTGCAACCTTTTAGCTGACTGGCACGACCCTTCTGGTTCTGGTGCGACCCATAGGGTTTGGTGACCTCTTGAGTGCTTAATGGTGGAAAATTAGAGATTTTATGATCTATTAATATTACTTTAGGTTTCTTAGTTCGTTTTTTCTCACTTTATGAGGAAAATTGTAATTAATGAGGAGATATGCTCTCCTAAAATTTAGCCTAAATTGTGGAAACTATCTCAATTATCCTAGTTTTTGTTGAGGACTCATCAAAGGCAGTTATGATGAGCCTTGAATAGAATTTTCGACCTGATGAGATGTCATATGGTGTAGTTTCCTATATAAGATGGAAGGGAATCATTTTCCAGAGGTTGGACATTTGAGGAGAGAACCATTGTAGCCTATATTTGAAATTTTGGAAATCAAAAGACAGAGTTTGCAACTGTTGTAGTGGGATTCCCGTAGTATGTGTTTTAGCACTGTTTTTTCTTTTTTGATCATAAGTTTGAATGTATTGTATCTTTCATTTCCATTTCCATGTTTCATGTGCTTGTTTCCTAAGATAATAAACATAATTCATTCATGTAATGCTCTGTTTTGGATAATCTTTCACATTATTGTTAATTTTTCTTCTGATATAAACGAATTCACGAGATTCATGCTTGTTTAGAAACCATACTTATCTTCCATATACACATTGAAAACCCTAAAGTGCTAAAGTGTGTGCCTATATTTCCCCATTACATCTCTACAAATCTGATTCTCAAAGTCTAGACCTAGCTCCCTCTAACCTAACTACTTGGTTTTTCTCCCTTATCCAGCAACAAAACCTTAAATATTTCAAAACCTACCCGAGCTTAGATATCTAGCCTAAAACTCTTTATCATCTAGTCATTTCTTGGTTGTGATTCCTTAGAGAGAGCCCTTTCTAGTTTGTTAAGGCTAGCTACCAAACCAAAAGCTTGGTCTGTGGTTACGTCCATTGATTTCCTCATCATCTTGGGACATTGTGGGGGCATAACACAAGTTATAGATCCATCCCATTAGCTGGCACGAAGCAAAAAAGGTGAGAAATGTTGTCGATAACATGCAAGGGAATTCAAAAACATGCAATCCCGCCCATTCGGCACACTCACTGAGGTGAAGACAAGAAGCAAGTGCGACTGGAGATGAACGTATATTTTGACAAGTTGATGTGCATTGTCACCACCACATACTTGGATATCAACATAGACATTATGCATCAGTATGTGTTGTTCCATCTGCACTCAAGACAACATGCGCATACTATCAGATGAGTTGGACGAAGGAGCCATATCAGTGTACCCAGATGCAATGGAGGCAAGAGTTCCCTTCAGAAAGATGTCACCATTTAGAATACAGACACCATCATGGATGACCAAGCTTGGCATCAGCTTACCACCTTCGACCATCACAAGGATGTCAAAGAGTTAGTCTCACCACAATGGTCTGAGTGTCATTGATTTCTTGCATGGCTTGCTCAATCCATTTTGTCTCACATGGGCACATGTGCATTGTAATGTAACTTCTTGCCAAGTGGAAGTTTGAGTGTCGATAGTTGGATGTAACAGTCATAAAGTAGATGAAGAGTCATGCACACACATTTGTTGGATTGTCACATTCTCCCACCTCACCTGCTCTTGATATATATGCAGATTTGGCTTGCAAGCATGTTGGTTGTTGCGTGGATTTGTTCCCTCAACATTATTCCCTGTGTATTGTTGATCCTTGGGATTGTATTGTCTTGTACTCTTCCATTCCAGACTCCTCACCTGCTGTGAATGAGGATCAAGCTGTTGACAGAGTTGGTGTTGTGCATCCATCTTATGCCATCATTCATGATGAGTGTGTGTGGGAATCTAAAGAAGAACCTGTGGTGAAGGATGACTCCCTTCCAGTCGTGCCTCATCTTCTTTATCTTAACATCCATTGTGATTTTTCCATTGTTGATTTCCCCTGCGAAAACTCATTTCCAGATGTTTCTACTTCTGATCATTCACAGGACACGTCGGATGTCAGTCTATCATTATATTGTGGAGAGGACACATCTTCCTTCGAAAATCTATCAAACCTCTCATCTGTCATTTCTGAAAACACAGAGGGTGAATATCTTTGATTCTCATCTACCTCTCTATGTGATTCATCAAATCATGAGGATGCTAACCAACATCCTGACTTTTCTGATCTTGGTTTTTGTGATCTCTCCACTTCTTCATCCAATCATGATGTTGATTCAATCATTGTTAATCTGTCTAAGACATTGGTCTACGATGATCTATCTGTCGATGAAGTCAAAACCCCCCAGACTGTCGAGGCACTTCAACCCGAGCTGATGGTTATGTCAGGCCCTTGCTATCCTAAGGTTGGTTTCACTTCTGATCAGGAAATTGTTGAGACACGTGAGGCTCCTCATCATTCTTTACTTTGCATTCAAGATCAATCTAACACCCAGATTTCTCTTCCTCCACTCGAGCTACACGATCCCATTTTGAATCTATCGGAGGAATCTTACACAGCAAGCACACATGCACAATGTAAGTGGTCTACGTTTATCACATTTTCTTTCACGTCATAGTCAAGAGAATGCATACAATCAACATCTGCACGCAGAGTAACCCAACACCATGGCAAGTCCATGAAGTGCATGTCATGCACTTTCACTCATTTTTGTTTTGTGGATGCTTGTAAACTCGGAGTGTGTTTGTCTTCACTTTTATATCTTTCTTGTTTTCTGGTTCGCATAGTTGTCTTGTTCGCAAACCATGCCTTCACCAACACGGGTCAACTAATGTGCCAGTGGCTGCATTGGAAATATCACTTCATGTGATCAGGCTCGTGAACTGTTAGCTTAGCAGTAGGAGTAGTGTTTTATTTTTAGTTTTTTGCTTGCATGCATGTTTGCTTCTTTCTTTGTGTGTTTATTTGCTTGCTTTCTTGTTTTATTACTCACTTTTGTTTCACATTTGTTTCTGCTTTTTTCTTTTCTTTTTGGTTTTTTTTCTTGTTATTGTTTGTAGGTTAGTTTCACGTGTACTGTGTGCATCACTTGAAGTAATTTGGGTAATGTACAAGAGGATGTGTACAACTATCAAAATTTGGGTATATGTTGTCTTCTCTCTTATGTAAGAACTTGTTGTCTCCAGTCCTTGATACATCAATGGAAAATACATACTATTCAAATTGAACCTTAGTGAAAACACAACACTTGCATGCTAACTAGTATCACCTACTCTAATAAATTGTTTTTGGGTTAATCCTTGTCAGCTTAGTCAAGTAGAGTAAGGTGAGGGGAAAAACCTTAACAAGCATGTCAGAGGTATATATAAACTACTTCTATGAAGGAACAAACCTATTTTTCTCTCAATAAGTTGGGATCTATCTTCTGCCTCTAAAATGAATAAGTGATATGCACAGTTATGAAAATGAAAAATGAAAAAATGAAAACGTGAAAATTTTCCCAAAAAATGAAAAATGAATAAGGCGAAAGAAGAGAAAGGCTTCTTGTGCAAAGAGGTGATGCAAGTAACTCCATCGGGGTGCCGACCAGGCTCGCTGGCAGCATAGCGATGCTTGTGTTCTTGAGTGACTCCACCAGGGTACTGTCCAGGCTTGCTGGCAGTGGAGCAACATCAGAGATGAAACTAAAAATCTGATGACTATAATGCTTGTGCACCAATACACCCCTCATCCCCAATCAAACAATTGTGTTGGCTTAAATTGGAATGTGTGTCGACCAACAAAGGGCTTGGCAGATGCTACATCTTACAATCGAGCAAGCATGGAAACCAAGATGAACAAAGAACTAAACAATAATTCTGAAGGTGTTAGACTTTCTTTTCATGAACAAGGTCCATTTAGAGAGATGGAGTTCTACCAGTGTGCCGCCAAGTGTTGTAGCACCTACACCCACCCTCCAAAATTTTTCCTTAGCTTCATTTTGGAGCCTCCCTACCAACCTTCTTTAGCAGCATGTCTTGCAATGTCAAGTACATGAGCTTCAGTGGTTTGCTAGCAAATTTCCAAGCTATGCATGATAGCTTATTGCATCCCCCTCATAGGTTGTTTCTCTGGGCTTGGTCCAGCTACAGGCTAAGCGGCTCCCTCAAGAAATTGTGCAATTCTGGAGCGGAACCAGCCTTTCCTCCAGAAATTGTGTAATACTGGTTGGGAAATTACTGGGCTCCATAATAGCACAATTCTTCCTGTCAAGCTTCACTGGAAAAACTGTGCAATCTGTCCTAGTAGGACTGATCAACCCAAAAATTGCGCAATTCTGGGTAACAGTCAGCTGCTCAGCCCAAAAATTGTGCAATCCCTCTGGGAAGCTAGCACAACACCCTCCTAGAAATGCACAAATTTTTCCATCAGTCAAGCAAGCTATTGCATGTGCCTTCAAGTTGACCGGTTCGCTCCAGGACTGAGAAAAACTTATTTGCATGCATGGACTACTTCTCCCAAGCTAGCATGCAAAGGAATCCCTTGAATAAGGGATATATTTTTAGCAGGTAGAGGTTACATGCAAGGATCATTTCAAAAAACTCCCACCAAGTGTCGTTTTTCCTAGATTTGTGGCATGCACATCACAACCTCGATTTTATCAAAACTCATCAACCAGATGCTACAGATCTCATTTATCACATTGAACTTGCATCTATAACATCCCACACTACATTTAGGAGTTGTTAGCTTATTTAGCTTAGTTGTTTTGCGGTAAACCCACTTTTCATGTCTTACGTTGCGTTTCTGTCGCTTTTTGTGTTTTACTTCATGTGAGTGTTGTCTGCTTGATTTCAGTGAGTGCTTGTTGTCATTTTGATGTATGTTAGCTTTTAGAATCACCGTTTTAGTTTTCATTTGCATCTCACCACCGTCGCATGCCTAACACTTTTTTGCACGGATGGTCATCGCTACGGTGATTCGCTACACACACACACATGATTTCCTGTTTTCTGAATCCTGCACTTTCTATTTGCATAAATGATCATTCACTCTTGTTTTCACTCATCTCACCATGCATTCAAACTTCTCATGTTTTCAGTCGCCCGTCGGTTGGTTTGGGCTACCTTGGCCCTAATCGTGCCCTGCCCAACTAACACTGCGCATTTCTGGAGGTGAAGGCTTTGCCTTCCCTCTAGGAATTTCACAAGTCTAGCATAACACTAACCTCCAGGCTTACATTTCACAATCTTTGGAGGCAGTATCCTGCTCACCCTAGAAACTGTGCAATGTAGTTTGCTGGTTGCATGTCACTGCTGACTCTAATTGTGCATTGCGCAGTTTCAGTCCTTAGCAGGCTAGGCTGGACTGTGCAATGCATAGTTCTAGCATTTAGTTAGCCTCCTGATAGCCTGGAATGTGCCTTGCACAGTTTTGGTGGTCAGTCTCCCGACCTCCCGGTGGAATTTGCACAACCTTCACGATCAATCACAAAAGTATGTTGCAAGTCAGTCCTAAAGTATGTTTTGGTTTTTAACTGACAGATTTCTTGCCATGAGTGTTGCTATGTCTCCAAGAATCACAGTTTTTAGTCTATCTCTCAGAAGCACAAGTACAATGGCCTTTAGGAGAGTAGAGTCAAAGGACATTTTTGCGATCCCAAAGGGATTTGCAGCCAAGCAAGTGTATATGAGCTCACCTACCTATGAAGACATCAAGTTGTTCGTAGACAAGGATATCAAGGTGAGTGGCAACGATATCACAACGAGTAGCACCATTAGTAGCAGTAGAAGCAAACACACCTGCAGGTGACGAATGTAAGAGGAAGGTTGTTGACAACATAGAGGCAGAGCCAAGCTGAAAGTTCAAAGCAGATCCACTCATGACGAAAGTAGCTTTGGATATTGAGGCTATGAGGTGACGATGCGACATGAAGATCACGAGAAGGCAGAGAAAGAAACAAGGAAGGAGTTGCATGTGTTGAAGCAACAACTCAAGAAAGAACAAGAGTTGCACAGATAAGAGAATGAGTTGTAGTAGGAATAGTTACAGCAGGGGGTGCAACACACATAGACTAATGAAACTATGCCCCTACCAGTTATAGATCCATCCCAATAGCTGGCATGAAACGGAAAAGGTGAGCAGTTTTGTTGATCACATGCAAGGGAATTCAGCAACATGCATGTCACTGTGCGCATGCATGCGATCCCACCCATTTGGCACACTCACCAAGGTGAAGATAAGAATTAAGTTTGACTGGAGTTGAACATGTATTTTTACAAGTTGATGTGCAAGGTCACCAACACAAACTTGGAGATCAGCATAGACTCTATGCGTCAGTATGTGTTGGTCTAGATGCACTCAAGAAAGCCATGCGCATGCTATCAGATGAGTTGGACGGAGGAGCCATCTTAGTGTACCCAGATGCAACAGAGGCAAGAGTTTGCTTCAACAAGATGTCACGATTGAAAACACAGACACCATCACGGACGACCAAGCTTGGCATCAACTCACCACCTTCGACCATCACAAGGATGTCAAAGAGTTGGCCTAACCATAATGTCCTGAGTGTCATTGATGTCTTACATAGCTTGCTCAAGCCATTTTGTCTCACATGGGCACATGCTCATTGTAATGTAACGTCTTTTCAAGTGGAAGTTCAAGTGTCGATAATTAGATGTAACAATCATAGAGTAGATGAAGAGTCATGAGGATATTGTCACAAAGGCTTCTCCACTGCATAGAACTAGTATATCTCTTTGGAGGAGCAGGTGGTTGTGGCTGTAATGTTCCTCTGCCAAAACTAGTGGTTGGACATGGATGTATTGCATGATTGGAACTTACACTTCTTAATATAACAGAGCCAACACATTTCAAGCATATGTTGTATTCTATTCAGCTATCTTGAGTACTCTAAATGATATATGTATTTGTTTTCTTCCGCATGCATGTGTAGATATTTATGTATATGTATGTATGAATCTTTCTGAAATGTCTTGTTAGTTTAACCATCACTTTGGATTTCTAGCTAACTTTCCTTCCATTCATCTGGAATTTATCCAGGACAAAGAATTAAAGATATTACAGACTCATGTGCATGGAGGTGCCTATGTTACTTTATGCAACGGATCGATAAGATTGTGAAATACATAGACACTGAATAAGTTAGAGAAAACATAATAGGAAAACGTGTCAACACAACAAGTTTAATAAAGAGTTCACCCAATACTCCTAGGCTACGTCTCCCGGTCTAGCCTTCAGTCGTGGCCTCTCTATTATGTTTTCAAAGCAGAGTTTCTTTACAACAATGAGCTAAATTTGAGTCTCACTCAACATATATGAATCAATATGACTTGAGTACACAAACTCTCCTTACTGGTACCTGAACTCTACTGGTCATAGTAGTATGAGCCCAATCTAAAACTCATACATGTTAGGCCTACGTCGAGGAGCTTGTTTGAACCTCTCAAGATTTCTTTGGAGTGCACAAACTCTCTGACTCTCTCTGGCTCTGTCTAGCTCGATGCTACCCTCATGTCAACTTGACTTCTCCTCTCTGCTCTTAACTAACTCTATTTCTTGCTTTTCTACTTCTCTACTTCTGTAAGTTTTTGGCATTAAAGTCAGTTTGCTTTCTGTCGATTTGTTTCTGCTTCCCAGTGTTATGGCTTTCCTGCCGTTGTCCATTCAAAATCCCCTGTTCTGCATTATCATCACTATGTAATGCTTCACAGTGTAAGGACTCTGGACACCACATATCTCCACAATGGTATGATATTGTCCACTTTGGGCCTAAGCCCTCATGGATTTGCTTTTGGACTTACCCCAAAAGGCCTCATACCAATGGAGATATTTGTCCATCCTTATATATCCATGATCCTCCCCACCTCTAGTCAATGTGGGACTTTGGTCGTATACCCAACAATCCTCCCCTCGAACAAAGGACCATCGAGCCTCCCCTCAAACGATTATCCATCCGTCCACTCTCTACCAACTAGGATTCTCCGCTCCAATGCGTTGGAAGCACACGCCTTACATGGAGCACCACCTGCCTCGAGAGCTTGCTCTATCCTAGGTCAACTCCTCTTCACCGTGTTGGGACCAGGACATGTCCATGAAGAATCCAGAGCACACCGCCTGTCTAACCGAGCTCATCCACGGATCCCATCGTGATATTACCGGGGCCCACCACCTTCGTTCGTTATTTCGAGGATTCATCCACTTGGCTAACTTCGGGGCATGGCTCTGATACCACTTGTAAGGACTCTGGACACCACATATCTCCACAATGGTATGATATTGTCCACTTTGGGCCTAAGCCCTCATGGATTTGCTTTTGGACTTACCCCAAAAGGCCTCATACCAATGGAGATATTTGTCCATCCTTATATATCCATGATCCTCCCCACCTCTAGTCAATGTGGGACTTTGGTCGTATACCCAACACACAGGGGGGTGGCCAACTATTATGCAATGGGTGAGTGTGTTAGATTCCTTGGACACATTTGAATGACCGTTATTTCCGTTTGCTCCAAGATGCCCACGAAAAATGAATCTTCCACCAACTCATCATCCACGCTGGACTTCAAATCCCATGTAATTCTACTTTACAACCTTGTCAAATCCAGTCATTTACCGGGACGTGCCTCTACCGTTGATCTGGCCCTCCCAGATCCTACAGTCGTCGTTCATATCGGGTGGGTAAGTAGCATGACATTTACTGGTCTGATGTGAGCGGTTTTCTCTCTCTTCAACTAGAAGCATGTCACTCAGTGTGTGGCATCGGGTGGGACTCAGTCTAAACTGCTTACTACCTTGAGGCCTTTTGATATCATGTCGGTTTTGCAGAATCCATGGAACCGAATTTTTACTTTTCCACATTACATAATCATTTTGGGTCTGGGCACTTCGGGGCTTTCCTTCACTGAGGGGGGCACCCTATGATACACGTTTAGCGCTTTAACGCTATTTGCATATCAGAAACCACCCCTGTTTCTTGAATTAGCCTATGGTTTTTCCAATTTGTGCTAGCGCGTGTTACCATGGGCCAACGGTCTATGCACTCGACTGAGGGTCCTCATTGCTGTGTGCTGATCACAATTGCAACTATCATGAGGGTTCCTTATGGTAGCGTGACCTTTCTAAGATTTTAATCTGTTCGACATAATTTGAACGAGTTTATGAAAACTTGGAGAGTGTTTAGGATCCAATTCAGATCATGGCCTTCCCACTGAAAAAGCTTTTGGACCACCAAAATTAAGTTTTTAAGCATCAATCAAGTGAGCGTATAGATTCCTCGCTTGCCCAATTTCTATCCATTTTGCACTATTTGGCTTTGAACCTTTGAGTCCAATCTAGAGGAATTCAACATCCCCTCTGCGCGTAGTTCTCACCTTCTGGTCTAGAACTGTATCTTCCTGAAATTCATTAAGATATTCAGGTAACAGATCATCAATAGAAGGCAACTGACTCTGCTCTTCGGGATCTTCAATCAATGAAGGTTCAAATAGTCTCAAGCTATCTGCATTAACAACTGAGTAGATGTGCATGTAAGCTGGTAAATCAAGTCAAAAAACATTCTCACCAATTTTCTCAAGTATCATGAAAGGTCCATACCTTATTGGCTTCAACTTCTTACCCTCACGTTGCATTCTGTCTTTGCTGATATACAACTAGACTTGATCACCAACTTGGAAACTATGCTCCATCTGATGCTTATCATGCCTTTCCTTGTGCTTGGCTTGGCTCTTTTCCTATTGTTCATATACTTCCTGGTGAATCTCTTGGATTTGTTCGATGAACTTGGTTGCCTTGTCCACATCATTGTGTCCATCAACCGCTATGTCTTTACCAAAGACAAAATCCAAGGGAGACATTAGTGTAAAACCAAAACAGGTCTCAAAAGTAGATCTCTGTGTAGAAGAATGTTTAGCTCAGTTGTAAGCATGTTGCACATAACATAATGTTCATCCCAAAGCCTGGGATGCTTGCTGCAATAGCCTCTGAGGAACTGGATCACTGTCCTATTGACTACCTCTGTTTGGCCATCTATTTGCGGATGAAAAGCTGTTCTTTTCTTCAGTCTCGTGTCCATAAATTCCCACAGACTTGACCAAAATTTCCCAACAAATCGAGTATCTCGATCAGATATAATGGAAGTGGGTAATCCAAAATGAACCCATACATGCTGAAAGAACAACTTTACAGTTTGTTCAGCTATAATATGTTTGTTACAAGGTATTAAAATACACATTTTGTTGAACCTATCCACTACAAAATATAAATAGTCGTGAACTTTCCTAGATTGAGTCAGTCCTCCAACAAAGTCCATGGAAACACTTTCCCAAGGGTGAGAAGGAACTAGTAGTGGAGTCTACAAGCCTAGTTTTCTATTATTGGGCTTTCTTTTAGCGCACATGGTACACCCTATTACATATCTAGAAATTGTCTCATTCATTTTTGGCCAATAAAAAAATCTTTGTAGCCGTGCAACTATTTTACTTACACCAAAGTGACCTGATATTAGAGAAGTGTGTGCCTCTTGAATTATGTTTACTCTTTTAGTTTTTGGAATGCATAGCTTCCCAAAATGATACAAGAGCTAGTACTTAACATGATAATTCAATTCTCCTACTTGTTTGCCATGACTTAAAGTTGCATATACATCTTTAAAATCTATATCTTGAGCATAATGTTCATTATAGATCTCATGCAATACTAAATTATGCTTAAGTATAGTGGATGCATTTATGATTGGTCTAGATAACATATCTGCAGCTTTACTTTGTATGCCCTTTTATATCTGATGACAAGATGAAACTGTTGTAGAAAACCCATCCACTTATAGTGTCCTGATTGCTGCAACTTAGTTTGCGAGTGAAAATATTGAAGTGGTTGATGATTAGTGTGTATAACTATCTCTTTTCCCATTAAATAATGTTTCCATATGGGTTTACTGTGCTACATCAATAATGCTCCCATGACATAGTCACTGACATCCGTTTCAATCTCAAATGGTCTTTGAAGATTGGGTAGTGCTAGTACTGGTTTTGTACTAATCTTTTCTTTTAATGTGTCGAAGGCTTTCTGTTGTTTGCCTCCCCACTGAAACACCTTGTTCAATCCTGTTAAAGCATGTAAGAGAGCTTCAATTAAGGAAAAGTTAGAAATAAACTTTCTCCAATAATGTGCTACTCCGAAGAAGCTTCTAACTTCGGTAGCAAATTTTTGTTTAGGCCAGTTTACAATGACTTTGACCTTAGAGGGACCTATCTTCAATTCACCATCCCCTACAATATGACCCAAATAATTCAAATATGTGTTGCCAAATTCACATTTTTAGAGCTTAACATAAATATTTTCCTTTTTCAAAACATCTAGAGTCTGCTTAACATGCTTTAAATGTTCTTCGCGTGTTTTACTAAATATAAAAATGTCATCCAAATATACAATGACAAAATCATCAAGAAAATGTTTGAGTACATTGTTCATTACTCTCATGAAAGTAGCAGGAGCATTAGTTAAGCCAAAAGGCATAACCAACCACTCATACAATCCTTGCTTTGTTTTGAAAGTAGTCTTCCATGCATCTTGCTCTGCAACTCTGACCTGATGATAGCCACTATGCAAGTCCAACTTGGAAACATAAATAGCTTCCTTTAATTGATCAAATATATCATCTATGCGAGAAAGGGGATAACGTTTTTTTATCGTTATCTTATTCAATGCTCGGTAATCAATGCACATTCTCCATGAGCCATCTTTCTTCCTCACCAAGACAACTGGAGACCCAGATGGTGATGTGCTAGGTCTGGTGAACCCCTTCTCGAGCAGCTCCTGTACTTGCTTCTTGATTTCTGCATTCTGTAAAGTAGACAACCTGTAGATTCCGATGTTAGGCAATGGAGCATCATTCTGCAAATTAATATCATGTACTATTTCCTTTTTGGGTGGCATACCTTTAGGTTCTTGAATATAGTATATCATATTCTGAAACAACCCTTTCTAAATCGGATTGTTGTTTAGCATCACAACCCTCAAATACATTGGTTTTATTAGGTTTCTTTTCTTTTACAACCATCAGTAAAAATTGTTTGCATGAATTTACAATTCTTTTCATCTGCCCTAAGTTTGTGAGAGTCTAATTATTCTTGAGTTTGTGAGCTCTTATAATATATTCGATTCCATCTTTAACAAGTTGATACTTGTTTTTAGCTCTATAGAAAACAACTTTTCTATCATACAAGTAAGGACTTCCTAAAACAATTCCACATATATCCATAGGAACTATATCTAACTCAACCTCATCTACAAATGCTGACCCAAAAGAAAACCTAAGTTTACATTGTCTAGTCACTTGTAGTTGTTCTTTATCACATAGCTAATCTAATGGATATGGCTTTTTGTGAGGTGTGGTTATTAATCCAAACTTATTTACAATTGCTTTAGAAATTAAATTTACTTGTGAGCCACTATCAAACAAAGTATCAATCTTTTGATGCTTGGAAAAAACTCTAATATGAAAAAGCTTATGTCTTTTTCTCTCACTTTCTTCTTTTTCATTATATTGTACAGAATTACTAGTAGATGCTTCATAATTTTTACCCTTTATACCTTTGGCTACGATTGTTGTTTCATCTCCTGAGTCTGATCCCAAATCCTTTTGAATAGCTACTGCAGTCTTCTTCTTCTTGCCCTTGTACTTCTTAGATTTCAACTCCTGATGTAGAATCCAACAACGTTCATCATCATGCCCATCCTTCATACAATGAGTGCATGAAGACTTGGTCTTTTGTATGGTATTGGCCTTCCTCTCTTTCCATTTCTATTTTCTCTTCTACTTATTCTTGCTTGCAGTGGGTTTTGATGATCCCCCAACTTCTGGGTTCACATTCTTGCCTCTAGCCTCCAGATGTGTAGCTTGAACAGATAACTCATCTATGCTAGTGGGATTAAACATGAGAATTGTGCATCTTAAGTAGTTGTGTAGACCACCTATATACTTCAATAGAGTTTCAGGTGAGTGTAAGGAAATTCCTAGAATCAAAGCTATTTTCTTAAATTCTTGAGTGTACTTTGTATACTTTTCCCTTTCAATTGTCAAAGAGTTTGCCAGCTCATCATGGCATGCTGCATATAGGCTAGTGGATAGAATTTCTTTTTAATTGCAGAAACAAATTCACTCAAGACAGAAAGAATCTTACCATGCTTCTTCACGTTAGCTTGTGTCCTACCTTCCCACCATACCAATGCAGTGCCTCCAAGGCATAGGCTAGCCAGCTGAATCTTACTACTATCTGAATCAATGCTCTACACTATGCAATAAACATCAAACTAGTTAATCCAATTATCCAGCTTCTCTACATTCAACTCTCCATCATATATTGGTAAATCAAATTTAACATTTAATTTAATCAAATATGTCTTTTTATTTTTAGGGCTACTACGAGGTGTGGGAAGTTTTTCTTATTTCCCTTTGCCTTTAGAGTGGTCATGGAGGAAAGATTCTTCTGCTCCTTTATCTTGTTTGGATTTTGATGAATCTTCCTCTCTACCTTTCTTAAATTCTCTATACATTTTCTCTACCATGGCTCTCATGGTCATGAAACCATCCATGAACTGAGGGTCTGATTCCAGGGGAGTTTCTTCTGACATTTTCCTCTTAGGATAGACTCTTCCAATTTCAGGGTTAGTTTCAACCAACTCTCTTTCTCCTAATTTAAGCTTTGATCTAGTTATCATTCAACAACAAAATCCAGCACAAGCTCGTGTAACCTTAGTAAACTTAAGCTCCGATACCACTTGATCTAGAATTTATCCAGGACAAAGAATTAAAGGTATTACATACTCATGTGCATGGAGGTGCCTGTGTTACTTTATGCAACAAATCAAGATTGCGAAATACATAGACATTGAAGAAGTTAGAGAAAACATAACAGGAAAACATGTAAACACAACAAGTTTAATAAGGAGTTAACCCAATACTCCTGGGCTACGTCTCCCCATCTAGCCTTCAGTGGTGGCCTCTCTATTATGTTTTCAAAGTAGAGTTTCTTTACAATAGTGAGCTCAATTTGAGTCTCACTCAACAGATATGAATCAGTAGGACTTGAGTACATAGACTCTCCTTACTGGTACCTGACCTCTATTGGTCACAGTAGTATGAGCCAAATATGAAACTCATACATGAAAAGCCTATGCCGAGGAGCTCAGTTGAACCTCTCAATCTTTCTTTGGAGTGCACAGACTCTCTGACTCTCTTTGTCTCTGTCTGGCTCAATGCTACCCTCAAGTCAGCTTGGCTTCTTCTCTCTGCTCTTAACTAACTCTCTTTCCTACTTTTCTACTTCTCTGCTTTTGTCAGTTTGTGGCTTTAAAGCCAGTTTGCTTTATGTCGGTTCGTTTCACTTCTCGATGTTCTGGTTTTCTTGCCTCTATCCATTCAAACTTCCCTATTCTGCATCATCATCACTGTGTAACGCTTCACAGGGAGGTGGCCACCTATTCAGCAATGGGTGAGTGTGTCAGGTTCCTTGGACACATTTGAACAACCATTATTTCCATTTGCTCAAAGATGCCCACGAAACGATAATTTTCCACCAACTCATCGTCAACGTCAGACTTCAAATCCCATGTAATTCTACTTTACAACCTTGTCAAATCCAATCATTTATCGGAACGTGCCTCCTCCGTTGATCTGAGCTCCCAAGATCCTACAGTCGTTGTTCATATCGGGCGGGTAAGTAGCATGACATTCACCCGTCCGATGTGAGCAATTTTCTCTCTCTTCAACCAGATGTGTGTCACTCAATGTGTGGCATTGGGCGAGACTTGGCCTAAACTACTTTCCGCATCGAGGCCTTCTGATATCCTGCCGGTTTTACGGAATCCACGAAACCGAATTTGTTACTTTTCTGCATTACATAGCCATTTCGGGTCAGGGAACTTTGGGGCTTTCCTTCACTAAGGGGTATGCCCTGCAATATGCGATTAGAAACCACCACTGTTTCTCGAATTAGCCTCTGGTTTTGCCAGTTTGTGCCAGCAGGTTTTACCATGGGCCAACGATCTGCACACTCGACCAAGGGTCCTCATTTCTTCGTGCTGATCACAATTGCAACGATCACGAGGATTCCTTCTGATAACATGATCTTTCTAAGAGTTGTATCTATTTGGAATAATTTGAACGAGTTTATGAAAACTTAGAGAGTGTTTAGGGTCCAATTTGGATCACGGCCTTCCCACTGAAAAAGATTTTGGACCACCAAAATTTTGTTTTTAAGCATCAATCAAGTGAGGGTACATATTCCTCGCTTGCCCAATTTCTATCCATTTCGCACTACTTGGCTTTGAACCTTTGAATCCAATCCTAAGGTGCTCAACATCCCCTCTACGCGTAGTTCTCACCTTCCTGTCCAAAACTGTATCTTCCTACAATTCATTAAGATATTCAAGTAGATCATCAATAGAAGGCAACTGAATCTACTCTTCGGGATCTTCAATCAATGAAGGTTCAAATAGTCTCAAGATGTCTGCATTAACAACTGAGTATATGTGCATGTAAGCTGGTAAATCTAGGCAAAAAACATTCTCACCAAATTTCTCAAGTATCTTGAAAGGTCCATACCTTATTGGCTTCAGCTTCTTACCCTCACCTTGCATTCTGTCTTTGTTGATATACAACCAGACTTGATCACCAACTTGGAAACTATGCTCCATCCGATGCTTGTCATGCCTTGCCTTGTACTTGGCTTGGCTCTTTTCTAGTTGTTCCTGTTTTTGCTGGTGAGTCTCTTGGATTTGTTCGATGAACTTGGTTGCCTTGTCCACATCACTGTGTCCATCAACCACTATGTCTTTACCAAAGACAAAATCCAAGGGAGACTTTGGTGTAAAACCAAAACAGGTCTCAAAAGTAGATCTCTGTGTAGAAGAATGTTTAGCTTGGTTGTAAGCATGCTGCACATAACATAAATTTTCATCCCAAAGCCTAGGATGCTTGCTGCAATAACCTCTGAGAAATTAGATCACTGTCTTGTTGACTACTTCTGTTTGGCCATCAGTTTGCGAGTGAAAAGTTGTGCTTTTCTTCAGTCTAGTGTCCATCAATTCCCACAGACTTGACCAAAATTTCCCAGCAAATCGGGTATCTTGATTAGATATAATGGAAGTGGGTAATCCAAAATGAACCCATAGATGCTGAAAGAACAACTTTGCAGTTTGTTCAGTTGTAATCTGTTTGTTACAAGGTATTAAAATACACATTTTGCTGAACCTATCCACAACAACATATAAATAGTCGTGACCTTCCTAGATTTAGGTAGTCCTCCAACAAAGTCCATGGAAACACTTTCCCAAGGGTGAGAAGGAACTGGTAGTGGAGTGTACAAGCCTAGTTTTCTATTGTTGGGCTTTCTTTTAGCACACATGGTACACCCTCTTACATATCTAGAAATTGTCTCAGTCATTTTTGGCCAATAAAAAAATATTTGCAGTTGTGCAACTGTTTTACTTACACCAAAGTGACCTGATATTAGAGAAGTGTATGCCTCTCGAATTATCTTTACGCTTTCAATTTGTGGAATGAATAGCTTCCCAAAATGATACAAGATTTGGTACTTAACATGATACTCCAATTCTCCTACATGTTTTCCATGACTCAAAGTTGCATATACATCTTGAAAATCTATATCTTGAGCATACTGTTCAATGTAGATTTCATGCAATACTGAATTATGCTTAAGTATAGTGGATGCATTTATGATTGGTCTGGATAACATATCTGCAACTTTATTGTGTATGCCATTTTTATATCTGATGACGAGATGAAACTGTTGTAGAAAACCCATCCACCTATAGTGTCTTGATTGCTGCAACTTAGTTTGTGAGTGCAAATATTGAAGTGGTTGATGATCAATGTGTATAACAATGTCTTTTCCCATTAGATAATGTTTCCACGTTTTCACACTCTCTACTAATGCATACAATTCTTTATCATATGTGGGGTAATTAACTACTGCAGAATTAAATGTCTCAGAATGATAACATATGTGTTTATTGTGCTGCATCAACACTGCTCCCAAGGCATAGTCACTGGCATCCATTTCAATCTCAAATGGTCTTTGAAGATCGGGCAGTGCTAGTACTGGTGTTTTACTAATATTTTCTTTAAAGGTGTCAAAGGCTTTCTGCTATTTGCCTCCCCACTGAAACACGTTGTTCAATCCTGTTAAAGCATGTAAGGGAGCTGCAATTAAGGAAAAGTTAGAAATAACCTATCTCCAATACTGTGATGTTCCTAAGAAGCTTCTAACTTCAGTAGCAGTTTTGGGTTTAGGCTAGTTTACAATGTCTACAACCTTAGAGGGATCTATCTTCAAATCACCATCCCCTATAACATGACATAAATAATTCAAAGATGTTTTTCCAAATTCACATTTTGAGAGCTTAACATAAATATTTTCCTTTTTCAAAACATCTAAAGTCTGCTTAACATGATTTAAATGTTCTTCCCTTGTTTTACTGAATATAAGAATGTCATCCAAATATACAATGACAAAATCATCAAGAAAAGGTTTGAGTACATCATTCATTACTCTCATGAAAGTAGCTGGAGCATTAGTTAAGCCAAAAGGCATAACCAACCACTCATAAAATCCATGCTTTGTTTTGAAATCAGTCTTCCATGCATCTTTCTCTGCAACTTTGACCTGATGATAGCCACTATGCAAGTCCAACTTGGAAAAATAAAAAGCTTCCTTTAATTGATCCAATAGATCATCTATGCGAGGAAGGGGATAACGCTTTTTTATCGTTATCTTATTCAATGATTGGTAATCAATGCACATTCTCCATGAGCCATCTTTCTTTCTCACCAAGACAATTGGAGACCCACATGGTGATGTGCTAGGTTTGATGAACCACTTCTTGTGCAGCTTCTATACCTGCTTCTTGATTTCTGCATTCTCTAAAGTGGACAACCTATACATTCCGATGTTAGGTAATGGAGCATCTTGCTTTAAATTAATATCATGTACTATTTCCTTTTTGGGTGGCAGACCTTTAGGTTCTTGAAATAGTATATCATATTCTGAAACAACTTTTTCTAAATAAGCTTGCTGTTTAGCATCATATCCCTCAATTACATTGGTTTCATCAGTTTTCTTTTCCTTTACAACCATCAGTAAAAATTGTCTGCATGAATTTACAATTCTTTTCATTTGCCTTGAGTTTATAAGAGTATAATTATTCTTGAGTTTGTGAGCTCTTACATTATATTCGATTCCATATTTAACGAGTTGATACTTGTTTTTAGCTCTATAAAAAATAACTTTTCTATCATACAAGTAAGGACTTCCTAAAACAATTCCACATATATCCAAAGGAACTATATCTAACTCAACCTCATCTACAAATGCTGACCCAAAAGAAAACCTAAGTTTACATTGTCTAGTCACTTGTAGCTATGCTTTATCACATAACCAACCTAATGGATATGGCTTTTTGTGAGGTGTGGTTAGTAATCCAAACTTCTTTACAATTGCTTTAGAAGTTAAATTTACTTGTGAGCCACTATCAAACAAAGTATCAATCCTTTTATGCTTGGAAACAACTCTAATATGAAAAAGCTCATGTATTTTTCTCCCATTTACTACATTATCAGTAGATTGTGCAGAATTACTAGTAGATGCTTTAGAATTTTTACCTTTTATACCTGTGGCTGCAATTGTTTTTTCATCTCCTGAGTCTGACGCCAAATCCTTTTGAATAGTTTCAACAGTCTTCTTCTTCTTGCCCTCGTACTTCTTGGGTTTCAGCCTCGGATGCAGAATCTAGCAGTGTTCATCATCATGCCCATCCTTCTTATAGTGAGTGCATGTAGACTGGGTATTTTGTATAGTATTGGTGTTCCTCTCTTTCCATTTCTATTTTATTTTCTCTTTATTTTTTCTTGCAGTGGGTTTTGATGATCCCCCAACTTTTGAGTTCACATTCTTGCCTCTAGCATCTAGATGTGTAGTTTGAACAGATACCTCATCTATGCTAGTGGGATTAAACATGAGAAGTGTGTGTCTTAAGCAACTGTGTAGATCACCTATATACTTCAGTAGAGTTTCAGGTGAGTCTAAAGAAATTCCTAGAATCAAATCTCTTTTACTAAATTCTTGAGTGTAACTTTGTACACTTTGCCCTTTCAATTGTTAAAGAGTTTGCCAGCTCATCATGGATTGCTGCATATAGGCTAGTGGATAGAATTTCTTTTTAATTGCAAAAAGAAATTCACTCTAGACAAAAAGAATCTTACCATGCTTCTTCATGTCAGCTTGTGTCTTGCCTTCCCACCATACTAAGGCAGTGCCTCCAAGGCGTAGGCTGGCCAGATGAATCTTACTATTGTCTGAATCAATGCTCTGCCCTTTGCAATAAACATCAATCTATCTAGTCCAATTATCCAGCTTCTCTGCATTCAACTCTCCATCATATATTGGTAAATCAAATTTAACATCTAATTTAATCATAGATGTCTTCTTTTTATTTTCAGGGCTACTAGGAGGTGTGGGAATTTCTTCTTCTTTCGCTTTGCCTTTAGAGTGGTCATGGGGGAAAGATTCTTTTGCCTTGATCATGTTTGGATTTTGATGAATCTTCCTCTATACCTTTCTTAAATTCTCTATACATTTCCTATACCATGGCTCTCATGGTCATGAAACTATCTGTGAACTGAGGGTCTGATTCCAAGGGAGTTTCTTCTGACATTTTCCTCTTAGGATAGACTCTTCCAATTTTAGGGTTAGTTTCAACCAAATCTCCTCCTCTTGGTTTAAGCTTTGATCTAGTTAGCATTCAACACCAAAATATAGCACAAGCTTGTGTAACCTTAGTAAACTTAAGCTTTGATACCACTTGATCTGGAATTTATCCAGGATGAAGAATTAAAGGTATTACAGACTCATGTGCATGGAGGTACCTATGTTACTTTATTCACGGATCGATAAGATTGTGAAATACATAGACACTGAAGTAGTTAGAGAAAACATAATAGGCAAACATGTAAACACAACAAGTTTAATAAGGAGTACACCCAATACTCCTTGGCTACGTCTCCCGGTCCAGCCTTCAGTGGTGGCCTCTCTATTATGTTTTCAAAGTAGAGCTTCTTTACAAAAATGAGATCAATTTGATTCTAACTCAACAGATATGAATGAGTAGGACTTGAGTACATAGACTCTCTTTACTAGTACCTGACCTCTACTGGTCACAATAATATGAGCCCAATCTGAAACTCATACATGACAGGCCTATGCCGAGGAGCTCGCTTGAACCTCTCAAGCTTTCTTTGGAGTTCATAGAATCTCTAACTCTCTCTGGCTCTATCTGGCTTGATGTTGCCCTCAGGTCAGCTCGGCTTCTTCTCTCTAGTCTTAACTAACTCTCTTTCCTACTTTTCTGCTTCTCTGCTTCTGTCAGTTTGTGGCTTTAAATCTAGTCTACTTTTGGCCGGTTCGTTTTTGATTCCTAGTGTTCTAGTTTTCCTGCCTCTGTTCATTTGAATTCCCTTATTCTCCATCATCATCACTGTGTAACACTTCACAGGGAGGTGGCCACCTATTCTACAATGGGTGAGTGTGTCACGTTCCTTGGACACATTTGAATGGCCGTTATTTCCGTTTGCTCTAAGATGCCCGTGAAACATGAATCTTCTGCCAACTCATCGTCCACGTCAGACGCCAAATCCCATGTAATTCTACTTTACAAACTTGTCAAATCTAGTCATTTATCGATACGCGCCACCGCCATTGATCTGGGCCCCCTAGATCCTACAGTCGTTGTTCATATCGGGCGGGTAAGTAGCATGACATTTACCTGTTTGATGTGAGTGGTTTTATCTCTCTTCCACCGGATGCGTGTCACTCAGTGTGTGGCATTGGGAAGGAATCGGTCTAAACTGCTTACCGCCTTGAGGATTTTCGATATCCTACCAGTTTTGTAGAATCCACAGAACCGAATTTGTTACTTTTCTGCATTACATAGCCAGTTTAGGTCCGGGCACTTCGGGGCTTTCCTTCACTGAGGGGGACAACTTGCGATATGTGATTAGTGCTTTATCACTAATCATGTATCATAAACCACCCTTGTTTCTTGAATTAGCCTCTGGTTTTTCTAATTTGCGCCAGCGTACGTTACCATGGGTCAACGTTTTGCACGCTTGACCGAGGGTCCTCGTTGATCCGCTCTAATCACAATTGCAACTGTCACGAGGATTCCTTCTGATAGCATGATCTTTCTAAGTCTTGAATTTGTTTGGCATAATTTGAACGAGTTTATGAAAACTTATAGAGTGTCTAGGATCCAATTTGGATCATCCATATTGTGATGCATCTTTTCTCGTGTGTTCCCTTCTTAACTCCATGCTATCACATGTTTCCAAGTGGCACATTCACCTCACCCTTCATGTGTTAGAACTGCTCATGCACCTTCCTTGACTTACTGCATATTTCACACCCTTGCTACCAATAGGGACATCTTACTTGCCTCTGTGCGAAACCACGGTCAAGGCATTAACGTACGACCCACTGTTGGGACTCCTACACCAAATGGTTTAAGGTCTAATTGGGACTTCTCATTGGGGAGATCCCTTGAAATGTTGGTGGGTCCAACACCGTAAACAAGATTCTGAGACTACTGAGTAAAGGAGGCATAAAGGAGTTTAGATCAGTAGGTAAGAGCCAACTTCAGTACATGACATCATGTCTTCACCATTTCTCAAGAAATCGTTCCAAGAGACAAATCATTTGAATTTGGAAAATGTGAAAGAGGTTTTTGTCAATAATCGAACAAGGAAAAAATACCTCCTTATTTTATACACAAGTGTTATTATTTGGGAGAGATTCCCAAAATATGGTTGCTACAAGAGAGTTGTCGCATTTCTGGAGTAGTCTTGGGAGAATGAGTTTTTCTCAGCTTTGGAGAGGCCATTTTGCTTGCGTGAGGAGTCTATTGACAACTAGACATCCTAATATTTCCAACGGTACCTTAATATCTGGATTTATAGCTCGGGAAGGCAATCAAATATCTCCTCCAAGTAGGCGTTGCACTTTTTCCTGTCTCTTCCTTTTTTCAAATTTTCTCAGTAAATATTCATTTCCAATGATGTAATTCCTCATTTTTTAGATGAACTAAGGTATATTGATGTAATTATAGGTGAATGAAAATGTTAGAGTCATTTCTTGTAATTTTTAGGTTCATAAATGAGAAAATTTTAGTCAAAGTCTAAATGGAGGGTTTGTTACAACCTCCCTAATCATTAGGTGTTGGTTGAGATATTCTTGTGATCAATTCCTATATTGAGGGATTCGACCCATGAGAGTGGGCAAGTTATTTTTTGGTCTATATATATCTATTTTTCAGTTAGACTCAAGGTTGGACACCAGAGATTGGGAATCTTGTAGCTTGTGTCTCATCACACGTTTATATGAAATCAAAGGCCAGTTACAGATATTATCTAGTAATACTTGTGGTATGAGTTTGTGATAATGTTTTTCTTTTGTTAATAGATTATATGAATTATAAATGAATATCCTTTCCATATTTATGCTCTTTAGTGATTTTCCTAAGAGGTATTAAACATAATTCTTATGATTAAGCTCTTTTTTGTTAGGAAATCATATTTGTGTACTCAGTCTTTTGATAGATGAATTTAGCCAAGGTACAATCATATTTGTGTACCCAGCCAAGTTCTATGCATCAGTAGCTACTAGGTTAGGAATTGCTTGTTCAACAAATTCCATCAAGCCATTTTCCTCTGGCACAACCTCCATCTTGTCCCTCTAAGCTATGAAATTCGAGTTTCCTTTCAAGGAATAATCAAGCCTCAACCCATGGAACGCCATCTCTCGATCCTAAAGTATGTATTCCAAATTCGACTTTCACCTGTAACCCAAAAACTCAAAACTTCGAAATCTCCTCTAGTATACTGTTCTTAGCTCCGATACCATGTAGAAAATCCTATAGATTCACAAGCTAATGCAATTTTCTAAAGAAAGAGACAAGAATTTGCTTCTAGTATTTATAGCAGAATCCCATAAGCATTGAGAAAACAATAATAAATAGAGTAAGAGAATCAAAGGCACATAACACAATAAATATTTGGGAAATCCACAACTCAAAACCCCACTATATGTTTTGTATTAGTCCGGAAAATCAAGATGAAATTACAATGCTTGTTCTCTCTAGAATAATCCCAACACTCAGCAAATTCAATCTCCAACTCATAAGCAAGCTCAAGGCCAAAGCTTAGCCTCTTCACAAGATCTCCAAGTCTCTATTCTAATGTGTAATTACTATGGAGTATAGCTTGTATTTAAAGGGAAATAAATCCTCTAAAAACTATGTAATCCCTTAAGGATCAATTCCTGAATTCATGCATTATCAGTGCAACTCAGAAAAATCTAAAACAAATAGTACACTATCCCTACACTCTAGTCTCAATTGGGTCTTTCTCATAATTGACATGCATGAGTTTCTAATGAGGAAATATTCAATTAACTAGAGTAGCACTGGTGGAGTTCATTAGTGACACCACTGACTGTTAACTCACTATTAGTTCTCTCAATCAGTTTGAGAACTAATATAACTAAACTCACTTATGAAACCAAGTCTTCTATTTTACAACACACAATTAACTCACATTGGACTCCTACAAAGTAGGGAGAACATACACATGACGAAAGAAAGAATTCCAACTCAAATTTACTAAGAGAAGTAAGTTTAACAAACTTAACTAATTTTAAGCTTTTATGAGAATAAAATTTGAATTTAATTCATAGTTTAATTCAAGGACAAATTAAACTAGAATTACTTATTGCCATTTCTCAACATAAGCCCACTCATTGTAGTGGTTCCTCAAGAAAGGGTAAGAAATAAGTGAAGGCATATGATCAACCAACTAGATGGTGACGATGGAATGAGAAAACCAAGGTTCAGCTGGAAAAAACAGGCTGATAAAAATGGCAATCACGAGGGATGAAATGGGAATAGTTTCATTTTTATGGAAGCTTGAAACATGGGAAACTATGCTTGAAATTGGTTTCATTTTTATCCAAGCTTGAAACATGGGAAACTATGCTTGAAATAATTTTGCATGCCCCTAGCATAATAATGCAATACGAGGTACATGGCCACTGAGCTTCATTTCATGCATTAAGTAGACTATTGGGTACTAACATGTGGATGTAATGAAGGTTCATTTCTGAGATCAAGTGAAAGACTCGACTGGGATTTACGAGATATAATCAAAGAATCTAATTGGAAGGGGACTTGTTTTAGTTTATTAATGAGCTTGACATAAGAAAAGAAATCTTCTCACAGGATCTTGTTTCATTTTCTAATGAGCTTGACACAAGAAAAGGAACTCTGCTATGGAAGCTTGTTTCATTTTTTAACGAGCTTGGCATAAGAAAAGGAACTCTAATCCAATCTTAATCACGACCTCCGAGAGACCATGGATCGCAAGAGGTTCTCATCAAATGGGATAACAACGCTCTAGAATGTATATATATCATGGCATCCAATGGAAATATCATGCCCTAATGCCCCTAGTAAATGATTCACCATATCATCTACTGGATCATTAGTACTAGTCGTAGGCATGGATGTTATAGCTCCAAATCTCACTCTTATGGTTTGTGATGTTGTACTCATGGCCTAGGGAAACCCCTCCTTCCAGACCTGGTCCTAAAATTTAAAAAAACAATGTTTTATCCCTTATATGCAACATTTCCCTGAGTTAAACGCATGTATACGCGGGTCTGTGTATATCCAACCCGCGTATATGTATTAAACCACTTAAAAAAATATAAAATTCCTTATTTTCGGGCAGAGATCGTGGGTTTTACCTGCTGATCACCTGTTAGTGCCCGTGGCCCAACTGTTCCCAACCAACTCCCATCTAAAAAACTACTTTGGGAGAGGTATAAAAAGACCTCAAAAGGAAGGCCTAAAGGAGGAGAGAGGAGAGAGAAAGGTTATTATGCTAAGATTTTTCCCCTGACCAGGTCTGAAGTCCCTTGTGCCTTCTTCACTTCCCCCATTTGTCCAGGAAACCTTTGTTTCCTTGTGTGTTGATGTTCATCCACCATTTATGACATCATGGAGAGAGTCATGGAAGGAGCTTGTTAAAGGCTTGAGGCTGCAACGGATCCGGAAGGAAGCTTTGCTTGGAGCCTGCTGAAGGTGACTTAGGTGAAAATATTCCTTTTTATGTACTTTATTTGTCTATAATAAAAGAAACACATGTCTTGGTTCCCGAAATGAATCTTCTTTATGTTAATGATAGTCATGTTTAGAATTCATATGTAAATGGTTGTTTGGATTTCATAACTAACTATCTTTATTTATAACATGAAGATGGTTTGTTTATAAGGTTTTGTCCATATACTGTTGTGTTCTTTGAATTGGTTGTTTTGCAGGACAAAAGATAAGAAGGAAACTCCAAGAAGGGTTTGGACCATAAAGGCCTTCTCAAACGTAGGACCTAAGGTACGTACCCTTTACAATAGAATTTGATTATAATAGCATAATGGCTGTGTGAATCTGTGCTTCTTTGAATAGACGACTTTCAGTCTGCTAGGGTTTCAAGCCAAAAAGCCCTAGGGGAACATTTCCCTCCATCAGAATTGGTGAATCCACTGGGGACAACACTCTTGTTGTTCCTAGTTTGGGTGTTTTTCAAGCCAATCAGGGCTCAACCGCCTGTTTGTTTGCTGTTGCTGTCTGGTCTGTTCTTGAACTTTAAGTTTTGCCAGTTTCTTCAGTTTGTTTTTTATTTTTATTGAAACCTTTTATATACGTTGTTTTTCTTAGTTACAGAGGCGTATGTACGTATTTTTCTTTAAGTGAACCCGCGTATATGCAGGTTTCCTTAGTTACAGTAGCGTATACAGACGTTCTGTACATAAGTACAATCGCGTATATCTTGCAATTTTCAAGATTTGTAAATCTTTTTGTCTTTGAAGGTCTGTCTGGTAGTTTGAGTCAGTCTGAAATAGACATTTTCTAGTATCAGTTATTTGTTTTATAGCGAGCATCTTGTTCCGAATTCTCTCTGGGTATAAGAAGTATTGGTCTTGTTTTTTGTTGATTGCGAGCATCATCGTTTTTGCTAAAGCACGCAAGATTTCTTGCTAGGAATCTTGGATGCTCTGATTCATCAGGGTAGGAAGATTGATCTCAATCTTTGTGTTAACCTTGCTTTTGGTGACTTTTTGTTTGCTTGACAAAACCGCTTTTTGTGACCATGCACTTCTTTGTTTCATGAAAAGTTGTTGATTGACACTTTCTTGGAATTTGTCTTTTTGATATTTTCGGTTTTCGTTGCCAAAGCTTTCATTGCTGCTTTTGATTGTTAAGAGCACTTTTAAACACATTTATTTTTGTTGAGTTTTCATCCATTGTGTGGTGTCAACTTGCAAAAGTGTTTGATTGCCTATTCTTCAATCACAAGTTTCAGTGTTGTTGAGAGAATTTTTTGAAAAGACTCTTTTGTTGTTGCTTTTGAAGAAAATCTTTTGAGAAAATTAGTTTTGCTTTCTTGAACTTGGTTTTCATTTGGTTTCCTTTTAATGAGTGAAAGTGCTTTATGTTTTTCTTAGAACTTGTTTTTAGTGTTTAGACGAAATGAATAGTAGCATCTCATATTCCATCTAGACATTTTAAGTGGCAAGATAAAGATTGATAAGCACGCAACTTTCATTTTTTGTTTTTATAGTTTTAAAATCTTGCATCCGCATATATTTGTTACATTAGGATAGATTTGCATACCCTTTTAGGCAACATAGAGTTGTTAACTTTTGTGAGTGTGAAGCGTGAATTAATGAAACGAAAAGAAAATTTTGTTTTATTAGAAGTTCCTCTGAACCCTATAGAAATTGCTCTTCATCGAAAAGAAAAGAAAAGTGCATGTGCATATAGTTAAGTTTTTATTAATTTCTTTTGTGTCAAAAAACACCACTAGTTTCAATTCCGTTACCTTGTGACTTAAAGAACAACCTAATTTAAAATCAAGCGCTAACTAAAATTCACTAGAACTTTTTGTTTTAGTCAGTTACACCAACAAGTTTAGGATTTTAGGGCCTTGGATTAGGCAAGTGGAGAGTTAACTCTCCAAGGCCATATAAACATCAAACGTAGGAGTCTGAATAACGAGAGAAAATCCAATAGCATTAGGAAGACTAGGAAAGCTTCGGATTTAGGAGTTAAGCATGAGGGTCTGTGAAGACAGGGAAGAGAGATACCCCCTCTCCTACTTGTCTGAACTTACCTCACGACTGTTCCGCCTGGCTTCTGCGACGAGTTGGTATCCATAGTTGCTACTCCTAGGGATCTACACAGGTGGTTGCGGAGGGGAATCCCATGGCACCTGAGGTCGACGTTGCATCACGCTCGACAGTACTACTAGAAGGCACCCTTGTGAAGCTTGGGGGCTTGCACCGACGCAGGCTGTTGTTAGGAGGTCAGCGTAACTTCCTCTGATACCTTCGCTGATAGGAGTGGGCCCTCATCATCCCAGAATATCTTCAGAAGGCCCCTTAATTCACTTTCTTGTATTTTGGTGTCCGGTCCTAATCGCCCGGAGCGGAAATACTTGGAAGTTGTTTGACTGGCTATTATCTTTAGGGAATTTATAGTGTGTGATCTGTGCTTTTAGTTGGCCTAGCTTTCAATTTTTTGATTCTTTAGTTAGATCATAACAAAAAATTCAAAGTGTTTGACCGATCTCCCAGACGGTCTCGAAGACTTCGTGGTCTTTCACCACCAATTTTAGAGCCTTCTCCTAGAAGGCGTAGAGGTAATACTACCGGTGGGTTCCATCCCACACCGGTTGACGCATCGGGGATTGATCCTCCTCTCGGGGGCATTAGTGTTCAAGCAAGGCCTGGCACTTCTGAACAAGAGAGGGACACACCGGTCCTTTCTCGAGTTCTCTTTCAGGTGGAGAATAACATAGAGGTAGAAGAACTCTCAGAGTCGTTAGCAGCTCCAAATTCTCCACTACCATCTAGTCATCCAGACGTATTACAATACGTTGGGACTCCGATGCATAGACCATCAAGTCCAGGTTATGCTACGCGCTTACCATCGATGACCACTACTGGAAGCATGGATTCTACAAGTGATACGACTATGCAAACTCCAACATCGGTGCAAGGAGGAGGAATGATTTCCATCTCCTCTGCTTCCTAGTTTTGATCTTTTGCTAGCACATCTTTAGTTGGGTCTACCTCCATTCCGTCCACGAGTGGAAATGCCCAAACCAATGCTTTTGGTACTGGATTCTTCCCATTTGGCACCCACTCACAGGGTATTCCATCGGTTCGGGTCCATGATGGGCGGATCGGCTTCATTCTAGGGTTTTCCTTTCGGAAGTGGTCATATACCACATTCCAACCCGATGATAGGATCCATGCCTTTTTTTTTCTGTAGGACAAAGCAGCAATCCTTTCCAAGGTTGGAATAACCCTGGGGTTAGTGGCGCGGGAACTGGGAATCCATTTATCGGCCAACAAGGGAATAGGTCGTACTCCACGGTTAGTTTGTTTCAAAGTATTCCTCCCCTAGCTTCAGCTTGGAATCCTTATCAGGGGTTATCAACCCCTTATAATCCTTTAGGAGGAAACTTTGCTGGTTATGGAAATTTTGCGACCGGAGTTGGTCAAACTCTGAATTTTGCTGGATCACAAGGCTTACCTTTTGGTTCAGTCGGTTCTATGGGTTACTTCGGGCAGCCTGGTGCCTCCCAAAATCCAGGACAATCTTTTCAGAACTTTGGGAGTTCTGCCCAGTCTAGGTGGAATCCCCAAGGTCCTCCTAGGCTTCTGTTTCTGGCAATGTTGAACTTGCTAGATCTCACTAAGCTAACAAATGACCCATTCAAATACAATCCGGCTTGGCCTCCGGTCCCAACCAGACTCCCTTCGGACACTCCAAAATTCAAAGGGAAGAGTGGTGAAGACCCAGGCGACCATGTAACCACATTCCATTTGTGGTGCTCATCTAACTCCCTTATCGATGACTCGATTAGGTTGAGACTCTTTCAGCGCACCTTGACTAGTAATGCGGCCAAATGGTATATAGAGTTTCCAGGGGGAAACTTTACATCTTTCACTGAATTAGCCAATATTTTCTTAAATCATTTCCAGTTTCCTGTCCGTTATGATGCCGGAACTGAACTTCTGGCCACTTTTCGTCAGGATATGGCAACTCACATTTCTGACCATATTCAGGAATGGAGACGGAGAAAGAGGCTCATTAAAGCCGAAATCCCTCCGCAGTACCGTCTCGAGTGGTTTTTGAAATCTTTACAACCCGAGATCTCCAAGGATGTCTCCATGTCTGGAGTCTATTATGAGGAGCTAGCCATTTTTAGGGCCCAGTAATTAGAATTGATCTACTCTCAGTCTGGGATCCTACAAAAATACTTGCCAGATGCTCCTAGGTCTAAGGTTGACGTAGCTAAGTCGAAGCCAGGTCCCCACGTGGATGGTATCGTTGGGTCAGTAGACACAACTACCACGAACTTGTTGAATCAATTGGAGCAGTTGTCCTTACAAACTAACCAAGTCACATCGTCTAATCCCCCAGCTTCCCAAAATTCTTCAATTAATGCTGTCCAATCTGATAACCCCACAGGAAATCAAAATTACAATGGGAAAAAGAAAGAATGAGGTAAGAAAAAGAACCAGGATGGGAAGCCTGATGCAAATAAATCCGGCAACAACACTGGTGGTGGTAGAAATGAGTCGAGAAAGAAAGTCAAGTTTCCATGCAAGTTGTGTAGTGGAGACAAATTAACTCATCTCTACCCTAAGATTGAGGATGCTCAGCGCTTGTTAGGACAGCAAGGGACTTCTAGTTCTCAAGCTGTGTTAACTAACCCGTTTCCCCAAGGGCAGCAACTTCTTGCTGGTGCGAGTTCAAATCCTAGTACCTCCGCAGGGGGCAACCAGGAAAGGGAAAAATCATCGAATTTTTTCATGATGGGTTCTAACGTCCATGTGACTACTCGGTCACATGATTATGGTGAAGCTGAAACTTCCAAGGACAAGACTGTTCCCGGAAATACCGACCTTCATATTGAACGACCCCCTGTTGAGACTATACCACGGATACGCGCGACTATTAATCCTAATGCCAGGGCCACCCATAATTACTCCATTGTGGAGGATCTGGCTCAGAGTCCATGCGCCATGTCTGCTTTAGAGATTCTCCAGTCGTGTCCGACTCAGAGAAGTGCTTTACTTTCCACGATTGGGGTAGTCGATCCAACTGACTCTTTAGTGCTCACTTTTGACATGTTTAATGTCAAAAAGCGACTCCCTCATCATATGGCTTTCCAAATAAAGTCTACATACCGAAAAATCAATATTTTTCATACCGTTATAGATGAAGGAGCTTCCACGTACGTCATGTCGATGTCATGCTGGAAGGCTATTGGATCACCTTCGGCTGTTCCTTCACCCACCGTCTTGACTGCATTTGATGGTCATTCTCATAAGCCACATGGGATTATCCCGGCCTTTCCTATATGTGTTGGGGGGAAGGTCGTCAATATTGAAGTAGGGGTCATAGATGCTAACCTAGACTATAATCTCCTATTAGGAAGGAACTGGGTATATGAAATGGACGTCGTTGTTTCGACTCTATTTCGTGTCATTTGCTTTCCTCATGAGGGGAAAATCGTTAAGGTTGATCAAATGGATTATTGTCCAATCGATCCTCAAGCAAGCTCTCACTCTATTGTTCCTTTAGTGGATAACCCTCGCTCGCCTATTGAGAATTTAGGAGTGGGAATGTATTCCTCATTAATGGGTACCTTTGATCTTCCCTCTCCTTTCGCTAAAATCAATGTTATTTCATCATCTAAGGAGTCTCCTCGATAAGAGTTCTTTTGAACTCGTTATTTTTCAGACCCTTGGACTTTGCCTTCACCTACGACCACATTAGTTGAAGGAAAAGTAAATGGAATGACATTCCCTATATCTGTAGCTAAGCTTAGATATCAATCTATCGTAGACTTTGCAGACAACCACCTTGCTCCTTTTTCCGAAGAGGAGTTAGATGGTGATGTGGCCCCAGCTTGGAGCCTTGATTCTACCTCTACCTTGGACTTCTTAGATACGGCTTTACCTTCTGAAGAACAATCCTCGAAGCAATGATGGGTATAGATCGACCTTGGGAAGACTTACACCATCGTTCGTACTTTCTTCCTCCATTGCAGGAAGTAGAATCTAGATTCTCCAAGCTCTTTACTAGTGATGTTTGTACGGTGTCAAATCCTTTGGCTCCAACACACATTCGTGCCAAAGGTAATATGTCGGTAATTTCAAAAACGATACCTATAAACATCTCTAGGGACCCTAACGTTATCGAGAATATCTTCATCGGAATTGAGTGTTCCCCTGAAGAAATTCAAATTTACACCGACCTTTTCAAGGAATTTCGAGATGTATTTGCTTGGTATTATGAGGAAATGCCTAGAATTGATCCTTCTATAGTTCAGCATGAGATCAAGAGATATGAGAATTCCAAACTGGTTCGTCAAAGGCTTCGACCGATTAACCCTATGAAAGCAGCAACTATCAAAGCTGAAGTTGAGAAGCTGCTAAAGGCACGTTTCATATACCCTGTTCCTCTTAATGATTGGGTTTCTAATCCAATCCCAATGGATAAAAAGCAAGGAACAATCCTAGTATGCATCGATTTTAGAGACCTAAACAAAGCTTGTCCGAAAGATAATTACCCCACGCCATTCATTGATCAGATTATTGACGAGTGTGCAGGTAATGAGATTTTTTCCTTCATGGATAGTTTTTCGGGTTATAATCAAATTTCTATCCATCCTGAAGATCAACATAAGACAACCTTTATATGTCCCTGGGGTACCTTTGCATATAGAAAGATGCCTTTTGGTCTTAAAAATGTTGGAGCCACTTTTCAGCAGGCCATGTCATATGCTTTCCACGACATCAAACATGTCATTGAGGCATACTTGGATGATCTCGCTGCTCGTTCTCGTAAGAGAACTGATCACTCTAGTCATCTTCGATTGGTTTTCGAGCGATGTCATTTTTATAAAATCCGGCTGAATCCCAACAAGTGCGTTTTCGCGGTTATGTCCGGTCGGTTGTTAGGGTTCATAGTGTCTAATGAAGGGATTCGGGTTGATCCCTTCAAGGTTGAGGTGATAGTTCAGTTGCCTCCCCCGTCATCAATTCAACAACTTCAAAGTCTTCAAGGGAAGGCTAATTTCTTAAGACAGATTATAGAAAACTATGCTAAGATCACTAAAGGGTTCATGTGTTTGCTACGGAAATGAGTTCCATTTGTGTGGGACGACTTTGCGCAGCAGTCGTTTGATGCTTTGAAAAAGGCATTAGTCTCTGCCTCGCTTTTGAGTCCACCAGATTATTGTAGAGACTTCCTTTTATATCTCGCTGCAGCGGAATCAACCATTGGTATGGTTCTCGTTCAGGAGGACCATGCTCTCACCGAGCATGTGATTTATTTTTTGATCCGAGGCTTAATAGGTCCTGAACTTCGCTATTCTTTGGTTGAGAAGTTGGCCTTGGCGGCTGTCCATGCTGTCCAGTGGCTCCGTCATTATATCCTGCTACGCAAAACTTTTGTCTTAGCGGCAGTCAATCCATTTCAATTTGTCCTCAGTAGGCGAGTGATTGGCGGCAAATATAATCGATGAATATTCATTTTGCAAGAATTTGATCTCGAGTTCTTGCCTGCCAAGTCTAAGAAATCCATGGTTTTCGCGGAGCTAATTTCTGAGCTACCTTGTGGAGAGGATACTGTTTATGAGGAAAGTTTTCCCAATGAACATTTATTCCTCATCTCTTCACTCGACCCTTGGTATGGAGATATCATTGTTTATCTCCAGACTTCGAAGTTTCCCTCTACTTTCTCCAAGGATGAACGTCAAAAATTACGTCACCTGGCTAAAAAATATGTTATCATCGGTGACACACTATATTGTCGAGGGGTTGATTCAATCCTTCGGTGCTGTTTAACCTTAGAGGAAGCAGAGTCAGTGCTCAATGACTGCAACAGTGGAGCTTGTGGTGGTCATCTATCAGGGCTTGCTATAGCCCAGCGCATCTTACGTGCCTGCTATTTTTGGCCTTCACTCTTTAAAGACTGTGTGGAAGTGGTCAAACGCTGTCACCCGTGTCAAATTTTTACTCGGAAAATGTGCGCGCATCCAGCTCCTCTTTTTCCCATTTTCACCGTCGGTCCCTTTACTAAGTGGGGTATTGATTTTACGACTTGTAATCCGCCTTCAGCGACGAATCACAGGTACATTATCATGGCTGTAGACTACTTTACGAAGTGGGATGAGGCCATGCCTACTTATAAGAATGATAGTGACACAGCAACATTGTTTCTTTTCAATCAGGTTATCTTAAGATTCGGTATCCCGAGAGAGATTGTCACTGACCATGGCAGTCATTTTCATAATCAACTGATATCCGAATTGGCTCTCAAATTGGGTTTCCGCCAAGAGCATTCATCTCCTTATTATCCTCAGGCCAATGGATAGGTCGAGGCAGTCAATAAAAATCTTAAGACGATACTCCAACGTACAATCGATAAAAATTGGTCCAATTGGCACGTTATGTTGTATTTGGCTCTTTGGGCATACCGAACCTCCGTGAAAACGACTACTGGTTTTACACCTTTTCAGTTGGTTTATGGGATGGAATCTATCTTTCCGGTTGAATGTGAAATTCCATCTCTTAAATTGGTTGTTGAGCTCCTTCCAAAGACTTCGAGTCTTGAAGAGTGCCTACTTCACTTGGAACATCTCGATGAGAAGCGTCGAGATGCCACCACGATGAATGAGGCTCATAAGAAAAGGGTTAAAACGCAGTATGATAAATCTGTCCGTCCTTGAGTCTTTTCTGAAGGTGACCTTGTCCTGGTCTATGACCAAGATAAAGACACCTTGGGGGTAGGCAAATTTAAGCCTATGTGGTACGGTCCTTTCATTATTAAACGAGTTTTAGAAAAAGGGTCGTATGAGTTAATCGATTTTGAGGGAAACAAGCTAGCAGAGCCCCGAAACGGGCTCTACTTAAAGAAGTACTTTGCTTAGTTTTGGCCAGGCAATGGCATCTTTGTACTTTATGTATATTTGTACATATATCGTCAAGAGTTTTCTGATATTAGCACTTTTTGGTCTGCTGTGGCAGGTGTTGATGGATGATTTGGTCTATTTTGGGTTCGTTGATGGTGATAATCGGCACACTCGGAATCTCGCTTCCGCAGCTTGGGTACTCTATTATCCAACTGGTCAATTGATGGCATCAAGAGGCGTGTGTATCAGTCCCACTTCAAACAATATGGTCGAGTATACTGCGGTTATTAATTTATTATCCGAGGCAATCTCTCATGGGATCGACTCGTTGGTAGTATATCTTGATTCTCAATTGATAGTGTCTCAATTAAATAACATTTATCGGGTACGCGATCCATCTTTATATCGCTAGTATTTAACGGTGAGGTTGTTGCAAAGATCATTTACTTATATTAATTATTTGCATATTGCAAGATCTCATAAATGGTTAGCTGATTCTATCGCTAATCAGGCATTAGACTGGCACATCAATCATTCATCATAATAAAATCAAGCATGAAAATGTCAAACTATATATATATATATATATATATATATATATATATATATATATATATATCATAAAGCGTCTCGAGTGTACATATGTGTGTCCAAGAATATACAAAATTTGGGACTCAAATGCCCATAATCATGTCCGACATATCTAATGCCTCGGCTTAGGATGAGCGTCTAAGTATGTAACTATCGCATTGGCCACACGCCGAAAAGTGTGAACCCAGTCACGTGGCATTCCAACCACATGACGCTGCATATCCTCAGGAAGGTCCTCTATGATGGCCATCGGGACTCGGCAGCTCAGCCTCGCCAAGTGTCGCTGGATGTTTTTTAGAGTCCGTTCTGTATCTGCGGCTGCCTCTTCGGCTCCTTTTCCGCACCGTCCATTCCGTGGGAACCCATCTGGTCGTACCAGCCCAATGTCTGGAACATGATCATCATATCAGTAATTTGAATCTCATCAAAAATATTTTTCAAAATGCATCATTATATTTGAAAAATCCAAAAAAAATCAAAAAATTAAAAAAATTCTTACCAATCTCGCCCCATGCTGCGTTCGGTGGTAACACTAGATCAGGATCTCCTTGAAAATCCAGCCCAGCATAGGGGTAGTCATCCACGAAGATGATCTGCTGATCCCACCAGGTGAAGAAATCATCATCGAAGGCAGTCCTTGGGACCTCCCCACCCCCCAGATGTTTCATCAGATCGGCCCACCGACCCATGCATGGATCCCGTGGGGTGCTGATGGAAACTGCTACCCTGGGGTGGAGTGCGGGAACCTTCTCGAAAAGAAAGTACACAAGATAGTCCCATATCCAAAGTTCTTGGTCTGTCCCCTCCTGATAGAAGTGAGCTGGCTCTTCAAGTTGGCCAGGAGAGGAGTACACCAGTCGAACACGGTAGTGAGACAGTCAACTGCCACGCTCATGATGACCCGTGACGCCTGATGCAGAGAGGATGATCTGTTCACTCAAGCTATGGTGAACAGGATTATCCTAAGTGATAAACTCGCCACATGTGTGATGGAAATCTAGTTCCCAACCTTCTTTGGATGTCTCAGGCACTATATCTGTACATAGTCCTCTATCGTGAGGCTACTACGTGTCCTACCCCAGGAATGTACTACCTCTCCCCTTCGGGAAAGGCCCGTGATAAAATAGATATCCTCCACTTCTACCCTAAGCGGCATCTGATCGATCATAAAGGCTTCCTCCTCGACGTTCCAATAATCAATGAGCATCTCAAGTAGACACGTGTTCGCTTTCATATTTGGCAGTTTGAAAAATTTAAGTAAACCGCATCCCCATAGGGCATCTAATGCTTCTGGACTGTTCATAACTTCATTATCTACTGCTGCGTGCTCTCTTTCACGCCACGTGACAGGCATCCTGAGAAAAAATCGATTTAAAACCATTAGTTTTTGTTTAAAAATGGTTCGCAGCATATACGCGGGTCCCTGTGCACACAGTCGCGTATAGGGCCTGCGTGTACGTGGGTTCAATATTACCAACCCGCGTATACACCACGGGGAAATTTTTGACAAAAGTTCAATGGTGAAACATCAATCAAAAATCTTAAAACCTGTCACAATCAATTGCAAGCTAAGTATAAGAGTTACGTGGAGGTCTTTGACGAATTTGAACGGTTGAATCTGGCTGTGGGAAGTTTGCTCCTTTTGCTCCAAATCCTTTGCTCTCAAACTCAAATGGTAAAAATGGTGAGTCCAAAATGCTTTTTATAAGTTTTGAAAATGAAAATTTTTTCAAAAATCTATTTTGTTTGGCCTCATGTGACTTTTAACTTGGGAGCTTGGAATGTCGAGAACGGTTTGTTTTTCAGGACATTTTGGACGTTTTTCAGTTTCGAGACGGTTCCATGACTGCTGACCCATCATGGTAAGTATCGTTTTCTCACTGGCATATAGGTTAGGGACACCATTTTTCCATTGCATTATGCATACTAGCCTCCATTTGCTGATACATCTGCCATAGGGTCGATCCCATCGTGTTATGGTTCATAAGCCATCTTCACTCGCAGATTCTTTAAATCATGACACGATGGTAGAGCCATCCTTTACATGGGCATCATAGTTAGCACCTCACTGACATTTGTTGCCCATGATGCTCCATTGAGTAGGCTTGGGAGTCCTCTGTAGTCCTGCCATGACTTATGCGTGGAAGACTCATTCCTCTTAGCTTCTCCGCTTTGTTCTGGCCTTATACCCTAGAGGCTCCTTTGTGTTGCATGTTGACCACTTGCACCTTTTGGCCTAGAGCCAAATTCACTTGGACTCGTGTTTAAGCCAACTTTTGACCATGACGACTGCAAAATCAACCTTGCATACCTTTGACTTCTGCAGCTTGACACACCTTGACCCGTGGAAGGAACACACTTTTGAGTGTCACTGACCAGTTTTCACCTCTCTCCATTGAGCATAGGAACGTTCCATTCCCAGGAACTAGATCATCTGTTTCACCGACACTCTTTCTTTCCACTGTACCATAGCATTCTTTTATTCTTTTTCTGGCTTAAAAGAAAAAGACAAAAAAATTAAATATTCCAAAAAAGAGCGGGAATGGGACAATATTTCCATTTATTGTTGGCAGCTAGAGTCAGTCGTGTCGCCCTTGAACAAAGCACTCAAAACAAAGTCTCCTCCGCATGGGTGGGATTTAGTTTGACTTAGGTACGCCATAACCTTGTTATTGAGTCAGTTCTCCCCTGATTGGTTATCTCTTCCAATCATATGGAGGGTTCGTTCGTGCCTCCTGCATGGCGAACTTATACAGAGTCATCATATGCTGCCACATAGTCACATTGAGTCGTGCTTTTGTTCAACGGAAGCTAGCCTGATTCGACCTCTCTGTGGTGTCTCTTGACTCATTTTTCAGTCGGCCATCCCTGGTTGTCAGGGTCATGTCTATCATCACATCAGCTGTATTGGCCCTTTACTCGTGCCGGTTTGAGAAGGTCCTCATTGACTTCTTGTTGGCAGGTCTTGCCCTTATCGACGACGACACCTTGCTCTAAGGATAGGCCTAGAGCTGCACCCTGGCCCTATTTTCATTATTGATAGGTCACCTTGTGCTCAACATCGATCAGTATCATGGGTCTTTGACTGAGTGGTTTCCCTTGTGTTTGACATCAGCTTACATTATCACACATTGGGATTCATGCAGTACCTTGGTTTCCATTTGACCCTATTGGTGGATACCTCGCCTCTGTGTCAGCTTTCATTATTGGTTGGTTCAGAGGGTTTCTGTCGTGCGCTAGCCACATCTTGTGTACGCCGGAAACGTACTTCGGTTGGGTTACTACATCTTTTTCGTCCGATTCCTTCCACATTATTGGCCTACGGGTTACACTCGCGCTAGATTGATGAAGGATGCCTTAATGCCTTCCTTCTAGCGGATCTTTCCCTATCGACTCCAACTCATTGCTCTAGGGCAAAGATCTAGAGTCCATTTGGCAGTACCTTTGGGTTTGTTGTCATTAGTGGTAGATCCTTCGCTATCGACAGTGGGAAACCATCATTGTCTCCTGATCGATAGATTCTTATAGGTGTTCGACTCCAGCTCATCTATTCACACTTGTTAGATTGTACTAGGTACCTTGACGCTCATTATCATTATCGGTGAGTAGTCTTGCGTTTGTTAATGGTATACATCAATGACTGGTAATCAAACGATTTCTCACATGGTCGACTTCAGATCATTTATTCCCATGGTGTAGAAATGTACCACGGCGGTCGGTGAAGACCTCAGGTTGTATCATCATTCATTGGTTCACTTTACAGTTGCTCCTGTTGCTGCTAGTTGATACCACTCCACCTTATATGTTGTAGTTAGTCATGGCGACATTCTATATGCTGGCACTTGAGTTTGCAGTGTAGTACCATCGTATTCCATCATGTTTAGTTGGTACCTTCTGGGATCAGTCTTTGATATCAGTGATCCGTTGCATCTTTTAGCATCATTGACAGTCTTATATGTGATATTCATACATGTACTGGTTCATTATGATCAGATGATCCATTATGTATCTTTCAGTCATTTATACTTGTATACTTAGTGGATCCGCTTGTACTTGATATGCGGACATGCTTTACTTTTTCTGAGCATGGGTATGCCCGCCTCAGATAGTGTTTCTTTCTGATCTCCTTTGGTGGCTTGGCAGGCTGAATTCTGGTGAAGTCCTCCTCGGTTTTTGACAGACTTCCTTTCCATGTACTCGCATAATATATTTCGGCCATCATGTACCTCTTCTGACGTCATATATTAGGGGGCATTTGTTATAGCTCCAAATCTCACTCTTATGGTTTGTGATGTTGTACTCATGGCCTAGGGCAACCCCTCTTTCCAGACCTGGTCCTAAAATTTAAAAAATAGTGTTTTATCCCTTATACGTGACATTGCCCTGAGTTAAACGCATGTATACGCGGGTCTGTGTATATCCAACCCGTGTATATGTATTAAAACACTTAAAAAATATATAAAATTCCTTATTTTCGGGCGGAGATCACGGGTTTTACCTGCTGATCCCCTGTTAGTGCCTGTGGCCCAACTGTTCCCAACCAACTCCCAACTAAAAAACTACTTTGGGAGAGGTATAAAAAGACCTCAAAGGGAAGGCCTAAAGGAGGAGAGAGGAGAGAGAAAGGTTATTATGCTGAGATTTTTCCCCTGACCAGGTCTGAAGTCCCTTGTGCCTTCTGCACTTCCCCCATTTGTCCAGGAAACCTTTTTTTCCTTGTGTGTTGATGTTCATCCACCATTTATGACATCATGGAGAGAGTCATGGAAGGAGCTTGTTAAAGGCTTGAGGTTGGAACAGATCTGGAAGGAAGCTTTGCTTGGAGCCTGCTGAAGGTGACTCAGGTGAAAATATTCCTTTTTATGTACTTTATTTGTCTATAATAAAAGAAACACATGTCTTGGTTCCCGAAATGAATCTTCTTTATGTTAATGATAGTCATGTTTAGAATTCATATGTAAATGGTTGTTTGGATTTCATAACTAAATACCTTTATTTATAACATGAAGATGGTTTCTTTATAAGGTTTTGTCCATATACTACTGTGTTCTTTGAATTGGTTGTTTTGCAGGACAAAAGAGAAGAAGGGAACTCCAAGAACGGTTTGGACCCTAAAGGCCTTCCCAAACGTAGGACCTAAGGTACGTACCCTTCACAATAGAATTTGCTTATAATAGCATAATGGCTGTGTGAATGTGTGCTTCTTTGAATAGACAACTTTCAGTCTGCTAGGGTTTCAACCCAAAAAGCCCTAGGGGAACATTTCCATCCATCAATGGAATAGGTTGCCACATCATTAATTTATGGTGGGGGAGATACTGCTTGCATATAAGTAACATTTAGGGATGATGGTTGATTGGGAGTCAAATTAGGACCAAAAAATGAAAGATGGTAAATGGTCACAATTCTTCCTTCATGTAGGAAATGCGTCACACGAAAGAGTGAAGAGTTAATATCTCCCTTGAAACAAACATAGTTGTGCCTAAGGAGTAAATTAAAATATAGGGCCTTGGACTACTAGTATTTCCTCCCAAAATAATATGCAACTTAGGAAGGATCCCTAGCGATTGATTGGTTCCTTTGTTAAAAGCCAACATATTCTGGGTAACAAGCACAAGTTGTAGAGAACCTAAAGCTTGACAAGTAGTTGAGGACATAATACTAACATATGCACCTTCATCTATGATTGTGCTAGGTACAACCACATTATAATCTTGTACTATGGTCTGGAAGGGCACGTAAGGAGGAAGACAATATCCTGTTAGTCGACTCCAATCAAAGTAAGTGACCATATTACTTAGAAGGGGGATCGTAGGAATTGGATAACTGCCCCCTTGTGGCATGGGAATGGATGATTCCCCCCTATGCCAAGGGAATGGGAGGATTATCCTCCTTTCCCGTTGGAATGGTAGGATTTCCCCCTAATTCATTGGAATTTGAAGAAACAAGAAGAACCTGAGTGTTATGAAGTTCATTCTCTACGGGAAAGGTATGATCAACTGAAGGTGGAGTCGACTCAACCATTTTCTCAACCAATGGTTGGTCAAGAACAAACTCATGAGATTCACATTTAGTTGGAGTAGGATTGGCGGGAGATGGGATTTGATCAATCACTACATCAACTAGTGGAGGATAGGGAGAAAGATTTTGATAACTAGCTAGGAGTCAAGGATGAGAAGCTATAAGGTTTTCCAACATCTTTGAGGCTTCATCCATGTAAGTACAAATGTGAATAGGATGATTTCCTTCACATAAACCTTTTTCCCATGGACCTTACTATATCTAGTTAATGGTTTTGTCACCAACACGATCTCTAGAAGATGAAGAAAAAGGTTGATGTGAGCATATGGGCCACACTTCTAATACCTTGGGAATACTAGGAAAATATCTAAGAAGGTGGTCACCCTTACATAACATGCAAGAGAAATTAACTTTACAGGGTTGATTAGAATATTTTTCCATACTAGTTGTGTCCGTAGCAATGGTCACTTGGTTGCCCCCAATTTATTTTTCTTCTTCTTCTTCGTCCTTTTATTCTTCTTCTTAGCTTCCTGGTTACTAGAATCAAGACTTTCACTAGGTGAAGAGGAAGAAAGGGATGCAGAAATAATAGGTGAAGAAGGCAAAGGGTTAAATTTAGGATCAACATGAGGTTGATCATGTTTAGGTGGAGGATAACTTGGTTGAGAAGCATTTTGGACATTCAAAACCATAGGGGTCGAAAATAACCAAACTGGAAAACCAATGGTAAATTTGGGAAGGGACAATGTTGCCACATAAGGAGCAACAATATTTCCAAAAGAAGGAAAAGGAACAGGATTCCAACAGAGAGGCTTCCTTGATTTGTAGACTTGGGAACTGTTGCCATTAGTCTCAACCTAAGATCTACTAAGGAGTTGTTCCATGGGAAGGATGTTATTCATCGTCCAATTAATTGATTTTACAAAATAAAACAAAGGGGTAAACTAGGAAAAAGGTTTACCAAGAAACCATAAACTTCAATGTACACCTTGGCAAACCAAGAACTTAACGTATGGCATCCAATCTCCCCGAATGTTTTGTTCGGTGTATCACGATATACAAGGAGAAAAATTTGGTTACCAATGGATGGATAGCAACCTATAGGGGACACCCAAAATATAATCGACAGTACGTGGGAGTGAAGTCTGTAGTAGTGTTGTCTAAGGTGTAACCATTCAATGAGAGCGTTCCCATATAATTGTCTTGCGTGGAGTGCCATTCGATATACATAAAGGTAAATGGAGAAAAATCGTATACACTTACGTACGTGGAATGAGATATCACCCCCAGAAATGTAACATTGACAAAGAACAACATCTCCTACACTTAACGATGGCGAAACATATCTCTAGCCTAGACCTATAAGTGTTTGTGTTAAATTGCAAATGCTCCTTAGGTTAATTGAGTGAATTTTAAAATTGATGTTGAATTATGTTTCAGTTTCAAGGCTCAAAAATCGATGTCACTTGAACACACCTCTGATGTAATTAATATGATGAAAAAACACTTTTCATTTTCCTTTTGACAATGAAAGGCCTAACAAGTAGGGGAGGAATAAATCAATCAAAAATTCAATAGACAAGTGATGCAACAATTGATCTCCTCACTATTCTAATCGAAATCAAAGCCCTATATGTGATGCAAAGAGAATTTTATTTTATTTTCATTTAATGTTTCAAATGCAAAGAAACATATGAATGCAACTTAATCGTTGATGAAAATAAACCACACTCACTTTAACTGTAATATAAAAGTGTCTTTTCAAATTCAACAATCAATCTATGTATGCAAACTGAATTTTACAGGAAGAAAGAAAGAAACAAAGAAAATCTTATCAAAAGGGTGATGTCACTCAAAGGTGATTAACGCTCATACACTAGGGAACTCCAATTTCACACCCTAAATGCAAATGCAAAAAAAAAACTTTTCAAGACACTTAATTTTTGAAATGTAGAAAACTAAGATGCAAATTTTAATCATTGGTTCAAATGTACTTTTCAAAATGAGGACTAAAACAACAATTCATCCAAGCAGTCAATGACCAAACAAAATTAGTTTGCAAGAGACGAAATGGTAAGAACAAATAAAAATCAAAACTAATTATTACTAAAGGAAATAAAACACAAATGCAAACCAAATGGAGGCTTTAGAGAGATGACAAGACAATCAAGACTTAGGGAAGGTCAACTGGAAGTAGGCTGATCAAAACCAACACTGAGAAAAAAAGGAAAATTTTGTGCAAAAATAGGGATCAACGCGGGTGCAAAAGAGGCACTAGTGCTTTCCAACGCATACATAGAGAAGGCTCATTGTTGGTGTTCAGATGTGAATCATACATTCACCCAATTCCACATTAATTGTCAACTCAAGGCTCGACTGGTTATTTCAAGGGTATCATGCAAGGTATATGCAGGCCACAAGTTCCGTGCCCAACATTGAACATTCAATCATAACATAAAATTGTGTAACAAAAAGTTATAATTGTAACAACAAGTAAAGACTCATAGCAACACACTGAAATTGTTATGCAGCAAAGGGATAACACAACAAAAAATAAACCTACACACACATCTAATCTGATAGCGCATGGTCAGGAGAGTGTGCCCAACTCCCTGATCAGGGCTATGGGAAGATTGATATCTATAAAATACCAAAAGGATCAACAATTGTATTAATTAAAATATCATTATAAAGGTATGATGTTATAGCTAAAAAATATCGTATATCTCCTACTGGTGGCTTTTCTAGCCCCGTAATCATTACTTATACACTTCATAAATAAACTAACAATGCCTAAGATTATGGTAGTTGTATGCCTACAAATACATAAAGGCTTTCTTGACATACAACATAATTCAAAGATATCAATTGTGTTGGTCGAGAGGTTGATCTACCATTGCAGCTAATATCCAAAGATAGCATTGCCATATCAATAGTCATCATATGCTGAATCATGCCTTTGATCATCATTCCTCCAATTCTGAATGAAAACTTAAGTTAGCAAGTCGCTTTAGGCAGTAATCCGTTATGAATATGCTTCAATGATTAACAATTCACAAATCCACGAAAATAGGTGTACCTTCGTTGTTTAGAATACAAATCGACCAACAAGGGCATGACATGAGTACAAGAAAGGGATAAAAAGGTGGGTAAAAAGTGGGAGCAACCAACATCTCCCCCCAACTAGCATTTTTACATGTCCTCATGCAGCTCATCTCCTGCGTAGATCTATGTTAGAGCCACTTTGATCAGCATGGACTTGTGCAAGGTCATACTTCGCAACTATTTTTATTCCAGGAACCTTGTATCTATCTATGTGAAAGACTTCCTTCCACCAATCCTTGCGTACCATGTAAGCCAGTGTGCACTTTTTAGCTGGCAACCAAAAAATGAGAAAACAAAATCTCAGATGCATCCATCAGGTCCCACATGTCTAAATGCATTCGATATATCACGGTACTCTGTCTAAAGCTCGAACAAAATTAGAGGCCCCAAAAGGTTCACATATTTTCTTTGAATTATGACTGGTACCTTTCTTGGATAGGGGCTCTTCTTTTTGTGCATTGTTCAATAAATCCTTGCTGATAATGACCTCCTCCATTGGTCTTGTGCTCGGTGTTGGATTTGGTGGGTTGATGTCAGGAAACGCGTCCACTGGTTCCTACTTCACCTTTATTTCCTCCATCTGCTCCTCAACTTGGGGGGCGGCCCCAACATTTTCCTCCGTAGGTCTTGAAACCTCTACATTTTCCTTGAATGACTTTGAAGCCACTACAGGCCCTTACAAAGTATCATTTTCGACACCTTTTTCTTGTGGCTGCTCTAGCTACTTTGTTGTCTAGATATCCTCCTCCATCTACTCAAAAATTAGTTATGGGGCTTGTGGGTTGATACCAACAACAACATTTCCTTCCAATGGATCTGTATGAACAACACCAGCCACATTTTCTTCAATTTTTTTTTTCAAAAATTGGTTCTGACCCTTGCGGGTCAATACCAACAACAATGTTTTCTTCTAACATCTCTATGCGAACAACACCAGCCACAGTTTCTTCAAATTTCTCTTCGGTTGACACTGGTTCTTGTGAAATAGTGTCGACCACCAGTCCTTTCTTTTGTTGAATTTGTCCACTATTTGACACTGGTTCTTATGTGACAGTGTTGACAATGGTGCCCCTAGTTGTCCCTAAAAGTTTCAATATCACAGGAGAGATATTTTATTTAATCGAGCATCTAGGGGTTTGAAACTTCCTTTCCCCTCTTGGTAGGGAGGGATAAAGTGGGAAACGAGTGATATCCTCCTTGATTTCCATCCTTTCTACACCTCCTCCTTTAATTTCTTCTCCTTCCTCTGGCTTTTCCACACTCTCCTTCTCCTTTTCCTATGCCACCTGCTTTTTTGTTCCAGGTGCTTGCTCAGAAATTGACGTTGGTTCTTGTGTAACAACGTCAACCATGATATTTAGTTCTTCCATTGGTTTCTCCATCACTTTGGCAGGCGATGATGCTTCTTGTGTAATAGCACCACCTGCAATTTCTTCTACTGCCAGAAATTCTTCCATCAGCTTAGTGGTCGATGTTGGTTCTTGTGTAACAATGTTGACTACACTTCCTTCCACTTCCATTGCTCTTGTTTCCAGGTCAGCAATCGAAGTTGGTTCTTATGTAGCAGTGCTAACTGAAACCCTTATACCTCCATTTCCTTTTCTTCCAGGTTAGCAATCGAAAATGGTTCTTGTGTAACAACATCCTCTGCGGCCCTTTTGTCAATTGTTGATTTTGCTGCCACTTGCTCCATTGCCAATGCTTCCACTTGTTCAGCAGTTGACGCTGGTTCTTATGTAACAATGTCATCTATGAATCCTTCTTTTGCCACTAACCCCTCTTCCTCTCTTGCTAGCATCATGGCTGCAAGTTCTTCTACCAATTCAGTGAATTGTGGCCAAGCCACAAAAGTTTTTGACAGGGAATGCACACGCAGCGGCCTGACAAGCCCATCGTTTCTGAGGACCGCCAATGGTTGCTTCAACTGATGAGAATATAGTGCCATCAACTGTAGATTATTCAATAAGGAATATGGCATATACAAAGAATGCACACGACGGAATCGAAGACATGCGCAATAAGTTTGAAATGGTATTTGAATAGGGTAGCAATCTACCCTTCACAAGTGATGTATCGTACCATGAAATATGCAACCTTGGCCCATGGATGTGGCAAGGACTTATAATCGTATTCCCTTCCCTTTTGAACCACAGTCTCCCCTGCTTACAAAAATAATTCTGGAAATTCTAGTAGAGGCGATTTCCGGGTGAACCATTTCTGCCCACCTTGCGGCAATCTGCTAACAGTCGAAATAACTTCCTCTATGATAGGAATGTCAAGCCCATGAACTCTGGAATAATTCTTGTCCAAGTTTTACGCAAATTTTGACTGTAACAACTTCATAAAATCCCTACAATCTATCAAAATAGGTATGCCACCCTGCATTCTGAAAAACCTACCATACATCGAAATGGCATCGGACCTACGTTGTGTCTTCATATTCATGCCTAACAACTTGCCCACCCATTCTCCAAATTTCTCTGTAGCATCATTTGGAGTAGAATAAAAATTGTTGAGGAGAACGTTAGCTGGTAAAGTTGCGATGACAGGGATTGTGGGTTCAAGGAATGCAGTGAAAACGAAATCCAGGTGAATATTATGGAAAAATCCATGGTGAATTATGGTAAATAATGGAAATTATTACATTGCATTGGAAAGAACTATAATTCAATTTAATCGTACATAGTTCAAGTTCCAATGCATATAGATAATTGCGCAAGGTATGGTGGAGATCAAAATGTTAATGTGGAGTTTAAAAGTTAGCGTGAGGTTCAATAAAAATGATGATGAATCATTGTTGTTGTCAAATATGACACATTTAACATTAATATAGTGCCTCCCCACAACTAAGGGATGACCATCCACGGTCATGTTTAGTCATGTCATAGGTAAGTTTCAATCAAATCCACGAAGTTAGTTGGGGATGTACTTGGTGACTTACCTTTATGGGGTAACAACATTGAAGGAGTAACAACACCAGTGGAGTAACAACATTATAGGAGTAACAACATGGGAGGAGTAACATCACCAGTGTACTTATATGAAATCACGACTAATGAAATAACAACAACGAAGGAGTAACAACACCAGTGTACTTAGAAGAAATCATGACAAATGTAGTAACAACACTGGAGGAGTAATATCACCAGTGTGCTTAGACAAAATAGTGATGAATGGAGTAACAACACCAGAGGAGTAACAACACTAGTGTACTTAGACGAAATCCTGACAATGGAGTAATTAACAATAAAGGAGTAACAACACCAATGTATTAGTAAGTAAAATAAGCATCCGCAGAATAATAGCACCAGAGGAGTAACAACAGCAGCGGGGTAATTGTTACAGATCCATTTGGGCACATCAATCCCATCATCCAGATGAGTGTTTTAGGGCTCATCAAACCCTAATTTCAGTTGCTACATGCCCTAAAGAAGTCACCCATTTGAATGCCTCCTTCCCAGAAAATTTCATGACTTGAAGACATCCAGAAATAGCCTCTAGAGGGACTAGCGTAGGTAGGCCCATGCAAGGGTGAGCTGCAGAGTAGTTAAGTCCATGCCAGGGTGCTCTGCATAGCACTTAGGCTTCCTTCAACCTGCGATGGGCTAGTTTGAGCGAAATTCACATAGGGTTTGGGGAATATTCTTATCTTTTGGAGTCATCTAGAAGGTTCCTTCACTTATCAACTCATATGAGCTCAAAAATGGATGAGGAATGAGTCAAGATGCATCCTATCCTCTCATCCCTTCCTCCATGGAACTAATTCTAAGTATGGAAGGCCATATCCCAATAAATTGACCACTAATCTAAGTGATTAGAGGCTAGATTATGTTGAATTGTAAAGAGATAATGCTGCTATGAGATTTGGCTTTGAAGCAAGTATTGTAATGCTACAAGTTTGTCATGCTTCTGATGTGATGTGGATGGGATCCAAGCTGGAGGAATAGCTTTGAACCAGACACAAATGGTTGTGATTTATTCTTCTATTCAATAAAGTTTTTGAACCTTTCTCGCATATGTTTGTATTGTTTTATAATGCTTATATGTGTGAAATGTATCTGATTCCATTCACTTATATTCAACAGATCTTTTTCTTTGCTCGATTCTTTGTTTTTTTTTGTGTTTACAGGTACTTATCAAGCATATTATGTACGGGAAGGTGCGACGAGATCGATACAAAGGAGACAAGAGGAAAGTGGAACTACAAGTAGATCTTCTCATCTTCTCATCTTATCTATTGCTTATAGGAAAAGACTAAAACACTTTAAATTGTTGTTCTAGATATGGCTACTTATCTAGGGAATTAGTATTTATCCGTAGATACCAAATTCTCCAAAAAAAAATTGTGACTCTGCTGGGGAAGATCCTCTTTCCTAGTATCTTATCCACCTCCTAGGACATCCTTGTAGACCTTATTTGTGTTCATAGATTGTAACTCAACTCTTTTGCATTGAAAATTTGGTCAAAACTATGTGAAATTGCCTCTTGAAATGGCTCAATGTCACCAGCGCAGGCTTGTGAGGGACATAGTGCACTGCAGAGCACCCCTAGCTTAGGGACAATGCTTTGAAGTGCACTGTCTCCCATTCAGGGTTGCGCTGATCCTCTTCTGGTCAGTTTCCCATCTTTGGAAAGAGCTTTTGCCAACTTTTCTTTATTTGTTTGTTTGTTGATTGTTCAATGAATATTATGTCTTAGAGAACAAGTTTTTATCTCCTTGTCTAGCCCTACTTTGATTTGATTGAATAATGTTTCTTTAATGTTTTCTTTGTCATTATCAATATATAGTCAAAGTTAGAATACAGTTGATTAATCTTCGTTCGAAAGAAAGTGTCATCAAGTCTTTTGTTGGGTAGCGGATCCACCCATAGTGGATTTTTGGGGCTTGTAGGCTGAATTTTGGTCAAAAATAATGTGAGACCCCACGAAATGTGGGCGCGGAGCACAAGAGTCTAGGGTTGTTCGCCCTAAAATATGGTAATTTGATATAGAATGTGTTGGACTACCCATGATCCGTAGACCATGGCAATGTATAAATAGAGTGGGGCTCTAAGTGTAGAAGTTAGTTTTTGGGTTAGAGTTGATCTCAAGTGATATGGATTTTTGAAAGCGATATTCGTTCTGGGTCTGTAAGTCCGAGTCTTGGGTTGTAGTAGTAAGGAGAGGCTTTGCAGCTATGTGCGCAGAGGCCTGGTAAAGTTCGTAGCTATGTGTGCAGACCCCTGCAGTTGAGTGTGCAGGGCAGAGTTGGGATTGTAACGGAACAAAAGTCTAATAAAAGCTAAGTTGATTCTGAAATATTGTGCATCTATTTGTAGATATGTATGTTTATGCTTCTGTTAAATGTTTATGCATCTCTTTACAGTTTATGATTGAATGCACTTGTTATAAATGCCAAATGATTAATGAGAATACTGAGCCCACAAAATTAAGTCAGATCTATATTAATAACACAGTGAGAATAAGGGATTTAGACAACGGCCCTTCACAGAGCTATGCGAAGGTTAGAAAATTGCGTGGAGCAGTGCAACGCACAAGATCGGTTCATGAACTTCCCAACTTTCATTAAGACATCCATAGGGTGCAGAAACCTGGTTCCAACACCCTCCCATACTATCTCAGGTGAGACCTCAGCCCACGCACCGCGGACTGTTGCCGAAAGGGCCGGTAGTTTCGGGATTTGTTTGGCTAAATCACTTATGAACCAGGGTCAGGCCCCAATAAGCCAAAAAATGGTTCTATTGTCAAGACTGGGATCTGCCTAAGGGATGTTTGATGTTGGAACAATGGAAACCTGCGAAGAAGGAAATTGAAGAGTGGTTGGATCAGAACCATCACGAGTTCATGACACAGGAAAATAGAACTCCACAGATATCCGAGAAGAGGTGGTTGGATCGCTACATATATATGGAAATCCGCGAGATCTTCTTTGCGTCCTTCTCTTCGGAGCTGTATGAGTGGATCGTGAGGTTAGCCTACAGCTAGGGAAGGTATAAGATCAATCAACTGATAGTGTGCACTCCAAAGTTAGTGTGCAGACCAGAGGCATCAGAAGATAAAATTGCACAGGTCGTGGACCATTGGCTCCATTAGATAATATGGGGATTTATCACTGAGTTCGTGATAGACACAACTGTGAGCTATAGTGAAGCAGAATGACGTTTTCTCAAGGGACTACGAGGTAGGTACATTAAATCCATGAATACCTGGAATAAGATGATGTTACGTGAAAAGCGGGTGATGAAAATACATTGATGATTGGAACAATGTGGAGCGGAAAGATTTACAAAGGTATCAAAGGATTAGGAAACAGTCCCTTAATTTCACCTCCGCAAGAGAGCGAGGAAGAGCGCGCTCGGGTTACTCCAAGAAGTGCAGTCAATTTGATAAGGCAGTGCATTCCGCAGTTATCACCTCCACTTATGCCATCACCCGCTTCACCTACTTCACCTCCATCTTCAACCACCCCACCTCCACCACACCCACAGTTCAGCATGGCGAGCGCGATCAAGCTACCCGTATTTAGAGGAGTAGGGAATGAGGATCCATACCAATTCTAGTTCGTGGTAAGAGCAGTGTGTCAAGCACAAGGGGTCACGAATGACAACATTAAGAAGGCCACATTGGTGAGCATGCCACAGGATTGTGCGCTGACATGGTATATCAAGCACTCGAATGATCACCCAAATGCAGGAATAGGGGAGATCCAGAATGTGTTGAACAAAGAATTTAGCTGGCTGAAATCACAGACAGATTCAACCATTGAATTTAAAGAGATCACGATGCTTCCAAGCGAGACCCCCTGGGATCTGGATCAGAGGCTGAAGAGTACAATCCGCGAGGCTAATATGATGCTGACAGATGTGTAGCACCACATGTGGTTTGTGGCATCTTTGACACCACAGCTGAGGATGGCGCTGTCACAACAGAAGCTTTCAACCCAGGTCGAAGCGTTGGAAATGGCGGTGAGGTTGCATGAAACACCGATACAGGATCTAGGGTTGGGAGTCCAATAAATCCACATGCAACTATAGAATCTATGCTTGGAGATGCAGAGTTTGCAATAGGATAGGGTGCCACAGCAAAAGGCGCACGTAGAATTGTGGTGGATAAAATGTAAAGGCCAGGGCCATGACAAAGACCACTATCCAGTATTCAAAAACTACTTGGCAGGAGGGGGACCAATGTCGTTGATACCAGAGGCACAGACAGGGCCAAGTGCGAAACTCGTGCTTTGGTGCGCAATCTGTCAGGTGGGAGGAAAGCACACGACGGATAACTGTTATTTTTTGCAGAAGTGTACACAGACTCCCCAGCAGCTGTTTTGCAATTTTTGTAGATCGGTGGGCTACGACGAGTGTACTTGTCACGCTATGGGTTAACGATGGAGCGGACCCCAACATATAGAATGCAGATGGAAACGCAAGGCCTTGACCTAGCCACGGGGATGGCGCATGCTGGATTTCAAGGGAAAGGGTGAGGACGAGGAGGAATGGGGCTAGGAAGGGGTCGCAGACAATTAATTTGTTTCTATTGTGGAGGATCGGGGCACTACACTTGCAATTGTACCAACCCAATGAGACTATCTTGTTCATATTGCACTCAATTCGATCATGAAGCAGTAGATTGTCCTACGTTGATCGTGCATATGCGTGAGAAAGGGGTACCTCAGCCTACTTCAACTCAAAATATACAAATGATGAGGTATAAACCACGTGAAGAAGACCCCAACGTGAACATGATGCTCTGAAGTGGCGCGACCATAGGAGAAGATAAGGGGAAGTAGCCTGAGGAAGATACATGGGTTTGCAAGGCTCCTACAAAAGAATATGAGTTTGACTTGGGACGTGTAAAGGAGATGTTTATGGAAGCTAAGAAGAGCTTCGCGGAGGTATCTACTTCATGTAGTAAGGATCAACTAGAGACAGGGATGGATCCTTCTATGCTTACTACCTTTTTATAGACATGCATGAAATTGTTGTGTGATAATAAGGTAGTTAAAGGACTACAAGAGTTGATAACTAGGTGCGCAGGGTTAGGGGAACCGTGCCTAATCTGGAAACTAGGAAAGAATACATTGCGCACCGGGAGGGAGATGAGATTAATGGCACAGATTGGTGAATATGAAATGGATAAGGTAATTCTAAACCTAGGTTCGGACATGAATGTGTTACCAAAGTAGACATGGGAATGCATGGGCAGGCCTGCATTTTAGTGTTCCCCTATTCAATTATGGATTGTGAACCAACAAAAGATCTTGCCCATGGGGAGGTTGCAAGGGGTAATAGTGGATATCGAAGGTGCGAGCACGAAAATGACTTTGAGGTAATAGAGATTGTGGATGACAACAACCCTTACCCTACGTTGCTAGGAGTAGATTGGGCCACTAATATGAATGGATTCATCAACCTGAAGAAGCGGAAGATGATATTTGAGAAAAATTCTATATGCATAGTAGTTCCACTAGATCCAGCCGAAGGAGCGTGCTACACTGAACTTGTGCATGACAATGACAATGTCAATGAGCTAGATTTCATTTGCCAGATAACGGTGCAAGACTAGGATCAGGTGAACCCGACTGAAGATGGGAGAATCTCATGGGAGCACGATAGTTCCTGTACTTCGGATTCAGATGAAGAGATAGAATGTTGACAGAACCGGTTGCACAAAGTGACAACATTGAATTGAAACATGATGATTATATCACTGCGGTGCATAATGAATGAAGCAAGGGAACTGCCAACATATGATGGGGTAATAGGAGTAGATGAATTCTTAGAAAAATTAATTAAAAGTGCAGTACCAGAACAACAACGATACGGTGCGCTGGAATGGGTGTTGTCCACGACACTCATACAATGGTGGAATACACACTAGAGGAATATTGGAAACTGGTAGGAATGTAGAAGACAAATGTGCTTACGATTTGGAAGTCCCCAGCGATGAACGTGAGCTGAACAACTAGGACAAAGCAGTGTGCATGCCCACTTGTGTCGATGGGTGCAGACGTATGTTGTGTAAGCACCTCCCAGACTAAGGATCGAAAATCAGAACCCGACACGGCAGTAGGGAAGGTGATACACTCCACAAATAGTCCACGGTGGAGCATCCAAAAGGCTATGTGGAGCCATGAATAGAGTTCACCAGGCGAGATGAACTGATTGGGACCTGTGTGTACCAGTGGTTCGATGGGCCTATAAGACCATAAGCAAAAACCGGAAAGCGGAAATGACCCCAACACTAACAAGAAGAGATGAAACTAAGAGAGCAGAGAAGAATCCCCAAACCATAGCTCCCGCAGTTGGGATAGGACATGAGGACCTGGGTAAAGGGATTAGGTAGTGACAGGAAGCCATTCGGTGAGGGAGCTTGAAACTCTGTGAACTCGATGAAGATTGGGCACAGCTGAGGAAGAAAAGTGTGACATTGGACGAAGAAATCAGTGAACTAGAAACCGAAGTTGTGTAAGCAGGCCGCGAGAAGCTAAGAATGATGGGACCAAGTCCAGCCAGCCCTACTATTGCATTAGAAGGAGTTGTGACCCTGCTACCATGGCTGCGACCACACCTTACTAAAGAGGGGAGTGTACCATACAAAGAAGAATGCAACACAAGGGTATTTGAAGGGTGCCCGTGGCTTGGGCTAGTAGGAAAATCGATGCCTCACACCAGGGGTGCGACCAACTGACTATTTGTAGGAAGCACAGTTTCAGCACTCCAAGTAGTTGAAAGAGGCCATGGGACTATAAACGAGTCTGCAGGAGATCTGCATGGAAAGGAGGTTCTGCGCAGGGCCAGTATTTCATAGGGGTCGCGGTCACGTGTAATGGGTTGTGCTACTGTGCTGGTAGGCTGAGAGGTGACCATTGATGTCACTATTCATGACAAGAGGTCCAATTTAAGGTATAAAGGAGTGGGCAGTGGGCCATTAAGACAGGAATTAAGAGCTAGATTTGGGACGATCTGCCGCCAAGAAGGCAATAATGACTCGAAAGTGGAGGGAATGGTCGAATTCAAATTCAAATGTTACTATAAAATCCCTTAGGGTAGCCTCGAGGAAACCTTTGGTTGTTTAAGATTTGAGCTAGTATAAAGCATTGAGCACCAAGCTATCTTTCCACCTGTGAGTACATGACTGAATGGTTCCATTGTAGCAATGATGACGGCTGCGAGAACCAGAGTGCGATTCGTGGAAGTTACCCCAGAGCCTCGTGTGACCCAGAGGAGCCTGGAGAGGCAGCAGCTGCACCAGAGGTTCCAAAGTCCCCACGCATGTTGTGACCATGAAAAGACAAGTAGATAATGGGGCCAGTCTGGGTATCACCGCAAAACCCTCGATTTAGTAAATTATCAATGGTAGAGAAGGGTAAAGCTGTCACCGTTGAAATAGAGGAGGAGGAGGAAGATTTGCAAGCCTTGATCGCCCAAATTGAAGCACAGGACAATGAGGCGGAGAATGTTTCCTAATTACCTTCGATGATAAAGTTACCCCCCTACATCCCCCATGGAAAGGGATAGCCAATATATCGAAGGACTTGGAGGCCTTAAAGAGTACCCTCCAAACCCCACTTCTTCCAGATGAAATAAGGTTTGAAGGTCCACCACTGGGACGGGTACCTAATATAAAGTTCGAAGACTAGGACCTCATAGAAAGCAAGAAGTTCCCAAAGTTGGCCATGGAGTAATTATTACAGCAGAAATGGTTACGTGGTGTGGAGAAGGCTAGGTTACTACATTTGCGGTCAATACCCCACTACCATCGCGTGCCTATCACAATTTTTGTCATTCGATAGCTACTGTGTCTGGTACATGATGGGTATCTCTGGCTGGAGGAGCTGATTCTCATCACGGCCAATTTAGTTCATTGGATTTCTTGGCTGCCCATCAAAGGAAATAATCCCGTAGCCATAGGAGGAAAGAGCATTGACTTGGCCCTCGCAGAAGCTATGAAGGCCAAATAGGAGCCGGAGAAGAGGAAGCAAGGGTATGTAATAGCAAGAATCAAGGACAAAGGGGTGCGCGTAGCCACCTAGCTGCTGGCCGACAAGCACATGAGGAAAAGTCGTGCAGATGAGGTGCCAGCATCTGTAATTCCATTGGCAGAGTAGTGTGCAGAGGGGGTCCAGTTCAACTGGGCACAGTTTCTCTGCGATTAGTTTTTGATGAATTGTCGGGAGGCCCAGGAGCAGGGTAAGGCCTTCCACTATGCGTGGTTGCTCTTATCCATCTTGTTGCTTGCAGGGGAGCTACCGAAAGATAGCTAGTTTCCCATCATTGAGAGGAACCTACCCGAAGCCGCGAGGTACACCTCGCTCTGGGAAACGAAAGACGCGACGAGGGTTCATGAGATCGAGGTGTTTTGGGTGTTCATGGAGTCTAGCATCTGAACTTGGATCAACCAAAGGTCGCACTTGTCCCTAATAGTAATAACAGTTTGCAAAGCGCGACAGAATTCAAGGCAGATATGCATAACTTGTATATTCGTGCATGCAAGGATCCCGCTCGAGCATGGGTAAAGTTGTCGTTAATTGCAATAGATGATGCAATATTCGACGTGATGGCATCATGGTGTCCAGAGTGGCGCGCCCCAGACTTGGCAGAACTAGAAAAGATCGTAGCACAGTGGAGGAAGAGGGAGACCAAGCTGCCCATCGCGAAGTTAGCGGAGAGAAAGCGCCAGGAACAGGAAGCAGCCACACAGCGGAAGGCTGCTGAGGTAGCAACGACAGCGCAAACGACAGAAACTAGAATTGCGCCCACCAAAGAAACCAAGGAAGGTTAGGAAATGTCCACAGAGCAAGACATACAGGGGGAGGCTGAGGCAGAGGAACACATAAGAAAATCGACCCAATTGAAGAGGCTGCGCATCCAGGAGAAAAGAACCACATGGAAGAAGACAAAGACAACGAAGACCTCTGAGGGAGCCCTTCTTGATAGTGGCAAACCAGTTCGCGATGTCACTAGGGATGCTCTTGAAGAATTAATGATGGAGTAGACAATTGTGTTGGGGGTGCTTAGAGCACAGTTGTAGGCATTACAGGTGCAACCCCCAGGAGTGATGACACCGCACCTTGCGGAAGGTACATCCGAAGCTGAGCAGATGTTGCACGCCAGCATAATGAACACTTTTGTGTTACCAGAAGGTGCCATCTTAGCAGAAGTCGAAGGTGACATTAGGGGTTGGGGGATGAATTTGGATACCCTTCCTAGAGAAACCCCATACCAACTACATGATGGGGTAACTACTAAGCTTCGTGCTAGGGAGGGCCATGCCCTCCAAGTCTTGAGCAAGTAGAAGTTAAATTTAGAACAACTCAACCTACAGTGCGACAACTGGTTGCAAAAAACCAGGGATTAGAACAAGCCATGGAGGAGGCCAGTAGTAGCATACTGGAGTTGGCCGTGCTGGCGACACTCCTCACTGTGGAAAAGATTCACCAACTAGCAGCCAGAGTCTGCAAGACCCAGGAGGAGGCCACGAAGGTTCAATTGGAGCTGAACTTGTAGATCGTAGAGCTATGAGTGAAGGCACAACCCTCTACACCCCTGGAAGTTAGAGAGTAGCACAATCGTGCCATTCAATCAAGGTTGGAAGTGATAGAGCACATTGTACAGGACTGCACGGGATTGTTGGATCAGTCCATTTTCCTACTAACTTCACTGCAGGAGGACCCAAGACTACAACAGTTAGAGACAGAAGTGTGGGAGTTGCAGTAGGCCTATGACAATTTCCGAGGGACCACGCAAATGATCACCCTTGCTCAAGGATTGGCCAAGATGAGGGAGGCCCAGAGTCTAAAGGAACAGGTGGAAATCGCATGCCAAAAATAAGAAGGGCTTAAAGCATGCATCCAGCCTTGGCTCAAGGAAGCGTTCACGGTCGCCGCCACGATAGAGGGGAAGCTGGCCCAGATGCAAGATACATATGCACAAAGGCAAGAGGTTTCCTCTTGCAATGATGCATCAAAGAGTCACGCACGATTGATACAGCGGACATCAGAGGAATGTGTGGCAGACGTCCATGAAGTGCAGAAGTTGCTGGATGGATTCTGAGCAAAGATCACCACTCTAGCTGAGTGACTCAAGACAAGTTACGATGATTGTGTTGGGGACCTGTTGGGTAGCGAATCCCCCCATAGTGGATTTTTGGGGCTTGTAACCTGAATTTTGGTCAAAAGTAATGTAAGAACCTGAAAAATGTGAGTGCGGAGCACGAGAGTCTAGGATTGTTCGCCCTAAAATATGGTAATTTAATATAGAATGGGTCATCCTACCCATGGTCTGCAGACCATGGGAATGTATAAATAGAGCGAGGCTCTAAGTGTAAAAGTCATTTTTAGGGTTAGAGTTGATCTCAAGTGATATGGGTTTTTGAAAGCGATATTCGTTCTGAGTCTGTAAGTCTAAGTCTTGGGTTGTAGTAGTAAGGACAGGCTCTGCAGCTGTGTGCGCAGAGGCCTGGTAAAGTCCACAGCTGTGTGCGCGGACCCTTGCAGTTGAGTGTGCAGGGCAGAGTTGGGATTGTGATGGAACAAAATTCTAATAAAAGCTAAGTTCATTATGAAATATTGTGCATCTATTCATAGATCTACATGTTTATGCTTCTCTTATATGTTTATGCATCTCTTTACAGTTTATCGTTGCGGGCACTTGTTATAAATGTTGAATGATTAATGAGAATACTGGGCCCACAAAATTAATTCAGATCTATATTAATAACATAATAAGAACAAGGGATCTAGACAGCACCCCTTTGCAGAGCTATGCGAATGTCAGACAGCTGCACAGAGCAACACATCACGTAGGATCAGTTCACGAACTTCCCAACCTTCATCAAGACATCCCTAGGGTGCGGAAACCTAGTTCCAACACCCTCCCATACTACCTTGGGTGAGAACTCAGCCCACGCACTACGGACTATTTCCAAAAAGGCCGGTAGTTTCAAGATTGGTTTGGCTAAATCACTTTTGAACCTGGGTCAGGCCCCAACAAGTCAACATCTTCTTTTCCTTTGAAACATAACTATCATAAAAGTATTCATTCTTATGAAAGATTGATTGATTGTATGTGCATATTTCCTTTTGTTCATATTCACATTAAGGAAATCGAAAAGAAACACATACATGTTGCATTGAAAAAGTTTGTGTGTGCTCATAGGAATAGTGTAGGGAAATTTGATTACATTGTGCTTTTTGCTCTTTGATCGAAAGAAATATGATTTCTCTATCCCTAAGTAGATAGGATTTCCATCGTTAAATTGAATGGAAAGAATGCTTATCATGATAGTTTCATTCCTAGGAATTTCAGAATACATCACATGGTGAACTTGAAAGGAAAATTCCTAAGCAAGATCAACTTAAAATTAACATCAATTTACCTAATGGAGCATTGTCATTAACGAAAGCATTTAGTGGACCTAGGCTAGAGATGTGTTTTGACATCGTTAAACAAAGAAGCTATCACTAACTTGTCTGCAATACATCCCGAGTGTGATACCTGATTCCACATACGTGAGTATATAGTAGCTCGTTGACATACCTTTGGGTATATAGGGCGGTGTTACAGTACGTAAAGTATATGGGAATGCTCTCACTGTGTGGTTTTTAATTACACAATGCTTATATAAACTGGGCCTCCATGTACCTTCGGGTATATATGGGAGGACAACACTAGGTTGTTATCCATCCTTAGGTAACCAAGTCAGCCACCTTGTACATTGTGACACACCGAACACAGCATTTGGGGAGATTTCCTTCCTATACTTCTTGGTTCACCAGGAGGCATTCTATAGTTCACAGTTGTTTGGTAAAACGTTTTCCTAGTTTACCCCTTTTTGTTTATTTCTTTTTTGATAATAAAATTAGTCAGCGATCATGGAGGAACATCAACCCTTACCCCATCATTCGCGGAGAACAACAAGTAAACCGCCTTTTCCACCCGAAGCTACACCTATTCGGTCAAAGCAGTCTCAGTTAACTGAGTCAATTACATCAAGAACTCCTAGTTCTTCATCTGAATCACCTAAATCATTTATTTCGGTAAGTACTGAGACTCCAGTTACTCCAACCATTTTTGGTACATCCGTTTCTAAAGAAGAAGTTTTACAATTACCTGAGGACATTAGCACCGATCCTAGTGAAACAGTAACTGAAGTTTTTCAACAACAAGTTGATCCTCAACTTGAATTTGCTCAACAAGAAATTACTTTGGAACTTGAATCAGTTCAACCAGAAGTTAATCTAGAACCTATCATAGTTCAAACAGAAGTTACATCTGAACCTGAAGTTGTTCAGGAACCTCTTTCTAAAACTGTTGTTCTTTTACCCGAACATATGGACTTCGACTTTGAACATTCAGAAGTTGTTACTTTACCGGAAGATGATCAACTAGTTAATTCTCAAACATCAATAACTACTGAAACTTCCACTTTATCAATACCATAAATCTTTTACGAACCAGACGATGAAGTTATTCTACCTAGTTTAATTACTGTCGAGGAAGAATTGGAAGAAAATTCTAGACCTAGAACCCCATTCCACTTTGGAACTAGGATTTATCTTTACCCTGATACTCCTCATTTTACTGCTCCATTTGGTCCTGCTTATTTTCAAGTACCCATTGATTCTTTAGGACAACTTTTGGATCAGTTAACTATGGTTGAACAAACATCAACATCCCAGACTGTATCATTTGATGCAGTTGTGGCATAATCTTCTATTTCAACCTCTTCGATGTTTTCTACCACACCTCAGTCAAACCTATATGGTGAATCGTCCATCCTGGTTGGTTACCAATCTTTATCTGGAACCCACTCAGGGGTTGCTTCTACACCATGGTCATCACCCATGTCCTCAACCATAATTCTACCTGGTTCTCCTTTAACAGGAACTCAACAGTTTGACCATGCATACCATTATCAAGCTAGGAAATCTAGTAAACAAAGACCTATGTATCCATTAAATACTGGATTTCCACCATATGGAGAGCAATATTCTTATTCACCTTATCCTCCCTATCCTAGAGGACCATCATATGGTAGTATCCTGCAGTATTTAGGTCAACCTAGAATTCGAGTTTGTCAATGGAAACCAACAATGCCAGTTCAACCAACGCTTGTGTATCCAACACAACCAATGAAAACTATGTCAGCTATTCCTACTAAACCTGTTGTTACTACCGTACCACAGTCACAAGTTCAAACTGTTATATCTCAACTAGTACAAACTAGTCCTTCTATCTCACAACCACAAGTTTCAGGTCAAGAAGTTCAAGTTTCTCAGGCTGTTGTACAACAACCACTTGTGTCTGGGGTTGAACAACCTCATGTTAGTATACCCTTATTTGTATTGACTCAAGCTTACACTGGTATAGTGTATTCACAACCTGGCCAACCTTTCATTGTTGGGAAATAATAACTGTTAAATCAACAACAGTTGTACCAACAGCAACGACAGTTGATTCAACAACTGTGGCAGCCCCAATTTCAACAACCTCAATTCCAACAATTCCAACCCCAATTTGGACTTGCCCAACAGGATCAACCTCAGTTTGGACAATATCAAGCTTACCAAGGTCTTGTTCAACAAGGCTTTGCAGGTTATGGAAAACCGAAAATTCAACCTGGTTACCAAAAACCACCTTATGCTAGATTTGTTTAACAACAACCTTATCAAGGCTACCAAATGCAGATGCCCTATGTTGGTATGCAAAGACCTATTGCTCAGGCAATTCCATCATATCCTGGGTATGCTCAACCTAACCTGAATCGATAGTTTCCATTTATAACAACTTTATAATTACCAGATTTAAATCGGCTCACTAATGATCCAATCTTATATGCATCTTGGTGGCCAATGATTTCGCATAAGTTACCTTCTGAGATTCCAAAATTCAATGGAAATCCTAGAGAAGACCCATCAAATCATGTCATGAACTTTCATTTGTGGTGTTCATCAAACTCCTTAAATGATGATTCGATTAGACTTCGTATTTTCCAAATAACACTTACTGGTCCAGCTGCTAAGTGGTACATTGAGTTACCACAAGCTTCTTTCAACAACTTTACGACTTTAGCCACCACATTTTTGACCCATTCTAGTTACCTATCAGATAGAGACTAGAATGGAACTCTTAACCAACTTTAAACAGGGTAATACTACTCATATATCAGATCGTATTCATGAGTGGTGGCATCATCGTCGAATGGTTAAGACATATGTTCCAGATCAGCTTTTGTATGAGTGGCTCATAAAATCCTTGTTTCCATCAATCACCGAGGATGTGGAAAAAGGTGTAGTTTTTAGAGAAGAGCAATTAATTGCTCGTGCCCAATACTTAGACTTGATTTAAACACAACCTAGCATGCACTACAACAAAATTCCCAATGCAACCACACCAGCTTTCACTATTCCTCCTCCTCCACAATCGAGTAAGGACTCTCATGACAACGATGGTGTGATCGGTTCTTCGAGCGTGCAAACGGCAGGAAGACCATCTGGTCAAATTCTTGCCATTACCAATCAAACTACCAATGCATCAAAAAACACCCTTGCTTCCGAAATTAATGTCATGCCATCTGACAAAGGAAAACATCAAAAGCAACCAGGAGGCAAGAAGAAGGGGAAAAATAAGAAGAAACAAGATAATTCCCATCAAGAGAAATGATTTGATTCCTCTACTTCAGCAAGGAAACCTCTTTATCCATATATAATCTATAATGACGAGCATTTTACAAGAGGTTGTCGACACCGCTCAAAGGCCTCTAAACTTTTAAAGACTTCTAACACATCTGCAGTGTTGAGTGATTTGTTTCCAAACCCGGAGACACATTTGGTTATGATAGGCCATGCTTCCACATCCCAAGTACTCATGTTATCCATCAAAAAGTCACAAAATGAGGTTTTGGTGTCAGTGAGAAATAAAGATTACAGAAATCCACCATCATCATCGAATAATCAAGCCACTAGTCATCATAATCCTTCGAATTTGTCTTCATTTGAGAATATTCCACCACCTATTGCACCAAAATTGACAATAAAACCACCAAAGGGAGTTGTGCATAAGTCGACATTTAACCCTCAAGCTCGAGCAACTCAGAACTATGACATAGTGGAAGATCTTGCTCAATCACCATCTGCTATGTAGACACTTGAGGTGTTACAAAACTATCCCTCCCAGAAGTAGGCTTTACTGTCAGCAATTGGCGGAATAGACACTATGGATTCCAATATTGTGGTTTTTAACCATGCGAGATATACACCACAGTTACCAGTGCAATTAACTTTCCTAATTCAAGTAAAATCTCTCAATAAGAATGCTCATCGAACTATTATTGATGAGGGGGCATCTACTTGCATTATGTCAATGAGATTCTCTAAAACACTTGGTTCACTGTCATTGTCATGATCACAAACCACGTTAAAAGCTTTTGATGGACGAATATATACTCATGGGATTTTGAGTAACTTGCAAATCGAATTAGGGGCAAAATAGTTACTGTTGAAGTTGAGGTAGTTGATGGACCCCTCTATCACAACATTTTACTGGGAAGGCCATGGGTATATGCTATGGCTGTTGTGGTTTCCACGTACTTTTGTACTATTGCATTCCCTCATAAGGGAGGAATCATAGTTATCGATCAGCTTGCCTTCTTTGCCAATAGTTCATAGCTACGGGAAGCATTGTGTTGGTACACGAACCCCCGATATCACTTCAAAGTGTTGGAGTAGGTCTCTTTAAATATCCTTCCCTAATGGGTACTTTTACACTACCGTCACCATCTGATTTGGCGGAAGTGGCAAGAGTATAGACTTGCAACATGATTTCCTCCACCTCATCTGATTTAAGGAGGATTACCAACATTTTTGAAGTTGATAGTAATACTGAGGTTATGTCGCTAAGACCCATTAAGCTAGCATACCAATCAATTTTTCTGGCTTGTGTGGCAAACCCAAATCCACTTTCACCAATTTTATGGGTAGACCATTCGTTAGAATATGGTACTTCTTCGGATCCTTTCTCACATATACATTCTACGAATGAAGGAATCATCTAATCAATTATGATAGGAGAAGAACCTTGGGAATATTATCATCATCGTTCCCATCTTCCAGATGACATCGAAGATTATTTAAATGAACTAAACCACCCTTCAGTTGTTTATTTCCTTTCGAATTCAGTTTTCATAGACACAGTAGAATCTAAGCCAAACTTTTCAAATCTTGAAGAAATGATTTCTATTATATTTTGACCAAACCTAATGTTGTAGAGAACATTCATGTCAGGAAAATCTTGTTCTCCATCATAACTTGATAGTTACCATACTCTCTTTCATGAATTTCAAGACATTTTTGCATGGTCTTACGAGGAGATGTCGGGCATTGACTCTAGTATTGTTGAACACAAAATAAAAATGTACCCTGATGTCAAGGTAGTACGACAGTGGCTTTGACCTGTTCATTCAAAGAAAGCCATTACGATTAAAGTAGAAGTTGAAAAACTTTTATGTGCTGGTTTCATTTACCCTGTACTTCTTACTGACTGGGTTTCCAACATTGTTCCTGTCATGAAGAAACAAGGGACAATTTGAGTGTGCGTTGATTATAGGGATGTGAATCAAGCATGTCCAAAGGACAATTATCCTACTCCTTTTATCAACCAAATTATTGACGAATGTGCTGGATGCAAAATAGTCTCATTTATGGATGGTTTCTCCGACTATAATCAAATCAATATGCGCCCACAGGACCAGTCTAAAACAACTTTTATTTGTCCATGGGGCACATTCACGTATAGGAAACTCCCATTCGGTTTGAAGAATCAGGGGAAAAATTTCAAAGGGCAATGAACTATGCCTTCCATGACATCAAGCACATTGTTCAACCTTACCTTGACAATTTACCTGCTCATTCACGAAAGTGGACTGATCATCCGCAACATTTTAGAGCAATTTTTTACGGTGCCGACACTACAAGATACGACTCAATCCACACAAATGTGTGTTTTGTATTGGTTTTGGTTGATTGCTTGGATTTGTAGTGTCTAGGGAGGGGATTCGACTCGATCCATTAAAGGTTCAGGCAATTCGTGATCTTCCTCCACCTTCAAATCTTTTACAATTACAAAGACTACATGGGAAGGCTAACTTTCTGAGGAGGTTCATTCCTAATTACGCTGAGATGGCTAAATGTTTTACGCGTTTGTTGAAAAAGGAGATACAATTCCATTGGGATGACGTTGTGCAAGCTTCCTTTGATGCTCTTAAGGATCCCTTGATTAGAGCTTCATTAATGTATTCTCCAAATTATCAAAATGACTATTACCTATATCTCACCGCTACAGATACAACCATTGGCATGGTTTTACTCCAAGAGGAAAATGGGATTGAACATCCGATTTACTTTTTGAGCTGTAAACTTAATGATACAGAAAGTAAGTACTCTTATGTCGAGAAACTAGCTTTGGCAGCTGTGCAAGCTATTCAAAGATTTCACCATTACATTCTGCTACGAAAAACCATTGTCATTTCAGATTGCAACCCTATGACATACATTTTGTCATGTCAATTGCTTGGCGGAAAATACTCAAAATGGAGGTCATTTTGCAGGAGTTTGATATGGAATTCATCAAGTCCAAATCAAATAAATCTCTAGTTTTTGTAGAGTTACTTTGCGACCTTCCCTCAACCTCCATTGGTTCAACATCTGAACCATCGATTTTGGGCGAGTCTCTATTTCTGATATCGTCATCTGATGTATGGTATGGAGATATACTGATCTATCTCCAGACCCAAACTTTCTGGCCTCATACCTCTCACTCGCAACAATGACGTATTCGATACCAAGACAAATACTATCTGATCATTGGTGACACTCTTTACCATCGTGGTATCAATACAATTTTACGAAGGTACCTCATGCATGAGGAAGCCAAGAAAGAATTGAATAATTTCCATTCAGGTGCCTTTGGTGGACACTTATCTGGATATGCAACCGTACAAAGAATTCTCCGTGCTGGTTATTTAAGGACAACTATATTCAAAGATTGTATTATTTTTGTCAAAAGCTATCATGCATGCCAGATAAATGATCGAAAAACCAGATTACCACCTGCACCATTGCATCCAGGCATTGTTGTTGGACCATTCGCCAAATGGGGCATTTACTTCATGACATGTAACCCCACCTCGGCCATGGGGCATGGGTATATTATAGTCATAGTTGACTATTTTACCAAATGGGCTGAGGCGATGCTGGTTTGGTGTACCACAAGCCATAGTTATAGATCATGGGTCACATTTTCACAATCACATGATGGTTGAGTTGACTGCTAATTTAGGACTGTCACATGATAGTTCTACCCCTTATTACCCGCAAGTGAATGGAGAAGCTGAGTCCATCAACAAAGTCCTAAAGTGGATGTTGCAATGAATGATAGGGGTTCATAAGAAAAACTGACACTTAACCTTGTACGCTGCCTTGTGGGCATATCAAACCTCGGTGAGAAATGTAGCTGGATTCACACCCTTTCAGTTGGTGTATGGTTTGGAAGAAATATTACCAATACAATTCGAAATTTCATCTCTCAAACTCGTGATTGACTTGTTACCCGACACTTCTGATGAAGAAGCATGTTTCTTGGAATTAATCCATCTAGATGAAACCCATCGTGATGCCACATTAAGAAATGAATCAAGGCGCAATATGATAGAAATGTCAAACCTCATATCTTCTCAGAAGGAGACTTGATCTTGCTTTACGATTAGGAAGCTGATAAAGTTGGAGTAGGGAAATTCGAACCAATGTGGATGGGTCCTTATATTGTCAAGCGTGTTATACAAAAAGGTGCCTACTAGTTAGTAGATTATGATGGAATTCCATTGTCGCAGCCCCAAAATGGGTTGTACCTCAAACGTTACTATGCTTGATTAAGTGTAGTAAAACTCACTGTATGTATGCTTTCATTGCATGTGTGTTTGTGTATCTTTTAGAGTTTTTATCTGTGTTGACACCTAATCATCAAGATTGGGTGAATGTAGTTAATGTAAATAAATAATAAGGAATATGAATAGTCATCGAGAGATGAAGTGAATAGTCTCTCCCTCATGTATATAATAAAACCAACCTAAAGGAATAATATAAAAATTGTTTCGAGGAGTTACATGCCTGGCCTGACATGGTATCAGAGCTCCCAAGTTCCTAAAATTAGTTGTAACTCCTTGTATCAGTTTGTCTGCCATATTTTCTCTGGGCTCTCTGCCATAACTATTTTTTCTGCGCCCTCTTCTCTAACCATTTTTATTCATATTTACCATACGTTGCACTGCTCACCTTCTAAAATACCTTCTGGACGTTGTCTGAGGTGTTGGAGGATTTGACAGTCGTAGGCTTTGGAGGTAGGTAGAAGCGAGCGAGTGTTGATTCTGATGGTTTCATGGAGATGAGATGAGGTTAATATTTCCCTCTACTATATCTATGAATCTTATTGTTGTGCTCTGTAGTGTTCTCCAACCGGTTGGCTTTTCCTTAAAGAGAAATACACAACAATAGTTGTTGTTTGTGGGATTGAGAAGTTACAAGAGAAAATATGATGATGAATTAAATTGTTGGATGATGAATAGCTTCGATCTGGGGGGGTGATGCCTTGCAGGTTTCCATGGAGCTGCTTTGATAGGTCTTATTGTTTAATGCTGCCAATACATTTACACTGCTTTGTATATTTGTTTAAGCTGTGGTCTTTTTTGTGGTATTCACTGCCGATACATACATTTATGTTGTTTAATTTGTGAATGACTCATTCATTCGCTGCCCATACATTACATACATTTACGTTTTCCATACATTACATACATTTACAGTGTGGTATAATACATTCGCCGCTGGTCCGACCTGCTGGTTGCATTGTCGATGCCTCACACAGGTCTCTTACTGCACTGCCACACCATATATCATCTCTCCCCACTGCACAACAGAACCAAACTCCAATTTTTTATTCATATTCACTCCGGCCATAAACGCTTATGTTTCCTACTTCCGTGGCACTAATTTTGTGTTTTTAATACTGGAATATTGACATAAAAGATATGCATGCTGGTGAATTTTATGGAAGCTGAATGCAAAAGCTCAAGGCTAAATGTGGAAGTTTGGTAAAAAATTTATTTGTTATCATCTATTTACACTGAGCTTGGCGATCGCGCTTGGTGCTTGGTGCCTTTTATGCTGTAAAATTTTGTGTATTTACCCTGAGCTTGGTGCCCTTTTAATGTTGGATTCATAATTTCCATGTTGACTTCTGATTATGAAGTGTGGAGTTCTCCTTATGATGTGTTGGTGAACTGTTGGATTACAGATATCGTGGGCTAGTTAACACTATCTCTCCGCGTTGAATGCATGCGCTATATTTGATATTAAAAAAAAAAACGCCATCAAACCTTGGTTTCAATCCACAGATTGGGATTCTCTACATTGGTTAGTCCCTTTGATTTGTATGAATATTGAGAGCTTGCAGTTGATTCCATTTTGTAAAGACATAGCAAATTACTATTAGTTTTTTGCAACGACTATTTTAATTATATTTTGGGCTCAGTTCAAATTTTATGATGGAGAAGTTTGTTGAAAAAGAGAACGGTTTGGAAACGAAGACAACTCTTCTTACACATAGAGAGAATAATATTGCTCAATATTCTTCCAAAGGAATAGGTGGAAGAGATTTCAGAGGCAGGGGGGGCAGACACTCTCAAGGAGAAAAGGAAAATTTGCACTGCATACGCTGCAAAAGAAATGGATGACATGATGCCTCTACATGCAAGTTACCATGGGAAAAAATTGAGGAGCAAAGAAACCAACAAAAAGGTAAAATTAATGATATAGAAAAAGGTAATGAAACTGAATCTACTTACTATGTTAGTGATCCTATTTTCATTTGTTGTAGGTGTCGGAGCCTTCAGAACCTTTTGTTGGTTACGCCGATGGTGCTAGTCATAGTAGGCAGAACTTGTCCTCTGCAGCATGGGCTATTTTTGCTCCAAGTGGTGAGTTAGTGAGTTTCAAGGGATTTGTATCGATCGATCGATGAAAAATATCACTAAGTATAGCACATTGATTGATCTTCTCTTTAATGCCATTTCACTTGGCATTTTCCGAATCATCGTTAGGCTAGACTCGCAACTCATTGTACTACAACTAACGAACATTTATACTATCCGAAATCCAACAATTTTTCGTATGTTCCTTAGAGTTTGTATTTTGGAAAGGCATTTTGAACACATTCAATATCAACATATTTCCCGAAATCTTAACACATTAACTGATGCTCTAGAAAATTATGTGTTAAATAGACATTTGTGACACTTGTAAAAGTAATATTTTCAATTCACATCATCAGTTGAATAGGATTGCATATAACCATAGAAAACTCTGAAGCTAAAATAGATAGGTGTTTTAAAAGTTTTTACAAAATTTGTGTCCAAGACACATTCGGTCATCTAACCCAAAAAACTCAAAATGCATGCAAAACATCCTAAGTAGATCTAGTGGTGCTCATGGTAATAGGTCACAACCTGTGCTATCATGCACAAAAGCCTCGCCCAGTGGCTAGGAACACCAATAGTGTGGTGTTGTAGCCTCATAGGTAACTCCTCGATTCGAACATCCGGAATACCAAGGGTTAATCCCTCTATTATATCTTGTAACTCTTCTAAGGTCTTAGACAAATCCAAGTCCTAGAGAGCTGCTCTCCCAATGTTTCTCCTCGCTGGCCTCCCTGCAACCACAGGTCGAACAGTACCTACATTTGTGTGCATAAGAATGATTTTAGTTTAGTCTTTGAAACATCAAAAACACAAAAAACACTTTTGGTCAAAAAATTTACCGATAGCACCCCATTGTGCTCCAATTGGTAGAATCAAATCTGGTTCTCCATGTCCATCCTTGAGTATGGATGCTCCTCGATGATAAGGTGTTGTCACTTGAGCCAACTGAAGAATGTAGTGGAAAATGCTTGTTGAGTGACCCGCATGTTGAGCCATCAATTCGATCCACCTCTACATACATGGATCTCTAGGACCAACTACACCCAGTGAATCATGTTGTGGTTGCATCAATGGGATTATCTCTAAGGTAAAAGCGATTAAGATCGAACCATAACAGAAATTCTTCGTCTTATCACTTTTTACCTTGGTCAGTTTTTCTTTCAGTGAAGAAAGCACAACCTCACACTAGTTGAAAACTTTTGGCTCTAAACACTCCAGTGCATACGACATATATGATCTATTCGCCAGATTTAGTGTCACACTGCCAGCCAATTTTTCGATTGCAAAGAGGATTGTTCTCAAAGGAAAATCACCTTCATCCCTGATGTTTATTTTCCCATCCTTGCTAGGCTGTGTACCTGGACGACAAAATTGTCTAATATAATCTCTCATCGATTCACCTCCACGGGCAAATCTAGAAAGTGTGATGGGGGCACCTAACCTCGACAAATCGGTAAGAAAGTAAATATCATCAATGGTAATAGGGACCATCTTATCCTTAATGTGAAAAGTTTGATCTGTCGGATCCCATACATGAACAAGGAACTGCATTAATTCTATTTGTTGTCTCATTCCAAACAATTTGAAGTATTTGACTAACGCACAGTTTTTGAGGACCTCAACTGTACCCTAATTGTTTAGGGAAACCATGTCTTATTCCTTGTGCTCTCTCTCTCACCATGTAATCAACATTCTGATTTGATGAAAGCATGGAACACAATCATAAGCTTAGTAGGATCCTTTCCATGAAAAAAAAGGACAAATTTTGGAGCAAACAGCTAAATCAAACTTTGGAAACTCACCCAGTGCAGCCCAGGCACAGAGACAGTGCACTGCAGAGTATGCAACCTTCTATTTGGGTGCTCTTTAGCACAATTTTCGATGTGAAAGCCTATGCTGATCCCAAGGTGAAAAAATGAAACCCCAGGGGCCCCAAAAAACCCTACAACTTGCATGAAATGACAAAAGAATGACCTGAAAAGAAAGAAGAGAAGTTAAGCTCCTACCTAGTCTAGACAGCTCGAAAAATGGTCCACAGAATCTTGCGCAATCAGCTCATGAAGTTCAAGGTAAAAAAATAGCTCAGAGCACAAAATTGAATGGTAAGTTCCAAATGGTAAAAATGTCATGGTAAAAACTTGTTTTATGTTTATTCCATGTTCGTTAATCAAGTAAGCATTAGTATTTTCCTATTTTTTGCATATGAAATAGGTATTTTTAATCCATTTGGTGGTGTTTTGAGCAAGATTTGTAACTGACTTACATAATTCGACATGCTCGATTGTAAATTGTACTTTTGACCACAGAGCACACTTTTATATCTTTTTCAAGCTCTGTTAAAAACGAAAAAGGAACCCCCTTGGAGTCGTCTTTAAGCTCTTTTCAGACTTTGTAAACATTAAAAGATTGTCGAGCGCTTGTCCTTTCCATCTCGTTAACGGATTGGAAATGATATCTCTCTTGTATTATTTTACGCTTTTTCGGGCTTTAGAATTTAATTTATGAAAAAGAACTTGTGGAGTTTTCTTTTTTTTTCCTTTTCAAACTCTCTAAACATGAAAAGGACCGAGTTATCTTTGTCGTTAAACTCGTTAAAACATCAAATAGCGATGGATTCACCCAAAGGGTGGAATTATACAACAAGCATATGTTATCCTCCTCAAGCTTAATAAAAATAAAGAGGTATTGGTTAGCAATGATTGGGGAAAATGGGAAAAAGGGGAAAACCACTTTATGGTCGCAGGTCGCTCTCGAACATGATACTTTCACTCCATCACCATGACTATTTGGGTTGGGTTATTAGGTTAATGGTTATCATACCAATGTTCTATCATACCATCCATCACTTTGTTTTGGGTCAACGCTACTAATTCATTTTAGTGTCACCGACATGTTCAAGAGAAGTTATTCAGTCAAAATTCATCCTTTGCAGTACCATAAACCTTCCTTTTCATGACCGCCATTCTTGAACCTTGTGTCATCAGTTAAATTCCATCTCCAAAATCACTACACTCATTTCATGTCATTGATGTAGGATACGTCAAGGCCCTCCTGCGACAAGTTGCTTCTTGTCAACATCGACACATTATCCAAACACCCTTCCAGTACCTTGAGGCTTGCATGGATCAACGGCAAGTTTCTCACTTTTGGTGATAGGTTGACATCAATGGCCTTCAACCGAAAGACTTTGTATGGTGTTCGATGTCAAATCATCCATTCACACTTTGCAGAATGTACTGCAGTACCTCGAGGATCATTATCATTATCGTTGATTTCTCTCGCATCTATTAACAACTTACATCATTGGCTGGTAATCGGATGGGGTCTTCCCATGTTTGACTTCAGATCAGATATTCACTTGGTTAGACTCATACTTGAGCGAACTATTAAATGAGATAGAAAAGCCCAAATCTAGTTTCATCCATCTGGGCTACGATTTCAGGAGTACTAAATCATATGTACAATGGCTTTACATTGATGGTCATTCTGATCATGGCTCTATATCTGTAGACGACTGTTTATGCACATGTAATGAGAGTTTATGAGTTGAGCATGGGTATGCCTTCCCTCAATAATTCATGTAAAAATCAAATATCATGATATATGTATTGTAATTGATGCAGGTCAGCTTCCACTTCGATACCTCCTCATCACATTGTAAAGCATTTCATTCGACATTGGCATTTTTCTGACTTCATGCTTTAGGGGACAGATGTTACAAATCCATTTGCGAACATCAATCCCATCATCCAGATCAGTGTTTTAGGGCTCATCAAACCCTAATTTTAGTTGCTAGATTCCCTAAACAAGTCACCCCTTTGAATGCCTCCTTCCCAGACAGTTTCATGAATGAAGACATCCAAAAATAGCCTCTAAAGGGACCAACACAGGTAGGCCCATGTAAGGGTGCACTGCAGAGCAGTTAAGTCCATGCCAAGGTGCTCTACAAAGCACTTAGGCTTCCTTTCACCTGCATTTGGTGAGTTTGAGCGAAATTCACATAGGGTTTGGAGAATATTCTTATCTTTTGGAGTCATCTAGAAGGTTCCCTCACTTATCAACTCCTATGAGCTCGAAAATGGATGAGGAATGAGATAATATGCATCTTATCCTCTCATCCCTTCTTCCATGGAACTAATTATAAGTATGGAATGCCATTCAATGCCACCATTTATGACAAAACCTCCTTCATCTCCCTATAAATTGACCACTCGTCTAAGTGATCAGGGGTTGGATTACGTTGAATTATAAGGAGATAATGCTACTATGAGATTTGGATTTGAAGCAAGCATTGTAATGCTACAATTTTGTCATGCTTTTGATGTGATGTGGATGGGATCCAAGTTGCAGGAATGGCTTTGAATCAGACACAAATGGTTGTGATTCCTTCTTCTATTCAATAAAGTGTTTGAACCTTTATCCCATATGTTTGTATTGTTTTATAATGCTTATATGTGTGAAATGTATCTGATTCCATTCACTTATATTCAATAGATCTTTTGCTTTGATCGATTCTTTGTTTTCTGTTGTGTTTACAGGTACTTCTCAAGCATATTAAGTATGGGAAGGAGTGACGGGATCGATATAAAGGAGACGAGAGGAAAGCGAAACTACAAGTAGGTCTTCTCATCTTATCTGTTTCTTATAGGAAAAGACTAAAACACTTTAAACTATTGTTCTAGATATGGCTACTTATCTAGGGAATTAGTATTTATCCATAGATACCAAATTCTCCAAAACAGTAACAACACCAATGGTGTAACAACTCCAAAAAATAACCCGCAAAAAAAATAATAATAGTAGTATATATATATATATATATATATATATATATATATATATATATATATATATATTTATATGTATGTATGTATGTATGTATGTATATATTACTGAAGAGGTGCAGAGGAAGAATTCTCTATAGTAATAATTTCAAAACTAGAATTATTAGAGAGATGTTTAGTAAAAGATTCCTTGGAAATTGGACGGTGATACAATCTGAGGCGATGTCCATTTACAATCAGGGGAGTATATGCTTCATCGATTGTTATGAGTCTAACACTATTGTTATGAAACACCAAGTCGACTTCATATGGTCGCATTCATCTAGAGTAGAGTTTTCCTTTTAAATCCTTGAACCAAGATTCATAGAGCAACGCCCAATCTCCTCTTTGAAACACCTTTTTCTTGATAATTTTATCATGCCATTTAGTTCGTTGCTACTGAATTGAAGCAGTGTTCTGGATAGATGCCAACCGAATTTCATCCAACTCATTTAACTATTCCAGTCGGTGTTTCTGGGGTTCTGAAAGATCCAAACCTACTTCATGGGTTGTCCTGAGTGTCTTAATTTCAAATTCCACTAGAAACAAAGGGGATTTACCATAGACAATCTCACATGGTGAAAATCCTATTGTGTTCCACCATGTTGTTCTATATGCCCAAAGTGTTGGAAATAATACTGAGAGGGGGGGGGGGGGGGGTGAATCAGTATTATCTAACTCTTTTAATAAATCTTCCTTATTTGTTCTTTGAATTAGTTTTGCATGTCAGTACCATAAAATAATGAGCATGAACAAAGAAAACAGATAGTCACACCAAAGAACACAAGATGTAAGGTGGAAACCCAATGTGGGTGAAAACCACCTGCTGCAATATGTCTCTATCTTCTTTCAAATTAGAAACTCCTTTTACAATGGTTTTGTACTGGTGCAGTCCTTTACCAGTACGCAGGCTGCAAACTGCAGAGAGCTACAACTCTCTCTCGTTTTCCAGTCTCTCCTGGAAGGGAGTTACAACCCCCTACTTCTTTTCTTACAAGGACCACTTTTCATAAATTTTCAAATTGGATCCATAAGCATAAAATGATCATAAAGTATAAGAAAATCACCCAGTCAACTGTAGTAACCAGATCAACAATAATAGAACCAAACCCAGAACACAACAATGATAAACAAAGATCTTAAGAGAAGTAAGCACCCTGCTCAACTGCTCGCCTGCTTACGTAAGCACCCTGCTCAACTGCTTGCCTGCTTACAGTACGCACCCTGCTCAACTGCTTGCCTGCTTACAATACGCACCCTGCTCAACTGCTCGCCTGCTTACAGTACGCACCCTGCTCAACTGTTTGCCTGCGTACCTCGCTCTGAGTCCATTGAACTGCCTACGGACCTCCGCACCTGCAACCCTTCTGTGCCTGCGTATGTACGTACCTGCAACCCTTCTGTGCCTGCATATGTACGCACCTGCAGCCCTTCTGTGCCTGCGTACCTCCGCACCTTCAACCCTTCTGTGCCTGCGTACCTACGTACCTCCGCACCTGCAACCCTTCTGTGCCTGCGTACCAGCGCACCTGAAACACTTCGTTCCTGCGTACGTACACACTTTTCTTTCACTGTACCTGCGTACCTTCGAGCATAGATGATTTCAAGACTTCAGAAATAACCCAGACAGTCAGATCTACAGATCTGAACATGTGCCGAAGAGATCTCAATCCATCAGTAGATTCGCCTTATTTAGATCTAGACATATTCCCAAGAGATCGGATCTAGCCCTCATAAGATATTCAACCAAAAACATGCTCAAGCAAAATGATCTCCTTTGCTCTATATAGGAAAGCTCTTCCCTAAAACATGGATCAATACCACGAGCCGACACCATAATAACCCAATAACGTCGGCTAAATACCAAGAGTAAAACATAAGAAAACCCCACATGTGAATTTCTTTGCCTTGAAATGTGTGCACTGGGGTTACGCACCTCCTGAACGGCTGACCTGCGGGTATGTACGCACTCTATGTAACTCCGAAATGCGTGTACGGACCTTATGTAAGGTGTACCTGCGTACCCCTTATTTTCTTCAATATTTGATAGCTGATCATCAATCTCTGCTGCTGACTTGAAGTACTGTGATCTATCACCTGAATGGGTTGCCATCAAGGACAACACTTTAGCCATAATGCCAACAATCTCCCCCTTTGGACTTGATGGCAACCTCAAAACTTCAGCTTCATTCTCCCCTTTGACATCAAGGGCAAAGGGTTATGCTCCCCCTGAATATGAACCAGATCTGCAACAAAGAACCATAATCCACCATGAAAGAGATAGAGACATATTGCAGCTACTTCCAAGATCTCCTTCTGCACATCCTCCATAATGCCAACAATGCAATATATGCTCCCCCTGAACCTGTACCATCAATCAGAAGAGGTTCAGAAATAAGATGATGCATCAACAACCCCCAGCTTTTGCCTGAGGTATTCAAAAGTGTCCCTAGGCAATGGTTTGGTGAGAATATCAGCAACTTGTTCCTTAGAAGGAACATACTCCAACTTGACCTTCTGTTCAAGCACTTGTTCCCGGAGAAAATGATACTTGATTGGTATGTGCTTGGTTTTTGAATGCATAATAGGATTCTTTGAGATGCTGATTGCACTTGTGTTATCACATAAGATGGGGATTGGTGGTGTACAAGTGATTTGAAAATCCTGCAAAGTCTGCATCATCCAAAGGAGTTGGGTGCAACAAGATGCAGCAGCAACATATTCCGCTTCAGCTGTAGACAAGGCAATCGAACTCTGTTTCTTGCTGAACCAAGATACCAGTCTGGAACCCATAAAGAACGCACCACCACTTGTGCTTTTCCTGTCATCCACTCTTTCGGCCCATTCTGCATCTGTATAAGCATGAAGTGTAAGATCTGTATCTCTAGGATACCATAAGCCATAATTTTGAGTCCCTTGAAGATATTTGAAAATTCTCTTCACTGCCTGAAGATGAGTCTCCTTCGGATTTGCCTGAAATCATCCAACTATTCCAACTGCATGCATGATGTCCGGTCGGGTACCTGTCAAATAAAGTAAACTTCCAATCATAGATCTGTAGGTTGGTTGATGTACTGCTCAAGATTCATCATTTGCACTGAGGCTACATCCTGTGACCATGGGTGTACATACTGGTTTTGCATTTGCCATACCATATTTCTTCAAAATCTGTTTGAGATACTTGGTTTGAGATAAAAAGATTCCTCCTTCTTTTTGTTGGATTTGCAAACCAAGGAAATATGTCAGCTCTCCTAGCAAGGACATTTCAAATTCTTTCTGCATGACCAAGGCAAAGCTTTGACTCATAGCTTCTTCATTGCTCCCAAAAATAATGTCATCTACATACACAACAAGTATTAGCAATTTTTCATTTTCAACTTTTATATAAAGATTGCTATCTACTGATCCTTTTGAAAAGCCTTGTTGATGAAGATATTTTTCCAAACGGTAGTACCAAGCCCTTGGAGCTTGTTTGAGACCATAGAGAGCCTTTTTAAATCTGCAAACAAGATTTGGATCATTTCCAAGAATGAACCCATCTGGTTGTTCAATGTATACTTCTTCTTCCAAGTCTCCATTCAGAAAGGCTGATTTCACGTCCATTTGAAATACTTTGAAGTTTTGAAAACTTGAGAGAGCAAGGAACATTCAGATGGCCTCAAGTCTTGCAACAGGAGCAAAGGTTTCTTCAAAGTCTATTCCTTCTTGCTGCGCATACCCTTTACAAACAAGTCTGGCTTTGTTTCTAATTACTTCCCCATTTTCATTCAATTTATTTTTGAAGACCCATTTTGTTCCGATAACATTCTTATCCTTTGGTCTAGGAACCAGCTCCCAAGTGTTGTTCTTTTCGATCTGCTCAAGTTCTTCATCCATTGCCTTCACCCAACATTCATCTTTGCATGCCTCTTTCACATTTTGTGGTTCAGTAGAGGAGAGTAATGCCAAATAGCTTGAAGCTTCTGCAACTGTTCTTCTTGTTTGTACACCTGCTTCTTTCTGCCCCATAATCTGAGATTCTGGATGATTCTTCTGGACATATCTGGATGGAGTCTTTTCTTCTATTCTTGTTTTCTCCTCTGGTTCTTCTTGAGTTTCTTCTTGAGGTTCTTCTTCTTCATCATTCTGTCGTTGGGGTAGCCTTCATCTTCTTCGATGTCTTCATGATGTACTTGCCTAGGAATGTATCCCTTCTCATCAACCACTACATCAATGCTGTCAACAATTCTGCCAAGTCTTTTATTGTAGCATTTGTATGCTTTGCTATGTGGAGAGTAACCAAGAAGAATGCCTTCATCTGCTCTAGGTTCAAGTTTGCCAAGCTGCTCATCAGTATTCTTGATATAGCATTTGCTCCCAAAGATTTTGAAGTGCTTTATCGAAGGAGTCCTACCACTCCAGAGCTCATGAGGAGTTTGAGTGCTGTTCACCCGGACATTTGATTTGTTGATAATAACAACTGCAGCATGTGCAGCTTCACCCCAGAAAGTTGCGGGAGTTCCTGACTCATCAAGCATAGCACGAGCCATTTGTTGCACTGTTCTGTTCATTCTTTCCACAACTCCATTTTGCTGAGGAGTTCTTGCTGTAGAGAATTCTCTTCTTATCCCATGTTCTTCGCAGAAATCGAAAAATTCATTTGAAGTAAATTCCCCACCTCTGTCGGATCTGAGGCACTTAATTTTGTGACCTGATTCATTTTCAACCAAGGCTTTGAAGAATTTGAATTTTTCGAATGCTTCATCTTTGTGCTTCATAAGTCCTAACCAGACAAACCTGGAGAAATCGTCAATGAATAATATCAAGTATTCTTCTCCTCGAGGTGTTCTTTTCCTGAAAGGACCGCATGTATCTGTATGTACTAGCTCAAGAGGCATGCTAGCTGATCCTTCTTTCTCTGGAAAGTTAGTTCTGGTTTGTTTTCCAAACTGACATGATTTGCATATGGTGTTGTCAGGAATTTTGATATCTGGAAGATCGTGAACTGCCTGATATTTGCATGCTTTCCTTATTTGTGAAAAGCTTAGATGTCCCAACCTCCGATGCCATAACCAATGCTCATCACCCTTGCTCAGATAGCATTGTTGTTGTCCTTCTTCAAATATGTACAAATTATTTGGAGTTCTTTTGCCTTTGATCGTTGTTTTACCTGTATCAAGATCACGAACAAGACATCCATTTGATCTGAATATAACCTCGGTTCTTTGATCACACATCTGGCTGACACTTCGAAGATTATGCTTCAATCCATCAACATACAAAACATTTCCAGCTGAGCAATGCCTTTTCCTTTTATAGTTGCAGGAGTATCATTTCCAAAAGAGACTTTCTTTCCTTTTTCTAGAGCAGAATATGACTCAAGTTTTTCTTTATCACCTGTCATATGCTTCGAACATCCACTGTCAATGTACCATAGATTTTCCTGTCCCTCTGCATAAAATGCTATCCCACATCTTTCTGTTTGTGGTTCCTTTATTCTCCATGTTTTGGTGCTTGAGGCTTGTTCCTTTTTCTGCTGAAACCTGCTCCTGCATTCAGAGTCTTCATGACCAAATTTGTTGCAAATAGAACATTCAACTTCATTTTCAAGAACCGAAAAGTTGTTATAGGTCCTTTTTGTAATCCCGGACATACTTCTTTGTTTTTGAGCTTCCCTAGTCATGATTGTTTTATATGCAACACATTGAGCTGCTTTGTGACCAAAGTTATGGCAAGAAAAGCATTGTCCATTGAAGAAACTTCTGCGTTTATCGAATCTACCAGCCAATTGTTTGTAATTTCTATTGTCATCTATTCTTGAACCAAATTGAGAAGATTTTACCTGTGGTTGGTTGTAGCTTTTGTTCACCCTTAAGATGGATTGCCCCTGATAGTTTCTGTTTGTAATTCGTCCCCGCTTTACCTGATGATCTTCATTGTGCTTTTGCTCATTTCTTCTTGCTGCATCAAGATAACTTTTTGAGGTGGATGCTTGAGAAGTTTCTCCATTATAGCCCAGACCTGTCTTGTTTAGTGGAGACTGCTGCACATTGATAATCTCATCCAAAGTTTCAGATCCTTTGACAAACTTGAGATTAATAGCTTTTGTTTTCTCAATCTCTTTTCTAAGACCAACAATTTCACCTTCTAATTTTTCAAGATGTTTTTCCTTTTCATCAATTTGAAATTGTAGAGTATCAATGATCATGTTCTTTTCTTCTATACATCTCTTGAGTCTAGTAATTTCATCATAAAGGTTATCCACATCTATAGCATCCATATAATCAACATCTTCAAATGCCATTAACAACTTATATTCATTACCTTGTTCATCTTCATCACTGTTTGATAGACCATCACTATCTTCATGAGTGTAGTAGCTTTTCATATTTGCGTTCTGTTTCTTGTTCCATCTAGCAGGTTCCTTTCCTTTATCCTTATAAGGACATTTTGCAGCATAATGACCTACTCTTCCACAAGCAAAGCATTTAAAAGGTAACTTACCTCTGAACCTTCCAGAGCCCCTGTTACACAACAATTTGTCACTGTCATCCTGTCAGTATCCCTACTGTGTCATGAAATCAAATTCATCATGCTCGTGCTCTCTAAACTGGCCAAATAACCCACTTTGCCAAAGTTTTTGCTATCAGTGCGACTTTTGTCCAAATAACCACGCTAAAGGGCCCTCCATAACAGACCAAATGCGCTGCCAGGGCGGAAGTACACCTGTTTTCCGCGCTGATCGAATTTCATGAGCCAGTGCGTCTTGCCTTTGTATTGAGTGGCGCTGACATGGCCTTCTCAGTTATTGAGGTGCGACGTCAGCGCGCCAGTCCTGTTATAATCTGCGCTGATCCTGTTTGGGCGAATTTGTTCTAACAGCCAACCTTCCAGATGACTCCAGACCTGGTTGTTGGCCTTGTGAGTATCGCCCTCCCTTCTATGGCATGTCTGTTTGTCATATGGGCCACCTTTCTTGGGGATAAGATTATCCTTCCACCCTTCATGGAGACTCCTTCTGTTATATAAACCTCTACCATTGCCATGAGCAGCTAGTTTTTGGGAATAGTTTTTGACATCAAGGAATTCATAGTGTTTTTGTGTGCTGCTGCTAGTAGGTAGTTGGTGTGATAAAGTGCGGATTGCTAGAGAGCTAGAGAAAGGTTGTGAAGTCTTAGAGTTTTGTGTGAGAGAGAGTTGCTTGACTTGGGAGATCTACCTCTTGGGTGAATTCTTATGAGATTTGCTGGCTGGACCCTCTTGAGAAGGACTCAGTGTCAGAACAATGGTTGTATCTTTCTCCGATTATCGATTAATAATAGATGACTACTGTTATGGTTCCATTCTCATTTGTCTATGCAATGGTTAAATGTGAATTACATCCTTTCTTACTGATGTATGATTGCTTTTATTAGATTTCATGCTTGTGTTTGCATTTCTCTTTGTATGTGCAGGTGTCCGCCCACAAGGATAGTGGAGGATTGTGACCGGCCAGAGGAAAGGAGCGAGTGTGGCATCTCTTCATCAAACAACAGCGCTGGGATCCAAGTAGGTGCTCTTTGCCTATCTTCTAATTGCAATTAGGAACTTGCGTAGTAGCATTGACAGATTGTTGCTAGACCCACTCTGGGCTAGTAGGGATCGCCTCTATCCGTAGAGGGGATTTACCTCTCCAACAATTTGGCGACTCCGCTGGGGAATTAGCCTTTTGTCTCTTGTGTCCACCCTTTGTGTTTGAATTTGATTGTTCTCTTTTTCAAGATTTGGGGATTGTTTCTTTGTTTTTAGCCTTCCTGGGTCCATCTGGGAAGTGTCTTGATTGTTAAAAGACTTTCTACCTTTCGTTTGGGAGTTTGTTGCTTTGATTCTACTCATTTTTACCCTCAGCGCGGTTTAATTAAAAACAGACGCGCTGACGTCACGCACCTGCGTCTTTGTTATCCCTATCATCGGGCCGTACGATTAACAGCCGCGCTGACCTTGTTTTTTTGAGACAGCGCACTTCATTCGTGTGCTTCCGCGCCGACACCGCACCCCTGCTTCTTTGTTCTCCCTGTCATCGCGCCTGTACAATTAATAGTCGCGCTGACCTTGTTTTTTCGAGACAGCGCCCTTTATTCGTGTTCTTCCGCGCTGACGTCGCAAAGTTGCTACGGGCCTCCTCTTTTCAGCGCCGAGTTGCTGAAGCCCACCCGCGCTGATCCTGTAGAATTCATTTTTGTTCAAATCAGCCTCCTAAACCTGTTGCTGTGACTTTCCCCTCTTCTCTCCACTTGGTTTGTGGCTTGTTTTTCATTACCTAAACTCTGAGTTGCTTGTTTGCGAAGTCTTATTCCATAGGATTTCGTTTTTGCTCGTTTTTTGGTTTTGCAAGTACCTTCATCTTTGCTTTCGCTGCTTGGTTTGTATTTCCACCATCACTTTTACAGTTGCTGGATTGTGTTGAGTCTCTAATTGACTGGTTGTAACTCTCATCCTCCGGGTGTTTGCCTTTTTCCGTTGATTTCGCATTCTAGCCCTAGGGCATCTAGCAGCCGGGTGTGTGTCAAGCCTTCTGTTGGGATCTTGTTTTCTTGTTTGACCAGCCAACTTCAGATTTGTTTTACACTTGGTCAGTGATTGTTTAAGTGTTCTTGGTTGTGTTTCCAAGCGGTTTTTCACTTCCTCCTTGCTTGAATCCTTGCTTGTCTTGCCGAGCTTAGATCACATAGCTCCTGCGGAACTTGGTTTTCCTTTTGATTTGGAAATCTTTGTTGGATGTTTTGGGAACTTTGTGTGCTTTCACTAAGTGATTTTCTTGGTGTTCTGGTTCCTCCAAATTCATTTAGATGCTTTGTGCCATTGAAAGAAAATCAAACCAGTAGCTTTGCTTTTGAGAATTGAAAAGGAAAAGAACATTTCATTGATTCGCATTTTCAAAAGAAAAGTTTCCTTTCCTCACTTTTAGCTGCATTAGGCTGCTTGATTGTTTGATTTCATTTTGTTTGATTGAAAATTCCTCACCCTCCCATAGTTAGAATTCATCGAACAAAATGGTATTCTTTGGCATGCAGTTTGCATCTAGGTAATTGTGAGAGAACATACGATAGAGCCTGAAATCGAAACTTAACTCAAGATTAACCATAAAATGAACTGAATTAACCTAAAAACGCATTGGAACTAAATGCAAACATCTAGAGGTCTAGGTTAGAGACGTGTTCCGGTGTCTTTAAACATAGCCACTGTTGTTTCACATTATGGTTGGCTGATTCCTCCTTCTGTGACTCGATAGTAGTCTAACACGGACTGCGCTCCCATGTACCGTCGCGTATATAGGGAGACCCCACTAGGCTTTTATCCTTTATCCATAGCAAGCCGAGTCTGCCGCCTTGTGAACCGTAACGCACCGAACACAGCATTCGGGAAGATTGACTGCGGTACGGAAAGTCCTTGGCTCTCATACGATTGCTGAGGTGTATAAGCAGTTTTACGGGTCGCTTGGTAAACCCTTTTGCCTAGAATCTCCAGAGAAGTCACTTTTGATCCTTTTCGGACTCCTTAAAAGAAAAGGTGCCTGTGAGCGTATTGTCACTTCGTGCTCATTAAACATTCGAAGGAGACTGGAGTCATCTTTTCGTCCTTTTCTCGACTCTTGAAACATGAAAAGGTCAAGTTTAGTTCCAGTGTCTTAAAAATTTATTCGGCCACGATAACATTACCTGGTTAGATTTTGTGTGCGTTAGCTTGAGTAGGTTTCGTTTTATTTCTCAATGGCAACTTTTCCAGGGTTCACCAACCCAAGCTCCCCTCCTGACGGGAATCTTGGGCATTTCCCTCCTCTTGGGAATGTTGGTGCTCTGTATATGGCAACGTTGTCCCTACCAGGGTTAACTGTTGGGTTGCCTGTCTGGTTGTTTTCGACCTCTTTGGTCCCTGCCGTGTCGGCTGTTAGTGCATCAGTCCCTCCACCTGAACAACATCATGTTGATCCTAAGGTGGATGTCTCCCCTTCGACGCCTACTTCTACGTCATCCTCTTGTACTTCGCCTGGTGAAATTCTCGATGTGAGTAACCAGTTGGCTAAGAAGAAGAAGAGGAAGACCAAGATGAAGAAATCCCCTAAGGGAGAGCCTACACACAGAGTCCCCCTCTCAAGTCCAGCTATCCACCCCAGTACACCTGAAGTCGGGTCACCTTTCACTCCTCCGCAGAAGGTTAAGTTTCCTTGTCGATTATGCAAGGAGGACCATCTTCTTCGTGATTGTCCTGGCATTCCCAGGATCTTAGAAGTATGGTCTCGTGATCCGGCCCGCCCCTCATCGTCCACTGAACCTCACGGCGATGCTACCTCATCAGTTGGGAATGGCAAGGGAAAAGGGAAGATTCGAATCCCCTGCAGACTTTGTGAAGGCAATCATCCCCTTCACCTTTGTCCACTCATGGATAAAGCCTCCACTATTTTGGAAAGTCTCCCAGCTCCCTCACCCCAACTCCCCGTTGGATATCAACGTCTTTCTGCAGCTGCAGATCATCCGCCTCCCGACAATGAGATTGGTTCACATTCTTCTCTTGTCCAGGCTCCTCTTCCCGAACCCGGCTGTGTCCAGCCTGTTCCAGACCAACCATTGGTCGGAAAGAGTGTCGACTCGAGTCCGCCGCTCGCTCATTCTATTTCGGAAGAGCCAAATTCCCATGTTCTTCTCGTCTCATCAAATTCTCCTGAGCTTGATAATGGTTTTCCCATCCCAACCTCTCCGGAGAATTCTAATTCGGTTCCTTCCGAGCAGGGGGGCACCCATATGGTTCCCCCACCAAGTAGTTCGGTCATTTCCTTCGATTGGAGTCATTTGACTACCCCTCCCCTTCCATCCCATGTGCCTTTTTGGGTCACCACCTATGCCTCCCATATGGCATTGCCTGGCACTGTGTTAGATGAAGGAGCATCGGTTAGTCTTATGCCCGTTACTACTTGGGAGGCTTTGGGTTCCCCATCGCTTCTACCTGTCGCACCGAATCTCACTGCTTTTGACGGAGGAACGAGTCAGCCATTAGGGATCCTCCAAAGTTTCCTATTACTTTGGGGGGCAAGACTGTCTATATAGATGTCTCAGTTACCCAAGGTTCTTTAGACTTCAGTCTTCTCCTTGGTCGTGATTATGTGTATGCCATGGGAGCCCTTATTTCTTCACTTTTCCGTGTGGTTTGTTTTCCACACGATGGAAGAATCGTGACGTTCGATCAATTATCGTTCGTTCGTCCACAAGCCCCTCCGGCGCACTCGTCCTTCACTCCTGGCTTTCATCCACAAGTTGCATCTGCCTCGCCGCAAATCAACTACGTGGCCACCTACCCCGTGCCCGTACCCAGTGATGACACCATCGTGCATAGTGTCCTGGGGGCATTAGGTCCTGATTTCCAAGATGTCGGCCTTCCCTCCGGAGCCACTTTCTTGGGGGCCTCCACTTCCCGTTAATTATGATGAAGTCTGGATGGAGCATAGTTCGTTTCCGGTGTCAAGCTCCTTAAAAAATGAAACCAGGTCTGGTGGAGCATAGTTCACTTTCCTATGTCAAGCTCCTTAAAAAATGAAACTGGATCAGTCCTGAGGATAGTTCCGATCTTGTGTCGACCTCGTTAAAAAACGAAACAGGGAGACGAGCACAGTTCCTGATCTTGTGTCAAGCTCATTAAAAAATGAAACAAGGGTTATGAGGATAGTTCTTTTACTGTGTCAACCTCGTTAAAAAATGAAACAACTCCCGTTCCAAATCGAGTCTTTTGATTAAGATCTCGTAAAATACAAGTCGAGTCTTTCATAGATCTCGAGAGTGAACCTTCATTCCATCCACTTTTTTGAATGCAATGAAGCTTGGGGGGCATGTACCTTGATTTGTGTCATTATGTTGGGGGCATGCGAGCTTATAACAAGCATAGTTTTTCGTTTCAAGCTTGTGTAAACATGAAACCGAATCCAAGCAGAGTTCTCCATGGTTCAAGCTTGTGTAAAAATGAACCCATACCAGATTTACATCTCGTGATTGCCATTTTTATCCGCTGAATTCTGCTAGATGAGCCTTGGTTGTTTCATTCCATTGCTACCATCTCTTTGGCCGGTCATATGCTCTCACTTGTTTGTTTATCCTTTCCTGAGGAACCGCAGCGATGAGTGGTTTTATTAGCCTGCCTCTTGACCATTATATGTTTGAGTAGTTCCACCATTGCCAGAACCAGTTGCTACCTTTTATACCACTCGTTCCTCTAGGACGAGTCACATTTAAGCTCTTTTCTGACTCGTAAAATGTGAAAAGATTGCCGAGTATTTTTCCCTTTTTGACTCGTTAAAGAGAATAAAAAAGGAGGTCTGCTTTCAGCTCTTTTCCGACCATTTAAAGATGAAAAGATTGCCGAGTTTCCCCCTGACTCGTTAAAAGGAATGAGAGGCGGTCGCCTTTAAAGCTATTTTTTCGACTGTTTAAACTAAAAAGATTGCCGGGTTTTTGTCGTTTCGAACTCGTTATTGGCTCCAAAACGACGTGCTTCTGACCCCTTTTTTACTTTTTCGGGTCGAAGTCACTATTTACGAAAAGTACTCCTCGATCATTTTGGTCGGGCGGTTCTTTCGAGTATTGTTTTATACTTTTTCGTGCTCGAGAGACACAACTTTATGAAAAAGGACCCCCCTGGAGTTTTCTTTTTTGCTGTCTTTTCAGACTCTCTAAACAGGAAAAGATGCCGAGTTCTTCCTTTGTCAGACTCGTTAAAACTTAAATGACATCGGGTATTGTCGAAATGACACTTTTTCAAGCATATGCTACCCCCGTCAAGCTTGTCATCCAAAAATAATCGGGGTACCTGCCAGAAATGGTGGGGAAAATGGAACTGTAATCATAGTCATGTCGGCAGTATGTCGCTCTTGAACATGGCACTCCTCTGCTTCGTGTCTGGGTGGGACCATCTCATCTTGTTTTTCACTGGCCTCCGTGGGTTTGGGTTATCCTATTTGACCTCTCATCTACTCATTGCATTGTCACCATGACCCCTGCTCATTTGATGTCAAATACTGCCAAGTCCGCTATCGTGCCGCCGATATGTTCAAGAGAAGTTGACCTCTGCAGAGTTACAACCTACCCTTGATGCCTCACATACTTCTGATTCATCACACTAATCTTCCTTTGTCTCGTGTCGATGATGTGGGAAACATTATGGCCCACCTTCGATCAAGGTTACCTCCTGTCGACTTCAGCTCATTATCCAGGACGGTGACTTAGAGACCCCTTCCAGGTGCCTTAGAGCCTGCATGCCTCAATGGCAGGTTCTTCGTGTTCGACGCGAGGTTTTCATCATTGGCCTCCGATCGAATGATTCCGCGGGTGTTCGACGCCAGCTCATTGATTCGCATGCCGTGGATTGTACCTATAGTACCTTGAGGACCATTGTCATTATTGGTGGCCCCTCTCGCGTCTGTTAACAGTTTTCATCATTGATTGGTAACCAGAAGATGTTCATGCATGTTCGACTTCAACTCATGTATTCACGTGCTTGAACTTGTGCTTTGTTCGGATTGGGATGGAGCGCAAGACCCTAGATCTCTGTTTGTTATGGTCCAGGTTGCGATTTTGTGGATGATCATGACATGACTCATTGATGGATGGCTGCGACCATACCTTATCATTATTCTGGTCTCTTCAGCTGGGTGGCTACGTCCATACCATAGACCTTTCTTCATATGTCTTTTGGATGGCTGCGTCCATGCCTAGACTACATGCACTCAAGCTATCAGTTGTACATACGTGCAGGTCCTTCCTGGTGGTGTTCCAGTTCGGCAGTTTTGTAAAGCATTTCACCCCTCCCCCCACTCTCTCGGGCTTCATGCTTTAGGGGGCATCTGTTACACAACAATTTGTCACTGTCATCCTGTCAGTATCCCTACTGTGTCATGAAATCAAATTCATCATGCTCATGCTCTCTAAACTGGCCAAATAACCCACTTTGCCAAAGTTTTTGCTATCAGCGCGACTTTTGTCCAAATAACCGCGCTGATGGGCCCTCCATAACAGACCAAATGCGCTGCCAGCGCGGAAGTACAACTATTTTCCGCGCTGATCGAATTTCATGAGCCAGCGCGTCTTGCCTTTGTATTGAGTCGCGCTAACATGGCCTTCTCAGTTATTGAGGTGCGACGTCAGCGCGCCAGTCCTGTTATAATCCGCGCTGATCCTGTTTGGGCGAATTTGTTCTAACAGCCAACCTTCCAGATGACTCCAGACCTGGTTGTTGGCCTTGTGAGTATCGCCCTCCCTTCTATGGCATGTTTGTTCGTCATATGTGCCACCTTTCTTGGGGATAAGCTTATCCTTCCACCCTTCATGGAGACTCCTTCTCTTATATAAACCTCTACCATTGCCATGAGAAGCTAGTTTTTGGGAATAGTTTTTGACATCAAGGAATTCATAGTGTTTTTGTGTGCTACTGCTAGTAGGTAGTTGGTGTGATAAAGTGTGGATTGCTAGAGAGCTAGAGAAAGGTTGTGAAGTCTTAGAGTTTTGTGTGAGAGAGAGTTGCTTGACTTGGGAGATCTACCTCTTGGGTGAATGCTTATGAGATTTTCTGGCTGGACCCTCTTGAGAAGGACTCAGCGTCAGAACAATGGTTGTATCTTTCTCTGATTATTGATTAATAATAGATGACTACTGTTATGGTTCCATTCTCATTTGTCTATGCAATGGTTAAATGTGAATTACATCCTTTCTGACTGATGTATGATTGCTTTTATTAGATTTCACGCTTGTGTTTGCATTTCTCTTTGTATGTGCAGGTGTCCGCCCACAAGGATAGTGGAGGATTGTGACCGGCCAGAGGAAAGGAGCGAGTGTGGCATCTCTTCATCAAACAACAGCGCTGGGATCCAAGTAGGTGCTCTTTGCCTATCTTCTAATTGCAAATAGGAACTTGCGTAGTAGCATTGACCGATTGTTGCTAGACCCACTCTGGGCTAGTAGGGATCACCTCTATCCGTAGAGGGGATTTACCTCTCCAACAATTTGGCGACTCCGCTGGGGAATCAACCTTTTGTCTCTTGTGTCCACCCTTTGTGTTTGAATTTGATTGTTCTCTTTTTCAAGATTTGGGGATTGTTTCTTTGTTTTTAGCCTTCTTGGGTCCATCTGGGAAGTGTCTTGATTGTTAAAAGACTTTCTACCTTTCGTTTGGGAGTTTGTTGCTTTGATTCTACTCATTTTTACCCTCAGCGCGGTTTAATTAAAAACAGACGCGCTGACGTCGCGCACCTGCCTCTTTGTTATCCCTGTCATCGCGCCTGTACGATTAACAGTCGCGCTGACCTCGTTTTTTTGAGACAGCGCGCTTTATTCGTGTGCTTCCGCGCCGACGCCGCACCCCTGCTTCTTTGTTCTCCCTGTCATCGCGCCTGTACAATTAATAGTCGCGCTGACCTCGTTTTTTCGAGACAGCGCCCTTTATCCGTGTTCTTCCGCGCTGACGTCGCAAAGTTGCTACGGGCCTCCTCTTTTCAGCGCCGAGTTGCTGAAGCCCACCCGCGCTGATCCTGTAGAATTCATTTTTGTTCAAATCAGCCTCCTGAACCTGTTGCTGTGACTTTCCCCTCTTCTCTCCACTTGGTTTGTGGCTTGTTTTTCATTACCTAAACTCTGAGCTGCTTGTTTGCGAAGTCTTATTCCATAGGATTTCGTTTTTGCTCGTTTTTTGGTTTTGCAAGTACCTTCCTCTTTGCTTTCGCTGCTTGGTTTGTATTTCCACCATCACTTTTACAGTTGCTGGATTGTGTTGAGTCTCTAATTGACTGGTTGTAACTCTCATCCTCCGGGTGTTTGCCTTTTTCCGTTGATTTCGCATTCTAGCCCTAGGGCATCTAGCGGCCGGGTGTGTGTCAAGCCTTCCGTCGGGATCTTGTTTTCTTGTTTGACCAGCCAACTTCAGATTTGTTTTACACTTGGTCAGTGATTGTTTAAGTGTTTTTGGTTGTGTTTCCAAGCGGTTTTTCGCTTCCTCCTTGCTTGAATCCTTGCTTGTCTTGCCGAGCTTAGATCACATAGCTCGTGCGGAACTTGGTTTTCCTTTTGATTTGGAAATCTTTGTTGGATGTTTTGGGAACTTTGTGTGCTTTCACTAAGTGATTTGCTTGGTGTTCTGGTTCCTCCAAATTCATTTAGATGCTTTGTGCCATTGAAATAAAATCAAACCAGTAGCTTTGCTTTTGAGAATTGAAAAGGAAAAGAACATTTCATTGATTCGCATTTTCAAAAGAAAAGTTTCTTTTCCTCACTTTTAGCTGCATTAGGCTGCTTGATTGTTTGATTTCATTTTGTTTGATTGAAAATTCCTCACCCTCCCATAGTTAGAATTCATCGAACAAAATGGTATTCTTTGGCATGTAGTTTGCATCTAGGTAATTGTGAGAGAACATACGATAGAGCCTGAAATCGAAACTTAACTCAAGATTAACCATAAAATGAACTGAATTAACCTAAAAACGCATTGGAACTAAATGCAAACATCTAGAGGTCTAGGTTAGAGACGTGTTCCGGCGTCTTTAAACATAGCCACTGTTGTTTCACATTATGGTTGGGTGATTCCTCCTTTTGTGACTCGATAGTGGTCTAACACGGACTGCGCTCCCATGTACCGTCGCGTATATAGGGAGACCCCACTAGGCTTTTATCCTTTATCCATAGGAAGCCGAGTCTGCCGCCTTGTGAACCGTGACGCATCGTACACAGCATTCGGGAAGATTGACTGCGGTACGGAAAGTCCTTGGCTCTCATACGATTGCTGAGGTGTATAAGCAGTTTTACGGGTCGCTTGGTAAACCCTTTTGCCTAGAATCTCTAGAGAAGTCACTTTTGATCCTTTTCGGACTCCTTAAAAGAAAAGGTGCCTGTGAGCGTCTTGTCACTTCGTGCTCATTAAACATTCGAAGGAGACTGGAGTCATCTTTTCGTCCCTTTCTCGACTCTTGAAACATGAAAAGGTCAAGTTTAGTTCCAGTGTCTTAAAAATTTATTCGGCCACGATAACATTACCTGGTTAGATTTTGTGTGCGTTAGCTTGAGTAGGTTTCGTTTTATTTCTCAATGGCAACTTTTCCAGGGTTCACCAACCCAAGCTCCCCTCCTGACGGGAATCTTGGGCATTTCCCTCCTCTTGGGAATGTTGGTGCTCTGTATATGGCAACGTTGTCCCTACCAGGGTTAACTGTTGGGTTGCCTGTCTAGTTGTTTTTGACCTCTTTGGTCTCTGCCGTGTCAGCTGTTAGTCCATCAGTCCCTCCACCTGAACAACATCATGTTGATCCTAAGGTGGATGTCTCCCCTTCGACGCCTACTTCTACGTCATCCTCTTGTACTTCGCCTGGTGAAATTCTCGATGTGAGTAACCAGTTGGCTAAGAAGAAGAAGAGGAAGACCAAGATGAAGAAATCCCCTAAGGGAGAGCCTACACACACAGTCCCCCTCTCAAGTCTAGCTATCCACCCCAGTACACCTGAAGTCGGGTCACCTTTCACTCCTCCGCAGAAGGTTAAGTTTCCTTGTCGATTATGCAAGGAGGACCATCTTCTTCGTGATTGTCCTAGCATTCCCAGGATCTTAGAAGTATGGTCTCGTGATCCGGCCCACCCCTCATCGTCCACTGAACCTCACGGCGATGCTACCTCATCAGTTGGGAATGGCAAGGGAAAAGGGAAGATTCGAATCCCCTACAGACTTTGTGAAGGCAATCATCCCCTTCACCTTTGTCCACTCATGGATAAAGCCTCCACTATTTTGGAAAGTCTCCCAGCTCCCTCACCCCAACTACCCGTTGGATATCAACGTCTTTCTGCAGTTGCAGATCATCCGCCTCCCGACAATGAGATTGGTTCACATTCTTCTCTTGTCCAGGCTCCTCTTCCTGAACCCGGCTGTGTCCAGCCTGTTCCAGACCAACCATTGGTCAAAAAGAGTGTCGACTCGAGTCCGCCGCTCGCTCATTCTGTTTCGGAAGAACCAAATTCCCATGTTATTCTCGTCTCATCAAATTCTCCTGAGCTTGATAATGGTTTTCCCATCCCAACCTCTCCGGAGAATTCTAATTCGGTTCCTTCCGAGCAGGGGGGCACCCATATGGTTCCCCCACCAAGTAGTTCGGTCATTTCCTTCGATTGGAGTCGTTTGACTACGCCTCCGCTTCCATCCCATGTGCCTTTTTGGGTCACCGCCTATGCCTCCCATATGGCATTGCCTGGCACTGTTTTAGATGAAGGAGCATCGGTTAGTCTTATGCCCATTACTACTTGGCAGGCTTTGGGTTCCCCATCGCTTGTACCTGTCGCACCGAATCTCACCGCTTTTGACGGAGGAACGAGTCAGCCATTAGGGATCCTTCCAAAGTTTCCTATTACTTTGGGGGGCAAGACTGTCTATATAGATGTCTCAGTTACCCAAGGTTCTTTAGACTTCAGTCTTCTCCTTGGTCGTGATTATGTGTATGCCATGGGAGCCCTTGTTTCTTCACTTTTCCGTGTGGTTTATTTTCCACACGATGGAAGAATCGTGACGTTCGATCAATTATCGTTCGTTCATCCACAAGCCCCTCCGGTGCACTCGTCCTTCCCTCCTGGCTTTCATCCACAAGTTGCATCTGCCTCGCCGCAAATCAACTACGTGGCCACCTACCCCGTGCCCGTACCCAGTGATGACACCATCGTGCATAGTGTCCTGGGGGCATTAGGTCCTGATTTCCAAGATGTCGGCCTTCCCTCTGGAGCCACTTTCTTGGGGGCCTCCACTTCCCGTTAATTATGATGAAGTCTGGATGGAGCATAGTTCCTTTCCGGTGTCAAGCTCCTTAAAAAATGAAACCAGGTCTGGTGGAGCATAGTTCACTTTCCTATGTCAAGCTCCTTAAAAAATGAAACTGGATCAGTCCCGAGGATAGTTCTGATCTTGTGTCGACCTCGTTAAAAAACGAAACAAGGAGACGAGCATAGTTCCTGATCTTGTGTCAAGCTCATTAAAAAATGAAACAAGGGTTATGAGGATAGTTCTTTTACTGTGTCAACCTCGTTAAAAAATGAAACAACTCCCTTTCCAAATCGAGTCTTTTGATTAAGATCTCGTAAAATACAAGTCGAGTCTTTCATAGATCTCGAGAGTGAACCTTCATTCCATCCACTTTTTTGAATGCAATGAAGCTTGGGGGGCATGTACCTTGATTTGTGTCATTATGTTGGGGGCATGCAAGCTTATAACAAGCATAGTTTTTCATTTCAAGCTTGTGTAAACATGAAACCGAATCCAAGCAGAGTTCTCCATTGTTCAAGCTTGTGTAAAAATGAACCCATACCCGATTTACATCTCGTGATTGCCATTTTTATCCGCTGAATTCTGCTAGATGAGCCTTGGTTGTTTCATTCCATTGCTACCATCTCTTTGGCCGGTCATATGCTCTCACTTGTTTGTTTATCCTTTCCTGAGGAACCGCAGCGATGAGTGGTTTTATTAGCCTGCCTCTTGACCATTATATGTTTGAGCAGTTCCACCATTGCTGGAACCAGTTGCTACCTTTTATACCACTCGTTCCTCTAGGATGAGTCACATTTAAGCTCTTTTCTAACTCGTAAAATGTGAAAAGATTGCCAAGTATTTTTCCCTTTTTGACTCGTTAAAGAGAATAAAAATGGAGGTCTGCTTTCAGCTCTTTTCCGACCGTTTAAAGATGAAAAGATTGCCGAGTTTCCCCTTGACTCGTTAAAAGGAATGAGAGGCAGTCGCCTTTAAAGCTCTTTTTTCGACCGTTTAAACTAAAAAGATTGTCGGGTTTTTGTCGTTTCGAACTCGTTATTGGCTCCAAAACGACGTGCTTCTGACCCCTTTTTAACTTTTTCAGGTCGAAGTCACTATTTACAAAAAGTACTCCTTGATCATTTTGGTCGGGCGGTTCTTTCGAGTATTGTTTTATACTTTTTCGGGCTTGAGAGACACAACTTTACGAAAAAGGACCCCCCTGGAGTTTTCTTTTCTGCTGTCTTTTCAGACTCTCTAAACAGGAAAAGATGCCGAGTTCTTCCTTTGTCAGACTCGTTAAAACTTAAATGACATCGGGTATTGTCGAAATGACACTTTTTCAAGCATATGCTACCCCCGTCAAGCTTGTCATCCAAAAATAATCGGGGTACCTGCCAGAAATGGTGGGGAAAATGGAACTGTAATCATAGTCATGTCGGCAGTATGTCGCTCTTGAACATGGCACTCCTCTGCTTCGTGTCTGGGTGGGACCATCTCATCTTGTTTTTCACTAGCCTCCGTGGGTTTGGGTTATCCTATTTGACCTCTCATCTGCTCATTGCCTTGTCACCATGACCCCTGCTCATTTGATGTCAAATACTGCCAAGTCCGCTATCGTGCCGCCGATATGTTCAAGAGAATTTGACCTCTGCAGAGTTACAACCTACCCTTGATGCCTCACATACTTCTGATTCATCACACTAATCTTCCTTTGTCTCGTGTCGATGATGTGGGAAACATTATGGCCCACCTTCGATCAAGGTTACCTCCTGTCGACTTCAACTCATTATCCAGGACGGTGACTTAGAGACCCCTTCCAGGTGCCTTAGAGCCTGCATGCCTCAATGGCAGGTTCTTCGTGTTCGACGCGAGGTTTTCATCATTGGCCTCCGATCGAATGATTCCGCGGGTGTTCGACGCCAGCTCACTGATTCGCATGCCGTGGATTGTACCTATAGTACCTTGAGGACCATTGTCATTATTGGTGGCCCCTCTCGCATCTGTTAACAGTTTTCATCATTGATTGGTAATCAGACGATGTTCATGCATGTTCGACTTCAACTCATGTATTCACGTGCTTGAACTTGTACTTTGTTCGGATTGGGATGGAGCGCAAGACCCTGGATCTCTGTTTGTTATGGTCCAGGTTGCGATTTTGTGGATGATCATGACATGACTCATTGATGGATGGCTGCGCCCATACCTGAGTCTTCATGGATGGCTGCGACCATACCTTATCATTATTCTGGTCTCTTCAGCTGGGTGGCTACGTCCATACCACAGACCTTTCTTCACATGTCTTTTGGATGGCTGCGCCCATGCCTAGACTACATGTAATCAAGCTATCAGTTGTACATACGTGCAGGTCCTTCCTGGTGGTGTTCCAGTTCGGCAGTTTTGTAAAGCATTTCACCCCTCCCACTCTCTCGGGCTTCATGCTTTATGGGGCATCTGTTACACAACAATTTGTCACTGTCATCCTGTCAGTATCCCTACTGTGTCATGAAATCAAATTCATCATGCTCATGCTCTCTAAACTGGCCAAATAACCCACTTTGCCAAAGTTTTTGCTATCAGCGCGACTTTTGTCCAAATAACCGCGCTGATGGGCCCTCCATAACAGACCAAATGCGCTGCCAGCGCGGAAGTACACCTATTTTCCACGCTGATAGAATTTCATGAGCCAGCGCATCTTGCCTTTGTATTGAGTCGCGCTGACATGGCCTTCTCAGTTATTGAGGTGCAACGTCAGCGCGCCAGTCCTGTTATAATCCGCGCTGATCCTATTTGGGCGAATTTGTTCTAACATCCAACCTTCCAGATGACTCCAGACCTGGTTGTTGGCCTTGTGAGTATCGCCCTCCCTTCTATGGCATGTCTGTTCGTCATATGTGCCACCTTTCTTGGGGATAAGCTTATCCTTCCACCCTTCATGGAGACTCCTTCTCTTATATAAACCTCTACCATTGCCATGAGCAGCTAGTTTTTGGGAATATTTTTTGACATCAAGGAATTCATAGTGTTTTTGTGTGCTACTGCTAGTAGGTAGTTGGTGTGATAAAGTGTGGATTTGCTAGAGAGCTAGAGAAAGGTTGTGAAGTCTTAGAGTTTTGTGTGAGAGAGAGTTGCTTGACTTGGGAGATCTACCTCTTGGGTGAATGCTTATGAGATTTGCTGGCTGGACCCTCTTGAGAAGGACTCAGCGTCAGAAAAATGGTTGTATCTTTCTCCGATTATTGATTAATAATAGATGACTACTGTTATGGTTCCATTCTCATTTGTCTATGCAATGGTTAAATGTGAATTACATCCTTTCTGACTGATGTATGATTGCTTTTATTAGATTTCACGCTTGTGTTTGCATTTCTCTTTGTATGTGCAGGTGTCCGCCCACATGGATAGTGGAGGATTGTGACCGGCCAGAGGAAAGGAGCGAGTGTGGCATCTCTTCATCAAACAACAGCGCTGGGATCCAAGTAGGTGCTCTTTGCCTATCTTCTAATTGCAATTAGGAACTTGCGTAGTAGCATTGACCGATTGTTGCTAGACCCACTCTGGGCTAGTAGGGATCGCCTCTATCCGTAGAGGGGATTTACCTCTCCAACAGCCCCTCTGAATATTTCTGACAAAATTTGATTCTTCTTCCTCTTCTTCTGGGACGTGGCTTGCTTCATAATAATCTCCTTTGCCTGATGCCTTGAAAGCAGCTTCTCTTCTGTCTGATGGACCTCCCTTTCTCATTTCATAAGTAGTTAGAATTCCATGTAGCTAAGACATAGTAAGAATTCGTAGATTTTCCTTTTCTTCTATTGCAGATACTTTAGATTCAAACTTGGGGGACAATGATCTTAGAACCTTTTCAACCACAATAGCCTCTTTTATTTCTTCACCCAAAATTTTCATACAATTAACAACCTCATCTACCCGAAGAAAATAGTTAGCCACACTTTCATCATTATACATTTTGAGAGTCTCATACTAAATTCTGAGAGTTTGGAGTTTAGCACGCTTTACCTGTTCATCTCCTTCATAGCTCGTGACAATTTTGTCCCATATCTCTTTTGCGGATTTATAGTGCATTACCTTCATGAATTCTGATTGAGATATACATCCTAATAGAGTACTGACTGCTTTCGCATTTGTTTCATACTTCTTTTTCTCGGCTGCATCTGTAGTAGTAGCTGAAGGAAAAGCGTAGCCTGTCTCTACGATGTCCCAAACTTCTATACCAAGAGATTGAAGATAGGCAGTAACTCTTACCTTCCAATAATTGAAGTTTGTCCCATCAAAAACTGGTGGCCTGATTGATGCTTCTCTCTCGTAGTTGCTCATGATGAACGATCTACCTTCAAGCGATCAAGCTTCTCTGAAGGACCTGCTCTGATACCAATTGTTGGAAATAATACTGAGGGGGGGGTGAATCAGTATTATCTAACTCTTTTAATAAATCTTCCTTATTTGTTCTTTGAATTAGTTTTGCATGTCAGTACCATAAAATAATGAGCATGAACAAAGAAAACAGATAGTCACACCAAAGAACACAAGATGTAAGGTGGAAACCCAATGTGGGTGAAAACCACCTGTTGCAATATGTCTCTATCTTCTTTCAAATTAGAAACTCCTTTTACAATGGTTTTGTACTGGTGCAGTCCTTTACCAGTACGCAGGCTGCAACCTGCAGAGAGCTACAACTCTCTCTCATTTTCCAGTCTCTCCTGGAAGGGAGCTACAACCCCATACTTCTTTTCTTACAAGGAACACTTTTCATAAATTTTCAAACTGGATCCATAAGCATCAAATGATCATAAAGTATAAGAAAATCACCCAGTTAAATGTAGTAACCAGATCAACAATAATAGAACCAAACCCAGAACACAACAATGATAAACAAAGATCTTAAGAGAAGTAAGCACCCTGCTCAACTGCTCGTCTGCTTACGTAAGCACCCTGCTCAACTTCTTGCCTGCTTACAGTACGCACCCTACTCAACTGCTTGCCTGCTTACAGTACGCACCCTACTCAACTGCTCGCTTGCTTACAGTACGCACCCTGCTCAACTGTTCACCTGCGTACCTCGCTCTGAGTCCATTGAACTGCCTGCGGACCTCCGCACCTGCAACCCTTCTGTGCCTGCATATGTACGCACCTGCAACCCTTCTGTGCCTGCGTATGTACGCACCTGCAGCCCTTCTGTGCCTGCGTACCTCCGCACCTTCAACCCTTCTGTGCCTGCGTACCTCCGCACCTGCAACCCTTCTGTGCCTGCGTACCGGTGCACCTGAAATACTTCGTTCCTTCGTACGTACGCACTTTTCTTTCACTGTACCTGCGTACCTTCGGGCATAGATGATTTCAAGACTTCAGAAATAACCCAGACAGTCAGATCTACAGATCTGAACCTGCGTCGAAGAGATCTCAATCCATCAGTAGATTCGCCTTATTTAGATCTAGACATACTCCCAAGAGATAAAATCTAGCCCTGATAAGATATTCAACCAAAAACATGCTCAAGCCAAATGATCTCCTTTGCTTTATATATGAAAGCTCTTCCTTAAAACATGGATCAATACCACGAGCCGACACCATAATAACCCAATACCGTCGGCTAAATACCAAGAGTAAAACATAAGAAAACCCCACATGTGAATTTCTTTGCCTTGAAATGTGTGCACTGGGGGTACGCACCTCCTGAACGGCTGACCTGTGGGTATGTACGCACTCTATGTAACTCCGACCTGCGTGTACGCACCTTATGTAAGGTGTACCTGCGTACCCCTTATTTTCTTCAATATTTGATAGCTGATCATCAATCTCTGCTGCTGACTTGAAGTACTGTGATCTATCACCTGAATGGGTTGCCATCAAGGACAACACTTTAGCCATAATGCCAACAATCTCCCCCTTTGGACTTGATGGCAACCTCAAAACTTCAGCTTCATTCTCCCCCTTTGACATCAAGGGCAAAGGGTTATGCTCCCCCTGAATATGAACTAGATCTGCAACGAAGAACCATAATCCACCATGAAAGAGATAGAGACATATTGCAGCTACTTCCAAGATCTCCTTCTGCACATCCTCCATAATGCCAACAATGCATTATATGCTCCCCCTGAACCTGTACCATCAATCAGAAGAGGTTCAACAATAAGATGATGCATCAACAACCCCCAGCTTTTGCCTGAGGTATTCAAAAGTGTCCATGGGCAATGGTTTGGTGAGAATATCAGCAACTTGTTCCTTAGAAGGAACATACTCCAACTTGACCTTCTGTTCAACCACTTGTTCCTGGAGAAAATGATACTTGATTGGTATGTGCTTGGTTTTTGAATGCATAACAGGATTCTTTGAGATGCTGATTGCACTTGTGTTATCACATAAGATGGGGATTGGTGGTGTACAAGTGATTTGAAAATCCTGCAAAGTCTGCATCATCCAAAGGAGTTGGGTGCAACAAGATGCAGCAGCAACATATTCCGCTTCAGCTGTAGACAAGGCAATCGAACTCTGTTTCTTGCTGAACCAAGATACCAGTCTGGAACCCATAAAGAACGCACCACCACTTGTGCTTTTCCTGTCATCCACGCTTCGGGCCCAATCTGCATCTGTATAAGCATGAAGTGTAAGATCTGTATCTCTAGGATACCATAAGCCATAATTTTGAGTCCCTTGAATATATTTGAAAATTCTCTTCACTGCCTGAAGATGAGTCTCCTTTGGATTTGCCTGAAATCTTCCAACTATTCCAACTGCATGCATGATGTCCGGTCGGGTACCTGTCAAATAAGTAAACTTCCAATCATAGATCTGTAGGTTGGTTGATGTACTGCTGCAGTTTCATCATTTGCATTGAGGCTACATCCTGTGACCATGGGTGTACATACTGGTTTTGCATCTTCCATACCATATTTCTTCAAAATCTGTTTGAGATACTTGGTTTGAGATAAAAAGATTCCTCCTTCTTTTTGTTGGATTTGCAAACCAAGGAAATATGTCAGTTCTCCTAGCAAGGACATTTCAAATTCTTTCTGCATGACCAAGGCAAAGCTTTGACTCATAGCTTCTTCATTGCTCCCAAAAATAATGTCATCTACATACACAACAAGTATTAGCAATTTGTCATTTTCAACTTTTATATAAAGATTGATATCTGCTGATCCTTTTGAAAAGCCTTGTTGATGAAGATATTTGTCCAAACGGTAGTACCAAGCCCTTGGAGCTTGTTTGAGACCATAGAGAGCCTTTTTCAATCTGCAAATAAGATTTGGATCATTTCCAAGAATGAACCCATCTGGTTGTTCAATGTATACTTCTTCTTTCAAGTCTCCATTCAGAAAGGCTGATTTCATGTCCATTTGAAATACTTTGAAGTTTTGAAAACTTGAGAGAGCAAGGAACATTCGGATGGCCTCAAGTCTTGCAACAGGAGCAAAGGTTTCTTCAATGTCTATTCCTTCTTGCTGCGCATACCCTTTACAAACAAGTCTGGCTTTGTTTCTAATTACTTCCCCATTTTCATTCAATTTATTTTTGAAGACCCATTTTGTTCCGATAACATTCTTATCCTTTGGTCTAGGAACCAGCTCCCAAGTGTTGTTCTTTTCGATCTGCTCAAGTTCTTCATCCATTGCCTTCACCCAACATTCATCTTTGCAAGCCTCTTTCACATTTTGTGGTTCAGTAGAGGAGAGTAATGCCAAATAGCTTGAAGCTTCTGCAACTGTTCTTCTTGTTTGTACACCTTCTTCTTTCTGCCCCATAATCTGAGATTCTGGATGATTCTTCTGGACATATCTGGATGGAGTCTTTTCTTCTATTCTTGTTTCCTCCTCTTGTTCTTCTTGAGTTTCTTCTTGAGGTTCTTCTTCTTCATCATTCTATCGTTGGGGGTAGCCTTCATCTTCTTCGATGTCTTCATGATGTACTTGCCTAGGAATGTATCCCTTCTCATCAACCACTACATCAATGCTGTCAACAATTCTGCCAAGTATTTTATTGTAGCATTTGTATGCTTTGCTATGTGGAGAGTAACCAAGAAGAATGCCTTCATCTGCTCTAGGTTCAAGTTTGCCAAGCTGCTCATCAGTATTCTTGATATAGCATTTGCTCCCAAAGATTTTGAAGTGCTTTACCGAAGGAGTCCTACCACTCTAGAGCTCATGAGGAGTTTGAGTGCTGTTCAGCCGGACATTTGTTTTGTTGAGAATAACAACTGCAGCATGTGCAGCTTCACCCCAGAAAGTTGCGGGAGTTCCTGACTCATCAAGCATAGCACGAGCCATTTGCTGGACTGTTCTGTTCATTCTTTCCACAACTCCATGTTGCTGAGGAGTTCTTGCTGTAGAGAATTCTCTTCTTATCCCATGTTCTTCGCAGAAATCGAAAAATTCATTTGAAGTAAATTCCCCACCTCTCTCGGATCTGAGGCACTTAATTTTGTGACCTGATTCATTTTCAACCAAGGCTTTGAAGGATTTGAATTTTTCAAATGCTTCATCTTTGTGCTTCATAAGTCCTAACCAGACAAACATGGAGAAATCGTCAATGAATAATATCAAGTATTCTTCTCCTCGAGGTGTTCTTTTCCTGAAAGGACCGCATGTATCTGTATGTACTAGCTCAAGAGGCATTCTAGCTGATCCTTCTTTCTCTGGAAAGTTAGTTCTGGTTTGTTTTCCAAACTGACATGATTTGCATATGGTGTTGTCAAGAATTTTGATATCTGGAAGATCGCGAACTGCCTGATATTTGCATGCTTTCCTTATTTTTGAAAAGCTTAGATGTCCCAACCTCCGATGCCATAACCAATGCTCATCATCCTTGCTCAGATGGCATTGATGTTGTCCTTCTTCAAATATGTACAGATTATTTGGAGTTCTTTTGCCTTTGATCACTGTTTTACCTGTATCAAGATTACGAACAAGACATCCATTTGATCTGAATATAACCTCGGTTCTTTGATCACACATCTGGCTGACACTTAGAAGATTATGCTTCAATCCATCAACATACAAAACATTTCCAGCCTTGACCTTTTCTTTTAACTGAGCAATGCCTTTTCCTTTTATAGTTGCAGGAGTATCATTTCCAAAAGAGACTTTCTTTCCTTTTTCTAGAGCAGAATATGACTCAAGTTTTTCTTTATCACCTGTCATATGCTTCGAACATCCACTGTCAATGTACCATAGATTTTCCTGTCCCTCTGCATAAAATGCTATCCCACATCTTTCTGTTTGTGGTTCCTTTATTCTCCATGTTTTGGTGCTTGAGGCTTGTTCCTTTTTCTGCTGAAACCTGCTCCTGCATTCAGAGTCTTCATGACCAAATTTGTTGCAAATAGAACATTCAACTTCATTTTCAAGAACCGAAAAGTTGTTATAGGTCCTTTTTGTAATCCCGGTCATACTTCTTTGTTTTTGAGCTTACCTAGTCATGATTGTTTTATATGCAACACATTGAGCTACTTTGTGACCAAAGTTATGGCAAGAAAAGCATTGTCCATTGAAGAAACTTATGCGGTTATCGAATCTACCAGCCAATTGATAGTAATTTCTAGTGTCATCTATTCTTGAAACAAATTGAGAAGATTTTACCTGTGGCTGGTTGTAGCTTTTTTTCACCCTTAAGATGGATTGCCCCTGATAGTTTCTGTTTGTAATTCGTCCCTGCTTTACCTGATGATCTTCATCGTGCTTTTGCTCATTTCTTCTTGCTGCATCAAGATAACATTTTGAGGTGGATGCTTGAGAAGTTTCTCCATTATAGCCCAGACCTGTCTTGTTTAGTGGAGACCGTTGCACATTGATAATCTCATCCAAAGTTTCAGATCCTTTGACAAACTTGAGATTAATAGCTTTTGTTTTCTCAATCTCTTTTCTAAGACCAACAATTTCACCTTCTGATTTTTCAAGATGTTTTTCCTTTTCATCAATTTGAAATTGTAGAGTATCAATGATCATGTTCTTTTCTTCTATACATCTCTTGAGTCTAGTAATTTCATCATAAAGGTTATCCACATCTATAGCATCCATATAATCATCATCTTCAAATGCCATTAACAACTTATATTCATTACCTTGTTCATCTTCATCACTGTTTGATAGACCATCACTATCTTCATGAGTGTAGTAGCTTTTCTTATTTGCGTTCTGTTTCTTGTTCCATCTAGCAGGTTCCTTTCCTTTATCCTTATAAGGACATTTTGCAGCATAATGACCTACTCTTCCACAAGCAAAGCATTTAAAAGGTAACTTACCTCTGAACCTTCCAGAGCCCCTCTGAAGATTTCTGACAAAATTTGATTCTTCTTCCTCTTCTTCTGGGACGTGGCTTGCTTCATAATAATCTCCTTTGCCTGATGCCTTGAAAGCAGCTTCTCTTCTGTCTAATGGACCTCCCTTTCTCATTTCCTAAGCAGTTAGAATTCCATGTAGCTGAGACATAGTAAGAATTCGTAGATTTTCCTTTTCTTCTATTGCAGATACTTTAGATTCAAACTTGGGGGACAATGATCTTAGAACCTTTTCAACCACAATAGCCTCTTTTATTTCTTCACCCAATTTTTTCATACAATTAACAACCTCATCTACCCGAAGAAAATAGTTAGCCACACTTTCATCATTATACATTTTGAGAGTCTCATACTGAATTCTGAGAGTTTGGAGTTTAGCACGCTTTACCTGTTCATCTCCTTCATAGCTCGTGACAATTTTGTCCCATATCTCTTTTGCGGATTTATAGTGCATTACCTTCATGAATTCTGATTGAGATATACATCCTCATAGAGTACTGACTGCTTTCGCATTTGTTTCATACTTCTTTTTCTCGGCTGCATCTGTAGGAGTAGCTGAAGGAAAAGCGTAGCCTCTCTCTACGATGTCCCAAACTTCTGTACCAAGAGATTGAAGATAGGCAGTAACTCTTACCTTCCAATAATTGAAGTTTGTCCCATCAAAAACTGGTGGCCTGATTGATGCTTCTCTCTCGTAGTTGCTCATGATGACGATCTACCTTCAAGCGATCAAACTTCTCTGAAGGACCTGCTCTGATACCAATTGTTGGAAATAATACTGAGAGGGGGGGTGAATCAGTATTATCTAACTCTTTTAATAAATCTTCCTTATTTGTTCTTTGAATTAGTTTTTCATGTCAGTACCATAAAATAATGAGCATGAACAAAGAAAACAGATAGTCACACCAAAGAACACAAGATGTAAGGTGGAAACCCAATGTGGGTGAAAACCACCTACTGCAATATGTCTCTATCTTCTTTCAAATTAGAAACTCCTTTTACAATGGTTTTGTACTGGTGCAGTCCTTTACCAGTACGCAGGCTGCAACCTGTAGAGAGCTACAACTCTCTCTCGTTTTCCAGTCTCTCCTGGAAGGGAGCTACAACCCCCTACTTCTTTTCTTACAAGGACCACTTTTCATAAATTTTCAAACTGGATCCATAAGCATCAAATGATCATAAAGTATAAGAAAATCACCCAGTCAACTGTAGTAACTAGATCAACAATAATAGAACCAAACCCAGAACACAACAATGATAAACAAAGATCTTAAGAGAAGTAAGCACCCTGCTCAACTGCTTGCCTGCTTACGTAAGCACCCTGCTCAACTGCTTGCCTGCTTACAGTACACACCCTGCTCAACTGCTTGCCTGCTTACAGTATGCACCCTGCTCAACTGCTTGCCTGCTTACAATACGCACCCTGCTCAACTGTTCGCCTGCGTACCTCGCTCTGAGTCCATTGAACTGCCTGCGGACCTCCGCACCTGCAACCCTTCTGTGCCTGCGTATGTACGCACCTGCAACCCTTCTGTGCCTGCGTATGTACGCACCTGCAGCCCTTCTGTGCCTGCGTACCTCCGCACCTTCAACCCTTCTGTGCCTGCGTACCTCCGCACCTGCAACCCTTCTGTGCCTGCGTACCGGTGCACCTGAAACGCTTCGTTCCTGCGTACGTACGCACTTTTCTTTCACTGTACTTGCGTACCTTCGGGCATAGATGATTTCAAGACTTTAGAAATAACCCAGACAGTCAGATCTACAGATATGAACATGCACCGAAGAGATCTCAATCCATCAGTAGATTCGCCTTATTTAGATCTAGACATACTCCCAAGAGATCAGATCTAGCCCTCATAAGATATTCAACCAAAAACATGCTCAAGCCAAATGATCTCCTTTGCTTTATATAGGAATGCTCTTCCTTAAAACATGGATCAATACCATGAGCCGACACCATAATAACCCAATACCGCCGGCTAAATACCAAGAGTAAAACATAAGAAAACCCCACATGTGAATTTCTTTGCCTTGAAATGTGTGCACTGGGGGTACGCACCTCCTGAACGGCTGACCTGCGGGTATGTACGCACTCTATGTAACTCGGACCTGCGTGTACGCACCTTATGTAAGGTGTACCTGCGTACCCCTTATTTTCTTCAATATTTGATAGCTGATCATCAATCTCTGCTGCTGACTTGAAGTACTGTGATCTATCACTTGAATGGGTTGCCATCAAGGACAACACTTTAGCCATAATGCCAACAATCTCCCTCTTTGGACTTGATGGCAACCTCAAAACTTCAGCTTCATTCTCCCCCTTTGACATCAAGGGCAAAGGGTTATGCTCCCCCTGAATATGACCCAGATCTGCAACGAAGAACCATAATCCACCATGAAAGAGATAGAGACATATTGCAGCTACTTCCAAGATCTCCTTCTGCACATCCTCCATAATGCCAACAATGCATTATATGCTCCCCCTGAACCTCTACCATCAATCAGAAGAGGTTCAGCAATAAGATGATGCATCAACAACCCCCAGCTTTTCCCTGAGGTATTCAAAAGTGTCCCTGGGAAATGGTTTGGTGAGAATATCAGCAACTTTTTCCTTAGAAGGAACATACTCCAACTTGACCTTCTGTTCAAGCACTTGTTCCCGGAGAAAATGATACTTGATTGGTATGTGCTTGGTGTTTGAATGCATAACAGGATTCTTTGAGATGTTGATTGCACTTGTGTTATCACATAAGATGGGGATTGGTGGTGTACAAGTGATTTGAAAATCCTGCAAAGTCTGCATCATCCAAAGGAGTTGGTTGCAACAAGATGCAGCAGCAACATATTCCGCTTCAGCTGTAGACAAGGCAATCGAACTCTGTTTCTTGCTGAACCAAGATACCAGTCTGGAACCCATAAAGAACGCACCACCACTTGTGCTTTTCCTGTCATCCACGCTTCTGGCCCAATCTGCATCTGTATAAGCATGAAGTGTAAGATCTGTATCTCTAGGATACCATAGGCCATAATTTTGAGTCCCTTGAAGATATTTGAAAATTCTCTTCACTGCCTGAAGATGAGTCTCCTTCGGATTTGCCTGAAATCTTCCAACTATTCCAACTGCATGCATGATGTCTGGTCGGGTACCTGTCAAATAAAGTAAACTTCCAATCATAGATCTGTAGGTTGGTTGATGTACTGCTGCAGATTCATCATTTGCACTGAGGCTACATCCTGTGACCATGGGTGTACATACTGGTTTTGCATCTTCCATACCATATTTCTTCAAAATCTGTTTGAGATACTTGGTTTGAGATAAAAAGATTCCTCCTTCTTTTTGTTGGATTTGCAAACCAAGGAAATATGTCAGTTCTCCTAGCAAGGACATTTCAAATTCTTTCTGCATGACCAAGGCAAAGCTTTGACTCATAGCTTCTTCATTGCTCCCAAAAATAATGTCATCTACATACACAACAAGTATTAGCAATTTTTCATTTTCAACTTTTATATAAAGATTGATATCTTCTGATCCTTTTGAAAAGCCTTGTTGATGAAGATATTTGTCCAAACGGTAGTACCAAGCCCTTGGAGCTTGTTTGAGACCATAGAGAGCCTTTTTCAATCTGCAAACAAGATTTGGATCATTTCCAAGAATGAACCCATCTGGTTGTTCAATGTATACTTCTTCTTCCAAGTGTCCATTCAGAAAGGCTGATTTCACGTCCATTTGAAATACTTTGAAGTTTTGAAAACTTGAGAGAGCAAGGATCATTCGGATGGCCTCAAGTCTTGCAACAGGAGCAAAGGCTTCTTCAAAGTCTATTCCTTCTTGCTGCGCATACCCTTTACAAACAAGTCTGGCTTTGTTTCTAATTACTTCCCCATTTTCATTCAATTTACTTTTGAAGACCCATTTTGTTCCGATAACATTCTTATCCTTTGGTCTAGGAACCAGCTCCCAAGTGTTGTTCTTTTCGATCTGCTCAAGTTCTTCATCCATTGCCTTCACCCAACATTCATCTTTGCATGCCTCTTTCACATTTTGTGGTTCAGTAGAGGAGAGTGATGCCAAATAGCTTGAAGCTTCTGCAACTATTCTTCTTGTTTGTACACCTGCTTCTTTCTGCCCCATAATCTGAGATTCTGGATGATTCTTCTGGACATATCTGGATGGAGTCTTTTCTTCTATTCTTGTTTCCTCCTCTGGTTCTTCTTGAGTTTCTTCTTGAGGTTCTTCTTCTTCATCATTCTGTCGTTGGGGGTAGCCTTCATCTTCTTTGATGTCTTCATGATGTACTTGCCTAGGAATGTATCCCTTCTCATCAACCACTACATCAATGCTGTCAACAATTCTGCCAAGTCTTTTATTGTAGCATTTGTATGCTTTGCTATGTGGAGAGTAACCAAGAAGAATGCCTTCATCTGCTCTAGGTTCAATTTTGCCAAGCTGGTCATCAGTATTCTTGATATAGCATTTGCTCCCAAAGATTTTGAAGTGCTTTACCGAAGGAGTCCTACCACTCCAGAGCTCATGAGGAGTTTGAGTGCTGTTCACCCGGACATTTGTTTTGTTGAGAATAACAACTGCAGCATGTGCAGCTTCACCCTAGAAAGTTGCGGGAGTTCCTGACTCATCAAGCATAGCACGAGCCATTTGTTGGACTGTTCTGTTCATTCTTTTCACAACTCCATGTTGCTGAGGAGTTCTTGCTGTAGAGAATTCTCTTCTTATCCCATGTTCTTCGCAGAAATCGAAAAATTCATTTGAAGTAAATTCCCCACCTCTGTCGGATCTGAGGCACTTAATTTTGTGACCTGATTCATTTTCAACCAAGGCTTTGAAGGATTTGAATTTTTCAAATGCTTCATCTTTGTGCTTCATAAGTCCTAACCAGACAAACCTGGAGAAATCGTAAATGAATAATATCAAGTATTCTTCTCCTCGAGGTGTTCTTTTCCTGAAAGGACCGCATGTATCTGTATGTACTAGCTCAAGAGGCATGCTAGCTGATCCTTCTTTCTCTGGAAAGTTAGTTCTGGTTTGTTTTCCAAACTGACATGATTTGCATATGGTGTTGTCAGGAATTTTGATATCTAGAAGATCGCGAACTGCCTGATATTTGCATGCTTTCCTTATTTGTGAAAAGCTTATATGTCCCAACCTCCGATGCCATAACCAATGCTCATCATCCTTGCTCAGATAGCATTGTTGTTGTCCTTCTTCAAATATGTACAGATTATTTGGAGTTCTTTTGCCTTTGATCACTGTTTTACCTGTATCAAGATCACGAACAAGACATCCATTTGATCTGAATATAACCTCGGTTCTTTGATCACACATCTGGCTAACACTTAGAAGATTATGCTTCAATCCATCAACATACAAAACATTTCCAGCCTTGACCTTTTCTTTTAACTGAGCAATTCCTTTTCCTTTTATAGTTGCAGGAGTATCATTTCCAAAAGATACTTTCTTTCCTTTTTCTAGAGCAGAATATGACTCAAGTTTTTCTTTATCACCTGTCATATGCTTCGAACATCCACTATCAATGTACCATAGATTTTCCTGTCCCTCTGCATAAAATTCTATCCCACATCTTTCTATTTGTGGTTCCTTTATTCTCCATGTTTTGGTGCTTGAGGCTTGTTCCTTTTTCTGCTGAAACCTGCTCCTGCATTCAGAGTCTTCATGACCAAAGTTGTTGCAAATAGAACATTCAACTTCATTTTCAAGAACCAAAAGGTTGTTATAGGTCCTTTTTGTAATCCTGGTCATACTTCTTTGTTTTTGAGCTTCCCTAGTCATGATTGTTTTATATGCAACACATTGAGCTGCTTTGCGACCAAATTTATTGAAAGAAAAGCATTGTACATTGAAGAAACTTCTGTGGTTATCGAATCTACCAGCCAATTGATTGTAATTTCTATTGTCATCTATTCTTGAACCAAATTGAGAAGATTTTTCCTGTGGCTGGTTGTAGCTTTTGTTCACCCTTAAGATGGATTGCCCCTGATAGTTTCTGTTTGTAATTCGTCCCTGCTTTACCTGATGATCTTCATTGTGCTTTTGCTCATTTCTTCTTGCTGCATCAAGATAACTTTTTGAGGTGGATGCTTGAGAAGTTTCTCCATTATAGCTCAAACCTGTCTTGTTTAGTGGAGACCGCTGCACATTGATAATCTCATCCAAAGTTTCAGATCCTTTGACAAACTTGAGATTAATAGCTTTTGTTTTCTCAATCTCTTTTCTAAGACCAACAATTTCACCTTCTGATTTTTCAAGATGTTTTTCCTTTTCATCAATTTGAAATTGTAGAGTATCAATGATCATGTTCTTTTCTTGTATACATCTCTTGAGTCTAGTAATTTCATCATAAAGGTTATCCACATCTATAGCATCCATATAATCATCATCTTCAAATGCCATTAACAACTTATATTCATTACCTTGTTCATCTTCATCACTGTTTGATAGACCATCACTATCTTCATGAGTGTAGTAGCTTTTCTTATTTGCGTTCTGTTTCTTGTTCCATCTAGCAGGTTCCTTTCCTTTATCCTTATAAGGACATTTTGCAGCATAATGACCTACTCTTCCACAAGCAAAGCATTCAAAAGGTAACTTACCTCTGAACCTTCCAGAGCCCCTCTGAATATTTCTGACAAAATTTGATTCTTCTTCCTCTTCTTCTGGGGCGTGGCTTGCTTCATAATAATATTCTTTGCCTGATGCCTTGAAAGCAGCTTCTCTTCTGTCTAATGTACCTCCCTTTCTCATTTCATAAGTGTTATAGACATTTTTGTGCCTTACAGCATGAAGCATGAAATGTCCATAATCCAAGGGATCCAAAGTCCGTAAACATGTTGTTCCTACCCCTAGAGGAACAAGGTCAGCAAACCACAGCACTGAACAAAAGTTCTCCACCTGAAAACACTCAAAAACAAGGCAATTTTGGATCATGTCAACTGCTCCACTGAGCATCTGCGCTGAATGTCAAGTGCTCCACTGTCTACCTGCGTTGAATTTCAACTGCAAAGAAGGCTACCTGCGCTGGGCGAGTTTGGACAAGTGGCACAGTTATTCCTCAAGGTGTCAATGCCCAGGAAGCTTCCAAAATGACACTTGGATCAAGGAATTCGACTGGTGATGAGTAAGAGGTTCTAAATCTCCAAGTGGAAGCAAGAACCTCCAAGTGGACTTGAGAACTGAAGTGGGAGAGGACACTAGTTAGCTTCATGCCAGCCTCAAGCTGACTCATCCTTTCTCCAAAACTCCTATATATAGATCTCTCTCATGAGGTCTAGGGGGGCTGGAATCTTTTGAATGTAAAGAATTGTTGTTGGTTTGAGTTTAGAACTATTGGGTGATTTGCTTTGAAGGATGTGAAGAGGAGATTTCTTTCTGCTGGGAAGGTGATGCTGGATTGGGCCTCTTATGGTTGTATCACTTCCTGAAACTTACTTCTTCCATTAATAAAGCATTTGAGGTTCTTCTATATGCATGTGTTGCAATGGTGTATTGTTATACTTGTGTATTTGATTTATTCTAATCCTTGAAACAATTATGAATGTATGCTTCTTGTAGTTTCCCTCTCTTGCCATTTTGCAGGATCTTGGTGTAGCTGGGCCAGTGAAAGAGCAAGGAGCTGGGGGCAAGCAGCAAAGAGAGAAGATTGGATCAATCATTAGCGAAAGACATCGGTTAGTGGATCTCTTTCTCCCCTCGTTTACATTTCATAAAGAAGTAATCTCAGATAGCTTTGCTTTGATTGTTGCTAAGGAACTATCACCCTTAGAGTGGGATAGGGTCATTCCGTATTGGATACTTTTCCCAACAACAAATTGGCGACTCCGCTGGGGATCGTATCTTGTTGGTTGTTTGTGTTTTTTCTATTCATTTCCTAAACACAGGGAGTACCGAATCGAACTGCATTTGGATCTTTCAAATGCAAAGTAGAGGGCAGCTACTCTAGCTCAGTTTCTGGGCATGTTTATGATTTGAAGAGCTGATCCACAAGGACTCTGAATAGCTCTTAGTGATAGCTTTTCATCCCCCTTTGAATCATCCTTTAGTGTGTACTTGATTGGTAGCTTTGATTTGGCCAAAAACTGTTGATTTTTGAGCAATCTGTGACCCAGAACCTGAGAAAAACGAGAGTTTCTCTCTTCATTGCAGGCACTGTGAAGGCAGTCTGCATTTCATCGCAGGTCCCGAAGGGGCTACCTACGCTGAATGTCAAACTGACAGTGTTCTACCTGCGCTGAACAAGCGTGGCCTTGTGCAACTGGGGTTCTCTGCTTTCTGTTGCCCTGTTTTCATCCCTGTTTTTCCAGCCTGTTATCAGTCAATGTACCTATCTGAAACCACCTTTCTTTGCCACTATTCCGCCTCGGTTGTATAAAGAAACTGTATTTTTTCTTTGTGTATTTCTTATATCATTTGCAGTTTCCCATAACGAAAGTGAACTAGTCTTGCTGTGGCCTCTTAGATCTAGACCTGTGATAATTGTCGTTCTGATCTTAAGAGTTAGTTTGTTTGTTGTTCATAGCTGATTGAGATTTTGCTTTCGTCATATGGTTTGAATATATGTATTTCTAGTGTTGAAACAAGTAAATCTTAAGGTGTCTTTTGATTTTGGACAAAAGCTTGTTTGCTTTCACTTGAAATTGAATTCAAAGTTATACAATAGCTTTCTTTTTGTAGTACACCAACATTAAGAAAGAGAAAAGAAATACCTGCATTGTGCATGTGCATTTTGACAGCTTGCATGTTGATTTAGGAAAAAGTGCATTAGTGTGTGCTCTATGATCTATGTGAAAAGATGATGTCTTTCTTTTCCCTCAGTAGTTAAGATTTTCATAAGTTGAAAAGATTGAAAAAGCTTGCTTCTCATCTTTAGACTGCATTTAGGAGTTGTACCATACATCTCGTGGTGATCCATAAAGGCAAACTGCTAAACAAGATCAACCTAAAATAAATTTAATTTAAATAACAACGCTTTGAAACATAACGCAAACACATAGAGGTCTAAGCTAGAGACGTGTTCCGGCATCGTTAAACGTGATATCTTAGCGTTGAGTGGTTGGGTGATTCCTCCACGGTGAAGCGATAAGTATCAATACGGACTTGTGCTCCCACGTACCATCGCGTATATATTGGGAGACCCCTATAGGAACAAAGCCTTTATCCATAGGAAGCCGTGTCGGCCGCCCTACTGATCGCAATGCAGTGAACACAGCATTCACGAAGATCGACCACCCGTACCGTAAAACGTATTCTGTGGTTTTGCGAAAGGTTTGGCACACCCTCTACCTAGATCTCCAGAGTAGTTTCTTTTGGCCTTTTTCAAACTCTATAACTGAAAAAGTCCATCCGAGCATTTGTCACTTCGGGCTCGTTAAAACATCGAAGGAGACTAGAGTCATCTTTAGCTTTTTCTCGACTCTTAAAAAGTGAAAAAGCAAGTTGTGTCTAAAGCGTCGTTATAAAATTTATTTTAAAACGGAACATAATCACCTCCTATTCCTGCGTTGATCTGTAGGTTGAGAAAATGGAACGCACCAACCAAGGAATTCCCCATGATGGAAATCCTAGTCCTTTCTCCTCTTGGGGAGAAGTTGGTGCGCCCCACATGGCCACATTGTCGCTTCCAGGACTGACAATTGGCCTGCCAATCTGGCTATTCTCAACCAATGTAGTTCAGAACACCATGGTTCCTGAACAGTCGAGTCAACAGTTAGATCAGTCTAGAGCTGCCCACCAGCCTTCTACTTCCTATAACTCTTCCTCCAATCCTTCATCTTCGCAAGGTAGATCCGGCAAAAGCCAAGCTCCCATGGAGAAGAAGGAGAAGAAGAAGAGAGAGAAGAAGAAGAAGGAGCCTAAGGCGACTGGGGGCAAGCAAAAGACATCTGACAAAAATCCACACACAGCACAAACCGGGCCTAAATCGCCATGTGTCATATGTAGAGGAGACCACTTCCATAGAGATTGTCCCTGTATTCCCCGGATACTAAGGGATTGGTCCCCTCGTTTGCACAGTTCGGGAGCATCAACCTCTGATAGCCACGTTGAATGCTTACCGTCAACCAGCGAAAGTGAAGGTTCAAGACAAAGAGGGGGAGCAAGATCCCCCTGCAGACTATGTGAAGGCGATCACGCCATCCACCGTTGTCCCTTCTTAGACGAAGGGAAGAGAGTTTTGGAAGATCGTCTGGTTTCACCGTTGAGACTTCCTCCTGGATACAAAAAACTCGTGCCAAGTCCTTCGTTGGTTGAGAATACAGCTGGCCCACTCAAGTGGTCAGCTGAAGCGTCAGTCATTGAAAATGAACCTACTGAATCCAGACCAGACGAAAGTCCAAAGGTCGAAACGGCAGTTGACCCGGTTCTCCCTTCAGAAGTTTCATCTTCAAATGACACCGTCACTGAAGATTCATCTTCAAATGACACCCTCACTGAAGAGAATAAGGATGACACCATCCAGATTCTTTTCATCAACACATACTCTGACGAGCGTCAGGGCAATGCGCCCATTCTTTTATCGCAGGAAGGAACATCTTCAGGGTCATATCCGGCCATGTATTCGGTCCCACCACCAAGCAACCTGGTTGTGTCCTTTGATTGGAACCAACTAGGCAGACCCCAGTTTCCAGCCAGTGTACCATTCAGAATCATAGTCCAAATATACAGAATGGTAATGGCTGGCACTATCATTGATGAAGGGGCATCTGTGAGTATCCTTTCCTCTGTTGCTTGGAAAGCACTGGATTCCCCGGCGCTTTTGCCTGAGATAAGAAATCTCTCAGGTTTCGATAAAGGAACCAGTCGACCATTAGGGATCCTCCCCAATGTGCCCATTACATTGAAAGGGAAGGCCGTTCAAATGAACGTGATGGTCGTTCAAGGACCCTTGGATTATAACCTACTCCTTGGACGAGACTATATATATTGCATGGGAGCAATAGTCTCCTCACTCTTTAGAGTAATGTGTTTTCCACACGAAGGAAGAATGGTCAAGCTCGTAGACCAACTTTCATTTCCGGGATCACGCATCGCAAATAGTCACATACCAACCCTGAATGGTCCATTCAATCAAGAAATGTCTCTGCCCCCGGTCCTTCTTCCCGATGAGTGCGAGTGATTCGGAAGATAGGACCGGAACCCAGGGGGCATGCATCCTGGTCTGCTTCGAGCAGAAAAAACCCTGGGTATAAGGTAGAATTTCCGCGAGAGAATATGACTAGTCCGTACCCCGTCCGTGGTTGGAAGACGGGTTGTTCTAGAATAGGATTCTTTTGTCAAAGTTACGTGTTTGACAAAGGTCATTCACCCTTGTCTATTTCGGTAGACATTGCTGAGGAAGTGTTTTGTTGAAAAGATTAACGAGACAATCTTTGGGTAACCAGAAAGAGGTAAGCCTCCCTCAATAACACAAATGTTTTGTCTTTGAGTAGTGTTCTTCTCTTGTCACAAGTAGCTGCTCTCTTGTCGCAAGTAGCTGTTCTCTTGCGATCTTGCGAAAATCTGTTGAAAGTTGGGATGACGAGAAGACAAGTATCGTATAGACCCGTTAAAATTAACGAGAAGACAAGTATCGTTAAAATTGAACTAGCAAGACGACAAGTAGCTATGAACACCCAAAGAAAAGCAGTGGTGAGAAGGAGGAGGGGCAACCTTGAAATTGTATTTTATACCTGGGGGCATGCAACCTTTTGGAATGCAAGCAAGGGGCGACTATTTATTTTTTTAAATTCTTAGGTCCTCCCTTTAAACCTGTAGGTCTAACCCTTTAAACTCGTAGGATTAGCCGTTTCCAAACTTGCATAAAGAAAGGATGAGAGGGAGCATAGCTTTGGTAAGGCGCAAGCTCTATAAAAAATGGAATCTTTCAGGAGACATTCTTATCTTATGACTAGTATAAACGAGCAGTTTTAGCATAAAGTTCATGCTCGTTAAAAAATAAACGCAAGATCCGAGCAGTTTTAACGCGGTCTTCATGCTCGTTAAAAAATAAATAAAAGCAGTGAGCAATGTTTCCTCCAGAGTTTAAGCTCATTTTTAAATAAAAAATGAACCTATCCCGGTAAATAACCACTATGATCGTAAATTTATCAGCCATAAAAGCCTTGGTCGTGTTTGCACCTGCCACCTCCACTTTCATTTGGCCGATCGTTCACCTCCATATGATTGTTTACCCTTTTTGAGGAACAACTGCGAAGAGTGATTTCACCTAGCCATCCTTGTGACACTGCCGTGATTGGAAAATTCCAACCTGTACCTGGAATCAGTTGCTATCCCTGTTTATCACTCGTTCCTCAAAAGATGAGTCTTCTTTAAGCTCTTTACAACTGACTCGTAAAATATGAAAAGATTGTTGAGTTTTGGCCTTCCAGCTCATTAAAGGACCGGAAGAGCTATCCCTCCTCTAGATTTTGATGTTTTTGGACCTGAGGGATTATTGCACAAAAAGGTCGAGTGCTTGTTTTATTCGGCTCGTTAAAGTTATCGAAAACTCATCCCTTCTGTATTGTTTTATACTTTTTCGGACTTAAGGGATTAGATGACGAAAAAGGAATTTTGGAGTTAACTTTATGTATATTTTCAGACTCTATAAAAATGAAAAGAACCGAGTTATCCTTGTCGTTAGACTCGTTAAAATGATTAAATAGCGACAAACTTGTCTTTAGACGAGAACGAGTTTCCCTATCGCTAGGCTCGTTAAAACATAGCGATGGGCTTGCCCAAAGGGCAGGTTATAGAACAAGCATATGTTATCCTCCTCAAGCTTGACAAAAATAAAGAGGTACTGGTCAGAAATGACTGGGGAAAAATTGGGAGAACCTCAAAGCTTTAATGGTAGCAAGTCGCTCTTGAACATGACACTTTTCCTCCGTACCACATCGGGTTGGGTTGTTTCATTCACTGGTCTCATCACCATGGTCTCGCCAAACCATCCACATTTGGGGTAATGCTACCGATCCATCACATCAGTGTCGTTATATGTTCAAGAGATGTTGTTCAGAAAGAGTCAATCGTGTCCCATCCACTACCATACATCATCTTTCATCCTTTCATGACCGCCACCCTGAATCATATTTCACAGATCGTTTTCAACTTCATCACAATCATTAGCTCCGTTCTGTGTCACTGATGTGGGATTCATTAAGGCCCTCCTTTGACGGATCGCTTCTTATCGACTTCAGCTCATTATCCAAGAAGTTGATCTAGGAACACCCCCCTCAGTACTTTGAAGCTTGCATGCCTCAATGGCAAGTTTCTCACTTCCGGCGACAGGTATACATCAATGACCTTCGACCGAAAGATTTTGCGTGGTGTTCGACGCCAAGTCCTTTATTCACACCACGTGGATTGTACTGCCGTACCTTGAGGGTCATCATCATTATTGGTGATTCCTCTCGCGCTTGTTAACAGTTTACATCATTGATTGGTAATCAAGCGATGCCTTTCCATGTTCGACTCCAAGAAATTCTCACATGGATCGACTTGTACTTAGAGTGAAGATCGGATGAGTTTGAATACCCCGGATCTAGTTTCATCCATCCGGGCTGCGATATATATTCAGGAAATAAAGACATTGACATGTGCAGCAGATGATCATCCTACTCAAAGGATGATAATTTCAGTAGAGAATTATCAGTCTACCATCAGACTATTGTCTGTTCTATGTACAGAAAAATGTATTTATAAAGCTGTGCATGGGAATGCCCGCCTCAGCTAGATCATGAAAGCAATATGAAAAATAATGTATTGTATTGTATCTTATTACAGATCACCTCTCAGCGATTGAATGAACTTCGGATCCTCCTGATAAAGCATTTCACCCGATAAACGACCTCATACTTTAGGGGGAAACTGTTATAGACATTTTTGTACCTTACAGCATGAAGCATGAAATGTCCATAATCCAAGGGATCCAAAGTCCCTAAACATGTTGTTCCTACCCCTAGAGGAACAAGGTCAGCAAACCACAGCACTGAACAAAAGTTCTCCACCTGAAAACACTCAAAAACAAGGCAATTCTGGATCATGTCAACTGCTCCACTGAGCATCTGCGCTGAATTTCAAGTGCTCCACTGTCTACCCGTGTTGAATGTCAACTGCAAAGAAAGCTACCTGTGTTGGGCGAGTTTGGACAAGTGGCACAGTCATTCCTCAAGGTGTCAATGCCCAGGAAGCTTCCAAAATGACACTTGGATCAAGAAATTCGACTGGTGATGAGTAAGAGGTTCTAAATCTCCAAGTGGAAGCAAGAACCTCCAAGTGGACTTGAGAACTGAAGTGGGAGAGGACACTAGTCAGCTTCATGCCAGCCTCAAGCTGACTCATCCTTTATCCAAAACTCCTATATATAGATCTCTCTCATGAGGTCTAGGGGGGATGGAATCTTGTGAATGTAAAGAATTGCTGTTGGTTTGAGTTTAGAACTATTGGGTGATTTGCTTTGAAGGAGGTGAAGAGGAGATTTCTTTCTGCTGGGAAGGTGATGCTGGATTGGGCCTCTTATGGTTGTATCACTTCCTGAACCTTACTTCTTCCATTAATAAAGCATTTGAGGTTCTTCTATATGCATGTGTTGCAATGGTGTATTGTTATACTTGTGTATTTGATTTATTTTAATCCTTGAATCAATTATGAATGTATGCTTCTTGTAGTTTCCCTCTCTTGCCATTTTGCAGGATCTTGGTGTAGCTGGGCCAGTGAAAGAGCAAGGAGCTGGGGGCAAGCAGCAAAGAGAGAAGATTGGATCAATCATTAGCGAAAGACATCGGTTAGTGGATCTCTTTCTCCCCTCTTTTACATTTCATAAAGAAGTAATCTTAGATAGCTTTTCTTTGATTGTTGCTAAGGAACTATCACCCTTAGAGTGGGATAGGGTCATTCCGTATTGGATACTTTTCCCAACAACAATAAGCAGTTAGAATTCCATGTAGCTGAGACATAGTAAGAATTCGTAGATTTTCCTTTTCTTCTATTGCAGATACTTTAGATTCAAACTTGGGGGACAATGATCTTAGAACCTTTTCAACCACAATAGCCTCTTTTATTTCTTCACCCAAATTTTTCATACAATTAACAACCTCATCTACCCGAAGAAAATAGTTAGCCACACTTTCATCATTATACATTTTGAGAGTCTCATACTGAATTCTGAGAGTTTGGAGTTTAGCACGCTTTACCTGTTCATCTCCTTCATAGCTCGTGACAATTTTGTCCCATATCTCTTTTGCGGATTTATAGTGCATTACCTTCATGAATTCTGATTGAGATATACATCCTAATAGAGTACTGACTGCTTTCGCATTTGTTTCATACTTCTTTTTCTCAGTTGCATCTGTAGGAGTAGCTGAAGGAAAAGCGTAGCCTGTCTCTACGATGTCCCAAAATTCTGTACCAAGAGATTGAAGATAGGCAGTAACTCTTACCTTCCAATAATTGAAGTTTGTCCCATCAAAAACTGGTGGCCTGATTGATGCTTCTCTCTCGTAGTTGCTCATGATGAACGATCTACCTTCAAGCGATCAAGCTTCTCTGAAGGACTTGCTCTGATACCAATTGTTGGAAATAATACTGAGAGGGGGGGGGGTGAATTAGTATTATCTAACTCTTTTAATAAATCTTCCTTATTTGTTCTTTGAATTAGTTTTGCATGTTAGTACCATAAAATAATGAGCATGAACAAAGAAAACAGATAGTCACACCAAAGAACACAAGATGTAAGGTGGAAACCCTATGTGGGTGAAAACCACCTGCTGCAATATGTCTCTATCTTCTTTCAAATTAGAAACTCCTTTTACAATGGTTTTGTACTGGTGCAGTCCTTTACCAGTACGCAGGCTCCAACCTGCAGAGAGCTACAACTCTCTCTCGTTTTCCAGTCTCTCCTGGAAGGGAGCTACAACCCCCTACTTCTTTTCTTACAAGGACCACTTTTCATAAATTTTCAAACTGGATCCATAAGCATCAAATGATCATAAAGTATAATAAAATCACCCAGTCAACTGTTGTAACTAGATCAACAATAATAGAACCAAACCCAGAACACAACAATGATAAACAAAGATCTTAAGAGAAGTAAGCACCCTGCTCAACTGCTTGCCTGCTTACGTAAGCACCCTGCTCAACTGCTTGCCTGCTTACAGTACACACCCTGCTCAACTGCTTGCCTGCTTACAATACGCACCCTGCTCAACTGCTCGCCTGCTTACAGTACGCACCCTGCTCAACTGTTCGCCTGCGTACCTCGCTCTGAGTCCATTGAACTACCTGCGGACCTCCGCACCTGCAACCCTTCTGTGCCTGCGTATGTACGCACCTGCAACCCTTCGGTGCCTACGTATGTACGCACCTGTAGCCCTTCTGTGCCTGTGTACCTCCGCACCTTCAACCCTTCTGTGCCTGCGTACCTCCGCACCTGCAACCCTTCTATGCCTACGTACCGGTGCACCTGAAATGCTTCATTCCTGCGTACCTACGCAATTTTCTTTCACTGTACCTGCGTACCTTCGGGCATAGATGATTTCAAGACTTTAGAAATAACCCAGACAGTCAGATCTACAGATCTGAACATGCGCCGAAGAGATCTCAATCCATCAGTAGATTCGCCTTATTTAGATCTAGACATACTCCCAAGAGATCAGATCTAGCCCTCATAACATATTCAACCAAAAACATGCTCAAGCCAAATGATCTCCTTTGCTTTATATAGGAATGATCTTCCTTAAAACATGGATCAATACCATGAGTCGACACCATAATAACCCAATACCGTCGGCTAAATACCAAGAGTAAAACATAAGAAAACCCCACATGTGAATTTCTTTGCCTTGAGATGTGTGCAATGGGGGTACGCACCTCCTGAACGGCTGACCTGCGGGTATGTATGCACTCTATGTAACTCCGACCTGCGTGTACGCATCTTATGTAAGGTGTACCTGCGTACCCCTTATTTTCTTCAATATTTGATAGCTGATCATCAATCTCTGCTGCTGACTTGAAGTACTGTGATCTATCACTTGAATGGGTTGCCATCAAGGACAACACTTTAGCCATAATGCCAACACAAAGTGCCTCAGGAAGCTTTTCAACCTAGTTACGACAATGGTTTGCTACAGTCTTCATAAGGATATTTTATAGCACTTTATTTGTACTCTTGACTTGACCATTCTCCTGACAATGATATGGAGATGTCACCTTGTGCTTGATTCCATACTTCTTCATAATTCCTTCTATCAAATGTGATGTGAACTGCGCCCCTCCATCTGAAACTCTCTCTCTAGGAGCTCCGTATCGAGAGAAAATTTCTTCAAATAAAAAATCTAAGAGAACCTGTTCTGTTTCTTTCACTACAGCCTTGTCCTCTGCCCACTTTGTTACATAATCCATGCAGACCAAAATGTGGAATTTCTGATGTGAGGATGGATTGAATGGCCCAACGAAATCGATAGCCCATTTCTCAAAGGGGTCAAGTACTTATTGGGGATGTAACGACATCTCATCTGACCAACCAGGTTGTCCCATCCGCTAGTATCTATCACACCCTCAGACATATTTCCTTGCATCACGAAAAATGGAGGGCCAATAATACCCCATCTATAACACCTTATGACCTATCCTCTTATTTGCAAAATTCCCTCCATAGAGGCCACTGTGAGAATCTTTCAGGACATCGTATATATCACCTTTGCCTATGTAGCATCAAGTTTGTTGATCAAGTCCTATATAAAAGAGGTATTCCTCTATCCACGAATAGCAAGCACTATGATGGATAATCCTTCACTGCTCTCTGTATGGCAAGTGTTGAGGTACTTTTCCTATAGCAAGATAGTTAGCAATATCTGCATAACACAGAATGTGAGTAGAAATTGCAAAAAAATGTTTATCTAGAAAACTATCCTCTATAGGTGCACCTTCATCACTAGTATCCAACCTAGATAGTAAAGCTACAAGTACATTATCTTTCCCTAGCTTATCTACAATGGTAATATCAAACTCTTGAATTAATAATAACCATATCATAATACAACTAGGAGTTATCGATTTATTCATCAGATACTTGATGGTTGTATGATAAGTGTGCATGAAAGTGGGATACCCTATAATGTAATGATGAAAATTATTAATATTATAATTAACAACCAACAACTCTTTTTGAGTTACCGTATATTTCAGTTAAACAGGAGTCAAATTCTTGTTGACATGATAAATCGCATACGGTTTCCTGTCCTCCTGTTATCCCAAGACTACCCCTACTTTTGTGTGAGAAACATTTATAAAGATATGAAACAGGAGCTTCCAGTTAGGACCACGTAATATCAGAGCTTTTCAAACTAGTTCTTTGATTTTCATAAGGGTTGTTTCACATTCATCTATCGACACAAATTCTGCATCCTTAGGTAACAATTGAAAAAGTGGAAATTTTATCTTATAATTTTTTTCTATAAAACATATATAATAGCCAACATAACTGATGAAACTACATATCTGTGTCGATGTCCTAGGTGTAGGAAAATTTTGTATTACCTTTACCTTGGCAGGATCAACCTGTATCCCTGCAATTGAAAGCAGATGTCCCAACACTATTCCTTCCTTCATAATCATATGGAATTTTGTTTTACTAAGAGAAACATGTGCTTGCTTACATATTTTAATTACTTTCTCTAAGTTTTCTAGACCTTGTTCAAACAAATCCCCATATGGGGTGAAGTCATCCATGTAGATTTCAACACTATCATTGACCAGATAAGAAAAAATCCGCAATATTGCTCGTTGGAAGGTAGCAAGCGCATTACAAAGACTAAATGGGAGGACACAATATGAAAAGGTTCCCCAAGGGCATGTGAAGTTAGTTTTATCTTGATCCTTAGGGGCTATTTGGATCTAGTTGTACTCACTAAATCTATCCAGAAAGGAGAAGAACTTCTTCTCGATTAATGTATCAAGGACCTGGTCAATAAAAGGTAAGAGATAATGATCCTTCTGAGTTGCGATATTTAATTCCCTATAGTCAACACAAATATGCCACTTGCCATTATTTTTTGGAACAAAGAATAGTGGGGAGACCCATTGACTATCTTAGATTGGGTAAATAAATCCCACATCTAATAGTTTATGTAATTTGTCTTTGACAATGTTCTTTAAAGCAAGATTCATTCTTATCTGTGGTTGCCTAACATTTCGACATTCTTATTTAATGTATATGTGATGGGTACATAAATCAACATGGATCCCTTTCATGTCTATATATTCCCAAGAGAAGGCTTCTTTCTGTTCCCGAAGGACTTTTAGTAACCATTCAGACTGGGAAGGTGAAAGTTCAAGATTAATTTTCAATGTATTTCTTTGTTCAATTTCACAAGAATACTATTATGGGGTACAATTATGGGAACGTTTTCAACTTCAATCTCTAGTTCAATAGCTTCTTGAATGTTGCAACTCATAACAAATTCTAATAGCCGGCAGGTTGAATCAGAAATGGAATTGGGATTGGTGATAAAAGCACTAATGGAATCATCTTTTGTTTCATCCTTAAAATAGAGGGCTTCATCAATAGTAAGAATTGGTCTAATTTCTTTGTTTTTAGTTTCGAGCCATTTTGCAGGTAGAGGTTTTTGTGTTAAGGTAAATCCCAATTTATTTGATGAACTCGGTTCTACAGGGGGATAAGGAATAAGATTATTTGTAAATTCCCCATTGGATATTACCATATTTCTTAACTGACACCTAATGTAAGCATCTATGGTCGCAAACCAAGGTATTCCTAAAACCAAAGTATGCCCACAGGCTAGGGATTAGGTATGTAATACTAAAATATCAACAGGGCACTACCATGAGCCTACTGAAATAGTTGTATGTTCCAACTTCCCCACTAGTCTTATAGTAGACCAATCTGCCAATTCTAAGACAGTGGGAGTTGGTTTAAGGTTTTGCAAACCCAATGTAATCACAGTTGCAGAAGTTATAACATTAATTTTTTCCCCCAATTCTATCAGCACATTTGGGATATCAATCCCATTAATCTTTACTGTAAGAATCAAGTTCCCTCGATCTTCGTACTTAACAGGTATAGACTTCCCCAAAATTATATATGATAATTTTCCCATAACATGAATAGTGAGTGGATCCTTTGGTTTTGTTCCATGTTTCTTAGATCAGTATTCTTTTATTGTTTTGGCATAAATTAGTACGTCCCTCACAGGCTGAAGTAAGTGGATTTTCCAATTCCCCTAAAATGTCAAATTCCAGACGAGGACTTTGTTTTCTCAAGGATAGTGTCTCAGGATAATATGGACTAGTTTGACATCCTCTAGTAACAATTGTTTGAGAAGGGGGTTGTTTTTCCATAGGAATTTGTGTTGAATTATCCCCAGTTGTTCCAATAGAATTCCTAGGTGTTAGTTCTAAGAATTAATCATCATTATGTTCAACAATTATTGGTGAAGTTTGAGTATTTACGACCCGACCAGACTGAATATTAAATTCATTACATTTTGTTATCGCAAGACTATATGCAGGAAGATTGAGTGTGCCAACCTGTTGAGCCCCCCTATTGTTTGGATTTGGGTTGGATTAAACAATAATTTTTTGGATGAAGAGGAGGATTACTGGTGGAGGCATTAGAGGGTAGTTGTAACTGCTATTGTGGCATTGGCTCGGAGAATTTTTGTGAAGGAGGAGGAGGTCCAAACCAATTCTGGGACCATGAAGGAGTTGGACCAGACTGAGGGAACCATGGTTTCCATGGCATTGGATATTGACAGGATTGTGGCCATGAAGGTGAAAAAGGTACACACTGAGGCTCATAATTCAAATTATTAAAATAATGAGAAAGTTCTTGAGGTATACCTTGCTTCATGTTTTGTGGCCATGGTTTCCTTGATCCCATGAAGTATAATTGATCTACTTCTTCATTTCACCCCCGAAAAACTGCCTCCAATCCAGGAAGAGATGGACGGGTGTTAGTGGAATGGATTTGTTCACAAATTACATAGGTCTCAATAGTATTCAGTGGACAATCATTCAATGGGTGCTTCTTTCTACATTGAGGGAAGAAAATAGACATGGCCTTCTCTACTTCCAGCTGCTTTTGTTTCACCTGTAAAATGTCCAGTTATGACGATAGTGTGCTCAAGATACCATTCCTCAAGTTGTCCAACAAGTTTCCAATTTCTGCTTTTGTAACTCCATCGTTGGATGTCTTGAGGGTTCATATCCCCTGCTTATGCCTCGTAGATGCATGTGAATACTTACTGCACAATTCGTACATGGTGTAAAAATATTCCTTTGATACATCTCCCTTTACTACTATGTTCAAAAGTTCCAAAGATTTGTCCCTTAGTGCGCGGAGAAAAAAATATTTTCAAGATGTCCTTATCCATATCAGTATGGTGTGATCTCTCCAAACTATATTGGAAACGTTCCACAAAGTCCTCCATGTTCGCATCCTCTTTCTGCATAATCTTAAATATTTCTTCCTTAACATCTAGAGATTTGCAGTAGCCTTGATACTTTATGAAAATCCTCTTCATATCATCCCATGTACTAATAGATTTCCCTTCTAAACCCATGAACCATCTCAAAGTTGTTCCCTTCAAAGTGGCAGGGAATATACTCAATTTATGTTCATCAGAAATATAGTCATACCCCTGACAGACAACGCCGAATTTAAATAGGAAGGTTTTTGGATCTTTAGAATAAAGACCATGAAAGTTAGGTAATGTTGTAAGAGGAACAGGCTTCATAGGTGCATCACCCCTATATCACCAATTGGGAACTCGATCAAAGAAGTTGCAGGATCCATGAATATCTTCCAATATTCACTTGGAATCTCACCAAGTTCTGGTTGTTCTATAATGTGTGGTTGAGCCTATTTAACAAATCTCCCTTGATCAAATGATGCAGTGAATTCACTCAAGTCTTATTCTTCTTCTAAACTCACATTTTTATGTTCTCCCAATCCTCTACTTACTACTTCTTCTTCCCTAAATTTTGATTCTGTTATTGGGGGAGGTTTTGGTTATGGAACTGACTTCCCACCAGATCTCGTATGAGATCTCACCCTAATAACAGCTCGCAATGATGCTCCTAATTCAACTCTTGAAATCATTTCTTGGATATAGGTATTTCTGCCTAGATATTTCCTTCCTCTTTTTGGGGGTTTTCTTCTGCCCCCTTTTATTTGTATCTATGTTCATGAAATTAGAAAATAAAAGGAAAACATTCAAATAAATTGAAAGCTTAGGACCTTTAACAGGGTGAAAATTCCCTACCCAGGATGACAGAGTGGCCCCTAAAAAGAAAGAAAAAGGAGGAGATCAAACAAACCACAAAACTCCAAGCTCAGGACCTGAAATAGGTGAAAAAACTTCTCTTCCCAGGATGAGAGAATGATTCTTATGAAAGAAAGAAATAATCTAATGCTCAAGATCTGGAGCAAGGTTAAAAAATTTCCTCCCCAAGATGAGAGAATGGTCCTATGGTCAATACTGCTTGTACTTTCGTGCCTTTGATAGCCTCCCTGGCAATGATGCCAAAATTTTGGTGTTCAAATATGAATCATACAATTCACCCAATTCGAAATTAATTTTCAACCCAGGGCTCAATTGGTTTTTTCAAGGCTATCATGCAAGGTATATGCAGGCCACAAGTTCCCTACCCAACATTGAACATTCAATCATAACATAACAATGTGTAACAAAAAGTTATAATTGTAACAACAAATAAGAGAAACAACAAGTTAGGACTCACAAAAACACACTGAAATCATTATGCAACAAAGAGATAACACAACACAAAATAAACCTACACACACATCTAATCCAATAGTTCCTGGTAAGGAGAGTGGGCCCAACTCCCTAATCAGGGTTGTGGAAAGATTGAGATCTATAAAATAATCAAAGGATCAACAATTGTATTAATCAAAATATTATTACAAAGGTATGCTATAACAACTCAAAAATATTGTATGTCTCCTAGTGATGGCTTTTCCATCCCCATAATCATTACTTCTACATTTCATAAATAAATTGACAGTGCCTAATATTATGACAAATGTTTGCCTACAAATACATAGGTTTTTTCTTGAGATACAACATAATTCAAAGATAGCACTTGTGTTGGTCGAGAGGTTTATCCACCGTTGCAACTGATATCCAAAGATAGTGTTGCCAGTGTAGTAGTCATAATATGTTGAATCATGCCTTTGATAGTCATTCCTCCAAATCTACATGAAAACTTTAGTTAGAAAGTCACTTTAGGCAGCAATTCCCTATGACTACACTTCAATTATTAATAATTCACAAAGACATGACAATAGGTGTACCTTCGCTGTTTAGAATACAAATCAACCAACAAGGGCATGAAATGAGAAAATGAAAGGGATAAAAATGTGGGTAAAAAGTGGGCAAAACTAGCAACCAACACCCAGGTGGGGTGCAACACTTTGTTAGCAAACCAAAGGGTGTGTTGGTCTTGGGAAAGAGAATTCCAACACAAAAATTGCAAACAAGACTCAATAAAATCACTTCCTAGGTATGTTCTTGGTTTTTTAAATTATCAAAGGTCTATGAAAAAGGTAAATAAAACCAAATGGAAAATGAAAACAATAAGGGAATACACCATTCCCCAGTGGAGTTGCCAATTTTTTATGCTGGATTTATGACTACAGAGAGAAATATCTCCCCTAGGTCTGGTGGCTAACCTAGAACAACATAATGACAAAGGAACCAATGTTTTCCTTAAAGTAAGAATATGAGGGGATGAAACCTACTTGGAATATGTCGTATGTTTCGCTCCTTCTTTGGCTTGACTGCTCCAATCCTAGTTGTAGCTACCAAAATTAGAACCTGTTCAACCAGAGAGCACAAGCCAAGAATCTATGAGATATATGTGGCATCATCTATCTACTTCATTCAACATATCAACATGGTATTAAAATATATGAAATAACGAAATTGCATATAGGAAAAAAAAGGAACTCTTTGTATTGATATAAATGGAGTGAGTTACAACGATAAATAGGTGTCAATATTGTAGAAGAAATCCCCCAAGTTGTTTACGTTTCATTCCTTTGTCACAGTGTGTACCTTCAATCATCCTAAAAGCATGAAAGGATAACTCTCACAACAATAGCATAAGGGTATAATCACTCTCCAAAAGCTAACCCCTTGCATATGGAAGGCTATAAATATATAGAGGAGTGAGGCGAGTTGGGAGTTATTATCCTTTTTCCAATCTTGGATTGAGATCCACTCTTGATGGGGGGATGAGATCTAAGGATAAGGGATGGAAACTCAAAGGTAGGATAAGCTAGGATTCGAAAGTTTTATTTGAGGTAAATGGTTACAACAGATCTTGGAAGCTTTTGGAAATGGAGGCTTCGAGGTTCTCTCTCTTTTTCCTGAATTTCTAGAACCAATGCAAACGCAAGGGAGAGAATCCTATAAGTGATCAATGCAGACCACAGTGGAGCAACTTGTAGGTGAGTGTATTGCAACAAGAGGCTAGGGAGTGTTGGTACTAAAACTAGCTCAGTGATGTAGTTTAGGGCTGAAACTTTCGGGAATGAGACAGTCATGCATAAGGCTTTTTGCAATGATGATGTAAAGGGGGAATAGGATGTGAATGATCCTATTAGGAGGCTAATTGATGAGATGTGACAAAATAGCTTATAACAAGTAGTATGGCAAAATTATAAAATTTTCAATCACTTTAACAATTATTCATGGATCATCAACACCATGTAAGACATAAAATCATAAAGCACATGAGCAATATATAGACAAGACACCAATCTTCTTTTTATTACAAGATTTAACTTGATTACATCATGGTCCCACAAGTTACCACTTGTAGATTTATTGGCTACTACTGAAAGAAACTTCAATCCCAGCTCACTTATTAACTACCATTGAAAGGGATTGTTTCCCCTGCTCATTTACTAGTTCCCACGGGAAGGGACTCTTGCCCCTGCTCATTTATCAGTCTCTGCGGAAAGGAAATCTTGCCCCCAAATCTTCTCTAGCACCCACTAGAAGGAGTTGCTACCCTTGGTCTGCAAGCTACCACTTGCCAACCTTGTTGATCCATATTTCATCTTTTTTTAAACTTAGAGGAATAGGCCTCTTACCTCATAAATCAATGAAAATTTTATTACTGCAATCACTCACCAAAGCCACCTTTAACACCTTCAACAATCTCTAGTTGTTTATCAAAACACCATATCCTTAAAATATTTATGATTATTGAACCACCAACACCAATAGCTCTGCCTCATACAATCTGTTGCTCTCTCATGCAACACCATGTTGTTCGACATTGAATAAGCAAACACTACCTGTGTGTTTTGTGACATGGACTAAACGCCTCTCGTGGATCCTTATCTCTGGAGATGTGATCTTTAACTAAGAATTATGGGTTTTGGTCTAAAGACAATCATGAGTATCAACAAGTGGTATCAGAGGATAGGTCACAAGTTCGATACACACCCGACTGACATTAGGTGGGAGATTATTGGGCATTGGATAAGATAATTCTTCCCATGTGTTTCGTGAGATGGACTAACCACCTCTCGTGGATCCTGATCTTTGGCGATGTGATATTTGACTAACACCTATAGGTTTTGGTCTAACGGAAATCATGATTACCAACACCTGTTGTAACTCACCTCTCATACCACTACTAGCTTCACCAAAACTCTGATGCTGTCACAATTATACTGTGAAGACCAACAAAATCAATACCAATCACCAATACTCTGTTGATGTGATAATACTACTGCACACACTATCAACCTTATGTTGCAACTCACCTTTCATATGACTACTAGCTTCAACAGCACTCTGCTGCTCTCACAATTATGTTGTGCACACCAACAACATCAACACTAATCGCCAACTCTATTTCTCTCACAATACTACTACACACACTAGAAACCATCTGCTTCTGTGAAACTACCCAAACAACTCTCACAAATTGCTACTTGAACTCATGCAACCACCCATCTCCATCAACTCTTTGTTGCTCTTGCTTTTGCAACCTCTATTCCTGCAATACCTTGCTGCTCTCTCTAATGCACGAACAACCCTCTATTGTTATTCACAATTATGTTGCACATCCTAGCATCTATTCACTCACAACCTACCAATAGCCAGTACCTATTGATACTCACCTCTCATAAATCTCTCTATTACTTGAGCTCTGCTTTATAGAATTATGCATTGAGATTTTTTATATTTGAACTTTTGTTAGCTTGCTCTTTAAATATTTGGCTTGCATGAATTTCTTTATTTTTCCTTTGTCCTATTCAATTTATTCTTTTAATTCTTCTCCTTGAGTTCTCGATCTATAATATGCAGTTCTAGGATTTTCTTCAATTCTGGCTTTGTTACAGGATTTAGCTAGGCTTGTGCTACTTTTAATTGCTGTTAATTTTGGCTTAACTACAAAATTGACAGTTCCGTCATTTTTAGCCTATGTCCATTTTCTCTGCTACTTACCTATTTTTTTGCAAAATATGCCACCTGAATAGGTACTCTTGTCAAAAAAAGCCGCTGATTGTTATGTTAGAGCCACAAGGCCTTTTATGTTGTTGCCACCAAAAATTTGTGCTGCCAACTCATTCACCCATGTAGAACACTTTGTTGTAGCCTAAAAGGCCTTCACGACCCTTTTTAATTTCAATAGAAAACACTACCAATTTTACCTCCATGGGCCTTTTCTGTTTTTAAACAAAATTCTGCTAAATTTTTTGAATTGGCCTTAAGGCCCCTTTTTTTGTCAACTTTCCTACTTTCCACCAAAAACCAAGTCTCCGCAATGACCGGTCAAAGGTTATGGGCACTTAGCCCTTTTATACCATACGTATGCCAAATATCAATGTAAATGACTTTGTACCATTGTTAGAGTTTCTACGTGAAACATCAAGCAAACACCCAAAGACCAATGCTTAGTTGCACCCTCTTGTTTCTATGTGAAACAACTTTCGTTTATATCTAGGCACTAAGTCATATCTCCCTAAGAGCATACGTAGCTCCATTCTCCATCTTGCAGGTTCATTTCTACACGAAATGCCCCAACACAATGTGTAGGCACTAACGACTATCCAAGAGCCTTCGTGACTATTTACAATTGTTGTGCCCATTATCACTTCTTGTGGAATATGGCCCAGTGTAGGTGCTTAGCCTACAACACCCTCCCGCTCGACGCATTTCTTATGTGACTTTTTGCAAACTTTCGGGGTTGATCTGCTGGGTCAAGGTGTCTAGTGGGGACCACCCACCACTTTTCCAATTGGTTGACACCATACCTTGTCAACCTGCCAATGTATCCGGACTCCCTTTGTTGCCTGACACTTCCTCTTTGTTCACACCAAACATACTTCTAGGCTTATAACGTCGGGATGATGTCACAATAACATCATCTGCACCATGTATCAACATGTGATAAGTGACACGTGTCACTCTAATATCGCCCCTTTTGGTACTTAAAAACCTCAAGTATTTCTTCTACGTGTCCCTATTGATGTCACCACCTGACATTCCTTGAACCAATCAGCTATTGCCACGTACTCTCCTGGAGGAGAGAGAAACAATCCTCCAAGGCCTATTTTGTGACCTTTTCCTTTGTAATTTGTTTTCCTAAAAAATCATGGTTTCGAGAGTTTTGTCTCTGGCACCACTCCTAAGCGGACTTTGGTTTTTGAAATGAGAAAATTTTAATTTCCACATCAACATACAACTTGGAGGAGTTAACTGAGGTGACATAGCACTTTTCACTCAGTTAAGAACAATTAATTCGAGCTAATGAGTTGTATTTCAGTTTACTTGAGTTGATTCCTAAAAAATAGGAGTCTAGCTTAGTTAATTCGAGTTAGGGGCATGAAGTTCAGTTGTGTGTAGTGGTTTCCTAAATTTTAGGAGCCTAGGTTGAGTTAATTTTAGTTGTAGCAATTTAATCCAGTTAAATTGAGTTATGGTCAATTAAATTAGTTCTAACTCTTGGAGGTACTAGTGGAAGGTCATGTTGTGGAATTGTGACTTCAACCACAATTAGTGATCATCCAAATAACTAATCAATCATCCTAAATTAGATCATGCATGCTGTGAATTTGAGTTACCCAGTTGAGATGGAGATTCCAAGGAAGTGTACTATGAATTTTAGACTATTCCTAAGTGTACAAATGGTGCATGCAGTCAGAGGAAGACCATATAATAATTTGCCAATCTAGATGAGGGAATTTCCTAATTAATAGGGTCCTAATTCCTAGAGGAAAAATGCAAGGAAATAAGAGCTTGGGAAGGCTTGAAATTGGCTAAGTGTTGGCCAGGTTTAGTTAGCCAGGAAGAGGGATAGACTATACACTTGCAGAGTGTGCTCATGCTTGAGAAAGCATTGTATTTGTTCTCTATTCTCTGATTAATGCAATATAAATAGTAAGGGGTTTTGAGGAGTTTCTTTCCCCTAGATAATATATGTGCATGCGTGATGTTTCCTTTTACATGTCTATGATTCTTGTTTTATATGGTGAATTAACTTCCACAGATAAGTAGATTAGATTCAAGTCTTGTGATTTAGTAAATTTCATGAGCAATTTTAAATCTACACATTAATTTCTACAGTGGTTTTGGGAGAGGTGCCCCCAAAGTAGCTCTATGTTGTTTATTTGAATGAATAACTTGTGTAGGAAACCACTTTTGGCACCACAAAGCCTGTTGAACGGATTTTTTCTAGTGCCCCTAGAAAGTTTCCACATGGTGCAACCCTTTCCTTTGTTTTCGTCTGGGCCAACTCTCATTCTCACCGCCTCTTTATCTTATCTTTGGGATTTTCCTTTTGGGATGACCTTGTGTGGGCTAAGCTGGTGGATTGGCCCCCCCGCTTTGCTATGGGATGACACTTTGTTGTCGTGTCTCGATGCTAATAGCCTAGCATGTAGTCTTGGGCTCTTATTGTTAGGTAATACACTAGTTGGGTGGGCTCCACCCGCTCTGTTCCTCCTGATACTTTATTGATGTGTGCCCTTTTCACATCTCTTAGGTACACCCGTTGGGGTGATATCGTATGACTAGTCTATATGTTGGGCTCCACCTATGACTAATCATTATGCTCTTATGTCCTAGAACTGTAAGTGCCACATATGCACGCTTCGTTTCATCCTGATTACTTAGACCTGAGAAACATAAAATATCATCAGGGTATTACCTCCGGGGTAAGCCCGTCGGGTGGGCTCCACCCAATTCCAATTGTTCTAATGAGAAATCCCCCCACTACTAACAGGTATGCCACATCTACCTGTATATATCGCTTAGAGGTTCCTTTTGGTTTGGAATTTTTTCTAGCTTTGGCTACATGCCAAAGCTCGTCTAAACACCTTCGAGCTCTACAAACTTTGACTTGGGGTCATAAAAATTTGACCGACTCTATCTCATGATCTAGGAGGCCATTTTCAGACTTCTGCATACCACCAGAAATATTTTTCCAAGATATTTCCATGTATTTGGGTTCCACCTGCACCTGAGATGGTATGCTACTCTAAAACTGGCTCCAATGCCTCTGCACATACCTTTGCCACCAATGATTGCATGCTTTACCTTTGCCTTAGTCACCTGTGCCATTGCCTTTTCTTTTGCCTATGCAACCTATGTTGTTGCAATCTTTTCCTTAGCCATCAATGAAAACCAATGCAATTTCCTTTACCAATCTTTTCAATTCCATTAGTCATCTTTTCCTTTGCCATCAATAACAACACATTTCCAACACGAACTACAACTAAATGGATTTAATTCATGGGCTCGGTAGTAGTGTTGCGGATTATTGATATCTCTATTTCCAACCAAATAATAAATTATGTCATCTTAAAGTACCATAATATTGAATTCAACCATATATCTTTCTAAACTTTGTCATGCACAAAATCCCCATCCAAGAGAATGTTGAGAATTAAAAGCAACTTCTTTTTGACAAAAGTAAAGTTGATCTCTTCATAAAAGGATTTAAATGTAGGTTTAAATCTCTTAGTTTATAAGGACAACAACAAATACCTGTATCATTACTTTACTACCACCATGTTTACTTCCATTAAAAAGTTCTGTATCAAGGTTTCATGTAAGAAAACTGACAAAATAACCAACCGTTATTATAATAATGATTGTAAAATTCCTAGAATAGCAATTAGGGATGCTTATAATGAATATTTAAATATTAATAAGATAGATACATACAAAGAAATTATTAAAAGGAAGCAAAAGTACTATATAAATACAAATAAAGAGAAACTATTGCACCTAACTAAATTAGACCCTAGGAAGTTTTGGAGAAAAATTCTAAATCATAAAACAAAAGAAAATAATATGATTCCCTTAAAGAACTGGAAATCATACCTGAAAAACATTTATGAATCCCCTAACACCATGAACACCATTTGGAATGTTCCTATAGGGAATTAGATCTTTTCTCTAGAATACATAGAGTTTGGGGATAAACAATTTGCAACTAGGAAAGATAAGGACATTCAAGGCTACCAGGCTGAAATTTTTAAAATAGCAGGATGTATTCTCATCCCTCACATACACAAGTTCATTAATTTGGCAATGAAGAAAGGCTTCCCTAACCCTTCAATGCAAAGCATCATTGTAACTATATTTAAAAGTGGAGAAAAAAGTGTTCCATTTAATTATAGGGCGAGTATGATTATCCCCATTTTAGTCAATATGTACATAATAATTTTGGAAAATAATATTATCCTATGGTTTGAAAGCCATCATAAAAGAGATAAAAGCCAAGCCAAGTTTATGAGATATCATTTTACTATGGATCACCTTGTTATTCTCAAGATAATTACGAAGGAATGTTCTAATAATAAATCAATCTCCTTTGTTGTTTGCTGATTTTAGAAAAACTTTTGACATCGCTCCTAAGACAAAACTTTGGAAGAGATTGGAGGAGATAAAGGTTCCTATTGAATTTAGTGTTGTTGTGGTAAGCTTGTATGAGAACATTATTGCCAAGTTTATGACCATTGAGTGTTGATTGGAAGAAATTAACTACAATTAGAGTCAAACAATGTTGTTCCTTGTCTTCTACCCTTTTTGGTATATACATGGATAAGTTAAATTAGTGTATGGAACAAGTATGTTGTGTTGGCCCTGCTCTCACTAGTAAAATCATCACTCTTCTTCTTTACACTAGCGATATTGTTCTTTTTGAAAAAAAGTCCTTATGATCTTGGCAAGCATATAAGAATCCTCTAATATTTGTTTTCCAATATGGGTATGACTATTAATACTAACAAAACAAATGTCATGATAATTAATCCAAAAATATCAAATATGATACTTTCATATATTACAATGAAAATAGTGGAGACATTTCCTTCATACAAGTATCTTTGAATTGATATATGTTAGAAGATCGATAGGAATTATAACAATGAATAAAGGATAAATGGAGGATGGAATAATTATTATGGACCTGAAGACAATTGTAAATATCAAATGTTTAGATATGGGATTAAAAAACCTCCTCTTTGAGACTCTCATCATCCCTCTTATTTTATATGGATGTGAGGTATAGGGATGTAGTATATCTAAAGAGTCATGGAGGAAGATAGAACAAATTCAAAAGAAATTTACAACATATAATCTCAAGATTAAGGTAAATACACCCTATCCTATCCTCCCCAACAAAGAAATCATTTTCGTTATTGAAGCATGGGTATGACTAGGTATCTTATATATAAGAAGGGGTTAAACAATGTGGAACACAAGATGTCTCTTAAAATTTCTTCTAGATAGTCAAAACTGTCTTTGACTGAAGTGGGGATGGCATAAGGATGCCTAGTCTTGGCTATAATATTGGAGATCATTTTGTAAAATAAGGCTAACATTACAAAATATTATTATATCAAAATTTAAGGAGAAATTGTGGGATGCTAAAGAGTTAGAGGGAACGATGAAATTGTTGTCACTCACTCCTAAATATGCTTGCAACTGTGAAAAGGTTAAGAAATAGTAGTTAAGTTTGAAGCCCTCTTCCAAGCCATAGGAGCTATCAGATCTTAACTAGACCCTCTCCACTACATAGTGCTCTAAATTAGCTTTCCAACGGTATATGGAAGTCCAAAAAGGGACTTCTGGAGCATAAGATATGGCTTATTGAAGTTACACATGGAAAGCTAGAAGACAAGGAGAAGAGACTTAAATAAAATCACAAATAGGAGGTTCGAGAGCTAACCTCATCACATATCACCCATCCTGCATCCCGCATATTGTCCATTTCGCGATCGAATAGTGCCACAGTGCCGCAACCCTGTAGTCTCGTAGTGCCACGATCCTGCAGCCCCGCGATCTTGCAGTGCCGCAACCTCGTCGTCCCGCAGTGCTGCAATCTCGCAATACTGTGACCCTGTAGTCCCGAAGTTCCACGATCTCACATTACCATGACCCCGCAATCTTGCAACCTCATAATAAATCCTGCATATCAGCAATCAGTGTGGCAGTGGGGTTCTAACTTTAAAAACCTTTCGGTATCGTTGATTTGTGATACAATGTTAAATCGTCGGGGAGGGGTCGATTCTATTTAATAAAGGAATTCACAAAAAAACAAAGGCTATGCAAACCCCTTCTCTCTCCTGCACGTGGCAGTACGGAAGGTGACGTGGTCATACGGGACACACGTGTCACTAATTTTGATGTTTTCAGTGGTATTATAGGGGCATTTTCAGGTGACACGTGTCACCACTCACAGGGTGACACATGGAAGTAATGACGTCGCCCCCCACAGATCATTGATTGATGATCATGTAGGCTAGGGAACTCCTGCACCTTAGTCTCTCCCGGCCTACTATTGCAATAAGTAGAAAATCCTCCCAAATGCGATGTTTCATATGTTATTTGGCCTATAAAGCTCTTGTGTTTGGACAGTTGGCCTACGCTGAGAAAGAAGGTAAAATTTCCCCCTCTCCATGGTTGCGATTGTGATATCTTTGGTGGGCCTGATCCCACAGAATGGCAATCACAAGGGTAAAGGTAAACAGCACAGGAAAAACACTAACTTGCTAGGATTGTGGGCTTTTGTGCTACAAAGGAAACATGCCCACAGACATAGGCCTGAGGGCCTTAGCGCTTGAGGACTCAGCACTTGGTGGCAGCCCCTAGTCATATGAAGGAAATAGAAAAAATGGGGCTATACGAAAAGGGGACTAAGGGGAAATCGGAACGCGCATGTTTTGTGATATTTTAGTGATAAAGGTCCACCCTGAGAGACTTCCTGTTACATCGTAAATTCATCCCCAGGAAGACCATGAGCATGTTGACATAGATTTTCATTGATGTCAATATGGAAATATTCGAGGAACCAGAGGAAGCAAACAGAGCCAGACGAAGCAAACAGAGCCAGAGGAAGTAAACAAAGCCATCGAAGAAATGGAGGAAGTAGACAGAGCTATCGGGAGCTATCGGAGCAATGTATGCCACAAAAGGGTCATATGAATGCAAATGAGCTATCGGGAGCCATATATGCATTTAACACTATCAGGATCTATCAAAGGAGTGAAGGCATAAACCCATATATACATGCGTTTAACAGTATTGGAGGCATAAACCCATATATATATATATGCATTTAACACTATCGGACGCCAAAACCCAGAGATATATGCATTTAACACTATCGACAGTCAAAACCTTTACATACATGGAAAATACACTATCGGGGGTAGAAAGACTTAGGTATAGTGGAATACACTATCAGAGTGGAGAAGGTTATGTATATAGGTTCATATATACATATATATCGGCGACAGCGATAATCGGTGGGTTCGATTGTGTGCCACTACCCAAAACCACTGATTGCGATATATATATATATATATATATATATATATATATGGGGACCCACGGACCCGAACGGGTTATAGAAACAACCCTATATAATATCACATTTGTCATATCGTGAGTCATGTATCACATACATTGTAAAGCCTTGTCATTCTTGCAAGCACATATTCTAATTGCCGGACTAGACCCGATGCAACATTAAAATTGACTTAATGGTATATCAGGTTCACTATGTCAGAAGTGACCATTGAAAGTTATAAAGGGATGGCACGATATGCTGCGACTGTCGATTGTGATTTCACTGTGGGCCTGATGCAAGTATTGAAGGATGCAATGAATTTGAAGTCCGCCTCTTTAACAGTTTCGCCTGTTTTTGCTCATATTTCTTGTGTATTTGAATATTTGGCTTGCACGGGGTTTGGAGGCAAAAATACATTAAGGAAGGCTCCTGATAGTTCAAGAGGTTGAACTAACACTGATTTTGATTGCGATTAAGACGTGGCATGTCCATTAAACAAAATAGCCTCTGTGGATGCCTGATATCAATGAAAAAACGGGGCTTTGTTACAGTTTTAACACACAGTGATTGAAAATCCAAGAAGCTGAATGGAAAGCCAGCGCAGAGGAAACCGAAAAGCCAAATCAATGGAGAAGAGGGAAGCCAAAGGACAAGCCGGTGTAAAGGAAGCTGAAGCAAGCATGGAAGAAACCGAAGAGTCAATAGGAAGCATAAACGAACAGTCAAAGGCATCAGGAATACAAAAATAAGAAAAACAAGGAAGTGTGTGTGGGAAAAATCAGAGTGAGAGGATGCTAAAGTGTAGGCAGAGGGAGCAGAGGCAGGAGAGACAGGAGAAGTAGGAGGACAAGAGTGAAGTAGAAGCTTAATAGGTTTGGGAGCAGAGAACTACATTATAACAATTTATACCAAGTTTGGGTTGGAGCCCACGGGGTTGGAGCCTCAAAACTGAAAGGACTAGAATCCTTGGGAGTTGGTGCTCCTAAGTGCAGAACTATTGCCTTGGAAGAGTAGAGTTGGTGCTCTAGAGGTTGGATCCTCACAAAATTCCAAGTTGGTACTTGGAAACTAATTACAACCAATTATATATTGTATTTATTTCATTACACTGTTTGTGTTAATAAAAACAATTATTTCAACTATCCACTTTTGTGTTCCATATATATATATATATATATATATATATATATATATATATATATATATATATATATATATGTCTTGGTGATAAAAAGAATAATTAATAAGAAACACTGATTCACCCCCCCCCCCCCCCCCCCCCCAGTATTTCCAACAATTGGTATCAGAGAAGGCTTCTTCATATTAGCCTAACAGCTTGAAGAAGGATTGATAGCCATGATGAGAAATCACGAAGCATCAGGAAAACCTCCTCTATTCGATGGCACTAACTCTGGTTCTTGGAAAAAGAGAATGACCTACTACTTAATGTCTCTTGGACCTGAAGTTTGGCATTTCATTCAAAATGAATACCAAATTCATCCCACTCTTCCAATAGATCAAGACGAGAGGAAAGCCTACATTGTAAATGCAAAAGCCTTGAACTCCATCACTAGTGGAATCACTGATTCCGAGTTGACAAAAGTCATGAATTGTAACTCTGCCAAAGAAATGTGGTACAAGCTAGTTGGATTATATTATGGAGACTCAAAAGTAAAGAAGGCAAAGCTTCAAAATCATAGAAGGCAATTTGAAAGTCTGAATATGCAAGATGAAGATGATATTTCATCATACTTCCTTGAGTAGCTGAAGTGGTCAACTCCCTTAAAGGATTGGAATATTGAAGAAAGAAACATTATTCAAAAGGTATTAAGATCTCTTCTAGATAGATTTGACTCCAAAATAAGTGCCATAGAAGAAGCAAAGGATCTAGATACTCTCAAGATGGATGAGCTCCATGGAATCCTCACCGCCTATGAGATGAGGAAAGGTGGCCCAAGCTCTAAAGATGCAGGATTCAAGGCTTCAAAATCAAAGAAGGGGAAAGACATGAATGACTGTAGTGATGACTCTGATGTGGAATTCGAATTGGCTCAATTTGTACGAAAGTTGAAGAGAGGATCTAAGCTATAAGGTAAGTACCCTCTTATCTGTTTCAAATGTGGAAAAATAGGTCATTATGCTGCAAAATGTCCTCATAAACATGACAGTGATGAGGAAGGAAATTCTAAAAGAAGGGTATACAAAAAGAAAGGGACCAATAAGAAGAACTTCTTCTCTAAGAAAGATGAGTCTGATGAGGATGAATTTGTAGTCATCAAAAGGAAATCAGATGAGGAAAGTGATCATGATGAAAGCCAAGAAATGTTATTCATGGCATTCACAAATGAAGATGACTTAGGGCTAGAAGGAAATGTAGATGAACTGTTAATAAGTGCCATTGAAGAAAATGAGAAACTACAGAATGAAATCATTTCTCTCAAGGTATAAAAATAGGAAACAATAAGAAGAGAAGATCTCTTGGAAACAAAGCTAAAAGAAAAAGAAGAGACTTGCGAAGAACGTGAAGCCGAAATAGTATCTCTGAGGAAGGAATTGGAGCAAGTCAAAAAGTGTTGGAAAAGCTCTCAAATACTTGAGACTATCATGAAAAATCAAAAACCTCAACATCAAAAGTCTGGAATAGGATATAAAGTAGAATCATCAAGCACTAAGAACAGTGTGAAAAGCTATGCCGATGCACTTTCCAGCAACCCAAAAGAATAAAAAATATGTCATCAAAGGTGCATTCCACATTCAAAGAATGAAGAGAGAATAACTCCAAATAAGAATATGGATTTGAATCATGGATGCTACAGCAAATAAAAACCAAATATTCCATCAAAGGCCCATCTCAAATCCAAAGAATGAAGTGGGAGTAATTCCAAGGAAGGAAATTGACTCAAACCATGGCTACTACAATAGGTACAAAACTATTTTTCTTGGACATTGTTTTCATTGTAAAAAATTTGGTCATCAAGCCAGACATTGCATGGCTAGCAAGAGTGAAACAACAAAGCTAAATGATCAAATAATCAAACCATATGCCCCCAAAGGGCAGGGACAAATCAAAACCTTCAATTCATTTGATCCCTTGACCAAATTTGATCTGATTTTCTCATTATGCTACAATAATGGACACTATGAACAAAACTACCCACTCAAACGGAGAAAAGAAAGTAGTGAGAATCTCAACATGGATAAATTTGGCCTAGCTCTATATGCTCAAAATAATGAAAATCATTGGTTTGTGGGAGCACATTACATGGGACAAAAGGAAGTTTGTCTCATTGAGCAAAAATGAAGGAAATGTGTCCTTTGGGAGTGGATCTGGCAGAATTGCGAGAAAAGGAACTGTTACCCTCATCAATGGAAAAGGAAAAGCTCAAGATGCTCTGCTAGTAGACGAGCTCAAACACAACCTTTTGAATGTCAGCCGGATCTGTGATCAAGGACATAATGTTGTCTTTACCACCAAAGACTGTGAAATAAGGAAGTCCTTCTCAGGGGAACTTGAGGCGAAAGGGGTGAGAACACCAGACAACATTTACATTCTAAACAAGATTCAAGAAAATAAATTCTACCTGAGTCAGACAGATGAAATTTGGTTGTGGCACAAGCGACTTGGATATACAAGCTTCGAAAATTTGATCAATATCAGCAAGATTAAAACTGTACGAGACATCCCAAGGATATTCAAACCAAATCAAGGAGTATGTGGTCCCTGTCAACATGGAAAGCAAACCAGAACTAGCCATAAGATCAAGGAGCTCTCTACATCAAATCCCTTGGAGATCATCCATGTCGATTTATGTGGACCAACTAGAAATTAGGCACTCCAAGGAGAAAGTACTTTGTTTTATTTGTTGATGATTGTTAGGATTCCAAGAAACTCTCCTAGGTTGTAGCTCGGAGATGCCTGGTAACATATAAATTCAACTTGTTGTTGGAAATGGATGAATGGAAGGAATGATGCTTGTCCAAGATAGATAACCACTTCTATTCTGTTTCACTCTAGACATGCGTGAAAACCCCTAGACTACAAGGCTTTAGACCACCAACTACTCACAGTTTAAGGATTGGGCGATTATGGAGAATACTGACCACACCAGTAGATGCACAAGGCCATCTGATGGACGAATGCAACCAGTAAAAAAAAAGGTTTGCAAATCTAATCTCCTAATACACAAATAGGATGACAACTCTCTGGCACTAGATAAATAGAAACCTGAATAACTTATGTGATGATACACGCAAGATTTTAACACAGAGATAGGATGACAGCTACTCTAATGCTAAAATCAAGAGTTCAAGCATACAACATATCAAGCACAACTTAGAACAGAGGAGAAATGGAAAGTGAGCAATTAACAACAAAAGAATCTTGTATTAGTTAAAAATGAAGACGAGACGTTGCAAGTGTCAAAATAGTTATAGTCTCCAGAAGTTGAACCTTACATCAAAACATCAACCATCAACCCTGATTACATCTTGTTTCTGGGTATATATGGAGTTTCAATACAAAGGCACTTGGCCGTTCCAAGTATGGGGGGGTCATAATTGACCACCAATCACATTTAGTTGCCTGATGGAGCACCAGAGTGCGTTTTCTTGCTTTTGTGGATGAATCTGATCTTTTCCTGTGCTCTGTTGTCCTCTCAGGTAGCTGGAGTGCTTGTATCAATGAGGCCCCATAACTATTAAATGCAACGATTTGATCATGCTCCGTCCTTTTCCTCCTCGACCATACTGTTTGTTAAATATGGTAGTTGAGGAACAATTGCAAAAAGTAGTATAAGACTGGTCACCTTCGTCCTTCGGGTGCATGGAACAGTCAAGGGAAATGGACTGCATAGCGGTTGGACAAGTCGGATGAAGGAGTAAGATGGCCATCATATCGGGTGGATAGACATCAGAGATGGCTTGGTGGAGGCTATCGGGAAAAGCAAGGTGAAGTGAATGTGGTCCATTGGATCTCAAGTGGACAAATCCAATGATCTTCGGGCATCGAAAGCACGCGGTGGTTATCGGGTGAGGATGGAGGACTGGACAGTAAGCGGTATTGATCACATCGTCCTAGGACATTGGGCGGTAAAATGACAACACCGTGCGATCTCATTCAGAGTGTGACGCATGGCAGTGGAAGAGAGAGGAAACCACTCTCCATCGCGCATTATCATCCTGACACTTTGTGGACTCGAGGAGAGCGAACGTCATCTGATTGCTACAGAGATGATCGGACGGTGGGGTTTTGATCATGCAGGTTATGTTATTTGACGTGACAGGAGCTGTTGTATCAACGGGAAGAGTGAACGACTGTGATTTAATGGTGATGATGGGGTTATGGAAGTGAGGGGTCATGTGGACATGAATTTATGAGGGTTTAGGCTTTGCGCTCGGGGCCCGAGGAAACAGGGATTTATGTTGGGTTTTAGAGGAAAAATGGAGGCAGCGGGGATGAAAGAGAGTAAGCAGAGTAAAGGAGAAGAAGGAAGATGACTGCCATGAGCTTCTTTTGAGCATAAACAATATGGCCAAGCTTAGATTTGGCCTTCAAAAACCACAGCTACGCAGAGCTAACACTGGCTCCTTCTGGGGATGAGATCCTCCCTGTAAGGTTTCAAGAACTGTAGATCATTGACTTTCTTGTGAAAACCAGATTAGCAAAATTTCATAGTGTTCCATTGGGCATGGAGTCTAATTGAGCCTACACTAAAACTTGATAAAACAACATATTTACAGCTTTCAAGGCCTAAAAGCCTTAAACCACATAAATTTTCAAAACTCACCCATTAACTAGGCCATTAAGAACTTTTCCTTCTTCCATGCTCTGCAACATGAAAGTATTGTTCCCTTGGATCTGAGTGATGACAAAAGGTCTAGTCCACAGAGCATCGAACTTCCCATGGTCGCCTTTCTTCTCCTTTGGTGCATCCCACTTAAGAACCAAGTCTCCAACTTGAATGTTATCTTCTTTTTCCTTCCTATCAATGGCTTCCTTGATTCTTCCCTGATGTGCTACATATTTCTCCACCAATTGCTCTCTGATTTGATGTACTTCTGCTAAATCAATGATCCTTTTTGCCATGTCCTCTTCCTCATTTTTCTCTTCTTGCAAGAAATTTACCATAGGGAGGGTTAACTGGATTGGGAACATAGCCTCAGTGCCATATACCAGCTTGAATGGAGAATTCCCTGTGGATTTCTTGGTGGTCACTCTGTCAACCCACAATGCATACTTGAGCTTAGAATCCCAATTCCTTTTGTTATCCTCCAACAATTTTTAATTATCCTTATTAGGCTTTTGTTGGAGGATTATGCTAGACCGTTGCCTTGAGGGTAGTATGAGGTGGAATGAACCAGCTTAATGCCCATTGAGTCACACATCTCCACCAATTCTTTTGCCCTGAAGGCTGCTGCATTGTCTATAACCAGTATTTTTGGATAGCCAAACTTAGTGAAAATATTTTCATTCAAGAACTTCATGACCACATTATCATCAACCTTTCTAGTAGGGATGGCCTCAATCCATTTAGTGAAGTAATCAGTGGCTACTAAGATCCATCTGTGTTGGCCACTGGAATGTGGATTGATTTCTCCTATGAAATCCAAACCCCACTGCTGAAATGGGCCACTAGCATGTATGGGCTTTAGGAGCAGGGACTTCAACTGTTGTTTGCCTTCAAACCTCTGGCACCTATCACAAGATTTGAAAAATGAAAAAACATCAGAAAATAAGGTGGGCCAATAGTACCCAGCCTTGAGGATCTTGTGTGCTGTAGTTTTCCAGTAAATGATGTCCTCGACATATGCTGGAATGAAACTGCTGCATAACCTCCATGGATTGTTCTTTGTCCAGACACCTCAAAAGAATTCCAGAGGGGTCCCTCTAGTAGATCACATTTTCATGAATACAGTATTTGGCTGCCCTAAGCTTGATAGTTTTGGCTTGGCTTGGACTAAGGCCTGGAGGAACTTCTAGCTTCAGCAAGAATGGTGCCATTGTAGAATACCAATCACAATAAGCTATATTCTCTGCCAATGACTGATTTTTCCCTGGTTCAACTATTTCTTCTTATCTCTGTCCATCTTCTGAGACTGTGCTTATGAGATTTATGTCCAGCATCCTGCAGTTTTCTTCAGCCATCAATTTGGCTAGGCCCTGGCCTCTAACTAGTTTGGTGGGCTTCAGCTCGATGTTGAATTCAATCAGCTTTTCTATCCATTAAGCCCTTCTTCCATCAACGTTTGGCTGCGTTAAGACATCTTTAACTGAAGCAGAGGGCACATATGAAATTACGTTGGAGTGAAGAATGTATATCCTGAAATCTTTCAAGGATTTGATCAAAGCATATGCCTATTTTTCAATGATATCATACCTTAGCTCAGCATCCCTTAATGTTTTGCTGAAAAATGCCACTGGATGCTCTGAACCTTCCACATATGCTTGCAATAAAATTGTTACAAGGGTGTCACCTGAAGCGAACGAAAATATATGGAATTCCTTGCTATAATCTAGGTTGATCATAGTAGGGGCTTCCAAAATGGCCCTTTTTATGGATTCAAAAGATCTTCTTGCTGCATTAGTCCATTTGATATCTGACCCCTTCTTCAACATGGAGGTGATGTGTTTTCCAAGTTCTACAAAATTTTGGATAAACCTCCTTACAAAATTTAGCTTGCCCAAAAAGGACTAGATATCCTTGTTTGACCTTGGGAAAGACAAGGTCTATATTTCTTTTACTCTTTCTGGGTCAATTTTGACACCTGCAGAAGAAACAATGTGTCCTAACAACTTGCCTTCTTGTAGAGAAAACTGTGATTTTTTAGGATTGACTGATATCCCAAACCTTCTGCACTTCAGGAATACTTTCTTCAGGTGCTGCAAATGATCTTGATGGCTGCTGGAGTACACCGTTATATCATCTAGGTAGACAAGGACAAACTTATCCTTCTCCCCCACGAATGCTATATCCATAGCTCTCTGAAAGGTGGCTCTAGCATTCATCAGCCCAAAAGGGATCTTGGGATACATAAAAGTGCCCCAAGGAGTGGTGAATGCAATATTTTCTTGGTCATTTGGATGTACAACAACCTGGTTATAGCCTGAAAATTCATCCAAGAAAGACATCACTTTGGCTCCTGAGACCTTCTGCAGCAAATGCTCCATCTTGGGTAAAGGATAATTTTCTTTCTTAGAGAATTTGTTTAAGTTTCTGAAATCAATGCAAAACCTGACTTCTCCACTCTTTTTCCTCACTACCACTAAGTTAACTACCCACTTTGAATATCTAAGAGGGACTATGATTTTGGCAGCTAGTAACTTCTTGATTTCTTTTTCAATCAGAGGAAGGAGAAAAGGGTTTATGGGTCTCAGCTTCTGCTTGAAAGGAATGGTGTCTTTCTCTAAAGGAATTTTATGTTGGATGATCTTCTTATCATAAGTTTTCAGATCGTTATATTCCCAGGAAAAAACATCAGCAAATTGCTTCATTAAATTGCAGTACTCAGAGCTTTGGGCGACAGACAAATGGGTAGATAGATTTATATATCTTGGATGTTCAAGGCTCCCTATGTGGTGCTTATAGACCACAGATTGGTCTTCTTTTTGGGCAGCCTTATAAGGCACATCATTCTAGTTAAACAACTTTTGTAAAGGGACTAGGTCTTTAGGTATGTGATTGTTGGGCAATTGGACAATGTTGTTTTTTCCAATTTTGTTTTTAAGCTGGGGCTGGAGGTTTTTCCTCCAAGGCTCCATTATCTTGATCAATTTGCATTTCAGAGAATTCATCAATGAATTGCAGAAACCTATTCACCTCATCATCATCCTCAAAAACTTTCTGATGCTGGACATTATCAGGCAAGGATGGTTTATATTTCATCTGAACTTCATAAACTAGTCTGGGAGGCATGGTAGGAATAAACATGCTAGCAAACATAGCAAGGGAATCAGAAAGCTGATTCTTGACTCTAGGGATGTATGAGATACAAAAATTATCAAAAAAGTCTTTGAGTCTCCATACCTCATCTCTATATGCTTTCAGCCTTGGGTGCTTTGCTTGAAACGTTTTTTTTACTTGCTGAATGATGAGATCAGCATCCCCAAACACCTTTATGTTTCTGATTCCTTTGTCTTTAGTTGTGTTAAGGCCGAGTATCAAAGTGTCATACTCTACTATATTGTTGGTAACTTGGAAAGTCAGCTTAAAAGACAGATGAGTGCTTTCGTGTTTTGGAGATATCAGCACCACCCCTGCTCCTGCAGTTTCCCTTGAACATGCTCCATCAAAGAACATTTCCCAAACCTATGTTCCTTCTCCTTCCATGGCCTGATTTATTGGTTTCTTGATCTGCATTGAGGCCTTTTTAGATTCTTCAATTTGGAGAATACATGCCCCAAAATCAGTATCCACAACATAAATTGGATGATTAGAAGGATTCTTCTCATCACTGATGATGTAGGCCAACGGTGCTTCTCTGTACAATCTCCTGCTCTCCCCTCCAAAAAATGGGACAGTGGCATAAGACAAGTCATTCTACAATGTTCCACCCATCCTCTTAATCCATCCTATGGACAACAGCATGCCAAACTTAGGAGGGACATCTGCTACCACAATGTCCATCATCATGCTCTGCATGGGCAACTGAGTTAGGGTAATGGCCAAGTCTTTGATTAATCCTAGACACTTTACCTTTCTTCAATCGAATGAGAATAAGTCATGATATGGTCTGGTGATATCAAGGCCCAACTCTTCCATGATATCTTTGGGCATCAGATTGTGGCTAGCCCCTATGTCTAGCAGGCAGTTATGGAGGGTTTTTTCATGATGGGTCAAGGAGAAATAGAATGATGGGGAGCAATTATCAGAAGGTTCAGTCATGGGGCTAAGCACAACTGCAAGCTTATCATCTTGCAAATTCACATAGTCATGAGAGGCTTGTGTAGCTTTCAACTCAAGGGCATCAAGGATGGGCTTTCTAAAAACTTGACTCTTTACAAGTTCTATCAGAGGCACATATATCTTTAACTTCTGGATTTCTGATTCCAAGTTGAAAAAGGAAGGAGACTTGTCAGGACCTCTTACCTCTTGAGCTGGTGCTTTGAGGATGAGTGGGTCACTCGCTAACCTTTTCTGTTTGATATTCTGATGCTCAATGGGGACAACAACTCTTTGGGCAGGATTCTCCTTAACATTGCTTGTTCTTGACCTCAGATTATACCTTTGTTGTTCATCAGTCTATAGAATAGCTTCTCTGTCCCATTCCTGACTGGTTTGACCCTGGAGTAATGATTCTTCATAGGTAGCCAATGTGAAAAAGGCAACACTACCTTTATCTTCCATGCAATGAATCTCATCCTCTTCTTCAAACTGCTCCTCCTCCATGACTACGTTCTGGAAAGGAGCCTTAACTCTTTTTTCTTCATTGGCCTCTTTACCCCTCTAAATGATCTACAATTTCTAATTTGCTCTTCTGAATGGAGTTGAATTTCTTGGAGCAAATGTGTTTGAAATCCTTGCCTTTCCAGAGCTTTGCTCAACCTTCAGCTTAGATATCTCAGCAGCCAATGACTCTATCATTTTAGTCATCTTATCTAATTTGGGTTCTGAAGATGAAGTAGAGGAAGAAGAAGCCTCACCTCTCTGCCTCCTTCTATCAGCATGAACCTTGAGTTTTTCTGCGGCCAAGATATTAGATTCTACCTCTAGGGCTGCATCTTGCATTTCAACTAGAGTGGCACACCTTCTTTCTCTTAAAAGCAGGCAAAAATCAAAGTCAAAAGCATTGGCATAAGTGAGTTTGGCAGAGGTGGGAGTAGGCTTTACCTTAGCTGGTATCTTGCCATACATACAATTAAACCTTTTATTAAAATCAGACAGTGATTCCCCATTTTCTCTCTTGAGGTTTCCAAACTCAGTATGGTAGTATAGCAGGTCTTTTTTATCTCCCCAATGCTTCAGAAACACATCATCTAATGCTTCAATGTCTTCTATTGACCTAGAGGTCAGCTCTCTGAACCACTGTTATGAAACCAGCTCAAGAAAAGATAGAAAAGATATATCAACGCCTTAGAATTTAGCCTCTTCGAGGGGGCAACCTCCTTTACATTACATAAATGAACAATTCTTTGATGATACAAATGAAAATATCTCCTTTCTATATATAGGAGTCTAAGGGGTCATAACATAATCAGAGCCGACATAATAATAATAATGTAAGGGCACAATAATAACAATAGTGGGCTTCTATGGGGCACAATAGTAACAATATGGGCACTACACGGGTACATGATTCAATATAATAAGTGGGTTGTACTAATAACAATAAGGGGTTACACTAGTAGTATAGGGGCCTAACATGCCCCTCTCCTTCAAAAAGCGTTGTCCTCAACGCTTAAGTAGTTCTTGATGCTTCTGTATAAAATTATTGTCCTCCCATGTGGAATATTCAGTGGGTAATTTCTTCCACTTGATGAGATACTCTGAAATTGATCGATTTTGTAGCTGTCGAGTTCTTGTTTCTGTGACTGCTCCAGGTTCCAATATGATTTGTCCTTCCTCTTTAATTTCTGGCAATATTGTTTGAATTGGGATCTTTTGCAACTTTTGAATAAGTGGCCATACTTCTTCATCCTTCTTCCATTCATCCCTTGCTTCGTTTATCCAATCTGGTTGGATAATAGAAATAGCATAAAACAATGCTTCCACATCCTCATCTTTGAATAGTCTTCGACTCTTCCCATTCGGTAAGGTCGCCATTTTTTAAGTGCATGTAGTATTGCCAACATTTCCTTCTCATAAATAGCTTGCTTGAGATGTACCAGTAAAAATACCCAATCACCTCCATCAAAACATTTTTCACTACAATATTGATCTACCTGTTGTTTCCTTTGATTTTGCACCGAAGTGGCGTTATAATTTAAAATTTGGAGAACTTGTTGTTGATGCTCGATGTGATCTTTCACTGCTTGAACATTTTTCTTCTTGATATGTCCTTCTATCTCTAGAGTTTGAGGAGTGGTAATTTCTTCCAATCCTTTACAAGATATGGTCAGATTCATTTCTTGATGCTCTATGTGACCTTTCACTTCTTGAACATTTTTCTTCTTGATATGTCCTTCTATCTTGATAGTTTGAGGAGTGGTAATTTCGACCAATGAATTACAAGATATGGTTGGATTCATTTCTTCTTTCTCGATGTGATGTTTCACTTCTTGCACCTTTTTCTTCTTGATATGTCCTTCTATCTTGAGAGTTTGAGAAGTGGTAATTCTTGCCAATGCTTTACAAGATAGCGTCTGATTCATTTCTTCTTTCTCTGGGATGGGGTCCTAGCGCATATATTCTTCTTTTGATGTTTCTTGATCCTTTTCTTCCTCCTCTTCATATTCTATGTAAAATAATTTCTTCTCAGCACACATATGACCTTTAATGCATTTGCTATCACAATTGTAACAAAGCCCTTTTTCTCTTTTTTCTTCCAATTGTTGTGGTGTAACCCTTGTAGGTTGTGGAAGGCTAGAAGAAACAACACTTCCATCTTTATACTTGTGAGGGGTATGCTTCTTAGTTTCCATAATTTTTCTTTCCACTATGTTACAAAGCCCTTTTACTCTTTCCAATTGTTGTGGTGTTGCTCTAAAGAAGGTGTTGCTCTTTGTATCCTCATAATGTGCTATCGTTTCCTCCGTGAAAATTGACCACATAACAAGTTTTTTACGAGAACAAAGCCCCTCATACCATAAAAATTGATCCGGTTCTAAATATGAAGATGAAATACATACCTTTTGTAATAGTTGCACCTCATGTAGATTGAAATATTTCTCCATCTGCAGTATCCAATTTACTGGATCCTTGCCATCAAACTTCCTCATCTCACTTTTTCTTGATTTTAGGAGCTCGATCTTGAAAGGACTGTAACTCTGTACTTTCAGGTCTTTAAGTTCTGAAATTGTGGCCTATAGTAGCCCTATGTGTCCTCTTTCCAATGCCACAAGTCTGACCCAATTTGGATTCTCCAAGGAAGCATTATGCGAAATCTCCCACAGTGACTTGATTATAGACTAGTTCAGTAGAGCGAACTTGTATGACGTGCCACGAGTCACTGTTTCAACCTTTGGACATTACATAAATGAACAATTCTTCAATGATACAAATGAAAAGACCTCCTTTCTATATATAGGAGTCTAAGGGGTCATAACATAATCAGATCCGACATAACAATAATAATGTAAGGGCACAATAATAACAATAGTGGGCTTCTATGGGGCACAATAGTAACAATATGGGCACTACATGGGTACATCAATATAATAAGTGGGTTGTACTAATAACAATAAGGGGTTACACTAGTAGTATAGGGGCCTAACAACCACTTTCTAGCCTCTCCATCAAAGCTCTGGATGAAAACTCTCATCCACACATCATCTTCATTGATATCTAGGTTATCAGCATAACTATAAAAAAAATCAAGGTGTTCTTCGGCTGTTATCCCCTCTATACTGGTGAACTTAGGCATGTATTTCAGATAATCTCCTGCAGGCATGGAATTTAAAGGAATAGGAAAGACCAGGGGTCCATACCTAGTAGCTATGATCCTTTCCATCTTCGTGGGTGCTTGTTGGCCTGCCATGACTGGGGTAGGTGGATGGATACTAGCAGTTTGAATGGTAAGGAGCAGTGAAATAGATGTCAAATACAAAGGAATATGAGGGACTATATGGGAGGTTTTCTTTGGACTGAGATCCAAAGGGGAACTGAATGAACAAGGAGATTTATGAATCTTTGACGGTATTTCTTCACTAACAATGCTAGGTTCTATATCTTCGAACTATACATTCTCTGCTATAATTTTCTCTTGCAGAGATACATAATATTTTTTAGGCTTACCTGATCCTGATGCTCCTTTCTCTGATGTTTTTCTTTGCTTAACAATCTTCTCAGGGTCAGGCACTGGATCAACAGGCGATTTCTAAGGATTTCTCTGAGTGTGTCTTATAAACTGATCCAGAACTGTAACGTGGAGTCGCCAAAGGTTGGTTCTCCAGAAGAGTCCCCAGATAGAATATTACAACCAGAAATGCATCCAGGCTTTGTCTATCAAGAAAGCTGGAACTGTTTCATTCTCCCAGGGAAGTTGGGCTTCAATCTCCTCCCCCGGCAACAGTGCCAATTATGTTAAGATTCCAAGAAACGCTTCTAGGTTGTACCTCAGAGATGCCAGGTAACATATAAATTCAACTTATTGTTGCAAATGGATGAATGGAAGTAATGATGCTTGTCCAAGCCAGATAACGACTTCTATTCTGTTTCACTCTAGACATGTGTGAACACCTCCAGCCTAGAAGGCTTTAGACCACCAACTACTCACAGTCTAAGGATTGGGTGATTATGGAGAATACTGACCACACCAGTAGATGCACAAGGCCATGTGATGGCCAGCTGCAACTAGTAAAAAAAAGGTCTTCAAATCTAATTTCCTAATAGACAGACAAGATGACAACTCTCTGGCACTAGATGAATAGAAACCTGAATAACTTATGTGATGATACACACAAGTTTTTAACACAGAGATAGGATGACAACTACTCTACTGCTAAAATCAAGAGTTCAAGCATACAACATATCAAGCATAGCTTAGTGTTAGTGTCAGTATTTTCATCCTTCCTCCAGTGATCAAATATGCTCTTACAAAGTGGTCTCAGAGTGTCAAGGTCAAATTTTGTTATTTCAGTAAGTCTTCAAGCAAAATTTGGTCACTAGGCATTAGGTCTAGGGTTTGATTTTACCCTTGTCAAAGTTGTCCAAATGTCGGTCCATGTCACCGTTCAGCTGAGTGTACCATCATTCAGAGAGTTTTCATTATCATGTCAAGTCCCACTAGGTCATTTTACACCTTGTTCATGCTTCAGTTGCGCCTAGGTAAGGTCATTTCCCTCTCCTAGGGTTTTGAAGGCAATTTCTCTTGGACGGTCAAATCATCGGTAAAACTTGTATCATGATGTTCATACACCTCCTCATGTCCTTAAAGTACCTTATCAAACACTTCCCATCTCTGAGATCCCCCAAATTCCTCCATTTCGCACAAACCCTAGTTTCTTGCTACAACCTGGCAATTTTCTAGGTTGGACCTGTGTTTTGCCTTTCTGGACACCTTCCCCTCACTCAATTTCTACGATTATACTTTCCCCTACTTTCTAACATCCCTCTCCACTTCCCAAAATTTTCTCAAGAATTTAGAAGCCCCCTATCCCCTTCATTTTGCTTCATTTCGGCAAATCCCTTATCCCACACATTGGGATAGGTTTCACTCAAATGCTGTTTTTGAGCAATAAGTGATGAATTTGAGAAACCTGAGAGAGGTTTTTGGCCAAAACATACCAAGGAAGAAAAAACTCCTTCACTTTTTACAAAGGTATCATGGTTTTGGAGAAATGACAAAAATACAGTTGCCGCGGGAGAATTGATGCACCTCTGAAGTGACCTTGGGAAAATAAAATTTTCTCCTAGCTCCGTTGGCCATATGACTTTCTTGATGAGTCAAATGATAACTAGACACAAATATAATTCCAATGAGCTACCATGAGCTCAATTTGGAGTTGAGTAAGGCATTCAAAAGTTGACTGTAACAGCACTCTGCCTTTAGGCAGCCTCATTTGGCACATTTTGACCAGTATTGGGAGATTTGATTTTGGACAAGGAAAACGAACTCAAAATTGAAACATTCTAGTTGGGTTGGAAAGTAGACTAAAATACCTTTCTAACGAGCTATCCTACACCTAATTTGGACACAGGGAAGGCCTCCAAAAGTCACCTGGAATAGGGAGCGACGCACATAGAGAGCGCGGCGCACTAGGAGAAATTTTCCAGTGTAAATTTACACTGGCGCGACGCACATAGAGAGCGTGGTGCACAGGGCTAAAAGGCCTAAAATTGTGCCAAATTGCCTCAAGTTTCCTATGAAGCCCATCAAATTTCAAGGTGGGCTCTATAACATCACTTGTTCATCAAATTTTATGAGTGATATGGTGGTTATATGCCCATGATTGAATGCAACAAATTTAATAAATTCAACCACAAGAAGACACCAAAAAAAAAACCATTGTTGCTAGGGTTGTATAATCGTGATGTTGATGCCAAGGCTCTATTTCCCTTCCTTACCATTTTTCCTTATCCCCCATGACATTTTTCCTATTATCACTACACTAAAACACTAGCAAAACCTATTCCCTTTCCCCTCCCCCTATTGGTCAATACAAACCCTAAAAACCTACCTTATTAAAACCCAAAACCCTAACTTGTCAAAACTCCAAAAACCATACCCTATAAAATATGCAAAACCCCCTACATATCCCTAAACAAACTTCCCTACTCCCATCACATTACTCCCCTCCTAATACTCCATTTGTTCCATTGTTCCCCTTGGTGGCAGATATCACAAAAAAAACACCTAGCTTCGCCATCATCAAAAGGCAGCCTTTCATAAACAACAGTCCTCTTGCCATCAAGGTATTTTATACAGCAGTCATGGAATATGAGCATTCATCGGACTATGAGGTTATGAGTGCCATGAGACTGCTAGTGTGCCAGAATTCATCACCTATCAGAGAGGCAGTAGGCATTTGTTTGCAGCAGCAAAGCGAGTGTTATCTCCAACCGGGGTGGAAGGGGCCTCACTCCCTACATAAAAAAAACAGGTACAGGACAAGGACAAGAAATCCATGCATGATGAAGGGCCATCAAGTGAACAGGAGGTCGACTTCATCCTCATTCAGGATGATAATGTAGATGTGGAGAGCGCCCAACTTAGGATGACTATTCAGGAGCAGAACACGAAGATCTAAGACTTGTCACTCAATGTGGAGATGGAAAAATGGATCGTCAAGTATTTGGAACAAAGAAACAAGCATCTTGAGGACCAGCATGAGATCATGGAGCTGCAAAACATCCGTGAAGACCAGCAGGTTGCCCAAAGAAGCCTAAATGCGAAGACACCTATTCAGCAGGAGATAGAGGCTGATTGAGAGATTTGGCTCGAGAGGATCCACATCCACTTAGAGAAGCTATTGGCGAAAGCAAACAAGGATAGGGACATGCTCAGGAACATGAAAAACCAATATTGCGCATGGAACAAGGTTTGCAAGGCACGAATAAGGAATTTGAAGGCAAACCTAAAGAAGGCATCAAAAAGGAAAAAGAGGCAAAAAGAGCATTATCAACTCCGGATATTGGCCGAGGCAATCCTTGGCCCACCATAACACTTAATGAAGAAGCTCCAGACCAAATTTCAAGAATTTTGGAGCACATTTTGAAATTTTGAAATTTTTTGTGCAAAAAACAGGGTTTTTCTCCTTGTGCGCTGCGCATGTGGCGTGATGCTAAAATTCTAGATCTCCAAATGAGGAATGGCTTGCCGTTTTGGATTCAACATGGAAAATTATGACTACTGGTGTCTAAGCAAGAGATTTGGGCAAGATCTGGGTCTCCTAAAGGTCAAAAAACACCCAAAAATGGCCTCTCTGCCACTTTTTTGACACACAGAAAGCAGTCTTGGGAGAATGGAGATTTGGAGGGGAAAATGAGCACCAAATTTGAAAATTATAGTTGGGTTAGAAAGTAGACAGGATAGGCTTTCCAGCAAGCCCACTTCGGCACATTTTGGACACCTTCAAGTGCCCCAAAACAAGACCCAAAGTAGCACGACACACAGAAAAAATGGCGCGGCGCACAGAGGAAAAAATTGCCAATTTGTTTCCGTTTCGCGAAATTTCAGTTTGTGACTTCTCCAAGTGGGCCCGCTCATCTACAATTTGGTTTTTTGGCACCAACGACAGCATTTAAAGTGTTTTTTTCTCCAGATTGGCTTCTATCCAAGTGGCGAAGGAAGGCAAATGGTCACCCAAGCCAAATGTCATGTTTGTAGTGTTGCACCTGTAGCTGATGGTTGGCTCTCCATCTCCATTTTGCAATGATTCGAGTAACTCCCCAAATCTTGGGCATTCTATCTCTTCCTTACACATTCTATATATTTTATGCAAGTTATTTGCAAAGGGTTGGTTGGCTTGTAACTTCTGGGAGACTGTGGGAAAGAAACTTTGTTTCTTCACTGTTTATTTTTGACAGAGAATTAATGAAAGGAAGCAGCTCTGTTTCATGAGATTCTTGTGGTTGTGAGTGTAGCAAATGTGTATCTTATATTCTCATATGTATATCGTTATGTTTCATAATTCAGTTCATGTTCATTTCCAGTGAAATATTCTGAGTGAGATTAGGTAGAATTCAATTTTATTACTCTGCCTGTGGGAAAATTTCATGTTCAATGTTATTCTTCTGTTTAAAAGGATTCACGTCACTATGCCCTTTTTACTTTCTTTAGCAATATATTCATGCCACGGTACCTCAAACTAAATTGTTACATTTTCCTCCTACCTTGCCTCACGAAATAATCAGTGCCTTTGTATTAAATTCTTTGTTCTTTGTTGAGCACCGGTCCCATAACATCCCAGAAGCTCGGTCATTCATGAAAATTGTTTCCTGAATCCCTATTCAATTACTAGCCTAAGGAAAATATTGCATTGTAAGTCATCTCAGACTATTTTCGATTATCTATTCACTGAGCGTGAATCGGAGAGAGCCCTCTCCTACTCTGGTAGGGCTAGCTACCAGACTGAGCGTGGTTTGTGGTTACCCTAATTTTTTCGTTCCTTCAGCCAAAGGCAGATTTAGGTGCTAACAATTAGAACAAAGGAGAAATGGAAAGTGAGAAATTAACAAAAAAAGAAGCTTGTATTAGCTAAAAATGAATACGAGACGCTGCAAGTGTCAAAATAGTTACAGTCTCCAGAAGTTGAACCTTACATCAAAACATCAACAATCAACCCTGATTACATCTTGTTTCTGGGTATATATGGAGTTTCAATACAAAGGCAATTGGCCATTCCAAGTATGGAGAGGTCATAATTGACCACCAACCACATTTAGTTTCCTGATGGAGCTTCAGAGTGTGTTTGTTTGCTTTTGTGGATGAATCTGATCTTTTCATGTGCTTTTTTGTCCTCTCGGGTAGCCGGAGTGTTTGTATCAATGAGGCGCCATAACTGTTAAATGCAGCCATCTGATCGTGCTCCGTCCTTTTCCTCCTCGGCCATATTGTTTGTTAAATATGGTAGTTGAGGAGCAACTGCAAACAGTACTGGAAGACTGGTCACCTTCATCCTTCGAGTGCACGAAACAATCAAGGGACGCAGATTGCATAGCGGGTGGACGAGTTGGATGAAGGAGTAACATTGGCCGTCGGATCGGGCGGATAGATGGCGGAGATGACTTGGCGGGGGCTATCGGGAAAAGCGGGGTGAAGTGAACGTGGGCCATTGGATATCAAGTGGATAGATCCAATGGTTGTCAGGCAGCAGAAGCACGCGGTGGTTATCGGGTGAGGATGGAGAACCGGGTGGTAAGTGGTATTGATCGCACCACCTTAGGACATTGGGCGGTAAAAAGACAACACCGCACGATCTGATTTAGAGTGTGACGCGTGGCGATGGAGGAGAGAGGAAACCACTCTCCATCGCGCGTTATCGTCCCGACACTTTGTGGACTCGAGGAGAGCGAATGTCGTCTGATTGTGGTGGAGATGATCGGATAGTGGGGTTTTGATCACGTAGGTTACGTTATTTGATGTGACAGGAGCCATTTTATCAGCAAGAAGAGTGAACGGATATGATTTAAAGGTGATGATGGCGTTATGGAAGCGTTGGGTCATGTGGACACGACTTTATGAGGGTTTAGGCTCTGTGATCAGGGCCTGAGGAAACAGGTATTTATCTTGGGTTTTAGAGGAAAAACAGAGGCAGAGGGGATGAAAGAGAGTAAGTGAAGTAAAGGAGAAGAAGGAAGATGATTGCCATGAGCTTCTTTTGAGCATAAAAAATATGGCCAAGCTTAGATTTGGCCTTCAAAAACCACAGTTACAACAGAGCTAACAATGACTATAATAGAATGATGTGGAAATATTCTGTCAAATATAAATCTAAAACATTTGAGTGTTTTAAGAGTCTAAAAGAACACGTAGGAAATGAAAAGGACTCAAAAATTAAGTGCCTCAAAAGAGATAGAGGGGGAGAATTCGCATCAAAAGAATTTAATGAGCTCTGTAACATACATGGAATTAAAAGAGAATTCTATGCTGTCAGAGCACCCTAGCAAAATGGGGTAGTTGAAAGAAGAAATTAGACAATTCAAGAAATGGCTAGAACAATGTTATTAGCAACAGACTTGCAACCAAAATTCTGGAGAGAAGCAGTCGGGACAACTATCTATGCCTTAAATTGAACTCAATTAAGACCAAATTGTGAAAAAACTCCTTTTGAATTATGAAAAGGAAGACCTGCTTCAATAATGTACTTTAAGATCTTTGGAAGCAAATGCTTCATAAATATCAATGATGGCTCACCAGGAAAGTTTGATTCTCGGGTGGATGAAGGGATATTCCTTAGATACTCTACATGGAGCAAAGCCTACAAGTGCTACAATTTCCGACTAAAGAAAATAGTGGAAAGCATTGATGTAAAGATTGATGAAGACCTTCTAGCAAAAGAAATTCAAGAACATGAAGATGATCTTCTCATTAAAGAAGAAGAACCTAAAGAAGATGTAATAGATCAAGAAGAAGAAGAAGAGGAAAAAGAACGACCTCATACCCCTTCAAAGATGAAGTTTCTCCAGAAATATCATCCAAAAGAGAAGATCATTGGAAATAGAGATTAAGGGATGCAAACCCGAAGAAGGACAATAATTACACTAAAGAGAAACATAATTTCTCTTCTATCCATGATAGAACTAGAAACATTTACACAAGCAAGTAAGGATCCTCATTGGGTAAAAGCCATGGAAGAATAAATGTCCCAAATTGAGAAGAACGAAACATGGGAGCTGGTACCTCATCCAAAGGAAAAAAACATAATAGGAACTAAGTGGGTACTCAAAAATAAAATGAATGAATATGGACAAGTTATCAGAAACAAGGCAAGGCTTGTTTACAAAAGCTACTCACAAATTGAAGGAATTGACTTTGAAGAAACATTTGCACTAGTAGCTCAAATGGAAGCTATCAGGATGTTCTTGGCATTTGCTTGCTCAAAAGGATTCAAAAGATATCAAATGGACATAAAATCAACATTTATGAATGGGGAACTCAAGGAAGAAGTCTACATGGAGCAGCCAAAATGTTGTGTGTGGGGCATGATTGTTCAGAGGTCTTTGTTTCAGCCGGATGTATACCCCAGGAAGTTTTGTACACCCCTCCACGTGGGGGGGTGCAGGGGGGACTTGTCCCCCCCATGAGGGTCTGGGGGCGCCAATCCCCCCCGGCTGGGGGGTCCGAGGGCCAGCGGTCCCCCGGCGGGGGCTCGGGGGCAGCGCCTCTGAAGCTAAAAACAAATGTAAAATTGCCTAGTAAAAGTATAGTAATTTCTAGTCAATCTGGGCCGTTCATTAGGCAGATGATCTGACGATAGAACTTATGTTTAGTTTAGGGTTTTTTGCCCTAGAAGGCAACCCCTCTCTTTGTATGGGGGCATTGTATTGGAGGCTGAGATATAGATGTGTATTCTGTGAGCGAGAAACTGAGAGGTGAGACTGTGAGAGAAAACAAAGGATATTACCGTGGATTTGCTGTAGGTTGTGTCTCTTCATTTTTGCTGGATAATAGAAAGGAAGGACTGGCTGTTCGGGGTGGATGTAGCCCAAACTAGGTGAACCACGTATATCTGTGTCTCTCTTGTTTTATGTGTTCTCTGTGTTTATATTTCTGCAATATTTTATTTGTTCCATTGCTCCGTAATATATAATTTTATAACACAAAAGGGTTTGATATAACAGAAGGAAATGACTTAATCTGTAAGTTGAAAAAGGCTTTATATGGGTTGAAACAAGCTCCTAGAGCTTGGTATGCAAGATTGGATCACTATCTACAACAACAAGGCTTCAACAAGGGAGTGGCTAGAAGTAATCTATACATAAAGACAGATGAAGGTAAGTTACTAGTTACTCTTGTTTATGTTGATGGTCTAGATTTTGCTAGCAATAATGATGACATTAACCATGAATTTTCTCAAAACATGTCAAAAGAGTTCGAGATGTCAATGATAGGAGATCTATCTGACTTCCTTGTACTTCAAGTATCTCAAACCATAGCAGCATTGTGTATATCTCAATCCAAATATCTAAAAAACATGCTCAAAAGATATGGAATGGAAGACTGTGCACCAATGAGCACACCTATGACCACAAACTACAAATTGAGCAAAGATGATGACTTCCCTCTAGTAGATGCAACTCATTACAGATCAATAATTGGATCCCTTCTATACTTAACAGCTACAAGACTAGACATAATGCAGGCATTAGGGATGGTGGGAAGATTTCAATCTAATCCCAAACAATCCCATTTATTAGTTGTAAAAAGAATTCTCAAATTTCTGAAAGGAACTCTTGATTTCGGTCTTTGGTACCCTAAGAGCTCAACGTTGACTGTAACTACATACATCGATGCTGATTGGGTTGGAAGTGTAGATGATCGAAAAAGTACTAGTGGAAATGTGTTCTTCCTAGGAGACTATTTAGTATCCTGGCTCAACAAAAAACAGTCATCCATATCATGAACCACAGCTGAAGCCGAGTATATAGCTGCAGAAGACTCTTGTACTCAAATACTATGGATGAAGGAAGCTCTAAAAGATGTCAACATACGTACAGATCAACCGATTACCATCTATTGTGAAAACACAAGTGCTATCAGTCTCAGCAAAAATCCAGTGATGCACTCAAGGACCAAACACATACTAATTAATTATCATTTCCTTCATGAACAAGTAGCTAAAAAAAACATTGTCTTAGAATATATCAGTACTAAGGAGGAGATATATGATATTTTCACAAAACCTCTTCCTAGAGAGGCATTTGAACATATGCGTCAAAATATGGGGGTTATCTCTTTAACATCACTCAAGTTCTTTCATAAAGAGGTTGCAGGACAAGGGGAGCAGTTTGATAGGGGGAGTCCATGTGCATTCCTTTGCCATTGATGTCAAAGGGGTAGAGCAGAAGAATATTGCCGTCAATAACAAAGGGGGAGATTGTTGACATAGATTGTCATTGATGTCAATATGGAAATATTCAAGGAACCAGAGGAAGAAAATGGAGCCAGAGGAAGCAAACAGGGCCATCGAAGCAATGGAGGAAGCAGACAGAGCTATCGGGAGCTATCAGAGTAATGTACGCCACAAAAGGGTCATATGCATGCAAATGAGCTATCGAGAGCCATATATGTGTTTAACACTATCGGGAGCTATCAAAGGAGAGAAGGCATAAAAACAGATATATATGTGTTTAACACTATTGGAGGCATAAACCCAGATATATATATATATATATATATATATATATATATATATATATATATATATATATATATATATATATATATATATGCATTTAACACTATCGGCAGTCAAAAACTTTACATACATGGAAAATACACTATCGGAGCAGATAAGGTTATGTATATAGGCACATATATACATATATATCGACGACAGTGATCATCGGCAGGTTCAGTTGTGTGTCACTACCCAAAACCCCCGATTGCATATATATATATATATATATATATATATATATATATATATATATATATATATATATGGGGACTCACTGACCTGAATGGGTTATGGCAACAACCCTATATAATATAGCGTCCATCATATCGGGAATCATGTATCACATAAATTTTAAAGCCTTGTCACTCCCACAAGCACTGATTGCGATTGCAAGACCGAACCTGATGCAACATTAAAATTGCTTAATGGTATATCAGGTCCGCTATGTCGGAAGTGACTGTTGCAAATTATAAATGGATGGCGCGATATTCTGTGACTATTGATTGCGATTTCTCTCTAGAACCAATGCAAGTATAGATGAAGATGCAATGAATTTGAAGTCTGCCTCTTTAACAGTTTCGCCAGTTTTTGCTCATATTTCCTGTGTATTTGAATATTTGTCTTGTTCGGGGTTTGGAGGAAGAAATACATTAAGGAATTCTCTCGATAGTTCAGGAGGCTAAACTAACACCGATTGTGATTGTGATTAGGATGTGGCATGTCTTTTAAACAAAATAGCCTCTGTGGATGCCTATTATCATTGAAAAAACGGGGTTTTATTACAATTTTAACACACAACGACCGAAAAGCTAGGACGCTGAATGGAAAGCTAGCGTAGAGGAAACTAAAAAGCCAAATCAATGGAGAAGCGGGAATCCAAAGGACAAGCCAGCACAGAGAAAATCAATGTAAACTTTGAAACAGGAACTGATATTGTTACCTGTTTCATAGAGATAGCAAAAAAGTGACCTGATTTTGAAAAGGGGTGATGTAGAACGCACATGTCTTTTTTAGAGCATAGTTTTTGGCACTTTAAGTTTTTCATGTACATTACATTTTAGAATGGTAGTGATATTCATGCTGATTTGAAAAAGTGAGTATTCTGCATCACACCCTTTTTTTAAAAGACCTATTTTTTGGCTCTAAATTTTCTAATGTATAAAATGTAAATAATTATTTTGTAAATTTGATAATTTTTGAAGTGGTTGTTTTCTTCACATTTTCTTGTTTTTTATTTTAATTCTAATTTTTTTTAGTGAGGTTTTTATTGTTTTTCATTTTTAAATTAGAAGGTCGATATTTAGAATTTTTGATACTCTACATATTTATACATCCTTAATTAATTTTTCAATCCACATGAAATAATTGTTTCTAAAAAAACAATATTTTTTAATAATGGACATGAAAATAACCATTTTTAACATAAATATAACTCAAAAACTACACGTTTTGATAATTTTTGCTAGAATTGACATGTCAAAATCACAATTTTTATATGATAATTTTAACTAAAAATGGTTAAATAATAGTTTCTTTTATGAATTTCATGTCAGAAAAATAATAATAATCACTTTTTTTTTTCAAAATATAATGATTAACTTAAAAATAAATGAGAAAATCACATATTACAAATATTGAACATATAACAACCATAATTGAGTGTTTATTCTTCTCATAAAATGTCAAAGTCAAAACATTCCAAAGCTTGATTTATAAGCATAACTTAAATTTAATCAACAATGTCATGTAATCCAAACTCTTCGTCCTCTAGAGTTTTATCATTGTCTTATTCCGCAATATTTTCTGTTTCCTTTTGCTCATTTTCCTATTCTAATGGATCTTTGATGTCTGCGAATCTCCCAATGTTTGTCTTTCCAAACATTCCCTGTAATGGTGGTTGGGGTTCCTTTGCCTTTTTGGCCACACATGATTCACTAAAGTCCCCTTTCTTCAACCCAATTTCTTGCATTGCATCTAGAAGAAATTGAAGAGCATTAATTCTTTGTTGAATGAAATTGCACTGTACTGGATCTTTTTCAATTGCAATGCAATTTCTTCCTTATACAAGGCAACATGCTAGTATTGTACCTAATTATCAAGCACAAAAGAAATAATGAACTAAATTAGTACAATGACATATTAATTAAAAAGTAACATATTGAAATTCAATTCCATATAATAAAACTTACCTGAGCAAGAAAATAAATCCAGAACCCAATCTCCTTCATTTGAACAAATGTCTATAAGATAGTTAATCAATAATTGTGGTTTTTGATAAATGTTAACTATCTCTTCTTTTGCTTCTTTGTCTTCATATGTTAGTTTTCTCACAACAACATCATAAGTCAGTATTTGGCTATGACTCTTTCCATCTACCCGATTAAAAATCATAGACATATGGCTATCATCTTTTGCCCAACTATCAATATGAATGAACTCACAATCATTTATAAATTGTTGATCTTCATTGTTAAGAAGATTTGACTTTTTCTTGTAACATGAAATAGTAAAAGTTCAATTAACTTGTACATAAATAAATTTTTCAACATTAATCAAATATACATTTTAAACATCTTACCATGTAAGCTGCATCCTTGAATTTGTTTTCCCCTTGAAGTTTGACAATATCATTGCCAATTGTGTGTCTGAATGAAATGTCACAAATCTCCATAATGGTGATGATGTGACTTCTACAAATCCCGCAACCACTTTACTAAGAGCCTGATAAGTATAAGGGTCACTATCATAGTCAATGTTTGGAATATTGAAACCATGGGGAATATCTGTAATGACTAGGGCATAATCCCTTTTAGGTATGAGTTTAGCAATGTCTTCATAGTCGCCTTGTATTATTTGATATTGAATAGTGTCTAGCCCATTCCAAATGAAATGATTAAGAGTTGGATCAACTTGAAAATTCTTAATACGTTGCTTCCTCAGTCTTTCGATCTTTATTTTTTCAATAAAGGTTTTGAAACTATCTAGCGCTCCATTATCATCCTTCCTCATCTTTTATAAAATAAACAAATATATGTGTAAGTTATAAATTAAAAATAGTACATAGGTGAATAAAAATGAATGTATAAATCAAGATGCCTTTTTAAGTGCAAGATAAAAAGATTTTAATGTTGATGTAGAACTTGAATCTGGATAGTTGTGTACAACATCATCCCAACTATCTTCATTCAACAATCTAACCATTTGTTCTTGAATTTTCATTTAAACTTTGTGACTGCATAGATAAAGTAACAAAAAGTTAATATAATGATATGTATAACAAATACTACCAAGAACAACATGTTTTATTTAAAATATAATTATAATCTAGAAATAAATAAAAATAATTCAACTAACTTACTTTTGAAATTCTTCAGACATTTCCTCCAATGATAATTCCCCTGACCTCACACGAGATAATATTGTTTTGACAATTTTTTCATCTTTCACTCCTTGCATCGCCCTCCAAGGTGTGATACTCATATCGTCTGGAAGCTTCTTCATTTCAGGAGCTGATTTACTGTTGCCACATATCAATGGCTTAGACTTCTTTACCCTTTGGTTTTTAATGGCAATGTCTTCCCACATGCTAAAAATCTCATCAATCAACTTCCAAACATCTCCAGTTCTAAATGCCAATTGGAAAATGTTATCAACACCTCTGAATAAATCACTATTTTTGTTGCCTTTTCCACCTTTTGAATTGGTTTTCTCTTCAATTTGATAGCCTATTTCCATACAAAATTACTTTCGGAAATCTACAGTAACATTTATCCTATCCGCACCACATTTTTCTTCAAATTCACTATGAATAAATCTAACCTTTTGGATGAAAGTCATAGACATCATATATTCATTATCTGAATTATGATCCCATGCCACTAACTTTGCTTCTGTATCTGATAAACCAACATAAATGATACATTTCATTGTTTCAAAACATGGGTTGTTAGGATATTCCTCCATCAATTGTCTTTGAGCTTCTACAGAATGGTTCCCCCCAAGCACATAATATTTGTATTTAAAACATTTTGACTTATCAAATGCTTCTTTGTTGGGAACTTGAAGTGGATCAACAAGAAGCACATAAATAACCACATGAGCATATGGATTGTACCTCATCAATGTCTTCAAGTTGTGAACATGCAGATGATGTGGCTTTCTAATTTGATATTGACATTGTCCTTCACTTTCTTTATAGGTTTTCCTGACATTAAACTGAAATGTACGACCACCATCAATTAAGTTTCTCTTTGTCAAATTCTCTCGAATGGCATTTTTTTTTTTTTGATAATTCCATCCTCTAAATCAACTCCTGGTGTAATGATTTCTCTGCTTTATTTTGAAGTTTCACTAGGTTCTTGACTACTGGTAATGACTGCTACAAAATCTTCAACTTTACTTTTCTTGGTCATAACATTCCCAACTGATTTATTCTTGGGCATTGTTACTTTTGGTCTTTTATGGCTCTTCTAAGTTCCAATGTCATCGTCAGTAATGGCAACATATGCTTCACTGTCAATTTCAACTTCATCGTCCTCAAAAGTAACTTGTTTACTCTTGCTAGATTTATTCACCAGAGGCCTTTTTTTTCTGATTCTTTGGATGTAGTTTTGTAGCATCATCAATTACTACATTTTGCTTATTTTCCTTATCTTCTTCTGACACTGAGTAAAAACTGCTGACAACTTTCATGATATCATGCTTTATGAAATGAATGCCTCCCAACCTAATTGAACAACTTTCAACAAAATTCTGCCAAAGAAAATATCATCTGTCAATAAAAACAAAGTTAAAAAATATAGCGAGACACTTTCAAGAATGAAAAATACAAATATAAATAACAATACTTACGATGTTTTGTGTCATCTCATTTAAGATTTGTTTACAAAACTTTGTAGATACCTCTCTCGTGTCATACAATGAATATGATAGTCGGTATTTAACCCTTTCACGTGACGTGGGAGCTTTTGTAAGTATGTAAAAAACTATAGTTTCCGGTACCGAACATATATCTATGAGTCTTCCCATCACATCAAAAATTCCATTATCATTCGGTATATCAATATATAGATATATATTCACATTTGTGCTTTCTTTTCCTTTCACATACCAAATTCTTAATGGAAATTTCACCTCTTTCGAATTCTTCTAGTTTGAAATCATTTTCTTATCACTTGAGGCACATGAAAGATTTGAAGTCATGAGCTTAGGTGGAGTTCATTCACCAATGTTTCTTGAAGATGCACCTTTAAGAGTCTTTGGTCCAAAAAGATTCACTGAAATTTTCTTTGATGCCGTTTTCCTGAAAAATAGAAACACATAAATCAGTAAATAATAAAAACATATTAACTTAAATTAATAATGAAAATATATCATAAATTTTTTATTTGTATGATCAGAATCACCCCGCCAATGCCGCCCCCCTCATCCACCTACCCCGCGACCACCCTTCCACCCGCCCACGCCCCCTCCCTCACCCACTGCTCCTAACATTCTAAAACGGTATGCATTAACATTCTAGTGTAAAAAAAGTAAATCACGAATAAAACATTCCAAAATTAACTATATATATATATATATATATATATATATATATATATATATATATATATATATATATATATATATATATTATATGAAATATCTAATTTTTTTAATAAGTACAAAAAAATATATATGTAATGGAGCCCCACCGCACCCACTGGCACCCTACCCCATCCGCCCCCCCGGGAAGCACCCCCTGCCTTCGCCCCCAACCCACCGAGCATCCCCCCTCCTCCCTCCAACCACCCGAGCACCCGCCCCACTCCACCTGTCGAGGTGCACACGTCCCCACCACCCCAACCCCCTCCACTGGGTACTCACGGGCACCCACGCCACCCACCATCCCCCCCTGGGCACTCCACCACAAACCCCGGTGCCTTCTCGCCCCCACCCAACTTCCCGGGCGGCCTACCCCACCCACAGGTGCCCACCTCCCCCAGACGTGCGCCCCCCCACCCACCGGCGCCCCACCCCACCCAACCCCTCGCCCCACCGGGCATCCCACCCCAACCCCTGGACCATGCCCTCCCCTTGACCGAGCACCCCACCCCACCCACAGGCGCCCACCTCCCCCAGACGTGTGGCGCCCCACCCCACCCAACCCCTCGCCCCCTCGGGTGCCCCACCCCACCCAACCCCTCGCCCCCCCCCCCCGGGCGCCCCACCCCAACCCCTGGCCCGTGCCCTCCACTTGCCCAAGCGCGCCACCCCACCCAACCCCTCGCCCCCCCGGGCACCCCACCCCAACCCCCGGTCTGTGCCCTCCCCTTACCCAAGCGCCCCACCCCACCCACTCGCACCCCCCCACGGGCGCCCATCCCCCGCCCCAACCCCTCCTCCCGGGTGCCCCGCACCCTCCCCCGCTCAGGTGCCCCAACCCACCCTCCGTCCCCCCGCCTAGGCACCCAACCCCACCGACTGGCGCCTTCCCCGCCCTCTGGGCACCCGCCCCACTCCCTGCCCTCGGGGTGCTCCACCCCACCCATCGGCGCCTTCCCTCCCGGCCGGCGCCTGACCGGCGGTCGTGCCCCAGCCCGGCAGGCGGCAGGGCGATTCCTGGAATCGCCTTGCCACCTATTGAGCTGGGGCGCAGGCCGCCGCCAGGCAGCCCACGTCCCCGCTCGGTAGGCAACAGGGTGATTCCCAGAATCGCCCTGCCGCGCCCTCGCCCAGTAGGCAGCAGTGCGATTCCTGGAATCGCCCTGCCACCTGCTAGGTGGCCCACGCCCCCACCCGGTAGGCGGTAGGGCGATTCTCGAAATCACTCTGCTGCCTGTCGGGCAGGGGCGCGGGCTGCCCAGGTGGCGCCGGACTCGGCTGCGCCTCCCGGGCAGCCTGTGCCCTTGCCCTACAGGTAGCAAGGTGATTCCGGGAATCGCCCTACCGCCTGCAGGGCGGGGGCGTGGGCCGCCTGGGTGGTGCCAGACTCGGCCGTGCCACCCGGGCGGCCCACGCACTAGCCCGACAGGTGGTAGGGCGATTCCGGGATCGCCCTGCTGCCTACCGGGTGGGGGTGCAGGCCGCCCGGGTGGTGCGGCTGAGGCAGGCGCCACCCGGGCAACCCGCTCCCCTTGCCCAGTAGACGGTAGGGTGATTCATGCCCCCGTCCCCCTTTCTCGGCAGACAGTAGGGCGATTCATGCCCCCGCCCTCGCCCAATAGGCGGCAGGGCAATTCATGCCCTTGCCCCCGCCTGGCAAGCGGGAGGGCGATTCCCGGAATTGCATTGCCGCCTACCAGGCGTGAGCGCGGGCCGCCTATGTGGGAAGGAGGAAAGGAGGGTGGAGTCTGGTGTGGGGTGGGGTGGAGTGCCCAAGGGGTGGGGTGGGCAGGGTGAGGCACCCAGGCGGTGGGAGGATGTGGGGTGCTTGGGGGAGGGAGGCAGCGTGGGGTGGGGCGCCCGGGGGGGTAGGGAGGGAGGGAAGGAGGGTGGAGTCGCGTGCCTGGGCAGGGGGAGAGGGTAGGGTGCCTGGGTGGGGGGCGCGCCGGTGGAGCTGAGGGAGGGAAGGGCATCAGGGGGCGTGGGGGGAGGTGAGAGAGGGGGGTGAGGGAAGGATGGGTGCGGGAGGGGTGAGGGCACCCAGTGGGGTGGGGGGAGGTGAGAGAGGGGGGTGAGGGAGGGATGGGCGTGGGAGGGCGCCGGGTCTGGGAGGTTGGTGGTAAGGGATGAGGGTGGCATTGAGGGGGTTAAGGGGGTAGGGGCGCGGGGTGTGGGTGAAGGGAGTGAGGGTGTCACGAGGGGGGGTTGGAGGTAGGGGGCGAGTCAGACTATGGCGCCCACCCTGGCAGCTCTCCCGCCCGTTGCGGGGATTGGGCGATTCTCAAAATCTCCCAACCCCACGATAGGTGAGTGAGCCACTAGGCCGCCCCCACACCCCCTACTGCCCCCCCATGCCCTCACACCCCACCCACTTGCCCGACATCCCCGCCCACCCCGCGACACCACGACAGTCCACCCACGAGTATTAGGTGATTGAGTTTGATCGGGCCCACCATGCTCACGATGGATGTAACTGTTATTTTGGCTCAGAAAAATTATTAATTTAAAAAAAATATATCTTTTTCATTAAACGAATTTAATATGAAAATTTTCAAGTAAAAAAATTTAACTTACCTTTCAATTGCGAGAATTCTTTGTTTAATATGTTGTTGATAGTGATGTAGCTACTATACAAATTCATGAGTCTTTCAATGATTTTCAAAAAGCCTGGATGTGATGTGAGTAATAGTGATAATGAAATTTTAATATATAAGTGAAATTACGGAGATGTTTTACCGTACGGTTAATGTGGGATAATTTGTTTTAAAATATTATAAAGCGAATATTGTAGAATTGATTTACAATGGGTTGAATGTGGGATAATTTTTTTTACAATATTATAAAGCGAATATTGTGTTTTACAACGGGTTGAATGTGGGATAAGTTTTTTTAGAATATATTATAAAAATTAAAAAAAAAATTCAATTGTTTAGTAAATATTATATACTTTAACTATTAAAATAATTAATGTAGAAGTTGTAGTTTACAATTTTAATTTTAATGATTTATTCCATAAAAAGATTTAGTTTACATTTTTCAATAAATTGTAGAACAAAATAATGAAGGTAAATAAATATAACAGATTTTTTGGAGGGAAATATTTTCGTGAAACTTTTTGGAGAGAAATATTTTCGCGAAAATTTTTGGAGGGAAATATTTTCGCGAAACTTTTTGGAGGGAAAATTTCATTATTTAAGCTATTTAATATCTTTAGGAGACTCTCCATTTGTATCATTCAACATATTCTATTTGAAAGGGATGGATTGTTCTGATAGTGAAGTTTCGATTTATACACCATCAACATCTTCATCATTTAACAACTCTATTCGTATTGATGAATATAGCGGGATATTCCACTATGAATAGAAAGTCAATTCTTCCACTTAGTCCTGATTCTAAGAACTATGAGAGCAGCACTGATGAAATAGGGGATGGAGAATTTCAAATAAATAAAGAGTCACAGATTCCACTTAGTCCTACTTCTAAGGACTATGAAAACCGCAGTGATGAAGAGCATGATGATGAAGTTCAAAAGAACGGAGTGTAACGATGTCCACTTAGTGTTAGAAAATTATATATTATGGAGCAATGGAACACATAAAATATTGCAGAAATATAAACATAGAAAACGCACAAAACAAGAGAGACATAGATATACGTGGTTCACCTAGTTTGGGCTACGTCCACCCCGAACAGCCAGCCCTTCCTTTCTATTATCCAGCAAAATGAAGAGACACAACCTATAGAAAATCCGCTGTAATATCCTATGTTTGCTCTCACAGTCTCACCTCTCTGTTTCTCGCTCATAGAATACACATCTATATCTCAGCCTCCAATACAATGCCCTCATACAAAGAGAGGGGTTTCCTTCTAGGGCAAAAAACCCTAAACTAAATATAAGTTCTACCATCAAATCATCTGCCTAATGAACGGCCCAGATTGACTAGAAATTACTATACTTTTACAAGGCAATTTTACATTTATTTTTAGCTTCAAGGGCGCTGCCCCCGAGCCCCCGCCGGGGGACCGCTGGCCCCCGGACCCCCGTGGGGGGGAAAAGTCCCCCTGCACTCCCCCGCGTGGAGGGGTGTACAAAATTCCTGGGGTATACATCCGGCTGAAACAAAGACCTCTGAACAATCATGCTCCACACACAACAATCTCCCACTTGGAGAATGATTGTAGAAACTCCACCACTACTTCATTTGCTGGACAATGACTCCTCTTTGGACTTGGTTGTTTCTCATCTTCATCATCATCCTTGAAGACCAATTGAAATTGAGCATATTCTCAGTTTCTCCCTGGTTACAACTTTTGTTGGCATATCTATAGGATTCTGGCTAGTGTGTATCTTTTCCAGCTTCAACTCTCCATCTTCCAACACTGATCGTATGAAATGGTACTTGAGCTGTATGTGTTTAGTCCTAGAATGAAATGCTGAGTTCTTTGCAAGATTAATGGCACTTTGGCTATCACTGTATAACGTGCCCATATCATTCTCCTTACCCAATTCACCCATAAACCTTTGTAACCAAATCATTTCTTTACTAGCCTCTGTAGCAGCAACATACTCTGCTTCTGTTGTTGAAGTGCAACAACACTTTGGATTTTTGAAACCCAACTGACAGTTGTTCCTCCAACAGTAAATACATATCCTGTAGTGCTCCTCCTGTTATCTCTGTCACCTGCCATATCTGCATCAACATATCCTTGTAGGGAGATGTTTGAACCACCAAAGCATAATGCTTTATTTGTGGTACCTTTCAAATATCTGAGAATCCATTTCACTACCATCCAATGTTCCTTTCTTGGACTGTTCATGTACCTGCTTACAACTCCCACTGCATGTGCAATATCAGGCCTTGTGCAGACCATTGCATACATTAAGCTTCCAACTGCTGATGCATATGGAACTTTAGACATATAATCCATGTCTTCTTGGGTCTTTGGGCACATTTCCTTGCTAAGTTTGAAATGGCTAGCAAAAGGTGTACTAACTGGTTTTGCATTTTGCATGTTAAATCTTTTCAACACCTTTTGTATGTACTCATTCTGAGACAATGTTAATTTACGATTTTTCCTGTCTCTAGTTATTCTCATACCAAGGATTTGTTTTGCAGCTCCCAAATCCTTCATTGCAAATGAATTTTCCAATTTTCTTTTGAGCACATTTATTTCCTGCATGTTAGATCCTGCAACAAGCATGTCAGCTACATACAATAACAATATAATATAGCTGCCATCATTTTGCTTTTTCAAATAAACACAATGATCATAGTGACATCTAGTATAACCTTGTTCAGACATAAACTTGTCAAATTTTAGATACCACTGCCTTGGAGCTTGTTTTAAGCCATACAAGCTCTTCTTCAACCTTCACACTAATTTCTCCTTCCCTTTCACCTCATATCCTTGTGGCTGCTGCATATATATCTCTTCCTCCAAATGCCCATGGAGAAAGGCTTTCTTTACATCTAACTGCTCAAGATGCAAATATTCAGCTGCTACAAGACTTAAAATAGTTCTGATTGAAGTCATTTTAACAACAGGAGAAAATATTTCATGAAAACCAATACCTTTCTTCTGTGCAAACCCCTTCACTACAAGTCTAGCTTTGTACCTTTGTTTTCCTCCATCTTCTTCCTTCAGCCTGTAAACCCATTTATTCTTCAATGTAGTTTTTACTGCAGGAAACCTGACTAAATCCCAAGTCTCGTTATGCCTTAAGGAGTCCATCTCTTCTTCCATGGATACCTTCCACTTCTTCCTGCTTTCAACCTACATTGCTTCTTCATAACATTCGGGTTCACCGGAATCAGTCAACAATAAATAATATAATGAAGGAGAATATCATTCAGGGGGTCTACTTATCCTGGTAGATCTTCTAACACCACTTTCAGGTGTTTGGGGTGCCTGTTGTTGTCGTGGTGGTTGTTGTTTTTGTGGTTGTTGATTATTATTATTTTCATGCACCTTTCTTTTTTCAGTGATTTCATCAAGAACTGCGTATTCCTTGTTTTCCTTTTCCTATTTCTTTTCCTGCAACTGATTCTTATACAAGACCTTATCATTGAATATTACATCTTTTCTCCTAATGATTTTGTGATTTTCATAATCATATAAGCGATAACCAAAATCATTAACACCATATCCAATAAAGGTACATTTCTTTGACTTTGCCTCAAGCTTTGTTCTATTTTCTTTATCAATATGGACAAAGGCCTCACAACCAAAAGGCTTTAAAATAGAGTAGTTTACCTTTTTACCTGTCCATGCTTCTCTGGAACACCACCATCCAAGGAACTTGAAGGCCCTCTGTTTATTAGATAAACAACAGTATCTGCCCAAAACTGTAAAGGCAATCCTGCATGTAGTCTCATGCACCTTGCACGCTCCATGATTGTTCTGTTCATCCTTTCTGACACACCATTTTCTTGTGGCGTTCTTGGAACTGTCTTATCTCTATGAATTCCATGCTCTGAACATTACCTATCAAACTCTTTGCTGCAATATTCACCTCCATTGTATGATCTAATAGACTTCAATTTATTTCCTGTCTCAATCTCAACCAAAGCTTTCCATGTCTTGAAAGTATCAAATACATCATATTTATTCTTAATACAATAAATCCAAGTTTTTCTAGTTGCATCATCAATAAAAGTAACATAATAACAAGAGCCACTGAGAGATGATACCTGAGCAGGTCCCCATACATCTGTATGCACAAGCTCTAATTTTTCATTCTTCTTTTCTTTCCCAACTCTGAGAAATCTGACTCTCTTATGTTTTCCATAAATGCAATTCTCACAGAAGTCCAAATCAACATTCTTCAAACCCGACAACAAATTCCTTGAGTGTAAGAATCTTCATCCCCTTTTCACTCATGTGTCCGAGCCTATGATGCCATAATGCTGCATCTCCTCCTTTGGAAGTTAAAGCATTAACAGAGTTAGAAATACCATTGCATAAATACAATGTACCAACCTTTTCGCCTTTTGCTATTACGAGGGCTCCTTTGGTGACCTTCCAAGCTTTATCTATGAAATTTGTCACACAACCTTCACCGCCTACCTGCCATGTTGAAATCAGATTTTTCTTTAGATTTGGAACATGCCTTACCTCCTTTAATAGCCAATGGTTTCCATTCTACTGTTTTATAAGAACCTTACCCATTCCAACGATTTTACAGGGTTTATCATCACCCAGATGAACTTGTCCAAAATCTCCTTGAACATAGTCATGAAAGTATTTCTTATCAGGTGTGGCATGGAATGAAGCCCCTGAATCTACCACACAAGAATCAGTAATATTTTCGAAAGAAAGAATCAAAGCATCTTGTAACACCTCACCTATCACATTTGCTTCATAATTGTTTTCTTGCTGTGCATCTCCTTCTTTTCCCTTCCGAGATCTACAATCTTTCTTTAGGTGTCCTTTCTTTCCACATTTCCTGCACACTATCCCCGATCTGGACTTGGATCTGCCTTTCCTTGATTTACTGCGATATCCTGAGCTCTTTCCTCTTTCCATTTTTCTTCCTCTAGACTCTGCACTTAAAGCATTTCCCGATGTCTCACCGTAGCTTTTCCATCGCATTTCCTCGCTAAGGATAGCACCGACAACATCATCAAACTTTAAAGTACTAGATCCAGAAACGGAGTTACTAATGGCCATTACCAAACCATTCCAACTTTCTCGTAATGAGCACAAGAGTAACAGAGCTCTAACTTCATCATCAAACTTTACCCCTACAGAACTTAACTGACTTGTAATTATATTAAAATCATTTAAATGGTTAGCAAAAGATCCACCTTCCGACATATTCATATCAAATAACCATTTCATAAGGAATACCTTGTTTGATGCTAAGGGTTTTTCATATAGTTTCGACAACGTCTGCATCAAACCCTCTATCGTGGTTTCCTTCGAAATGTTGAAGGTGACTGATGCAGCAAGGCACAACCGTATTGTTCCGAGTGCCTTTCTATCGAGAAGGTTCCATTCTTTGTCTTTCATACCCGTCGACATCTTTGTTTTTCCACCCAATGGTAGGTATAAATATTTCTGATACAGATAATCTTCCATCTGCATCTTCCACAGCGAGAAGTTTTGGCCGTTAAATTTCTCAACCCTAAACTTACCATTTTCCGCCATTGCTCCCACTCGAACCAGGAACCCTTCTTTCCTGCGAGTTTATCAGCCAAATAGACCTTCGGCTCTGATACCAGTTGCTAGAAAATTATATATTACGGAGCAATGGAACACATAAAATATTGCAGAAATATAAACACAGAAAACGCACAAAACAAGAGAGACACAGATATACGTGGTTCACCCAGTTTGGGCTACGTCCACCCTGAACAGCCAGTCATTCCTTTATATTATCCAGCAAAATGAAGAGACACAACCTACAGCAAATCCATTGTAATATCCTCTGTTTTCTCTAACAGTCTCACCTCTTTGTTTCTCACTCACAGAATACACATCTATATCTCAGCCTCCAATACAATGCCCTCATACAAAGAGAGGGGTTGCCTTCGAGGGCAAAAAAACCCTAAACTAAACATAAGTTCTACCGTCAAATAATCTGCCTAATAAACGGCCCAGATTGACTAGAAATTACTATACTTTTACAAGGCAATTTTACATTTATTTTTAGCTTCGGGGGCGCCGCCCCCAAGCCCCCGCCAGGGGACCGCTGGCCCCCGGACCCCCCAGCCAGGGGGGATTGGCCCCGGACCCCCACGGGGGGGACAATTCCCGCCCACGTGGAGGGGTGTACAAACTTCCTGGGGTATACATCTGGCTGAAACAAAGACCTCTGAACCATGCTCCACACACAACACTTAGTACTAATTCTGAGGACTATGAGAGTAGCAGTTTGAAGAGCATGATGGTGAAGTTCAAAAGAATGGAGTGTCACAATGTCCACTTAGTCCTAATTTTGAGGACTATGAGAGCAGCAGTTTTGAAGAGCATGATGGTGAAGTTCAAAAGAACGGAGTGTCACAATGTCCACTTAGTCCTAATTCTGAGCACTATGAGAGCAGTAGTTTTGAAGAGCATGATGGTGAAGTTCAAAAGAATGGAGTGTCACAGTGTCCACTTAGTTCTAATTCTAAGGACTATGATAGCAGTAGTGATGAAGAGCATGATAATGAATTTCAAAAGAATGGAGTGTCAAAGTGTCCACTTAGTCCTAATTCTAAGGACTATGAGAGCAGTAGTGATGAAAAGCATGATGTTGAATTTCAAAAATATGGAGTGTCACGGTGTCCAGTTAGTCCTAATTCTAAGGACTATGAGAGCAGCAGTGATGAATAGTGGGATGATGAATTTCAAAATATTGGAGTGTCACGGTTTCCACTTAGTCCTAATTCTGCAGACTATGAGAGAAATAGTTATGAAGAGCGTGATGATGGATTTCAAAAGAATGGAGTGTCACTGTGTCCTCTTAGTCATAATTCTAAGAGCAGCAGTGATGAAGGACAAGATGATGCACTTAGTCCTAATTCTAATGAGTATAAAGGTAGCAGTGACAAAGGACAAGATGTAGCATCTTCAATAAGTTAACAGTCACATTTTTGACGTAGTCCTAATTCTATGGACTATGAGAGGAGCACTGACAATGCACATGAGGAAGAATATCCATTAAACATCGAGTCAGATTTTCCATTCAGTCTGAATTCTAAGGACTACGACAGTAGCACTAAAGAAGTGGAAGATGAAGAATATCCTCCAAGTCAATATTTGAAAAGCATAGCTAATCATAGTGTGGATAACATTCCTCTTAATGACGATGAAAAGCCTTATACAAATGATGATCCAATGATGGAGATGTTGCCAAGAAATATTGTATCGGAGAGTAGGAGCAGACCTTTTCGTATCAATGCAAGTTTTTCTAGTTATACAAGGGGTGGAGCAGAATATCTGACAAGAAGAAGTTCTATCAGTGCTCTCATTTCAAGTGAATGTTGCCAAAAAGATTGCTTGAAACATATGGATTTCAAATTTTCATTAGAAAGTAGGAAGAGATATTTGTCAATGAATAAAAGCATGCAAAATTCATATTTAGTTGGGTGCACGCAATCTACATCGTCAGGTTATGATTATCATATTGGGACTTTATTTATCTATAGAAAATCTTTCAAAATGTTTCATTCGATTGGGAATTTTTGTCTCTCCATAATTCAAAAAAAATTGGAAAAGGATCCCACATTTTATTCAGAAGTACGTCATAAAACACAGTTTGGGCCATTATCAAATACTACAATGTCATGGATGAAAGATTTCTTTTCAAAGCATGGAGAGTGTATGCCAAATAGAGAGACAATACATATTCCAGATAATTTTTCAAGACGAGAAATTTACAACTTATAAAAAGAATATGCAGAAGGTGCTGAGGGACATGGCCAGTTTATTACATATCAATATTTTGTGAAAGTATGAAAGAAATAATTCAACAATGTTCGTATTCCTAAGAAGACAAGGATTGGGATTTGTAGTACATGTGCTTCTCTAAAATAGAAAAGGGACAAATGTGAAGGGTCAGAAAGAGGTAAGCATTCATAACTTTAACTTTTAAAATTGTATAGTCCTCAACTATGAGAACATATTTCTTAATGAATTTCTTTTATGTTGTGTAGATTTAATTGTCAAAGAACTTCAGGATCATTGTGAACAACAAACAAATGAAAGGAAGAAGTTGTGCAAGCATCGAAAGAAGTGTTATGATAATCCAAATAAATATTTGGGTTTGATAATTGATGGTATGGACCAGATAAAACACTTTTACCACATTTTGTTCGCACACCAAAAAATTTACAGGAGGAAAATTTTATTCAGTTTCACTTGGTTGGTTGTATGGTCTTCAATGGGAAAATGTTGCCAAGGGTGCAAATATGACCATAACCATTCATGATGTGATTTCTCATTGGTCTGGTACTCTTCCTGAAGTTTTGTATCTAAAATTGGACAACACTTGCCGTGAAAATGAAAATCAAGTTGTTTTTGGATACCTCAACATGCTTGTTGAATTGAGAATTTTTCAAAAGGTAAAGGTTGGTTTCCTTCTTTTTGGGCACACTCATGAACATATTGATCAGATGTTCGATCGTTTTTTAGTCATATTGAGGAGGAAGCAAGTTGGGAGCTTGCCATCACTAATTGAATGTCTTAAGAAATCATACATGACAAAACCTACTTTTGATGTGTTGGAAGAAACTGTTGACATGCAAAGGTTTATTCTGGGATCATAAGGTGAGGGGAAATGCATTGAACAACTTAATGACATTAGCTTCCAACATCAATTTCGTATCAAAAAAATTGATGGGAAAACACTAATATGGGGCAAGAAGTATTCAACTACTGCAGAATGGGCACCATTATCAGGTTTGCAATTTTTGAAGTTCATTCTAGATCATCCAATATTTGCATCAAAAATATTGTTATTACAATCAGTTGGTGAAGTTCAGAATGCACGCAGACAAAATAGAGATATAAATTATTTAATTGCCTAGAAGAAATTAAAAAATGTATTAGATATACATATGAGTACTTTGACATTGCTGATTCAGTTTGGTGGGAGTCATTTTTCAATAATCAAAGTGATATCATTTCAACAACAACAAATGAAGATATACCTTTGAAAAATCCATTTATTTGTCCACAAAATGTGTCAAATGAACATGAGGAAATAAACATTGTTGAACAACAACAATCTCAAGGTATTATTAATTCTTCACAGGCAGAGGAAAGAGAGATGTATATTGGTTCCAGAAGATCTCATGCACAACGTGAAGCCATGGAAGACCTTTACAAGGGTTCAGTACATGATATTAAGGAGGGTTGCATGATTGCAGTGTTAGCAGATGGAGATCCCAATGGTTATCCATTCTGGGTTGCTAAAGTTATAAAGGTCTTTATAGAAAATGAGGATGTTACAAGTGTTGAAGTACATTGGTATGCCACAAATACACACCTATTCAATGGTGTGTATAAGCCAGAGATGGTAGTTGACAAAAAAAATGGCAGAAAGAGAAAAAGAAAGGGTACAAATCACCGCCGCACAAACATACTAAAATTGGAGGATGCTGACATACTTGTTTATGACTTCAATTTAACAAAGAGAGGAACTCTTCGCTTCAAGATGATAGAGACTCTGAAAAGGTTGTTACCAGAAGGAACAATGTTGAAATGGGAGTCTGTTGAAACAAGTCGTAGATCTAGAATAATTTTGAAACTTGAAGTGTTGGGCATGCATATGGACTCAGATGGGGCACTAGTTGATGAAAGAGAAGAATATGGAACATCTTCGTCAGCATCCAATCACTCATCTGAAGATGTGAATTCTGATGGTGTGCAAGAAAATATGAGTGATTTTGAATAATTGTTTAAGACAGTTTATATAACTGATGTATGCATCGTATCTTGAAATAAAATTAATGATTTCCATATGGTGTTAAATGAGAAGTTATGAGGCATTTTTATATTGTTGGATTATATGTCTTAGTTATGATAATTTTTATTGTTTAAAATATCTATAATGCAATATTAAATTAGAGATATAATGTATGTTCTATTCAATATACAAATAATGACTTTTGAATTCATTTAGTGATGTAATTTGTTCATAATGTCATGGTTTTTTAATTGTATAGTTGAAAAAAATTCAATTTCTTTTGTATCTAACATGTTATGGTTGAAAACATATTGAATTTATACTTAGGAAAGAAAAATGATACTCTGCCATAAACATTAATGTGTTTTTCTCCTCATAAACAACTTTGTTTGGCACATAAAAATTTGGTTTTACTAACATTTTTTAAAAAGTTTGAAAATTGACCCTAAAAAAAAAATCATTGTTCTAGTATCATCACTTTCGTTTTGAAGCTATATTTTGCATGAAAATTTCGTAGTCACTGCCATTTTTAAAACATGTTCAAAATTGACCCCTAAAAAATAAAATCATCGTTCCAGTATACACACTTTTCATTTTTAGCACTGTTTTTGATGTTTTTTCGGGGTTTTTTGGCCAGAATTCCCATTTTGAGTTTATAGTTCCCATTTTAAAGTTTACATAGTTGGAAGCTAAAGCAACCATAGAAGAAGCCGAAGAGTCAGTGGGAAGCAGAAACGAACAGTCAGAGGTATCAAGAATACAAAACCAGAAAAAAACAAGGAAGTGTGTGTGCGAAAAATCAGAGTGAGAGGAAGTTGAATGTAGGCAAAGGGAGCAGAAGCAGGAAAGACAGGAGAAGCGGAAGCTCAACAGGTTTGGGAGCAGAGAACTACAAAAAAAAAAAATATACCAGGTTTGGGTTGAAGCCCACGGGGTTGGAGCCTCAGAACTGAAAGGACTGGAATCCTTGGGATTTGGTGCTCCTAAGTACAGAACTATTGCCTTGGAAGAGTAGAGTTGGTGCTCTGTAGGTTGGAGCCTCATAAAAGTCCAAGTTGGTACTTGGTAACTGATTACAACCAGTTATCTATTGTACTTATTTCATTGCACTGTTTGTGTTAATAAAACCAATTATTTCAGCTATCCATTTCTCTGTTCTATATATATATTTCTTGGTGATAAAAATAATAATTAATAAGAAACATTGACTCACCCCCCCTCTCAGTATTTCCAATAGAGCATGATACAAATCTTTTAAAGGTAGATGGGTGGGCAGCTGGGGCATTGAAGGATGCATGGCGCATTGGTGAAGCCAGTATGGGGGGCTCCATAATGACTTAATGGTTTGGTAGAGGACTCAACTCCGACACACAACAAAAGGACTATCGAGACAAACATTTATATTCGACCCACTCTCTACTCCAAAGAATGAGTCATTCACGCAGTAAAGGCAAAATCAACAGGGAACTAGCTAAATGAAAAAAGGGACACTTCCTCCATCCTCCTCTAGTTTTCTTTTCAGTTTTGTAATTTTTGTTTATTTCCAAGAAGGGACCAGATCCTCGTTGTAATATTTTTGGGCAATAGTGCCATCGTAGGCCTAAGCAGCTAGTTCGTTAGATAGCTAGCCCTGGGCTGAGATATTTTGTAAATTGTAATTCCAACTCCCCCTCTTCTTATAAAAGGGGGGAAGCAACACTTTAACAAGGGATGGTTGGTTCCAGAATTTCTCACCCGAGGGGTCTAAATTTTGAGATGCCATTTTCGTTTTATTTTACTTATTCATGGGGGACCTTGATTGATGTCATGCTAGATGTTAAGGACTTGTATGTTGGACTCATATTGGATTGATGACACCCCTTGGTGATTCCAAGCATGATCAATGTGAAATATGTTTTCCCTTCTGTAATCTCATTTCATAATATGTTTTTCCTCCTCTGAAATGGTGTAATGAGCTACTAGTTTCTCTCTAATTCATGGATTTATATTGGCTATTACATAGAGAACAACACCTATGTGTATTACATATTTACTTGTGTTATTCAATAGCCTAAATTACATGTAGTATCTAGAGATTTACTTGTGTTATTGGATTAACCTGCAGTACCAGTATGATCACATATTTACTTATGTTGTAGTATAATCCATATTTACTTGTGTTATTCACTAGCATACAATACGTGTAGACATTACAGATTTATTGGTGTATTTGATTAACCTGCGATACTTGGGTTAGCTCAAACTTTCTTATGTTGTTGATAGACAATGATACCCATATTATATTGGGCCTGAAACCTTCTTTTGTGCTCCACTATTTCTATCACTCCACCTCTTTCCTCTTCCATATTTCTGTTGGAACATTGTTGCTGAGGATTTTGTTTGCTCCAACCCTAAGCATCTATTTCCCTCCTTCCTCTCCACCATTACTACAAATTCAGTATTGATTTATCTCATTATTGTGTGTTGACGACCAGAAGAAGTCATTTCTCTTTGAGATTGCCCCAATATAACCCTTGCATTTGGATCCATCTATTCGATTGAGTCTACCTTAATGAATTCCTATTAAACCAAGCCCCTATTATTTTCATTACATGACAATTGGAGTGCACAAGAAAACCCACTCATAATCTTCCATGCACTCTTCTACTTAAGATGTCACAGGAACTGGTCTACAATCAACCCAAAGGCTGTCTCTAGGGGGCTTTCTATCTCTCCTGCAGCACTTGTGTTTTTGGTGCGATTTGAAGTGACAACATCTTTATGGCGCCCTTGCTGGAGAACGGATTAGAATATTTTTCTCTGGGTACAACAAAATTTTACATTTCCTTTGTTAGGTGAGCAAGGGAAGTATGGGTTGAAGATCTCTCACCTTAGTGACTCCACTATCCATATCTCCGTTTGATCATCTTGGCTTTCAAGAAGCCCCATACTCACCCTGATGCTACAACAGTTGAAAAATTTCCCTACTTTTGAAACTGAAGTCAATCATATAAGGAGGTTTTCAAGATGGCCCTTCCTACATTTCTGGCCAACAAATTTACCCCACTAGATTTTTCTTCTATTGCTAGTTATCCAAATCATGTCCCTTCATTTCATGAATGGTACACCTATTTTCCTAGGTTTAGTGGGAGCACAGGTAGAAGGCCTAACAGTCACCTCAAATAATTCCATGAGTGCATGGAACAACAAGGTATTTTTATTGAAGATGTACAAAAGAAGTTGTTCATGTATTATTTAGAGGAGGATGCTAGAGTTTGGTTTAAAACAATACCTCATGGCAACATACCTTCCTTGAAATGCTTTCATATAACATTCTATCAATATTCCAAAATATTTTATCCACCGAATGCTCTATTTGAAGATTGTTGTGCATATTTTAATGATGAAGACATTCTTGAGGTTCATGACTCTATTGAAGATGTGTGAGAGACTCCATTCCAAGAGGATACCTACTCACATCAAGAAGCTTTTCCCAATGAGAAAAAAAGCGACGAAGGAAACATCATCGAGCTGAAAATAAACTCTCAGAGTGCTTATTCAGTCAAGCCTGATGTTTCTCCTTCTCATGATGTATATGACTCTGATGGAGAGTCAAGTGAGGTAGAGCCACCACAATCTCAGTCATGGGAAGTTGCACAAGAAAAGGAGGTTGATCAGGAGGTCAGCAAAGAGGCTCTAGTTCACAATGCACACCCTTCACATGGAGAACAAGACCAAGACCCTCCTCCAATTTGTGATTCATATTATTCATAGGAGGAAGAGATGGTCGTAGAAGTTCAGAAGGAGTGTTTACCAGCAAGTGGGGAGAAGGCTCCTAGTAGTAAAACTTTCAAGAAGAGCCCAGAGTCGAAGGACCAAGTAGTGTCTGTGATTACTTATTGCAGAAAGGTCCCTACTGAGAAGTCTCAATAGGCCCTCCCGTCTCTAACTCTTGTAGCTTAGAAACTAAAGATCATGCTACACATTTCCAAGAGGGTTGGCCCGTCAAGAAATGGGTAACAAATGATCAGAAACAAGTGTTTCTCAAAAAATCTAAGGCTGAGGAGCTGAAAGGCGTTTGTGGTTGCCTTGGCCAAGAGGGTATTGGTTAGAAGACTACTCTTGAAAAGGAGGTAGCCGTAAACTTTCCTTTTTCATTCCATGACCCTGTAGCTGAGTACATGGGCACATTCTTTGATCAGAAGTAGAGGTTGTTTTTGGAGCATGCATCAAACCTTTTATTTGCATATTTGAAATGGTGCATGCTCATTTTTTAATTTTATTTTTTAGCAATATGAAGGCACAAGGCCCAGTACTCTAATGTTGGCTTGGATCCATTGGAGGGTTGAACTCATTTAGGTGAATTAATCTATGGTGCATAAGTAGGAATACACATAAAGAATCTCACCAGCTGAGCATTTTCTCTTTAGTTGTTAGAATTTTTATTTTTGCATTTTTAGATTGATGAGAAAAGTCCCATGGAGGTTTTATTGGTTACAAAGTTCATATATTGCTGACTCCATGCCCAATGGTGAAGGAAACTGGTCTACAGGTTCTTAGCACCTTGCCAACAAGGCACTGTCCCTAGTAGGAGCCAATTTTGTCACTCATTGCTAAATATGCTTGCAGCTTTGTAAAGGGTATGAAAGATAAGTGAAGTTTGAAGCCCCCTTCCAATCCATGGGAGCTATCAAAGCTTAATCGGACCCTCTTCACTGCATAGTTCTCTCAAAGAGATTTCCAATGGTATATGGAAGTCCAAAGAGGGACTTTTGAAGCATAAGATATGGCATGTTGAAGTTACCCATGGAAAGTCAGAAGACAAGGAGAAGAGACTTAAAGAAAATCGCAAATAGGAGGTCCGAGAGCTAACCTAATCGCATATCATCCATCTTGCATCTCACATATTAGCCATCCCGTGATCCCATAGTCTTGTAGCCCTGTGATCCTATAGTCCTGCAGTGCACTGACCCCGCAGTCCTTTAGTGTTGGGATCTCGCAGTCTCGTAGCCCCACGATACAACAGTCCCACAATGTCGCAACCCTGTAGTCTTGAAGTGCTGTGATCCCACAGTCCCGTAGTACCACGACACTGCTATCCCTCAGTTTCGCGATCCTGCATTACCCCGTTCCCGCATTACCACGACCCCGCAATCCCGCAACATCACAATAAATCCTGCATATCACCGATCGATGTGGCAGTAGGGTTATCACGTTAAAAACCTTTCGGTATCTACGATCTGAGATATAGTGTTAAATAGATGGGGGGGGTTTGATTCTATTTAACAAAGGAATTCATGAAAAAACTAAGGTTGGGCAGACCCTTTCTCTCTCCTCCACGTGGCAGTACGAAAGGTGATGTAGTCATACGGGGGACACGTGTCACTCCGTTTTGGCATTTTCAGGGGTCCTATAGGGGCATTTCCTAGTGACACGTGTCATCACTCATAGGCTCACATGTGGCAGTAATGATGTCACCCATCGCAGATTGGCGATCAATGATCTCACAAGCTAAGTCACTCCTACACCTCAGTGTCTCTCAGCCTGCGATTGTGATAAGTGGAAAATCCTCCCAGATACGATGTTTCATATGTTATCTGGCCTATAAAGCTCCTGCATCCGGAAAATCGACTGACACTAGGAAATATGGTAAAAGGTCCCCCTCTCCATGGTTGTGATTGCGCTATCTTTGGTGGGCCCGATCCCTCAGATCTGTGATTGCAATGGTAAAGGGAAACGCCACAGGAAAAGCACTGTAACCCGCCGAAATTGTGGGATTTTGTGCTACAAAAGAAATAGGTTCCTAGACACAGTCCTGAAGGCCTTAGCACCCAAGGACTCAACACTTGGTCATAGCCCCTAGTCATATGAAAGAATAGTAGAAAGGGGGCTATACGAAAACGGGCTTAAGGGGAAATCAGAATGTGCTTGTTTTGTGATATTCCAGTGATAAATGCCCGCCCTGAGAAACTTCCTGTTAGATCGTAAAACATCCCCAGGAAGACCATGACCATGATATAGAGCTTTTAAAGGTGAATGGGTCGGTAGCTAGGGAATTGAAGGAAGCATGGCACAGTGTTGAAGCCATTATGGGGGGCTCCGTAATGACTTAATGGTTCAACATAAGACTCCACTTCGATACATAGCAATAGGACTGTCGAGACATACATTTATAGTTTAACCACTCCGTACTCTATGTTGTGGGGGAAAGTATCCAACTCGGAATGACCCTAACCCACTCTAAGGGTGACAGTTCCTTAGCAACAGCTGAAAGCAAAGCTATCTAAAGTTTCTTCTTTATGACATGCAAGAGATAAAAGGGATAGATCCACTTACCGATGTCTTGCGCAAATGGTCGATCCTATCTCCTTTGTTTGCTGCTTGCTCCCAGCTCCAAGTGTTTTCACGGGCCTAGCTACACGAGATCCTGCAAACAAGACAAGAAAAGGAAACTACAAGAAGCATGCATTCATAATCGATCTAAGGATTAGCATAAATCAAAGACGCAAGTAAGACAATTCATCATTGAAACACATGCGAATAGAAGAACCTCAAATGCTTTATTAATATATGGAAGTAAGGTTCAGGCGGCGATACAACCATGAGAGGTCCAATCCAGCATCACCTTCTCGACGGAGAGAAATCTCTTCTTCACCTCCCTCAAGCAATCACCCAATACTCTCAACTGCAAACCAACAGCGATTCTTTGCACTGAATTCCGCCCTCTAGATCCCATGGGATGAGATCCTTATATAGAGTTTTGGAGTGAAGATAAGCCAGCTTGATGTGTGACTTGTTGTCCTCTTCATCTCCAGTTGTTCTTCAGTTCTTCACTTGGAGTTTCTGTCTTCCACTTGGAGTTTTAGAAGCTCTTAACTCATCATTAGGCGAATCTTATGATCAAGTGTCTTTCTGGAAGCTTCCTGGGCACTGGCACTTTGAGAAAAAGATTCCTCCACATGTCCAAGTACGCCCAACGCAGGTAGCCTTTGTCCTACCTGCTATGCAACGCAGGTAGCCTTTGTTGCACCTACTATGCAGCGCAGGTAGCCTTTGGAGCAACTGCTTTGATCTAGAATTGACCTGTTTTTCAGTGGAGAACTGATTTGTAGTGCTGTGGTTTGCTGACCTTGTTCCTCTACGGGTAAGAACAACATGTTTAGGGACTTTGGATCCCTTAGATTATTGACATTTCATGCTCTATGCTGTAAGGCACAAAAATGTCTATAACAGTTGCCCCCTAAAGTATGAGGTCGTTTATCGGGTGAAATGCTTTATTAGGAGGATCCGAAGTTCATTCAAATCATCGGGAGGTGACCTGTAACAAAATACAATACAATACATTATCTTTTCATACTTTCTTTTCATGATCTAGCTGAGGCGGGCATTTCCCATGCTCAGCTTTATAAATACATTTGTTGTACATAAACAGACGATCGTCTGATAATAGACTGATAATTCTCTGCTTTTAATTATTATCCTTTTAGTAGGATAATCATCTGCTGCACATGTCTATGTTTTTATCTCCTGAATATATATCGCAGCCCGGATGGATGAAACTAGATCCGGGGTCTTCAAACTTGTCCGATCTTCACTTTAGTACAAGTCGATCCATGTGAGAATTTCTTGAAGTCGAACATGGAAAGACATCGCTTGATTACCAGTCAATAATGTAAACTGTTAACAAGCGCGAGAGGAATCACCGATAATGATGATGACCCTCAAGGTACTGCAGCACAATTCACGTGGTGTGAATATAGGATCTGACGTCGAACACCACGCAAAGTCTCCCGGTCGAAGGTCATTAATGTATACCTATCGCCGGGAGTGAGAAACTTGCCATTGAGGCATGCAAGCTTCAAAGTACTGAGGGGGTGTTCCTAGATCAACTTCTTGGATAATGAGCTGATGTCGACAAGAAGTGATCCGTCAAAGGAGGGCCTTAATGAATCCCACATCAGTGACACGGAACGGAGCTAGTGATGATTGGTGAAAACGATCTGTGAAATATGATTCAGGGTGGCGGTCATGGAAGGATGAAAAATGATGTACGGTAGTGGATGGGACCCGGTTGACACTTTCTGAATGACATCTCTTGAACATATAACGACACTGATGTGATGGATCGGTAGCATTACCCCATGTATGGATGGTATGGCGAGACCATGGTGAAGGGACCGGTGAATGATAATAACCCAACCCGATATTTACGGAGGCAAAAGTGTCATGTTCAAGAGCGACTTGCTACCATTAAGCTTTGAGGTTCTTCCCAATTTTTCCCCAGTCATTTTTGACCAGTACCTCTTTATTTTTGTCAAGCTTGAGGAGGATAACATATGCTTGATCTATAACCTGCCCTTCGGGCAAGCCCATCGCTATGTTTTAACGAGCTTAGCGATAGGGAAACTCGTTCTTATCTAAAGACAAGTTTGTCGCTATCTAATATTTTTAACGAGCCCAGCGACAAAGACAACTCGCTCCTTTTCATTTTTAGAGAGTCTGAAAAGTGTACATAAAGTAGACTCCAGGGGTCCTTTTTCGTCATCTAATCCCTTAAGTCCAAAAAAGTATAAAACAATACAGAAGGGATGAATGTTCGATATCTTTATCGAGCTAAACTAGACAAGCGCTCGATCTTTTTGTGCAATAATCCCTCAGGTCCAAAAAGATTAAAATCTAGAGGAGGGATAGCTCTTTCGGTCCTTTTAACGAGCTGGAAGGCCAAAACTCGGCAAACATTTCATTTTTTACGAGTCAGTGAAAAGAGCTCAAAGAAGACTCGTATTTTGAGGAACGAGTGATACACAGGGATAGCAACAGATTCCAGGTACAGGTTGGAATTTTCCAATCACGGCAGTATTACGAGGATGGCTAGGTGGGATCACTCTTCGCAGCTGTTCCTCAAAATAGGTAAACAATCAAGTGGATGTGAACGATCGGCCAAATGAAAAGTGGAGGTGACGGTGCACAAACACGACCAAGGCTTTTATGGCTGATGAATTTACGGTCTCAAATGGTTATTTACCGGTTCATTTTTTCTGAATGAGCTTGAACTCTGGGGGAAGCCTGCTCACAAGCTTATGTTTATTTTTTAACGAGCATGAATTTCCGCATTAAAATTGCTCGGATCTTGCGTTTATTTTTTAACGAGCATGAACTTTGCCAAAACTGCTCGTTTTTACCAGTCATAAAGTAGTAAGGTCTCATGGAAGATTCCTATTTTTTAAGGAGCTTCATCTCCCTACGCTTTGCTCCATATCCTCTCTTTGTGCAAGCTGGGTCCTGACTTATCTACGGGTTAGCAGGGCTAGTCCTACCTAAAACTAAAAGTCGCTTATGCTTGCCTTCCAAGAGGTTTGCATGCCCCCAGGTATAAAGTATAATTTCAAGGTTGCCCCTCCTCTCCCTTACTTTTGGTTTTCTTTGCGTGTTCACAGCTACTTGTCGTCTCGTCAGTCCTAATGTTAACGATAGTTGTCTTCTCGTTATTTTTAACGGGTCTTACGCGGTACTTGTCTTCTCGTCAGCCCAATTTTTAACTGACCTTCGCGAGATCGCAAGAGAACAGCTACTTGCGACAAGAGAACAGCTACTTGCGACAAGAGAAGAACACTTCTCAATAGACAAAACATTGGTAGGTTTGAGGGAGGCTTACCTCTTTCTGGTTACCCAAAGAATGGTTTTATTTGCTGCCGCAAATGAAACTCTTTCTTCGGCAATGTCTATCATTAGGTTACACAAAGATGGTCACAATTTGTTGCAGCAATTGAATCCCTTTCTTTGGAGGCTGCCCCTACTTATCCTCTAAAACATTTGTTTTAATGGGTGAGGCTTGCCTTTTATCCAAAGATGGTTACTACTTGCTGCCGCAAACGGATCCCCTTCTATGGTAGAGCCTACCTATTTAGACAAAGGTGAATCACGATGCTCCGCCACACACTTAACTTTAACAAAAGAATCTTTTTCCAGAACAACCCCACTCCCAATTACCCCTTCTGAGAGCCCATCTCTCTCTTTGTCTTCTTGTCCTTATTCTCCATGAAGATGGCTCAGAGGAAGATTCACAAAGATGAAGGAGGGGATGGGGTATGGACTAGTCATATTCTCCCGCGGAAATTCTACTTTACACCCAAGGTTTTTTCTGCCTCCAGAGCAGACCAGGATGCATGCCCCCTGGGTCCCGGCCTTCCTTTCCTGAATCACTCGCCTTCATCAGGAAGAAGAACCGGAGGTAGAGACCTTTCTTGATCAAATAGACCATTCAGGACGGGTATGTGACTATTTGCGATGTGTGATGCCGGAAATGAAAGTTGGTCTACGAGCTTGACCATTCTTCCTTCGTATGGAAAACACATTATTCGAAAGAGTGAGGAGACCATTGCTTCCATGCAATATATGTAGTCTCGTCCAAGGAGTAGGTTATAATCCAAGGGTCCTTGGACGACCATCAAATTCATCTTGACAGCCTTCCCTTTCAGTGCAATAGGCACATTAGGTAGAACCCCTAATGGTCGACTGGTTCCTCTGTCAAAACCCGAGAGACGCCTTGTCTCAGGCAAAAGCGCCGGGCAACCCAGTGCTTTCCAAGCAATAGAGGACAGGATACTCACAGATGCCCCTTCATCAATGATAGTTCCAGCCATCACCATTTTGTATATTTGGACTATAATTCTAAATGGTATACTGGCTGGTAACCGGGGTCTGCCTAGTTGGTTCCAATCAAAGGACACAACTAGGTTGCTTGGTGGTGGGACCGAATATACGGCCGGATATGATCCTGACGACGCTCCTTCCTGCGATAAAGGAGTGGGCACATTGCCCTGATGTTCATCAGAATCGGTGTTGATGAAGAGAACCTGGACGGTGTCATCCTTACCCTCTTCGGTGAGGGTGTCGACTGAAGATGAATCCTCAGTGACTGTGGTATGTGAAGGTGAAACTTCCGAAGGGAGAACCGGGTCAACTGCCGTTTCGACCTTTGGACTTTCGACCGGTCCGGATTCAGTAGGTTCACTTTCAGCGACTGACACTTCAGCTGGCCCTATGAGCGGGGCAGCTGTATTTTCGACCAACGAAGGACTTGGCGCGAGTTTTTGGTATCCAGGAGGAAGTAGCAACGGTGCAACCGGTTGATCTTCCAAAACTCTCTTTGCTTCATCTAAAAAGGGACAACGGCGAAGGGTGTGATTGCCTTCACACAGTTCGCAGGGGAATCTCATTCCCCTTCGTCGTCTAGAACCTTCACTTTCGCTGGTCGACGGTAAGCATTCAACCTGGTTGTCAGAGGTTGACGCTTCCGAACTGTGCAAACGAGGGGACCGGTCCCTTAGTATCCGGGGAATACTGGGACAATCACTGTGGAAGTGGTTCCCTCTACATATGACACATGGCGATTTGGGCCCGGTCCGTGCTGTGTGTGGGTTTTCGTTAGATACCTTCTGCTTGCCCCCAGGTGCCTTTGGCTCCTTCTGCTTCTTTTCTTTCTTCTTCTTTTCCTTTTTCTTTTCTATGGGCGCCACGCTTTTGGCGGCTTGACCTTTCGAAGAAGAAGGATTGGAGGAAGGCGTATAAGAAGTGGAAGGCTGGAGGGTAGCTCTAGACGGGTCTGACTATTGACTCGACTGTTCAGGAACCGTGGTGGTCTGAACTACAGCGGTTGAGAATAGCCAAACTGGCAGGCCAATGGTCAGCCCTGGAAGCGACAATGTGGCCATGTGGGGCGCACCAACTTCTCCCCAAAAGGAGAAAGGACTAGGGGTCCCATCATGTGGAACCCCTTTGTTGGTGTGTTCCATGTTCTCAACTTTAAGATCAACGTAGGAATCATGGGTAATTATGTTCCGTTTAAGATGAATTTTATATGACGACGCTTTAGACACAACTTGCTTTTTCACTTTTTAAGAGTCGAGAAAAAGCTAAAGATGACTCTAGTCTCCTTCGATGTATTAACGAGCCCGAAGTGACAAATGCTCGGATGAACTTTTTCAGTTATAGAGTTTGAAAAAGGCCAAAAGAAACTACTCTGGAGTTCTAGGCAAGGGTGTGCCAAACCTTTCGCGAAACCACAGAATACGTTTTACGGTACGAGTGGTTGATCTTCGTGAATGCTGTGTTCACTGCATCGCGATCAGTAGGGCGGCTGACACGGCTTCCTATGGATAAAGGCTTTGTTCCTATAGGGTTCCCCCAATATACGCGATGGTACGCGGGGGCACAAGTCCGTATTAGTGCTATTGTCCCTTAGGAGGAATCACCCACCTTCGTAGAGATCAACAGTCACTATGTTTAACGACGTCGGTTCACGTCTCTACCTAGACCTCTACTGTGTTTCGTTATGTTTCAAAGCGTTGTTAGATAAATTCAGTTCTTTTTAGGTTGATCTTGTTTAGCAGTTTGCCTTTATGGATCACCACGTGATGTATGAGACAACTCCTAAATGCAGTCTAAGAATGATAAGCAAGCTTTTTCAATTCTTTCAACTTATGAAAACCTTAACTACTGAAGGAAAAGAAAGACATCATCTTTTCAAACAGATCATAGAGCACACACTGATGCACTTTTCCTAAATCGACATGCAAACTGTCAAAATGCACATGCACAATGCAAGTATTTCTTTTCTTCTTTCTTAATGTTGGTGATTACAAAAAGAAAGCTGTTGTATAATTTCGAATTCGATTTCAAGCGTAAGCAAACAAGTTTTGTCCAATAATCAAAAGAACACCTTAAGATTCACTCGTTTCAACACAAGAAATACTGAAATTCGAACCATATAACGAAAGAAAATGCTCAAGCAGCTATGAACAACAATAAACTAGCTCTTAGAATCACAACGACACTTTCTCACAGGTCTAGATCCAAGAGGTCATAGCAAGACTAGTTCACTTTCGCTATGGGAAACTGTGAATGACAGCAAGAAATACAATAAGAACAATCACGGTTTCTTCATACAACCGAGGGGGAATGAAGGCAAAGAGGAGTGGTTTCAGCTGGGTATACAGGTTGACAACAGGCTGCAAAAACACTACTGAAAACTGGGCAACAGACAGTGGGGAATCCCAGCTGCACAAGGCAAAACTGGATCAGCGCAGGTGCTGCACTGTCAATCTGAGATGCAGCGCAGGTAGCCCCTTCGGGACCTGCGTTGTCAGTGCAGGTAGCCTTTGTTGTAGCTGCACTGATGAGACAACTCTCGTCTCTCTCAGATTCCGGCTCACAGTTTGCTCAAAAATGAACGGTTTTTGGCCAAATCAGAGGCTGTCAGTCAAGTATACACTAGAGGATGATTAAAGGAAGATGAACACTATCACAAAGAGCAAAAAAGAGTCCTTGTGGATCAGCTCTTCAAATCATAAACATGCCCAGCGCTGGGCTAGAGTAGCTGCCCCTCTACTTTGCATTCGAAGGACTCGAATGCAGTTCGATTCGGTACTCTTTTGTTTAAGAAATGAATAGCAAGAAACACAAGATACCAAAAAGACACGCTCCCCAGTGGAGTCGCCAGTCTGTTGTGGGGGAAAGTATCCAACTCGGAATGACCCTAACCCACTCTAAGGGTGACAGTTCCTTAGCAACAGCTGAAAGCAAAGCTATCTAAAGTTTCTTCTTTATGACATGCAAGAGATAAAAGGGATAGATCCACTTACCGATGTCTTGCGCAAATGGTCGATCCTATCTCCTTTGTTTGCCGCTTGCTCCCAGCTCCAAGTCTTTTCACGGGCCCAGCTACACGAGATCCTGCAAACAAGACAAGAAAAGGAAACTACAAGAAGCATGCATTCATAATCGATCTAAGGATTAGCATAAATCAAAGACGCAAGTAAGACAATTCATCATTGAAACACATGCGAATAGAAGAACCTCAAATGCTTTATTAATATATGGAAGTAAGGTTCAGGCGGCGATACAACCATGAGAGGTCCAATCCAACATCACCTTCCCGACGGAGAGAAATCTCTTCTTCACCTCCCTCAAGCAATCACCCAATACTCTCAACTGCAAACCAACAGCGATTCTTTGCACTGAATTCCGCCCTCTAGATCCCATGGGATGAGATCCTTATATAGAGTTTTGGAGTGAAGATAAGCCAGCTTGATGTGTGACTTGTTGTCCTCTTCATCTCCAGTTGTTCTTCAGTTCTTCACTTGGAGTTTCTGTCTTCCACTTGGAGTTTTAGAAGCTCTTAACTCATCATTAGGCGAATCTTATGACAAGAAAAGGAAACTACAAGAAGCATGCATTCATAATCGATCTAAGGATTAGCATAAATCAAAGACGCAAGTAAGACAATTCATCATTGAAACACATGCGAATAGAAGAACCTCAAATGCTTTATTAATATATGGAAGTAAGGTTCAGGCGGCGATACAACCATGAGAGGTCCAATCCAGCATCACCTTCCCGACGGAGAGAAATCTCTTCTTCACCTCCCTCAAGCAATCACCCAATACTCTCAACTGCAAACCAACAACGATTCTTTGCACTGAATTCCGCCCTCCAGATCCCATGGGATGAGATCCTTATATAGAGTTTTGGAGTGAAGAAAAGCCAACTTGATGTGTGACTTGTTGTCCTCTTCATCTCCAGTTGTTCTTCAGTTCTTCACTTGGAGTTTCTTTCTTCCACATGGAGTTTTAGAAGCTCTTAACTCATCATTAGGCGAATCTTATGATCAAGTGTCTTTCTGGAAGCTTCCTGGGCACTGGCACTTTGAGAAAAAGATTCCTCCACATGTCCAAGTATGCCCAACGCAGGTAGCCTTTGTCCTACCTGCTATGCAATGCAGGTAGCCTTTGTTGCACCTACTATGCAGCGCAGGTAGCCTTTGGAGCAGCTGCTTTGATCTAGAATTGACCTGTTTTTGAGTGTTTTTCAGTGGAGAACTGATTTGTAGTGCTGTGGTTTGCTGACCTTGTTCCTCTACGGGTAAGAACAACATGTTTAGGGACTTTGGATCCCTTAGATTATTGACATTTCATGCTCTATGCTGTAAGGCACAAAAATGTCTATAACACTCTAGAGAATGAGTCATTCTCGTAGTAAAGGTAGAAGACACACGGAACCAACTAAACAACAAAAGGGACACTTCCTCCATCTTCCTCCAGTTTTCTTTTTAGTTATGTAATTTCTATTTATTTCGAAGAAGGGAACAGATCACCATTGTAATATTTTTGGGCAACAGTGTTGTCGCAAGCCTACGCAGCTAGTCCTTCAGATAGCTGGCCCTAGGCTAAGATATTTTGTAAACTGTAATTTCGGCTCTCCCTCTTCTTATAAAAGAGGGGGAAGAAACATTTTAAAAAGGGTTGGTTGGTTCCAGAATTTCTCACCTGAGCGGTCTAACTTCTGAGATTCCATTTTGGTTCTATTTTCTTATTCATGGGGGACTTGACTGATGTTGTACCGGATGTTAAGGATTGGTATGTTGGATTCATATTTTATTGATGACACCCCCTGGTGATTCCAAGCATGATCAATGTGCAGTATGTTTTCCCTTCTATAATCTCATTTCATAATATGTTTTTCCTCCTCTGAAATGGTGTAATGAGCTGTTGGTTTCTCTCTGATTCATGGGTTTATCTCAACTATTAAATAGAGAAAACACCCATGTGTATTACAAGTTTAATTGTGTTATTCAATAGCCTATAGTACCTTTAGTAACTACAGATTTACTTGTGTTATTGGATTAACCTGCAATACTGGTATGAGCACATATTTACTTATGTTGTAGCATAATCCAAATTTACTTGTGTTATTCACTAGCATACAATACCTATAGAAATTACAGATTTACTGGTGTATTTGATTAACCTGCAGTACCTGGGTTAGCTCATATTTACTTATGCTTTTGGCAGATAATGATACCCATATTATATTGGGCCTAAAACCTTTTTTTGTGCTCCACTTTTTCTATCACTCCACCTCCTTCCTCTCCCATATTTCTGTTGGAACATTATTGTTGAGGATTCTGTTTGCTACAGCCCTAAGCATCTATTACCATCCTTCCTCTCTTCCTCTCCACCATTACTACAAGTTCACTATTTATTTGTCTCATTTTTGTGTGTCGACCACTAGAAGAAGTCATTTCTCTTTGAGATTGCCCCAATATACCCCCCGCATTTGGATCCAGCTGTTAGCTTGAGTCTACCTTAATGAAGGCCTATTGAACCAATCCCCTCTTATTTTCATTATGTGAAAATTGGAGTGCACAAGAAACCCCACTCATAATCTTCCTTGCACTCCTCTACTTAATATGTCCTAGGCACTGATCTAAAATCAACCCAGAGGTTATCTCTACAGGGATTTCTATCTCTCCGGCAGCACTTGTGTTACCAGTGCGATTTGAAGTGACAATAGAAGCTAAGATATTTATTATAAGGGGGTGATCAATCCAAACCTCAAAAACCAAAAGTATTTCATCATTTTGACTAGTGTAAAGAAGAAAATAAGCATTGTTAAAATAAAACAAATTATCTTGAGTTCGATAATGAAACTTAGAATTGGCCGATCCCAAAAATGCCATGGGATGAAAGAGTCTATCACCTTGTGATACTAAGATAGTTGAAGATGAAAATAATTTACTTTAGATTGTATGAATTATGATTTAAATTAGATTTGAATTTCAAAATATTTTCCACACAATCAACCTTCTTGATATTTTAACTCAATAAAACTTTGGTGATTTTGGAATGCTCCTCTTAATTCCTTTCTAGTATAAAAAAAATCTAAAGAATTTCGAGTAATCTCTTACCCTCTTGAGGTTCAAGAAACCATATTCGGTTTTAGTGGATGCTAATAATTATCATCATCATCATCATCATCCTCTGAGACCAATGAGGTCTACTAGACCTTAAGAAAGTAATAGATTAATTGAGACTTTTTAATATTTTATTTCTATGATCAAAGAGAAGGGAAATAAATGTTCCTAGATCAATATGGTTCTATTGTATGAACAATTCAAGAAGGTTGGTAGTGTGGAAAATAGTTTGGAAATTAGAATGGATGTGAGCAAGAGTTGTGCAATCCAAGAGAAAGTTATTTTCATCTTCAACCCTCTTATTGTCGCATAGTTGACATATTCTTTCTTCCCAAGGTGTTTTAGCAATAGATCAATGTCTGGTTTCATTTCAAGGCTCATGAAAGTTAGTTCTTATCTTTGTAATGTTAATTTTATTCTTAGTAGTAGTCACGACAAAGAGATAATTATGGTTAGAAAAAGTGGGGTTGATCACCACCTTGTTGGGCCTCCAATTTTTCATAATTTTGTTGATGAAACTATCCATTTTTGCATCATTCCATTCACCCATTATCATCATTTTTAACCATATTTCTTCATAAATGCACCAAATTCCTGCATACATGTTTACATGGTTTATTATTATTATTTCCATTATTTTAATCAATTAAGAAGAACTTTTCATGGTTTTACTAATGATAGTTTAGCAAGTTCAAGTTTTTGTAGTTTTGTCAAGTTTTCGTAGCTCTCTCCATGGTTGAGGTAGTAACACCACTCTAGAAGGAAATTCGGCACAAGGAAATTGTTTTTAAACGTTCCAATATGGATTTATGTTGGTCAAATTCCACCCATCTCACATGTGTGGAACTCCTACATCAAAGCAAGGGAAAAACACAACAGTGTTGACCAATCAATTTAAAACGTGTTTTCTGAGCAAATGAAATTGTGTTTTGGAAAATAAAAACACAGGTTTTGTTTAGCATGGGACCATTTAGGTTATTTTGGTCATTTTTCTCAAATTTGTTACCATTTGAGATATGTTTGAAGTTCTTTGGAGCCTTATTTTGTAGATTATGTGGATAAACGGTTTTTCAATTTGTCATTTAATGCACAGTAAACAAAGAGGCCAGAATGAGTTGTTCTTTAACAAATTCATGGAAAGAATATCATTATGAACAGATCTTGGATCATCTTTTATCCTAAAATCCTTCAAAACATATTTTATTTTATTCTCAAATAGATTTGTTGAGATCTCATGGCTAGAATTCATGCAATGAAATTCTGAGTTTCTAGTTGCTTCAGAGATCTATAAAACATTGTAATCTATTTGATCAAGGAGATTGTTATTGTTTGAAAAACAATGTTTTTGCAAATACAAACACTTTTTTTTTTTTTTTTTTTCAGTCCTTTTTTGTGTGTGGTATTGATGTGTATATAGTCTTGTAGAGGATTCATGATATTTCCTACATCTCACAGGAGGGCTCCCTCGAGTTGTAAATTTTTCATTATTTTAATTAGCATCTTTAATTCTTCATTTTATACAATATTTTACTAGCTGGTTAATTTTGATTTTGAATGAATATTTAGATTGAGTTTGAAGCATGATTTTTTAATAATTTTTGTTATACGAAGAATTAGTGAAGTGGAGACCTCTTATGCACATGAAAGTAGTTTGACAGAGTATGATATAGATTTGTAGTGTAGTTTGAGTTATTTATTGAAGAAGTCTTCAAATTCTAATTGTTGTGATTGTAGAGTTAGTTTCCTTTTGAGTGATTTAAATTTAATTTCATTTTCCATAAGAAAATGTGATAATTTCCTTTTTGCAAGTGTGATCTTTCTTTTGAGCAAAGTCTGATCTTTATTTTGAGAAAATGTGATAATTTTAGTGTGATCTTTCCTTTAAGCGAGTGTGGCTTTATTCTTTTGAGAAACCTATAGTGATGTTGGTTTGCAATTAATTTCTTTTAAGCAAGTGTGATCTCTTTCATTTTTGTTAAAGTGTGACATATTTACTTTCATGTAAGAGTGATAGTTGTTAAGAAAACATGTGCATAACGATATTTCAATTTAATCGACATGCAATGCACATACACTTCATCAGTATACTAGCCCTGATTGACAATTTATGTAAGTAATTTAACATCAATTAAATTACCAAACATTTTTGTGTCATTGTGGGGGAAGTGTATATATGAGTCTTTTTCTTTTCATTAAATAAAAATAAAAATTCAATCACCTACCACCCCCACTATATCACGTGGTGCAGTAAGAGCCAAACATCCACATCAAGAATTGATATTTTTGCAGGTAGAAGAAGAGGTATATAAAAACAAGTTGAAGAAATGGATGGAGATGATGACAATGAGGAAGATCCTTTTGGATTTCCCATTCAAGAAACTAATATCAATGTTCACATGAAGAACATCCCTCCATCCGTACTTCCTAACTTCAAAGGTATGAGACTCATAAACCTTTCTTTTTGAATTTGAAATAATTGTAGATCTTATGGCTACTCGTTAACACTCAAAAATTCAATTTGTTTCTGGCAATATTGAAGGATAAATCTCTTAAATGGTTCATGACTTTAGGAACAAATTCTATAAGGACATGAGATGATATGAAAAGAGTAATTTTGGAAAAATATAAAGATTATTGCATACACCATGACCTTAGAAATGAAGTCTTTAAGATGAATAAAAAATATGATGAAAGCCTAGAAGATTTAGTGGAGAGATTTACTTATAATATCAAAAGATCTAAATTGCATAGTTTAGGATCAGGCACATTAAAAAATCTCCTACCAAATGTTATAAAGGATGAATAGATTGATATTCTTAACCTAATGGGAAAAGGAGATGTCTCTCAATTGTCATTTCAAGATATTTGTGAACTATGCAAGAACATATCAAGAGGAAAAGTAAAGTATGGAAGATCCCCTCAGTATCTAGTTATGGAAAGAGTAAGTAAGTCGACATCGGTATTGGTCAGTCAAACTGAACTTAACAATTTGCTAGACATTTTTGGTAATTTAAATGAATGAAAAACAAGAAAAAATTTGAGATTGTTGCTTCATTTATATTTTTCCCTAAATGTAGAAAGAAACATGTTTTTCATGAATGTCTACTTGATAACATTAAAAATTTTCAAATCTGTGTAGGATCACATACTACTAAATATTGTCCATCATTACCAGGGTTAAAGGAAATTTACCAAGGAGAAAATCAAACACCGGAACAATCCTATTATGTAGCTCCAAGAAGACCATGGCAGACTCATCAATCCGGTATGATGCAAGATCTTCATTCACGTTATGCAAAACAATCTCAAAGTAATTGGAAAACACCTTTTCCTTGGCAACCTTGGCCATCTCAATCCTAACCTCAAAACCAATCTTGGAAACAAGGTTGGAAAGGGCCTTACAGAAGAAATCCACATATACTCAATCGTTTCCTCACTATTGTCAATACTAATATCAATGTTATCCATGCCATTCACCTCCACCACAACATCAATTTAACCCTCGATTGGCCTCAATTCAACCTTTCCCATTACCACCCACACAAGTACCCCAAAAATCCATTCCCACTCCACTACCTGCACAACCATTTCGGATCCCCAACAATAAAACAACTCAATCCACTTACAACGTTGAGGTATTGCAACATTATTCTCTAATTTTCCATTGAAGAACAACAACCAAAAGAAGAAGATTCATATAAGGTCCAAGAATCATGGATCCTTGTCAATAAAGAGTAGTTATTCGAGCATGATATTGAAAAGTTTCTTGCATTCCTATCACCAGATTCTCTGAATGAGGATCACATCTCTAAACAATTGCATGGCATGATAGTAGGAAGCCAAGAAAGACAATATTACATTGAATATCGGTTCAAGATAGTCATTAGATCCCAATGCTCAATTATTCAATATTTTTCGACATCATCTTAATCAAAGAAGTTGGCCCCTCATATACTTGTACATATCAATGATCCAAGGATCTTTTGCTTATAGATATATTAGAGAATCACATGTAGAAATTGTAGCTTAACCATAGAAATCTAATGTGCACATGAGAGAAGAAGAAGAAACACATAAATCATGAGAAGAAGACAACAAGACGTGATAACAGAGTTCATCTAACTTGGACTACATCTCCAGGCCCTGCTCGATCAATGGGGAGGCCTTCATTCATTAAATAGCATGAAAAAGAAGAATACAATCATCAGTTACAACCAAGGTGTCTTATACCTCCCTTATGGAAAATGGATAAGAAATGGAGAACTCAGATGGAGAAATGGATAGCGCCATTGCATTCGTGGCGTCGAAAAGGGCTGAAACCATATAAAATTTGTCAAATCTGGACAAAATGGACTTTTTCCCTTCCTGCAAGCTTCTGCCTCGAACTGCATGCAAAATCCTCCCCCCACACTTTTCCATGTTCATTGAGTTTTATAATCATTTCTTTTGTTACAGGGATGCTTAAATCGGGGGTTTGTTCGTTTATAATAGAGATTGTTCGAACAAAAACCCCAAAATAACTCTTTTCATTCAAACAAACAATACATGGGAAAAACAAGAAAATCCAACCACAAAGCTTAAAAGCCGGATCTCAAATTTCATGAAATCTGCCTTAATCTCTGATTGGGTCCGCATTTAGTCGTCATATCGCATCACATAGGTGGATTGGTGAAAAACCCCAAGTACACGGGATAACACAAAAAATCCAAAAAATCAGACTTCAAATTTTATAGAATCGGGTCTATAATCCTTTTGGGTCCAACCCTTTATCGGCACATAACTATTGCAATCGCATTTTCCCTGGCATCGGGGATCGCCAATCGCCGATCGCCGATTAAATCTGGAACGTTGATCTTTTTGGACACCTAATCCTCAATCGGTTAGTGTGGAAGCCGAATAGACAAAAGGAGTCCAAGAGACCTTGGGATGTGAATCCCAACGATCAAACCATGTACTATAAATGTATATCACTTGTTAATAAAAATGTATTCCCATGTTTTATCTTTCAGATTATGTTGTTACCATGTGTGTATTTAACATGGTATCAGAGCACACATATTCCTGCCCTACATAATTACCTTGAGCCATTTCTTTTATGGTCTTTATGTGCAGGTCATTTCTGCCATCACTTATGAATATTTTCTCAGCTAAATTCTAGCTGCCACCTCCATCATTTCTCCAGTGCCATTTTTGGCCTCCCTCTGCTTTGTAACTCCCTATTCTAGCTATTTTCTGCCTTGCATACAGAGTGCTACCCCTCTGCTCTTCTTTGACTGGTTTTTTATAATTACCTACATATAACGCTACGCTGCCCTGACATATAATCCTGATGCATATATAATGTGTTTCCCTGACATGATATAATCTTCCATTTCATATAATGTGCTGCCCTAAAATTCATTGAACGAACTACAATACATCACTAGATGATGGCTCTGTCGAATGGGCGTGAGGAGAAGAGAATGATGAAGGCAAGCATGGCATGGATGTGCTTCAGAGATTCAGCTATTGCGCAGGAGGCTATTCGAACTGATAGCGTTGCGGCCATTATCGACACACCAAACCCTTACAAACTTTTCCCAACCAAAGTGGGAATGAGATTTCTATGCTTTACCATTTAGGGAGAGAAATCTTGCTTGCCCGGGTTCAAAACCTCTGAGCGTTGCTTCAGTTGAACTCCCGCTAGTCCGAGTAACCAAGCCGACCCCAGTCCTTACAATGGGTTTTCATCGCTCTCCTGGTAGCCTGCTCACCACTTTGCGATGAAAATCTCCATCTGACATGAAGATATAATACACTGGAGGATAGCTCATAGCTTTCTCTAAAGAGTTGTTCATCACCATGAAGTCTCTGAGAGCATTGAGCCTCGGCTTCAATCTTTTCTCGGTGCTATAAGTCAGAACCGCCGGGACACTCATAATAGCATTGTGAGGCAGCTTCCATTCCTCATCGAAAAACTTGAGATTCTGCCGCAGTTTATCCTTGGAAATCCCCAGAAGCTGAGGGTACCTCTTAACGAGAACCCTTAACTAGAGATTGATTTATACTTGTTGCTGGATCAGTTACCCCATGAGGAGGTGAGCCGATAATGTGCAGTAAGGTCATTGGGGAAGCCGGATTGGAAGCTTGTGCCATTGATGAATTAGAAATAGACATGACTGTGCATTAGCGATTTTTGAGGACCGCGGATGCATATATATAATCATTGAGGTTTGATCCACTATAGTCTACCAGTCTTCATCTGAGGGAGGATTCAACCTTGATGGAGAAGCCGAGGCTGTAATATAATTTCCAAATGTCGTTCAAAGCAGCTGCGATTTGAGCGTTGGCTTTGTGCATTGAATAATTTTGAATGCCATATGTTGGCACGCGTTGAAGTCCGTGTGCTATGGATGTGTTCAAGTGTTTTTGGCTTTCTGGAAGACCATCATTTTGAACGAGTTTCTATACACCAGTGGCACGATTTTTACCCTCTTAGTGAGCTGAGTTATTTCAATTTTATTATTGGGCAGCGGACATAGCAAGCAAGAGTTTTCTGAAGAGAAAAGCGCTGAAGGGAATTTGAAGGGCTATATTTGGTATTTGTATTTTAAAGACCAAGTATCATATGATGCATGAATTAACTACTGGGCATATGCGTGTGTCCGAATAGTTCTGGAAGAACTGTATCTGCTGGAAAAGTTGAGATTGGTATCTTTCATTGATCTGCTATTTTTCCATTGCATCAGTCTCTTGTTCTGAATGTGTTCATAGTCATACTCCCCATTATTATTATTCTACTTCTGCTATTTGGGGAATTTTCTGAGTATTATACCTCATTTTGCCATAGCAAGTGTCCTGCTCACCATTCCTTCTCAGTAAAGGGCTTGTGGGTGTGGCCTATATATACATATTCCTGATTTCATATCGTGTATGTGTTCATTGTTTTGTATTGTAATTCTGAAACTTATAATTTGTTTTGGGTTTTACACTTTAGTCTGTGTTGGGTTATTTCATTTATGTGGCAGAGGAGGAGGATCACATCAATATCTGATCAATTATGGAGGCTGTACAAAGCTCTGTGGAAGCTAAGATGCCACTTTTCTTGGCAATGGTAAAATACCATTAGCCAGGCAGCATCTGATATTTCTGGTCGGTTCATCTCTATGCATTCATACATGCATGAACATGTGGAATAATCCTTTCATTAGCACGTAGCTCCTACAAGTGGGTCACTGTTGTGTTCATCATTCTTATTGGAATGCTGGAGGTATCATTGAATCTTTATATATTGCATTCTGGCATATGCATTGTTAGCTCTCCATAAATTCCATGTGATATATGAGGGTAGATTGTTTTCTTTGAAGAAGTGGCAAGATCAGAGAATATTTGTTCATACCCTAGTCAAAGAATTTATATATGAGAATTCAAGTCCTGTCCCTAACATGGTGCTATAGTTGTTGAAGTTTTGATAGCCATCATTTCTACTTTGAAAGTGAAGGAGTAGTTGAAGGATCTAAGCAAGTTTGCAGTTGCTGCTGCCCCAGTGTGGCATTGTACTTAAAACTCATTATAGTGTGTTGATTCCTTGATTCGACTATTGCATAAGATTTTGGTGGGTTGTATAAAGGCAATGATTGTTTTGACAAATAAAAGTAATATTTTGTAGAGAAAAGTTTAGTCGGTTGTATTGTCAGAACATAGTGCTGGTCATGAGTAAACTCTTATTTTTATGTAACGGATTGTAATTGGTGCTTTTTGGTTGCACACTAATCATTTGTTGCACATTTATAAAGGATATTGTTGTGTACTATGAGTGGGTATTACTCTTCTACATTGATTAGTAGTTGTACATTGAAGAAAAAAAATGGCCAGAATCAACGAAATATTAGAGTTCATCAAAACTCTCATATTGTCTACTACTCATGATAAATTAAAAGTCAGCAAAGTTTCTCTCACAGACATTTAGGTCTGTCTACAAAATGCACAAGAGAAAATTGATTTTTCGCAGCTCGAATCTTAGCTACAACAAGAAGAATTAAAACGGAGGAGTCATTCTGAACCTGTTTATGTTCACAACAATGAAACAGACTCCCATAAACAACAAGACAATATTGTTGAAGTTCATTCAGATCCAGTAGAAATTGTACATGAATATTCAGAAACTCGGTCTGCACTTCCCAAGCCCATCATTAGACCTTGGGAGCAGCTTGTCCACAACAAGCACATAACTAGTCTTGGTTATGAGAAGGATGTGTCCTTCCATATTCCAGACTACTCAGAGCCCTTTTAGTTTCAGAGTGCTATATTCCTTCATGACAGTTCACCTCCAGTTGTTCTAGGTTCTGCCCCTCTTCCACAGCAACAACAACAACAACAGATTGTGAAATGCCAACACTATGACTGAGTTTGCCATTTAAAAGATCATTGCTTTGATCTTCATCCATGTAAGCACTGTCATAAAACCACCCATTATTCAAACAGATGCTTCAAAAACAAACGTCTTGTAAGAACAAAGATTCATCTTGGATGGATCACTTCTTGGAAATGGGCATCAACAACCAAGAAGATATTCCAATCACATGTCAGAACTTGTTCCAGAGTATTGAACAATCTTGCAGTTGAGTTTTCTCCATCATCTCACCTTGTATCTGACAAGGGGGGAAATGATGCTCGTCTACAAGCTTCAAAGCCACATCAAGCGAGCCTGAGCCACAACCTGTCACACCAGTTTCAGAGTTGTAGCCAGAAACAAAGATGCCCCTGAACATGCCTTCAGTTGGTAATCTGGGACACTTCCTCTAGCAGAAGACTTCAACTTCTTGCCAGTTTCGGAAGTATTCCAGGAACAAAATTGAGAACACTTCCTCTAGTAGAAGACTTCATCTTTTTTCCAGTTTTGGAAGAGTTCCAGGAATTAAATTAAGCATTTTAGATTTGTTGGTCATACTTAAACCATCACATGTTGAGACTTCCCTTTTATGCAGGGTGAGACCTCCCTTTAATGGTTGAAGGTTTCCCTAGCAGAAGACTTCAGCTTCTTGCCAGTTTTGGAAGATTTCTAGGAACTGCACTAAGCATTCTAGTGTTGGTGGATATTCTTAAACCACTGCCCTTTATACCAACATTTCAGAGAGCACATTCAGCCTAGTGCTACCATGCATTTTTGCACCTTTTGTATTACAGCTCTCTTCTTTGACTCATACATAACCCTTCGAATTAAGTGGGGGAATGTTGGACACCTAATCCTCAATGGGTTAGTGTGGAAGCCGAATAGACAAAAGGAGTCCAAGAGACCTTCGGATGTGAAACCCAATGATCAAACCATGTACTATAAATGTATATCACTTGTTAATAAAAATGTATTCTCATGATTTATCTTTCAGATTATGTTGCTGCCATGTGTGTGTTTAACAGATTTGTTCCTTGATCACACAAATAATATCACATTTCATTGGCCCTTTGTGTCGGGGATCATTGATCTCCCAACCACCGGTTAAATCCTAGACGTTGATCTCTTTTCCAATCCAACAACTAAGATCGCATGTCGTGGATCGGCATATCTAATTCGCTACGGCTCAGGGGTTCTTCCTTTGTACCAAGGCATACACCGACGCTGATAATTGCAATATCTTCATCACTCTGCCTGGGGTCCCAACATCGCATGCGGGTCTATCTCTGATGCGATAAGTCGGAGGTCGCAGTCAGGGATCCCTGCCGCCTCCACTTTAAGTCCTCTTCTCAACCCTTCCGATGCAATTTTTCCTTTATTAAGGCCTTAAGCCCATTTTTAGAAGAAATTCCTCCTTTTTCAAAGGAACAAAGGAAACTTATTTTTGTGATAACTCCATCATCCAAAGTCCATTTTAGCCCATTCAAGTTGCAATAGATGTAGAATGAAAAATCAACACAATGGGACTACTTCCAAGAGCATCCTTGGACTTTCATTTTCCTCTGTTGCCTGCAAGTCAACCTAGAACTTTGACTGCTTCTATCTCCTTCATTCGGACTTGGATTTGAGTGTCGTTCATGCCGTTGGAATCAGGATGACGAGCACTTCGATCTGATGTCAAGATAATTGCCTTTATGCCACCTTGAATTTTGAGCTTTTCCCATGCCATTGTGTCTGAAGATCCACCTGGAGCAATCCTCCCCACTGGAGAGCTTTTGGACCCCAAAAGCATTATCATGCTGTATTAATCCACACTTTCAATCACTTGCACGCAAAACCAGTACATTCTTGCAATCATGCACACCACACATGAATCAACAACCCCTCCTTGCCAAGAGTTCATAGCACACTCATTGGCTAAGGATTACATAAAAAGTAATCAATGCCTCAAATACTAATAAGGAAAGGCCAAAATATCATCGTTGCATCTTTGAAGTGATGGGAAACACACCATAATTTTTACATTTACTTGCAACGTATGATTTACAATGGTGGCCATAACAAGCTACTACCCTAAAAATACCAACTTAATAAAGAAAAACACCATGAATGAGGTGGATTTATCTATTGAACATCACCTTTCAACTCCTCTAGTGATTTTTCCAAAGCGTGGAGTATCAGACATGAGGTTTGTTGGTGCCCCTATGAGTTTCAATGACTACAATGATTCTTTCTCCTCCATACTTTCGGGTCTTCCTTGGGGTGCTTTCCCCTGGTGTTCCTTCCATAAGTGTTCATGGAGGCTTCGCTATCACTAGACTATGAGGAAGGAATTTCGTCATCTGTCGTTGGTTGGTTACTAGCTATATTGGATCTTGCCCCCATCTCCTTTCTGGTGTATCCAAGTCTTGCATGGCGGGGAAATTCCTTGACTTTGATGGGGTTTATGATGCCTTAGCCTTTGATTCTGAGGCCCTTTCCTTGATATCCCATTTCCTTCATTAGTTTGGATCCAATCCCTATAGTATGTTTTTCAAAGGCAACAAATTAATCATCCTGAAAATCATATGAAATCGGAGAATCACGTTTTACCTCGAGATGGTTATGTTGTAGCTTTTCCAAGGTCGCATCCTTGGCTTTCAACTAGCATAGTAATCTTTGGTTTTCTTTCCTTGCCTCCTGTAGAAGCCTCCTTAGCTCAGCATTCTCTGATTGGGTGTGGTGGTTGATGTCCTCAATTTATTGGTGTCTTGCTGTGGGGAGTGCCCTTTTTGTTATGTCGGTTGAAATCATTGACTCATTGTCAGAATTAGACCCCAAATCTATGGGCCCTCCTACCACGATCCTAAAGGCTACAAAATTCATCTCGTCACTGGAGTCAGACCCCAAGTCAATGGGCCTACCCTGTGCATATCCTATAGTTTTGACCTTCTCATCTTCCTCTAACTTGGAATCTTGGCTTTGCTACATAGTGCCAATGACCTTCTGCTTCCCCTTTCTGTCATTCCTCTCAGGTCTCAGCTCAGGGTGAAGCTTCCAGCAATTCTCTTCGTCATGCCCCTCTTTCTCACAATGTGTACAAGAGGGCTTTGCTTCCCTTCTCTTGGTTGTCGCAATTCTCTTTGAGTGTTCATCTTGTCCATGTGTTCCCTTATTTTCCAGATGAATGGCCTTTACACTAGCCGAGTCAATGGTAGTAGGTTCAAACAATAATAATCAATTCCTAATGTAACTATGTAATGATCCAATATACTTAGTTACTACTTCAGGTGTATCAAGTGCAATACCCAAATTAAGTGCTTTCTTTCTAAACTCCTATGTAAAACTTTGAACATCCTAACATTTGCCTTGCCTTAAATATTTCCAATTCATTAATGCTTTCTGCTTGTAACCCAAGGGATAAAATTGTTCCTTTAATGCAGAAATGAAATTAGGCCATGAGGAAAGAAGGTTACCCACATTCTTACTGCTTTGAAATTTTCTCTCCAACCAGATGAGAGCAGTGCTACTCAGCTATAGAGAGGACAATTGAATCTTTGCCTCATCCTCCATGATCTGCTAAATCTTGCAATAGATCTCAATCTACCTAATCCAATTATTAAGATTTCCTACATTACTTTCACTATTAAACACGGGAAGATCAAATTTAACATCTAATTTAAAGAAAGGTTTCTTGTGTGCATCCCTTGAATTCTTATGATGATGGTGATGGGAGGAAGAAGAACTTTCACTCATGGAAGGAGAAGGAGGGGGTTATTCTCCACCATTTCCATGTGTTGAACCTTGTTCTTCCAGTTTTCCTTCTTATTTCTCCATCCTTGAAAGCAACTGACCAACATTCTCTACCATTAAATATAAGGTTTGTGGAAATTGCGCTCCTCTTCAAGATGAGCCTCTTCATCTGCCATGTTTCTCCTTTGATGCGCATGCCCCGCTTTGGGATTGAAAGACTCTAATTTCCCTTCGCCTCTTCAAAGCCTATGTCTTTTTAGCATACAAACATGTAATTCACATCTAAAAATACCTTCTCTGATACCACTTGATCCAGGGATCTTTTGCTTATAGATGTATTAAAGAATCACATGTAGAAATTGCAGCTTAACCATAGAAATCAAATGTGCACATGAGAGAAGAAGAAGAAACACATAGAGCATGAGAAGAAGACAACAAGACATGATAACAGATTTCATCCAACTTGGACTATGTCTCCCGACCCTGCTCGATCAATGGGGAGGCCTTCATTCATTAAATGGTATGAAAAAGAAGAATACAATCATCAATTACAACCAAGGAGTCTTATACCTCCCTTTTGGAAAATGGCTGAGAAATGGAGAACTCAGTTGGAGAAATGGATAGTGCCATTGCATTTGTGGCATCAAGAAGGGCTAAAACTGTATAAAATTTGTCAAATATGGACAAAATGGACTTTTGCCCCTCTTGCAAGCTTCTGCCTCGAATTGCGTGTAAAATCCTCCCCCCTGCACTTTTCCATGTTCATCGAGTTTTATAATCATTTCTTCTATTACAGGGATGCTCAAATAGGGGGTATGTTCATTTATAATAGAGATTGTTCGAACAAAAACCCAAAAATAGCTCTTCTCATTCAAACAAACAATACACAGGAAAAACAAGAAAATCCGACCACAAAGCTTAAAAGATGGATCTCAAATGTCATGAAATCTGCCTTAATCTCTGGTTGAGTCAGCATTTAGTCAGCATATCGCATCGTATAGGCGGATTTGCCAAAAAATTCAAATACACAGGATAACACAGAAAAAAAAAAAAAAAAAAACTGGACTTCAAATTTTATAGAATCGGGTCTATAATCCCGTCGGGTCCGGCCCTTATCGGCACATCGCTATTGCAATCACATTGTCCCTGGCATCGGGGACCACTGATCGCCGATCGTCGATTAAATCTGGACCATTAATCTATTCCTTGATTGGATGGTCAATATCACATCGCCTCTTTGTGTCAGGGATCACCGATATCTCGACCGCTGATTAAATCCTGGTCGTTGATCTCTTTTCCGATCCGATGGCTGAGATCGCACACCATGTATCAACAGATTGCATTCTCTACAGCCCAAGGGTTCTTCCTTTGTACCAAGGCATATGCCAATGCTGATAATCACAATCGCTTCATCGCTCTGCCTGGGGTCCCGACATCGCATGCGGGTCTATCTCCGATGCGATAAGTTGGAGGTCGCAGTCGGGGATCCCTACCGCCTCCACTTTAAGTCCTCCGCTCAACCCTTCCGATGCGATTTTTCCTTTATTAAGGCCTTAAGCCCATTTTTAGAAGAAATGCCTCCTTTTTCAAAGGAACAAAGGCAACTTCTTTTTGTGATAACTCCATCATCCGAAGTCCATTTTAGCCCATTCAAGTTGCAGTAGATTCAGAATGAAAAGATCTACGCAATGGGACTATTTCTAGGAGCATCCTTGGACTTCCATTTTCCGTTGTTTCCTGCAAGTCAACCCAAAACTTTGACTACTTCTATCTCCTTCATTTAGATTCGTATTGGAGTGTCTGATCCAGGTGGATATTGGTGGCCACCTGCCAAGTCCACATGGACCCCCACCATTGTTCTTCTCAGCATTTTTAGTTTCCTTAATTGTAGCACAACTTACTATTTTTAGCAGTTTTTCGGGTCTTGAACTTCCGGAGCCGTTTTGAGGCCCTAAAAAACGTTTTTTGGGGAATCCAGGGGAAACATGGGTCCATGGATTGGACCGATGTTGCCCATTCCAACAATGATAGTGCTCGGATAGATCTTTCTAACGCGCTATTGTATGCGTCAAACGGAGAACGTATGCCAAAGTTACGACCCTGGGAAGTTGATGTACCAACTTACCCCAAACGGGGCCCCATAGTTTGGCGTTTCATCTTCTAGGGTTAGGTTTTGGAATGTTAAGGGTTTTTCCACTATTTCTCAACAATAAATAGGCCTTCGAGCCTCATTGTAAGACAGTTCAGAGGCATGTAGCCATCACATCTCTTCTCAGAGATAAGCTACCATCGCCCTAGCTGGTTTCTTTCCATTTCTGGTTGTAAGCATATTTCAGTATTTTCCATTAACGAAAGGAAGTATTATTTACGCTACGTCTTTGTGTATATGGTTATCTCTGTAACTTTTTGCGTTCCTGTTTAAATCCGGATCAGTGGTATCAGAGCGGTCTGCTTTTTCTCTGTTTTTCTTTGCATGTCCCCAACAAGGTCGGGATATAAGGAGTTAGGGCTTGAACTGGTTGAACCTTTGCAGGACCAGCCTCGCAAATCCCGACGGCCTCCCATGGCGGATGAGAAGAAAGACGAGGGGGCAGGAGATCCCATCAAAATCTTGCTTGAAGAAGCCCTCGAGCGACAAGGGAACGCGATGATGGACAGCTTTGCCCAGATCCTTCAGCAGCTCCCCAGAAGCAACACATCGGCTTCCAGTAGCTACTCTAGAAACGCCACACCCTTTAAGGTACAAGTTAATTTTGAAATCCCCATATTCGAGGGTTAGATAGACGCAGATGCCGTAGATAAATGGTTAAATCTGCTAGAGGGTTATTTTTCTGTTCATGAATTTTCGAGTCGGGAAAAGATTATTTTTTCTCTTCTCAAAGCAGCCCCCCACGTCAAGGACTGGTGGGAAACCTACTGCGAGCAGAAGGATGAAAGTATTGGCTCACTATTTTCAGCCGCACCCACCTGGGATTCGTTCCGAGATGCCATCAAGGAGCAGTACTACCCTATTGGAAGCTATGAGGATGAATACATAAAGTGGACCACGCTGCGGCAAGGAAGGGACTAAGATGTGCCGGAGTTCACCAATCTTTTCCATACCCTTCGCACAAAGTCGGGTATCAAGGATTCGGAGAAACATTTGATACTCAAATACCGTGGCTGCCTGCACAAGTACATCCAGGAAGAAATACAATTCCTAAACATCTCCTCGCTCGGCGCAGCATACGGATATGCCGTCAAGGTCGAGCAGAAGTTTAAACAAAAGAAGAGAGACTTTGGATCTGCGAATCCAAAGCAGGGGAAAGGTGCCCCTGAACCACAGAACAAAGGACAAAGCCAAGGCGGGACAACCCAAGACAACTAGCCGAAGTTGCAAGCAAAGAACAGCGCCGCGAAGCTGAGAAAGGACACTGGAAAATGGTGCGAGTTCCATAAGAGCTCCACTCACAACACAAGTGAGTGTCGGGCCAAGCAGTCACTGGTGGCTGAGCTAAAGGTTTCAGAATCAGATGCATGTTCCGACTCTAAGTCAGAACCCGATAAGGGGAATGAAAAAGGGAAGCAGATCATTGATGCGGATCCCAGCGCCACTGTTGCTACCGCAAAGATCCAGAAAAATGAACCCGAAGATCCAGAGGAGGAGGAGCGTCTCTTCCACTCCCAGATGTGGGTAAAGGGCTCCCCGATACAGTTCATTGTTGATAGCAGGAGTCAAAAGAACCTCATTTCGGTAGAGGTCATGAAGCGGTTGGGCTTACCGACCATAGCACATCTACAACCATACACCATTGGGTGGCTTCACCAAGGATGAGATCTTCGCGTGAGCCAACAGTGTCGCCTTCCATACAACATCAAGCCCTTCACAGATGAGGTATTGTGTGACATTGCTCCCCTTGAAGTTTGTGATGTATTACTAGGACAACCATACTTTTGGAAGCGACATGTTGTGTATGAATCAAGGCCCCATGCTGTTATTATTACATTGGGAAATAAGTTGTACAGGATACCAGAGGTAGCACCACGTACCGCCATCTCTTTGATTACTGCAAAACAATGCAGTAAGATCATTTCCAAAACCAGGAAATTTGTTTTCCTGATGATATGCCCTCAAGGAAAGAAGAAGACAGTGGCCACGGCCTCCAGACGAGGTCCCTCTGCACGACAACTACAGATGGACAAGGTTGTGGAGGAGTACGAGGACATCTTCACCTCCCCAGCAGGGGTTCCTCTGCACTGTCAAGTCAAGCACTCCATCGATCTGACCCCAGGTGCGTCGCTACCCAATGGACCAATTTATCGGCGCTCCATTCTGGAGAACGATGAAATCAAGAGGCAGATTCAGGATCTCCTGCAGAAATGTCACATCCGTCCGAGTTCATCGCCCTGTGGGAGCCCAATCGTGTTGGTACAGAAGAAGGATGGGACGTGGAGACTCTGTATTGACTATCGGGCACTGAACAAGATCACTGTCCGTAATAGGTACCCGATCCCGCGGATTGATGACCTCCTAGACCAACTAAAGGGGGCGAAATATTTCATCAAGATCGATCTGAAGTCAGGATACCACCAGGTACCAATCAAACCCTCTGATGTGTGGAAGACTGCCTTCAAATCCAAGGAGGGCCTCTTCGAATGGTTGGTTATGCCTTTCGGATTGACGAATACTCCTGCAACCTTCATGAGGCTAATGGATGACATCTTGCAGCCATTCACCAACTCCTTTGTAGTAGTATACTCGGATGACATTCTGATCTTCAGCCAGAGTTGGGAAGAGCACCTCCACCACATCTGACAGGTTCTCCAAACACTGCGGCAACACAAGCTATGTGACAATTTGGAGAAATGCACTTTTGGCATGACCCAGGTTCAGTATCTGGGGTACATCATTGATGAACAGGGGGTGCATGTCGATCCAACCAAGATCCAAGTCATTTGGGATTGGCCCTCTCCAACCACTCTAACAGAGCTCCACAGCTTTCTAGGTCTTGCCAACTTCTACCGCAGGTTTGTGTTGGGGTTTTCTCATATTTCTTGGCCCTTGAGTCGAGTCACTAAGGGAGGGGCGAAAGCAAAATTCTTTTGGTATGAATCTCAACATAAGGCATTCATGGAGTTGAAGGATCACCTCTGCACGGCACCAGTGCTCGTATTACCAGATTTAGAACAACCATTTGAGGTCGAGACAGATGCCTCTGACTATGCTATTGGGGCAGTCCTTACTCAACATGGACATCCAGTGGCATATCACAGTGAAACACTTTCAGACACAGTCCGGAAGTACCCCACTTATGATAAAGAGATGTATTCCATTGTACAGGCTTGCCGATAATGGAAGCATTACATTCTGGGGAAGGAAACGGTCATCCACACAGACCACCGACCCCTGCAGTTCATGCAGACCCAAGGGAAATTGCAGAATGATCGCCATCAGAAGTGGTCTACATACCTGCAACAGTTCCACTTGAATATCAAGTATAAGAAGGGTAGCACCAATAATGTTGCAGATTTCCTTAGTCGACCACCGATCATGGCGTTAACCACCGTGCTCAAATCTTGTGGGCACGAGACTTCTGATTAGCCACTTCTCTACAAAAGCGACCCAGAATTCGGCCACACATACCAGACACTCTTGGAGGGTCGGCATGTTCCAGATTTTCACCTTCAGGATGCCCTATTATGCCACCTCGGTCACCTTTGTGTTCCTTCAAGCGAGCGTGCCAAGATGATTTGGGAAGCCCACTACAGTCGGGCTGCCGGGCATTTCGGGGTCGAGAAAACAGTGGCAGTTCTGCAAAATTATTTCTATTGGCCGAATCTTCGATAGGATGTTGGAAAGTACATCAGATCATGTACTGCCTGTGCCATTGCCAAACCGACCATTAAGAAGCACGGCTCTATATCTCGTTGCCTACCCCAAGTCGACCTTGGGAATCCATCTCCATGGGTTACATGTCAGGCCTTCCTTCCACCAAGCATGGAAATGACTGTGTTTTTGTGGTCGTCGACAGGTTCTCGAAGATGGCCATTATGGTGGCCTGCAAGAAGAATATCACAGCAGAAGCCACTGCTAAACTCTTCTTTGAACGAGTGTGGGTGCACTTTGGGATCCCACAGTCTATCATCTCAGATCGGGACAGTCGGTTTCTCAGCACATTTTGGTCCAGTCTCTGGTCAATGCTGGACACCAAACTCACGAAGTCCACAACCTTCCATCCTCAAACTGATGGCCAAACAGAGGTTGTCAATAGGATGATTGTGCACATTCTGCGCATGTATAACTCAAAGCATCCACGCACATGAGACGAGAGCCTCTCTTATGTTCAGCATAGCTACAACCGAGCTCTTCACAGCTCCACTAGCCATAGCCTTTTTCAGGTGGGTTTGGGATTCCAACCATTATGCCCCATCGATGTGGCCATGCCACTTGCAGCTACTCACATAAATTCAGCTCATGTCCAGTCCGAAACAGATAAGGCCACCAACTTCATTGAGAGCATCCAACACATTCGCCAGTAGGTCCATGACATTCTTGAGAAATAAAATGCCAAGTACAAGTAGCGACATGATCAACATCCGGTGCCACACAAGTTTCAGGTGGGCGACAAAGTCTGGTTGCATTTGCAAAAGGAACGCCTTACTGGAGCCTATCGAAATTGATACCACTCCGATATGGTCCTTACACCATTACTAAGGCTATGGGAGACAATGCATTTGAGCTCAGCATTCCCCCATTCCTTGGCCTGCACCCAGTGTTCAATGTGGACCGCCTTCGGCCATACTTTCCACCATTGCTAGACACATCCGACATTGCAGAACAGCTCAAACCCACATAATTAAATCCAGATTGCATGGAACAAGCTGCAACTGATCGGATCATGGACACACAGATCAATAACACTCGCCAATAGAATATCTAACTGTATCGAGTTGTCAAAGTAGGCCAACTCCTTCAGCAGGGCAAGTGGCTCACCAGGGAACAAGTTCAGCAAAAGTTTCCTCATCTCATGGAGGAGCTCAACGCAATGGGGACCATTGCTTCCCAAGGGGGGAGGAATGATCCATGTGGATATTGGTGGCCACCTGCCAAGTCCACCTGGACCCCCACCATTGTTCTTCTCAGCATTTTTAGTTTCCTTGAATGTAGCACAACTTACTATTTTTAGTAGTTTTTCGGGTCCTGAACTTCCAGAGCCGTTTTGAGGCCCTAAACGATGTTTTTTGGGGAATCCGGGGGCAACATGGGTCCATTCGCCCATTCTAACAATGATAGTGCTCAGATAGATCTTTCTAATGAGCTATTGTATGCGTCAAACGAAGATCATATGCCAAAGTTACGACCCCGGGAAGTTGATGTACCAACTTACCCCAAACGGGGCCCCATAGTTTGGCGTTTCATCTTCTAGGGTTAGGTTTTGGAATGTTAAGGGTTTTTCCACTGTTTCTCAAGAATAAATAGGCCTTCGAGCCTCATTGTAAGACAGTTCAGAGGCATGTAGCCATCACATCTCTTCTCAGAGATAAGCTACCATCGCCCTAGCTGGTTTCTTTCCATTTCTGGTTGTAATTATATTTCAGTATTTTCCATTAACGAAATGAAGTATTATTTCCGCTGCATCTTTGTGTATATGGTTATCTCTGTAACTTGTTGCGTTCCTGTTTAAATCCGGATCAGTGTCCTTCACGTCATTGGAATCAGACGAACACTTCGATCTGATGTCAAGATAATTTCCTTTCTGCCACCTTGAATTTTGAGCTTTTCCCATGCTTTTGTGTCTAAAGATCCACCTAGATCAATCAAAGAGTATCATTCAAACCTGCATATGAGTTTATCTATCATATTGTTACACACATGGTTCCATTGGAAGTATTCATATACTTGAACAAGATTTCTTTTTCAAGTGGAGTAGGACATATAAAAAATAAAAAAATTAAAGAGAAAAGTAAGTCCTATTATGCAAACCAACTTGTTGGCACAATTGGACATGAGCTTTTCTTAAAAACTAGGCAACTGGAAAGAAACGTTCACAATAAGTTCTACAATTTCATGATGGTTTCAATATTTTATTATGGTTCTTCAAATCATTTTTGGTTCTATGCTTGAGTTGGTTGATGTGGGATTCCTTAAGGCCCACCTTCCAACATATCTTGTCCCATTGAGCTCAACACCTTATCTGGGATCAAGATCAAAGATTATTTGGAGTTCCTTGGAACTTGCATACATCAATGGCAAGCCTCCTCCTTAACAACAATGGGAATACATCAATGTCTCTTGATTGTCAGATATTGTAGGTGACTTGACTTCAACACATTCATTTGTCCTTATAAATATGTACTCAAGTATTTGACACTCATTTACATTATCAGTGAGTTGACTCGCATTGGTTAACGATTTTCATCAGTGATCAGTAATCCAATGACTTATTTCCATGCTCGACTTCGGCACATTCATTCGCATGGTAAGAATTGTACCATGAATTTTGGTTTTGATGAAGACTGTATGGAATCAACAACAAATTGCAACATTATATTTTATTGGTTTGTTGTAGCAGCATGTTCATCATTTTGTCATTCAAAAAAAACATGATGGCACCACTACAACTCATTTTCATTCCTTTCCTTTTCAAAGAAAATCAATAAAAGTAAGTCTATTTCAGTCAATAAGCATTATGTTTCAAAGTTTCTACTTCAACATGTAGTACACAATTCATATCAATAGTTCAAACTCGGATAAAGCAACTTTCTAAAAAAATTGACATTTTCTGCAACAACTATGGAAAGTTGTAGCTTCTGCAGCTATTGTTGTAATAACATTTTTTTTGTTGTAGCAACCTGTTCTAGAGGTAGTTTTGGCACAAATATTGCAAGATATTGGAGTAGAAATAAAAAAAAAAAAATGACCTACTGGTTTTTCTCATAATATGGTAAATTGAGTAATACGTGGGCTGAATTCCATAAAAGTGCAATTTTCAAGAATTTTCAATGAGTTTTTAAGGAAGATGTTCATTTTTTACCACTATGCACAAATTACGATAGAATTTGGTATTTTTTCACAACTTTTTGTCATCAAAAGTAGATTCTGAAGGCATGCGACAGTAAAAAAGGTAAAAATACATCATTTCCACTGGTCTTGAAATTGTTATGATAAATCCATTGAGGTAGGGTAAATAAATACACAAAATTTCAAGAAATTCCAGTGTGTATTTTTCATGAGATTGGCCGTTGTTATCTACATCCATTTATCAATTGTCTCGAGATACGTGCACCCATTGTATGATATTTTTTTTGGGAATATGCATAATATTAATAGTAACAACCTCAAAAAATTTCAAAAGTATGATTTACCGTTTGAGAGAAATTGAAAAAACAAGTCTACTACATGAAAAAGATGCATTCTCTGGAGCAAGGTCAAAGTGTTGGTCAACGCATCATGGTGTAGAGTACTCAAGCCAAACAAACACCAAATCAACCATCAGATCGTGTTCTCTTCTACAATTCCAAAATGTAAATTTGAGGTAAAATTAGCCTTAAACTTTTTAATTTGTTAAAAATTCTAGAAAAATTGATGAAATGTTATTGTAAACATGTAGTTCCAATTTATCTCCCGTTATGTTTTGCCATACCCTTTAACAACCAATCCTACAATCTATGGTTGATTCTTTATCAACAAAGTCTTGTAACCCATGCAATCATCTCCTTGTTTTCCATGATGGTAATGATGTTCTTCTATGCTTTCACCACCCTCTTGTTTAAACTTTCTCTTCTTGTTAATCCATGCTTCCTTGATGAACAATCTGACCTTTTGAACTTCATGTGAGAATAATCCATGCTTTCCTTAATGGTCCATAACCATGATGTTCTTGAGAAAAGGAATTATTTACAAATAGAAAAACTTGACTTCATGGTACATTTTTGTAGCACATGATCAAAAGTTACATGGAGCACTTAAATTATGTGTCATATTGTTCATCTTCAGATTTTTAATGGAAGCCAAGAAATGTCGAGTGCAAAGCCATGAGAAAAAGAAGGTTGCAACAAGGCTTTGTTCACACACTCTTGAAATCACTTGGAAGCATATTTTAGGCTTTGATAAGTTGTACAACCCTCACCAACAACTCTTATTTTGTGTTATGTGCAACTCATCTTGTCAGAGATTCACAATGGGAAGTCTGCTTGCATTAACAAAAAATCACTCATGTTTCACATGAAGATCATTCATTAGTTGGTGAGCTCTTGAAGAAACTATTTGACAACATTGTTGAAGTAGGATTGGCTGCTATGAAAAATGTTTCTATGCATGGATGATAAGAAGACAAGCATTATGGGCTGCAATTTATGATCATTTCCAGCCATGCTAATGGGATGAATTTCACAAGGATGGAAAGCACATTCTATGGATGTAGTAAGAGTCTTGATGTGTTCTTCACAATATGGAATTCTACCAAGGATTGAAAAAATTGTGCATAATGTTTGCTTGTTGGGGTCTGACCATGTTTTGGGGTTAATTAGCCAAACAAATCCCTATACTACTGGCCCTTTCAGCAACAGTCCGCAGAGCGTGGACTGAGGTCTCACCTGAAGTAGTATGGGTGGGGCTATTGGAACTAGTTTTCTGCACCCTTGAGATGTCTGAGGGTTTGATTTGGTCCACTGCTCATCCCTGCGCACAGGTTGCTTTGTGCACTTCCCTGGCCTATGCACCCTGCAATACTTGCCTTCGCATAGCCCTAACCAATGGCTGTGAGGCTTCCGCACTGCTAGAGAAATGCTCTCCGTTATTTCCCTAAGTCACACCTGAGATCTTAACTATCTTCCTTCACCAGTTAGTTACCTTCGCATAAATAGAAGCCTTGTGTTATATTTAGTTATATAGCATACACATATAAGTTCGCGTAGCAAATAAGCAATACAATAGAAATTTATACCCAATAATACATTAAACAGAAAACAATACACAGAAATATGATAAAACTTCTCTTTATTAATTCTTCCAATGGTTACAGACTCGACCTGCTGTTGAGCCTCGAACCTGCACCTTCCTATACACCCTCTCAGCCTTCTTTTTCCACTCATTTCATCCACCTAGTTGATTAAATCATTGTATTTTAGTTTAAAAAAGAGCTTTTGACATGGTTTTCTAACTACGTTGATGACTGTTGTTTGGTTTAGAATTTTGTTCAGACAGCTGCGGAAGCTTCTCAGTTTCTGCAGCCAACACATGTTTCCGCAACCGACGCAGGTTTCTGCAGCTAGCACAGGATTCCACAGCCGTTTTGTCAAACACCATGCTACAGGTGTCCTCTGAAGAAATGAGCCACATGGGTAAGTTACAGGAGTCAAGGACATGGAACGTGTCCCTCCAGATCATCCAACACGCCCGTAAAAGCCCGCGGTCAAACAAGGGGCAAAGGATAGTCAACGGAAGTGTTCAGCGGTGGCACGGCTCTGCGTAGCTCTGTTTTTGAGCACGTGAAGCTACGTGGCACAGTCCTTAGCCATGAAGACATCCTGTTAGCGTGAATCCAACAGCCATACCTCTCAGATTTAATAAACATGATGACAGTTACCTAGATCCGGGCTGAAGAGGATTTACGTGTCTCTGGCAGGGTGGTTGATAGCGTAGATTTAGTTAATCTGTTTAGATTTTTTTCCTTATAAATAACGCGTCCATGAACGCTGTAAAAGTTAATCTCTTGTAATGTAATTCGAAGCTATTGTATTTCCCCACTGCACTTTTACGTTGTTGTTTAATATATGAGAAGACTGGTTTAAACTTAAGCTTGTAGCTGTTCGTTGAATCGGCTGAAGTGGCAGAGGGCCCCTGCTCACTAAAGTCTTGTACAGTTGTCCTTTAACTCTTACATTATTTTTTTCTCCTGTTCATGTATATTAGCTGTACAGTTGTCATTTAAATGCTGCGTTTTATTTCATCATGTATATTAGCTGTACATAACAAAGCTTTTTTATTTCTGTTGATTTACATTTTCATTGCTGCTCTTTTATTGTTACAACTGATCAGTGTTTTCTGCAGGTTTTCTTAGGCAACCCGGGGCAATTTTTCACCTTTTCTTTTTATAACTATTGGCATACGAGATCATCTTGTCTTTGTCGCTGACTCTTGTTTTCTGAAGTTTGATTTCCAGTACTGTCATTTCCTTAAGTTGTACATTTATTTTCTGCTCTTAGATATCATGCTATTCATCTGTTAACGGTTTCTTTCTATAATCAAATAACTTTATTAGGAACCAGAATATCACTCATTATAGCTTGATTTAGTTTGCTTTAGATCTCACATTGCTTGACTTGTTCATGATTGTTTCTCACAGGGTAAATTAAGCTGAAAGGCAAAAGGTCAAGAGAGTTAAAGTAGTGTGATTAGTTTCTTTTATGCAGTTTAACTTCTTTTAGATTTCACATTGCTTAACATTTCATGATATCTTTTCACAAGATTGAGTTGAAGAGTTGAGATAGTGTGGATTAGTTGTTCTTACTTTTAATTGAATTTAGTGTAGATTTCACTTTCATTTTCATTCAGCAACAAAGATACTGGGCCGATGTCATTAGTTCATTGTTTGATGTCTTTATTTCTTTTTAAGAATTGATTTCATTGCATTTATTTTAAAGCTTTCTTTCTTTTAAGTTTTGGAAAACCACTTAGAGATCACCATAATCATCCATATTTCACTTGCTTTATCACCTTTTCATCATCTCACATTAGGGAAAGATAAATCCAAAAACAAACTTAAAAAAAACTAAAAATGACAAAAGACTAAGGAAATGGTTATCTAGTACATATAGTACACTTCACTTCGTCAGTTTACGAACCCCGGGTTGACATTTTAAAGTAGCAATTTAGACCTCACTAAATTTACCAAACACCTGCCCTGTGCACTTAGCTGCAGATCCTTCTCCTGCTCTATGACCCAATGACACACTTTACACTTCGACTCAATCTTTTAGACTCATCATGCTTCTATTCTTAGCTATGATATCTTCTACACTTAGAGAACTGCTCTATTTATACAATCCCATGGTCCGCGGACCATGGGTAGGTCTATCAAGTCAAATTACATTATAAAAACAAGGGAGGACAACCTTGTGACTCTATTATGACTTCACGCTCTGTGTCCACAATTCGCGGAGCTTTTACAAAGGATTTGGTCAAAACTTGGGCTTTAAGCCACAAAACATGCCTTGGGGGGATTTCATACCCAACAAGACCCCAACACAAACATCGTGACTCGATCTCGAGTCACTCTGTGGGTGCAGAGATCTTCGTGCGGAGTCCCTCCAACTCTACTCAAATTGCTGCAAGGTTGGCAGTGCACTGAGTGGTTGCTTTCTAGATCTCCTGTACGCTTTGTTCCGAGACTACGATGTTGAAACTGATTCCCTGCATTTGTGCCTGTGTCCCCTGCATTTGTTTATAGTCCCATTCCTTCATCCGGATCCTTGGAGTGCAAAGGTTGTGCTTCTGCTGGCTAGTCACATAGTCGGGCTACCCGTGTAGGGCTTCAATCGGTTGCTATTCACTTTGCCTGGGAAAGGATCTCCATTTAGCTTGACTAGTTGTACCGTGCCTCCATCTGTGACCTACTTAACAACGTATGGTCGTAGCCAATGCATTCTAAACTTTCTCAGTAATTTATCAAACTTACTGTCATAAAGCAACACTAAATCATTTACCTTGAAGGTGCACAACTTAATATGGTGATCGTGCTAGGCCTTCTCACGGTACTTTTGCACTTGCTGATGGAAGCCAGCTAGGAACCGTTCCTCCTCAAGTTCTTGCAATTGCGCGAGCCTCTCTTCCAAAGCTTCGCAGTCCGTCATACCTATGAGTGCTGCTATGTGCCGACTAGGTACAATATACTCCATTGGCATGACAGCTTTGATTCCATAAATCAACCAGAAAGGTGTTTGTCTTGTCAGTTTCTTGCATGTTGTCCTGTAAGCCCATAGTACTATAGGTACGCACAGGTCCCAGTCGCTCCACTACGCGTTGCATACATTGGTCAGCGCAATCTCCAATATTTTGTTGAATGCTTCTACTGTCCCATTAGCTTGTAGGTGCTACGGTGTTCTTTTTTTATTATAAACCTGAAACTATTCCGTTAGCACATTGATTGTTTCATTCAGGAAATGTGTACCACGATCACTCATCAAGATTTTTGGACATCCAAATCAAGTCAATACATGGTCAAACAAAAAATTCGCAGCTATGGTGGCTGTGCAGTCTTTGACCAACTACGAGTCTACCCAACGAGTTAGATACTCTGTCGGGGTGATAATGTATCTCACGCTCGTCTTTCCCTAAGATTTGATAAGTCCTACAAAGTCAATTGCCTAATTTTTTAAGGGTTGCAGCATCATTTGTTGATTCAAATGAATATCATCCCTCTACGATGGTTTACCTGTCCTTTGACATATATCACAGGCCTTACATTGTGCTTTTGAATCCTGATGAAGGGTTGGCCACCACAACCCTATGCAGAGAATCTTTTGCGTGGTTGCTCACCCTGCATAGTGTCCTCTTGCAGTGCCCTCATGTGCTTCCTCGAGGATCTGACTTCATTCGAATTTAGGTACATACCTTTGTAGTATCTCATCTTTTCCCATCTTATATAGGTGCCCCGCAATGATAGGAAAATTAGTCATGTGCACCACCAGTTCCTTCTTTTGCTGGATGGAACATTCCTTTGGTGCAGTCCTTGTTGTCAGAAATTGGAATATATCTTCAAAGTGTTCATCTTCTACATGCACAGGAAAGAACTATACGTCAGGTAATCCTTCCTCCAAATTATTAGGTTTCTCGCCCGTCTCAATTCCCAACAAGTGATTCGGTCCTACATTCAGGTGTCTAGGCTTCACAACCACCTCAAAATTATATTCTTGGAACAATAAGAGCCACCTGCATATGTTCCCCCCAACACAGGCTTATTGACCAAGTATTTTAGCACGGAATGGTCTGTATACATCTTGAAATGACCTCGTAGAAAATAGTGCTAGTATTTTTGAAGCGCATACACCATAGCCAAACCCTCACATTCAGTTGTGGAATAGTTCTTTTCTACTTTAGACAACCTGTGACTCACAAACGCGATGGGGTGATCCAAACCCTCTCCACCCTCCTGTGTGAGCACTGCTCCCAGCGCTATACATGACGCTTCAACATGGACATGAAACTCCACATCCCATTTTGGGAATACCAGGATTGGCACGAAGTCTAATTTCTCCTTTAGTACATCGAGGATCTTCATGCAATCTTCATTCCAACAGAACGTGACATCCTTTTTCAACAGTTTCTTCATTGGCGCGGTGATCTGGGAATAGCTTTTGATGAACTTCCTATAGTACCCTGTATGTCCCAAGGTAGCACATGGTTGTTTAACACTTCGCGGTGCTTCAAAATTTAGAATCACTACAGTCTTCGTGGTGTCTACCATCAGTCCCTATTTGCAGACCACATGCCTCAATAGGTTCCCAAAGGGAATGAGGAATGTACACTTATTGAGGTTCAGTGTGATTTGGTGTCATTGGCAAGTATCCAGCATCAATAGTAAGCTCACTACATGGTGCTTAATGAATCCAAATACAGTCCAATCATCCATATAGACCTCCAGGAATTTATGGATATATTCTTTGAATGTTGCAACAACTATGCGTGAAAAGATGGCCGCGTGTTCTTCAATCCAAACGGCATAACGATGTATTGAAAGTAGCTAACCTAGTCGGATTCTTCCATTGGCTCAATGATTCTAGCTGCAAGCATTTTATTTATCTCTAAGTGGACATTTTCCTTGTACTTTGGATTCAAGCGGTAAGGCCTCTGCTTAATGGGCTTCGCGTCGAGTTTTAAGGTGATCTTCATTATCCCTAAATCTACAACAATCTACTTTAAGTCTGTGATCTTGGTTGGGAATAAGTCCTAGTAATTGCAGAGTAACTCAGCGACCTTATCCATTGTCGTGTCATCCTAGTAGTTGTCGAGCATTCCATACTTAGCTTCACCCTCCGTACCAATGTTCTCCTGCTTTTTCTTTATTGGTGCGGTTATGTCAGGGTCTTCAATCAATGGCCCTTGAACCTCGTGATAGCATTTAGTTTCTGGAATGTTAACTTTCCACGGATCTTCATCATCTTCTTCAGTATTCACATTGTAACACTCTAGCATGTAGCTCCGTTGGGCTTCCCATTCATGCTAAAGCACTTCCATTGGCTCTTGGGTATTTTAAAGATAGCTGCTTTTACTACTTGTAATGCATCATCAACAATATCCCACCAACGATCCCCAAATGTGAAGGTTAACATGAATCCTTCGCGCAAGATATCCCATTCACTCATTCCATGGTGGAGCTCCATCTTTCTATAACATTTCATGGGTATAATATACAGGGTATGACAGAACAAGTGCACCCACTCAGGCTATGGCTCTTCCCCATATACTTTTGTCCATTTGGCGAGGAGCCTGCCCATATCATCTCATCTGTCGTACTTGTCTTTTAATTGCATTTGTGGCTTCCCAAACCGCATGCGCATCATCCTCCTGCACTCGCGCCAGTCCTTAAAACTTCTTTGGTGTGTACCCCACCACCTCATGGGCGTAGCACGCAGTGCCCATTTCAAAGCTTCAAAACATTATTATTCTGGCACTTCACTTTCAAATATGTTCAGGAAGTCATCCACCTCATTTAACCCTTCATATTTAGGCAGATCCCTTACCTTCGTTGATACGCAGTACAACGATCTCGTCATCATGTTACAGTTTAGTGTGGTTACCTCGTGTAACTGGTTCTGCCATTGTTCTATTTCCTTGTTCGAATCTGATGTGCAGGAGCTTTCGCGCTCCCATGAGATTCATCCATCCGTGGTTGGATTCACGAAGTCTTGCTCTCACACGGTTATCTTGTAGATGCGGTCTAAGTCATCGTCACTATCGTAGTCATGCACCAGCTCTGTGTAATGCGATCCTTCTGTAGGGTCCAAAGGTACAACTATGCATAGAGACTTATTCTCAAAAATCATCTTGTGCTTCTTCAGATGGATCAACCCATTCATGTCAGCGGCCCAATATATTCCTAATAACGCAAGGTAGGGATTTCTGTCATCAACAATCTCTATCACTTTGAAATTTTCTAGCGCGCTTGCTCCTTCGATATCTATTGTGATTCCTTGTAGTCTCCCCATAGGTAGGATATTTTGATGGTTTTCCATTCACAGTTGGATAGGATATCATTGCAGCATAGGCCTTCCCACGCGCTACCATGTCTGCTTTGGCAGGACATTCGCGTCCGATCCTAGATCTAGAATCACTTGGTCCATCTCATATTCCCCAATCTGCACGGTCAATCTCATCTCCCTTCCCGTTCGCATCGTGTGCTTTCCGAGCTTCCGGACTACGCGTGGTTCTCCTTGCGTGATCCCAGTGCATCTATTTATGAGTTCCTATAGCCCCTTTACAACTTTGCTATCATGCAGCAGCTTCATGCATTTTTCCAAGAACATTGTGAGCAATGATGGGTCCATTTTTGGCACTAGTTTGTCTTTACTTCCTAAAGTGGAGGCATCAGCGAAGCTCTTCTTGTCTTCCATGAAGGTTTCCTTAGCGTGCTCCAAATCAAAATCTGGTTCCTTTGTTGGAGCCTTGCGAACCCAAGTACTTTCTCCAGACTTCTTGGCTTTATCATCCCCTATCGTAATTCAACTTTGGAGGAATAATATTCACATTAGGGTCTTCCTTGTGCGGCTCAGGCCTCATCATTTGCAGGTTCTGGGTTAAGGGAGGTTGGATTTCTCCTTTATCACGCAACCTTGCTATCAAGGTGGGACAATCCTCTATCTCTTGATCAAACAATGTACAATATAAGCATGACGACTGCATTGGATTTGTACAATCGTAGGCATAATGCCCTAGCCCTCTGCAATTGTAACATATCAGCTGTCTGTGACCTCTTCCTGGTCCTCCTCCACCTCGGCCTCGTCCACACCCTTGAAATCTGGTTTGCGCCATCCCTACGTTTTGGTCAAGGGGTCATGTTTCAACCTGAACTTTGTAGGTAGGAGTCTGATCCATCATCAACTCATAACTTCTACAGGTGCATTCATCATGTCCCATTGATCTACAGAAATTACAAAACAACTCCTGTCAATTTTGCATGCACTTTTGTAATAAATGGTAGTTATATGTAGCATTCTTTCCTCTTATCTCACAAATCACGCACCATAGTGTAGACACCATGCTTGGTCCTACTTGTGCCTCTGGTCTCAATGGCATTGGTCTCCTCCCGCGAGGTAATTCGCGAACACTGGGCAGTGGTCCTTGTCATGTCCCTAACCCTTGCACTTTACGCACCATACCTCATCGCGCACTTTTGGGTGAGCTGTCCTATCTTGTTTCAAACTCTGCATCTCAAGACACAAGTTTTTCAACTACACGTGAATCTGTTGGACTCCCAGGTTGGGATCCTATATTGGGATCTTGTGCAATCTCATTGCGACCTCCAAGGCCTCGACCTAAGTTTTTAGCCTTTGTTGTCACAACGCATTCCTTAGATGCAACATTAATGATGCTGCAAGCCATTTGCGGTGTTGTCCATCTGTCAACGTCATGTTAGCTTTGCGAATTGTGCACTTCAATATCTGATCCAACTCCCAAGGTGTCTCTCCTGGTAGCATTGTGAATTCCTTGAACCCAATGATCAACTGTGCCTTTGACTTTGGTCTGCTAAATTCTTTGTTTAGCACAATTTGAATATCTACGATCCCCACATTCGAACTGTCATTGGAATGCTTAATGTACCAGGTCAGCGCGCGATCCTGCAGGGCGCTAACCAATGTCGCTTTATTTATATTGTCTTTCGTGACTCCCTGTGCTTCCCATACAACTTTTATCACGAACAAAAATTAGTTCAGATCTTCATTCCCTACTCCCTTGAACACTAGCAACTTTATCACGCTCGCCATATTGATTTGCCTTGGTGGCGGAGGTGGTATGGGCGAAGATGGGGGTGAAGACGGTGAAACTAGCAGTGGTGTGGGTGGGGGTGGTATGCACAGAATCATTTTCCTTATCAAATTTATCGCATTTCTTAGTGAGACCTTCGCAAGATCTTCCTCACCCCATCAAAGAGGTGAAATCAAGGGGCTAGTTTCTAGTTTTGTACTACCTTCGTTTCTATAGATTCTCCCACTTTGCGTAGCCCCAAACATCAATTTATTCGCATAACTTGTTTTTCACAAAGTAGCATTTTAACCCAAGTGTTCAAAGATTTAACATAATTACCTCGCAACCCTTTGAAGAAGCGTCATTCTGCCTCGCTATAACTGATTGAAGTATCTACCGCGAACTCGGTGATGAATCCTCCTATAATTTGATTGAGCCAGTGATCAACAGCATGTGTGATCTTATCCTTTGATGCTTCCAATCTGCACACCAATTTTGGAGTCCACACAATAGGTCTGTCGAGCTTACACCTTCCTTGGCTATCTGGTAGCTTCGTGATCCACTCGTATAGCGAAGAAAATTTCGTGGATCTCTATATATAAGTAACAATCTAACAACTCTTCCTTTAATAGTCATAAATTCTTGTTTTCCTGCACCGCGAACTCGTGAATCTTTCTATCCAACCAATCTTAAATTCCTTCCTTTGTCAGATTCTTGTGATACGACATGAGACATCTCTGTGTAGATATCGGTCCCGACAATGGAACCATTTTTTGGCTTGTTGGGGCCTAACCCAGGTTCAGAGTTAATTAGCCAAACAAATCCCTATACTACTAGCCCTTTCAGCAATATTCTGTGGAGCACGGATTGAGGTCTCACACAAAGTAGTATGGGGGGGGTGCTGGAACCAAGTTTCTGCACCCTTGATATGTCTGAGGGTTTGATTCGGTCCACTACTCATCCTTGTGCGCAGGTTGCTTCGCGCACTTCCCTGGCCTTCGTGCCCTGATATACTTGCCTTCGCGCAGCCCTAAGCAGGGGTTGTGGGGCTTTCGCGCTACTGAAGCAGTGCTCTGCGCTATTCCCCTAAGTCACACCTGAGATCTTACCTATCTTTCTTCACTAGTTAGTTACCTTCGCATAAATAGAAGCCTTGTGTTATATTTAGTTATACAACATACACATATACGTTCGCGTAGCAAATAAACAGTGCACTTGCAATTTATACCCAATAATACATTAAACAGGAAACGATACATAGAAATATGATAAAACTTCTCTTTATTAATTCTTCCAATGGTTATAGACTCAACCTTCCCTCTGTACTCAGCTGCAGGGATTCGCGCACTTAGCTGCATACTACTAGGCCTCTGTGGACTCAGCTGCAGTGCCTTCCCCTACTCTACGACCCAACGACACACTCACTTTGACTCAATTTTTTAGATTGGTCATGCTTCTATTCTTAGCTATGCTATCTTCTACACTTAGAGCCTCGCTCTATTTATACAATCCCATGGTCCTTGGACCATGGGTAGGTCTATCAAGCCGACATTACATTACAAAAATGAGGCTATTATGACTTCGCGCTCTGCGCCCACAATTCGTGGAGCTTTTACAAAGGATTTGGTCAAAGGTTGGGCTTTAAACTCGAAAACATGCTTTTGGGGGGATTCGATGCCCAACACATAATTAAGTAGTGATAAGAACCTCATAAATAGTTTCCAAGTTATTCAAAGAGCTATATTTAAAAAAAAAAACATGAATTTGCAAAGGCTTTGACAACAATGAAGAAGTACTTGGGTGTGCTACTTTGTGGGTACCCTTGCCCTTCACAAAAGTTGTATATGATAATGTGCAAGGGGTTAATAAGTAATGCAAGGATGTAGGTTTTATTAGATAAGAACAAATCAACATGCATCACTTCTACCTTTATAACATCCATGAGAAACTTCGTATGTGAAGACTTCAAGCTGTTTGAATTTCAAAGGAGGATGGGTAACTATTCTTCCTTACTTTAATGACCTAACAAGAAATTGTAGAAACAAAGATTTATGCTACCAGATTAGTAATCTTGAAAAACAGAGAGAGAAAAGTGCACCTTATTGAGATAGAGGGTCAATATTGCTCTCTTGGAGCTTTAGTCAAGGATTTAATTGAAATGATATAATAAAGAAATACAAGGAACCGGTTGGATTATGAAATTTTGCAATGCTTTTTTTGCATGAGGAGATGCAAAATCTCCAATGTGGAGGAATGTTGGGCCTCCAATTTGTCCTAATTTTGTTGATGAAACCATCCATTTTCACATCATTCCATTCACCCATTGTCATCATTAACCATATTTCTTCATCAGCGCACCAAATTCCCTCATACATATTTACATGGTTTATTATTACTATTATTATTATTATTATTATTATTATTATTATTATTATTATTATTATTATTATTTCCATTATTTCCATTATTTTTAATGAATTTAGAAGAATTTGTATGTTTTTGCTAATGACATTTTAGCAAGTTCAAGTTTTTGTATTTTTGTCAAGTTTTGTCATTATCTCCATGGTTGAGGTAGTAGCACCAATCTATAAGGAAATCTGACACAGAAATTATTTCTAAAGGTTCCAATGTGGATTTATATTGGTCAAATTCCACCCAGCTTGCACGTGTAGACCTCTAGCATCAAATCAAGGGAAAAATGTAGCAGTTTTAACCAGTCAACTTAGAACTTGTTTTTTAAGAAAATGAAAGAGAACTCCGGAAAGAAAAAACATGGGTTTTGTTTCGCATGGGCCCAATTAGGTCCTAAACAAGCATTTTTCTCAAATTGGTTACCATTTGATATATTTTCGAATTTCTTTGGAGCCTTATTGTTTAGATTGCGTGGATAAATGGTTTTCAATTTGTCATTTAATGCATAGTCAACAAAGAGGCCAAAAGGAGTTGTTGTTTAGAAAATTCGTGGCAAGAATATAATTATGAACATATGGTCTCATGTTTTATCCTAAAATCCTTCAAAACATATTTGATTTTATTATCAAATTGATTTGTTGAGATCTCATGGCCAAAATTCATGTAATGAAATTCTGAGTTTCTAGTTGCTTCAAAGATCTATAAAACACTATAATCTATTTAATCAAGGAGATTGTTATTGTTTGAAAAAAATTGTTTTTGCAAATACAAACTTAGTATGTGTTTCATTCCTTTGTTGTGTGTGGTATCAATGCGTGTATAGTCTTATAGAGGAGTCATGCTATTGCCTAGATCTTGCAGGAGGCCCCCCTCGAGTTGTAAGATTTTCATTATTTTAATTAGCATCTTTAATTCAACATTTTATATAGTATTTTACTAACTTGTTACGCCGTAAGGCGTTTCCATTTGAAATGGACTCTCCTGTGATCTGCGCTGTCTTGGTTATTCACCATTAGATTTAGTGTTAGACGATTAAAAATTTTACTGCCATTGATCCCATAACCGACTCTTGCGGCTCAATAACTGACTTCTGGCTTATTAATTTTTCAATTCACGCAGAGGTCTCTCCACAATATGTTGAAGGCCTATGCGAAGTTCGCGCAGAGGTCTCTCCACAATGTGTTGAAGGCGTATGCGATGTATGACAGTGAGGTGGGGTATACGAAGGGAATGTCTCAATTAGAATTAATGGCAGATCATCAGATGTGCGCTTGAGGTGGGGTATACGAAGGGAATGTCTCAGTTAGAATTAATGGCAGATCATCAGATGTGCGCTTCATGTTCCTGCGCCTCCAGCTCCACTGCAGCATCTTCCAACATCAATTACAGTTATGACGTATTTCTTATCATCGCGGCCCAGAGGTTAAGAAAACATTGGCCAGCCATCTCTACCGTCGGCTTCTTTCCTATGGATTCAGAGTCTTTATGGACCAATCAGAAATGCAGGCGGGAGACAACTTAAGTTGTCAAATAAAAGGAGCTATTGCAACCGCCTATGTTCATATAGCCATTTTATCTCCAAGGTACACCGAATCAAAATGGTGTTTGGAAGAGCTCGTGCTGATGTTGAAATCGGGGACTAGCATTATTCCGGTGTTTTACCATGTAAAGCCATCTGATCTACGGGTCAGAATGGGCAAGGGCGAAGATGGAATGTATGGACGAGCCCTTCGCGATCTGGAAAAGAAGAAGAGATACGATCCGAGCACTGTTGAAAAATGGGGAGATGCTCTTTGTCGTGTTGCAGACATAAGTGGCTTGGAGCTGGAAGCTTGTAATGGGTGAGAATTCTCACTCCTTTGTCAAATTTTATTTTAGTTTATGTTTTATAGAAAGATTAGTCTACCCTATTTTTCCTTGAAATTTATCTCGATTTTTGGGATATTTCAGAATTTCATAGAAGTATTACTGTTAGCCAAATTCCAAAATATTCTTAACTTCTCACAATTTTAGGGAGGACACCCTTTTTGGCAGTGAACGATGCCGTGGTCATGTATGAGCAAATACAAAAGGCAAACCCAAAGCTGAGTTACCCCTTCTTGCCCTCCATATCGGATTCCGGGAAGGAACTCGTTCTTGGAATGCAGCAGAAGAACCGCAGACGCCGATTTTCTTGCGATCAAATCTCGAGTGAGTTCTTATTTTCTTTGAGCTTTCTTGATATCCAAACTTTGTTTAGATTGGGCGAGGTACTAAATTACTCTTTAAACGTGATGATTGGAATGATGTAAATCATCCCTGGATCTTGGATAATGTAAAATTGGACGTGGGTTTCGGCTCCACCATTAACACAGAGATTGTGTCTACCGGCAGGAAAGAGGCTGCCCACCAATGAATAAATCGTTGGCATGGTGAATACAGATGATGAAGAACGACCAGGTTATAGTCTGTAAGAATGTAATTGAATCTTGCTTATATCACTGCATATTGAGGTTTAACTATGAGTCAATTGTTAGCCCATGATCTGCTTTGCTATACAATGTGCAAAGTGCACGCCATTGAAAGGATTTATATTATGTACATTTGAGTAAATCATTGAATTATCTTTAAACATTTTATGTTTAGGAATTATTTTGAATTTAATCAAATAGAACATGTGGATTTATATTATGTACATTTGAGTAAATCTTTGAATTATCTTTAAGCATTTTATGTTTAGGAATTATTTTGAATTTAATCAAATAGAACATCGAATGCTAACGGGTGATGATTTAATCCGATATAATGTTTGAGAAATAGCTATTATTCTTCCGGTCTTCTATAAAGTGAAGCCCTCGGAGGTCAGGGGGACGGGCAAAGATAAAGATGAACCGTACGCTAAAGCAGTGCCACGATGATTGCCCAGGTTCAATATCAAACGGGCATGTCATTTTGAGGTTTAGATCGTTCTAAAATTGCACATGTCCTCAGCCATAGAAAGAAACTTGTCCCAGCATGCTAACCTTCTTATTACATGCAATATAAGAATTGCTCATCATCAGTTGTTAGGGATAGAAGCATGAGCATGATAATGAACCGTCGGTTGTAGGTGCACATTTCATAGTATGGATTTAACGCTTCAATCCCTTTATCACTTCTATCTGAAATTCAATTCATCGTATCTACTTAAAGTATTCACTTCTATCTGAAGTATGAGCATAATAAAAACATATCTCAATAGCTATATTATGTGAAGCAAAATGGAAAGACGATTCTCTATAACTACATAAAAATGGAAAAATCCACAGCTTGAAGGACTGAATATAAAAACATTAGTTTATAAATATTGGTTTAGTGGATTGACATTAAATAAAAAAACATTAGTTTATAAATATTAGTTTAGTGGATTGACGTTGTAAAATTTACACGTAGTGCTAATGATTTGACTTCCTTCTCATTTAAAACTACGGAACAGACCAAAGCGGAGACTAACACGTAAGTTTGTTACGCCTTTTTAGTAGCGGCCTAACGTTTCTAGCCCTGTTCAAGCACGTGCGGCTTCCTTTCTTGCACTTGATCCTATGGCATGGTAAATAAGCTCTGATTTTCTCCATGGCAAATAATATTTACTCTCTGCTTTTCTCCCTGGCAAATAATATTTACTCTGCTATAGGATATTGTATGTGGTTTAGGATATTAAATGTATGTGGTTTAGGATATTAAATGTGGTTGGGCTGTAAGCATATATAATTAAATTTATACCAATATAAATTTAACAGTGCATATATATAGCCCAACCGGGCAAGGTAAATAAGCTTGACCTTTCTCAATGTGTGTGATGGAGGGAATTGTCATGGTAAGCTGGGTTTAAATCTGTTATTATCATCAAAATAATTGCAGATATTTTTATTTTTGAACATGTATATTGGTGTGTTATACTTTGAATAATAAATGAAAATATTGTTTGACGTATTGGTAAACCTGAGGATGGGTATGTTACCTTGTATGTCACCTTTATCATTGACGATTAATTAATTACGCCTCTGAAATCAAACCTGAGGATGGGTATGTCACCTTGTATGTCACCTTTACCATTGACGATTAATTAATTACGCCGTAAGGCATTTCCCTCTGAAATCAACTCCTTTCTCTGCCTACCTGTCATCTTTGATTATATGTAAGACGATTGCAAAGACTTCAACCATTAGATTAGAATGGTTACAAAAAACTAGTTCTCTCTGCCTACCTGTCATCTTTATATGCCATAGGATTATATGTAAGACGATTGCAAAGATTTCAGCCATTAGATTAGAATGGTTACAAAATATTAGTTGTTGAAACAGTTTGTGCACTGGTCTAATGGTTGCAAATATTGTCGCCTCTTGCAAGTCTTTCTCGACAAGCCTGAACTGCAGGCTGGACACAATATTACATCTCAGATAGAAGCTGCATAGAAGCTGCTGTTTGAGTAGCCTCTGTCCATATAGCCATTTTATCTGCGACCTATGCCGAATCCTGGTGGTGCCTGGATGTGCTGGTCGTCATGGTGGAGTCCAAAGCTATTATTCTTCCGGTCTTCTATAAAGTGAAGCCCTCGGAGGTCAGGTGGATGGGCAAAGATAAATATGGATCATATGCTAAATCCCTACGTATCCACGAAGAGAAGCAGCAGTACGACTTGCAGACTATCAAGACTTGGTGAAATGCCCTTCATCATGTCATGAATATAAGTGACTTTGAACTGGAGGAGGGTAATGGGTAAGGATATCCACTGTCTTGATCCATATTAGGTCTAAATCTGTTGCATTGAAGCATACATCACATCTCAAGTATGATTTTTTCATTACTTACTTTACTATCTTAATTAATATTCAGGGACGAGGGCGAAGAGAGACTCTTGGAGGAGCACGAAGAGGAGCTATTGGAGAAGGTTGTGCAAGCCGTGTTGAAAAATGTTGCAATGCCATTGGATGTGGCAAAATATCCAACTGGTTTGGCGGAAAAGTTACAAGATTTTTAAGGGACACTACGACTACATCATGGTGAGCATGTGGAGGTCAAGGTTGTGGGGATTGTGGGCATCGGTGGAATTGGAAAGACAATGCTGGCCAAAGAACTTTTTAATCGTAAGAGGTCAGATTATGATAGATCCTGTTTTCTATTTGATGTGAGGGAAAATGCAAATAAAATGTCTCTAAACAATGTATAAAGCAAACTCATTAAGGACTTGAAGGATAGAGATATCAAAATTGAGAAGTGGGAAGAAGGCGTGGAGATACTTAAAAAGAATCTTTCAGCTTGTGAGGCACTCATAATATTAAATGATGTAGGTCATGTGGATCAACTAGATCCTTTCTTGCCAATTAAGCATGTCCTTCACCCCAAGAGCTTGATTTTGGTTACGTTTATGGTCAAGCATATCCTTAGAAGTGCAGGAATTGCAGAGTCGTCAATTTATCAGTTACCAGACCTCAATATAGCACACTCCCAAGAGTTGTTTTGCTTGCATGCCTTTTTCCAGCCATATCCACTACCAAGATTTCAAAATCTTGTAGATGGGTTTTTAAAGGCATGCCATGGTTTGCCTCTATCAATGAAAGTTTTTGGGTTGCTTGTTTGTGTACATGAAAAACTTTACTGGGAAGAGCAACTGAATGGACTTCACCAAACATTACCTACAAAGATAGAAAGGAGCCTTAAAATTAGATACGACTCTCTCAATCATGAGTAGCGGCAAATATTTTTAGATATCGCCTGTTTTTCGATAGGAAAAGAGAAGGATA